>OY751532.1:8141104-9341104 GCA_963570955.1 Caenorhabditis afra
GGTCCGAGCTTCTCGACGTGACCGGTCCGGACGAGTGCGGCCGACTTGACGAGATACCGTGCGAGCTGCAGCAACATGACCATGTTCTCGCCCTCGTACGTGCATCCGCCGATGGCGACGCCGTAGATCTCGGAGAGGTAGCTGGCCTGCGAGTAGCCGTGCCCGCCGCACGCCATCCGCGCCTGCTCGATGCCCTCGCCCGTCTGATGTGTCACCACCGACTTGAGGCCCGACGTCAACGCGTGCAGATCGGCCATCAGCGACACGTTGCCGGTCTCCACCTCCTTCAGCACTCGCTCGTAGAGCTTCACAGTCTCCGCACCGGCGAACATGAATGCGTACGCCCTGGCGATGGAGGGGAATAGTCGATGCTGCTGGGTCTGATACTCGAGCACCTTCACCTCCGGCTCACTCTTATCCATCTGACCTTGCCGCCGAACCGACGAGTATCGCGTGGCGATCGTCAGTGCGTAGGCGAGCATGATGGCCTGTCCGGTGATCATGTAACTTCGCACATGCACCATCGCCGAGTAGCTGATCTTCGCGTGCGGCGGCTTGATGTAGGTCCCGTCGGGCTCCACTCGACTGTGACGCATCAGCAAATTGGTGCGCGGGATGCGGTAGTTGTCGAAGCCCAAAAACCCGTTGTCGACAATATTGTAGGCCATCTTCGGTCCGATGTCTCCGATCGTGATGCCTGGCAGCGGTCGATGGCTCTGCTCGTCTCTCAGTTGAACCATGAACGTGTGCGGCCCGTAGTTCTTGCTCTTGATGATCATGTGAGCCACCACCACCGCGTAGTTGCTCGATTTTCCCAAATTGCCCGGCCACCACTTGAGAGCGGTGATCTGCGGGGTGTGAAGCACGAACTCCTGACGCGCCACATCGTACGTAGCGGTCGTCTCAAGGTTCTGCAGGTTGGTGCCGTGTCCCAGTTCGGTTTGGGCGTAAGTTCCGATGATCTCGCGACGAATCGCCCGCTTCAGCCACCTCTCCTGTTGCTCGTCGGACGCTTGCGCGGTGAGCGCCGGGATGAACATGACGCCGTGCAGAGCCATCGGATTGCCCTCGATTCCGAGCACCTCGCTGGAAATTGACAGTTTCGAAAAGAGTGAAATCAGATTCCTAGATAAAGATGCGTTCTTCTACATACAAACCCTCGGAGTTCGACACCTTGGGAGGACTCATCTGAACCAATAAGCTTATAGGTAGCGTCGGATACTCTACGACCGGGTGGCCACCAACCCCGCTAAAAACAGCAGGCCTAACAGCCTCAGTTCTCCGCACTCGACCTCTGCTAAGCAACCAAGTAAGTATACTGATTCGATTCATACCCCCCAACTTGACTCTTTTGGAACTTTCTTTGACTACAGCCCCAGAACTTCAAGCTCCTACATATCTGGGGGTATCAATCGAATCAGCACAGTGAAACCTCTCGCAGTCCTTACTTGTTCAAATAGTAGAGCTCCGTGGAGTCGGTCGGATCGATGATATCCTTCATCTTTTCCGTCAAAATCGTCAACTTCCGGCCACTCTCCATTATTTTCTCCTCGCGCGTCATGAACGGCAGCGGTTTCGAGTCGTGCAGTTCGGGCAGTTTCGAGACGACCGCGCTGATCTCGCGACGACGGCGGGCTCGCTGAAAACTGATTCAATTCTAGAATTGGAAGGAAACGCGCTCCAACGCACCTTCTCACTTCCGTAAATCTCGGCGGCCATCGAATTGGTGTCAAAAGTGGCGGTAAGGCGTTCGGCCGTCAAATCCGGGTTATCGCCCTCCTGAATCGCCTTGTTCAAATGATGACGATGGACCATTTCTTCTTGAGGTTTCAGTCTGAAACTGGCTGAAATTGGACTAGAAAACAATAGGGAAGTCAATAGGTGTGGAGAAGAGAAGCGAGAGAAAGATAGCGAGAGATGGGGTTTTATCAGTGGAAGAAGGAGTGACCACACTGTACCGGCGGGCACGTATCTTCTGATTGAGGCGGCCGGGAGAACAGAACAAATGGAGGAGAAGAAGACGATGACGACTACAGTGTAGCCTGTAGTTGGAGAGTCGATTCGGAGGCTAGAAGAAGAAGTAGTTGTGACTTCTGACTTTTGGTGTTCGACAGAGTATCTGGAATAACTTTTCAGCCGAGCTTCCATTGTGAAAATGATCTACTGGAAAGTTGTAGAGCTCAATGAGAGCTTTTCAATAATAGGGTTAACATTGCAAAAATCTGATTTGCAAGCAAAGTTATGCATAGGTTTTGTTTGAACAGGTATAACTTGATAGACAGGCTTCTAGGCTGAAAATGACTAACAGCAAAGTTGAAGTGCTCATTGAGAGCTTTTGAATGATACCCTTAACAGGCTGAAAATCTTTTGCCTGGAAGAAGATATGACGATTTTACCATCTTCTTGCGATCTCAATCAATCCTTCGCGTTTGAATGAATGCTTTTTAGTGCACTTTTCGTACCCACAGCCTGGACATCATACCCGAAAGAAACTGGCATTTAAAATTCGCGCGGAAACAGAAGCAGCTGTCAACCCTCTCGCTTCCCTCCCTCCGTCGCGCCCATCAAAGACACGCCGGGTCTTAGAGAGAGAGTCTCTTGAGAGAAACGACACCCTCTGGCCAGTGGCCACACATCGATTTCGAGTTATGCTTGAAAAATGACACCCTTTGCGTTGTTCTTATCGCGTTTTCGTCGCCAAACTCTGCGGGAATTTTGAATTGAATTCAAATTTCGCTCCAAAAAACCGCGGGAACTTCTGTGCACTTTGCGCGTGCGGTGTTTGCGGACACAGTGGTTTTTTTTTTGTTTTTATGGATCTATTCAGTGTCAATTTCTTGTGATTTTTTTTGTTTTTTAAACCTATTCAGCGGCGTCGAAAAAAGGGGTAAATTACAGAAAATTAGGGCCGCCGCGGAATTTTTTCCGGCCCCGAAACCGTAACCCACCGTAACTCCGCGGCGAGACCCGCGTTGGAAATGCTCCATGTGCCTTTAATTTTTCATTGATTTTCAATTTTTAAATAAGTTTTTCTTCTTTTTTTGACCTTTTCGAGTACTTTTTTTTGCCAGAATTATTTGTAACAACATCACTGACACATTAAAAATAGAGGCTATTCAAAATACTACCGTTCACTCACATATTTTCGTCGTTTTCGTCAAAAGCTCAGTAATTTCCGTGTTTCTACTAATTTTTTCACATTCGCCGCTGCAAACGAGTGTTTTCTCAATCGTCGGACATTGTTACTTCGACATTCGTCATATTTCGTCATTTCCTGCTTGTTTCCACTCATGACACCCATTTTTCCAGATTTGGACGATGAACAGCAATATTAGCGACGAGAATGTACAAATCGTCGAGGAAGGCGGTAGAGTGGTGTCGAAAAGGGACAGAAATGGTCGTGAAGTGAGTGCACTCGTTTTTCGAGCGATAATCTCGTTCTTCAGCGCTTCCGTGATCGTGGCTGAGAAGCACAGTTGTCTCGAGGCTCAATGTAACGAAACGGGAGCCAAACATTTCCGGAGCCGAAGTCTGCTATTCGCCCAGAATCCGCAGCATTTTTAAAGCAAGGACGGATCATTTTGAAGAAATCGACCGGAGTTTTTCGAAAAATAGAATCTTTTATTTTCATGATTAGTTTCGTTTAAAATGAGAATAAAAACAGTCAAACCAATGCGTTCTTTTTCCTTCTCGTAGCTGTCGCTCGCCGTTCTGTCCCTTTTCGACACCACTCTACCGCCTTCCTCGACGATTTGTACATTCTCGTCGCTAATATTGCTGTTCATCGTCCAAATCTGGAAAAATGGGTGTCATGAGTGGAAACAAGCAGGAAAATGACGAAATATGACGAATGTCGAAGTAACAATGTCCGACGATTGAGAAAACACTCGTTTGCAGCGGCGAATGTGAAAAAATTAGTAGAAACACGGAAATTACTGAGCTTTTGACGAAAACGACGAAAATATGTGAGTGAACGGTAGTATTTTGAATAGCCTCTATTTTTAATGTGTCAGTGATGTTGTTACAAATAATTCTGGCAAAAAAAAGTACTCGAAAAGGTCAAAAAAAGAAGAAAAACTTATTTAAAAATTGAAAATCAATGAAAAATTAAAGGCACATGGAGCATTTCCAACGCGGGTCTCGCCGCGGAGTTACGGTGGGTTACGGTTTCGGGGCCGGAAAAAATTCCGCGGCGGCCCTAATTTTCTGTAATTTACCCCTTTTTTCGACGCCGCTGAATAGGTTTAAAAAACAAAAAAAATCACAAGAAATTGACACTGAATAGATCCATTATTTATTTTTCTGGAGTTTCAGGCGAATTTTCTCGGGATTCTCGGCGCTTTTTTCAGATGCAACAATGATGAGATCGTCGACAGCTCGATCCGGATCACAATCCACCGACGATCGGCGTTCCGTCGTCTCGGGCAACTCGAGCACCGCATCCACACTTGTCGCCGACAGTTTGGCGTCCGGCCGCACGGCTACATCACAACTCAGAAAGTAGGCGTTCCAAATGAATGAGCGGAGAGCGATGTCTGAACGTTCAGATTCACTGCCGGAGTGGGTCGGCCCGGATTGGCTCGGGAAGCGCGCGACGCCGTTCGAGCCGCTCTCGTCGCACAAAATCCCCTGGTTTGCCCCCGTTTTTTTTTAAAATCAGTTCCCAACAACAATTCCCCCATGTTTTTCAGAGAAAAGCGCCGATATCGGAGCCGGTCGACTATGAAAAGTTTATCAAGGAGCGGAATATTCAGCTGGAGAATGACGCTCAAAGGGAAATTGTGCTGTTTCCAAGAGACGATATTGAAGTTCGTTTTTTTTCCGTCAAATTAAGTCTGAAACTCATGAAAACCAATCCAGGAGTCATCGACACAACAAGAATCGGAAACGTCGGTGCCGATGGTGAAACCGAACGATATCAAACAGGCAAAGTGGCTTCTGACGCGCGAGGCTCTCCGCTTCTACACGTCGCCGCACCGATCGATAATCTTCAACTACTCGAAGTTCTCGGGCGACTATTCGGCGAACAACACGTCGTCGGCCATCGAAAACGAGACGCTCTCGTCGCTGGTCTTCGAGTCGGACATGGCTCTCGAGGACGAGCGAGCCGCCTACGGAATGGCTCACGGCGCGGTCGGTATTGTGAAGGAGGGCCATCTGATGGTCGTCAAATCCGATCCGACGCTGTTCGACAATCTGAAGGCGTCGTCGAAGAAGCGGTTCTGTGTGCTGCGCCGGCTCGAAGGCGGCGAGTGCACGTTCGAAGTTCGCAAAACGGCGACAGAGACGCCGAAGCAGGCGCCGTTGAAGATCGGCGGCGCCCAGATAAAGTCCACCAAGAAAGGCAAGACGGTGCTCGAGATCGAGGCTCGCGGAGCCGAGGAGAAGTCGATTCTGCTCGAGCACGAGGAGACGTGGCAGCTGGAAGAGTGGCTCGTCGCACTGCACACCGCCATCGCGTTCGCCAACAAAGAGGACGCATCGTCGATTTGCTCGGATCTCGAGAAGACGTCCAAGTCGTCCGAAGCGGTCGCGCCGCGACAAGTGGCGCCGGACACGGAAAGCATCGGATCGGAGGACTCGTCGAACTCGAAGAGCAGCGAGATGCAGCCGTGGCGAGGACGCAACTCGGCGGCGAGAGCTCTGCAGCCGCCGATAGTCGAGCGTCCCAACATGTTCTCCCTCTACTATCGCCTCCAGCCGCTTCCCACCTCGGTCTTCGAGTCCTCCACGATCCTGCCGAGCACAAGCCGGAAATTGAGCTCTCGCACTGCTCCCGACCCGATTTCGCCGACGAAAATGCGAAAAACGTCGTCACTGAAGCGATCGCCAGTCGTGCAGATCGTCTCGCCGTCGCAATCCACGCCGTATCTCGTCTCCATCGACTTTCACACTCTTTCGTTGCGCCTTCCGACTGTCACGGGCGGTCTGCAACAGATCGAACCGTTCTACGTCCGATTCTTTGTGTTCGACGCGGCGGAAGGCCGACGCGTGTGCGAGGAGTTTCAGATTCTGGTGAACGGCGACGATTTGCACGTCTCCGAGCCGGTGTTCGACGCGACGATGAAGGTGAACGGCATTCGACGGAGTCTTCTCGTCGATCGGACGGCGTCGAAGGCTCTCGTACATCTGCCGTCCGGGCACAAGGATCTATGGCTCGTCTGTCGTGTGGATCGCGTTCTTTCGGGCGACACGGCCGCCGATCTGTACATGAAGTACGGTGGTTTGACCTAGATGCTCTCGCGTACATCCCAAATAGTTCCAGATCTGCCAGCGATCCGAAGGGAGTGGCGAAACTTCAAAAAACGATCGCCATGTCGATGACGCGACTCTCGGGACACCGTCAGCGATTCGCGTGGGCCGCCCGGCCGCTCTTTCCGGAACTCCGATCGGATTCGTTGTCCACCTCGTCGTCGTCGGCGCTCGTCAACTCGACGTCCACCTCCTCGTCGGGCACATCGGCGTGGTCTCGCAACGGCGCCGACTCGCTACAGCTCTTCCGATGCGAACCGAATCGATACGGCGACGTGGATCTGCAGAAGTGTCTCGTCGACTTCAACAAGATCGAGCGGCAGAGCAAACTTTGCGTTCCCAACGGAACTGTCAGCGTCTCAGTGAGCACGAGAGCCAGTGTCATTGACTTTTTGAGTGAGGCAGCGACGAGTGGGAAGAACGTCTTCAGAACGGCCTCCTCTTGTTTTCAGACCGCGTCAATCCATCGCTGTACCCGCTGAATCCGTGGAAACCGGAAGAGGCGAAGACGCCGCCCGTCTTTCAGCTCCAAACTTTTGGCGATCAGCCGAGCCAACCCCACTCTACGCTCACCAATCTCCTCTACATTTACCCGCTCGGACTCAAGTACGTCTTCTGCTCTTCTTCACGACGCCTTCCGAATTCCCCCCTCTCCTCTTCTACAGGTACGACTCGCAGAAGGCGTTCTCGAAAGCGCGCAACATCTCGTGCACCGTCCGCTTCGTGCGCGGCGAAGAGGCGATTCCGGAGAAGGCGATGGTGGATCGGATGTCGCCGGCCGGCCCGTACACCATCTCCTCCACGTGCGCCGTCCAACACCATCAACAGAACCCCGTGTTTGGCGACGAGATGAAGGCGCAGTTGCCGCTGAATCTGACCACCTCCGACCATCTGCTCTTCTCGTTCGCGCACATCTCTGTCGCCGGTAACACGTCGGTGAAGACGCCCGAGTCGACGGAGACGCCGATCGGCTACGCGTGGCTTCCGCTCGTCTGGAAGAAGGATCGTCTTGTCATGGAGAGCGACGAGCAAGAGTTCGCGCTTCCCGTCGCCATCGACCTTCCCGCCCACTACTACCGATCGAAGCCGACTGTGATGGGAAAAGGGGTGAGCATCCCTTTTATCTCTCCAACCCCGCCCTTATTTCATTGCAGGAAGAGGCGCTGTCCGAGGTCCGATGGGTGGATCAGAAGCCGCTGTTCCGCGTGCGTCTCCGGCTCGTCTCGTCGGTCTTCACCACCGATTCGAAGCTTCAGACGTTCTTCCAAGCGTGCGATCGACTCTCGGCGAAGGGCATCATTGGCGACGCCGCCGACAGTCTGAAGGTACTACGAAGTGCTCACCATGTCCCTTGAAAGCTTCTTAACTCGCCCTTTCCACTCCATTCGTTCATTCCTCCCCCTCCTAACCCGTTTTCCCGCGTCCAGAGAATGATCAAATCGAAGTCGTCGTCGCCGCCGTCGGCCGACGAGCCCCACCACCATCTCCACAGTCAGCATCCGCGCTCGTGCTCGCCGATCGCCGAATCGATGCAGCGATCGATGTCGCTGGACGAGGAGCCGCACATGAAACATCTGCTGCAGAGCATTCGTGTACGTCCGTTGACCGCCCACTAACAGTTTTCGTTTCTCTCTCTCTACCAACGTCTCTTCCCCTGTCAACCCACCCGCCATTCCTTGTTTGTTTCCAGTTGCTCTCCGATGTTCCGTTCGATCGTCTGCTCGTCTACCTTCCCATCGTGCTCGGTCGCCTCTTCGCCATCCTCCCCCAGGCGCCGACCGATCAGCTCGCGATAGCCACCATCAGGTCATTCCTTCTTTCCTTTCTGTTTTCGCTCCTCTTCGCTTGTTATCGATTTGCCAGTCCAACTGTTGTCCGTTTTGCAGATCGATAATCTCGATTTGCGACATGTGCTGTCTGAACGGAAAACCGCAAGTCGTGCGCAGTTTCGTCAAATTCCACTTTTCCGACGCGTCGCGTGAGCAGTTTGTGTCGCACGAGGCCACAATCTACTCGGTCATCTGCCGACACTTGCCGAATCTGATGCGCGAGATGCACAACGACGCCGACGATCTGGCGATGCTCTACCGCCAGCTGTGGGTGCTCACCGACGCCGTCGTCAAGAGTATGGCGCAGACGATGTGCGCCGAAAAGCTGATTATGGTGTCGCAAAAGGACCGATTCCCGTCGGATCTGCTCGAACAGATGGGACAAGTGCTCGAGGTGGGCGTGCCGCAGATTGTCGCGAAACACAAGGAGATGCGAGAGGAGAGCCGGTGTGCGAATCTCGCGTTGGCCTACTTGACGAGGGTAATGGTCAGACAGAGGGGGCCGGAGATCAGTTCCCATTTGCAGTTCGCTCTGAGCTTTGTCGACCGGGGCGTCGTGTTCCGATGGATCCACTTCTACGTGTCACGCCTCGACGACACCGACTATCGAGCGCTTCGCGACTACAAGACGGACCTGCTCGAGATTCTGTGTCTGCACGAGCACCACGTGCCGCTCAACCTGCCCGTCCTCATCAACGCCGCCAATCAGATCCAACGCGTCAACTACTCGGGCGGCACACTCAACGACACGCAGATACAGACGACGAACGCGTCCGGTTCGGGTTTCCTCTCGCGCTTCTTCAACCAGATCTTCTGCCCGCCGCCGAAGCTCGAGACGAACGAGACGGATCGGTATGCGACGTGCGGCGGCGAGTGGCATCTGAGTCCCGCCTACGCGCAGAACCATTTCATCGTCGGCCTTCTGATGCAGGAGTTGGTGGCGTGTATACGCGAAACGAAAGACTACCGGCGGCGGCCGATCTCGTTGTTGAGAAATCTTCTGGCGAAACACTCGTTCGACAAGAGATACACGGATATGGTGAGTGACGTGGCACTTCGAGTTCATGTTCAAAGTTAGAAATGAGAGTGATGTGGTTGTATAGATGCCACGTCATAAGAGGCTAGAAATGAGTTTCTCAGAATGACGTGGCAATACCACGTCATAGCTAGAAATGAAGGACTTTCCAGACGACTCAACGTCGAATCGCGATGCTCTACGCGCCCGTCCTCACGTTCGCTCTCGACCACCTCCACGAGTTCGAGTCGGAAGAGTATGAAGACGTTGACGCGACGCCTACCGGCTTCCGATCGTTCGCCGCCTCCGGCTCTTCTGTCAATCCGGTCAACGGCGCTTCCGGTGTCAAATCGAAATGGAACACTGTCAATCGGTACACGGAGCACGTCATCACCCCGGCGGCTCAGTTTGCGAGAGGAAGTCCGATACGCAACTCGTCGCCGATACCGTCGGGCGCTTCCACATCGAGACCGCCTCAGATGCCGCCGCCGCCGCCGATCAAATCGTCGGCGCCGCCCGTCTCGAGCACGCCGCTCGCCGAGAAGCTCACCGAGGACGAGATTCAGGACATTCTCGTCTGTTGTCTCTTCATCCTTCACCGCATGCCGAAACGCATCCTCGCCGCGATTTGGACGGAGAACGACGGTGCGAACGCCGAGAAGATGCTCCGACTGCTCGAGCTGATCATTGACGTGTTCCGCTATCGCGGCAAGGATCACGCGCTGAAGAGGACGGCGGCCAACTCGAAGACGCGCAGTCAGTTCACACTGAATCTGCCGGCGAGGCTTGCGACGACGCCGAACCGAATGTCGGCCGAAGTGACGCCGCCCGACGAGGAGGCGAGTGCCAACGCGTCCGCGAACTCTGTCCCATTCCGAGTGCTTCAACTCGTGAATCTCTCGCAAGAAGTGGCGCTCATCGTGCTCGACGTCGCCCAAACGTTCGCCCATCAGCTCGCCTCGTCGCAACGACACCGTCACTGGCCCCAATCGGAGTCGCTCTTCGTCGGACTCCTCTCGATCCATTTGCGACTGGCCGACGAGCACTGGAGCGAGTCGGTCCGGTTGCACGTCATCGCCGGTCTCGCGCTCTTCGTCAACCTGTTCCGAGTGCGACTGTTCGAAGGAGGCCCGCTGGAGCCGCTCTACATGCTCATCGAGAAGGTGCTCATTCAGATGGCGAGCCGACTTCCCGCTGTTCAAGCCGCCGCCGCTGCTCTCCTACAATTGATACTGAGGAACGGATACGAGGTGGCTCAGGGATACTACGCGTCTCAAGTGCTCGCCCAGAGTGTCTCTCCATCGAATCCAGCAGCAGCCAGTAAGCCTCAAAGGAAGGGCGTCTCGTCGGAAAGACTCGGAAGGCCTGGAAGTCAGACCGGCGTCGCTCTCGCTCGCCTCCTCGGCTTCCAGTCCGTCCTCTCCAACTCGGCGGCCTTCGAGAGGGGTCTCGCCGCAGTGGAGGCTCTCGTCGACACGCGGAAAGCGACGTCGTTCGATCTGGCGGTTCTCGATCTTCTGCGACAGCTTCGCGGCGTGATGTCGGCGACGGTGGCGCTGAAAGACGCGGCGAACGATCCGATTCGGCTGGCCGATCTGCACTTGCAGCTCGCCGACAGCTATCGCGGTTCGGCGGCGTTGAGAAGCGCGTGGTTCGACACACTCGCCGAGCTCTACGAACAGGATCGCTGGTTCGCCGAGGCGTCCGTCTGTCACGCCCACTCGGTGGCGATCATCGCGAAAGAGCTCGAGGAGAAGCACGAGATCGAGGTGGACTGGCGCGTGTTCGACTGGATCAACGCGCAAATCGCCGAGACCGAGCAGGCGCGACAGGACGCCGGAAACGTTCAACCCGCCGGATTCACCACCGAGAATCTGGGAACGAAGATCGACAAAACGGCCGCCGCGCTGATGCTCGCCGAGCGGTTCGAGGCCGTCGGACCGTTGTATCGACTCATCGTGCCGGTTCTCGAACGGAATATGAACTTTACGGTAGGGGAGAGCATTGCCCGGGTTACTGTAGATGATGAGCTCCAAAACTTTCAGTCGTTGGTCAGCGTCTACGCGGAGCTTCAGCAGACGTACAGCCGCGCGGCGGAGGTTCGAACGAGCGGAAAACGACACTTGGGAACGTACTTCCGCGTCAGATTCCACGGAGAGTCGCATTTCAAGTGAGTCTGAAAGGGGAACGGACGTCTTCTAGTCCAATTCTTCGCAGAAGCGAGCACAACACCGACTGGATCTACCGAGAGATGGGTCTCACCTCGCTGGCAGCCTTCTCGCTGGAAATCAAGGAAAAGTGTCAGCGAGCCGTCGGACACGATCGCGTCCAAATCGAGGCGAACGAGCAGCTGGACACGTCGCGCATCGATCCGACTGTCGCCTACGTGCAAGTGACGCATGTGGAGCCGGAAGCGAGCACCTCGTCTCCTGCTCCGGGACACTGCTCGACGTCGTTCTCGAGCGACTTCTCGATACACACGAACCTCGACGAGTTCTCCTACGAGTGCGCGATGGTCGAAAACGAGCGGAAAGTGTCGCGAGAGCCGGCGATCCACGAGCAGGTGCTCAAGCGGACGGTGCTCCGTGTGGGCTCCGGCGGTTTTCCGGCGACGCGACGACGCCTACCGGTCGTCTCGATCGCGCACGAACAGTTCTCACCGCTCGAGTTCGCGTGCCAGAAGTTGAACACGAAAGCGGCGCAGATTCAGAAGACGTTGGCCGCCGCGACGAACGGACGTCGTCTCGACGTGAAGGGACTGCAGCTGCTGCTCCAGGGAGCCGTTCTGCCGACAGTGAACGCGGGTCCGCTCGCCTACGCGGAGGTGTTCACGAAGGAGGAGCAGCGGGAGAAGTACGGCGAGGAGGCGATCGGAAAGCTGCGCGAGTCGTTCAGGTAGGCACTGGAACTACAGTAATCCTGGGGGAAGTACGGTAGATGCTCACTTCCAGAAACCTCATGAACGCGTGTCAACTGGCCATAGAGGCGAACGCGTCGGCGATCGGAGCCGATCAGCAGACGTATCACGAAGTGCTCGTCTCCTCGTTCGACGCGATGCACGAACGACTTCAGACGTTCTTCGGAGCATCGGTGGGTCTCACTTTTGGCTCGGGATTGGTTGAAACTTGGTTTCAGCTCCGCGGAAGTGTGGAACCTGAAGGCGTGCAACTTCCCCGGTCCGCAATGCACATTCTCGACATGATGGGCGGAGTGCGGTCCTAATCGTGTTTCTTTTATTTTTATCCACATTTCCATTCCAATTTCTGCTTCTCTTGCTTCATCTTCTTCTCTTACTTTCCGGTTGTAATTAGCATTTAAATTATTTCAAATATTCTTTTTTTTCCATTCTCCTCCCGATTTGGTTCCTCCGATCTATATAGGTGCTACTATTATGGGTAAATTTGCCACGAAAACAAGAAACAACAAAGAGAAATTTTCTTTTTTTTTGTGCATTTTGACGTCACGGTGTTTGCACACTGAGCGCGTCAGGTTCGGTGTTTTCAGAGATTTTCTCGCCGGTTTCCAGGGATTTTCAGCCGATTCGGCGTTGAAATTCGCGCGGAACTGGCAGGCGCTTTCGAGTTTCAAACGAGAAGGTCAGTTTGTATTTAAGAGAAAGTGAGAGAGAGGAAAATAAACAAATTGCAGGCGCGGAGAGAGTTCGGAGGTAAACCGAGAAAAGTGTAAACAATTGTCACCCTGGAAATTCCTGGGGGCGCCGCAAAAACCTGTTTTCGCCATCTCCGAAGCGAAATGACCGTCGGAATTATCGATTTCCCGTTTTTTCTCGCGTTTCTGAATAAAAAATTCGAGCTAATTGCGTTTTTTTGGTGTGAAACATGTGTTTTTACTCGATATCGCTATTTTTCGCCGCCGGAAAACCGGAGACTTTTCTATTTTCCGTTTTGTTCGAATTCCAGGTTGAAATGGGTGATAAAGGTAAACCGGGAGCACATATCGACTATTTGCACATTCTAAAAGAGCAATTCAATGGGCTCCAGGTAAACAGTGTTGCATGTGCGCTCCAGCGAACTCGTGCGGATTTTCGGTTGATTACAGGCGGAACATCTGGAGTTGCGACGCAAATTCGACCTTCAGAATGCGTCATCGACGTCGTCAGACTCATCCGAATCTCTGCCGTCACGTCTTCTGGCCATCGCGTCGGGACTGCTCGAAAAAGAGCGATTCAGTGACGTCATCATTGAGCACACAGCGTCCGGCACGCGAATTCACGCACACAAGCTGATTCTGGCGGCTCGAACCGATTTCTGGGCGGACCAGTTGGAGGAGACGTCGAGAATCGAGATTGCCGACGAGGTCGACGTGGAGGGCTTTCGAAGGGCCGTCCGATGGATGTACACGGATCAGATCGATCTGAAAATTGGTGACGAGGAGTTGCTGAAGGTGTGCGAGGTGTCGTGCAGCTTCAAGTTGCTCCAATTGCAGAAAGTGTGAGTGATTGAGGTGTTCTAGCCAAATGAGTCACATTTTCCTGCTTCAGATGCACCGCCCAACTCGCGGGACGTCTCTCGGTGGACAACTGCATCCGCATCTACGAGTTCGCCGAGAAGCAGTCGCTGAAGCAGCTCTCCACCATCTGCGGCTCCATGATCGCCGGCTCGTGGAGCCAACTCGGCCCCGCCCACTTTGCATCGATGGCCGCCCCGCTACTGTATCGATTGATCGACGGAAACACGAAACACGCGCTTCACTCGATCGTCTCGATCGGTCGAGAAGACGTCCTCTTTCTGTACTTTATGCAGAACGCGGCGAAACTTCCGCATTGCTTGAACGCGATCGACGAGCTCGGAGCGACGGCTCTCGAGAAGGCGTTGTGCTCCGAACGTGAGTTGGCTTCTTTGTTGAAAATTCATCGTTTTGAGGACTTTCAGACGAGAAAGCCCGTGTGATCGCCGAGCAGTTGGTGGAGAAGAAGGCGGATTTGGACGCGAGAGACGAGAAGGGCGAGACGATTCTGATGAGGATGTGCAGAAGAGGTGCGGGGGACTAACTTTCCATCTTTGAGAAAGCTAGGCCATCTCTCGTTTCAGAGAACCTCTCCGCGTGCGACTTTCTTCTCGCTCACGGCGCCGACGGACGCGCCGCCCATCCCACCGGCGACTACAACGTTTGCCACGTGGCAGCCGAGCTGGACTCCGCCCCCGTGGCCAAATGGCTTCTCGACAACAAGACGCACCTGGAAGTCGACAAGATCGACGGAAAAGAGCAGACGCCGCTGATGCGCGCCGTCATCGGCAACAACCATCTGATCGTCGAGTCGCTCGTCCGCCTCGGCGCCCGTCTCGACGTCGCCACCTCCGGCGGCGGACAGACGGCGTTGTCGCTCTGCTTCACCATCTCGTCCACACCGAATCGTCGCATCGGCGAACTGTTGCTGAAGGCCGGCGCCAACGTGAACTTCCGGCTCGACGACGAGACGACGCCGTTCGTCAACGAGCTCGTCGCGCGCAACGATGTGCTCGGCGTTGAGGCGCTTCTGACGGCCGGCGTCGACGTGCAGGCCGTCGATGCGAAGACGTCACAGTGTGCGCTACACGTGGCGGCAAGCACGCGTGCGCCCGAGATTTTGAGCAAGATTGTCGAGTCGAGACGGGGATTGCAATGGAATCGCGACGCGAACGACAAAACTCCGCTGGACATTGCCGTGGAAGGAAGGGATTTGAAAAGCGCCAGAATCATCATCAAAGGTTTTCGTTTGTTTCTCTTCTCCCGGCTCGCCGAGCATCCTAGATTGACTTTCAGGCGGAGCCGATGTGAACGGCAGGGATAAGAGTGGACAGACGTTGCTCGGCAAGGCGATTCTGGCACAGGACGACGAGATGGGCGTGTTCTTGATCGAGCACGACGCGAGAGCCAAGGACGGAGAGTGAGTGATCGGAAGACGTCGCCCAACGCATTCTCATCCATTTTCAGCCTCCTCTCGGGCATCTCCTACATCGAGTCGGCGTGCGATCGCGGTCTCGTCAACACGGTTCGCGCGTTCATTTCGAACGGCTGCAAACTCAACGCGCGCTGCTCCACCGGCTACACGCTCATCCACTCGGCACTCCGCCATCAACACTACGACGTCGCCTCGCTACTCGTCGGATTCGGCTGCGATCTCGAGTCGAAAGTGAGTCGCGCCGAGACGGGCGAGGTGATTCTCGACGAGCAACGCGACGAGTGGAAGTACCGCGAGACCCTTTTGCACCGGCTGATGGACGACGGCGACGAGGCGGGCGCCGTGTTTCTGATCAACGAGGGAGCCGACGTCGGCGCGCGGAAGGAGTACGCGAACGCTGCGGAGGACGACCGATTCACGCCGGCTCACATGGCCGTCTCGTGGAGTCTGAACGAGGTGCTCGCCGCGTTGCGAGACAAGGGAGCCGACCTGTGCGATGTGGACGTCGACGGACGGACGCCGGCGCACATCGGCGTCCGCGAGCAGAATGTGGAGGGTGTGAAGGTGTTGCTGGCCGCCGAACGTGTCGAGTTCATTCCGATGCGCGACAAGTTCGGACAGACGGTGTTGTCGCAGTCGATGGCGATGAAGAGTCATGAGGTAGGACACTAGTAGGGCGGTGGCTCATCTCGGCCAGAAGTCGTTTCAGATCGCCGGCCTCATCGTCGCCCGTCAGCCGCACGCCGCCGTGCAGACGAACGGCAACGGCGAGAACCTGCTGCATCAGGCGATCCGTCAGAACGACATCGAATCGGTGCTCTTCTTGCTCGCCGTCGCGAAAGCCGATCCGACGCGTCCGATCACCGACGGCACCGCCAAATCGCCGCTTCATCTGGCGGCGGTGGCGCGCGACGAGATGATCTTGCGCAATTTGATACTCGTGAACGACGACGTGAACGTGAAGTCGTCCGACGGGTGCACGCCGCTTCTCGACGCGCTCAAACATCGCAACGATAAGCACGCGGCGATTCTGATGGAGAACGGCGCCGAGCCGAACGTGCGCGACGAGCACGGCGAGAACGCGATGTTGTGCGCGGTGCGAAGCGGCTCCGTCGAGTGCATCCGCGCGGTGGCCGAGAGTGGACGGACCCACAGGCACGTCCGGAACAAGATGTAAGTCCCTCTTGAATCGGATCGTAAGAGCTCTCTCATGTTCCCTCCCTCCAGCGGCTACACGTCTCTCCACATCTGCGCACTGCTCACCATCGACAAACTTCCGAAGCGCGCCACGTCGACCGACGTCGTCGAGCTGGTGCTCGGCTACGAAGAGCAGGGAGCCGGGCAGCTCAACGAGAAGCAGATCGCCGCGTTCGTCGACGCGCGCGACGCCGACGGCAACACGGCGCTGATGATCGCCTACTCGCAGGGCAACGCGGGCGTCTGTCGGGCGCTGCTCCGACGCCGAGCGTGTATGGGACAGCGGAACAACGGCGACGTGAACGTCTTCACCTACGAGACGGCCACCAAACAGCTCCTCTTGGGCTTGTTGGGTGAGTCATCGCTTCTCCGGAAAGAGGGCGGATTTCGCAATTGCAGAGTCGTTGGAGCACGAGCCCCGCTGGTCGGACGGCGACACTTGCGACTGCGGCGCGCGCTTCTCGCTGACCTCTCGCAAGCACCACTGCCGTCATTGTGGCCGACACGTGTGCTCCAAATGCTCGGAGACGACGATGCCGATCGCAAAGTACGGCGAGGAGAAACGAGTTCGAGTGTGCGACGTGTGCGCACATGTCATCTCGACGGGCACCGCGCCCCGACGATAGGAGGAGGAGGACGCAGCTACTCTCTAAGAAATACATACTCATATCTACTGCATGTGTGCTTATGAAAAGAGACCGGTATTGTCATGTTATACAGATATAAATTATTGATTTTCGCTCAACTCTTTACGGGTGGATCGATTTATATGGGAGTGATTTTGGCGGCGAGCAGGAAAAAAAACAAAAAAAAACGAACGGTTTTTGGGAAGGAGACAATAGATAAAGCTGAAAGTGAAAAGAACTTATAAAAATTGGAGAGGAAAATGTTTGGGGGGGGGGGGTGGTTGGGGATGAGGAGACAAGCAGATTACGCGGAAAGAAACCGAAATTTCATCGTTGTACTCGTAGGAAAACTAAGGAGAGAGAGAGGAGAAGGCGAAGCGATAGATTTAAACGGGGGGAAATCTTTTGACATTGGAGAGGGGCGGGGGGAGCAGAATTATGAATACGTTGACATCCTCAGCAGAAGCAGCAGTCTCTTCGTCGCTTAGTATCCGCTGTCCGACAGGTACTTGGCGACCGACTCGACGGATTTGCGAACGGGGGCAGCCACCTCGTTCGGTCCATCGTAGATGGCGATGACGACGGCGGTCTTGGTCTTGACGGCGAAGAATCCGGTGCTGTCGCGCTTGCCGAAGATGAGGTTCTCCTCGGTGCGCGGAATGACGTAGTGAATTTTCTCGATGTCGGCTCCATGCGCCGGCGCCATCTGGACGTCGTTGAAGAGGTCAACGAACTTCTTCAGCTCATCGACGGTGGCCTAGAAAAAACAGACGAGATGAAGTGGTTCGTTTGGCGCGCAATGATAGCTTACCGCGAACACGTTCTCCTCCTCGGTTCTCGCCCAAACCGATCCGTCGACGCCGACGATGGCGGCACGCGTGATGGCCGGAGCGCCGGCGGTCAGAAGATCAATGTAGGCGTTCCATCCGGACATTTTGTTGTTGAGTGGGGAAGGGAAGAGAAGACCGAAAGTGTTCTGCAATGAGCCAGATGTGTTGAGGGGGTTCGCAGAGGGGGGGACGTCGCTTAATTGGTTTTACGAGGGAAAGCGAAGGAGAAATGAGCAACGATTGGGAGGAAAAGAGATAGGAGGAAAGAACGGACACATGGCATGTGGTGGTCGTTAAGAAGAGCGAAGAAAGAGCGGCCGGAGGCTGACGGACGGACGGACGGGCGGTCTTCGCGTCGCGATTGGTCATCATCAAATGAATTCAGTTGTGCTGGCGAGGGGGGCGGAGAGTGTGTACTACTAACCAAAAGGGAGGCCGCCTTCCTCCTTCTTTCTATCCATACTTAATGTCAAAAGCAGAGACTGAACGCGATGAATCATGGCGAGCGGGCGGGCGGGCGCGCGCGCTCGTCGGTGCGTTACGATTGCGAAACAAAGCGTCCGAGCGCGACAGAACCAGAGAAAATTGAATTCAAATGGGGATTGCGAAATTGTGAAGCGAGAAATGAGAATAGGAGCTCGACTCGACTCGAATAACACACCAGTTGAGCGGGGGAATCTTCTTGCGAAAGAGAGTGGTGGAGGGGGGAAAAACGGCGTTCGAATATTCGCGGTGAAAAGGGAAACGAGGTCGCGGCAGCATCTGCAGCGGCGGGCGCAAAGGCGCGATCGCGACGAGACCCTACGCATGGAAATGAACAGTGCGCCTTTAACATTTTGGAAATTGGGGTCGGCGCGCGTGCCCCGTTGTCCCAGCTGGCCGCCCCAGCTCTCGCCGGACACCCTTTAAATAAGTGACGCTGAAAGATGTTGTGTGTAAAAGGGGGCGGAGTCTTGTGGGACATCAGAGAATGAAACAGCGGTCGAAACAAAAAAGTTGTGATAAAAATATGACGGATGGGGCGGAAGAAAGAAGAAAATATGGTGAGTCACCTCCCACTTCCTCCGGGCGGCTGTCAGAAGATCGAAGGCCTCTCCTCTTTGTGAAAAGAAAGAAAGAAAAGAAGAAGAAGAGATTGTTTCGAAAATTGAATGACCAGAGGGGAAGCAGAAGGGAACAGATGGCGGGGTGGGCGGCCCCGCCGGTCCTTCGACGCAGCGCACAATTACGAATGAATGGAGCGGCTTGCGCGCGCGCGCGCGCCCTCACACACAGATTTCCCGCCAGTTTTGGGTTTTTCGAGACAAACGAGGAGGGAGGGAAAAGAAAAGAGGAGACAATTCTGCCAAGGTAATCGGAGATTTCAACTTCAAGGACGTAGAACAAGAACGCGACGAAACGCACAAACACAATTTTGTTTCGTCTTTCTCTCGATTATATACTTTATCGGGTAGGTGAAACAAATAAATTGTGCAATCATTATACGCCCTCTCGGCTTCTAGAACGAAGCATCGATGTGATGGGGGATTATCGGTGGGAGAGAGGTGACGAGATGGAATTGCTTAGTTGACGCCAAGGAGCTCGACCTCGAAGGTGAGAGTGGCGTTTCCGGGGATGGTTGGCGGAACGCCGCGAGCTCCGTAGCCGAGATCCGGAGAGATGGTGAGGGTGGACTTCTCACCGACGGACATCTGGAAAAAAGAACCTGTGAACGAGAGCCTGAACTGCTAGAAACCAACCTGAGCGACGCCCTGGTCCCATCCCTTGATGACCTCTCCCTTTCCGATCTTGAACTTGAACGGCTGTCCGCGATCGCGCGACGAGTCGACCTTCTTGCCGGCGACAGTGAGCACGTAGTGGCACGTGACGGTTTGTCCGTTCTTCGGCAGAGTAACGCCGTCTCCGTCCTTGTGGATGACCTTGTCGACGCCCATTCTTGCTGAAATTCGATATTTTTAGGACTTCGTCCGCGAAAAAATTTGAGCGGCGAAAAATAGAGCGGAGCGCTAGGACCGGTGGAAATGAAATGAGGTGACGAAAATGTGTGTAGGCCAACTACATTTCGCCTCGGTTTTTGATAAGAATCGAGAGAAAACGTCAGCAAAAAAACAGAAAACAGGCCGGGCGGTTGGCCTAAAGTTGTTTACCGCGGGACACTGGCGTCCAGCTCGGTAAACAAGACGACGCCATTTCAAATCGAAGTCATCGCGCGCCGGTCGTGGCGAGATATCGCGCTCCGAAAAAGTCGATGCGCCTTTAAGCTCTCGTCGTCTGGCGCTCTCTGCTCTCTCGCTCGCGCGCACTCCGGGCTCCGCGCCCCCCGTTTCGAGCACAATTTTCATTGGAAAATCGAAAAATATAAAATGGAAAGCCTGAATTAACACTGATATCAACGAATTTCCGAGAAAAAACTAGTTTATTCCTCAAAATTTCCAATTTCTAGGCCATCAAGTTATGAATCAGCTCCTTAATTTTCGCCGAATCTTTCGCAGACGTCTTTCCGCAACTATAAACAACAAAAGCGTTTTCTCCAGAAAATTGGCTGAAAATTCGAGAATCCTCGGAAACGGCGACGAAAATAGGCGAGACTTCCGGCGATTCGCGGAAAAACTCGCGATTCCCAACGAAAATAGACTTTTGCGAGTCGATTGGCGCAATTGAGCACGCGTTTCGAAGGTTTTCGACGAAAATCTGAAACAAAAGCGATAGAAATGGGGAGAAAACTGAAAAACCGACCTCGTCGACTTCTCCCATCGCGATTTTCGCTTGAATTTTGCCGGAACTCATGAAAACGGCCAATTTGAACGAGGGAATGTCGTCGAAATTGTACTGGATGTAGTCTACCAGATCTTGACGAGTTTCAGCCATTTTCAGATGCGAAAACGGCGAGTTTCGCCACTATTTGTACTCTTATCATGGCCGGAGAAAAATATGGGTGATGACAAAAAGACAGCGGGGGGAAACGGGGTGACAAAGAGAAAAGAGAAGCGCATTTTGTAGTTGCCGGAGCATTTTCCATCCATTAAAATCGTGACAAACTGGCGAAATCGTGTGAACACGTGGATTCGAGGGAGAGGGAATTGGGACGATTCGAAGCGACGAGCAGCATTGTTTGTCGAGAGAAGTCAACGTCGTTTTGGTGAGACAGTGATGGAGAAGAAGTCGGATGCGGAAAAGGCGCGACTTCAGATGAAGAAGGTGTGCGGACAATTGAGAAAAGCAGCGCCTGGAAATAGGACAACGCAGCGCCAGAAAACTACGCAGTTCAGCGCCAAGATATTCGAAAAAGCAGCGCCTTGAAATCGAGAGTAAGCAGCGCCTAGAAACGATGCAAAGCAGCGTCTAGAAATCTAGTCGATGCAGCGCCTCGAAATTCGAAAACGCAGCGCCAGAAAACTATGCAATGCAGCGCCTAGAAACTCAACAACGCAGCGCCTAGAAATTCGACAATGCAGCGCCTCGAAACGATTCAATGAGGCGGCTAGAAATTCGAAAACGCAGCGCCTAGAAGTTCGACAGTGCAGCGCCTACAAATTCGAAAACGCAGCGTCTCGAAACTATTCAATGCAGCGGCCTAGAAATTCGAAAACGCAGCGCCTAGAAAATCGAAAACGCAGCGCCTAGAAATTCGAAAACGCAGCGCCTGGAAATTCGAAAACGCAGTGCCTCGAAATTATTCAATGCAGCGCCTAGAAACTCGAAATTTTTTCATTTTTTCTCGCGTCTTTTTCCAGAAAACCGCCGAAGAACTGGCGGAGCTGGCGAACAAAAAGACCGAATCGACGGACTCGATCGACGAGCCGGTGCCGGTGGCTCAACGCCCGAGCGAATCGTCTTTGAATCAGTTGAACGCCGAATTGAAGAAGGTTCCGATGGTGAAGGCGTTCAATTCGGCCGAACGACAAGCGGCGGCGACCGCTAAGAAATAGACAGAACTTGTGTGTGTAAAGTAATGAAGTATTGATTTTTGAAAGCGTATCAAATATCGATTGTTTCGACGGGATTCTCGGCGCAGCGGAACGTCTTCAGAATGCGCTTCTGACGACAAACGACGGCCGAAACGATCCACAAATAGGGCAGAACGAAGCGGGCGCCGAAGAAGTTCGAGACGAGAATGCTGCTCGCCGAGCCGTCGTCGCGTAGAATCTGAACGAGTGTGGAGACGACGAGACACATCTGAAACGATTCTTTGAAATACACCGGGCACCTCCGGATTACTGTAGGACCCCGGAAGTGACGATGAAAAGGAGCGCCGTCACGAGATACGGTATCTTGTCGCCGGTGAGCTCGAAGTCGCTGTCACGCATTATTTGCACAAAGAGCCACACGCCGAGCAACAAGACGCACGAGAAGAGCAACAAAATCTCTTCCACGTTGATGATCTGGAAGAGGATGGGGAAAGTTAGGCCATGCAAAGTTCGGCCAACTTACCAACGTTTTTCCGAGAAACGTGACGGTTTGAATGGCGGGGAAAAGAAAGAAAAGTTGAGCGAACGACAGAATTACAGTAATCCGGGCAATGAATGCGGTTCTGAAGCAAAAAGGTGAGCGCAATGGACTACGGTACTTTATCTCGAGAACTAATATCAAAAAGTTGTATTTCAGCGTTTTCCAGCCTTCTATCCATTTTCAGCAGTTCTTATATTGATTTTCAGATTCTAGACGCTAAGACCTTTCATTTGACACCCATATTGCCATACTTTAAAATTTCGAGATTTGGGGTCCTCCTAGTGGGGTGGGAGGGACCAAAAACTCAAAATTCAAAAGTTGCCCAATATGGGTGTCAAACGAACGGAAATGATCTCACGAGCACAAATATCATAACGAAACGCCTGAGAAACCGTTATTTTTCATGATTCTGATGATTTTATGTGGTGAAAATCAAAAATTTGAAAATCGCCGTAAAAAAATTCTAAGTACCTGATCAGTTGGAAGCCCATCAAATTGAAAGAGTCCCCCAATTTGCCCGGGCCGAAAAGAAAGACGGACTGCACAAAAACAAGTGTGAGTGGAATCTGTGAGCTCGCGAACTCGACGAGCACACCCAAAACGGCGAGAAGAAGTGTGGAGGGGTAGAAGACGTCGAGTGACGTCACCAGCAGAAGACCGACGATGGAGACGTACATCAGAACGTGAAAGTGATAGAATCGAGAGAAGACGTCGGCCTTCACAATGTGGTATTAAAATGATTGTTACAGTAATCGCTCCTTCCCAAACTCACCGTTCCATTGTAATAGGAGCGGACGTAAAAAGTGAAAAGTGCGATGGGAATGACGATGAAAATAAGTGAGGAATTCAGAAAATACGACGAAATCGGGTCAACTTCCGGCATTTTTTCCAAATTTTGACCAGGAAAAATGAGCAATTTTTCAGGTGAAATTTATTTTTGAATTTTCTGTCATTTCTAATGAAAACAGGTGCTTTTTGTGGGTTTTGCAAATGCCAACACTTTTTTAGATAGGATTTTTTCCGGCGTTTCTCGATATTTTGATTCTCACCACATAAAACCATCAAAATTATGGAAAATAGCAGTTTCCCCGGGGTTTCGTTATGACATTTGTGCTCCTGGGATCATTTCCATTCGTTTGACACCCATATTGGGCAACTTTTGAAATTTGAGTTTTTGGTCCCTCCCACCCCACTAGGAAGACCCGAAAACTCGAAATTTTAAAGTATGGCAATATGGGTGTCAAATTAAAGGTCTTAGCGTCTAGAATCTGAAAATGATAGTGATAGGTGCTGAAAATGGACAGGAGGCTGGAAAACGCTGAAAATCCAACTTTGGTCCTCAAAAACCCAGTATGAGGGGTGTCTTTGAAATCAGCGTCACTTGTTGGTTTCAATGATATGGTTTTCGCTAAGATAGGAAAGTACTAGATGGTTCCAGAAGGAGCTCTCCAAAGGGGTTGCGAAACTGGGTGTCTGCGTCTCCGCTCTCTCGCTCTCTTCTCGGTCATCCGAACCGTCTGTTGCACAATGTGTGACCCGTTGGTCAGTCGAGGACTGTCTCATCACTGGTCACATCATCAGACGACGTCATTCTCTTTCTTTGTTCCCCCCTCGTTTACCACAAACAACACACGATGAATTGCAGCAGAGGAATGTCGACGGCTGAGCTCACGTCTTCCGAGCAGACCGATGTCGAGCCAAGGTCGGAGCAAGACGAGTCGTTGGGCTCCGACGAGGAGGATTGGCGGAGTTACGAGGAGAGCATCGGCTCGGAGCTAGAGGAGGACTGACTGTCCCCCCGAAGATGGGGAAGACGACGAATTTCGAATCTCTGCCCACTAATCCCCGTTTTCGGTTGCTCTTTTCTGTTGGAGAATAAAGATGATTCGATATCGCCTACCAGTTTTGCTTAGCAGATTACCTCCTACGGTAAAAGAATTTTCACTTCCGTCCAGCTCTGCCACCAAGCCTTTTGAGCCTGGAAAGCAGATTTCTCTCAAACTTTCAGACATTCCGAGTATACCCATGCGATAGATCTTGTTGAGAGCTTCAATTTGATACGGTAACTTGACTGGTTTCCTCTTCCCAGACCCGCGTTACACCAGAAACAGTTGGGACCCCCTTTGTGCGTTGTTTGCTCTCTCTCTCTCTCCCTCGCACGTCTCCAACCGTTCCGATCGCAACAGATGACGTCATCCTCATCGTCTTCCCGAACGCTCGAATGTCGCACTCGTCACGTGCACCTTTATAATTGCACGAGAAGATCACGGGTCCGATAGGGGCCATGCCAGGCGGGATCGTTCGGTTTTTGAATGGCAGAGGAGGGGAAGGGCGCTCTCGGGAGTGGCAGATGGTCGTTTTTTCTTGGCCGTCCTTTGAAAGGTCCAGTTAAGCCCCTCCCTCCTACTAAATTATAGCCATCAATGGTCTTATTTTCCCCGGACCTTCAGATGGGCTTTCCGGGCTTCCCATTCCCAAAGAGCATATATCTCGAGAACGAGAAGAGCTGGCGAAAAGTCGTCAACTACTCAAATGTTGCCCAAAGTGTGATAAACAAATCGGCAGTTGACAACTTTTACCGAACTCTTCTGGTTCCCAAGATATGCGCCTTTAAAGTCGACATGACAGGTGCTCCCCAATTAATCACACCGAAATCCTTTTCTGATCCGCATCTCTTCCCACCAATTAGACCCCCCTCTGCCAGATACCAATCTCATTGTGTCACCCTCTTATTCGGGCCCCCTCCAACGGGACGGGGGTCCTTTCTATAGGCACCTGTCAACTCGGACCATCCCCCATCCGTTTCTCTCTTCCTTTATCGCCAGTAACCGTAATCCAAGTGTGTTGCGAAGCGCATATCTTGAGAACGAGAAGAGCTGGCAAAAAGTTGTCAACTGCTCGAATATTGCTGAAAGTGTGATGAACAAGTTGGCAGTTGACCACTTTTTTGTAGCTCTTCTAGTTTTCGAGATACTAGCCAAAAAGGGGTCGCCCTGCTGTTATGTGACCTCGTTTTGTGTATCTCGAGAACCGTGAGAGGTATCGAAAAGTTGTCAACTACAATTTTGTTGCTCTTTTTGTGCTCTACCACTCGGTACTGTATGAGAGGGTACGTAAGCTCCGCCCCCTTTCTTTCCCTCTCCCCTCCTCATCTCGTCAGTTCTCACTTCCTACCCCCCTTCCCATTACAACCCTCCCCATCTGTCCCGTGACACTGTGACATCAATCCACTCTGTTTCAGATCTCTCACTTCAAATGGCGATCTCTGCGACGACACCACGCGGCGTGCACGCTGTCCGTCCGTGTGACATCGGACGCACCGTCGAGCAGTACGACGCCGTCTTCAAGCACTGCAAGAAGTGGCTGCGGCGGAGATGTCCCCATCGGCAGAAGATGTTCAAGAAGATGCGGTGCAAGACGACGATCAAGAAGAATTGCGGAATTCGCAAGCGGTTGCTCATCGCCGAGCCGCTGCGCAAGCGACCGCCGCGTCGCGGACCGCGCACCCGTAACTTTGGTCCCCAACGTCCGGGGACACGTGTCACGCGTCACACCAAGCATACATCGGAATAAAGAATTCATTCGTTTCAATTTCACCTTCTTCTTCTTTCGGGCGCGTTCGGAAGTCGCCTGTAGGCGTCGGCATTGAAGTCGTCCTGCGGGACCGTCATCGATTTTTTTCGAGCATTCGAGACGAGGCACAGAAACGCGGCGGGTTGGTAGGAGAAGTAGAGTTTGTGGGCGATCAGCTCGTGCCGTCTGGAATCGACTGAAAGTGGGCGGGGCTTATCGGCGACCGGGTTACGGTACCTGACGAGGCGCGGCAGGTCGTAGACGCCGAACACGCACGAGAAACGGTAGTAGTAGCCTGAAACGTGACACCCTGCTCCACTTTGTGCTTATCGATCTGGGGCGCTCTTCCACGTCATTCTCTTCGAAGAGACTCTACTAACTTTCGCCGCCGCTTTTCATCTTCTTCTTCTCACCCTCTACTAACTCGCCTTCCCCTCTACTCAAACATGATGCTGCAACAGCAAACTGAAAACGGAAACGCTGACGACGTCGTCGTCGTCGCCACTGCCGCTGCCGCTAAGAAGCAGCGAGTCGAAGCGTTGCGGGTCGCCAAAGGATTGAACAAGGTGAGAAGAAAAACGGTTCGGAGTGGGGTGGGAGTCGAACCAAAACCCTCGCGACTGACAGCAGCGCGCGCTACCACTGCGCCACGCGTGCGACATGGGCGCCCACCGTTCCTTTGCATACACAAGCTCGCCGTTTCCGTTTTCAGTTCATCACTCTTCCGCACCACGCCAACTGGAAAGTTCACCAAGAAGATGTGCTGCAACGTGGCCGTCCGCTCACGCTGTTCCGCACCAAACGCTGTTTTCTCGTGCCCGACGCGATTTCGTCGCTGAAAGAGCGTTGCGTGACTGTCACGCGTCACGGCTACATGGTCGTCTACGAGAATCCCGACGAGGGCCTTCTCATCGATTTGCGCACCGCTTCCAACGTCTTCTGCACCGCTGATCGGTACAACGCGCAGTCCGGCGTCGAATACGTACGTGGCGACGACAACGTCTTCTTTTGCATCGCAATTATCGTTTTCAGATGAGATGCCACATCAAAATTCGTCTGCCACGTGGCAATGTGCACCTGTTTGTGCGCGACGAAGACGTGCACAAGTGGACGTGCGCCATCACGAAGGCCGCATCGGGAAGCCGTTCGGATCGCATTCCGAAGACGTCGACGTCGACGCTCAGAAGACCAGAAGGCGTGCACGTCGAGACTGCCGTCGAGCAGGTGGTGGAAGATGACGTACTCGACGAGCTCGACGAGCAATCGACGTCGAGTTGCTCGAAGATCACCGTCATCGAGAAGTCGGTCACTGCTTTGGAGCCGGAGCCGGAGCCCGAGCCGACGGAACCAACGGTGTCAGTCCGTTTGCTCCGAAGGAAGCTCGAGAAAGAGCTCGTGATGCGAACGAAAGAGGACGTGCTCCGCCAGCCGCCTCACTTTGTGTCCGAGCTCTTCTACCAGTCGCCGAGCAAAGGCGCTGCTCACAATGCGGTGCTCAGCGAGCAAACGGTCGTTTTGGCGCCCGCGGAGCAGCAGCACGACGAAGCGCGCAAAAAGGAGTGGTGGACGCGTTCTCTCCGATGCTAAACAAACGAGAATGTCTAATGAAGCTCTTTTTTCCCCCTCTCCCCCACGTTTACATCGATTTTCATCGAATACCTTTGCACTTTGCGGGCGGCCTATTCACGTATTGCTGGTAGCGCGAAATGTAGTAATTTGTCGCGTTTTCGCCGTTTCTTCGATTCCTCGACCAGTTTTCAGTGAGCCACCGACGCGCGTCGAACGCTCCCGGCATTGCGAGCTCTGAAATTCCAGTTTTCAGCGGCTGGCCGAGTTTTCCCACGGGGCCGGCGGCCTAGAAACCCAACTGTTCGGATTTCCGGCGATTGTCGCCCACAGAGACTCGTCGGCGCACTCGGTTCCACGTAGAAATTGGATTTGTTCGCGAACTTTCTGAAATTCACCGATTTTCAGCAAAATTTCAGCGTCGCACTAAATACCTCGCTTTTCACCATAAAATTGGCGGATTCGCGCGAAAAAGTGGCGGAAAGCGATGTTTTGTAGAGTGGAAGCGGCGATTTCCAGGGCTGAAATTCGACGAAAAATCCGATTTAATCGAGTTTTTTCAAGGGGTAGATCAAAAAACCCACGCGTTTTCCGTTCAATCGATAATACTCGAACGGATCGATTTCGGCGTTGAACGAGCCGTTCAACGCCTTCAAAATGCGCACCATTTCGAGATTTGACTTTAGCGGCGCGTCCACACCCGACAAATACTGGAAATCAATCGATAATTGGTAAAGAGAACAAATGATGAATAACCTGAAAATATTTCCAGTCGACGGGCAGCTCGGCGAGCAATTCGACACATTTGAAGACGGACGTCAGGATTTCGTAGCCGCACCATCGAATTTCGTCGGTCATCTGCGAGTGGCCTAGTTTTCTCAAATTTGTGTGTTTCTAGTCCCCCTCACAAAAAAATGAATGTTGTCGTGACACGTGGCGAGCATCCGAACGAGCTCCACAAACGACGGCTCCGCGTTGGCGTCGATCGCCAGACAAAACTGATTCTGCGGCTGATAGATGGCCGATAGAAGGAGCGAGATCTGCGGGGAAAAATGACTAGTTTGAATGAGATTCTCAATGGAGCGCACTTGCCTGCACGAAATTCTCGTGGACGAGCATACCGTAGGCCAACGGAAAATCGAGCTCTTCGCGGCTCAGCGGCTCTTGGAAAAACGCAAATATTCGCTGAAATTCCGAGCATCGGTCGCGCGAATTTGAAATTCGCGCCAAAATTTGCGAGTCGTCGAATCGGAAAAGTGAGCCGCGAGCCAGTGAGCCCGAGTCGCCGGCGAACATTTTCGCACACTCCAAACGCTCGAAATCGATCAATTCGAGCCGGGGCTCGTGGAGATGATGCTCCAAAAGTTGCTCGACGAGCACTAGGAATACGAGAAGCGACGAGATGAGAAGAGCATTGTTGCGACGAACGGCGGTGCTCATGATGTGTGACCATGACCTGCGCGCACGCTCAGATCTCGTTTCGAATTCAAAATCAGACTATTTGCACTGCATAAATTGACTTTTACTAGACGTGCACCAAATAAAATCATCGGCTCGAAAAAGAGCCCGATGAAACGGGACGGAATACCAAAAAAGAAAAAGTAGAAGAGGGAGAGAGAGAAGGAAGACTGGTTTGAACAGACAGCGAGAAAGAAAACGGGGGCGCTATACTGTTCTTTGGGAGGGAGGAGTGCATAGGGGGGTGTCTCCGAAAACGAGTACGGTGGAGCATAGTTACGCTACACAGGAAAGAGGGTGACGAGAAAAATGTATGTGAAGGACTATATCACAAAGAAGAATAGAGAAGAGGGCCGCGAGTGGTGTAGGTGTGGAATTTTGGAAAATACACTAAAAACAAAGGAGGGAAAAAGTCAATAAATTAGGCTTCAAACAATCAAGACACAAATATATTAGTCATCTCGGCTCCTATTGCTGATGGTACGGTGATTGGCGGTATCCGGATGACGGTCCGCGAGCGAACGGATTTCCTCCTTGCGGGCCTCCGGGCGGTCCTCCGACTGGCGGGAATCCGGTTGGCGGTGCTCCGAACTGTCCGGGAGCCTGTGGTGGCGGAGCTCCGAAGCCTTGCTGTGGTGGCGGGGCTCCGAACTGAACCGGTCCTCCGGGCACTCCTTGTGGCGGAGCACCGAACGCTTGTGGCGGTGGCGGGGCTCCGAACTGTCCGGGTCCTCCCGGTCC
Source organism: Caenorhabditis afra (assembly GCA_963570955.1). Lineage (NCBI taxonomy): Eukaryota > Metazoa > Nematoda > Chromadorea > Rhabditida > Rhabditidae > Caenorhabditis > Caenorhabditis afra. The sequence goes on from OY751532.1 coordinate 8,170,543, forward strand.
GGATGGTGGTGGTGGTCCGAAGTTTCCGGGTCCTCCGGCGGATGGTGGTGGTCCTGGCGGAGCGAATCCTGGCTGCTGCTGAACCGGTCCGCCGAATCCTTGTGGTGGCGGCGGTCCTCCGGGGCCTCCAGCCGGTGGCGGAGCTCCCGGTCCTCCGAAATGTTGTGGTGGAGCTTGAAACGTTTGCGGCGGTCCCTGTGGTGGTGGTCCTCCAAACTGTGGCGGCGCAAAACCACCCTGGTTCGGCGGTGGTGGCGGAGCGTATCCTCCGAATTCCGATGGCGGTCCGCTCGGCGGAGCTCCAGCGAATGGCGGCTGCGTCGGTGGCGGAGCGAACGGCTGCTGTTGCGGCGGGCTTTGCTGAACCGGCGTCGACGAAACCGACGATTGCGAGGCTCCGGAGAGTGGCGGCGGCTGGAAGTGCTGCGGAATGGACGTTGGCGGAGCTCCTCCGAATTGGCTCGGCTCCTGGTGAGCTGCCGGCGGAAGCGCAGCATTCGACGTCGGGAACGACGGGATAGTCGCGTTTGGTGGCGGAATCGCCGCAAAGTTCTCGATCGGCGGCTGCGAGAAGCTCGTGTTCAGCGACTCCTGGATGTGCTGCGGAACGCTGCTCGGCGGCAGGTGATTCTCAAGCGGAATCTCCTCCTCCACGTGAGCCGGGCGATGATTGAAGTGCTCGTATTGCTCCTGGACCGACGGTTGAATTGTGGCCGGGAGCTCCGGTTTCTCGGATGGAACCGGCGACGGCGGAGCATGATAGCTCTGGTTGACCTCCGACGCTGTCGTGTTCTCGAGGATCGAGGTGAGATTGTCGACTGCCGACAACAGGGAAACACTGACAAGCAGGTTTTGAACATCGAGCTGGAAACAAAAGCATACATTTCTCTTGGTTCTCTGAGAAAATAGTCAATACCTTGATTTGCTCGACTTGCTTCTGCACATTCGAGGCCAGCTCGTAACTGTGAGTAGACAGCAAAACGGTCACATCCAGCGTGGCGCCGACGGTGTGAAGAGCCAAAAGGACATCATTGTCGTTGCTCAACGTCACCAGATCGCCGTCTGAAAAGAAAATCGATAGAAAGAAACAGCTAGAAACTCAAAAAGCACTCACCCTGGTCCTTGTACTTCAAAACAACGTGGCTGTCGCCTGGCAACGCGAAGAGTCTCTGCACATTCAACAACAAATCGATGAACGTCAAATCGTTGTTGTGGTGAAGCGACGACTTGCGGATGTCGTCTCCGAAGCGCGCCTTCAGAATCGTGCCCGTCGTTGTCATCTGAAAAATCCAGTATAAGCGGGTTTGGAAGCGAAATTTCAGACGAGCGTTTTCGAGGTTGAAAATCAACAAAATTACGCGGAAATCACTCGAATTAATGGGAAAATAGGTGAAATTCAAGCCGAAATCATGAAAATGCGGAAAAATCGAGCGAAAAGCTTGCGAAACCGGATGAATCCGCGACTTCTCCACGAGTGCCACGTCCTGTTAAATCGCGCCGCAGCTGCGAGACAACTTCCGTGCGGCAGTTGCGAAACTGACTCCGCCCACTTTTCGCCCCGCCCCCACCCGCGTTTTTCACCAATTTCCAGCGAAAATTCACTGTTTTCAGCTGAAAACCGCCCGGAAATTTGCAATATGTCGGCGTCGGAAAGTGATATAGAAGAGCCGGTTGCGAAAAGAGAGAAGTGTAAGCGAAGAAAAGGTGATTTGACCACTTCTTCTTTTTTCAATAGTTTCCGACGCATCCGATGAGGAACGGGAAGTGGAATTGGTTCGAACTGAAAAAGTAGACATAGCCAAGAATGGTACAGATCCAAATCTCGATTGCGATGAGAAGTTGAACATTCAGAACGCGTCGAAGGAAACGAGGAGGAGACGATGCGCCAGTTCGCCGAAATCACCGCCACCGACGAGATTCTCGCGCAGTCGATTCTGCAGGACGTCGATTGGGATCTGAAGCGCGCGCTCGACGTCTTCTACGGTTCGGAGGCGTTCAAAGAGGCGCGCGCCGAAGCTGTCATGGGACCGTCAAGCTCGTCGTCGACGCGTTCCAGTGCGCCCGCGATGACCGTTGCTGATTTGAAGGTTTGAGTCTCAAACCGAAATGTAGACGTCTCAAAACACTTTCAGGGCTTCGAAATGAGCGTGATGTCGTGGAATATCGACGGATTGGACGGGAGAAGTCTGTTGACTCGAATGAAGGCTGTCGCGAAGATTGTGAAGATGTGAGGCCGGGAAAAACGCTGAAAACGCGAGAAATGTCGAAATTCAGGGTGAATCCGGACGTGCTCTTCCTTCAAGAAGTCGTCGATCGCGATCTGGAGCCGATCGACAAACTGCAATCGCTCTACAAAATCTTCTACTCGAACAAGGGCTGTCAGTACTACACGGCGATTCTCGTGTCGAAGATGTTCGACGTCGAGAAGCACGACGTCATCCACTTCCAGAATTCGGGCATGTACCGCACACTGCAGATTCTCGAAGGTTCGATCGCCGGCATGAAGGTGTTCCTGCTGAACACGCATCTCGAGTCGATGAAAGAGCACAAGAATCAGCGGTGCGCACAGTTCAGCTTCTGCATGGACAAGTGCGCCGAGATCATTCAACACAATCCCGGCTGTTTTCTGTTCTTCGGCGGCGATCTGAATTTGCGCGACGACGAGGTGTCGCGAGTGCCACGTGGATTGCAGGACGCCTGGGAGTCGGCGGGAAGCGATCCGGCCACCAAATTCACGTGGGACACACGTCAGAACGACAACAAACAGGGCTTCTTCAACGCGAGACTGAGGTATTTGGGCGGAAACTTCAGTTCTGAAGTGGATTCGTGCTCCTTCTTTCAGATTCGACCGCCTCTTCTGGTACGCGCCTCTGAATCGCGTGCAATTCTCGCTGGAAGGCCGCCATCGCATCCGCTCGTGCCTCTGCTTTCCCTCGGATCATTGGGCCATCAACGCGACCTTCTCGGCCGTCTAGAGCCCCTTATTACCGTTTCTTGCCCGTTTTATCCCCCCACATTGATCTTTTACGTTGAAACTTTTATTGCGTCTGTCATAGCGTGATGAAAGAGATCTCCTAGAATCCGATCGGATTGCTTCTGAAGTCGTCGGCGGTGAAGAATGGCGATTTGGCAGCAACGGCCGTTTCGGTGCTATTCGAGGAGGAGGACGAAGATGACGACTTGTTGTTCTTCTTCTTTTTCAACGATCCGAACAGTCGACCGGCCTTTTTGTCCTTTCCCTTCTCCTCACACCTTTTGACCTTCCTCCCCTTCTCCCAGTGATACGGATCCGACCACCTGAAGCCGCCCTTCTTCATCACGCCATCCATGATCCGGAACAGTGTCTCATAGTCGGGACGATCGTAGAAGCGTGTGTCGCGAACGATGCGCACAAACTCGAGCATCTCGACGGGACTGCGCGCGAGCAGCGCCTCGTCCGCAATCCGTCGCTTCATCTCGCCAATGTCCGTCTTGTCGTCCACGTCGTGCCACGCCAGATCGGCGCGCAACTCGGCGAGAATGTAGACCAGCGCCCACAGATCGTCGCACCGGCCCTGATCGAGCCGATCGTGCATCGCCACCGAACAGTAGCGGGCGGTGCCGCGGAAGAGAGCGCGCTCGCGTGGCGGACGCATTCGCTTGCCGACCGGATCTTCCTGAACATACTGACGAGCCAGACCGAAATCCAGCACGAGCAGATAGCGCTCGTCCGGGGAGCCTTTCTGAAAGAGAGCCCAAACAGGTCGAATCCATCCAAATGGACGGAAAAACTTGCCGATCCGAGTGCAATGTTGGCCGGCTTCAAATCGCGATGCAAATATCCGACGTCGTGAATCTGTTTCACACCGAACAACACACAAATTCCGATGCGCATTTGAGTGGAAACATTGAAGAATGGGCCGTGTTTTCTTAAAATTTGAATCAAAAATTTCGTGAAATTCAAAGAAAATTAAAAATTTTTCAAATTACGGTATTTTTTAATTTTTTAAAGGCGCAGCACGAGTTCCGTTCAAAGGTTTCGCCACGAAAGTTTTTTCAAACATTCAATTCAGATTTTTCACTTGTTTTTCTCATCAAAAATGTTCGTTTTTCCGAGAAAATATGCCAAATTCGTGTTCCACCGGACTCACTTGACGAGCGAGTCGAGACTTTCGCCCAAAAGAGTCATCACCATGTACGAAAACCGATCCTTTTTGCCGGCTCCGATACACTTCGCGGTGTGCGGTTTGGATTTGAGCTCCGAGAGGATTTGCACCTCCATTTTAAGCACATTGCCGGCGTTGGCCGAGTTGAACTCGACCTTCAGCGCGTAGAACTCGCCGCCGCGCTTTTTGTCGTCGCCGTCGTCGGTTTTGACGTCGCGAACCTTGAAGACGCTTCCGCATCCACCCTCGCCGAGCTTCTCGACGACTCGCCACTTTTTGCCGATCGTTTGACCGATTTGGAGACCCTCTTCGAACTCGAATTCTGGCATGTTTCGTTGAGTTTGAAACGCTTCTTTTTCAATGGAAAAACAGTGATGAAATATTGTCTCGTTTCAATAATGTGCGAGAGAGGCGTCACGTGACAGTCTGTGGGGACATGTGACAGGTCACGCCTGCTTTCAAACTTCGGAAGGCAAGTGCGCTCCACTGCACTGGAGTATAAAAGCGGATCAGAGCATGAGCATAAAAGGGGGGGGGGCTTGCATAATGACCACCCTCGTCGTTCGCAAGCTCTTCTAAGATGTCGTTGTGAATGCATACGAAAGAGAGAGAGAGAGAGAGAGAGAGAGAGAGAGAGAGAGAGAGAGAGAAGAAGAGACCCGCTTAGGGACACAACTCCCCGCGCTCGGCTCGGAGCTCATTCGAACACGCGAGCATAATGCCGTCGGCGTGCGCTCTCCTTCGCTTCCATCGCATCGTCGTTTGGCCCGCACTGTTTCTCGCCACCTACGTTGTGAGTTTCTTTTATTTTTTACAAGTAGACACCCAAAAGGCTCGTCTTTGAGCCCTCATATCTTGAAAACTAGAAAATATGGGGAAAAGTTGTCAACTGCCGAAATGAAGCTGAAAACAAGAGGAACATTTCGACAGTTGACACCTTTATTCCATTTCTTCTAGTTTTCGAGATATGAGAGCTCAAAGATGAGCCATTTGAGTGCTGCCGCTCTAATACAGGTTTTACGGTGAATAGACGAAAAGTTTCTTTGGGCTTTTTTCGGTCGAAATCGTTGAGCCGGCTTGTTTTTCGGTTTCCTGGGGAACCAGAAATGTCATTGGTTGGCATTTTGAAGGGCAATTTTATAAACTTTACCCGAAAAATTTCCGATTTTTCTCCTTTCTGAAAAGCGCCCACCTGTCGGCGGACCTGGACGATTTCCCGTTATTTTTAATTTTCAGAACTACTCGCTGTTCGCCATCTACTCGGCGATCGTGTTCGTCGCGTTCGACTCGCGATTGGAGCTCGAAATAGAGCATCTTCGCGCGAAAATCGATAAATTGAGCGAGGCGCCGAGACGAAGCCTCGATACTCGTTGGCTCCGCCGCTTTCTGGACATCGCACTCGTGACACTGTTGCTCAATTCGTCGCGAATCGTCAAATGGCTGCTTCCCGTCGACTCGTACATCAGAATGTTGCCATCGCCCCTTCGCAGGCTCTACGTAGTCCTCTTCGAGGCGCTCTTCATGACCGGCTTCTTCTTTGCCGCCCGATCCGTGGGCAACTGTCTTCGCGAGGACGAGCGAATGATCGAGCAAATCGAGCGGCTCGAGACGCGACTGGAAACGATTCGTCGCGAGCAGCGAACGATTATTGATTATTGATTTCGAATAAATATTTGGCACAGTGGGGTCTCAATCGCACCGTGAAAACGAGCCCTGTCCGTTGAAATTGTCGAAAATAGGTGGAAAGTTCCGATTAGAAAGTTAAACCCTTTTTCTCTCTCTCTCTCTCTCTTCACATGTCAAGAATCGTTAAAAATGCCACGTGGCAGATGGTCGAGCCGGCTGGCCACGCCCCCTGCCCTCTCGCGCTAATTGCGCCCCCGGATCGTCATTCTAACCATTCTAACCCAACCACCCAACCAACACCATCGGAAGACACGATGACGTCGTCGGCAGGATGTATTGATCGTCGTCTCGAGACGCCGCTGGTTCTCCTCTTCCTCTTCGGACCAGCCTGGCTTTCGTGCCTCGCCGTGGTGGCGATTGAGAATGTTCTCGTGAGTTTCGTTTCGATTTCTATTCTTATACCTTTTCGGTTTTCCAGGCCGGCGCGATTCTCGTCAATTTGACGATGTTCTACGCCTTCTTCCGAATCTACGGATTCGTTGTCGATGACACGCGGCTCGAAGTGTTGAACGACGAGCTGCAGCTGAGAATCGACGAGTGGCGAGCTGTCGGCAAGGAGACGTCGGTCAGAAGACGTTGTCGACGTTCGGAACGAGCACTGATCCTGCTGAAATCGACGATCGTCCTGTGCGTCGTGCGCTTCTTCTGGTTTCCCGACGTGCCGAGCGTTCTCTTCTATCTGTACGTCTTCATCGGCTGCCCCGTCGCGCTCGTTTGCTGCGGCTCAATCGTCTTCTATATCGCCGAGTGTCAGGATTCGGAGAACGAGTATCATCGGCTGAAATGGCGGCTTGACGCTGTGCGGCTCGACGCGAGGAGAAGGGAAAGGGCGTCGGTAGTGGTGGAGAGCGGAGAAGAAGTAGAAGACGTCGGGGAGAAAGAAGGAGAGAATACGGTCGTCGAGGGTCAAGAAGTCGTCAGACACGTAAAAGAAGAAGAGGAAGAGCATCCTGCAGTTGTTGAAGACGTCACAGAGGAACAGGAAGAAAAGGAGCATTCTGAAGTTGTTGAAGGCCAAGAAGACGTCGGAGATGAAGAAGAGCAGTTTGAAGACGAAGAAGACGTCGCAGAGGAACATGAGGAAGAAGAAGCATATTCTGAAGACAGTTTCGACGAAGAAGACGTGAACACCTCCAGATCGGATTTCGAACTCGTTAACTTTGAATCTTCTTTTGACTCATCCTCATCCTCTTCCGATTCTGAGTACAGTTTTTTGAGCGATTCCCAATAAAGTCCGTTGACCCTTTGACCGTCCGTCTTTCTCTACCGTCTCTCGTCTTCCCATACTCTTTCTCGCCGCACACCTCCTTGTGCGCGCATCGATGCACGCGTTCTGAGTAATCAATAAGACGGACCCCCCTCTCCCCCGGGCACACACGGCACGCCCCCCGCACAACAACCGCCCGCGGGTCATTCGTTCTTCCCATTCCGACCATCGATCGTGTTCCGAATATGTCGTCGTCGTCATCGTGCAACATCCGCGTCAGGCGCTGCCTTCTGCCGATGGCGCTTCTCGCGCTCTTCGCCACACTGACCTCATCTCCCGGTCTCAGCGCTCCCGACGTTTGTGGCCAACACTTCTGCCGGCTCGCTGTGGTAAGCTAGAGCAGAACGTACTGCGAATCGATCGATACTTTCGGTTTCAGCCACTCTTCATCTGGAAATGCTTGATTCTGTTGGCGACGCTCATCACCATGATCGATTTCGTCGCATGGGATGCCGTTCTGGAGGTCGAGAACGACAGGCTACGAGAGCGGATCGCGGGGCTCAAGAAGACGTCCGTGGAGCGAAGGGCGCGCTGTTGGAGCCGCTTCGAAGTGATTTGGAGAGTTTTCATGTCATTGAGCATGATCAAAACGTTCCACGCAATGGACGCCGTCCTCGAGAACTACTACCTCCAGCTCATTTCTGTCGTGGTAAACCGACGAGAAATATCTATTGATCGAGAATCCGACGCGTTTTCAGTCCTGCTACTTCGCCTCGATCGGAATGACCGTTGTGATCATCGGAAAGTTCGCCAAAGAGAACTATTGGCTCGAGTCGGACAACTACTGGCTGAGAAGAGAGCTGGAGACGCTGGAAGAGCTCGAGGACGGCGACGAGTACGAGGTCATTCACAATCCGTTCAGATCTCTGTTCTCTCACCGAAACTAATGATTTCATGCGGGCAAAATAAAATAAATAAATACTTGTTCGTCTCTCTCTCTTCTGGATTCACTTCCGTTCGGCGAGAAACTGCGCGAACTTGCGCACCAGAGCGCCCATCTCGGGGTAGTCCATCAGTTTGATCGCATCGTCGGCCTCGAGCCACCGCGAGTTCTGGTGCTCGTGCGAGAGACGGCTCGCGTCTTCCGGGTTCTTGAGCAACGCGAGCCAGTACTTGACCGACTTTGGCTTGCCGTGAGCCTACAAACGGTGCATTCTTCCCCGACTGATTCCATCCAATTCTCACCTGGTAGTAAAGTGTCTCGTGACAATCCTCGTGAATCGTCAGCTGCTCTTTGTCGATGCTCGCCTCCTCTTTCGTCTCGCGAAGCGCGGCGGTCCACTCGTCCTCGCCGGGATCCACGTGTCCTTTCGGCGGTGTCCAGTGGTAGGGCGGATAGCTCGCTTGGAGCAGCAGATACTCGGTTCGACCCGCCAATTGACGGTACACAACCAGACCGGCCGCTTTCACAACCATCACTGGAAGTAGAGAGGGAATCGGATTCGGAAAAGAGCGAGTGGAAATGTCAGTTGGAAAAGTATGAAAAGCGTCGAGAAAGCAACGCATTTGACGGAGACAAAAAGTCACGACGGAAGTGCAACAAAGCTTCATCTAATGAACCAAAAACAACGAGTGATCCGGGCCGAGCGCCACACTTTTGACGTCGCCGGGCACGAATAGCTGGTAGGGGAACAGTTGTCGTTTCGAGTGGCCTAGTCCGAGGCTGGCGAACCGGTTCTCGCCCCACACGAACAGGCGGTCCGATTCGTTGAGCGCACCCATCGAACTGTTGCCGGCGAACACCGATGTGACTTTTTGGCCGTCGAAGAGCGGCTGATCCATGCGAGTCGGACGCGCCAGACGATCCGTGTCGGGGCCCATTCCGAGCACTCCGACGCCCCAAACGAACACCTCTCCGCGAGTGCTTTGGACGATGATCGAGGTGGAAGTCGTGGCTGCCGATGAGATCGGTCCGATCGAAGAAGTCGAGAGGTTGAGGCTCCGGGATGTGTTGAGCTGGAATAGATGGGCTGTATAGATCAATTCCGACTCCACTGGCTCACCTGAATCTCGTCGGTAACCGCGTGCGCTTGTCCGTACTCCGTCTGTCCCCAAACGAAGACTTCCTCCTCCCCCACTGCCACTATCGTATCGGTACTTCCGGCGACTCGTCGAATCTTCACGCCCGTCACGTCTCCTCGCACCTTTCGCGGCTCCCACTGTATCCCGTACTCTTCATTTCCGCACTGCCCGTCCTCGTTCAGTCCGAAACTGAACACGTTCCCGTCGGAATCCACGGCGAACGAGGTGTCCAGCGAACAGTGGACGGAGATGATCGGGGAGTCCGTCGGAAAAACGAGTGGCTTCAGCGGAATCGCGGGCGATCCCACCGAATGCGGCGTTGTGCTCGGATCGCGGCCGCACTGTCCGAAGTTGTTGTCTCCGAGCGCGAACACGCCGGAAGTGGTGAGAACCAGAGAGTGCGCTCTTCCCGAGCTGATTTCGAGAATCTTCCCGCATTCCTCCGGCAAGCTTATCTTCTTCGCCGAGATATAGTAGTCCTGGAACTTTGCAGCGTCTGTCAACTGCCCGCCAATCTGAAATCTGCGGATTTTCATGTTGAACGCCGAATGTTTCACCGCGGTTCTTACCTGTTGTTGATGCCAGCGCCGTACAATTTCGAGTCAGACGCGAAAATTGAGAATCCGAAGCCGGAAGAGACGTGCCGAATGCCGAACGTGTTGAAAAACGGGATTCGCTTCGGATGCCGCACTTCTTTCGCCGTCACATCGCCGTCGGCTGCAAGTCCGGGCGCTAATTTGGAAATTGAATTACTCAGCGGGAAACTTACAATTCTGCACCAATTTGGGAATGGCAAGCGCGCCGGAAGCCGCCAATCCACACGCGTAAACCGCACAATCGACCTGGAAAAGAAACTTAGTGAGAAAGAGTGCGGAAAATAGGAAGAAACTGACCTTTTTCCGAGATTTCTGGGTTGCCTGTGAAAACATGCGAGTGGAAATCGATTTTCTGAGCATTTTCGTGCTGAAAATCGGGAAAAAGTCGCAAAACCGGGCGAGAAAGGCAAAAATTGAGAAACGCGATTCTGCGCCCTCCACTCTCTCGCGCGTAGCCGTAGAGCGCGTTTGCATCACTCCTTCGTTTAAAACGCTTTATTTTTCGAAAAATATTTAAATTTGACGGCATTTGCTCAATTCCTAATAATATTGACCTTTCGAGGGCTTCAAATAAACAGCCTAGCGCAATTTTTGCATTTCAATATTTTATCCTCAACGATTGTTTATTTTACAACGAAATTTCGGATTATGTTGCATATTACAATCATCTGCATGTTTGTAGGAGCCATCGCTGCTGGTTCATTTTGCTCTTTCTCCATTTTCTCAGAATGAGCGTTCCTTTTTCAGATCGAATCTGCAATCTACCCGATTTCGCGGAAGACTTCACGCTTCTGGCGGGAGTCGTGAAAGGAATCGCGGTGGCTCAGCAGACGCGCGATGGGGTTCTGAATAAGGATGATCTGGCGGGCGAACTGTTTCTCGGACGGAATTTAAAAATGAGCAGCCTTGACGGTCTCGACGGTGCAAGCTTCGTGAAAAATCTGGAAGACATCGGGAAGGAGGCGACGAATCTCTGTGGGAGTGGAGGAGAGTGCGAAGTCGTCGACGTCAAGAGCATCACGGATGGTTTTGGCGCTCTCGAGAAGATCCAGAATTCTCTGACCGACGAGCAAAAGACTCTTCTGAAGCAGACAGACACCTTCAAGGACCTTGTCGCTTTTCAAGATGCTCTCAGTTCGTTTATCAAATATCGCGAGGACGCGAGAGAAATATTCGCTGCTCTCAACACAACTGACGTTTCAAATGCAGAAGAAATGGCGTCCTTCCTCAATCGTTACAGCCGGAGGTTCCGTAAAGTCCTCGCAGCGAAGACCAATTACGAGAAGATCAATCAGTTGATTTCCACATTGGAGTCGGGAAATCGGGTCGAATACATCGGAAAAATCGACGCTCTTCTTCAGCTCGAACCAGTTCAGAAGACCATTTCGACCGAGGCCGCTAAAATCCAGAACATGAAGACAGCCGTTCTCAGCCTCGTGCAGAAAGTGAAATCATTGTCAGATGCTCTTTCTGGCAGAACCGACCGGATCAGAGCGACAATGGATAAAATGGTTCCAATTCTCGCCAGTTCAGTCCGATCGGCACCACATCCTCTTCTGGCTGTCTTCTCGGACCTGGACACCACCATCAGAAATTTCGAGACCAAGTTCCTCAATGGGTCTAACTTCGAAGGAACCAATGCTATTAAACTGAAGACGCAGCTCGAGCCGCTCAAAAGTCTAATAACTGTCATGAAACCTCTGCATGCGAATTGGAGCTCGAAGAATATCCCGGACGACATCGATTTTGTCATGAATGACATCCGTTTGAATCTGGACGCTGCACTAGCAGAATTGAATTCACTTTCTTCGTTTTCGCAAATTCATCAGTGCATCAAGGATTTCTCTCCAAAATTTTCCTTCAGTTTCGCTAATCTCAAAGGTATCAAAGACGCTGTTCAAGAAATCCAGGACAACCACGTGGAAAAGATCAAGTCGGCGGCGAACCCTTTCGATGGTCTCAACAAGTTCGAACAGTTCGACAAGTTCTCGGACATGGGATTGATGCAACTGGTTGAACAAAGCCGCCAAATAAACTATACAGCCGACGTCCTGGTGGAATTGGAAAAGTTCGAAAACCAGACGAAAGACCTCGTTTCGAACGAGATACAGACGTTTCTCAACAAAAAAGAGTTGTCTTCAGTTTTCGCCGATCTGAAGTTGGGAAGTGTTTCCGACGTCGTGGATTGTTTGAGACAGGACGACCTCATTAAGAAGCTGAGAACTCCAGTGTCGATGACGTCGCTCTCCGCTCTGAAATCGGACAGTTTCGAAATGAAAACAGCCGTTGCGGCCGTCAATTCTTTGGGAGCGGTTTCTGAAGAGTGGAACAAGATCAAATCCACACCAATGTCTCCCGGAAAAAGAAGACGTGACGTCGAAGGAAGTGTTCGTGTCCTCAACAATGCTGTCGATATTGCGAACAAGCTTCTCGATGCGGCAGTGGTGATTAGGGACTTGGCGAAAGCCTACACGGCAAGAAACCAGCTGAAAGTTCTTCTGGAGCCGCACGCTCTCGAAAACGAAACGGAGACGTTGAAGAAGATGCGAATGGATGCTGAGTTTGCCTTAGTGTGGAACAAGGCTACGAAGACGATGATCCGCGAGTTTCCTGCTAATGTTGAAACGTTGGACCAACATTCTTGGTCGTGTCCGGTGTCGATGAAGAAGATCAACTTGATGTGCATGCACATCGATGTGTTCAATTTCCCGCACATCGATTTCCACGAGCTGGCACGAATTGCGAGAAGAGCCCATAAAGGAACCGCCATCACCGACTTCACTCACCTCGATATGAGATTCACGTATGCGCAAGCGATCGTCGCCAGTTTGACGGATGGGCCACTTTTCCAGTCTCTCGACCGCTACCTCGATGATTTTGTGGACCGTGACGAGTTTCTCGGGTCATGGTTCGATACCCATACAAGAAAAAGTTTGGTGGTAAGTTTCTGACAGAAACACGAATAGAAAACAAATGTAAAATTATTTCCTTCTTCAGGCCGATGGAACCAACTTCTCACTGGAACTGTGAGTGTTTTCCTATCCGGAGAGAACATCGGCTCATAGCTGATTTACAGAATCTGCTTAACACTCGGTTCGATAGTTGTCGGTTGCTTTCTCGGTATAGGGTATGCATTCCTGTCGGACAAATTGAAAAAACGAAGGAGCGACGTCATCAGGACCAAAGAAGGTGATATCGTAACACAGGCGCCAAACAATAATAATACATTTGCAGCGACAGACGGAGAGCCGGAAGAAGCGGCAACACCACGAGTGCTTAACGATGTGCCGACAAACACCACAATCGAGATGACTCCTGAAGATGTGAGTCGGGATTCGAGGGAGAAGGTGAGACGGAAGAAGGAGGCCAGGAACAAATCGACGAACAACGGCCATCTTTTGGAAACTGGTCTCGCACCGACAAAGCTCACCGACAAGTTGGGTGAAACGGCCATTCCGGGAAACCTCCTGCCAGGGGAAGTTCAGGACGCTGAGATGGAGAAAAGAGTGAGTGTTTTTAATACTGGAAACAATTGGAGATCTGGGGAAGGGAGATAGAAGCGGATTCTGGAGGGGTGGGATATGCAGTCACTGCTCGTGAGAATGTTGACGTGACACTGTGACATTCAGAACGAGACTTCCCAGCTGACATGGCGTTTGGCCGATGGAGTTAGCGAGAAAATGGTGAAGACCGGAAGGGAGGAAGGTGACAATCTTAAGAACGGAAAACTGAAGAAGAAGGTGAGTAGTACTAAACTTGGCCGAGAGAAACAAAACGAGTGATACTTTCAGGCGACAACTCGGAAGGCGAAGAATAAGCAAGCGAAGGGAGGAAAGGAGAAGAAGGAGGCGAATGTAAAGACGAACCCCGAACCGAGCAAGGCGGGCTCGAAACAGTCGTCGGTGGTGGAGGAGGTGAAGAAGAGCAGAAAAGAATGAGGGGCGAAAATGAAGGACGCCAAGAAGTGAACCAATGAACCAATCACTTGTCCATAAATTTACTTGTTTCATGACTGTCTGTTTTATCGAATCAATTATTTGCCTAACGCAGTGCATGTTAATAACATGTGTTAAGGATTTTTTCCAGGGTTGTCACGGGCCGGGCCGGCCCGGCCCGGCTCGGCCCGGACTCGGCCCGGCGGGCCCGCCGTGAAACTTTCAAAGTGCTAATTTTATCGATGAAATTCATGTTTTTGTATCAAAACTGATAGAAACTGACAAGTAATTGTATTTTCAATCATTTCAACATCGAAATTCTGCCAAACGGGCGAAAACGGATTTTCGAATTTTCAGCCATTCAAATTTTGGCCACAAAAACGCTCAATTTGCAGCAAAATGATTTTTTTACTGCAAATTATGATTTTTGTACGCATTTTAAAGTTGAAATTCCCGAAAAAACGGAAAAAAAAATTGCGAAAAAAATTAATTTTTCTCTTCCGGGCCGCCGGGCCGGGCCGGGCCGGAGACTTTGCCCACCGGCCCGGCCCGGCCCGGCTCGGCCCGGCCAGGCCCGGCGGGCCGGCCCGGAATTTGACAACCCTGATTTTTTCTGTGTTCGGAGTTGCGTTTCACGTCCAAAAACGCTGAAAGCAGCGTTTCGCTGTGGTTGCGGACATGCAAACACAAAAAATTCCCTATTTTGAAAGATGGGGAGAACCGAAATGTTGTACTCAAGTCGGAACTCCGGAATAAAAATTCTGACGGAAGTTGGAAGAAATAGAACCGGAACTATTTAAAAAAAACGGTCCTCGTAGGAAAATTTCGAGAAAAAAATTGGCGTAGATTCACGTGAAACAAAGCGTGGCGCCCTAATTAGGCCTGTAAATCGACACGCAATAATTCAATTAACGAAAAAAAACGTGTAAAAACCGGCTGAACTTTGAAAAGCAGGCTTATCTTTGAAGGGTCAGAGATAAGCACTTGAGACTCAAACTCGAAACATTACGACGTCCAATTGGTCTCTCGATCGCTCTGATCAAGCTTCACAACTTTCGAGTTAGTAACTTTTCAAATATTTTTCGCGGCTTGCGAATTCGCTCCGGCAATTAAGCACTGGCATGCGGCGCCAAACGCCTATTCTAGAGAGCTCTCGCTTACGGACCTTAATATTGAGTGTGCATCCTTCTTGCCTTTATTCGGCCTGCAATAAGGCTGAAAGTTTAAGGCGCTTGGACTTTGGTGGCGCGCGGGTCTCGCCGCGGGGGGGGGGGGGGGGGGGGGGGGGGGTTATTACCCATTCATGTTTGAGGGAACACATGGAAGAGTTTCGAGTTTCGAAAAGTTAGGCCGCCACTTCCTCTTCCGGGTCCCGCAACGAACTACAATGAACTTTTTTCGAGTGAGCGAGAGATCGCCTGTCGCGTGAGAGACGACAGATTTTTTCCTAACTTTTCGAAATTCTTCCCAATGTTCACTCAAATGTGAATGACTAATACTGTCACAGCTGGAAAAGTCCAGGAAAGCGCGCGTTTCGAAAACGTTATTTCCTTATTCGCGATTTTCGGCCCGGCCCTTTCCTAGGTAAGCTTTCCACAAAAACCCTTCAAGCGCGGGCAGCAATTCGAAAATATACCGTAAAACCTGTATTAGAACGGCATCCCGGTCTAATTTTCAACCCTCTAATTTCAAAATGAAATTTTGAAAATCCACAACCCTTACGAGTTCGGGGTTTTGGGTGCCGGTCTATTAGAGGTGCCGCTTCAATACAGGTTTTACGGTAATACGTAAAAGGTGGAAGGCATTTGCTAAAGTCTTGTAGATTTGATTTTTTTGAAGTCCTAAAATACACTGGCGATCACAACTTTTTCTATTTTAGAATGATACACTTGATTCTTTAAGTTGATTGTTGTTTTTGTTTCAACTATGAAGTTGTTCCGAAAAGCTGGAAGGGGCTGCACATTTCGAACTTTCTTGACTCGAATCGTTGCAGAAAGCTATTCATCTATTTGAACCGCTCATTCTGCCGTTCATAATCAGTTACTTCGAAACCATCCTTGGAAGTCATGAGTAGAATAAAGATATGGTCGAGAAGAAAGAGGATGAGGTCGAAAAAAAGGAAGATGTGGTCGAAAAAAATGAAGTTATGGTCGAGAAAAAAGAAGATTTTGCCGGAAAAAAAGGAGAAAACATGTGAGTTTGTTTTTCTAAAAATTGTTATTTTGAAACTTGCTTCTACCGTTTTTACTCGGTTATAATAGAGTGAATACGGTGTGTGTGAACAAAATTATAACTGCTTCTCAACTCGTGTCTTTTCAGCGTTATTTCGATATCTGATCCATTTCATCATCATCTGCATGCTGGCAGGAGCCATCGCTACTGGTTCGTTTCGCTCTTTCTCTATTTTCCCGGAATACGTGCTCCTTTTTCAGCTGGAAATTGCCATCTGCCTGACTTTGCGGAAGACTTCACGCTTCTGGCGGGAACCGTGAAAGGAATCGCGGTGGCTCAGCAGGCGCGCGATGGGGTTCTGAATAAGGATGATCTGGCGGGCGAACTGTTTCTCGGACGGAATTTAAAAATGAGCAGCCTTGATGGTCTCGACGGTGCGGGCTTCGTGAAAGATCTGGAAGACATCGGAAAGGAGGCGACGAATCTCTGTGGGAGTGGAGGAGAGTGCGAAGTCGTCGACGTCAAGAGCATCTCGGATGGTTTTGGCGCTCTGGAGAAGATCCAGAATTCTCTGACCGACGAGCAAAAGAATCTTCTGAAGCAGACGGACACCTTCAAGGATCTTGTCGATCTACAGGACGCTCTCAGTTCTTTCATTGAATCTCAAAAGGACACGAGAGAAATATTCGCTGCACTCAACGCAACGGACGTTTCGGATCCTCTAAAAATGGCTTTATTCCTCTATGAAAAACGAGATAAGTTCCGCAAAGTCCTCGCTGCGAAGACCAAGTACGAGACGGTGAATCAGTTGATTGGAACGCTGGAATCGGCGAAACGGGCCGAATACATCAGAAAAATCGACGCTCTTCTCCAGCTCGAGTCAGTTCAGAAGACCATTACGACCGAGGCAGCCAGTATCCAGAACATGAAGACAGCCGTTCTCAGCCTCGTGCAGAAGGTGAAAACTTTGTCAGAGGCTCTTTCCAGCAGAACCGACCGGATCGGAGCGACAATGGATAAAATGGTTCCCATTCTCGCCAGTTCAGTCCGATCGCCACCACATCCTCTTCTGTCTGTCTTCTCGGACCTGGACACCACCATCAGAAATTTCGAGACCAAGTTCCTCAATGGGTCTAACTTCGAAGAAACCAATGCTATTCAACTGAAGACGCAACTGGAGCCGATCAGAAATCTTATAACTGTCATGAAACCTCTGCACGTCGCTTGGAGCTCGAAGAATATCCCGGACGACATCGAGATCATCATGAATGACATCCGTTTGAGTCTGGACGCTGCAGTAGCAGAATTGAGTTCGCTTTCTTCGTTTTCGCAGATCCATCAGTGCATCAAGGATTACTCTCCCGAATCTCCGTTCAGTTTCGATAAGCTCAAAGGTACCAGAAGCGATATCAAGGCAATCAAGGACAACGACGTCGAGAAGATCAAATTGGCGCCGAACCCTTTCGATGGTCTCGTTAATTTTGAACTGTTAGCAGAGATATCGAGGATGGAATGGGGCCAATTGAGTGCAGAAAGTGGCCAAGTGAACTATACTGCCGACGTCCTGGTGGAATTGGAAAAGTTCGAAAACGAGACGAATGACCTTGTTTCGAAAGAGATACAGACATTTCTCAACGAAAAAGAGTTGTCTTCAGTTTTCGCCGATCTGAAGTTGGGAAGTGTTTCCGACGTCGTGGATTGTTTGAGACACGACGACCTCATTGAGAAGCTGAGAGCTCCGGTCTCGATGACGTCGATCTCCGCTCTGAAATCGGACAGTTTCGAAATGAAAACAGCCGTTGCGGCAGTGAATTCTCTGAGAGCGGTTTCTGAAGAGTGGAACAAGATCAAATCCACACCAATGTCTCCCGGAAAAAGAAGGCGTGACGTCGAAGGAAGTGTTCATGTCCTCAACAATGCTGTCGATATTGCGAACAAGCTTCTCGATGCGGCAGTGGTGATTAGGAACTTGGCGAAGTCCTACACGGCGAGAAACGAGCTGAAAGTTCTTCTGGAGCCGCACGCTCTCGAAAACGAAACGGAGACGTTAAAGAAGATGCAAATGGAGGCAGAGTTTGCGAAAGTATGGAACGAGGATACGAAGACGATGCTCCGCGAGTTTCCTGCTAACGTTGAGAAGTTGGACCAGCTTTTGGATTCGTGCCTGATCTCGATGTCGAATATCGGTGTGATTCTCAAGCACGTTCACGTGTTCAATTTCCCGCACATCGATTTTCATGAGCTGGCACGAATTGCGAGAAGAGCCCATAAAGGAACCGCCATCACCGACTTCACTCGCCTCGATATGAGATTCGCGAATGCGAAAACGGTTATCGGCGGTTTAACGGATGGGGACACTCTCCAGTCCCTCGAAAGCTTCCTCAAGAACTTTCTGGACCCTGACTTGATCCTCCGAGCAGTGGTGACCACCATTGCCGCAGCCGCTGTGGTGAGTTTGTGATATACATATGAATAGAAAAAATCTGAAATTGTTTCTTTTTTCAGTCCGCAGGCTCAGGCCCAACGACAACCATGATGTAAGTTTTTTTTGCTATTCGTTCAGAAAAGCTCAATTCATGGCTGGTTTGCAGAGTCGTTTATGCTGCGGGTTCCTTGCTTACTGCCGGTGCTGGTGCTGGTGGTGTCTATTTGCTCATAAAGCATATGAGAAAGAGGAAGACAGTGGAAGCCGATATCGAAAAACATCCTGTCGGAAGGGGAAAGCGGAAAATTCATGCTGCTGATGGGTGGCCGCCGGCCGATGCCGTTCGCCCTCTGTTTAAGACTAGTGACGAGATGAACAAGATTTTGAGAGATTTTAAGAGACGAGAAGAGGCGGAAAGAGACAAACCGTCAGAAAGGATGGTGACCGCCACAGCCATTCTGTTGGATTCTGAATTCGCACCGAAAGAGCTCACCGAAAAAATGGCTGAAAAGGCGGAGCCAGCAGGCGTGCTTCCACCAGAAATTCAGCAGATCGAGAGAGAGCAAAGAGTGAGTGTTATTCAGCCGAAATCCGTTTGAACCGGGCACTTTCAGGAAAAGCATCTGGCACCCACGGATAAGCAATTAAAGCGTTTCAAACCTACCAGACTACCTAGAGCAATTCCTCTGGAAGTTGTAAGTCTCATCAGTCCTACCTTCGCTTATTTATCGTACATTGCGTTTTTCAGTTGCATGCCGCTTACCTCCTTCCCCTTCCCGAGTACACACCGAGTCAGGAACCACACACGTTTGGCAACGTTAAGGAACGCTTTACCAACATGAACTGTGAGGTGAGTTGGTACCTGAGGTGTGTTTTGCAGAGGTAAATTTCTATTTCGTTCCAGTTTTACGATATGGAACCCCAGAATGGAGACAACAATGAAGCGACTGCGATGTCCGAATCAATGAGAACCGCTGCTTCCGAACGGAAGACGAGGACCCAGACCGATGATACTCAAGGATCGACGAGGACTTTGACAAGGACGGTGAGCTCCTGAGGGAGGAGAGCCACGAAAACGTGTTGCACATTCAGCAAAGCGAGACACGAACACAGGGTGGAAACGATGAAAACGTGGGAAGAAATGGAAATGGCGGCGGATTCTGGAGAAGTGGGATATGCAGTCACTGCAACTGGTCGTAAAAAACTTATAATTTGCAGGTCTTGTCGGTTATGTAGGCCTAACGTGTTTTTCTTCGGAAGAGGAGTCGGCAGACGATAAATACGTGAAAGTTGGAAATGGGTTCTGGAGAAGTGGGAAATGCAGTCATCGCATCTGCTCGTGAAAGTGTTGAAATTGCAGGTTTTACCGCAGGTATCGAGCAAATGATTTGGGGATATGATTATTGGACATACGAAAAGCTATCGACACCAGGAAAACAGCATTTATATAATCTCTCGGAAGTGCAAAAAAAAGAAGGCAATGTCGTACAGTTACACGGGAAGAAGATCGAACCGAAGGCCAAATATGTCCAGCTTCAGCCTGACTCTGAATACTGTGTTAAGGTGAAAGGCCATTTAAAGAAGTGCTGGAAGAAGGCGTATAAGGGTCAAGAGGAAGTGAGTTTTTTATTCTGATAAACTCAAGATATTTATCTCAATCAAGGAAATGAACTATTTCTCCGATTTGTGGGACGCATGTGTAGATCAGAAGCGCGCTCGAGCTGGTGGTAATTCTGCGAAGAAGAAAAAAAAGGATCCTCATAGGCCATCCGAAGAGTTGAGGAAAAAATACATTTTGGAGCCGTTCACGGAAAACAACGAGGTACGTGATGATTGAACAGCTCTAGCCTCTCACAGACCGTACTTATCGCTGACAGATCGATTTCTTCAAACTCTTGCGAACGATGCTCGCCGAAAAATTTGTAGACATAGGCCACGACGGCTGGAGACATAAGCATCGACCGAATGCGCCGATCGTTAGTCGACATCGAGGTCGTTGACGAAATTTGCTCATTTCGCCTTTTTTCCAGCATCCGTTCACAACTGAAGAGGTTCGAGCGACACTGCTGACTGCGCGAGAAATGTTCGATAAGTGTCCTGCGATTCTTGAACTCACCGGAGATTGCATCACATTCGGTGACATTCATGGCAGCTACGAAAGCCTTGTACATCTACTATTCCGAAATGGTGGTTTTTTGACGAAACCCATCATCATCCTCGGCGACATTGTGGATCGCGGTCCAAGAAGCATCGACTGCCTCCTTCTCGTATGCGTTCTCAAAATCTGCTACCCACACCTTGTTCACGTTATCCGCGGAAATCACGAGTGTGCTAATACGAATTCGAAATACGGCTTGCTGGTATGTGAGAAGGGAACTTTGTCGTGTGCGAAGTACGTCTTACAGGAAGAATGTAGCGGCGCGTTCAGCGATGATGCCAAATCGCTCTACGGAGATATGAACTTGATGATGAACAAACTCTCGTTGTGTGCCATAAAGAACAAGGACACTTTCCTCTGCCACGGTGGTTGGTCGACGTTGTTCACCAGCAGAGATGAGCTGGATAGATTGGTTTGCTCCATCGACCGATGTTCGGCTGCTCTCAATCATTCCATCTTTTTTAGGTGCAAAAATACGAGAGTACCAGACCGAAGAAAAAAGGAGAGTCCTTGACTGAATTCGATTTAGCCGCTTTGGCTCTAATGTGGTCTGATCCAATCATGTACTATAAGAATGGAAATTTAGAGTGAGTCCGGCGAGTCGTTGGAATTGCATTTTAATCGTTTTGCAGTGAGCCATTCAGTGTCCCAAGCATTCGAGGGCCTCCCGGAGTCGTGATGTTCAATATGGCTATGCACGAGAAGATCTGTAGAGACTGTGGATTCAAGGTGTTGATCCGAGGTCACCAGCCACGTCCCGGCGGCTTTTATCACTACCCATCTCGAAATGGCTTCCATATCATCACGATATTTTCGGCCGCCGACAGTTACACGTATGGTGAAGCTCCGAGACATGTGAGATCGCTTTTCAATGTGTCCTCTGAGAACGCTTCTCTTTCAGAACCTGGCAGCTGTTCTCGAAGATGTCGGCAACAATCGGGTCGAAGTCATTCAGTTCTGGAACTTCAAAACATATGTAGAGAATGCTCCAGTAGCCGACGAAGCGACAGTTTATGACGAAACCGAAATAGATGAAATCTATAAGGAAAATGAGAGAAGAGCCATGAGAAGAAAAAAAAACGAAGCGCAGAACGAATCAGAGAACAGGGAGGAGCCGCAGCCAGGAAATAATTCGAAGACCGAAAGTAACAATAACAAGAATGGAAAACTGAAGAAGGTGAGTAGTACTAAACTTGGCCGAGAGAAACAAAACGAGTGATACTTTCAGGCGAAATCTTCGAAAACGAAGAATAAGCAAGCGAAGGGAGGAAAGGAGAAGAAGGAGGCGAAGGTAAAGGCGGACGCCGAACCGAGCAAGGCGGGCTCGAAACAGTCGTCGGTGGTGGTGGAGGGTAAGAAGAGCAGAAAAGAAGGAGGGGCGAAAAGAGAGGACGCCAAACCGAGCAAGGCGGGCTCGAAACAGCCGTCGGTGGTGGAGGAGGTGAAGAAGAGCAGAAAAGAAGGAGGGGCGAAAAAAAAGGACGCCAAGAAGTGAACCGAGCACTTGTCCATAAATTTATTTATTTCATGACTGTCTTATTCTCCCAATGCACGCAGTACATGTAAATAACGTGTATAAAAGATTGGAAAACCGAAATGTCGTACTGAAGTCGGAAGCCGGACAAAAAAATTTTCTGACGGATGTCGGAAGGAATATTTTTGTTTTTAAAAATGCAATAGGCGGGAGTTTCAAGCGTGCGGCACTTGCAAAATGGCCACGCCCTCAAATTTTGGTATAGATTCGCGATAAACAACTCGCGGCGCCGTAATTACGGAGCGTTATAGTGAAACTTTTCTGCTTTTTTGATATACAATAAACCCCGCTCGAAACATTAAGCGGTAGTGGTCTATTGCGAATTCCAATTCGAGCCACTAATGAACCTTCTCCCTCGCTCCCCATTGTGCTCTTTTTGTGTGCTCCCTCAGTCCCATTCTCATGTGCTCTTTTCTTGCTCTTCTCCCCCCTGCGTTCGAATTGCGAAAAAGGATGTGGAGGCGGCGGCGGCTGCAAAATCTCGTTTTCGATTCCGAATTTACGAGCACTCTTTCTCTTTCGCCGGCTCTTTTTCGTGTGCTCCGTGTGTGTGTGTGTGTGTGTGTGCTCCGTGGAGCCGCTCCCAATCGATATTGGCGTGGGAGCGACGCCAATGCTCTTTTTCTCTCGCTTTATCTCGGCGTCTCTCTTCTTCCTCGGCTCGAGCAGCTGCTGGCGGCGGCACAAGTATACACTTATATGTGTGTGTGTGTATCCGCTTCTTCCTCTCATGACGCCTCCATTTCGCACGTCTTCTCACCACTCTTTGTGCACTTTCAGCGCTGCGTCCCTTCAGAAGACGACAACGATGCAAGTGTTCGGGCTCATCGGCAAGACGATTTGGTCGGGCGCCAAAGTGTTGGCGCTGTTCGGAGCAATGTTCGGCTCCGTCGGACTGGTGGGTTACTGGCGGCGGTACGAGGGAAACACAAAATTTGCACCGAAACGATTCGGTTACGGTAGTTTTAAAGGCGCAGAGCAAGTTTTACGTTTGTCGCACATTTTGGGCCACCTCCGCGAATGGGTCTCGCAGCGAAGTGTGGATTTACGAGCGGAAATCGATGTTTTCATTTGTTAGAGAAGAAAAAACGAACGAAAAACCGAGCGTTTTCGCTCGTAATCCGGAAATTTTGCTTGCTCTTCGCTGCGAGACCCGCCATCGATTGTGCACAATTTCAAGGCTCGCGGGCAATGGGGGGAGGAACCGGAATTTCAGTGAAAATTTTAAAGTGCCCATTTTGCCGCTCAAAAGCAGGGTTCTGTGCCAAAAATGCTATAGAAACTGAAAAGTAGTTGTACTTTCCAACGTCTGAACATCTAAATCCCGCCAAATGGGCTAAAACGGATTTTCGAATTTTCAGCCACTCTAAATTTTGTGAATTTTTTACTGCAAATTATGATTTTTGCCCGCAATTTTCAGTTTAAAATTACGAAAAAAAAAAACGGAAAAAAATGTGCGAAATAGGCTGGCGACTTGACGCCTGAAAAAAAAACAGGCGCCTGAAAAAAACAGGTTCAGGCGGCCTGCGCCTGAAATGAAACAGGCGCAGGCCGCCTGAACCTGAAATGAAACAGGCGCAGGCGACCTGTGCCTGAAAAAAACAGGCGCAGGTCGCCTGCGCCTGAAAAAACAGGAATTCCGAAGCTGAAAAAACAGGCGCAGGCCGCCTGCGCCTGAAAAAAAACAAAAAAAACCGGCTGGTCGCCTGAAATGTTTGAAAACTGGCGGCTGCAGCCATCATGATGAGCTTGCATTCAGGCGACCAGGCGCCTGTTTTCAAATTTTTCAGGCGACCAGTCGCCTGCCATTTCAGGCGCAGGTCGCCTGCCATTTCAGGCGCAGGTCGCCTGCGCCTGTTTTTTTCAGGCGCAGGCGGCCTGCGCCTGTTTTTTTCAGGCACAGGTCGCCTGCGCCTGTTTCATTTCAGGTTCAGGCGGCCTGCGCCTGTTTTTTTCAGGCACAGGTCGCCTGCGCCTGTTTCATTTCAGGTTCAGGCGGCCTGCGCCTGTTTTTTTCAGGCACAGGTCGCCTGCGCCTGTTTCATTTCAGGTTCAGGCGGCCTGCGCCTGTTTTTTTCAGCCACAGGTCGCCTGCGCCTGTTTCATTTCAGGTTCAGGCGGCCTGCGCCTGTTTTTTTCAGGCACAGGTCGCCTGCGCCTGTTTCATTTCAGGTTCAGGCGGCCTGCGCCTGTTTTTTTCAGGCACAGGTCGCCTGCGCCTGTTTCATTTCAGGTTCAGGCGGCCTGCGCCTGTTTTTTTCAGGCACAGGCCGCCTGCGCCTGTTTCATTTCAGGTTCAGGCGGCCTGCGCCTGTTTTTTTCAGGCACAGGTCGCCTGCGCCTGTTTCATTTCAGGTTCAGGCGGCCTGCGCCTGTTTTTTTCAGGCACAGGTCGCCTGCGCCTGTTTCATTTCAGGTTCAGGCGGCCTGCGCCTGTTTTTTTCAGGCACAGGTCGCCTGCGCCTGTTTCATTTCAGGTTCAGGCGGCCTGCGCCTGTTTTTTTCAGGCACAGGCCGCCTGCGCCTGTTTCATTTCAGGTTCAGGCGGCCTGCGCCTGTTTTTTTCAGGCACAGGTCGCCTGCGCCTGTTTCATTTCAGGTTCAGGCGGCCTGCGCCTGTTTTTTTCAGGCACAGGTCGCCTGCGCCTGTTTCATTTCAGGTTCAGGCGGCCTGCGCCTGTTTTTTTCAGGCACAGGCCGCCTGCGCCTGTTTCATTTCAGGTTCAGGCGGCCTGCGCCTGTTTTTTTCAGGCACAGGTCGCCTGCGCCTGTTTCATTTCAGGTTCAGGCGGCCTGCGCCTGTTTTTTTCAGGCACAGGTCGCCTGCGCCTGTTTCATTTCAGGTTTAGGCGGCCTGCGCCTGTTTTTTTTCAGGCGCAGGCGCCTGAAAACGCCTGTTTTTCTCACCCTAGTGCGAAAAAATATTTTTAGTCGGGCCGACCGGGCCGGAACTTGATTATTTGACAACCCTGGAGAAAACTAACACATATTTTCGGCCCGAAAACGATTGAATTATGAATTACCTGAAGCTTCCCCTGCCTTGCGAATTGCGAACGAATCGATTGCAGCTGGCGATGGTGTTGGTGCGTCAGAAGGTGAATCGACGCGGCGCGATGACGACGGTTCCGGCGCGACCGATGTCCCGTTTCGCCCCGCACGAAGTGATGTTCATCGGTACCACGTCGCTCGTGTGCGGCTTCCTCTGCGACCCGCTGCTGCGTCAGAAGTGCCTCTCGTCGGACATTGTCTTCGTGCAGCGGCTGCTCGCCAAACTCTTCGGCGGCGGTGTGAACGGCGTCGCGCTGTGTCCCGACGTGATGTCCGTCTCGATTGCCGCCAAGAATTTCACCATCGGACCGTGCTTCGAGTCGTTTTATCCGGCGACCGGCGAGATTCGCGACGGCCGTCTCAAGTGGCAGATGGTGTCACGCAACGTGCAGGTCAGTGTCTGGAAATGGAAATATTGTTTGACGAAAGATTTACGGCTTTTAAAACTACTTTTATGCGAAAAAACAGGCAAAAAATGCAACTTGAATCGAAGAAAAGCACTCGTGAAAGCTTTCGTTGCGAGACCTTCGAAAGAAATTGGTGCTGCGCCTTTAAAAACTACCATTGTGGCATTTTTTCAATTTTCGCAATTTTTTTCGGAATTTTTGGGGAAATTTCGCGGCGATTGCAGGTCACATATTTCGAGGAAGACGGCGTCGACTACGTGGCCGGCGTGTGCATTTATCTGACACAAAACGAGGACCGCGACGTTCTGCACCGCTTTTCCGGACGGTCGCTTCTGGAGCAGCAGGAGAGCACGATACTCGACGTGTTCCGACGGGCGGCCGCCGAGCCGTTCCGTGTCGACGAGATGATACGCGTGGTGCAGGAGCTGAAGGCGAGCCCGCAAACCGGGCGGCTCGAGGTGGAGACGATCAACGAGATCGGCTTCTTCAAGAAGCTCACCTTCCTGCAATACTATCCGCTGCTCGGCGAGCTCGGCGGCTCGTGGGCTCCGAAGACGAATTGGCTCATCGATTCGCGGTCACTTCGGCAGACGGTCACGTTCGATGTCACGCAGTACGAGTGCGACGCGAAACGCGTCGGCGAGTGTTGGCAGCGACCGTTGTTGGAGCAGCCCGACGGAGCGGAGCTTGTCGAGTTGGAGCTCGCCTCGGATTTCGAGGAACCCGACGACGACTACTCAGAGTTGGGCGCCGACGCCACGTGGCGACGAAGCGCCTGATTTGACCTGTATATGCCATTTGACCTACTTTCTCAAGTTTTACCTATTTTTTTTTCAAATTTGACCTAATTTTTCAAATTTGACCCACTTTTTCGAATTTGACATACTTTTTCGAATTTGACCTACTTTTTCAAGATTGACCTACTTTCTTAAGTTTGACCTACTTTTTCAAATTTGACCTACTTTTTCAAATTTGACCTACTTTTTCAAATTTGACCTACTGTTTCAAGTTATTTCTGTCTCTTATCAACCTCATTTTCACCTATTTTGAAAGTTAACTAGCTCCAATAACATTCAATGTTGTTCGTTTAACTACGGTATTCCTGCACTACATCCTTTTTGTTCAAAATTTGTGAAATTGCACACTTTTAATGCATTATTTTAATAATAACAACTGATATTTTGATTATTTTCTTCTTAAAATCGACAAATGTGTTGCATTAAATGCGCACTTTTCGAATACCTTTTAACCGTTCCCCACTCTCACTTTTCAGTCCAAATTGTGTGTTTCAGCGATTTTCAGCCATGCAGAAGGCGTCCGATTTGGTGTCGCTGCTCTCGTTTCCGTTGGAGCTCATCGAGAAAGCGACGGGTGCTCAGAGTGCCATCGATCGAGTCGCCACACGAATCGCACTCTGCACCATCGCTATTTCGGCGTTCGGTTCGTGGGTGAGTGGTGTATCTCGAAAACTGGAAGAGCTGGAGGAAAAGTGTCAACTGTGAAAATGTAGCGGAGATTGTAAGGAACAAGATGTTAGTTGACAACTTTCTTCTAGCTCTTCTCGTTTTCAAGATATGAGCACCGGAGAGTAAGAGCACTCTTTCAGTTGTACTACCGTAAAACGCGACCAACGGGCGAGCCGCCAAAAGACGTGCGATGCCCACTGACGACGTCGCCGAAGACGTTCCGTTCGGTGGAGTCGGCCGTCACGTGGCACGCCACCGACGTGTTCGGCATCAACGTGGGCGCGCGCGGCACGAGACCGTCGTCGGCCGACTGGCTCGTCGCCGTGCAAGGACACATGCACGTCGTGTTCGGCGCGGTGCTCGGCAAAGGCTACGCGCTGCCCGAGGAGACGTTGTCCGTCTCGTTGGCCCATCGCGGATTCCGAATGGGCGCCCACTGTCAGCACTTTGTGCCGACGTTCGACGCTCCCGATGGATGGTACCCGACGTATCGGATGATCTCCCGCCAGATCCAGTTCACCTATCTGACGACTCCCGACGGCAAGAAGAACTACCTGGCGGGCGTGTGCTTCTACCTGAAGCCGTCGCTCGAGGAACGCTTCTTCGGCGACGACGACACGAGTGCCGCCCAACAGATGACCACCTTCCGACAGGCGATTAGGGGCGTCCGGACGTGGAGCGGACGGTGTCTTCTTGCGGGAAAGAAGCGCGAGAAGCGCGTCTACAAAGGGTTCTGTCGCGAGAGGCAGAGCATCGTGTGGCTCGTCGACTCGGCTCACGGCAAGCTCGCCAAGTTCGTCTTCGAGAGCCGCTTCCAGAGCTACAAAGCGATCGACTGCAACTGCTACTAGTCACCATGGAAGTGACTAAACTTTTTATCAAACTGATTTGCAAGGAAAACGATCAACTGATAAAATTTAGGTTACGATGAGTTCTATCGAATGGACCAAGAAATGTCTGAAAATGTTGAATTTGAGCAAAGTTATGATTTTTTGACTTCTTTCATGGAAGTAACGTCATAACTTTGTTCAACTACAACATTTTCAGAAAATTCTTGAACCATTCGATAGAACTTGTCGTAACCTAAATTTTATCAGTTGAACGTTATAGTCAATTCAATCTTACTCCCGGATTCTACATATTCCGGACATCTCTGCTAGACACCCTTTCTGACCAATCTCGAGGAGATTTCGTTAATTGACACATTCCCTCTATCTCTTTTATTTACCAAGATATCCATCTTGAAACATCGCACCACCCTATCCATCCATCCAATTTCCGTTCTCTGGCCACAACAAAACTAATTAGTACATAATTACAATTGTGAGATGAATAAATGATAAACCATTTGGAGCGAGCTCTTCCAATTAATGAGTCCCCGTGCGCGTGCGGAAATTGCGCAGGAAATGGCTTCTTCTTAATATCGATTGGTGTATATTGCCACTAGATTCGAATCTGAGGGACCCGAATTAGAGCGGCACCTAAAAGGGTGCCCAAGTTAGAGGGTTGAAAATTAGACCGACTTCCGCCCAAATACAGGTTTTACGGTAAGTTAGGCAGCAATGTAATAGACACTCTTGGAGATATGGGACAAGTGTTCGACATCGTACATCAACAGTCCATGCTTACCCAAGACCTCTTCGTGACGTCATTGCCGCTGAATGGGTGTAACAAAGGTGGGGAAGTGGATTTCGAGAATCCGGAAGACGAAAGTCGGAAGTAGGTATTCCGCCCGTCTCTGGTCTGTAGTTACACGTTCGTTCCAAGTCGTGCCGGTAATTAGCGGTCACCCTGTAGAGGCTCGGAATCAACCAGAAACATCACCCTCGGGCCGGCAACGTACGATCCGATTTGGTTCCTAGTGAGAATCAAATCGAGGAAAAGGAAGACCTGCGACTCTTTCAGTCGTGATGGTCTCCAGCAGAAATGTCCGCAAGTATCGGAATCAGGGACATCTCTGGTCTCGGGACTGTGTCAGTTTTCGCATATCGGTTCAAACCAAGCCTCATGCCTTCTGATGCCCTTCCGTCAGTTTGTCACGTCTTCAAGCGCTGACATTCCTTCGCGACTACATAATGAAGTCGTTCTTGGTAGGCGCTTCCGTTGTTGTTTTGGACGTCTCCGGGGTCATTGTTCCACGAATTTCACCTCTCTCGTGTAATAATTGTGTGATGAATAAATGATAAGCCATTTGGGTGTCATCTCGTCCAAATTCCAATTAATGAGTCCCCGCACGCGCGCGCCTGCTCGGAAATTGAGCAGGAAACAGCGAAAAGAAGAAAAAGAGGCGAAAAAAAAGAGGCGATCGTATATTCCCATTTTTCATCTGTTTATGGGATTTTTCTTCTTTTTTATGCGATTCTCGCGCAAGCACGTCTTCTCTAAGGCGACGTGGATGTGTTGCCACGGGTGATGTGCTCGCTTCTTCAGTCACTGCTGGTTTGATCTTTTCGCACAGCAACCAGGAAGTGGCACCGATTTAAAGGCGCATGCCGTCCGATGTTGAATAGTTGGAGCAGGAGCACTGGCAGTGGTTGGAGCATTTTGAGCACAACTTGCTCGCTCCTCATTCAGAATTATCTTTTGCTGGGGGTGGACGAGAAAAATAATCGAAAAGTTTCGAGGAAAATCGAAAAAAAAACTGTCGAAATGG
Organism: Caenorhabditis afra; assembly: GCA_963570955.1. Taxonomy (NCBI): domain Eukaryota; kingdom Metazoa; phylum Nematoda; class Chromadorea; order Rhabditida; family Rhabditidae; genus Caenorhabditis; species Caenorhabditis afra. Next base: position 8,200,057 of record OY751532.1, read on the forward strand.
CGATCACGGTAGTTTTTAAAGGCGCAGCATATATTTCTTCCAAGGGTCTCGCAACGAAAGTCTTTTTTGAATGTTTTTTGTGATTCGAAATGCATTTTCCCACGGGGGTAAAAAAGGGTACGTCAGTAAATACGCTCTATCTCACACCTCGACAGCTGAAAAACGACTGCCACCGCACCTTACGGCCCGTTACGGGTCTCGCAGCGAGTTTTACGTTTGTCTCGTTGGAAATGAGCTGGATTTTAATTTACGGGCTAAACAAGGCACGATGGGCGTACAAACGGAGCATCGTTGAAATTTTTTCTTTCATTGGGCCTAAATTATCAATAGAGCGTATTTACTGACGTACCCTTTTTTATCCCCGTGTTTTCCCACTATTTTTGGCAATCCGATTTTCACTGACAAAATTTTCACTGACAAAAAATTTTCACTGGAAGTCATTTTCACTGACTCCCATTTTCACTGACATTTTGCGATGTCATTTTCACTAACAGTTTCATTTTCACTGACAATTTTCGAGGGTATTATTTTGAAGTGAAAGTTGGGTCAAAGTGGTTTTCCGAGTCCATATTAAGTGTAGGACGCATTACTAAGGTATCCTCCGACATTTGCACAAATTTTTTTGGTGGAGTGTCCTGTGCCTATTTCAAACTCATTTTCCCTGGAAATTTTCACTGACAAAATTTTCACTGGAAGTTGTTTTCACTGACACTCATTTTCACTGAAACTTCGGGTTTTGTAATTTTCACTGACACTTCTTATACGGTAACTTGGGTATGTTGTGTAGGTACCAAAAGTTGGAAAATGTGTTCCCTAACACATATTTCATCGTTTCTCCAACCTCTACGTGTCTGAAAAGTGATTTGGATATGGTCAGAGGTGATAGGTGGATATTCTCTTTGTATGGAGCCATCTGTAAGTGAGTGCATACTGCACAATGAGCACAGTGCACAAAGATATCTGAAAATGACTTCCAAAACTATTTTTTGGATCAAACACCGAAATTTGACTGCTAAACGGAAGGATCGAAAAAAACGAGTTTGTCACACAAAAGACTCTGAAAACAACGGATAATTGCGTCTAAGAGAACGTGCATTCCTTCATTGAGCCGATATTCGGATTTTTCCCGAAGTTTCAGTGCAAATGAGTGTCAGTGAAAACAACTTCCAGTGAAAATTTTGTCAGTGAAAATTTCCAGGGAAAATGAGTTTGAAATAGGCACAGGACACTCCACCAAAAAAATTTGTGCAAATGTCGGAGGATACCTTAGTAATGCGTCCTACACTTAATATGGACTCGGAAAACCACTTTGACCCAACTTTCACTTCAAAATAATACCCTCGAAAATTGTCAGTGAAAATGAAACTGTTAGTGAAAATGACATCGCAAAATGTCAGTGAAAATGGGAGTCAGTGAAAATGACTTCCAGTGAAAATTTTTTGTCAGTGAAAATTTTGTCAGTGAAAATCGGATTGCCACTATTTTTCCCATATTGTCTGTCTCTGGCGGTACAAAGGCGCGGTCTAGCTGCTGCGGGGCCGAGTTTAGGCTTCTCGGCCGCGGCCCTCTCCGAAAACGTGGATTTTCAGCGATTTCAGCGGAATTTTCGGTTTTTTTCACAAGCCTTGTGCTTTAAGAACTGTTATTCAACCGTTTGAGTGCAAAAAAACCGAAAATTCCGCTGAAATCGCTGAAAATCCATGTTTTTGGAGAGGGCCGCGGCCGAGAAGCCTAAACTCGGCCCCGCAGCAGCTAGACCGCGCCTTTGTACCGCCAGAGACAGACAATAGCAATTGTTTTAAAAAGCAATAAAAACGGGGAGTAAAAAGAAATAACAAAAGACGAATCGAATAAATCGGTTTTTGCTTGCTACTTGTTTAATTTTAAAAATGTGAAGTTAAATTTTGTTTTCCACCTAAAAACATGAGTATATCAAATTTCCCGGTCATTTTCACCGGGAAACAAAATTATCCGAAACGGATTTCCTTGAATCCCTTCGTATTTCGAGAAGAAAACGCTTCAATGCAATTGCGCTCCATTGAACTTTCACGGTTTTAGCCTACTGTATGTTTACGAACGATTTCCCGGATGAGAGAGCATTTCCTTCGTTTGGCTCCGATTCCGGGCAATTTGGAGCAATTTGGAGCATTCCCATCTCACTTTCTGCCTCACATCGTTTCTACTGTATCTTCACACAACCCTGTAATTTATGTTCCTTTAGTTCTTCCTCGTTTGGCTCGCCGGCCAAAAAAGCAAAAAAAAACGGCCAGGCTCCTCCCCTTCTGGCTCCGTGTGCATGAGACTCCGCCCCTTTCGGCGAGGGAGAGAAAAAGAGAGCCAGTCGTGGGCTCTCAGTGCTCTGCTCAGTTTCCCACTTTTTCATTTTCCTTTTTCATTTTCCCCTTTTGCTCTGACTAGGGAGCAATGTTCCAAAAAAGAAGAAAAAGGAGTTTTCAGGTAATCACTTTCAAATCATGGCCAGCCTCGCTGACTTCGCCTTCTACACGTTTATCCTCATCTGCATCGTTCTGGTTAGTGGGCCAAGTCCACTGGACTTCTAGAAGATTCCTTGCCTCTTGGAAGGGATGGTGGTAGTTTCCTAGGCCCCCCTTCAGAACTATTCGGGACGACTCAGGAGAAGAGAAGACGTTATCTTTTTTTTGAAGTGGGGTGACCGAGTAGCCTGAGCCCTCTTCAGAACTGGTACTTAGGACTTTCGAAAAAACAGCCAGGTTCGAGGAGGGGATGGTTTGGAAGCATTGAAACCCCTGGATGTACAGACAGCCCTAGGACATCCCCCTAGAAGCGGAAACTTGTTTTGCAATGGCTTGGATCAATTCCAGTGCGGTCTAGATGACATTTCCCTGCTTCGAGGAGAGGTCGTCTAGTAGCCTGGACCAGAGATGGGCGGAAGTGGATCTTGAGAATCCGGTAGACGAAAGGCGGAATTTGGAGTTCCGCCCATCTCTGGCCTGGACCCCCCTACAGACCTCCTTAGGGCCCTGGAAATACAGCCCGCCTTGACTTTCTTAATAACCCAAATAACGCTCTAAGTTTCCAGTACAGTGTTCCCTACCATCATTTCAGTTCTTCCGTGTCGTCCGTTTCCTGGCTCGCGCCTCCCGATGCCCCGAGCCGATCACGTTCCGTCTCCAGTCGAAGCTCACCAATCTGACCTACATCCCGACGCGCGACTTCACCCTCGTCTGTGGCTCCGTCCCCACCTGCCGTTACGTGCGACCCGAGGACTGGCACGCCGTCGAGCGCTTCCTTCGCGAGACGTTCCCCGGTCACGGCGTCGACGTGCCGGTGAACCTCGTCAGCGTCTGGATTCCGCGCACCAACTTTCTCGCCGGTCCCGGCTTCCAGCAGTTCGCGCCGATCGACGGCTACGCCGCCAAATGCTCGTTCTCCTATCAGATGTTCGCCGATCGGGCGCAGGCGACGTGGTACAAACCGTCGGGTGGGAAACGTCATCTGTCCGGCGTGTGCATCTATCCGCGTCTCGAGGAGGAACCCTACTGGCTGTACCCGATGCCCGAACTGCGCACTGTCACCGAGTTTCTCGCCATCAAACCGGACGACTATGTGCCGTTTGCGGAGCGCGAGCCGATCGTCGAGGAGCAGAAGCCGTTGGTCGTCAACGTCGTCGGCAATCCGTGCCCGCCCGCCTACATGGAGCTCGACGGATGTCTGCCCGAATACACCGCCCTCGTCATGGAGACCGACACCGACGATGACGATGACAACGAATAATTCTTCTTCCTGTTCCCATTCCCATTATTCCCATTTCTATTATTATAACCCCGTGGCTCGTTGAAAGCGCGCTCTATCGCACACACCGTGAAATGTTGCGAAATAGGCGGTGAGTGCAGTAGAGCGCACTTTCAACGAGCATTTTAACCCGATTCTCTTCAAGAATAGATAGCCTAGTTTAGCTAGAAATAGCGGTACCCGCGGTACCTACCAAAAAAAAAAAAATTATTCCATCTTTCTCTCCCCGCCCCGCTCTCTGTCTCCAAGTGCGAAAAGATGTCGAATAAAGTTAATTGCAAGTTAATTGCCCCCCCCCCCCCCCCCCCCGATAATTAGTCACACCAAAAGGGGAGCGTTAAATGGCTTGATTACAGGGTAGCTTGTTTTTCCGTTTTACGGGTGTGTCAATGTGCGGACAACTGTGTGTTTGGATGTGTCTTTTGCACTCTAGTTGAGCGTGACAGCTAATCGTGGGGGTTTGAGGGCGATTATCTTGGGAACGAGAAGAGCTGGAAGGAAAGTGTCAACTGACAATTTGTTCTTCACAACGTTGGCTACATTTTGTTAGTTGACCACTTTTTGATAGCTCAGTCGGTGGCCGAGATATGATTTTTCGAAAGATCTGTGGCGATGAACATCACGGATTTGCATAATCTGATTTGCAATTCAAAGGGCTTTTGGCCACAGTTGGGATTTTGTTGGCAACACCGAACAACGATCACAAAATGAAGGTTTTCGTCGTATTGGCTGTAATTCCAGTCATTTTCGCGTGTGTCGATGTCAATTGTCCGTGCGGCGATCCGAGGAAGTTGTTGCGATTCGGTGAGCCCTGGTATCTTGAAAACTAGAAGAGCTGGAAGAAAAGTGTAAACTAACAAAATGTTTCTCTTATCTTGAGGATCATTTTTGTAGTTGACAGTTTTCCTCCATCGCAGCTAGTTTTCGAGATATACCCGATTTTCAGCCAACACCACAGTATTCGCTTTCAACGAGACGTCGGGCTCGGAGTGCGCGCCAGATTTCATCTGTCTCGACGCTTACCAAGGAACACTCTTGATGCTCAACATTTCCCAAGTGGTTCCGAATCAGTTGACGGTGAAGTTTGCCCGACAGAAAAATCGATACCTCCCCCATTCCAGCTGGCGCCAATTTCTGACTCAAAGCGGCGAACAGGCCTGGTCGTTGACTACACGAAAACGTTCGGAATCGAGTGCGACGACGTGGACGGCGTCTGGAAGGCGTCCCGGGTGCCGTTCGATCCGATCGGGAATTTCGAGACGCACGGAGACGATCTGAACGATATGACGGTGGCCGACACGACATCAACTGCCGACGAGTTGAACGGAAAAGGACGCCGCTATCCGATTTTCGAGATTTTCGAATTGTCAACGAACTGATTTGGGTTTGGATTTTGATTTTTTGTTGCAATAAACTGTTTTTGAGGGCAGTTGTCCGATAACCTGACTTGTTCCGGGAAACCCCCAATCAAACATTCTGAAAAACTAGTCCACGGCATCTCAGGCTGTCATCTGGGAGAATGTAGACCATGTGGATAAAAGTAGGCGAGAAAGGTTTTTTTTTAAAAATAAACTCGCTCCAACACCACAAGGCGCAGATGGGGGTTCATCAAGAAGTAGAACGAGATCTTTTCTGGTCCAGGTGGATTCCCGTTTTTCCGATCGGTAGTACAGAGTTCACATTACCGTAAACCCTGTATTAGGCCGGCATGCCGGTCTAATTTTCAAGCTTTCCCGACTGCCGCCGTGTCAAAAAACTCCCATTGAAATTGATTGAGCATTTTGAAACGGCTTACGTCAGAGTGCCGGTCTATTAGAGGGGCCGTTCAAATACAGGTGCCGGTCTAATACAGGTTTTACGGTAAACGTTTCTCCCGTTTCTACCGCCCTTCTACCGGTGTCGTGCACCTCGCGGTCTTGAACCTCCCCCGTTTGATCAAGGCCACACATGGTCAAGTCTTCCGAAGACGGCGAACGAATTCAGCCCATCGAGACCGATATTTTCTGGGCCAGCTGTATTCCCGCTCTTCTCCATCCTTCCACCCCTAGCCGAATGTCCTTGGCCAAAGCTCGGCTCCGAAGTCCTCCTTCACGTCCTAGTCTCATCGCTTCTTTGGGTCAGTAGACAGTCTTCAACCAAATTTCTTCTCCTTCTTCTACCCTTACTCCCCAACGCCCAACCTCTTGCCCGGTACATCCACTACTATGACTTTGACCTTCAGGCTACCCGTCCTCCTTCTCTATCTCTCCAAGTTCTTATCTATTCCATGTGCCTATTTCTCACACCTGTTATGTACTTATATTTGTTAACTCAATTGCCAGATTAGATACAGATCATAATCAGATAAATACAGTAATTATGGACTGCTCTGTAGACAGCATGTCCCAAGTCGTTTTGTCACATCTAACAAAGAAAGTGTCCAGTTTTCAGTTTCCCCACAACCAAAGATGAGGAGCAGCACCTCTCGTTTCCATCTAAATGTGAAAATGTCTTCACTTCCGCCGACATGCTCTTCTACCGTAATCCTCATTTCCCATTAAAAGCCTCTCTCTCACTCGCCTCCCTTTTCTCGGGGCCGCTTCTTCTTCTTCTCCTTCTCATCTTTCTTCCCCAGAGCTTTTTTTCTTTTCGTTGCTCCTCGTCTCGCCTGCCCGGAGCATGTGAGAGCTCGTTTTTTTGCGGCGTCTGCGTCTCTTCGGCCGCTGCTCTCTCTTGCTCGCGGAGCCCACCGCCGAGGCTCGAAACGCAAAACGTGCATCATTGGAATGTTCGGTCAGATGGCGTCGGTGAAGGATCAAATCCAAATCATTGGCATCATCTTCTCGCTCGTCTTCATCGGTTTCTACTTTGTAAGCGTTGTTGCAACCAAGTGTTGAGTTTATCGATTGTTTTCGCAACAGATCTACCTGTGCATTGTGGGCATCGGAAACAAGCGGCACACGTCGAAATCGCGCATCATCGGCGTGCTCACGAATCAGCCGCCGTTTCAGGGAACGCCGAAATTCTCGCGTCAAACGTCGCCGGAGGAGGCGAATTGCACGTTTTACACGTCGCACGGACGGCCCGCGTGTCAGCAAGACTTCAAGTTCGTCGTCGATTTTCTCAAGTCATACTTTGGTCGCGCGATCGCCGTGCCGCGGCAGGTGAAGATGGTCGCAGTGGCGAAGGCGCACTTTCGAAGCGTTGGACATCGATTTTTGTTGGAGCACGCCGAGGAGGTCACCGACGAGGCCTACTTTTTGTACAAGTTGCTTCATGAGCAGGTTCAGGCCACCTATTATGTCAAGGACGGGTTTCGGTACGTTCTCGTGGTGGTTTTTGGGTCGGGTGCGTGATGGCGAGTCGTTTGACACCCATATTGACCTAGTTTTGAAATTTCGAGTTTGGGGCTCCGCGGCTCGGCGGCTCGCGGAGCACCAACACTTGTGATTTTGAATTGGGGCATGATTAGTGTCTTTCGAAAGCTCTTGGCGCACTGAATCCATCTAGCATGGTCTCATCAAACGATTTTCAGATATCTGGCAGGAGTGTGCATCTACCTGCGCCAAGACTCGCCGTCCGACCTTCAAGACACCGTAATCCTGACGGAGCTCCTCGAGAAGGTTGCCTACGAGCCCGGAGTCGCACCGCCGCACCTCGAGGACGGCGGCAGCGGCTCCGAAGAGGACGAGAATCTGGTGCTGCTCATCCGCACGCCCGAGATGCCCGATTTGTCGCCACCGCCCGACTATTCGAAACTGGAGGGCATTCCGCCGCCCAGCTATAATTCAGTGTTGTTGAGAAACGTTTGAACTCGCCCCCCCCCCCTTTTCGGCCCATAAACAATTCGATGACCAATTCCAATTGCACAACGTTTCGGAGCAAAAAAGAGCAAGAGCAAGAGCAAAAAGAGAGAGAGAGGGAAAGAGATGGAGCCCTTCGTGGTGGTGGTGGTGGTGGTAGGTGAAATGGAGCAGAAGACGTGCCGAAAGGGTGCGGGGAGCTCCGTGGGGCTTCCTTGTCTCTTTCTCACCGTCTCCTCACTTCTCACACTATTTCTCAGTGTCCCATTTGGCTCCAGCACACATCTTTTTCTCTACAACCTCTCGTCGTCGTCATCTTTTGGAGCACGAAGAAGAAGAAGAAGAAGAAGAAGAAGAACATTTCTGATTCTCTTTTCCCTTCCTCCTCCTCCCCCCAACACACCCAGCCATTCTCTTCCATTTTCGCGCCGCGCGTCCCCCCTCCCGCTCTTCACGTCTTCTTCTCCTTCTTCCTTCAATTTCTTGTGCTGCGATGAAAGAGCCGGAAATCGTCAAGGACGGGCTCGCCGAGCACGGTGTCGAAGTCACCTGCGCCGCCGTTCTTCTCGTCTTGCTCGTCATTTTTCTGGTGAGTTCGGGTTTTTGGATGTTGAGCCTAGCGTGGTTGGATTCAGCGCGTTGCGCGGAGCAATTTGAGCCCCATATCGATGGGGTATCAAATTTTCGAGTTCGGGGCTCGGCGCCAGGGCTCCGCGAGCCCTGATGCTCACAAATGGGGTTTTGCTCCAAATATGGTCATGATTAGTGTTGTTCGACTCGAAATGATGAGCCGGATCTGTTTAAGACACTCACTTTGCTCTTTGCTCAAGTTTCCGGTTGAGCACGGCTAAAGAACTCCAGGGCTCCGCGAGCCGACATTTTCCGAATCGAATCAGATTAGAGACTCAAACAACTGACTTTTGGCTCCGCGAGCAGCTATTTTTAGGCGGTTTCGAGGAGAGGGAAATTGTACTTTTGATTAGTCACTTCTTCTTCTCCTCGACGCCATCGTGACGTGACACAAAATTGTGCTCATAATTGTGCTCTGCTGCGGGAGAAAAGAGGAAAACGGGAGTGAAAATATAAGTGAGTCAATTATTATTTTCCTCCCGGTTGCAGTTCCGACTCTACAGCGACTGGCGTGACAAACGTCGGAAGCGGCTCATCAAGTGCCGTCCGCACGAGCAACCGCTTCTGATGATGTTGCCCGGCATTCACAACATTGCCACCACCGACCGACGCGTCACTTTCCTGTGCGGAGCCGAGAGTTTCGACGGCGACCGTCCGAGCTACAACACGCGCTACTGTCACTCGGACGACTTTCAGCTGGTGGAACGTCTTCTGAAGAAGGTGTTACCGGCGGGGCACTCGGTCCGCGTGCCCGAGACGATTGTGGCGGTGTCGATCGCGCGGAAGCATTTCGTGTGCGGCGACGCCTACACCTGCTTCTATCCGGCGTCGGGTCCGTCGATTCGAAGCCACTGCACGTATAAGATGTTGAGCGCTCGCGTTCAGGCGACCTACTATGTGAAGCGTGCCACGTCATACCTCGCCGGCATCACCATCTATCCACGCCTTCTGATCGACGTGAAAAGCGCCGGGGGTTTGACGGCGGATCGGAAGATGATCGTGAGGGCGATGCGCAAGACCGACGACTACATTCCACGTCCGTTCTCGTTTGCCGAGAAGGCGTTGGAGACGAAATGGTGTCACGCGCATCAGAAGCGGCTCGTCATCATCCGCAACAAGTACGGTCTCGACTGGAAGTACTATTTCAATCCGACGGACGGCTACTTTGAGCTCGTCCGATGCAACGAGTGTTGCGCCGGCGGCGCCAATCTTCACCTCATCCGATCGCACCTCCGATCGATTTTGACGTGGAAATTGGCGATTCCGCCGGTCACCGAGATCGCGCCGCCCCCGCCGTATGTGCAAATCGACGGACCGCCGCCCTCCTACACAAGTATGATTTTCGATGAGGTGGGTGTCACACACATCGAGCTATATCTTGGAATCTAGAAGAGATAGGAAGAAGGCGTCAACTGACATAATGTTCCTCCTGTTTTCAGCTATATTTTGTCAGTTGACACCTTCCTCCTATCTCTTCTAGTTTTCGAGTTATGGGGGGAGGGGGGGGGGGGGAGGCTGATTCAAACCTTTCACGGTTTTTACAAATGAATGCTCTGGTTTTCAGGTATCTACTGACGTCTAGTCGCTATCGCTCCTTTCCTGATTCATCGAGAGAAAGAACGTGTCACGGTCACGTGACATCCCTTCAGTTATCCCACTGCCACTTATCTTGATTTGCCGAACAATAAAACTTTTCGAAAGGCTGTCTCGTCTCGTTGCGCCCGCACCAGCGCCCCTTTATATACGCCCGCGGGCGCGTACCGCTTTCGTGTCCGTTGTGGTCTAGTGGTTAGGATTTATGGCTCTCACCCAAAAGGCCGGGGTTCGATTCCCCGCAACGGAATATTCCTTTTTCACCCTTTTGGGTCACCGATTTTTGATATCTAACACGTCTAATAACGCGATTTCGAATAGAAAAGGAGGGCATTTAGGAGAGGGAGGATGGAGAAGAAGAAGCGGCTAATCTTAATCCGATTTATTTTCTCCCTCTCTCTCTCTCACTCTGACTATGAGCCCCCTCCTCTTTTCTGATGAGAATGATGATGATAGTGATGATAGTGATGATGATGATGAGGAGAAGAAGGGGGGAGGATATCAAAATGAGATTGGAAGGGGGCGTGAAAAAAGATGAGATTTCCTCGCTCTTCTGCTGCCCGCGCCCCTGTCAGTGTGTTGTGTTTGTTGTATTCATATGTGTGCTAGTTGGACCCCCCTTCTCTTTTTCTCGATTTCTCCTCTCTCTCCCTCTCATCTGGCAGAGAAGACGCCACTCTTTTTGTATTCTCTATATTTGTGCCTCCTCCCCCCCCCCCCCCCCCTGGGGGGACAGTGTCTCGGGTAGTAGTAGTAGTAGTAGTGATATGTGCCACCACCACCACCCTCCCCAATTGACGGAAAGAAGCGGCTCTCTTTTACTAGCTTTTGATGGGTCACCTCCGCCCGTTTCCATTATTTTTCTTTTTCAGCGTTTTTTGAGGGTGCGGCAAATGGAGATTTGGTCACTGGAGATCACATTTTTCCACGTTGGCATCGGCATTGCACTGTTTTTGATCTACCTGGTGAGCGTTTTTTTTTTGGACCTTTTTGAATTTTTGAATTTCGCGCCAAAAAAAAACTGGGCGAGTGACCTACTTTTTGAGAAACAGCGCGCTTATCTACGCACTCCCGCGCGCGCCGCTCCCATGTCCGTTGTAGTCTAGTGGTTAGGATTTATGGCTCTCACACAGATAACTCGCGCCGGAAGCGTAACGGACACGTTCTCGGGTCCGCGCGACTATGCTTACATAATGCTCGCATATTGCATCCGCGTGCTAGCGGACGCGCCCGCGCGGGTCCAATACGGATGATAACGCTTTAGCATTGCGATTTGTGTGCCTGATGCCGCCCCTGCCCATGTTATGGTGGCCCGCAGGCGGTGTGTCGGCAGAGCGTCGCGTGGTCGAGTGGATACGGGCGCGGCGGGCCGAAAGGTCCCGTGTTCGACTTTTTCACTCTGACGAGCACGCGGATGCACGCGGATGCCAAACGGGCGCGTCCGTTCGGGATCCGCGTCCGCGCGGGTCGAATACGGATGAATTTCGCGGATCCGTTACGGACAAATTATATTTCCGGCGCGAGTTATCTGTGCACCCATAAGGCCGGGGTTCGATTCCCCGCAACGGAAGATTTCCTTTTTTTCTCTTTTTTTCCTCTTTTTCGTCACTAGTGAGCACAATAGCGGCTAATTTGGGTTTTGGCTCCCAGACGGCTAGGTATCACACTTGAAGCGCTAGCTGATTGAAGTGGATTCGTTTCAGATCCTCTCCACGGTCGGAAAACAAATCAAATTGCGGCGCGAGCGAAAAACGCCGAACATATTGCGAAATTTCGAAAAAGTTCCCGGTCTGCACGCAGTCCGTCACCACAACTACACCATATTCTGCGGCGCGCACTCGAACGCGCACTCGGCCGTCTACAATCACGACCGGCGCCGGGTGCAGCGACTTTTGCGAAGCGTGCTCCAGAACCGCGCGATCCACGTGCCCGACGAGGCGGTGGCTGTGAGCATTCCCACGTGGTGCACCGTCACCGGCGACCGCTTCCACCAGTTCCATTGTCGACCGCCGGCGCCGTACTGTCCGTGTCCGACGATCGTCTCCGAGTACCACTACACGTACAAAATGGTGTCGGCGCGAGTGCAGGCCACCTTCTACCACGATCGACGGTGCACGTGTCTGGCCGGCGTGTGCATCTATCTGCGCATTCCCGACGAGCCGTGGTTCTTCGGCGAGCTGCCCGAGTCGACGATCGTCGATCTGATCGCCCCCGGCGTCAAACGATGGAATACGACGACGCCACGTGGCAGTCGTCGACATCGCCGCGTGACGGTGCCGACGACGTCACCGCCACGACATTTGTGGTATGTGTTGAGTGTCGACGATTCGGATCAGGAGGAGGAGCGAGAAGAACAGGAAGAAGAAGACGTCGAGGAGGAAGAGTGTGTCATCGAAGGGGATCCACCCGCCTATTCGACGGTCCTCAATTTGAATCCACCGCCCAGCTACACCTCCCTGTTCTCCAATTCCACCACTAAACTCTAGTCCCGTCTCCATGAGCTTTCGGTTTTTCGGGCATAACAATTTTCAAAACAACTTCTAAGAGTCAGTCGACCACTCAAATTGTAGCTATTTTGATGGCCTATCCGAATAAAATTACTAGAAATTTATCCGATGCTCCCCCTCTTCAAAAATCGACCAAACCCGTCGAGGCCGGTCTAGACCCGGTCATCAACGGGTCAGCGTTTTTCAGGTAGGAGAAAAATCGGAAAATTTCCGAGTAAATTCTATTAAACTGGCCTAAAAATTAGCTACAATTTGAGCGGTCGACCGGCTCTTAGAAATGTGTTTGAAATTTTTTACGTCGACCTGAATTTTTGAAGATGATTTGATTTGCACACGTGTTCGTTTCCTTCCCATCCTCATCATCATCATCATCATCATCATGTTGTTCACATTTGCATCCTAATCACCTACTTGTGTATGTACAACCAATTATCCTCGGATTGTAAATGATAAATGGCGTTTCGTAAATAATTAGGCGGGCCAATAAAAAGTTATGAGCCATCGTGCGTCAGCCAACTGGTGAACGAAACGAAGAATGAAAATGTTGGCGGAGGGGAAAAAAAGAAGAAGAAAGCACCTCACTGAAATCGAATTGAATTGAATTTTGACGGCCGACACACACATAATATGTACAAAGGCCAAAGTGCAATGGCTCGCGGACAGAGCCCAGCAGCACCCTAGCCTCGGAGCTCGGAGCTCCCAGAGCACACTGCTGCTGTTTTGTGAGACAGAGAGAGAGAGAGAGACAGAGAGCTCTGCGTCTCGATACGAATTTCGTTGGAGCTGGCTCTCGATACACACAAAGTCCATTGAGACGACGAAAAAGAAGAAGGGGAAGGAGAAGAAGTGCACCGGATTTTCACGCTCTCCGCCCGAAACAGAGATGACTTTTCCCGCTTTCACACCGCGGATTCTTCTTTCGCCGACAATTGGAAATCTTCCATTCTCTTTTCTTTTTCTCCACTATTTTCGCTATTCCGTTTCCATTTTTCCATTTTTCAATTCCATTTTGCAGTCGTCCCAATGAAAGATGCTCCTGAGAGTGGGTCCTCTGGAGATTACCGTCTTCCACGTGGCATTTCTCGTCGCACTTCTTCTCGTTTATCTGGTCAGTTCCTTTATTTTTGCGCGCGCTTATCTACGCTCTGAGCGTTTTTTTTTATCTTTTGAATTTTTTGAATTTCGCGCCAAAAAAAACTGGGCGAGTGACCTACTACTCTAGAAACAGCGCGCTTATCTTCGCCCTCCTGCGAGTGCCACTCTCGCGTCCGTTGTGGTCTAGTGGTTAGGATTTATGGCTCTCACCCATAAGGCCGGGTTCGATTCCCCGCAACGGAAGATTCTATTTTTTTTTCTTTTGCGTCTCTGGGAAGTTCATGAATAGCGGCTGATTTGGATCTTTTGATCTACCTGGCGAGTTTTTTCGTTTGAAACTTTTTGAGTTTCGCGCCAAAACTACGAGAATGTCGACCGGTTTTACGAGAAACCCGGCGCCAAACAGCGCGCTTATCTACACCCTCCCGCGCTTGCCGCTCTCGTGTCCGTTGTGGTCTAGTGGTTAGGATTTATGGCTCTCACCCATAAGGCCGGGGTTCGATTCCCCGCAACGGAAGATTTCCTTTTCCTCTTTTCTTGTCACTAAGGAACACTTTTTTTTCCAGCTCTCACTCCTCCTGCTCAAATGCATTTCGATGGGTTTCGGTTTCGACGTCCACCACGTGCCGATCCAAAGTGTCGCGTGTTCGGTGTTGTTCCAAAAGAAGACGCCGACCGTGTTTCGGAACATTGAGCGAATCGCGGGCCTTCACTCGATTCGTCACTCCAACTACACACTTCACTGCGGCGCGGAGAGCAACGCGTTTCCCGGCTCCGGCTACAACAACGACCGCCAGAGTGTCGAGACGGCGTTGCGAACGTTGCTCAACAATCCGCGCATTGTGGTGCCCGAAACGACGGTGGCCGTCTCGATTCCCACCTCGTTCTCGACGTGCGGCCCCCGATTCCATCAGTTCGAGTGCCGGCCGCCGGCGCCCGAGTGGACGTCGTCGACGATCACGCGTGACAACCACTACCGTTACAAGATGGTCGCCGGACAGATTCAGGCGACGTTTCACAACGACCGGAGGTGCCACTATTTGGCCGGCATTTGTGTGTATCTTCGCGTGCCGCACGTCACTCCGTGGTTTTTCCGAGGCGTTTCGACGGCGCTTCTCATCCATTTGCTACGTGGCAATGTGCAGAAAAGAGCCGAAGTGCCGTCGGCGTTGAGTCGACGTGGACGACCGTTGACGTCTTCTTTCAACGACGACATCAACGACGATGACGACGACGATTCGTCGTCGTCGGATTCTGAATACATTACGGTGACGCCTTCACCGTCACCGTCGCCGTCGCCGCCACCCTATTCGATCGTTGTTGTCGAGAACAACGAACCGCCGCCCGCCTACTTCTCATTGTTTTCTCCCGATTTTCTATGATATATCATCTCTGTGACTCGTGTCTTTCTTTTTCTATCACTCGATAAGGACCAACACTTCTTTCTCTCGCGTTTCGTTTTTATGTCTTATTGTCAATTTACTGCAATTGTAACACAAATTTCACGAATAAAATGTGTTTTTTCGAAAAAACAAAAGATTTTCGAAAAGGCGGAATCGAACCCACGACCTCTCGAGTGGTGGACCGGCGCGTAACCGGCTGCGCCACGCAAGGGCACCGCTGCGTCGGTGGTCCGGGCGGTGATAAGGGCGCGTTGCGGGCAGCCGAAAAAATAGAAAAGTGGGCTGAAGGGGGGGCCAAATGAATGATGGAAGCTGTTGTAAATAGGTGTATAAAACAAGAGAAAATGAACAGGTGTCATTTTCAACTTTCAGAAAGTTCATGTGATTCTTGATCCTCTATCCCAACCTAATCCATCAATTCCCCGCCCGCTACCAACTGTTCTGTTCTTCTTCTTCTTCTTATCACGAGATGCTCTTTCTTGTGCTCAATGTAAAGGTAACAGTTTATTTCGTCTTCTTCAGAATCCGAGAAGCGCAATGAGCACGGTGACGATGGCGATGGAGACGTGGCGATTCGCGGCGCCGAACACTCCTTCCCTGCAAGATGAAGGCGGTTTAGACTACAAACTACAAACACCGAGACTCACCAGTTGTGCTCGTTCTGGAAGTGAATACGTTTTCGGATGATGCGCATCGCGTCCTGATTCACGTCCTGATCGTTCTGATCGCACTGTCGCATCCATTTGGCGAGCGTCGTCAGGTCCGACGAGTCGGCGTCGAAGGCCAACGGAAGACCGAGCACTGCCACGTAGCGGTCCTTCATGCAGATTTGGAGCGTTTCGGTGATCTGCAAGCAGGTGGCGGTCGGGAACAAAAACGGTTTGGAGGTGGAGGGAGTCGAACCCGGGTTGGCTGAACGGTAGGCAAACGCGCGAGCCACTCGGCCACAGAGGGTGCGTGGGGGAAGAGTTCAAAAGGCGGTAAAGAGGGCGCGGCGTACCTTGCAGTCGAGATGGAAGTGCGACGAGCAGATGAAATTGTAGTAGCGCAGATTCAACTGCTGCTCCGTGATTCCGTGCAATCCGAGCGACGGCTCCGCCGACGACGCCTTCGAGATGGCGCGCATCGCCGGCGGAATCACCTCGCCCGTCACGTCCTGCGCGATGATGTGGCCACGTGGCTGCTGCTCCGAGTCGGCGGAAACATTCGAAACGAGCGACGACGTCGTCGGAGCGGGGCTGACACCTTCAGAAGGCGTCACGTCTTCAGCCGAAGAAGCGGTGACGGAGAGCAAAAGGAAAAAGGTAAAGAAAGCGAAATGGACGGTACGTCGCATGACGGTTGAATGCCAACTGAGTGTGAATTGGGGAGGGGAAAAGAAGAAGAAGAAGAAGAATAAGGAGGACTGATGGGAACGGGGCACCGATTCCCATCGACTATTCATGGGAACCGCCGAATCGGCGTCCCTTTGACGGTTTTCTTTTTGCAAAAAAATTTCGAAAACGAGAGATGTCCCTGTCACGCTTCAAGTGTCACGTGACACACCGCAATCTTCGCTTTAGTTGGATTAGTCACAAACAACACTTAGTCACGCGTCACGCGTCACGTTACAATTACAGTAACCCATCGCTTTTTCGGCTCATTTCCCCCGAATCCGAGCTGGCGTCTTTTCTCTTCTGCTCAATTTCACCCTGCATTTTTTTTTGCGATACACACACATTCATCATTAAACGTGCCAATTTGGCGCCAAACGAAGCCAATTTTCTTCGCTTTTTCACGGCAAAAAGTTCTTGAGAAAAGCGAAAAAAAAGAGAAGAGGATTTGGCCAATTTTATATATTTTCTCTTCTTTTTCTCTTCTTTCCGACTTGAAATCTCGAAAAATGGAATGAAAATGGACGAAAATAGGGGTTGCACCGAAATTGCGCCAAGGCACCGAAAATGCGCTAAGGCACCGAAAGTGCGCCAACACCTCATTTGCACTGATTTTGACGGAATTTTTCAGATTTCAGAGTTTCAGAAGTTTTCTAGACCCCCCGGAAGCTTGCTGGCTCCCGAAAGCGCGCCAAGGCACCGAAAATGCGCCAACACCTCCTTCGAACTGGTGTGGACGCTGTTTTTCAGGTTTCGAAGTTTCAGAAGTTTTTTAGACACCCGCAAGCGATGGCTTCGAAGAACGCGTCAAGGCACCGAAAATGTGCCGAGACACCGAAAGTGCGTCAAGGCACCGAAAATGCGCCAACACCTCAATTGCACTGATTTTGACGGAATTTTTCAGATTTTGCGGTTTTGGATGTTTTCTGAGCCCCCCGGAGGATGTTTTCGCCGCGCAAACTCGAAATGCGCTTTTCGTATCGCTTTCTTCGTCGGCGTTTTTTTTCTGCGGCGCGCGAGGCCTTCTTGTCTTTCCGAGTTTTCGTTCTTTTCTTTCACATCCATCAAAAATCCGCTCGTTTCGCGCCGTTTTGGAGGGGGGGGGGGGGGGGGGGGGGAAGGGGGGATCTCCCTCGAGAGACGAATTCAGAAGACGTCAACGTCTTCTTCTTCTTCGTTTTCTTCGTTTCCTTGTGCACTTCATTTCGGGGCGGAAGAGAAAGGGGAGAGAGAGAGAGTTGACGAGATTTCGGAAAGAAGCTGTCCCCTCCTCGGCGTTTTCGTTTTCGTTTCGTTTTTTTTTTCTTTTTTTGGAGTGCCTCTGGAAACGAATCGAATTTGCATAGGCAAAAAATGAAGAAGACGAAGAAGAAGACGTGCTTCGTTCGTTTCCTTCTTCTCCTTCAACGTCTTCGTTCTTCAAGTGGCCTCCACGTCATCTGGACAGGCGAAGAGAAGAAGACGTGACTTTTTCAGCAGGGGCACCTGGAAAGCTTCTAAAACTCTGATATCTGCAAAATGCGCAAAAAAACTGTGCAAAACGGACGTTGGCGCGTTTTCGGTGCCTTGGCGCATTTTCGGTGCCTTGGCGCATTTTCGGTGCCTTGGCGCACTTTCGGTGCCTTGGCGCAATTTTCGAAGACAGCAAGCTTGGCACGTCTAGAAAACTTTTAAAAACCTGGAGTGTGGAAAACAGCGTCCAAGCCAATTCGAGAGGTGTTGGCGCACTTTCGGTGCCTTGGCGCATTTTCGGTGCCTTGACGCGTTTTCGGTGCCTTTGCGCATTTTCGGTTTCTCAACGCCCGTTGTCCCCTCCAGCTTGTCTAAATGTCCAAAAAATCGTCATGGAGATGTCCCCGCTTCTTCTTCTTCTTCTGCGACATCCCTTGTGACTTTTCGTGCTCCCGGAAGACCGACGTCTTCCTTCCTCACATACACAGCACATCTTCTTTTCTCTTCCCGCCCCGACGTCTTCTTTTTCTTCTTCGTCTTCTGGAGCGATGACGTCATCTGGGAGGGGAAGGGGGGAAGTATCGAATCACAGTTTTCACACATCTTCTCCTTTTCTTCTCTCTGACGTCTTCTTCGTCGTCGACGTCGTCAATTTTCAAAACCAAAGCGAAAGAAAGAAAAAAAAGGAAAGAGAGGGGGTCCAAAAAGTGGGCGGAGCCTATTGTGGCTCGCAAAAACATGGCGCTCTTCGTAGCCTGTAATTTGTGGCCGAGAGCTTCAGTTTTCGTTTTTCGCGCGCCCGCGAGAGAAAAAACCTTCTCACTTTCCTTCCTTTTGTGTGCCACGTCGTGCCACGTCAACTTGTATTGTACTCTGTAGATGGATATGTACATACAACTACAAACTTCCCAATGCCACGTCATGCCACCGCGTCTACCACTGATTTCGTATTCTTTTGAGTGAACGCCTCCCACTCGTTTTTCGTTTTCTTGGCTCGTTGCCAAGTCCTCCCTCCTTTCTCTTTTTGGGAAAAAAGAAAAGAAAAGAAAAAGAAGAAGACGTCGACGTCTTCTTGCCTGAATTTGATTTCGTCGCCCCCCCTTTCCCTCCTACTCCTCCGCAACTAGGCCCCGCCCACTTTTTGGGCGAGCTCCCTTGTGCTCACTTGCCTCTCGGACGGAGCTCGAGACGTGATTTTCTTGCTCTTTTTTGCTCCTCCTCATCGTGCTCCGTGTGCTCCGTGTGCTGCTCCGAAGTAGTCCCAATTAGTTATGAGTAGTGAAAAGAAGTCTTCGTTTTCGCCTTCCCACACCCCCCTTTCCCGTTTTTCTTCCTGTTTTCTCCTTCTTCTTCTTCTCCGTCTTCTCCCAATTTTGGAAGTGAGAGCCGAGCCGCGAAACGGAGAAGAAGAAAAAGAAGAAATTGATGATAGTGTGAGAAAGAAGAAACAGGATTAGGTTGGTGGTTCCGTCGTCGTGAATAGAAATAGAAATAGACTGACGTAATGATACACGAAGGTTTCATTCTATTCTTCTCCCGCCGCCGCCGCTTTTTTTTCGTTTTGACCTACTTTTCACCTGATTGCGAAATCTTTTTGATCTACCCGAAATTTTGGAGCGCCATTTGATTTTCAATTTTCAATTTTCAAAAAATTGTGAAAAATCCGCGGCCGGCCGCGGCGCGCCTTTATCACCGCCCACACTGTCACACTCAGGCTTGGTCGGAACCGGAATTTTTCGGTTCCGAGTTCCGACTCGCAATTCCGACTTTTTCGGGTCGGAACTTTCGGAACCGACTTAAGATTCCGACTTTTTTGGGTCGGAACTTTCGGAACCGACTTGAGATTCCGACTTTTTTGGGTCGGGAATTTCGGAACTTTCGGAACTTATCGGAACCGCCCATTTAATACCATTTTTGCCTCAAATCACACTTTTTTTTGATAAAATATTCGATTTTAGTTCCGAAGTTCCGAAAAGTTCCGATTTTTTGGTTCCGAAGTTCCGAAAAGTTCCGATTTTTTGGTTCCGAAGTTCCGAAAAGTTCCGACTTTTCAGTTCCGAAATTCCGAATTTTTTTCGGAACTTTTCGGAACAATTCCGAATTTAAAAAAACGCTTCGGAACGGAATTCGGAATTGTTCCGATTTTCAAAAATCTCTTCGGAACGGAATTCGGAACCGTTCCGAGTCGGAATAATTCCGAAAAGTTCCGGTCGGAATGTTCCGATCGGAACGGTTCCGACCAAGCCTGGTCACACTCCCATATGGACTCGTGTGGCGCAGTGGGTTACGCATTAGGCCGTGGAACAGGAGGTCGCGGGTTCGATCCCGCGCAACGAATTCTTGTTTTTCCCTGTTTTTGAACCCGCCAATCTTCCTCCTCCGCCTCCATTCCGTCTTATCTTGTCCGCCAAATCTCGCTCTATCTCACTTTCCACGTCATCTTTATCCCCATCGAATATGTGCATAGTTGTGCTCGAAACGAGAGAGAGAGAGTGGGTGTGGGAAAAAAGAAAGCGGCGGGAAGGCTGAAATCGGATGCGCGTCCCCCCTCTCTCCGAGAGAAAAAAGTGAAGGCTCCAAAAAAAAACGAGCCACGGCTCGTTTCTCTTTTGCCACGTGGACGTTTTTTTTTTCAAATCTCGCGCCTCTCCGCCCTTTTCGGATTCCTTTTCATTTCGATTTCTCTCAACTAACTTTCTTCTTCACACTACTACTAGGTTTGTTTGTTTTTCGAATTGCCGCCGCCGCCATTTCGCGCGCGCTTTTTGTTTTCTTTTTTTCGGAAAACCTGTGACATCTATGTTTGACATGATGGTTTTGACGTCACTGGGCCTGTCCTAGGGGCCTCACGGAGCGCCAATTGTTCGAGAGCGACGAGTTGGTGGCCTAGAAACCGTTTAGAACCGGAAAGCTAGGCCACCCCTTTGACTTTTGTTCCGCGGCCTAGAAACCTCCTTGGAACCGAAAAGTTCGGCCACCTTTTTGAATCGCGTTTCCTGGCCTAGTTACCGCTTACGTCCGAAAACTAGGCCACCATCTTCCCTGATTCACTGACCTTTTTGGCCTAGATTTCGCCTTTCCCCTGGCCTAGCAAAAGCTAGGCCAGCCACAGACAGACTCGTCCACATCATCCCCATGTCCTAGAAACCTCCCAGAGGCGAATCCTAGGCCGTGTGATGTGTGATCTCTGTTTTTGATCTACCTCTCTCCACCCACACATCATTTTTTCACATAGTTAGTCACCATTCGAGAAAATCGTGCGAAAGCTGCTTTCTCCTCACTTTTTTCATCCCAAAAAACACATAAATATGGATAAAAAATAAGTGAAAATCCATGCAAAACTCAGTTTTGATCTACCCGAGAAACGTGTGTGGTTTTTGATCTACAACTTCATTTTTCTTCCGTTTTGTATTGTTTTCCATCGAAAAAGCGATCAGAAATGCACAAAAAGTGCGACAGAATGTGGTTGTTTTCTCAAAAAAAAAAAGCCAAAAAAAATTGCGTTGAGAAATTTCAAAATTCCGAAAAAGTCGGCGAATTATTTATGAGAAAACGACGCGACTGGGATTTTTAGCGTTTTTTCGTTTTTTTTTCCCGCCTCCCGTCTAGTAGTTTTCCTCTTCGCGATATCGAAAGTGCGCTCCAATGAGAATCTTTTCGTTTGCAGCCCCCCTTTAAGAGTTTCCACCACAAAATGACGACGACGACGACGACGACTTCTGATGGGACGACGACGACGAACAACAACGCTGGAGGCGTCAAACTGATCATTTTCGACAAGGACGGCACGCTGCTCGATTTCCACAAAATGTGGCTTCCCTACGCCGTCAACACTGTTCGATTGTCAGTTTTTGGGATCGATCGAATATCGATTGATTATCGATTGATTATCGATTTTTCGTCTGTTTGCAGGCTCGAGGCGGCGACCAATTTGCGCGTCGGACCGGCCGTCTACAAGACGTTGGGAGTGGATCCGGTGGCCGGAAAGGTGAGCCGCGAAGGCCGTGGCCTAACTTTTGCATCTAACGGCAAGGGGGGAGGTCTAATCGCGAAATCTCGGACCCCCTTCCCTCGGGGGAATTGAAGAACTTTGAACTTTTTTCTTGTTTCGCCCAAAACTGATGTCACTCTTGAGGGGGTGCCTCACGGGAATTCGATACGTGGGGGGGGGGGGGGCTTTTTCGCCTCCTTTTTTCTCCCGCCCAACGAAAAATGGATTCGGTCTCGGTTTCAGGTTTCGATGGGAGCGCTGGCCGAGAAGACGTTGACCGGCATTCGCGAAGACGTCTCGTTGACGCTTCAAGTGAGAGAGCAAACTGAGAGGGAGGGACTAGAAACACGCAAAGTTCTTCTTCCAGACGTTCGGCATCAATCCGACAGAGGCCGACGCCATCGTGCAGGGATGTGTGCCCGAGGCGTCGCCGGGTGAGATGTCCCCGGTGTGTGACATGCCCGCACTGTTCACTCAGCTCAAGGCGATGGGCATCAAGATTGCCGTCTGCACCGCCGATTCGAGGTTAGGGGGGCCTTAGAAACCAAATGATGCGCCGATAAGTCTCGTGGCTCAGAAACCCAAATAAGGCAAATGGCCTAGAAAACGCCTACACGCAATTTTGGCGGAGGACTGGGATCCCGCTCATCTGGCCTAGGTCCAATGGCCTAGAAAACTTCAATTTGAAGTTTTGATGGACTAGAGCCTTTCTCAGCTGGCCTAGAAATCCAAAATGAGCCAAATGGCCTAGGAACTCGAATGAATCACCAATAGGTTCAGTGGCCTAGAAAACGCCAATTGGTAGTTTTGGTGGCCTAGAACACCCGATCCTGGCCTAGAGACCCAAAATAGGTCCATTGGCCTAGAAAACGCCTACTGGCAGTTTAGGCGGAGGACTAGAATCCTACTCACCTGGCCTAGGAATCCAAGCAAGCTTAGTGACCTAAAAAACTTCAACTTCATAATAGTGGCCTAGAACCCCCGTTCCTGGCTTAGAAACCCACCCACCCAGCCGAGCCGAGCCAAGAGAGAAACGTCTTTTGCAGAAAAGCGACACTGGACCAGATGTCGAAGATGGGCGTGACGCGTTTCCTCGACGACATCGTGTGCGGCAACGACGTCGGAATTGTGCCGAAGCCGTCGCCGCACTGCGCGATTCAGATTTGCAAACGGCTGAGCGTCGAGTTGAAGGTGGGCGTTGAAGAAATCAATAATCAATCGATAATCAATCTTTTTCTGCAGGAGACTCTGATGGTCGGCGACACGATTGCCGATCTGAAGATGGGAAAAGTGGCCGGCCTGCGTGCCAGTGTCGCCGTCATGACGGGCGTCGGAAATCGTGAAACGCTCGCCCAGTACTCGGACTATTTCGTAAGCGATAGACAGATGAGATAGTTACAAAATAGTTAGAGACTCTTATGAAGAGTTAGTTGAGAACTACAGAAAAATAAACATCGGGGTTAAAAATTGTGAGGTACAAGTTTAAGAAACCGAGTTAGGTTAAGACTAGAGATGTTGGCTTTGAAAGCCTAAGAAGATACAATGGTTGGAAAAACGGTTGGTGGAAGAGCATTCCAAAAAAATGAGTGATTGAGATTTCGGGGAACAATTCCGGGCAGTGTGGATTTAATGTAGTTGTTGTGACGTCTTAGAGTGACTTTGATAAATGGTCAGTGATGAACATAATTCCACTGCAGATGACTTTTCTAGATACCAGAAGACGATAGGTGAACGTGAGGTCCGCAATTAGCCTTCTCTAAGTTCGAGAGTCTGTAGTCCGCATTTGCTGATATTCGAAGCGTTGGCTCCTTTAATCTGATGTAAAATGTAAAATACATGAAAATAAGGTAATAGCGCTATAAATGTGACAAAATCCTCAACAACAACAAAAAACTCCGAGGTGAGCGGAGTTTCAACCGTGCCGCACCCTTGCAAACTGAAAAAAGGGGCGTGGCTTAATTTTGCGGCAAAAAATCTTTTTGACCAACAATTTTTTGTCAGATCGAAATTTCGAAAAGTCCAATAGCTTCGAATTATATCGAACTACAGTGCGTTTCAAAACTATAGGTCCACCCTCATTTCATGGTGTAACGCGTCACGTGACCGAATCCATGAGTCAGAGTTAACGTCATCGGATTCAGAACTCAAAGTTACATACGCCCACAAATTTTGGTGACGATATCTTTGAAACTGGCCGGATTGTTCAAGAAAAACTGAAAATCGGACTTTTGCAAGCGTTTCAAAACATAAGTCCACTTGGGGGAATGGTCCGAAAACGACATTTTCAGACTTTTTGTTAGCATGTTTTGAAGTAAAACCGTCTTAAATGAGGTTTGAGATGAATTTTATAAGGTTTGGAAGGTAGTTGGTCGCCTTCGTCTTGACGTCGCGCTCCAGAAGCGCCCACTCGACGTTGATCGCCTTATTCGCCTCTCCAATCGGTCCGTACTGCTTCCGTTCTGGTAGAAACGATGCAAAACCTCTCTCGAGGTGTTCCTCCATCGGATTGAGAACCGGAGAGCTTGTTGGCTATGCCAGAACTCCGATCTTCTTTGGCTGGAACCATCGGAGAGCTGACCAGCTGACAAGGGAAAGCATTAAGTACACTATACAGTTTGCCTTAACTAACGACACAGCGAGATAGAGGAGGTTTCAAAACCTATATTCCCGTTTTCAAAGTCTGCTTACGAGACCTCTGAAGTGCTGAAATTCCAGTCCGAAGTTTGAAGATTTTTACCATTGGATTTTCACTGACGCGGCTGCCGCTTTGGTCGCTCAGTCGAGTTCAATATCACCGCCACCGCTGCCGGAGCTAACCGTACTGGTATGGTCCAGTGGTAAACGTCTTGGCCACCATTCTTCTATTCCTGGTTCGTATCCTTTCTTTCCTTTTTCGTTTTTTTTTTTTTTTCTTCACTCTTTTTTATCGTTTTTCGTTTTCATCCAAGGATTCTTGAGCAAATAGTTAAACGATAAAAAAAAGTGAAGAAAAAGAAAAAAAACGGAAAAGGAAAGGAAGGATACGAACCAGCAATAGAAGAATGGTGGCCAAGACGTTTACCACTGGACCATACCAGTACGGTTAGCTCCGGCAGCGGTGGCGGTGATATTGAACTCGACTGAGCGACCAAAGCGGCAGCCGCGTCAGTGAAAATCCAATGGTAAAAATCTTCAAACTTCGGACTGGAATTTCAGCACTTCAGAGGTCTCGTAAGCAGACTTTGAAAACGGGAATATAGGTTTTGAAACCTCCTCTATCTCGCTGTGTCGTTAGTTAAGGCAAACTGTATAGTGTACTTAATGCTTTCCCTTGTGAGATGAATCGGCCAGTTTCCTGGCTGGAAAGCAAACAGTCGGCCCCGAAACGGATAGAAGTGAGTCTGGAGACTGTCCTGATGGACTTCTGAGTCCATTCGACCCGATACGGGAGCGACATCGAGCGGTCTGGCCGAGGGGAAGGCGCCCCCGATCCATGAGTCTCCCCACACCGAGGTTGGTCTTCGAGAACACCAGTGGATCGTTACGAATAATCTTCTCAGACGAGGAGAAGGTCAATCTTGAAGAGCCAGATGAATTTTTATCATACTGGCACCACATCTGCAATGATCTCGAAGACCAATGTCGGTGTGGGGAGACTCATGGATCGGGGGCGCCTTCCCCTCGGCCAGACCGCTCGATGTCGCTCCCGTATCGGGTCGAATGGACTCAGAAGTTCATCAGGACAGTCTCCAGACTCACTTCTATCCGTTTCGGGGCCGACTGTTTGCTTTCCAGCCAGGAAACTGGCCGATTCATCTCAGCTGGTCAGCTCTCCGATGGTTCCAGCCAAAGAAGATCGGAGTTCTGGCATAGCCAACAAGCTCTCCGGTTCTCAATCCGATGGAGGAACACCTCGAGAGAGGTTTTGCATCGTTTCTACCAGAACGGAAGCAGTACGGACCGATTGGAGAGGCGAATAAGGCGATCAACGTCGAGTGGGCGCTTCTGGAGCGCGACGTCAAGACGAAGGCGACCAACTACCTTCCAAACCTTATAAAATTCATCTCAAACCTCATTTAAGACGGTTTTACTTCAAAACATGCTAACAAAAAGTCTGAAAATGTCGTTTTCGGACCATTCCCCCAAGTGGACTTATGTTTTGAAACGCTTGCAAAAGTCCGATTTTCAGTTTTTCTTGAACAATCCGGCCAGTTTCAAAGATATCGTCACCAAAATTTGTGGGCGTATGTAACTTTGAGTCCTGAATCCGATGACGTTAACTCTGACTCATGGATTCGGTCACGTGACGCGTTACACCATGAAATGAGGGTGGACCTATAGTTTTGAAACGCACTGTATTTCGAAATCTCATGTAATTTCGAAATTTTTCAAATATTTCGCAATACCTAGAAAAATTTCGAAATATTTCGCAATATCTAAAACTATTCTCTCTATTTTTGCAGCTCGAAGACATCTCGGAACTGCCGCACCTGATCACAAAAACGATGGCCGAGGACACGAAACGCGGCTGAATTATTTCTCGAGGCCCCGCCCCCTTTTTGCCCTTTGCCCCCCGCCCACAAAAATAAAAGAAAAATAACTAATCGATAAATGGCTTCCGTTTCACTTTTCTTCCTCCCCGCCGTCCACCTTCTCGTCCCAAATAACTTTGTAAATAGTTTTCAACAAAAACTTCCGCCCCCCTTTAACTTTTTTTGATCTCTCGAGTCGATTATTTTTCGGATCTCCACCCCCCTTCCAACCCAAATAATATTGAAAAGCAATAAGAGAAAGTACTGATTGTATGGATATTTAACACAATAGAAATTGCAATGCATATATTTGAATAAAAGTGTCTAGATTTGATTTCTTTTTATTACAATTTGATGATGGCGGCGGCGGCGGCGGAAAACGGAGAAAACGGGCGTTTGAAATGGAACAGTTTGATGTCGTTTTTTGTCGTTTTTTTGGTTGTCTTTTTCAAAAAAGAGGAAGAATGGGTTGAAAACCGGTAACTGTCGTGTCGAATTGCAAAGGGAAACGGAGAAGAAGAACAAGTTGAGAGCGGGAGGCGAGAATAGAAAAGAAAGAAAGAAACACTGCTGTTAGGGTGCTGATAAGGAAATGAGGGGCGAATAAACAGAGAATGGACAGCCTACTTATTATAGAACTTTTTGTTAATGTACTGAATCGTCTTGGCGACGTCGAGCACCAGTTTGTCATCGAGCACGAATGTGGTCTCCTCGACAGAGTCCGATTTGAGCAGGTCCTGCACAAAAATGGAATTAGCGTAAAAATCGTTTAAACGCTCTAATTTTGAAGAAATCTTCGGAAAATGGGGGGGGGGGGGGTGGCGCTTTCAGGCGCTCGTTGTTTTCCAGGCGTCAAGCCACCAGCCTACACGGAGGTTATTTCAGGAGGGCAGAAAGTGCGCTCTATTGAAAATTTGGGCAAAATGAACAGAATTTCAGTTTCAACGAGGCTCCGTCTGCCTTAAAACAATCGCGTACCGTAAATCGGTATTGTTTTAGCCCCGGTGGATAGGGTGAGCAACTGCGCTCTCTTGTACACGGTGTAGATTTACGCGGCTCTTTGTTCCTTTTGGAATTTAGGAACTGGATGTCGATTTACGGGGGAGAGGGGGGCTAAACAGTGCGCGATTGTTGTTCAAACGGAAACGGAGCATCGTTGGATTTCGATTTCTGTTAATTTGGCCCAAATCATCAATAGAGCGCGTTTGAACTCTTTAGCGATCGTCTAGCTCACCTGGAAGTGCAACGTGGCCGAATCGACGACTTTGCCGCCCTCGATGAGCGCGATGCCGAACACGCCGCGCTCCTCCGTCGACGCCATCTCGATGCTCAGTTTGCCGATGCGTTTCGGCGTCTGATAGGCGGCCACGTCGACGATGACGCCCTTCCGGAACAGCTTCTCCGCCGAACTCTTGTACGTCTTGATCTGATCCAACGAGGCGCGCTCCTTCTGTATCTTGCCCGCCTCTTTTGTGTTGGGCCGGAACGAGAGACGTCGCGAGGTCCGCGACAAATTCTGAAGGCACGTCTCCAGATACTCCTCGTATCGGGCGAGCTTCTCTTTGAGCTCCTCGCGCTGCTCGACGAGCTTCCTCTTCGTCTGCGCGATGCTCTTCTTCTGTTCGGCGCGCTCGCGTTGACGTCGCTCGTGCAGTCGGATGTCGTTGGCGATGTCGGTGACGATCGACTGATAGCCGTCGGTCTTCGTCGTTCGTCCGTCCTGCTCGAGCTGCTCCAGATCCGCCTTCAACGCCGCCTGCTGCTCGCGGAGCCCCGAAACCTCTTCGGCGAGCATCTCGACGACGTCCTTTCCGGGCACTTCGGCCAGCAACAACTCGACGACCTGCTTCTTGGCTCTCGTGAAGAGGTGCGCTTGTGTGCCGTCTGGGAGCATCTCGTTCGGCGACGGATGCAGTTGCAGCATCACCATCCGATCGCCCTCCAACGTCGCCGGCACTTCGGCCTGCGAAATGAGCGTTCCGATCTGATCGTCGACGCTCGGAACGATGACGTCGCGATGCTTCTTGAGACACTCGACGACCGTCTGCAGATGTTTGTCGATGAGCGACAGCGTCGGTTTGTGGAACGGATCGAACTGGGTGAACTCGTTCATCGAGTAGATCTCGTCGAGTGCCACGTTGCGCACGTTACGATTGATGTAGTCGCTGAAAAACAGAAGACGTTCGTGGGAGAGGAGGATCATCATGGTCAAGAAAGAACTCACATAAACTTCTTGTGAATGACGTGCACGTTGGCGTTGAGCAGCGAGAGGAACCACATCTTGTTCGCGTAGCCTCGATTCGCCACCGCGTTCTCCGTGAAGTGAATGATCGCCTCGAGCCGATGGGCGGCGTCGTCGGTCAGTTGTTTGCCGAGCGCGCGGAACAGCGAGCGAGCCGACGTGAGGTGGTGACTGAGGAACACTTTGAACGCGAACATCGCGACGGTCTGATCGATTTGCATGGCGGTGGCGGCCGGGAACTGGTGTCGCAACGACGTCTCGAGGTAGGAGGTCATGTAGACGCAGCTCTTCGGCAGCTGAAAGTTCTCGAACACGGCGTCCATGAAGCGTTCGCTCCACTTGGCGAGAAACGAGATCGAGCTGCTGAGCACGTTCGAGACGGTGCCGTCCTGAAGCGCCTTCTCGGCCGACTCGATCTGGCGGCCGTACAGCGACTGGTACAGATCCACCGGATCGAGATGGAACGTCTTCACGCGCGACTCCTCGTCGACAAAGTCGGTCAACTCGGCGACGATCGACTGGCAGGGGTCGGAGAGGATGTTGTCGAAGACGGACAGATTGACGACGTCGTCGGTGGCCTGCATGAAGTGATTCGACTGGAAGTCCTCGATCCGACGCAATTGTTCGACGTTGCGGCCGAGCAGTTCGCACAGGAGGCGGACGAGCAGAAACTGCTCGCGGTTGTCGCTGAGGAAGCCGAAGATCGGCGAGATCACCTCGCTCATCACTTCCGTTCGACGCTCTTTGAGGTCTGAACAAGATTCATGATGACACGATGGATTCAGGGCCTACCATCGATGAGATTCGCCAAATAGACGGGCTTCGTCTGCAGATAGTAGAGCAGTTGCTCCAACGACACCACCGACGTCTTCTCCTTCTGCCGTCTGACGGAGACGCCGCGCACGGCGAACGAGTCGGCCGAGGCGGCGGTCTTGTCGCGATGCGCGATCACTTCCTGCCGAGAGAAATCATTCAAAAACCGATTGAAGACGTTAAGGCTACCTGTAAGTTGAGCCGATTCTTGATGAGCAGTCCGATCTTCTCGTCGAGCTCGGCGAGATTCGAGTCTAACTGTCGATTGGCGACCATCAGACGGGACACCTCCATCTTCGAGTCGGCCACCTCGAGATCGTCGGAGAAGTCGACCTCGTCGCGCGGAAGCTGTCGAACAAACTTGCGAACCAACGTCAGCGTCGGCGTCTCCGACGTCTTCAGCAGCTCCAGATCCCGCTTGTTCCGGTAGGTTTTGTAGTGCGACTGGATCTTCTGGGCGGCCGCCTCTTGCTCCTTCTTCACCTCCGCCTCTTTCGCCGCCTTCTTCTTCTCGAGAAACTTGCGAAGCGCGTTCTGTCCCTTCACAATCTCGTGCTCCTTCTCCTGCCAGTAGTCGTCGAATTTGCGATTCTCGGCCGAAATGATGCGTCGGATCGCCGTCCACGTGAGCATTTTGATGTTTCTCGGCTCGTGCGGCACACGGCTCCGCGTCAGGTGCTCCGAGTCGGTGTAGACGGCGCCGAGGGCGAACTGATGCTCGAGCCATCCTTCCGACGGTTCGACGGGCTCCTCGGACAGTCGCTTCGAGTACCAGTGGAGCAGCTCGTCGCGAATGCCCTCCTCTTTCATCGACTCGAGCCGCTTCCGGATCTCCACCTCGTCCGAGTTCACCATTCCGCGATTGAGATGGATCGTGTGCTCGGCGAGCTCGAACGCCTTCTCGACGGCCTCGTTCGTCTCGCGCAGCTCCTTCTTCAGTTGCTCCAGTGTCGTCGGTTTCTGCGCGGCCGACTTGATACGTTTCAAGTAGAACTCGAGATTCTCCGAGATGAACACGTCGACGAAGACGTCGTTCTGCGTCAGAATCTGCTCGACGCCTTCCGAATCGGCGCGGAGCACGGCGCCGTTGAGCTCGAGCACCAGGCGGTGCTCCGGCGAAATGTCGCCGTACTCGGCCACAATTCGAGCGAGTTGCTCGCCGAGCACGTAGCTCTCGTCGTCGAGCCCCTCGTACTCCTTCTTCAGTCGATTGTAGTAGAGTTTCGCGTTCGACGCCGTCAGCTGTTCGTGAAGGTTGAGGTGCGGATTGCGGAGCGCTTTGAGCACGTCTTCCGACGAGCCGTGCTCGACGGCTATCCGCACTTCGACGACGGCGTTCGCGTGCGCAATCGTCTCCAGAACTTGCTCTCTGCTCAGCTTCTCCTCTGATTGATGAGCCGCTGCGCGGAGCTGGTCGACGTAGAGACGCGTGGCGAACTGACGCACGTCTTCCAGTTGCAACAAGTCGAGAATTCCGATGATGTCGTCGTGGTGGTCTTCAGGGGAGGCGAGAAGAGCCTCAAGCTGCTCCAGAGCGCTTTCATCTGAAAATGGAAAAGTCTGAAAGAGCCACCGCTTCAGTTTGAACTCACTATTCGTCGAATTGACGACACTCTGCACGTAGACCTTCGTGAACTGCTCCTGATGCTCTTGCTCGGCGAGCCCATCGAAATACTTTTGCGCCAGCGGCTCCTCGACATAGTCAATGGCGGCCGCCGCCGATTTGAGGATCTCGAGCACTTTGGAGACGTCGCCAGACGCGACGGCTTCTCGGAGCTCCGACATCGCGATCTTTTGCGCGTCGGCGTCGGATTTTCGGTCCGAGAGCATGCTGCCAACGTCGCCAAACTCGGGCAGTTTCGAGTCTTTGAGGTTCTCCTTCATCGCGCCGAGTTCCGAAGCTGAAAGTGAAGAGGATCGAGAAGCCGGAAGAAAGCCGAGAACTGACTGGAAAACTTTGCCTTTCCGGCCAAATTCCGCATCGGCGGCGCTTTCCGCTGTCTGTGGAGGAGGGTGGCGAGTGCGAACAAACAGAAGACCGTCTTCATGTTGCGTCCCTCGAACACGTCGGCCGTCTCGGGAATGAAGATCTCCGGCAGATGGACGCTCTCCATCGCGCGTCGCCACTGCATGATGTTGTCCGAGTGGCGGTAGACGGGCACCCGCTCGTTCTGCTCGTATCGCTGTTGGGCGGCGTCGAAAATGCCGCGTTCCGGCACGATGTGCGGCGCGAACGAGTGGGCGAGACGGGCGAGCAGGACGCCGTTGCGAAGGTTCTCCTCGAGCTCTGTCGTCGCCGCGATCGACTCGTCTTTCAGACACTCCGACAGCCATCTGGAATCAACTACTATTAGATGATCGGAATCTCGAAGCGAACCACTCACGTTCTGACCTCCTCGCATCTGCACAAATACTCGTAGGCGACTCGATTCAGACGTCTCTCGTCGACGTCTTCGACCGCTTCTGGCGGCTCGTCGTGATTATGATGGCCATTCTCAACCACTTCCATTTTCTGAAACTATCGAGGCGATTGGCTCGACTAATATAGCGACGACTACTACACTCAAGTAGAAGTGAGAGAGGGGAGTAAGCGAGAGAGAAAGAGAGAAAGTGCAACAATTTGCAATTTGTCACCGAGAATGAATGAGTGCTCGCGCGCGCGCGCGCGCTCCTCTCTTCTTCAAGTCATTCTGAAATGAGAGAAAGAGAGAGATAGAGAGACGCAGAGTGTGTGAGGAAGGAAAAGAACGAAACTTTATCACATTTACTGTCGCCGTGATTGGTGTTTCAAACGGTTGAACTTTGGAATGCAAGCCAAATTTTCCGAAGGAGGCGCCGCCGAATTTCACCCGATTTCGGTCATTTTTTCGACGGAAAAAATAGAAATTTTGGTTTTAAGACAGCTCCTCAACATTTTCATTCAATTTCCCCCCACAAAAATGGAGGAAATCGGGCAAAAATTGACGAAAAACGACGAAATCTTAAAAATTAATCCCGAGGCGTAGTACCGAGTGCAGCGGGGCGCGTTTGAAACAACACGAATCCCTGCGACAGTACCATTTAGGCAAATCCACGTGGAGCATGGGTTTTCGGCTTTTTGAGCATAGAAAATTTCAAAAACAATTTCTAAGAGCCAGTTGAACCACTGATTTTTAGGCATTTAGAGGGGTAATTTTATAAAATTCGCCCGAAAATTTCCCGATCTGTCTCCTGCTTGCAAAACCGCACTTTTTGAGGAGGAGGAGAAAAATCGGACAAATTCCGAGTGAATTCTATAAAATAGGCCATCAAAATATCTACAAAACAGTGGTTCAACTGGCTCTCGGAAACTATTTTGAAATTTCCTATACTCAAAAAACCTAATAAGAGAACGCGAAATTCAAAAAAAAACAGACCGACAGCAAAAAAAAACATGTGATTTCGGCGAGAACCGAGAGAAGAACGACGACGATGACGAGAAGAAGGAGAGGAGGAGATTTGAAGGACAAACAAATCAACATTTTCGCTCCCATTTTCATCACAATCCAAATCAAATGGGCAGGTGTGCGTAGTCCCAGTTTGGCGGTCAGCGAGAGACAGATAATAGCGAGAGGGCGCGAGAAAGGGACAGAGAGTTCAGTTCAACAACCTCGTTTTTTGTGTGTGTGTGGGCTCACTCAAAAACCGGGGCTGGCAGCTGGCCGATTCCGGGCCGATCCCCGGACGGCAAATATCTCCCGTGTTTCTTGGAATTGACAAACAAGTAACCTATGGAAAATGTAGATCTCGGCGTCCTCTACAAAATGACGTTGATCTTACGAACTTTTATCAAGTACCAACAAAGATAGAAGCGAAAAAGTTGCCGGGCCGACAAAATAGGTCTTTTCTGCTTCTATCTTTGTTGGTACTCGATAAAATTTCGAAAACTGGACGTTATTTTGTAGAGGACGACGAGATCTACATTTTCCATAGGTTACTTGTTTCAAAATTCCAAGAAACAAGGGAGATATTTGTCGACCCGTTGACAACCCTGACAAAAACGCTGGCAGCTGGCCTACTCGCATTTCGCTCGGTTCGTTCGCGTTTTCTCGAGGTTCCCATCACCTCTCTTCCTCATTTCCGTTAACTTTAACTAATCCCCTCAAAAGAGAATGCGAGCGCGGGCGCGCGCGCACACACACCGTCGCGAAAAAAAGTGACCAGACGAGAAAAAGTGGAAGAAGACGGGAGACGTAGAGAAATACTGGGGCGAGTGATACGCGGAGACGAGGGGAAAAAGTTTCATTCACCACCAAAACAACCACAACAACCAGAACAGCGACAACAGTTATTTAGCCCTTCTCCCCGGCCGCTTCTGGCCCATATTGGGGGGCTGGTCGAGCATCGGAGAGACAAAGAGATAGAGAGAGATAGAGAGAGCAGCAGGGCTCTCACTGAAATGTGTGCATGTCTGTGCATGTGTGTGTGTACCAAAACAAAGTCATATAAGAAGCCGCGAGATGAGCCAGATTTCGTTTCTTGAGGGGGGGGGGGGGGGGGGGGGCGCACCTGCTTCTTCATTCAAATGCGGGAGTCTGTGACAAAACCGGAGAAAATCCAAAAACCGGAGCAGACGAAACCGGAGAAAAAAGTGACAAAACCGGACTTTTGCAAGAATGCGGCACGGTTACACTTGCAGGTCTGCTTTCATTTTATTTTTCACCAAAATGAGCTCGAAAATCCATTTTTTTCGAAAACTGATTCGTACAGCAGTCAATAATGTTTCAGTACATTCACCCAAATTTTTGGCAAAAAAAAACTGACTCGTTTTGATAGGGTTTCAGTTAATTTTTGCGAAAAATACTATGAAAGCAGACCTGCCATTCTCTCAAATTTCTGCGCGCCGCACTCTCTATTTTGCAAGAAAATTGCAGGTCTGCTTTCATAGTATTTTTCGCAAAAATTAACTAAAACCCTATCAAAACGAGTCAGTTTTTTTTTGCCAAAAATTTGGGTGAATGTACTGAAACATTATTGACTGCTGTACGAATCAGTTTTCGAAAAAAAATGGATTTTCGAGCTCATTTTGGTGAAAAATAAAATGAAAGCAGACCTGCAAGTGTAACCGTGCCGCACTCTTGCAAAAGTCCGGTTTTGTCACTTTTTTCTCCGGTTTCGTCTGCTCCGGTTTTTGGATTTTCTCCGGTTTCGTCACAGACTCAAATGCGGGCCTTCTTGATTACACAAATTGTGTGCTCGCCGTGTCGTTTTCAGAGCACCACCCGCCAGTGAAAAGAAAAAACGAGATAAGCGAGACGATTAGCCACGTGTGAGAGCGTGTATGTGAAATTGACCCAATTATGGCTCTTTTTCGTTTTTTGGAGCCAAAATGAGAGAGAGAAAAGGTGTCAACAAGATTGTATACTTATTTTCGCGTTGGAAACCGAGAAAAAGCCTTTTTCAGCTTTTTTGTTTTTGTACAAAACGCGCCGAGAAAAGTCGGATTTTGCGGGAATTTGAAAATTATCGGTTTTCAAGCGACACAAGATTGTCGAGAATTGTTCGAGAAAGTCGGCGGGAACTCGAAAATCTTTGAAAATTTGGGGGAATTCGAAATTTTTCGAAAAATCGCAGCTCTTCTCCGCGACAAAAAGTCGGAAGAGAACTGTTCGAAGAGAAATTGGGCAGGAATTCGAAAACCTTCAAAAAACCATCGTTTTCGTCGGACAAAACTGCTGTCGGTCGTCTCGTTTGTGCAGAAGCCAGTCGGCAAACAAAAAGTAACACAGAAAAAAAGTGGTTTTTTCCCTCTATTTTACAGTCCCTGCTTTCCTCCTTCATTCTATTTGTGAAGAAATACAACAAAAATCGAAATTTAAAAAAAAAAACGATCGAATTTCCGCCGCCGCCTGTCTCGCGAGCGCGCGCGCGGGCGGAGCTCATCAAAACAGAAAAAGAGCACCACAAAGAGCGAGCCTTAGTGGGAGCCTCGTATATATAATAAATGGAATTCTGAGAGAGAGCTCAAAAAGAGAGCAAGAGCTCATTTCAAATGCAAAACCACTTTAGGGCGCGCGCGGATTTTTGAAAAATTTCGGACCATTTGTCAAAAAATAGTGCAAGCGCCCTTTTCGCCGACAAAAAATCGGAAAAAAATTGTTTTTTTTTGGGGAAATTTCACAAAAAATCGCAAAAAAGCGTGGAGAGCAGAGAAAAATGTTTCAATTTCTCTGCAACAACACCGCATTCCCCCTAGAAGAGCGCCGTCGCAATATTTGCTCTTTCGCCCTGAATAATGCCTGATAATGTTAAATGTTTTCCCTTTTTCGGCCGCGGGGCGAAAGAAAATCGTACATTTTTATACACTTTTTACTATCGCCACACAAAATTCGGACAGAATGCGCTAAAAACTGAAGGAGAATGGGCGGCGCGCGCGCGGAAAAAAAGAGAACACAAAAAATTTTCAAATTTCCGCGATTTTTGAGCAGTTTTGTAAATATGGGAGAGAGAGCGAATTTTTTGCGAGGAAATTTGCTTTCCGGCTCACAATCGGTTTATAAACACTTTTGTGCTCTTTTCTCTCTTGCTCTCTCTCTCTCTCACCATCTCGAATTGACCGCCACGCACGACCGCCACGCGTCTCTCTGAAATCGTATCAAAAAGTAGCCAATTCACTTTGGTTTGGAGCCAATCGCCGACCCGAAAAAAAAGCAATCAAGTCGTTTTGCCGCGAGGAGATTATCAACATCAACAACAACGGTTTTCAACGGGGTATGGAGTGGTGGGGAAAACAACTTTCGACGACGACAGAGCGCTTTTATTCTACAAACGAAATGCCGGGGGAGAATTAGAAAAATCAGGGGGTGGAATGGAAACATTTTACAAAATATGAGATGGCTACTTTGAAAAGGGGGGCGGAGGTGGAAGGAAGCGGGTTAGAATTGCCACGCGGCGGCGTTGGCCGGACGGTTCTCGGCCTCGCTCGGATCCACGTGGTTCTCGTCGTTCTCGTCGTCGCCGAAGAACTGCGAGACGATGCGGTAGGCCTGCGAGTAGACGGTCTCCGACTGCGACTCCTGAAGACGTTCCAGAGCGTCAAGCCCGCCGACCTCTTCGACCTGATCGCGCAGAATGTCCAGTTTTATCGGGAAGCTGAAAGAGGCGATTGTTGGCGATCTAGGCGGGGGCCGAGGAAACTCACTTGTTCTGGACGGTGAGCATGAGCGTGTACAGGGTCTCGAGCGTGTTGTTCAGCATGTCGGTGTTGGTCTGATTGAGTGCCGCGCACAACACCGGCACCGCGTTCTCGTCGATCATGGCGGCGACCTGACGAGCAGTGCCGCCCTGAGCCAGGTTGGACAGCGCCCACGAGGCCTCGAACTGGCACTTGTGGTCGCCCGATCGGAGCACGTTCACGAGGACGGGCAGAAGGCGCGCCTCGAGCACCGCCTGGATCTGCTTCTGCGTGCCGGCGATGATGTTCGACACGAGCCAGCAGCACTCTTTGACAATGCTCGACGAGCGCGTCTTCTCCATCAGCGGCAGGATTCGGTTGAGAGCGCCGAGATCGATGACCGCCTGTGTCAGCGAGTCGTTTCCGGTCGCCACGTTGCCGAGCGTGCGGAGTGCCGGCGCCACGAGGTTCTCGGACTCGTCGAAGAACGCCATGATGTGCGGCAGGATGCCGCTCTCGCGCGCCAGCTCGATCTGCTCGTCGGGTCCGTCGGTCAGGTAGGAGACGGCCCAGCAGGCGTCCTGACGGACCTGACGGTCCGGGTGCTGAACGAGCTTGACGAGGCCCTTGGAGAGCACGCGGAGCACGTCGAGCGGCGCGTGCGGGTTCTTGTGGCGGCACATGTTCGAGAACGCCCACGCGATGGTTCGCACGTGCGAGTCGTCGAGGTTCGGCATGCGTTCGATCAGAATCATCAGCGCCTCGACTCCGTTGCAGCGGATCACGTAGTCGCGGAGTTGCGAGCTGTCTCCGGCGATGTTGGCGACGGCCCACAGCGCCTGCTCCGAGTTCTGGTCGGTTCCGTTGACGGCGAGGTTGATGAGCGGTTGGGTGGCTCCTGCCTCGACAGCGGCGACCGTTTGCTCCGTCGAGCCCGAGACGATGTTCGTCAGAGCCCATGAGGCCTCGTACTGCACGTGCGCGTTCTGAAAACGAGCGAAATCTACCGGAATCAAAAAACAGCACTCACCTGCACACTGAGCGCTTGAACCAGCGCGTGCAGCAGTCCCGAGCTGATGACGTCATCGATCGGCGGGTTCTTGGTCTTCGAGAGCGACTTGCGAAGTGACTGGAAGCACCGGAGCATGTCGTCCTCGCTCGGATTGTTCATCAGAATCTTCCGGATGTCGTCGTGCGAGAGACGGCTCGTCGCCGACTTGGTCGGCTCCTCGAGCTCCGACTCGTTGTTCTCCTCCTCCTCCTCGTCGTCGTCGACGGGCACAATGTTGCGACGCTTCATCATCATGTCGGCGCCCTTCTGCTTGCGGATCTCCACCGAGCATTCGGTACGCCGACGACGAAGCTCCTCGTGTTTCGTCAGATTCTTGTACTGCGTCAGACGTCCGTCGTCTTTTCCCTCGTCGACGGCCTCCTTCACATGCGAAATCTCGGTGAGCGGCATTTTTCGGTTAGTTACGGCTGAAAAACTGCGAAAAGTTGGGGAGAAGGAGAAGGAAAATTTCGTAATTCGCTGAGATGAGAATCTGGCCTAAAATGCCGGGTTTACAGCGGATTTTCGAGAAGAAGCAGGTGAAAATCGAACAAATGTTTCGTAAAAAACCGAAAAACGAAAAAAATCCGCGCGCCGCCCGAAAATTTGGGCCGCAAATGGCGAAAAACCGGCAGATTTTTCGCGAAACACTTTTCACTTTCGCGCCGAAATTTGAAATTGTGCACCGCGGATGCGTCAGTCAACGCTTGGCGCACAAGTTGCGAAAATTTGAATTCAATTTTTTTTCGACGAATTTCGTCGCAATTTCAACGAAATTTCACAATTTTCAGCCGGAAATTCGATTAAATTACAAAAAATGTATTTAAAAAACAAAAAACCACAGTAAATTGCATAAAATTCAAGGTTTCTTGCAAGCTTTCTCATTCCGCGCCGATTTCAGTTGACAAATCACTTTTCGAAAGTTTTTCGAAGCTGCCGCGTCGCGGACTCCGTTGATTTTGATCCAGGGGAGGGTCTGAAATACGAAAAGTTTCGAATATAAAAGAAATTTCGAGAAAAACAGATATTGTCTGTCTCACGCGGTGTCAGGCCGCAGTCTAGCTACCGCCGGGGCCGAGTTTAGGCTTCTCGGCCGCGGCCACCTCCGGAAAACGTGGCACGGCCTCCCCGAGATGAAAAAATCGGCCATTTCGCGCGACGTCTGCCGTCTCTCATGTGGCGGCCGCTCTCTCGCCTCTCTCTCGCCCGATCGCGCGACGAGGTGGCGAAAAGGGGAAAAACGGCTAATAAAAGGAAGGAAACTCAAATCTTCGATGAAAAATTGATAAAATAGGCAACTAGGAATGACTATCCAACAATTCTGTTGGTTTTCACCCGGAAATCTCTGAGCACGGAGGAGAGTTTAATGAAATAAGTGCTGAAATTATACACAATAGAAGGAAAAAGGAGATGAAGAGCGGAGAGCTTCACCATTCGATCAGAAATCGTATTTAGAGCATTTGTTCAGTTGAACACTTTTCATTATCTTCACTCTCCTCTCCAGGAAAGTGAATGGCGATTGCCGCATCTCAAATGTGGCCCCGAAAAAGCGTCTTCTTCTGCTGTCCGCAGTTGATTAACGGTAAGAGATATCAAAAAACTTTTAACTACGAAGTTGAAGAGCACGTTAAGACCTATCGAATGAGCATACTATAGCCGTGATTCGTGTTTCAAACGCGCTCCATTGAAGGCAAGCCAAATTTCCGGGTGGCGGCGGCGAATTTCTTTTCTGTTTTCGGCCGTTTTTCTCGATTTTCACCCGATTTTCTTCATTTTTTCGACAAAAGCAGTTGAAATTTTGGTTTAAGGGCAGCTTATCAACATTTTCGTTCAGTTTTCCTCAAAAGAATAGAGGAGTTTCGGCGAAAATTAGCGAAAAACGACAAAATCTCGAAAAGAATTTCGGCCGAGGCGAAGTACTGTCTCAGCGGGGCGCGTTTGAAACACGAATCACGGCTATAGTAAGCGATTTGCCCAAATTTGAGTTTCACCTGTTTTATGACCCCTCAAAGTACGGCTACTTTGACGTTCCATATCTCCACTCCTAGGCAAGCTTTTAAGACGCTCTCTTGACTGATTTGTAGACTTTACTGTCCTAAACAACTTTGCAGTTGAGCATTTTTGTCCATCTAGCCCGACCGAGGAGTTACAGTTACTCCTATCTAGACACATTTCCGTAGACCTCCGAAAAATCACCGTAAAGAGAGGGAGTGTCGCTCCTCGGTCGGGCTAGATGGACAAAAATGCTCAACTGCAAAGTTGTTTAGGACAGTAAAGTCTACAAATCAGTCAAGAGAGCGTGTTAAAAGCTTGCCTAGGAGTGGAGATATGGAACGTCAAAGTAGCCGTACTTTGAGGGGTCATAAAACAGGTGAAACTCAAATTTGGGCAAATCGCTTATGTTCATTCGATAGGTCTTAACGTGCTCTTCAACTTTGTAGTTGAAAGTTTTTTGATATCTCTTACCGTTAATCAACTGCAAACCGGAGAAAAACGCGTTTTTTCAGTGTTTTAGTACTGAGAGTGTCAATTTGGCTAGCTACAAAAAGATTCAGCGCTCTCAAAACTTGACCAAATTGGTCGGTCGACCGCTGAAAATGAGCGTAATAACAAGGCGCACAAAACTACCGCACTCGATTTTGACGAATTTTCCTTATTCCGGAGTTAGGGGCAAAAAACCTCAAAAATGGCACTTTTTGGCCTGAAAACGCGAAAAGATTCAGCGCTCTCAAAACTTAACCAATTTAGTTGGTCGACCTCTCAAAATGACCGTCTCCGGGATCTTAACAAAATGACTGTATTCGTTTTTGATGAGTTTTGCTCTTCGGCTCAGTAGGGGCTCCGGAACGGTCGAAACGGGTCATTTCAATGGTTTTCACAGAGGGTATCGGAGAATTTTGTGATATTTTGGCTGAAAAAGGCTTATTAGGGCTTCTAGTTATCATTCCGCTTACAAACGGTACTCGCCGACCTTGTTCGGAGCCCTTTTTCCCTCCTCTGCGGAGCAACTCAAATAGCAGGCTTTTAAAAAAAATTTGCATCACCCGAATGGTCGGAAAATGCTACGACGGCTTCTCTTCATCGATTCTTCTTTCTATCTTTCAAAAATATTCGGTAATTTCGGCGCGCGACGTCTTCAAAGTGCGACGCCGACAGGGCGATGCAAACGCGCTCTATGGAGCTCGCCCCGCCCACTTCGCGTTTTTTCATCTCGGGGAGGCCGTGGTGGATTTTCGGCGTTTTTCGAGGATTTCTCGACTTTTTTTGCGCAATTTTTTCACAAAACGCGTTATAATGTCGAAACAAAAGTTTTAGAGTCGCGAAATCCTCGAAAAACGCCGAAAATCCACGTTTTCCGGAGGTGGCCGCGGCCGAGAAGCCTAAACTCGTCCTCGGCGGTAGCTAGACCGCGGCCTGACACCGCGTGAGACAGACAATACAATTGTGTCATTGTGCGGGAATGGCTCGGCGAGCAGAAGATTCTCGCCTTCCTCCGTCTTGGCGCACGTTTGAATCCTGAAAAAACTCGTTTTATTGAGGAAAAAAGCCGTATAACTCTGACTTTTTCGCGTTTTTCTCGTTTCCAAGGCACGAAACTCCCTGCTCAACGCTCTTTTTTCCCTGCACACATGCGATAATTGCGAGCAAAACAGTGGAATTCGCGTTTTTTACGTATTTTTTCGAGCAACACTGCAATTTGTTGAGCTCACACTCGAGGTGTCCGTTCCCACAAACTGCTCTGAAAATGAGCAACGCTTAGAAAATTCTAGCGAGTTCGAGGTCACACATTCTGTAGGCCTTGGCCGTCGCGTTGGAGCCAACTGGTAGCGGATGGTAGGAAATGCTCAGCCCGGCGGGAATCCGCGGAAAATCGCGAAGAAACGGCGAGAGTTGCGTTCGGAAGAACTGCGTGGTGAGACCACAACCGGCCATTCCGGTGATGTCGACCACATCGGCGGCCTGCGTTAAGAAGGCAAAAAATAACGAGAAAAAGACCGGAAAAACGGTCATTTTGCGGCTTGAGAGTGATAAGGATGAGGAAAAGCGAGAATATAAGGGGTTCCGGAAATTTATGATTTCGGGAAAAAAAGAACGATTAAAGAGTGGGAAACGTTCGGGAAACCAAAAAACTAGACCACTCAGGGTGTCTAGTTGGGTGTTTCTAGGCCATCGATAACCATTTGGACTAGAAATTCAAGTTCCGAACTTGCATTTTGGATTTCTAAGTCACTCGCTTTGACCACGACCTACAAACCGGACAACTAGACCATTCGGAAACGCTGAATGATCTAGTTGACAGGTTTTGTAAGTCATGTTCAGAGTGAGTGGCCTAGGAATGCAAGAGGCAAGTTCTGAACTTGGATTTCTAGTCCAAATGGTTTTCGGTGGCCTAGAAAAACCCAACCAGGACCTTCGCGTGGACTAGTTCGAGCTATCTAGACCACCAATAATCATTTTCTCTAGAAATCCAATATCAGAACTTGTATTTTGGATTTCTAAGTCACTCACTCTGACCGTGACTTACAAACCGGTCAACTAGACCATTCGGAAATGCTGAATGGCCTAGTTGAAGGTTTTCTAGGCCATGTTCAGAGTGAGTGGTCTAGAAATCCAAAATCCAAGTTCTGATATTGGATTTCTAGGCTAGATGGTTACCGGTGGCCTAGTCGGGGGTTTCTAGGCCATCAACGAGCATCAGACCTAGAAATCCAAGTTCAGAACTTGTATTTTGGGTTTCTAGGCCACTAATGTAAGTCGGACGTGGCCTAGAAACATCGAACTTGCAGTTTCTAGGCCATTGTCACGTGGCCTAGAAACCTCGCGACGACTACATCCGTAACAATTCGAAAATGGGGGGGGGGGGGGGGGACAATCGGAGAAAAACACAAATCTCCATGGTTCCAAATCGGCGGGCCCCCGCCGCCGATTGCTCATTCGCCGTCCTCCCACATCATTATTCCCCTACACCACCACTACAATGTTGTCGTTGTCCCGCTGCTTTCCCCTTCTCTCCCTCCTCCTCGTTGTCACGTTACGCGTTACCACCGCTGGGGACAACTCGTTCAAAATGGTGGTAATCAACGGCGCGCCGCTCGCCTACACCTCCTACACGCTGTTTTCGCAGTCGTTCGACTCGTGTGTCACGTACTGTTACACGCGGTCCGAGTGTGTGGTAAGTGCGCTCCACTGCACTTTGACCCCTCACGAATCGATTGCAGGCGGTTTACGCGGAAAGTGAGGAGAGCGCGGATTGTTGGGTTTTCGGCGTTACCGAGTTGAGCAGCATCTCGGTGAGCTCGCAAAAAGTGATGGGCGTCAAGATGACGTCGACGTCTTCTGAATGCCCGTCGACGTCCGACGGAAACTCGATGAGCGGCTACGTCGTCTCGAACGACGCCTCCTCGTTCCAATCGTACGTCATCTCGAGCTCGTCGAACGTCTGGACACTTGTCACGTCCACGCCTGTCACGTGTCCCACCAACTTCACACTCTTCACGAGACCTCTCGGTGCTTGGTGCATTGGCGTTGTCACGAAGGGCGTGACAGGGTGTGTCACGCAGGCGGACAGTCTTCAGGAGTGCGCCTCGGTGTATGGCGGCGTTTTGAGCGGGCTGGAGAGCGTCGAGGAGCACGACTACGTTGTAGGTCAGTTCGTGGAGGTGCTAGCGGAAAAGTGACAACTACAAAGTTGTAGATCACAATGTGTAGATCAAAATTGCAGTTGACACTTTTTCCGTATCTCTTCTAGTTTTCGAGATAAATCGGTTTGAACTACCATTTCGAACTTTGGACTCTTTTTCGACCAAAGTGAACTTCAGAGATAGTTAGTCAATTTTGCACTAATTAGCCAATTTGTGATATTTTGGACTAATTAGTCAATTTTGGACTATTTTGAACTATCTAGTCAGTTTTGGGCTATTTTGTCAGTTGTGGACCAATTAGGCAATTTTGCACTATTTAGTCAAGTTTGGAATAATTTATTAAATTTGCACTAATTTGTTATCTTTGGACTTATTAGTCAATTTTCGGCTATTGTGACAATTTTGGACTAGTTGGTCGCTTTTGTCAGTTTTGCACTTGCTAGTCTAGGTCAGTTGAGTGTGACCTACTTTTGGTTGTATCTCGAACAGTAAAAGTGCTATCGTGAAAGTGTCAACTGCAAAGTTGTAGATCAAAATGTGTAGATCAAAACTGTAGTTGGCAGTTTTTCCGCATCTCTTCTAGTTTTCGAGATAAAACGATTTGAACTCCACATTGCCAACGTTGGACTCTGTTCCGACGGCCAAAGTCAATTTCAGAGACAGGACGCACATTTCTGAGTCTGGAGCAAAACGCGACGATCAGATACGGTTACTGGATCAACGGCGCCCGCAACACGTCGTGCATGGCCACTGCAAAGGGGGCCACAAAGAGCGCCGGATGCAATGGAACCAATGTAAGTGCAACTACTACAGTAACCCATCGGGAGCAGGGGTGGTGCATTCTGCTGTTTTCAGGAGTTCACATTCACCGATCCGCTCCTCTCGACGTACGCCGGCTACATTTGGGGCGACGGCCAACCGAGCGGCATCTCCACCTATCCGACCACTTCCAATTGTGTCAGCCTCAACTTCGACATGGTCAGTGTCGTCGGCGTCGATGACTATTTGTGAGTCATTCTTGGACTATCAAAGTCAATTTTGGACTAATTAGTCAATTTTTTTGACTAATCAGTCATTTTTGGGCTCATTGGTCAATTTTGGGCTAGTTAGTCAATTTTCGACTAATTGGTCATTTTTGGTCTAATTAGCCAAATTTGCGCTAGTCAGTCAATTCTAGACTAATTTGTCAGTTTTTGACTAGTTCGTACAATTGTCAGTTAGTTAGTCAATGTTGATTTAGATGGTCAATTTTGCACTTGTTGATCAATTATTCACCATTTCGTTAATCTTGGGCCAATTAGACAATTTTGCACTTATTAGTCAATTTTGCACTAATTCGTGGTTTTTGCAATAATTAGCAAATTGTTTGACTGATTAGTGAATGTTTCACTATTTTTTTAATTTTGCACTAATTAGCCAATTTTGCAATAACTCGCCAATTTTGCACTAATTCGCCAATTTTACAATAATTAGCCAATTTTGGACTAATTAGTCAATTTTGGACTGATTAGTCAATTTTGTAATAATTAGTCAATTTTGGACTGATTAGTCAATTTTGTAATAATTAGTCAATTTCGGACTTATCAGTCAATTTTGGACTAATTGGTCAATTTTTCACTAATTATTCAACTTTGCAATAATTAGTAAGTTTAGCACTATTAGGTCAATTTTCAAAAAAAAAACTTTGCTAATTTTACAGATGCGATCAAAAGGCGGCCTATTCATTGTGTTATAACGGATATGCTTGTGGAGTCAAACCGTCCTAATTATTATTTTTTTTTTGTATTTCCAAATAAAACCTTCACGTTTTCACTCCCGATTCCCCTCATTTCCAGTTCATTTTTCGTTTT
Source organism: Caenorhabditis afra (assembly GCA_963570955.1). Classification (NCBI taxonomy): domain Eukaryota; kingdom Metazoa; phylum Nematoda; class Chromadorea; order Rhabditida; family Rhabditidae; genus Caenorhabditis; species Caenorhabditis afra. Next base: position 8,244,898 of record OY751532.1, read on the forward strand.
CGCGCGCGAATCCATCGAGTCGGTCAAACAAAAAAAATCAAAACAAAACTGAAGATAAAAATGAGCTGCGTTTGGAATTTCGAGACGCTCGGATGGCTCGCCGTGCTCCTCAACGTCTCCACCACCGCGCTGCTCTTTTTGTGTGCTCAGGCGGACGGGCGGAGCCGTCGGAAGCGGCTCTCGAGAAGAGATCGTCGTCACGACGGCGACGACGTCTCCGACAACGAGGCGACCGCCCGTGACGTCGAGCAGTCGTCGGTGGCTCCGTTGAAGAGCCAACGCAGTCTGACGAGTCAACGCTCTGTCCGCAACCAGAAACGCGATCCGTGAGTCTCTATTTTGAACTTATTTGTACTTTTGGCCTTTCTAAGTCAATTCATGGGCCAAAATAGTCCATTTCTACCTAATAAGTCAATTTTGGATTTTTCATTTTTCTGGCCTTTCTAAGTCAAATTCATCCTAAGTTAGTCAATTTCGGCCAAAATTCCCACATTATAAGCCAAATTTGACGATCGTGAATAAGTTTGCAGTTATCCATCTCTTTGGCCTTTCTAACTAGGGAAATCATTAAGTACACTATACAGTTTGCCTTAACTAACGACACAGCGTGATAGAGGAGGTTTGAAAACCTATATTCCCGTTTTCAAAGTCTGCTTACGAGACCTCTGAAGTGCTGAAATTCCAGTCCGAAGTTTGAAGATTTTTACCATTGGATTTTCACTGCCGAGGCCGCCGCTTTGGTCGCTCAGTCGAGTTCAATATCACCGCCACCGCTGCCGGTACAAACCGTACCAGCATGGTCCAGTGGTAAACGTCTTGGCCACCGTTCTTCTATTGCTGGTTCGTATCCTTTCTTTCCTTTTTCGTTTTTTTTCTTTTTCTTCATTCTTTTTTATCGTTTAACTATTTTCTCAAAAAACGTAGGATGAAACTTGGATAAAAAAAACAAGAGTGAAGAAAAAAAACGGAAAAGGAAAGAAAGGATACGAACCAGCAATAGAAGAATGGTGGCCAAGACGTTTACCACTGGACCATGCTGGTACGGTTTGTACCGGCAGCGGTGGCGGTGATATTGAACTCGACTGAGCGACCAAAGCGGCGGCCTCGGCAGTGAAAATCCAATGGTAAAAATCTTCAAACTTCGGACTGGAATTTCAGCACTTCAGAGGTCTCGTAAGCAGACTTTGAAAACGGGAATATAGGTTTTCAAACCTCCTCTATCACGCTGTGTCGTTAGTTAAGGCTAACTGTATAGTGTACTTAATGGTTTCCCTTGTAAGTCAAATCCACACCTAGTTAGTCAATTTTGGAAAATTTAGTCACTTTCACGTTTTGAGTCAATTTTGAACTCTTTTGTCCTTTTTGGCCTTTGTAAGTCAAATTCATCCCTAGTAAGTCAATTTCGGCCAAAATATTCAATTTCTACCTAATAAGTCAATTTTTAAGTCCTGTTACTTTTTGGCCTTTCTAAGCCAAACCCTTGTGTGTTTTTGGTCAATTTTTGCCCAGGAAAGTTCATTTACTCTTTATGAGTCAAATCTTTGGCCTTTCTTAGTCTTAGTCAATTTTGACCAAAATAGTCCATCCAACTTTTCGTGGCCTTCCAGAATGGACTCGATAAAAATAGTTCGTGGCAAGAAAGTGGCGCGAAAGGCGCGACAATTGAAGGAGAAACAGGAAGGATCCGACTCGCAGCACACGGAAACCATTACGGTTCCGCTCGGAAAAGCGGCCAAGTGGGTGCAAAACGAGGGGGGGAGGGACTAGAAACCCCCGCTAGTCCCCCGTTCTGTCTTCCAGATGCCCGCCGCCGCCGTCGAAATTGACTAGTCCGTCGGAGCTCAAAGAGCTCGAGCTGGCCGGAAGTGGCGACGAGAAGAAGGTGAAGTTCGCCGAGAAACTCGTCAAATCCACGTTGTCGCCCTCCTCCGAAGCGGAGCCGGAAAAGTCGCGGAAAGCGGCGAAAAGTGCTCAGCGCAAGAGTTTGAGGTCCGGATTTCGGTCCAAAAAAGACAAGAAGAGCACGAGACAGAAGAAGTGAAACTGAATGAAAACGACAAATCACGAATAAACTCGTTGTTTTCCCGAAAATTGACCAATTAGTCCAAATTGACCAATTAGGGCAAAATTGACTAATTAGTCTGAAACTGACTAATCTGTGCAAATATGACGGATTCGGGCCAAATCGACCAATTAGTTCAGAATTAACTAATTAGTGCAAATTGACCAATTAGTGTTAGATTGACTAATTAGTGTAATATTGACTAATTAATACTAAACTGACGGAGTAGTGCTAAACTGGCTAATTATTGCAAATTTGACTAATCAGGACATAATTGCCCAATTAGCGCTAAATTGGCTAATTAACCCGTAATTGACTAATTAGTGCAAACATGCCTAATTATCAAAGAAATTGTCGATTTAGTGAATAAACTCCCAACTAGTGAAAAATTTACTAATTTGCCCATAATTGACTAATTAGTGCGTAAATGACTAATTAGCTCTAAATTGACTAATTAGTGCAAAATCACAAGAACAATTTATTTGAAGACAAAAAAGATGTCACAGGTCACTTGTCACGCGACTCCTCCTGCTCTTCCTCTTGAGGCATCTTCATGATTTCGTTCAACATTTCGATTTGTCGTTGCTGAAAAAACAACGTCAATCCGATGGTGGCCTAGTTTTTTCCTCGTCCCCCCTTACATGAAAGTCTGATCGTTGACGGTCGGGAGCCGGTTTCCGAGAGGCTCCCAATATTTCACGAAAGAAGTCGTCGTCGATCTGAAGACGTCCGACGTCTTCATCTCCGTTGACGTCGTCGTCGTCGTCGATGCGAAGATCGGCAAGAATCGCTTCGATTTCATCGTCGTCGAACTCGTGACGTGACGTGACATCTTCTACTTCTGATTCTGATTCGTCGGCTAACGATGATAATGACGATGATGATGACGTCATCATTGTCGACGTCTCCAATTCAGAATCCGTATCGCTATCGGGTCCGCTCTCGATCGCCGCCATTTCTTATTGAATGAAGACGTGACGAAATAACGGGATATACTTGAGAAGAGACGGAATGTCACGGGACACGTTTGTCACGAAAAAAAGTGCGTGAAACTGTCTGAAAACGCTTTGAAAACCATCAAAACCGCGCAAAAACCATGAAAATCGCATATTTGGCGAAAAGTGCATCCATGGCCTAGTGGTCCCCAGGCATGGCAGGTCAGTCTGAAGGGCCGCCCGGGTTCGAGGCCGGCCGGTGGCAAAACTTTTTTTCCTCGTTTTTTTCCGTCGGAAAACCTGTTTAGCCTTCAAAAGACACTGTTTCTTCGCAAATAGACGGAGAAAAACCGGTTTTCCACATCGATGCATTGTGAAAAAAGGGGTGGGGGGGGGGGGTCTCGAGGAGATAAGGAGAAGCCGCCGAATGAGGTCAGAGACTGGATAAGGAACGGGAATAATGGGGGGAGAAGAAAGTTTCCTCCTCTCCCATTCGCAAGATTCACTTCTCTCATTCACTGCTAATAGTCATGACGGAGGCGAGACGGATACTGACGGCAGCTACCGTAATCCTGTTCGCCACCACTTCCTGGGCCGAGGAGAAGAACGGTAAGTCCAAAGTTAACCCCCATTTTCTCTCCTAAGTCAGAGTGGTGCACTAATACATTTGCGTAGTCATAGTTCAAAACCTAAGTTCATGATGATGATGGCCTCCAACTTTCTCTGAGTTTAGGCCTACCACAACCACTACTACCGAAATGGCCGCGATTTCAAGTAATAGCGAATCAGTTAGGCGCCTCTGAGAAATGGCATAGATTCGGAGTGCTAGGTAGCCGTTCGGGTAGATCAAAAAGTAGGTCAAATCGTGTGGCGATGTTTTTGCAGCCGAAAGTCGCGAGTACGCGTGTGCGCGCAAGTCGTCGAGAAGCTCCAAATCCGAGTGCCAACTTCGATTCGGCGAACTGTCGGCCATCAACGATAACGGATGTTTTATGGTTTGCACTAATCTTTTTTTGCACTTATTTTGGACTTACAATCGAAATTTCAGCACTTTGACGCGGGCAAGCAGGAATCGATCGAGCTGTGCCCTCTACAGTGTCAGAGATACAATGAAGCGCAGATTTTGAAGGTAAAAACTGAAAAAAAAAGTTTCGCCACCGAGCGGCCTCGAACCCGGGCGGCCTTTCAGACTGACCTACTATGCCTGGGGACCACTAGGCCATGGATGCACTTTTCGCCAAAAACGCGATTTTCATGGTTTTTAAAGTGTTTTCCGGTGAAAAAGTGGAAAAAAAAGATTTGCCACCGGGCGGCCTCGAACCCGGGCGGTCCCAAAGATTGACCTGTCAGGCCCAGGGACCACTAGGCCATCCGGACACTTTTTTGCGAAAAAGTGGTTTTTGGCGGTTTTCAAGCGTTTTCAGCCGATTCCAGTTCAAATTTCGCGTTTTTTGCAGTCGTCGGACTCTCTGATTTGTGCTCCGGGCGTCGGCGTCGGTGTGGAACGACGTCAGAGTGACTGGTTTATGTGGCGAAGCGGTGCGTGTCGCTCCAGTGACGTCATCATTCAGTTGGAGTGCTCGACGAGCAAAGAACAAGAAGAGCAAGAGCCGGAGCCGGAGCAAGCGAGTGCTCCAGATGTCGTTGTGGTCGAGGACGGCGGCGACTCGAGCATGATGAAGTTGGAGAACAATGGAATCGGCGATGAGATTGATGGGTACGTTGGTGGACTAGGCAAAATTTGACTTTCTAAGTCAAAATTGACTATCTAAGTCAAAATTGAAAGTTTAAGTCAAAATTGAAAATTTAAGTTAAAATGGACTATCTAAGTGCAAACTGACTAGTTAAGTCAACATTGAAAATCTAAGTGAAAATTGAATACTTTATTGAAAGTAGACTATTTGAGTCCAAATAGACTACTTGAGTCTAATTTTGGTCTTCACAGTCAAATACTATTTAAGTGCAAAATTGTTTGTAATTGTAATTGTAATTGTTTTATTTCGTAAGTGATAATTGACATGAAAAGTTAGTGGAGAGATGATTGTTTGACTAAGATTATTTGAGTCAACATTGCATTTCTAAGTGAAAATGGACTGTCTAAGTAAAAACTGACTAGTTGAGTCCAAATCGACTATCTCAGTGCAAATTGACTATGTAAGTGCTAATCTACTATTTAAGTCAAAATTGAATGTTTTATTGAAAATAAAAGACTATCTAAGTGCAAAGTTGACTACCTAAGTCAAATTCGACAACCGACGTCCAAATTGACTATTGAAGTCCAAATGCACCGTTTAAGTGCAAATTGACTATCTAAGTCAAGAATTGACTATCTAAGTCAAAAATTGACTAATTTTCGTTTGCACTTCCAGCCTGTCCACTTCCATCGAAGACATCACCAATCTGAGTCAAGAGGCCTCCTCCTCAGTAGTTTCACCGAAAACTGTCACCATCTCCCCGCCAAGCCCCGCCCCCTCGACACCAGAAACCGGGGAATCGGAGGACGATTTGCCGGAAAAAGTGGACACACTGCTCGGATTCATGTTCCCCTCCTACCGCAAAAAAGCGGCGGCTCAATAGTTGAACTACCTTTGCACTTGTTTTGGACTTATTTTTGACTATGTGTACAATTGAGTGTTATTTTCATTCTAATAAGTGTGTGTATGTGTATGTAAGTAATTTGACTTTATTAATAATAATATGAATAAAAATGTTCGTTCATGACCGAAAGGTGTACAATTTCATCACCGAGACACAAATATAGCAAAATACGTTTTTTTTTCTTTGAGTGGGTGGGGGGATTTCGATGGAAAACAGGGGGCTATTCTCTTTTTACATTCTCTATTTTCTGCCAGAAAATAGAAGATCGTTGTATGGAAGAAGGACGCTTCGTCGCGAATTGAACGGAATCGCGCCGATGTCGAAACTGCTGTAGAACGTCGGCGGGAACGCGGTGAATTTGCGTTTTCGGATCTGAAATTCCAACTTAAACGCGTTTCTGGTGAGAAAAAAGCAAGAAAAAAAGATTTGCCACCGGGCGGCCTCGAACCCGGGCGGTCTTTCAGACTGAGCGCTCAGGCCCGGGGACCACTAGGCCATGGGTGCATTTTTCGCTAAAAACGCGATTTTCATGGTTTTTGGGCGGTTTTGATGGTTTTAAAAATATTTTCAGGTAAAAAAGTGAAAAAAAAAGATTTGCCACCGGGCGGCCTCGAACCCGGGCGGTCATCCAGACTGTCCGCCCAGGCCTGGGGACCACTAGGCCATGGATGCACTTTTTGCGAAAATGTGGTTTTTGGCGATTTTAGCGATTTCTGGATAATTTCAGCGCAATTTTCAGTGTATTTCGAGTGTTTGGGAGGGGCTAACCTGTCTGAAACTGGTCGACGGCTTCTTCCACCCGGACACCTTCTGACTGTACATTCGGTTCTTCAGCGAAGAATAGCTGTCCTGGAGCAGCAGTTTGACCGGATCGCTCACGTATCCGACTCGTTCGAAACGCGCCTCGACCGTCGAGAAGACGAGGAAGACGGCGAAAAGTGTCGTGAGAATAACGTCGGTTCGTCGCATTTTACTTGGGTGAAGAATCTGAAAGTGAGAATGCACTTATTCAGGTTAGATTATAAGTGCAATAGATAGATCTTGAAGTGTCGATTCGAAATCAACCCCAACTTGACTTTTTTCATCCACCCACAACCGAGATATACACGAAAATAGGAGGGCCAAGTGAAAAGTGCCTTTTGCAACTTTGAAGGTCCATAACTCTGCTCTAAAGCGCTTAAAACAGACAAGTTGGGGTTGATTTGGAATCAGCACATTGAAATCTACACGAACCAACTAAGTGTACTAGTATAAGTGCAGCGAGCGTAAAGTTAGATCGCGGAAAAGCGATGAAAAGCGAAAAAGGGGCCGGAAATTGGTTTAAGATCGATGGGGGTGGTTGGGTGAGAAACTAGGTGAAAAGAAAAGAGTGGAGAAAAAGGAAAAGAAGATGGAAAAGGTGACAAATTATAGGGTGAAAAGGGGGACGACATTTGGAGACTATACTATATGGAGGATGATGTCAGATTTCTCCGATTTCCTCCCTTTTCTCTTTTTTTTAGACTTCCAATTGGTTTCCGCTCCAAAAGTCCATTGTTACGAAAAGGGGCGGAAGGGGGGGACGAATCAGAAAGTGAAAAAGGACACTTTTTCGTCATGGGGGAGGTGTCGCGTGACAATGAGTCACAGTTTCAATAGTCTTTGGAAAAACTATCTTCCAGCCTGAAAACCACTTGAAAACTATGGGGGACCGTGAAAATCAAGGAAAACGTGATTTTGGCGAAAGTGCATCCATGGCCTAGCGGTCTACAGGCTCGGCAAGTCAATCTGAGAGGCCGCCCGGGTTCGAGGCCGCCCGGTGGTCAATCTTTTTTGTCGACCGAAAAAACCTTCTAGAATGCTCTCCAAGGCTCCAAACCCCGCCCACTATTGCTCACCGAGCCCACCGAGTGCACACGCGTCTCCCAGGGGAGCACTTCTAACGCGCGCGCGCGCGGTTCTCGGAACACGTCCGAGCCGAAGAACAAAGACGGCGTGGCATGACGTGGCACCACTAGTAGTAGTCAGTGAAAGTATCCACACGGGCGGCCCGTGAAAACAACGAAAGAATTTCATTGGAAGGGGATGGGGGGTCTCAAATTGAATTGCGGGGGGCCACTGGAGAAGTAAGTGATGATGAAAAAGTTTGTTGTTTTCTTGTTTTCTTGTTTTCCAACTACTAAAACTACTACTACTATTCCATCAAATTAAAACAAAGTGTATAGAATGACGTGGCACCAGACACTCTATAGTCAAGTTGGTCGGATCTAGTGGATTTCCCGACGAATTTTGGCCGTTTTTATATTGATAAGACGGAAAAAAGCAATATCTGTGTGTGGGTGAATGGCGCTTAATTGGAAAATGTCTGGGGCTGGCCGGGATTAGGCGGAAATCGGAGAAACTAATCTTGTGCGCGCGGGCACACAACATCTACTTAGAAGTTGGGGGGGGGGGGGGGGGGGTCTAAATGATAAAGTGACGTGGTGTGACGTGCGGAAATGAAGAAAACAGCGAAAAAAAAGATTCGCCACTGGGCGGCCTCGAACCCGGGCGGCCTTTCAGACTGTCCCGCCATGCCTGGGGACCACTAGGCCATGGATGCACTTTTTCGAGGAAATGCGATTTTTGACGTTGTTGATGGTTTTTGATGGTTTTCAAGCAGGGAAACGCGGTTTTCAGACGTTCTAGGCTAGAAAACTATAGGTTTGGGTCGAAAATCCAAACCATCAGAAAAACCCCCAAAAAAATGAGCTCCGAGATGCTCGCGGAGCCCATGCGCATTCCGAATGAAATATCTTCTCTGCTTGGTGGCTCCGCGGTGGCTCCGCGAGCTGCTGAACGAAAATAATTAAAAGAAAGTAAATTTCATCATCATCGCCTTCTCTCCGGAGACATGTGTGCTTCCAAAAACAACTTTTCCCCCATTTTTTCCTTTTTTGGAAATGACACACACGGGGGGGGGGGGGCGGAATTTTTAATCGGAATGTAGTCGTCAGAAGAAGACGTCATTCGGAGGGAAAAATGGAAAACGAAAAAAAAAGTTTCAGTGGGCGGCGAAAGGGGGGGGGGTCTAAAAATAAGAATGGCTGAAAATGGGGGACGAAGTCATGAATTTTAGATTCTTACAAACCGCCCATGTGATTTGAAACCGAAAAATGACGTTGGGACGTTGAAAATCGGGCAGAAACAGGTGTTTTTGGACAATTTTCAATTGCAGACTTATTTTCGCTTATATCTCGGCTCGGAAAAGAGCCAGACAGTCAGTCAACCCTATCAATCGAAAGCTCTCTCGATTCTCTATCGAATGGTATATAACACGAGGTTGAACGAGAAACCGCTGGCCGAAGTTTCGCAGGTGTATTCTAGATCAGCCGGAAATCGAGAGAACTCGGCTTTCCGGGCTCGACTGGATTCGGACTTGGCTCGACGAGAGCGAGAAAGAGAGAAACGATGTGGAAGTCTCTCTTTTCAATGAAGAAACCGTATAACAAAAGGACGAGCGAAGGGGGGCGCTTTCCGGAAATCTGTATCGATGTGCTCTGAGCTCTGAGTGGGGGGGCTCAAAAGCCCACTTGCCGCGCGGCACTCCGCGTTCCGCGTGCTCTCTTTTCCGCGAACATCTTTTACCTCGGAGCCGCCGCCGCCCGCTCTTTCTGCTGCTGCACCAGCTCCGACCGATTCGTATCCGATTTCGGGTGCTCTCGATACAGTAGTCGTCTTGCGGCTCAATTCCCCCTCACCCACTTCAAAGAGTGCGCGCACTTTTTTGCCTCGTTTGTTTCCCTTTTCTCTGTTTATTTTCTCCATTTTATTCGCAAAAATTCATTAAAAATCGCTTGCACGCTGCGTCTCTTCGCCTCGCACGCTCTCTCGCCGGGCACGAGAAGCGCGTCAGGGTGACTGCTGACGCACTTCGCGCTCACGCGAAACGCGCCAGCCGGAATTTTCTAGACTGATTTTTCGGTTTCTCGCCCGAATTTCAACGATTTCTCGACGAATTCACGGCGAAAAACGATGACAGAAGTGTCGGGAAATACGTCGACGCGAGGAGTGCCCAAAAACGACCTAATCGTAAGTGATTTCACCCCGAAAACCAGTTGAAAATCCTAAAAACCCAAAAAACCAAGAGACGCGACTAATTTGTGAATAATTCCAGGAAGATGTCGCTTCGTGGCTCACACAAGCCAAACTGTCGGTCGAGGAGGCGGAAATGGTGCAACGCGAGAAGCATCAAAAGTACAAGTACGTCGAGGGAAGTATGCACGCCCAGAAGGCGCGGATGATCGAGAAGATTCCCGAGTTCGAGAACAGTTTGAGCATCATCGACACGCTGATCAAGAAGAAGGCGGCCGACGAGTCGTTCGAGACGACGTTCATGCTCTCCGATGACGTCTACACGAAGGCCGTCGTGCCGAAGCCCGAGACGGTGAGTTTTCGAAGTTTCACGGGAGATTTCATCGACATTTCAGGTGTCCGTGTGGCTCGGCGCGAACGTGATGGTCGAGTACAATCTGGAAGACGCGAAGAAGATGCTCGACAAGAACCGCCAATCGGTGCAGAAGGTGGTGGACGAGCTGACGAGCGAGCTCGCCTACATCAAGGATCAGATCACGACGACCGAGGTGAACATCTCGAACATCGTCAACTACGGCGTCGCCGCTCGTCGCGTCAACAAACCGACCGCCTGATTCCACCCATCTCCCCTAAAGTTCTCTCTATATATTGCTTCGTTTTCCACTGTTTTCCCCCCATTTTTTGCAAAGTTTTTGGTTCATTTCGCAACAAAAATAAGAAAAAAACAACAATTTCACAATTTAAACTTAACAAGGTAAGAAGAGCGGGGGAAAAATCAAATTAGGCGCGCGGTAGGAGCGTCGCATGGGTCAGATATCCGGTGTGAGTCGGCTGTGAGTACGGGAAGACGATGGCAGTCGGAGCTGGTGCGGCGGCGGCGGTTCGCGGAGCAGCAGCCGGAGCAACCGGTGCGCCGTCAATGTTGCGCTTCCGATCGTTGTCCTTCGGATAGGCGTCGCCGATCTCCTCGTACTCGGCCAACGTCTGCCGGTGCTGCGTGACGATCTTCTTCTGCTCGGGCACCAGCTCGATCGTCTCGATGCTCACGAATCCGGCGGCGGTCATCGCGAGACACGCGCGTTGCACTTGCTCCAGACACGGACTGAACGAGACGAGGCGTCCGGTGCGCGAGCGCGAAAGTGCGCGCGCCGCGAACGGAATCGCCTCCCACGGCGCCGGCACGTCGAGGAAGACGCCGTCGCACGCGTCGTCCACGTGGAAGCCCGCGTGGCAGACGTTGCGGACGACGGGCGTCGTGACGCCAGCCACACCGTGCGCCTTGAACTCCTCGAGCACTTTTCGCGTGCGCGACTCGTCAATGTCGTGCGTGTAGAGGTGTCCGGTCGGCGCCACGGCGAGCGCGATCGCGTGCGACAACGAGCCGGAGCCGGTGCCCGACTCGCAGATGACGGAGCCGGGCCGGGCGTCGAGCAGCGAGACGATCTGCGCACAGTCGGCCGTGTAGAGGATCTGCGTGCGACGCGGCAGCGAGCGAGTCCACAGATCCGACGACGGCCGCAGGATGTAGACGTAGCCGGCGGTGGCCGACAAACGTTGACCCCATCTGGAACGAGAAACGGTTTTCAGTTGAAATTTTCAAGGAAAATCTATGATTTCATAAATATCGTTAAAATTTGAGCGATTTCGGTGTTTTTCCACCACTTTTGATGCTGAAAAACGGCGGTACCCCCGTTTTGGAACTGGCCGGAATAGAACCAGCCCGTAATGGAACTCGCCACGTAATGGAACTCGCCGCAATGGAACTCGCCGCAATAAAACTGGCCGCAATGGAACTGGCCGCAATAGAACTGGCCGGAATAGAACTGGCCGGAATAGAACTCAATAGAGCGCGTTTGCATTTTCAGCCAGAAACCTGTGTTTTTCGTGTGTTTTTCGAACAAGAAACAATCAAAATATGAAACTGAACACACCAGAGCGTAGAGCGTAAAAGTTTTGATAGAAAAAAGTTTTCAGCCTTGAAAAACACAGGTTTCTGGCTGAAAATGCAAACGCGCTCCATTGAAATCGAGTTCTATTCCGGCCAGTTCTATTCCGGCCAGTTCTATTCCGGCCAGTTCCATTGCGGCCAGTTCTATTGCGGCGAGTTCCATTACGTGGCGAGTTCCATTGCGGCGAGTTCCATTACGTGGCGAGTTCCATTACGGGCTGGTTCTATTCCGGCCAGTTCCAAAACGGGGGTACCGCCTGAAAAACCAAGTTTTTCGGCGGCAATTTGAAATTTCCTCCCCTTACCGCTGAAATCCATGTTTTTGCATCAAAAATGTATTTTCAAACGTTTGGAAACATTGAAATTCCGCCAAATGGGGGCGAAAACGGATTTTCAGCCATTTTCAGTCATTTGGCCAAATTTTGTGCGCAAAAACGATTTTTTTACGGCAAATTGATGATTTTTGCGCACAATTTTCAGCTCAAAATCCCGAAAAAAAAATTTTTTTTTGTTCGGACCGCAATTTGAGAATCCCGGGTTTTCCCATTTTCCAGCCTTTTCGACACGAAAAAAAACCCAATTTTTCGGCGGCAATTTGAAATTTCCATGGAAATCTTGGTTCTGAGACGGGGAAACTCGCTCAAAAACCAATGTTTTCCATTTTTCTTCAACCATTTTCGACACTAAATAGAAAATCGTTAAAGAGTCGAGTTTTTCGGCGGCAATTTGAAATTTCTACGTTTTGAGTCGATTTTCGGCGGGAAAATCGCAATTCTCCGTCAATTTTACCTCTTTCCAATGATGAATTCGTGGCGCAGCGCGCCGTACTTCATCATCAGCGTCTGTCCGCGTTTGACGACCGTCGGCACCATTTGGCCGTACGTGATGTAGACGATGACGGTGTCGCCCTCCTGAATGCGTTCGTCGTAGCGCAGAAACGACGGTTCCGACGACGATGACGATGACGACGTCATTTTCGCTGAAATCGCCGAGACGAGATGATGATGTTGATGAAAAATGGGAATCGATTGAAAAAGAAGAAGAAGAAGACGAGGAAAATAGGAAAATAGAATTCGTTGGGAAACGGCAGAAGAACAAATGAATGAGAGATTTGAAAATCAGAAAAAAACGGCAAGCTTTATGCTGAGAAAACGAAAACAGCCAGAAATCAATAAATACTCTGCTCTGGGCGGGGGGTCTATTTAAATAAAAACGCAAAAACGAAAGAAGTTTCGAATAGAGTTCAGAGAAATTTGACGCCCTCGTTCTCGCCGCCAATGTTCATCAGCTGGGCGCGTCGTTGATCCTCCAGACAGTGCAACGCCTTCATCAGAATCTCGCGCTCCAAATTGTGGAAGGCTGCAACCGACAAGGAGGGTGTACACACATAATCGATGCGATGCAATCGCGCTCCACCGCAAATCCGCAGTCGATTGCCCAAAAACTCACACTCGTTGGCCGTATCGTCGCCGTGCGTGATCTCGTAGAGCGTCATCGGCGTGTTCAGGAACGCGTTTTCGACGGCCCACTGGTAGATGGTCGACGCCCACACGTCGGGACGACGCCAGAAGATGTGGAACCGGGTGCGGCCCGAATCGGTGAATTCGATGAGTTCTGCAAGCGATTTGTGAAGGATGAAACTTTCAAGAAAAGGGGGCGTGGCTTAGGCTTCGTGTTTCAAACGCGCCCCGTTGAAAGAGAAATTCGTCAATTTTCGCCCGGTTTCCTCCATTTTTTCGGAGAAAAATTGAATGAAAATGTTGAGGAGCTGCCTTAAAACCAAAATATCAACTTTTTCAGTCGAAAAACGGGCGGAAACTGGGAAATTTTGGCTCGCGTTCAACGGGGCTATATTTAGTATTTAGAAGACGACTGAACTCGAAGGGGCGTGGCTTAGGGTGGACCCTGGTGGTTTCTAGACGACTACTGGACTCGAAACTCAGAAATCTGGGTAGACGTGTTCAAAGCAGAAAAAAAATTTCGCAATTCCCTCCCCCTTCCATTCCCTTTTTTCCTTCTTTTTTGCGGCTGTTCGGCCTCCACCCGCGCTCCCCGCGAACTCTTTTTTCCATTTTTTTTCCGTTCCACGCCCGTGTGTGTGTGTGTGGCTCCGCGATGAATGGGTCTCGCAACGAATCCACCAGAGCGCGCGCGCGCACGCGAGCCACCTTCTCTCCCCCACACACACACACACACACATACATATTTGCTCTTTTTCTAGCTTCACGCAAATATTTGTGTGCGAGTGAGTGAGAGAGAGAGCGGGGGGGGGGGGCGAGGTGGTGAGTCAAAAAGAGCTCACTTTTCTGCTCCAAATACTGTAGAACCGTGTTGACGCCGTCTGTGGAGAGGCGGCCTGAAAGAAACGGAACACATTCTGGTTTCCAGCCGCCAAAGTTCGCCGAGAAGACGTACGATTCAGCTTCTGATTGTTGAACAGCTCGGAGGTGGCCGCCTCGGCAATGTCGAGCGAGTAGATCTTGTTGTGTTGGGCGTAGTCGATGACGAGACGCGCCCACGCCTCCAACTGCTTCTCTTTGGTGTTCAACGACTTCTGGATGCTGGAAACGGGCAGAGGAAGACGTTACGCTTCCTGGGGGAGGGCGCACGGTACTCACGTGAAGAACGGCGGAAAATCGTACTGCCACGGCCACTTGAAAGCCGTCATTGTCTCGTCGCTTGGTGGGGAAGAGGAAGAAGAAGAGCCGAGAAGACGTGAAAAACGGCGGGAAGCGGAAACTTTGTCTTTTCCCTTCGTGTGACGGGGTGCGTGCGCGCGCTCCTTTCGCTCTTCCGTTTGTAAAGCCTTTCCTTCCTTCCGACAACGGCGACAACCACCGCGGCGACGACGACGACGAGGATGGCGAGAGAGCGCAGACGACGAGGGGCGGCGCTCGGGCGAGAGACGCAGACACCGACCGACCTGTCAATCGATAATTCTGGGGTGAGGGGCGAGAGACGCAGTGTGTGGGGGAGAGGAAGAAGAAGGAGAAGAAGAAGAGGAGGAGGAAGGGGGGTCTCTCTTCTCGTTTTCCGCCAGACACACTCACACAACGCGTGTGTGAGCGATTGTGAGCGTTGGTGAGTGTGCCCCGAGGGCCCAGAGAGACTCGCTTCTTCCACACTTTCACACAAGCTTCCCATCCTCTCTCTCTCTCTCTTCTTTCCGGGCCTTCTTCTAGTCTGTGTTATCTGTTGTGTCCGTTTTTCATTATCAGTCCGCTGATCGACTCCTCTCGCCCCGTCTTCTCGCCGCTCCAAAATACTAGTTTTCTCTTCGATCAATCAATCATACAATCAATCAATCTAATCGATATATCTGATGATTTGCAGGAGATGAGCTCCGCCTCTCTTTCGCCACGTCTTCTCAACGAGATCGACGTCGACGACGAGATCGTCGTCGTCGACGTCGATCAACGATCGTTGTGCGTGTCGGCGCCACCGTCGACGGCGCCGCGCGGAGCTCCACAACGTCCGCCACCCGCCCAACAACATCCGGGACACATCACGACGTTGATCTCGACACTTGGCACCGCGCAGGGCCGCAAACGACAGAGGGATCAGGAGGAGCGCGAGGCGTACGAGGCGACGTGCAACATGCGCCACGTCGGCGTTCAGACGAATCCCGACGGTTGGGAGGCGGCGGCGGGCAGTGCCACCTCCAACGCCAGCGTCAACAACGTCGCCGTCGCCGTCACCGTCAACGAGGACGACGACGAGGAGGATGATGCGGCGGTTCAGGAGAGCGGCATTTCAGCCACCAAACGGATACGACTCGATGTGAGTGACTCACCGATGCCCTTTCCCCGATATCAGGCCCGAGACCGAGAAAGCCCACTCGAAACGTGAACAGCTGTCCGTTTCGATTCCAATTCCACCACTCCCCTCTCTCTCTCTACGATTAGGATCTGCGGCGGGCCCCGCTCTCTTCTCTCTCTCCCCCCGGGGGCCGCTTGGGCACTGCACTGGGACGCTGTGTGTGTGTGAGGCTGTGTGTGTGTGAAGTGGACGAGCGTCGAGGACAGACAGACGCAAATTGCGGCTAGAGGAGGGAGACAGAGAATTGAAATGAGGGGGCTTGGAAACGATGGGAACGACGCGTCCTGTCCGCGAATTACAGTGGGAACGTGCTTTGTTTTCAGCTCGACCCGAACCCGCGAAAGCAATTCGACGACGTTTCGACACTGACCGATGAGAGCGCCTTCACGCCTCCCGAAGCGGTTCCCGCCGAGCAGCAGCACGACCCCGTGCAGTTCCCGGCGATGTTCGTCCCCACGGAGGCAGAGCCTCGCATTCTGCGCGGCATCGACGTCTGTCCGGATCAGCCGAACGAGCAGCAGCAGCCGGCCGAGGTGGCGGCACGGCGGATAATTCGCCGCGCCGCACGCTCTCGTCGCCACCAGCACACGATTCCGCAGGGTGTGACGCTCTACACAGACCCGCAGGTGTATCTGCAACAGGTGCACGGCATCGTTCCCAGCACGGAACACACTTGCGACGCCAGGTGTTCGCACAACAGTCGCCAAGCACCGTCGGCCACCACCACCAGCACGGCGGCGGCGGCGGCGGCGCCGAACCCTCTGTCGTCGGCGAGCACGATTCCGTACACGGGCTACCCGCGAGGGTTCGCCCTGCAGGCGCCGGTGCCCCGCAATCCGATGCTGCTGCAGCAACAACAGCTGCAGTACCAGATGATGCCCACGCAGCCAGCACAACCGCAGCCACTGCTTCCCTACGTCCCGATGATGGGTGTAGTGGTGCAGGTGCCGGTGCCGATCAATCCGGCGGCCATCATCGCGCCGGCTGTGATGGGAGGTGGTCCTCCTCAAACGCAGCCGACGTATCAGAACGTGTACGCCTTCCGGCCACCGGTAAGCCAATCTAACCTTACCCGAGCCTATAAGCCCCGAACACTTGCAGCCCGGCAACTACCCAGTACAGGAGACGGTCATCAACGTCTACCGGCCCAACGCGATGGATTACCTCTTTCCGGCCATGGACCGGTACGGCCTCGAACGCCTTCACATGTTCGCCGGCCTCGACATTGACGTTCCGGTGGGCGCGAGCCGTGCCGACATCGATCGGTGCACGGTGACGTCGGCCTACAAGAAGCCCGACGAGGAGGAGGAGGAAGCCACGTGCACCGTCTGTTTGAGCGGCTACGACGACGGAGAGGTGCGCCGAGTGTGGCGGGAATTTGAAATTTCCAATTTTTGTCCTCCTTGCAGAACATTCGTCGCCTGTCTTGCAACCACTTTTTCCACCCGGAATGTATCGATAAATGGTTGGATATCAACAAAAAATGCCCAATGTGCCGCGAGGAGATCGACAGAAAGACCACCGAGCCGGCGGCGCCCATCCCGGTCGTTCAATAATTTATTTATTTCTTTTTTGGAGTCAAAAACAAGAGAAAAACACTTTTTGTTTGTACCTTTTTCTTTCCTTCTCATTTTCTATGCGTTAGCCAGTTTGATTGTCTCTCCCTCTCCCCTCTCTCGCCCCCCGCTTCCCTTTTTTCCTCCCTTTTTTTTTACTAATTTAGGTCCTACCTAACTTTTCTTTGGTGTAATAAATGATTTTTTTTCGATTTTTTAAAGTTTTAAAGCATAAAACTTACTGAAAATCCGTGGAAACTCGATAAAAAGTATTGAAAAATTGGAATTTGAAGTTTGAAAATTCAAAAACTTCATAAAAATAAGCGACTACGGTATACAAAAGTACGCAAACACCACACAAGCATCACACAGCGACGCAATAATGCAGATCAGCAATATTTCGAATTTCACCAGAATTTACTTCCTCTAACTCCAAAAAACCTGAATTCCGTCATTTTTCAGCTCAGTTTCAGCACAATGACGTGGGTTTCAAAGTATGAGAAGGTTCAGGCCGCAAAATTGCTGGCAAGTCACCACATTTTCGACGAAATCGCCCGAAAACCCCGTTTTTCAGGTCGTTGGAGCCGGTGGAATTGGATGTGAGCTGCTCAAAAACCTGGCTGCCGCCGGTTTCCGAAACGTACACGTGGTGAGCAGCTGGGAAATCTTGGAAATGACTGGAAAACTGGGAAATTACTTGCAGGTCGACCTGGATACAATCGATATCAGCAATTTGAACCGTCAATTCTTGTTCCGCAAAGAGCACGTGTCTAGTTCGAAAGCAGAAACCGCGACGAAAGTCGTGAAGCAGTTCCGTCCGGCCATCAATCTCACCTTCGATCACGCCAGCATTTTCGAGGAGAAGTTCAACATCTCCTACTTCGAGAGCTTCGACATGGTGCTCAACGCGCTCGATAACAAAAGTGAGCAGATTCAAGTCAAGAGAAGCTTGTTAAAAACAAATTCCAGAGGCCAGAAACCATGTGAACCGAATGTGCCACGCTGCGCGCCGCCCGCTCATCGAGAGCGGTTCGGCGGGCTATTACGGACAAGTGCAGGTGATTCTGCGCGACAAGACCGAGTGCTACGAGTGCGTCGAGAAGCCGGTGACGCAGAGGACGTTCCCCGGTTGCACGATCAGAAATACGCCCAGCGAACACATCCATTGCACTGTCTGGGCCAAACATGTCTTCAAGTGAGTGTGGGTCTCGTCTTTCACATGCAAAACGGATCATTTCAGTCAGCTGTTTGGCGAAATCGACATCGACGACGACGTCTCACCCGATCTGAAGGATGAGGACGCTTCGGACGAGTCGACCAACGACAAAGCGCACGATTCGGCGGCCGACGAGCCGGCTCCAGTCGGCACCCGCCAATGGGCCATCGGCGTGGACTTTGAGCCGTCGAAAGTGTTCGACAAACTGTTCCTGCTCGACATCGAGTATCTGTGCAAAATGGAGCACCTGTGGAAGGAGCGCACCGCTCCCAAGCCGCTCGCCTTCGCGATCGCCTCGTCGGACAACGCGAATGGCGACAAACTGGACTACGAGGCGGCGTTGAAGGAGGACACCTCCGTCTGGTCGCTGGCCACATCGGCGCGTGTGTTCGCCGCCTGTGTGCGCGGGCTCACGGAGCAAGTGCGTCGCGAGCCCGATTTGCGGCTCTCGTTCGACAAGGACGTGCCGATTGTGATGGCGTTTGTGGCGGCGTGCGCCAACATCCGCGCCCACATCTTCGGCATCGCCACCAAGTCGATGTTCGAGATCAAGGCGATGGCCGGCAACATCATCCCCGCCATCGCCGCCACCAACGCCATCGTCGCCGGCATGATCGTGACGGAGGCGATCAAGCTGATCTCGGGACGCGAGAACGAGGCGCGATGCTCGTTCATCCGCATCCAGCCGAACCCGCGTGGCCAGATTTTCGTCGACCAGGCGCCGAACACGCCGAACCCCCAGTGCTACGTGTGCTCGCCGACTCACGAGGTGTTCATTTACCTGAATCCCAGTCAGATGACCGTGTCGGCTCTTCGCGACAAGGTGCTCATCGAAGAGCTCCAGATGCTGGCGCCAGAAGTGCAGAACACCGCCAACTACAGCATCATCATCAGCTCCGAGGAGGGAGAAACCGACGATTTGCTGCAGAAGAAGCTGTCGGAGGTGTCGATAGAGGACGGCACGATTCTGAATTGCGACGACGACAAACAGGACATGGTGCTGAAACTGTTCATCCGAAAACACGCGGATCTCAAGGGAGATCAGTTTGAAATTGTGCGCGAGAAGGTGAAGGAAGAAAAGGAAGAGAAGCACAAGGAAGAAGAGGAGACGAGAAAGAGAAAGACCGAGCAGGAGATCCCGGAGCCGGAGGTCAAGAGAACCCGGCTCAGCGGCCCGGAGGCCGTCGAGATCGTTATGCAATAATTTTTATCGTATTGTGAAACATTCAACTTTTCCCTAAATTTCTCCACCACCGGATGCTATCTACCGATACTCATGTTCTTCCTACTCTACTTTTAAAACACTATTTATTTGGTTTCTCTGTTTTAAATCACCCTGAAATTCAATTTTAAAAGCACTTTTGACTTGTTGTGAATAAATCGTAAATTGACTCAAATGAAAGAACGAGCGGTAATATATGAACAAATTTAGTGCTCAACAATGGTTTTATTTGAAGGAAAAACAACAGAAAACGTTTTACTTCTTTCCGGTCTTCTTGGCGTCCGACTCGGAGTGGTGCGAAGCCGAGGATCGTCTGCGGGCGATCTTGGCATCGTGCTCGTCCTTGGCGTACTTGGCGAGGAGCTTGTGGTAAGAAGCAGCCTCATCACGGATCTTGATGCGCTGGTCGCGCTTTTGGCGGAGAAGGTACTTCTTTCTGGCGATACGAGCTGGGGTAATGAGACGCTGGATCTTCGGGGTGATGGTCTTGACAACTCCTGCAACATTTTATCATAGAAACAGCTCTCGAAAAATGTATTCTCACCGTCCGGGAAGGTCTTCTCGTGAGAGATGACGTACTTGGTCACGTCATCGTGCTTGGTGAGGTTGAAGAGCTTGCGGATCTTGGAAGCACGCTTCGGTCCGAGCTTGCGGGGAAGCACGTTGTCGGTGAGTCCCTCGATCTCGCCGTCTCCTGAAGAAAATACACGTTTCTCAATAAACTTGATAGAAAAATTGTAACTCACCCTTCTTGACGATAACAAGGGAAAGAGCCGACATGTTAGCATCGACGATGCATCCACGGACGGACTTTCTCTTGCGCTCTCCGTTCTTGCGCTCGCGGTAGCACGACTGTCCCTTCTTCAAGAGCAGACGGACACGTCCGTTGGTGAGAACTCCCTGCTTCATCGGGAATCCCTGCTTGTCGTTTCCTCCTCCGATTCTGACGACGTATCCCTTCCATTCGTCTCCGAGGGAGTCGATGGCGACCTCCTGCGACATGCGCTTCTCGAAGAAGATACGGAGCTTCTTCTCCTCATCGACCTCGTAGGACTTCTGGAGCCCAGTGGCTGGGTAAGCGAAGTTGAGTCTCATCGCTCAGATATTACCTAGAAATAAAATAATCAGTACGAATAATTAACAAAAGTCGAACAAGGACAAATTATAACAAGAACAAGTTCAATTTTCAGCACGAAAAATCAATTTTTTACAATTTTCTTGCATCAAAATAAGCAAATTTCGGCATTTATAGGTTACAAAGCACGCTGTTTAATTTTCAAAATAAAATTTTCTGTAAATTTCACCGAAAATTAGGACAAAAATTCAAAAAAAGGTGGAAAAAACGTGCAAAAATTTTGGGCCAGAGCGTTGACGGCCGATTAAAGGCGCATCGGGCACTCTTTCGCTGCGAGACCCGCCGCCGACCGTAGTCCGACAAGCGTCCGCCGTCTGGCGTCTCCACCGTGCACACACTCTCTCGTCAAATGGATTTCCATTTTTTCAAGTTTTCTGATTTTCGCTCTCAGCATGCGGATTTTTTCGGTAAAAATTATTTCCGTTCACTTTTCCGGATTTATCGATTCTTTACCAACGTTTTGAGTGTAAAACGGCTCCGGTCGCTTTCAAATTGATTAAAATCCGTCGTTTTCGGTCGTTTTTCGCAACATTTAGTGTTTTCAGATGCTCGTCTGCCGTCATATAAAAGCCGATGAGTGTGTCGAGCGGGTTCCGAAGGACATGTTCCGGAAGAAGCAGGAAATGGAAGATGGGAACTTTTTCATCGAGAGTAATGGAAATCGGGGCGGCAAATCCAAGTCAGTTTTCAAAACTTCGGCACAAAAAGCGTAGGTGATCCGATATGTTTCAGAGACGAAGATATACTCAAAACGTTCTGCATAGAGTGCGACAACTGCAAAAAGTCTCTGATGTGCCTGTCCTGCGGGAGAATTTTGTGCGGGCGCGACGATTTGGGCCACGCCGAAGAGCATTTCCAGGACCACGGCCATCCGGTGGTCATCGATTGCATCTCGTTCGGCCTCTACTGCTACACCTGCGAAGACGAGGTGTGTCTGGACTTTGAGACGCCCCTCTACACGGTTCTCAAGTCGCTGAAGCTTCTTTTCGATCGTGATGATGGCATGGACGGCGGCGAAGGGCCGATTCAACCCGCACAGTAAGCCTGTCCAACAATTTCAATTTTCACGTCGAAAGTTCTCTTTTAAGGGCTGTAACCGAGTTGGCGGACGCGTTCACGACAAAAGTGCGGATAAACGGCGCCGACAAGAAGGGGAGCAAGAAGAAAAAGGGCGGGAAGAAGGGAAAAGTGAGCCCGATGTTCGATCCTCCCTTCGAAGGCCGTGTCATCGATTGTACGCCTTCTGGCACCGCCGCGCCGCCTTCCGACGTCGTCTACAGGCCACGTGGCTTGCGGAACATCGGCAACACCTGCTTTATGAACGCTGTTTTGCAGGCACTGGCGTGAGTTCTTCGTAGTTGTTTCTCTTCTCCTCTTCATATAATTCGGACCATTTTCAGAAGCATAGAACACTTCAGAGAGTACATAATGCGGTTGCCCTCCCTGGAAGACTATCTGGAGGACGAGAAGTTGGCGAAAAACGGCAACTGCTTCCTGACGGACGAGTACCGCAAGCTGCTCATCTCGCAATCCGCGCGGAACTTCCGCGACCCGGCCTCTCCGACAGAGTTCCGCGAGGCGTTCGTTTCCGCGTGTCCGCGCTTCCGCGGCTTCCGGCAGCACGATTCGCACGAGTTCATGCGGTATCTTCTCGATCAGATGCACATCGAGATGAAAAAGTGCGCGCACTTGCCCGAAATGCCCGAAAAAGTGACGCCGATCGCGCGTTTCTACGAGGGAACGCTGCAGAGCAGCGTCATTTGCCAGGTGTGCCGCAATTGCAGCAACAAAAACGACGAGTTCATGGGTAATCCACTGAAAAGCGCTGAAAGTACTAATAGTAACCTTTTCCAGACCTCTCGCTGGACATTCCGCGCATGAATCGCGGACGGATCCGCCTCTCCGACTGCCTGGACACGTTTTTCGATCGCGAAATGCTCGAGAAGAGCGAGAAACCGGAGTGCTCGAAGTGCAAAACGAAGCAGACGAGCAGCAAGCAGATGTTCATCAAGAGGTTGCCGGAGGTTTTGTGTCTTCACATCAAACGGTTCCGCGACAACGGCGGCAAAATGGACACTCTGATCGACTTTCCGATGACCGGACTCTCGATAGACGAGTTCATGACCGAGGTTCGTGCGCGATTCTCCATGGAGCGCACTTACAATCTGGCTTTTCAGGATAGTGACGAGCCGCCGTGTGTCTACGATCTTCAATCGATTATCGTTCATATCGGCTACGGGTAAGCCATTTCCACCACTTTTTCCCTCTGAAACTCTGAATTTCCAGCTGCGGTTCGGGTCACTACATCGCGTTCGGAAAGCGCGGCGGCAAATGGTTCCAGTTCGACGATTCGCAAGTCAAAGCGGTGGAAACGAGCCTCGTTTCGAAGCAGAAGGCCTACGTCCTGCTGTACACGAAAACCGCCCGGAAACCCTGACGTTTAGACAGTTTATTAGGCACATTTCCATTTTTTCTTTTTGCATCCTTACTTCATGTTCTATTCTAGTTTCCCCACTTTTTCCCTCCTGGTTTGTCTGTGTTTTCATTCGGTGCCCTAGTGATATTTAACACTTTTTTGATGAGAAAAGAAGAATTTATAAGCGGCGCGCGAGAAAAGCGATGGTTTAAAGCATGTGAAGCGACGGCCGAAACTGTTTGGCGTCCATGTGAAATCGTTGCCGCGTCTCGGCCGACTCGACCGATATCCAGTGGTAGCTGCAAAAGACCCGTTTTCCCCTTTATCGTTTTCTTTGTCTTCTCACCGTGGACTTCTGATGATGGCCTTGATGGCGGACTGTTTGTGTTGGCAGTAGACGCGCACGGAGACGCCGTGCGCCAACGACTCGAGCGGCTTCGGCGAGCACTTTATTCGGGTCACGTGCGACGGTGTGAACACCACGTTGGCGCCCTCTTCCAGCAGGTGCTGAAAACGGTTTGTGTCGCTGGCCGAACTTTCCCCCATGTCAGAATCTAGGCCACGCCTAGCCCGGATGGCCTAGTTTTCCATTCTGAACTGTTGCTAGGCCACCAGCCGATTTCCCACCTTATGCGATTCTAGGCCTTGGCGGCCTAGGTCGCCTAGTTTTCCATTCTGAAAAGCTAAGCCACAGAGCTCTAGATGGCCTAGGTTTCCATTCTGAGCTGTTGCTAGGCCACACAGCTGATTTCCTAATTCATGTGATTCTAGGCCATATTCGTCTCGATGGCCTAGTTTTCTGTTCTGAGCAATTTCTAGGCCATACACACCAGATGGCCTAGTTTTCCCCCCTCTTCCAGTCCTGCCCCCCCCCCTTAACACACTCACGCGATAGCACTTCGAGACGACCATCGCGAAGAAGTACTCGAAGCCGAACTCGACAGTCGGAAACGGCTGCTCCTCTTCCAGCAGCAGCGACTCGTCTTTTATCGATTTGTGCACCAGGACCTCTGTTCGCAGTCTGCAATCAATCGATAACCAATCGATAATCGATCGATCGATTGAATAGAACGCACCCGTCGCGCGAGTGTTTCACAATCATAAACTCCAAAAAGAGGCCGGCAACGTTCTCGGTGAGTGGCAAGACACGTGGAATCGTGGAGGGGGACGAGGCGGCGGCGCGGCCGTGCGAACGATAGGCCACGGCCTCGTCAATGAGACGAATGAAATCTTTGCCTCTCAGTTGAATCGTCGTGTTGTTGCTCGCCTTGATCTCGGCGATCGGAAACCATTGGGCCGCCAGCGACTCTTGATCCGCCACCGTTTTCAGATCGCCGCCTGCAATTTATGTTGTTTTTGATCTTTGCCGCCTTTATCACTGCCTCAACGCGCCGGTGTCGACGTTGACGGATTAGCGCAGCCGGTAGCGCGCGCATTTTGCGTGCGACAGGTCGCGGGTTCGACCCCCACTGACCCATTCCTTTTTCTCTTTGTTTCTTTTTGCCCTTGGAATTCGCTACCCACCTGTAATGGTACAGTAGAACGCGTAGCGATACCAGCCGGAGCCTTGGACTTGAAGCGAGAGCAGCTCGATGACGTCACACGTGTAGCCGGTCTCCTCTTTCACCTCGCGTATCACCGACTCCTGCCGAGAAATTTGCGGTTTTCGTGGCATGGTTAGATAGATCTCGACGCGCTGATTCGAAATATACCCCAACTTGACTGTTTCGGACCGCTGGGAGAGGAGATATGGACGTTTGAAGGTTTTCAGCTTCATTTGGCTGTAACTTTTTTGCTAGACGTTGAAAACAGTCAAGTTGGGGTAGCAATCGATTCAGCACGCAGAGATATCAGTTTCAACTATCAGACTCCTTGTTCCATCAACCCCCACCATTTTATGACCACTTTTATCGTTAGCTTACCTCCAGTGTCTCACCGGCCTCCACACGTCCCGCCGGCATGTACCACTTGCCTCGACAGCTCTTTTTGGCCTCCTGAATCAAAAGCACCTCCGTCTCCGGGCCCTCGTTCCTCAGAATCAACGCCGCCGCCACGTAGTTCACGTTGTCGTGTAGTCGAACGTATCGGCATTCTAGAAGTGCCGAAATGAGACGTGGTTTGGTAGATGGGGGTTTGAAAGCATGCTCATTCGATGGGAAATGTCAGGAGGAGTCGATTGATACCCCAACTTAACTGTTTTCCACTATTCTGAATGAAGGTATTACCCATTCACGCTTGAGTGAACACTTGGAAGAGTTTGAAAAGTTAGGCCGCCATTTTCTCTTCCGGGTCCCGGAACGAATACCATAAACTTTTTTTCGCAAGCAACATCACGATTGCGCATTTCTGTTGTCGTCGCTTCTCGAATTACTCGAGATTTCTTTCGTTGTCATGCAAATTCCGTTCAGTTTTTCACTTCAAACACTAATAAAGCATGAAAAACGCATGATTTATGTGAAAATTTGCATGAAAACGGAAGAAATCTCGAGTAATTCGAGAAGCGGCGACAACAGAAATGCGCAATCGTGATGTTGCTTGCGAAAAAAAGTTTATGGTATTCGTTCCGGGACCCGGAAGAGAAAATGGCGGCCTAACTTTTCAAACTCTTCCAAGTGTTCACTCAAGCGTGAATGGGTAATATAAGGGTTTGCGTCTGATTTTCAGAACTTTTGCGAAAAACCGCTGTATCTCCTTTAACAGTTGTTGAAAACAGTCAAGTTGGGGTATAAATCTAATCCTCTCGACAAGACGCATCGAACTGTGCAGCTCATTTTGTCATATCCCAGCTCTCCGCAAAGTTACACGCACTTCCTAACTGCATATCGGGCACTCGCGGCTCATTCCTCTTCCCGTTCGACGTTCCGTTCGTTGGCGGTTCTGAAACTTGGCCAATTTTGAGTTTAGCTTCAGCACCCCCTTCTAGCCGTTAACTAACCAATAACACCGTCTCCGTTCGGCTTTGTGGACGCTTCTGGAGTGTGGTCGCCGCTTTCGGCGATGTACTCCTCTTCGACGAGGTCCAACTTTCCAAGAGGCATTTTCTGCGAAAAAGTGCGTTGAAAATGGTGGATATGGCCGAAAAAAGCGGGAAAAACCATCGGAAACCATCAAAAACCGCGAAAAAACAAGTTTTCTCAAAAAAAGTGCACCCATGGCCTAGTGGTCCTGGGGGAGGGAAATCTCCCAATCAGCTCGATGTGAGTTCGAGGCCGCCCGGTGGCAAAACTTTTTTTTTCATCTTTTGCGACCCGGAAAACGAAACGTCGGATCCGGGTGTGTAAAAAGAAGTGGAAGGGGGGGGGGGGCAGGAAAAGAAAATCGTGGGTTTTTACGAGAGCCGCCTCTAAAATAAAATCGTGCAAAGTGCCAATTAGAGGGGAGGGGGGATGGCAAGAAAAGCAAACAATTGTCAGCGGAAGGGGGGGGGGGGGGGGGGGGGGAGGAAGGCGTAGACTAAGACGTTTCAAGTGTCAAACTGCGAGGTGTCATAATCAATCAATATGACGTGCCAAAGTGACACGTGGCAGAAGAACGCAGCGAGAGAGAATGGAGAGAGAGACGCAGAGAAGTTGGCAAACGATTCCCACACACAGTTCATCTCTCTTTTTCTCCGTTTCGCGTTATACGGAACTGCGCAGCGAGAGACGGGAAAAGCGTTTCGCGTTTCGTTTCGACGAATCGAGAGAACTTTCACTTTCCCCCTTTTCTGCCCATCCGTTTTCTCGTTTTGAGCGACGGAACACCGAGGAAATTGATGGAAAACCCCTCGAAAACCGTCCAAACCCGCCAAAAACGCGAAAAAACGTGAAAAAACGCGTTTTTCCGGATAAGTGCATCCATGGCCTAGTGGTCCCCGGCGCTTGCCGGTCAGTCTTGGACCACACTTGGGGTGCCGGGTTCGAGGCCGGGTGCTGGCAAAACCTTTTTTTCTTCTTTTTTCATCATACCATTGTTATCCACTGGGGGACTAGTGCACCTTTATTGGATTTTCTCACCACAGGAAGTCCGGCAGGCCCGGGGGGAGTGGAAGAATAAAGAAGGATTATGTTTCCACCCGCCACTATGATGATGATGATGATGAGAATTGAAATCGGATACTGTTTTCTCGCATAAGCCGCCCTGGACTAACAAGTAAAATAGTAACATCTATAAGAAGGGTATTTTCAGCGAGAAGTAGGTCAGTGTAGGTCAAAAGTGACACAAGCAGCACAAGAAGAGAGAGAGAAAAGTGTGTGCAAACAGAGAAAAAGAGAGAGAGAGTAGCAATTGGAAGGCGAAAAGGAAAAGGAAAAGGAAAAGGGGGGGGGGGGGAGCAGCAGTTGTTGGAAATGCAAACAAATCCATTAGGGAGAGAGACAGACAGAGAGAATGGGAGGGGGAGCAGTAGAAGCACAGCGAAAGGGGGGGGGGGCACTACCAAAAATGGAAGGAGGGGCGTCTTCTTTCTCTTCTTCTTTAAAGCCACCCACCCCTCTGCTGCTGCCCTCCTCCCCTAGGGGTGTATGTGTATGGGGCAATGGGGGGGGGGGGGGTCTTTTCGTCGGAGAGCCTTATGGGGGGGATGAAAGGGAATGGGGGAGCGGCGCGGCGGCTCTCTTCTTTTCCTCGCTTCAAACACAGAAAGAGAGAAAGAGAGAGAGAGAGGAAGTGCATCGATTTACGAACCCTCTTCCGTCTCGTCTCGTCTCGCTTCTTCTTCTTCTTCTTTGCAGAGAGGCGCAGTGTTGAGCTCCCTCCATCCATCCTCCCAGTGGGGGTGGGCACCCCCATTGTACACTTCTTCTCGCTTTCTCGCTGGGTTGGTTGGTTGGTTGGCCTAGGGGGTGCCAATTGACTTTCGGCACTCGGCACTTGGGGGGGGGAGGAAGAAGATATTGAGAGAGCCAGAGAGAGAAAGAGAGATCTTCAAATGATTCATATCAAGTTTACACATACACAAGCCCACCGAGTGCTTCTTTCTCTCTCTCTCTATTTATATTCAATGAAAAAACGAAGGAAAAATGGGAACAAAAAGATTTTGCCAGCACCCGGCCTCGAACCCCGGACCCCAAGATTGACCAGCAAGCGCCGGGGACCACTAGGCCACGGATGCACTTTTTTGCGAAAATGCTTTTTTTCGCGTTTTTGATGGTTTTTGATGGTTTTTGATGGTTTTCGAGCGGTTTTCCATTCATTTCGTCACTATCAGGGCGGTTGGTGGAAACTCAATCTCTCTCCTCTCGTCTCCTTCTTGATTCTTCAATTCCCCCGGGCCTCCGGACTTCCCGTGGTGAGAAAATCCAATAAAGGTCCACTACCGCTCTAGTGAATAGTAATGGTATGATGAAAAAAGAAAAAAAAAGATTTTGCCAGCACCCGGTCTCGAACCTCGGACCCCAAGATTGACAAGCAAGCCCTGGGGACCACTAGGCCACGGATGCACTTTTCGGCGAAAATGCTTTTTTTCCGCGTTTTTGGCGGATTTTCAGGGGGTTTGAGTGGTTTGAAAGGGATATTTACGTTCTGTCCAGTGGACACCTGAAAAATGAAAAATGAGAAACCGAAAACTGACCAGACGGATTTTTCGAAAAACAAACAACAAAGTTCCAAGGAAGCGGGTGTCAACAACAATATTTATTTATTTACAGGGGGGCGAACGGCAAACGCGCTCTACTGTCGTCGTTTTTCGTGTTGTTTCAAATGTGCCCCGTTGAACTCGATCTTTTTCATTTTTTTGAAAAAGTTTGACAATTTTGGTTTTAAACCAGCTTCTCCACGTTTTCATTAAATTTTCCCCCGAAAATTGCGCGAAAAACGACGAAATCTCGACTGAGTGCAGTGGGGCGCGTTTGCAACAACTGCATTAGAATCCGAAATCGAGCGGTTCAAAAACGAAAAGCGGCGGTCGATAGGGTTCGATTTCGACGTTCTCGGTGTCGAGAAGGAACGAGCCGACGCTGCCGCCGCGGCCACGTTCGCCGATCTTGAGGCACGCCTTCTTTCCGTCGCGACGTCGTCGGATGAGAAAGTGCATCTCCGCTCCCAACGCCGCACGTCTTCGGAACTCGTCGGGCGGCGTCGTCTCGACGCCCGCCATGATGACGGCGGCGCGGACGTCGTTGAACATGGCGAAGCGTTCGATGTTCAGCTGCTTCGTCTGCGCAATGTCGCCGTCGAGCCACCTGCGGACGATCGTGTTCAGGTCGGCGGCGGTGAGCAGCGAGTTGTCGAGCGTCAACTGCTCGCATCGCATCGTGAGCACGTTCTGGAGCGAGACGAACGCGCCGCCGCGCCACACCTCAAGACATCGTGGGCGGAGGTGTCCCGTGTAGGGGAACCGGTGCATGTACATCTCGAAGCGCATCGAGTCGACGACGTCGATGCCATCGAGCACGAACCGCATCTCGTCGGGCGTCAGACACGGGCGGTCCATTCGTTGGACGAACGACGAGAACTTGCGTGTGTATTTGAGCACAAAGTTCGACGGTGTGAACCGAAAGTGGTGGCACGCGACGGCGAACGTCTTCGGGCGGAACGCGTGCAGAAGGTGTCGAGTGATGCCCTCGAGCAGGTGCATCGGAAGCATGTCACGTCGCGAGATGGTGTCACACGACACCGCCGTCGGATCGTGCTCGCTGTCGCGCTCCGCCGATTTCGACATCTTCACCGTGCGCGTCTTCGCCGTCAGCGATCCGTTTCGGAGGAAGATGCGGAAGAAGGCGTCGCCGGCGCGTAGCGGTTTTCCGTCCTGCGAGTTGCTCAGATAGACGGCGATGCAGTGGCGATCGAAGATCCAGCCGAGTTTCTCGACCGAAAGTCGCAACGACACGATCCGAGCCGCCATTTGACGCGACGAGAAGAACAGCGAGCATCTGCAAGAAGGATCTCATTTTATCTCGAGAACCGAAAGAGCTATCAAAAAGTTGTCAACTGCAATATTGTAGAGCACAAAAAGAGCTACAACTTTGCCGTTGACAACTTTTTGATTGCTCCCCTGGTTTTCGAGATAAACCACAGGCATTATGCGTAGATCAAAATGTTATTTAGTTGACAAATTTGTCTCCTGGTCCCCTGATACCGAAAACTTGAAAGTGCCATCAAACACCAGCTAAATACGTATAAATAACAAGCAAAGCGAGCTCAAAGACCCCCCCCCCCCTTGTCAATTTCGCTTTTCCTCTCCTCCCATTCTCAAAGCCAGCAAAACGAAAGAGAAAACGGATAATGTGCCGTTAGAAAATGCGCGCGCGCGCAATGACGAGAGCCGCCGGGAGAGGAAAAGAGCCAGCTTTTGAGCTACCGTAATCCTCTTACATCTATTTTTCCCTTTTCTTGCACTATTTAAAATTGGCTCGAATGAAAGGGGAATGGGTTAATTTGTTGGTTTTTGCTTGAAAAGATCGAGAAACTTGCATTTTTTCATCGAAATCGGAGTTTTAGGCGAGAAAAAGTTGTTGAAAAGTCAAAAAATAAAATGAAAATTCATGCAAAAACGCAAAAACAACTTTCGCGCCGAGACCTAGAGAGGTAAACATGTGCTGCGCCTTTAAGCTGTACAGTAACCGGCATCTTCAAATTTTCTCGAATTTCACCGCTTTTTCACCGATTTTCACTGCTTCCCGCCCATCTCTGATATACATTAAAACCGGAAGAAAACCCGAAATAGGTAAGAAAATTGACTCACACATCAATCAGCTCGGAGAATTGCAGCGTTCGCTCGAGTGGCAGCGTCGGCGCGCGATGAAGCGGCAAAGCGTTCTTCTTCTTGTCCTTCAACTTGACGACGACGTCCAACGTCATCTGCTCGTTCTTCTCCGGCTCCTGCTCCTTCTCGACGGACGGCATCATGGCACAGAATAAAAGGAAAGAGCGAATGAAGAAGAATGAGAAGCAGCAGCGGCAGGAGCGGCGGTGGGGCCGAGCGGGCAGCAAGCACGGATGAAAAAAGGGAAAAGAGGAGGGGAAACGCGAAGAGAAGTGCTGCTGTGTGTGTGGAGAAACGACAACGACAAAACACGGCAAAACGGAGGGGAAGAGGCGCAGAGAGATGTTCTCACCGACATTCCAGGTGGTTTTGCACCAACCAAAAGACGACGAAACTGAGAAGTAGGCGTCCCGGGACGAAAAAAAAGTTGTTAAAAAGTAAAAAAAAATAAAATGAAAATTCATGCAAAAACTCAAAAGCAACTTTCGCGGCGAAACCTTTCAAAGAAACATGTGCTGCGCCTTTAAGCTGTACAGTAACCGGCATCTTCAAATTTTCTCGAATCTCACCGATTTTTCACCGATTTTCGCTGCTTCCCGCCCATCTCAGCGCCCCAATTCGTCTCCGGCTTCCGGAGACGTCGTTAATCACACCCGCAGCGGCCAAAACACTGGAAACTGTTTTTGGCGACTTTCAGGGCAAAACAGACAGTTTCCACCGATTTCTCCGATTTTCTGGCCTAAAAAGTAGCAAATTGGATTGTTTTTTCCCTAATTTGTAGAGTTTTAAGACTCGAAAACGCAGAGTTTTGAAAATGGCAACACATTTTTGAATCTCTATATTTTTATTGAATTTTTAAAATAACAAAAATTACAGAACAGTACAACAAAAAAGGAAACGAAAAACGAGAAACAAAAAAAAACAGGAAAATTTGGAATTTACAGCAAAAAAAAACAGTGAGATCGAACAAAAATGACAGAAAAAAGAGAAAAAAAAACAATAATTTTTTTGGAAGGGATTTTAAAAAAATTTTTAATTTTTTTGGAAGGGATTTTAAAAAAATTTTTAATTCAAAATTTAAAAAAAAACAGTGAGATCGAACAAAATTTACTGAAAAAAAGGAAAAAAAAATTTTTTTGGGGTTTTGAGAATTTTTAAAAATTGAAAAAATCAAACTTTCAGGGCCATTTTCCTTAGGCGAAAGCGAGGCAAGTGATGTCGTCGGCTCCGTGAACTTCGGCCAAATCGTACTGCCAATCGTCGAGGAGCTCAATGTCGAGTTGCTCCAGCTCCTGCTGCTCCTCCTCGTCCACCTCACTTGGCTCCTGGGAGCCCAACTCTTGGTCCTGCTCGAAGCGCGTTTTGTAGCCGTAGTCGGACTCGGAGAGCAGCTCCTCTTCGGTGCCACGTGGCAGCGGGTGGAGCACGAAATGGTCGAGCGAGAAGAGCGGTCCGATGCAGTGCTCGATGCGCTCCTCGTCGTCGTCCTCGTCGTCGGCGTCGTCCACTTCAGAAGACGTCACGTCTTCTTCTTCTTCCTCCTCCTCCTTTTCTTCCGGACACTCCAAGACCATCTCCGAGATCTCGAGGCTCTCGCGAATCGCTCGCAGGCACTCCTCGCACTCCGTGTCACGCCACTCGTAGCCGCCGTTCGTCGTTGGGGCGTACGTGACGATTGTCACACGGGACATCTCCTCCTGGTCTTCCTCGTCGTCGAAGCGCACCGCTTTCACATAGAGCCCCGTGAGGAGACATGTCACGGTCATCAAAACGCGCTCATCGGGGACAGGTCCACGTGGGGCCACACTGATCTTGTCTGGAAGAAGACGTTGAGGAACGGGGGGGATAAAGGGGTCGAACTCACAGATCTCGTAGTCCCAGTCGATGTCCGACTGACAGCAGCCGCCAGCCGACGAGGAGGCGTACCCAGAAGACGTCATCACCTCCGCAATCTCCTCCTCGGGCTCCGAATCCGTGTAGTAGGGCAGCCGGAAAGTGGGATCCAAATCCAACGTCGTCTCGGCTTCCGACGACGACGAGGGCCGAATCCGGAGCGTCTCGTTGAGATGCTCCTCCTCTTCCGTCACAAGCGGAGCATCGTTCCGGGCGGTGGTCTTCTGGAAGAAAGAAAACTATGGAAAAGCGCAAAGGAGAAAGAAAAACTCACGTGGAATCCGGGCAAAATCGAGCGAAGGGCTCCGAGCACAAAGAGCATCGGAGCCAGAAAAACGGCAGTCAGCGAATAGAAGAACATTATTGATTCGTCGATGTTCTGTTCGCGCAAGGGCAGAATGGTTATGAGAAGAATGAATGAATGAGAAGAGGGGAGGGGGGTCCACAAAGGGGGCGGGGCTGGCTGTACCCGCTCCTGGGACAAATGGGTCTCGAACAGAAACCGGGTGGTCAGTGTCGATTTACGCGGGGGGGACACACACTTTTGATGAATAAATAATAATTTATATGGAGGAAAGGGGGGTGGGAAGGGGATTACTGTAGCAGCAAAGGCACGACAGGAGCTCGAGACTTCAAAAAATCACATATTTTTGCAATGAAAAAATAAAATCATCATCTTCTTCGTTTTCCAATGGGAAAACGGCAAATCGGAGGGAGGGGAAGGCACGGAAAATGAAAAAGAAAAAAAAAACTGTTTTTCAAATTTGATTAACGAGAGAGAAGAGAAAGGGCACTTTGGTGTGTGGACGACGACGACGACGGGATGGGTGATGTGTATATAATTATGGAAAATATATGATCTTAAATATGGTGGTGAATAAATAAATATATATATATAGAAATATGCACTTGATGGTGGTAGTAGTGGTAGTTTATCGATCCGAGTCGGCCGAGTCCGAATCGTCGTGCTGACGTGGATGGTAGCTGCCGTCGGAGGAGCCGTTCATCACCATCGGACGCTGAATCGGATCCGACGTGTGGTGCTGCTGTTGCTGCTGCATCGACGGCGTTCCCTGTTGCGAGTGTCCGCGTGACAGTGTGTTTCGTTGATTCGCCGGTTTTACTGGAAACAAGAGATTCAACGGAACGCCTGAGAAGGGCACCGACCGGTGATGATGAGGTTGTGCGCGTTGGCGACCATCATATCGGTGACCTGGTCGAGCGTCTTGCCGAGCACCTCGATGCCGTTCACCTCGAGCACCTCGTCGTCGACGCCGAGCAGGCCGGTCGACTCGGCGAGCCCGCCGTCGACGAGTCGCGAGATGAAGATGCCCGACACTTTGACGACGCCGCGTTCCGTCACGCGCATCGATTGACCGTCGCTGCAAAGAGAGATTTGTTGTGGTGGCAGGAAAGAAAACGGCGAGTGCCGACGGTTTTCATCAGATTTTTGCCCGGAATGGAACAGACCCGTAACATAACTCACGAACTCACCGTAAAACGAGAAAACTCAATGAACATGAAAGTACCACGGAATAGAACATACTCAATGATTTTCAATATTTCTAATTTTCCGAAGAGTTCTATTACGGGCCAGTTTCATTCCGGAAAATTCTACTCTCTGGTACACCCATGAAATGCCGTCACTGGGGAGCATAGTCCTTTTCAGGCCGAGTTCTATTCCGGAGAGTCCAATTCCGTGCTTCTCCCAGAAACTCTATAAATGAACATGTACCGCGTTGTGAAAAGGGGCTCCAGGAGCCCTCGACAAGGGTGGCTTGGCGCGAGGAGCGAAATTTGATAAACTGGTCGTGTTTTACAAGACAAAACCTATCAAAATCTCTTTTCGGGACCATTTCAGCGGCTGCGAAGCGTCCCGGAGCCAGTTTCTAGCGGCCTGGGCCGGATTTTCAATACGAGACGTTCGGTAGTCACTTTCTGACGCTAACGCTGACGTTCGGGCGCGCACATCGAAATCTAACATCGAACACAACGTTTTTTTCAAAGTTTCATCGATCCGGGCCGATTCCCCGACAATTCTGGCTTTCATGATTTTCAAAGACGAATCTTAGAAGACTTATACCCTTTCCTGTTATCTTTCAATACTTTTTTTATAAAATTTGCGATCGCAAGAACGTTTCAGTTCTGTGTTTGCTTCTTTCAGTACTAAGAAGTACTCACCGAATGTAGAACCCGAGCGGTCGCTCCTGTCCGTGTTTGCAGAGACGAACGCGTCGATGCGCCTCGGGCACAATGTCGACGTCGATGATGGCGGAGACCTGTCGGAAGTCCTCGGGATTCGAGATCGAGTAGCTTCGCTTCGGCGGCTTCGCCGTCAGCAACGCCGAGATACCCTTCCACCGTTTGTCAGAGTCCGTTCCGTAGCCGTACTTCTCCTCCCACGACTCGCCGCGTCGTTGGATCAACAGCCGCAACACCGGTTTCGCCGACTCGAACGATTTGCGCAGATTCTGAAGGAAAGAAGATGTGAGGCGGTGTTTAGAAGACGTCACGCGACCCGACTCACATCATCGTTCGTGATCGGCAGCAGGTCCTCGTTGATCGACTTGTAGCACAGTGTGAACTGCACGTTCTCCAGATGGTGCAACTTTTCGACGAGCCCCCGGAATCCGTCGTACGACACGTGCCCGTTATTGAGCGGTATTGAAAATCGTCGCCATTCCGAGTCGAAATTCGATTTCACCTGCAAGCGCGGGGCCGTTTTTCACAGAGGTGAAAATTTCAAATTTCTTCTTATTCTACCGCTGAACTTTATGTTTTTGTATCAAAAATTTGTTTTCAAACGTTTGAAACCATCGAAATTCCGCCAAAACGGGCGAAAACGGATTTTCGATTTTTTCAGCCATTTAGCCAAATTTTGTGCACAAAAAGGCTTTTTTTACGGCAAATCGATGATTTTTGCACGCAATTTTCAGTTAAAGAATTGTTTTTCCGAGTTTTCCAACCATTTTCTTCGCGAAAATTTTTTTTTAAAGCGAAAAACCTGTAGTGTAACGGACGGCTGCGAGGCGAAAAATCCGTTGTGTGACATCTGACTTGGGGCTGTGAATGGAAAAAAAAGAGCCGCTTCTTTTGTGGGTGTGTGTGTGTTCCGGAGGGCCTGAAAGAATGGGTTCAAAATTGGAAAAAAAAAACGAGATGAGTCATCATCATCATTATCATCTTCGAGCCAAATACAATGTGGTGGACACTATATGACCAAATAAAACGAGAGAGAGAGAGAGAGGGGGCGGGTGAAAACAGGAAGAACGGAACGAAAGAAACGGTTTATATTGTGTGAAACTCAACAATGATGGGAAAAACGGGGTGGGGGGGAGGAAAACGAGACTATAAGTTATGGAAAAATGGAGAGAAACACCGCGGAGAGAGAGAGAAAGAGAGAGTATCGATTGATTCTGTCATTCGTCCTCTTCGTCCGAGTCCAAATCGAGCCCTTCCAGCTCCTGAAACTCCACGTTTTCATTTTTCAGCGCTTTTCCCTCGCCTACCTCTGTATCGAAGAGCGCCTCGTCGATCTCCACCTCGTCCTGCGCGCCGATGAGTGTCACGTCGGAGAGGTTGAGAGTGGCGTCACGGAGGAAGAGTTGCCGTCCGGTGAGGCGTCCGGCGAGCGACGCGAGTCGCTCCTTCTCGGCCGCGTCGATTTCCGCCTTCCGTTCCGCGTCGAAACGCTCTTTCCACGCGCGGAACGAGTCGGGCGTCACCACGGTGCCCTCGAACTTTTTGCGGCTCTCCGCCTCCTTCTTCTCCTTCTCGATCTCGACAATCGCCTCTTTCGCCGCCTTTTTCACGTCCATCAGCTCGCCGATCTCGTCTTGCATCGCCGAGACCAACGTGAACACCATCACCATTCCGACGTTCTCCTCGGCCACCAGGCGAAGTTTCTCGCACGATTCGGCGATTCGTTCCGGCGAAAAGTCGTCCTCGATGCCCGTCACACTGATCTCGGGGATCTAGAAACGTCGGAAGTGAGGGAAAACACCTCGAATTTGTGATAAATACCGTGTCTGGATAGGTTTCGGGGAAGACGATGCCAAGATTAACACTGAAATCGTCGTCGCTCGCGTCGCCGTACTGCAAACAAGCGGAAAATCGATAATTCGAAGAATCCTCCGGTGG
Source organism: Caenorhabditis afra (assembly GCA_963570955.1). Taxonomy (NCBI): domain Eukaryota; kingdom Metazoa; phylum Nematoda; class Chromadorea; order Rhabditida; family Rhabditidae; genus Caenorhabditis; species Caenorhabditis afra. The sequence goes on from OY751532.1 coordinate 8,281,575, forward strand.
AAAATCGTTTTTTATCGGTTTCCGAGCGAGAGACCCACCGGAAACACCAGCAAAACATGTGATAAATCAATCGATGGCGCTCACCGTGTTCGATTTCAGCTCGATGCTCAACTCGATGTTCGGAAACGTGCGACATTCCACGTGGAGCTCGCCCTCCGAATAAATGGCCTCGAGAGCCTCGATCTCCTGCTCTTGCTGCTCCTGATTCGACATTTTCGGTGACCGAAGCGCACGAAATAACGATGAATCAGAAGGACCGGAAGGTTTTTCTCCGACGCGCGTCGGCTGCAATGTAAGGTGTGTCGGTTTGCGTAGCGGTGTTTGCGGACTTTGCGGAGGGGAGAAGACTGCAAACTGTCGCCGCCCGCTCGTGTACCTGCCGACTCATGCATATCATCTTCTTTCCCGGAGAAGATTTATTCAGGCGATACATATGAAGTACACATCATCGTTCGGGAATACTCTAGCAATCACCTATAGATAGAAGAGAAATTTGAAAAACAACGCGATCGGATGGGACGGGAGTTTATTCATCGCTCGAAGGCAGCAAAGGAAAAAACGAAATTTAGGGAGGAGTGGATACAATACAAAACACAATCCAAAAAAACACCACCTTTTTCATAATTATTCTTTATTTCGAAACTAAAATTGGTGTGCTCAGAAAACATAAAACAACAATTCTACACATATCTTTTACGTGTTTTATGGCTTGAAGGTAGCCAAGAAGTTGGTGACGATTTCCTTAAGCTGAGCATCGGTTTGTGGAGAGATTTGTCCTTCTTCGCGGATGGTCTTGAGAAGAGCTTGCTGGGAGGAACGGAGATGGGCAAGGAATTCCTTCTCGAACTTGGTGATGTGAGTGGGGTCCAGCTTGTCAAGGTGTCCCTTCACTCCGGCGTAGATGACTCCGACCTGCAAATATTGACAGTGATAACGGTCCAAAGAGCAATCAGTTCGTGTCTTTACATACCTGCTCTTCAATTCCCATTGGCACGTACTGTCCCTGCTTGAGGAGCTCGGTAAGACGGACTCCTCTGTTCAAAAGCTGCTGAGTGGCAGCATCGAGATCAGATCCGAACTGAGCGAAAGCGGCGACCTCACGGTACTGAGCCAACTCAAGCTTCATCGATCCGGCGACTTGCTTCATAGCCTTGGTCTGGGCAGCAGATCCGACACGGGACACAGACAGACCGACGTTGATGGCAGGTCGGACTCCCTTGTAGAAGAGCTCAGTTTCAAGGAAGATCTGTCCGTCAGTGATGGAAATGACGTTGGTTGGGATGTAAGCGGACACATCTCCGGCCTGAGTCTCAATGACTGGAAGAGCGGTGAGGGATCCTCCTCCGAGGGTGTTGTTCATCTTGGCGGCACGCTCAAGAAGACGAGAGTGGAGGTAGAAGACATCTCCTGGGTAAGCCTCACGACCTGGCGGACGACGGAGAAGAAGAGACATCTGACGGTAGGCAACAGCCTGCTTGGACAGATCGTCGTAGATGATGACGGCGTGCTTTCCGTTGTCACGGAAGAACTCTCCCATGGCGCATCCGGAGTACGGAGCCAGGAACTGAAGTGGGGCGGCGTCAGAAGCGGTAGCCGAGACGACAATGGTGTAGTCCATGGCTCCGGCATCAGTGAGACGCTTGACAATCTGGGCGACGGTGGATCTCTTCTGTCCGACGGCGACGTAGATGCAGTAAAGCTTCTTCTTGTCATCTCCGGCGTCGTTGAAACGCTTCTGGTTGATGATGGTATCGATGGCGATAGCGGTCTTTCTGAAAACTTGAGAATAATAATTGCAATCGTAGTTTTCCTCTCACCCGGTCTGACGATCACCGATGATCAGCTCACGCTGTCCACGTCCAATTGGGACAAGCGAGTCGACAGCCTTGACTCCAGTGATCATGGGTTCGCGCACAGAGAGACGCGGGATGATTCCTGGGGCCTTAACCTCGACACGGGATCTCTTGGCAGAGTTGATCGGTCCCTTTCCGTCGATTGGGTTTCCGAGAGCGTCAACAACACGTCCGAGAAGACCATCTCCGACTGGCACGTCGACGATAGCTCCGGTACGCTTGACGATGTCTCCCTCTCTGATGACCTTGTCGTTACCGAAGACGACAACTCCGACATTGTCGACGTCCAAGTTCATGGCCATTCCCTTGATTCCAGAGTCGAACTCAACCATTTCCTCGGCCTGGATGTTCTTCAGTCCGTAGACGCGAGCAATTCCGTCTCCGATAGAGAGAACCTGAAAATATTCGATAGTTAGGTGGATGAAGAAAGATTTACTCACCTTTCCGGTCTCCTCAAGGTTGATGCTCGTCTCGGTTCCGAGAATTCTCTCCTCCAAGATCTTGGAGACCTCGGATCCCGAGGCAGCCATTCCGCGGGCGGAGGTGGCGATTCCTGCATTTTGGACCTGAAAAATGTTTAGTAATTACGTAAACACATTGCAATAAGCTAGATGTGTTTTCAAAAAATTCAAGAGCTCAAAGCTTCTGAACAAAAATGCTCAAACAGTTTTTGAACGGTAAATTTTAAAGTTTCGGAATAAAGTGAAAAGCAGCCTAAAAACACGAGTTGGAGTAGAATTCTGAGGAGAATCTGATAGAGCATACCTTGACGGTGTTTCCGAGAGCGGAAAGAAGGCGTTTCGACAACATCGTTGACTGGTCTGCTCGGAAGGAAATTCCAAAAGCAAAAGTAAAACCGGCGCTGGCAAAGGCGGCTCTACTCGATGGGCGGTGGATGGAATGCAGGTTGTCTCGGGTACGGTAGCAGTTGGCACGCTGCCAGCGTCTCAATGGAGCGCGTTTGCTCACAACCCTCTTCATTTCTCGCTTCCTTTTCGTTGTTTTTCTGCCGATTTTCACCTGAAAATCATGCAAATTTTCCAAAATATTCTGTTTTATTGAATTCGTCTCATTATTTCTTGCAATTTGACACCAAAACTACCGAAATTTCGTTGCAGATGAGCGGCAATCCGAATCAATCTGCCGAACCGCTTGTATCGACATTCGAACGCGCCAGTTCACCGGACTCTGAGTTACCCGATACGAGCGTGCGGGCACCTGAAACTCCAAAACCGCCAAATAAGCCGCAGAATCCACCGACAGCAGCGAAAAATTCGAAAAAGCAAAAAGTTGAGGAAACAGGTCCGAAGAAAATCAAGATTGAGCGAGTTTTGAGCGAAACAGTTCGAAAGGAAAAGGAGAGCCGTGATGAAAAGGTAAAAATATTGTTCAAAATGAGAGAGGAGGTTAATTGTTGTGGGATTTCAGGAGCCAGGGCCGTCATCGACTCGAGACACCGAGTTCGACCTCAATGAGCTGAAGGAAGTCGTGGATAGTGTGGACAAAGAAGCGGAAAAGAAAAAGGAAACCGGAGAGGTCGATCCGCACGATATTTGGACTGCTGCCGACGATCTCTCACTTCTGACTGCCATCACGCACGTCGCCTGCCTCCGTTACACCTACAACACCATGCGCTTCTCGCACGATGTCACTTTCCAAGAACTCGAGAAGCGCTACATGGACCTGGCGTTCAACGAGGCCATCTCGGCGCGTGCTCAAAAGCGCTTCGATCAGATGACCGACCTCCAGATGCTTCAAGCCCAGTCGCGGATCTGTTTCACCCGAGCTGAAGAGAAGTGCCTCGTCGAGTCCGCCGAGCAGATATTGCACCAGATGGCGCCACCGAAGAAGGGCGACAAGAGTGAGCCCGTGAACCACACGATGCTCCGGATTGAGCATTTCAAGCGGATTCTCGACTCAAACCCGACGGTGTTCCACGCGGCTCGCACTCCTCAGGTGCTCTCCGATCACTTCCGACGCATAAAAAGCTATCGGGATAAGGAGATGTTGCCTGTAAAGGAAGATGAGAGAGTCGTCCAACCGAGACGAGGAGTCACCAGTGATGCAGATATGGTTCACCTGCTCGAGTAAGAGCTTGAGAAGAAAGACTTGAAAAATCCTATGATTTCAGGCAGTCCAGCTCACAATTTCATCTCATCAAGGACAATCCGACGCTGAATGTGATTCTCAACAACTTCAAGACTTCGAACGTGCCAGACAACGCAGTTGCAATGATACACGGTCGTTTCCTGGAGTTCGCGATGATCGGCAAGACTGCACTGCTGGGAAGAGCCGGATTGACCGAAACAGTCGATGTGGATCTGTCGATAGAGGGACCCGCTGCGAAAGTTTCACGCCAGCAGGCAATCATACGATTGAATCAGGACGGCGAGTTCACAATCGAGAATATCGGACGACGCACGTTATTCGTCGACGGCAAGACGCTTGTGCAGGGTGTCGCCACTGATCTTCAACGTAGGTTTCTCCATATCGTTCACAGTCTCTAGTCACATTTTTCAGACGGTTCCATCATCCAAGTGGCCAGCATTAGTCTCCTGTTCAGTATTCCGGTTCCCCGCACCATGCACCCGATCACTCGCCAACACGCCATTGCGAATCGTAGAGGCAGCGAAGCCTCGCAAAGACCCGGCTATCAGCAGCTTCAGAAGCCACAACAGCAGCAAGGAATTCCCAAAAGAGGACGCCCAATCGGAGGTGGTGGCGGTTCCCGACCATCGTCGTCGAATGCCGGATCGATGCACTCGGTGGTGCGAAGAGCGGATCCAGTCGAGAAGGAACGTCTTTTAAAAGCGGTCGCCGGAATCGGACACTAATCTAATTGTTTCCACTTAAATACTACATTCCCAATTATTCTTATTTTCAGAATTCATGTAATTGCACTTATTCATCCAAATAAATACAGTTTAAAACGGAGAGGTTTATTAATCTTTGAGATGGAGGCGATTACAAACGTGCACGATAAATTATTGTCATCTGAGAGACGCGATTACTTGTTGGCCGAGTTGACGCGGAGGCTTCTTCCGTTGAAGTCGGCTCCGTTGAGCTGGCTGACAGCCTGGTTAGCAGCCTCCTCATTTCCGAACTCGACGAAAGCGAATCCTCTCGGGCGGTTGGTCTCGCGGTCGTAGACGACTCTGAATTACAAGATTAGGGAAATGAAGAGCTAAGGCAGCTTTGTACCTGACGTTGACGACCTCTCCGACGGTGCTGAAGAAGTCTCCGATCTCCTGCTCGGTGACCTGGTATGGGACGTTTCCAACTGGAAAACGACGATTATTGCATTTGTAACACAGAATATCAGATTGTCACAGAACCTGTCACGAAGCGCTTACAAACCAAAATGCACCCTAGCCTAGGCCTAATTTAGCGACACTACGTTCGAAAGTCTCATCACCATTATATCAGCGCATTTGTGGACCATCCGGCTCCGTAGCGAGTTGATTTGCGAATTTCCCAGGTTCCCGCCACATGTTAAACTAATAATACGGAGTGATTCTACCTGAAATATCGGAATTTGTTGTCACGGAACACGAATGGACCAGAGAACGAAAGCCGACGGGAAAAACGGGAATGTCAAGAATTTTCCACATGCTCATGTGTTTCAAACACGATTTTGGGATAGCTAGGCCTGTGGGAAGATTGAAAAACAGAAACTTACCGTAGACGGAGTATCCTTTGGAGGCCATGGTGGATTTGCGAGGCAAAAGTTGTGTTCTTCGCGAGGAAGTGACGACGAAACTCGACTCGTTTGGGCCTAAAAAACGATGCGCGTGGCGGCGTTGACCTTGCGGGTCTCGCCGCGAAAACGCCGGTTACGGTTGTGTGTCGATTTACGGGCGCGCGCGAAATTTCAATTTTTGCTCGCTTCGCCCCGTTTCGCCGGTTTTCTCGGAAGAAAAACGTCGGAAGTCTTTGAAAAATTTAAATATGCACAGGAAAATAAATAATTTATGTCAAATCAACCCGAGTTCCGTGTTTTGACCACTTTTCTTCGTCGGAACTCGCCAAAAAATCCCAAAAAAATACTCTTCCGGGAATCAAGCTCTTCCTCGCTGAATTGAAGTTTCAAAGTTAGTTTTTCGAGGAAAAAACGTGAGGTAAAAGTGTCCGATCAGGATTAGCGCTCGAAATGAACCAAATGATATTTCAGAGTACGAAAGAAACGGATTACCGCACAAAAAGGTCGCACAAACTGAGTCAGCGACGGCGCGGAAGTCGGATTTCAGTCAAAAACATCCAGCAAACGAAAATACGCGAGCCTCCTCCCTCCCGCGTCAAACCAGAAGATAGAAGGCAGAAGACGTGCGAACCCGAGAAAAAGAGTTTGCTCGACGATGAAACCGACGAAAAACACAGGAAATTAAAAAATATGCCATCCCATTGTGTAGTCGTCGGCCAGGTGACAACGCGAAAAACCTGCCAGATGGAGATGGCCTTGTTTTTCCAGACGCTCCGCTTCACAGCTTCTGCTTTCGAAAAAGCTCGTCCACGAATGTTTTCCCCCACTCGATGTCCATCTCGATTCGAACTTTTCCACTTCCAGACGACGTCATTTCAGATTCAGCCATTGCTCAGCGGCTGTTTTCAGTTTTCAACGTCTCATCGAGAAATACTAGTATCAGGATGTCAGTTTCGCGCATCGCAAACGCGCTCCACTGAAAGTGCAACATTATATTCGCTCCCGTGTTTTCCCTCATTTTCCTCTCGAGACACCCGTCGGCGGCGGGGGGCCTACTGCTCTCTCGTAAACAATCGAAGAAGACACTCTCCTCGTGAGGTGCTATAAAGTGGGCGGAGCAACCCGAAGGGAGAAGAGAGAAGGGGGCGTGGCTTTACGCAAACTCTCCGCTAATCCTAATCCGTTTTGTCTGTTTCTTTCTTTCTTTTCTTTTCTTCGTCTTCTCCCCCCACTTCAGACTACCTCACTCCTCGAAATCTGGCCCCGAAAAAAAGGTTTGCCCCAGCGCGACCTCGAACCCGGCCACCCTGCCAGATCGTCGGGACACCGCCTTAGACCACTAGGCCACCGGTGGGAGCGCGCGCTTTTTGGTTTTTGAACGTCCAAAATGGGAATTTGGAATGTTCTCGAGGCGAACAAGAAGATAATTATAGGGGGCTGCCTCCAAAATGATCGCTAAACCTGTTGTCCACCTTGCTGTCTCGTGACAGCGTGACACACACACACACTTTCCCCAGGCGGGCGCCGGCGATATGTCCCAATTAAGAGCCGAATTAGCCAAAATCAATTAAAAGCCGACGTGACCATATTTGGAATACCAATCAAGATGGCGTTTGGGGGGAGATGTCCCTCTCTTTTTTCTTCAAATGACAAAAGAGGGAAATGGGGAAATTTTGCAGAAAACACGGAAAAGAAGAAGAAGAGGAAGATGATGTTGATGAGCAGCCGAAAATGGATCCTCGAGAAGACGCCCAACGACTTCTTCTCCCGAATGCCCGCCTCCATTCGTGAGGTACGTGCCACACAGCTCGCGGGGTTTCTAGGCCATCGGCCCGTATTTCTAGGCCATCTCTTGGAACGACTGGCCGAGACCGGCGTTTTCTAGGCCATGGCCTAACTTTTTCAATTTGTGGTGTTCCTAGGCCACACTTAAGGGGGGACGAACACTTCCTGGTCCCCTCCTTTTAGTGACACTTTTCAATTTCGCCTTTTTCCTTTTTTCGTTTTTTTTTGTTGTTTTTCGCATTGAATCGAATGGATTGGAATGTGAGTCATCTGAAAAATAGAGAATTTTAAAAATTTTGAAAAAAAAATTTTTTTTCGAAATTTTTCGAAATTTTTTTTTCGTGGATAACCAATTCCTTTCTATTTTTGAACGCACTCGTTTTTTTTTGGCTAAAAAAAGAAATTTATTCAATTTCGCCATTTTGCCAAATTAATTCTTCGCGAGCCCCCCTCCGATTCGTCGGAATTCGACGACGAGATTTTCAAATTTTCCACTGATTTTCGGTCCCATTTTTCCCATTTTTTCAAGGAAATCCTTTTTTTTTCCTCTTCCAGATGCTCATTTTCAGCCACACACAAAATCCCTGAGAAAATTACTTTTTTTTTGTTTTTTGGTTCCAGTGATTTTTGCGCGGGTGGGTCACTGGTGGCCTAGAGGGTTTTTCTAGGCCATCACGTGACACTAGTTACAAGGTACTGTAGATTGGGAAAGTAAGAAAGTAGAGGTTTCTAGGCCAACCGATCCAGGAAACTAGGCCAACCCGCTAGACCAGTTCTTCGCCTATATCTCGGCTCGGAGAAGAGAAAAATGGTCAAGTCGTCCTATTTTTCGAAAGCTCTTCCAATTTCCCATCGAATCGTGAGCTCCCGGACATTTCGTAACCGCTGAAATGGTCCCCGAAAGGAGATTTTCGTTGATTTGTCTTGTAAAACATAGCCAGTTCATCAAATCTCGCTCGTCCCGCTAATCCACCCTTGCCGAGGGTGTCTGGAGTTTTTGGTTGAGTTCCAAGATCCATCGACAAGGGTGGATTCGCGGGATGAGCGAGGTTTAATAAACTGGCTATGTTTTACAAGACAAATCTTCAAAAATCTCCGTTCGGGACCATTTCAGCCGCTGCAAAATGTCCGGGAGCCGGCCCAAGTTGGCCTGAAACCCGTGTGGGCCTTGAAGTTTTCCCCATTTGCCTCCCGGACATGTCAAAATGTCATTTGGCGCGAGAATCCGTCTCTTTTTTTCAAATTTCGCCGCCGAACGATTTTTGGCATTTTAAAGGGCTTCTTCTGGCAGTTACGAGGGCTTCCAGCACTCGATTTCACCCCCGGAATTTCGGGAAAAAAACACACGAATTTCGCTCGTTTCCCTCTCGTTTTTCGATCCGAAATTCGATAATTGATGACGTGCCATCGGGGCGGAATTGAGTTTTGGTCGGAAAAGTGCCGATTTGAGTGAGTGCATTCGCATTTCGACTCGAATACTAATTTTCTCATTTTTGATCGGTTTTTCCAGCCATTTTCAGCCAGAAAACTCTTATTTTAGCCGTTTTTTGGTTATTTTTCAGTCTAGGTTTATCGAGCAGAATTGAGTTATTCTGGCAATTCTGTTGCTGAAAAATATGCATTTTTGGCCCCCATTTTCCCAGACTATTCATAGAAATGGAGGCTTTTTCTTCGTTTTTCAGTTGCTTTGCTTTTTGTGAGAATAAAAACATTGGCGAGTCTGTTAAAGTATTTTTTTTGGCAGCAGACTCATTGGAATTCAACTTGAGCCCTTTTTCCCCCCCCCCCCCCCCCCCACTAATTTGATTTTCGTCGCATTTTCCTTCGAAATTCGAGGTCAAAGAAGGTTCAAACGGGTACATTGTACCAGAAACGTCATTTTCCATCGAAAAGACGGAAGAAAAAAAAGTTTGCCACGGGGCGGCCTCGAACCCCGGACCCCAAGATTGACCGGCACGCCCCGGGGACCACTAGGCCATCCGGACACCTTTTCGCGAAAATGCGATTTTTCACGGTTTCAAGGTGCCCGCATGATTTTTAACACATTTTTCGGCGTTTTCCATCGTATTTCTTGTATTTCAGCGAGGAAAGACGGAAAAAGTGCCACGTCATTTTGTGTGGTAGGGGGGTGGTGGTGCCACGTCATTCTCATTCTGACTAACAAGTCCAACCAAATGTGCCCCCCCCCCTCCGCATTTTTTGTCTTAATCCGCCCATTTTCTCCTTATTTTGAATGGGAAAAAATGCGGAAAAAAATGACGATTTTTTCGTTCAATTTCGCTATTTTTCTGAAAATTAATAATTTTTTCAAAAAAATTATTATTTTTCCCCCGTTATTTCCCTGATTTCTATGTTTTCTATTTTGAACGAGGAAGTTTTTTTTTTGGCGCCCCGATTTTTCCCGAGAGACCAATTTTTACCTTTTTTCCTATTTTTCGATTGTATTTATAAATATTTATATTTAAGCGATCAAAAATCGAGTGGAAAATTAAAATTGGCGGCGGGAAATTTGAAAAAAAAAAACGCTCAAAAGATCAGTTTTATGATGCAAAAACAACCGGGGGGGGGGGGGGGGGGGGGGGGGGGGAGAATTCCAGCGGTTTTTATGAGATTTCTCGAATTTTCCAATGAATTTTTAATTCCGAATTGCGAATTTGTGGATGAATAATACTACCAGTACCACTACATGTTTTATGCGTTTTTTTCCTATTTTTCTAGAAGCGCATTTTCGAAAAAAAAAATTGTTTTTTGATCTACTTGCTAGGAAGATGCGATCTACTTCTTGAACTTCACCCCAAAACGTGTTTGACCTACTTTTCATTCGTTTGACCTCTTTTTCCTTCGTTTGACCTACTTTTCCTTCGTTTGACCTACTTTTCATTCGTTTTACCTACTTTTTCTTCGTTTGACCTACTTTTCCTTCGTTTGACCTACTTTTCCTTCGTTTGACCTACTTTTCCTTCATTCGACCTACTTTTCATTCGTTTGACCTACTTTTCATTCGTTTGACCTACTTTTTCTTCGTTTGACCTACTTTTCATTCGTTTGACCTACTTTTCATTCGTTTGACCTACTTTTCATTCGATTGACCTACTTTTCATTCGTTTGACCTACTTTTCATTCGATTGACCTACTTTTCATTCGTTTGACCTACTTTTCATTCGTTTGACCTACTTTAAAGTTGTGAAAAGTTCGAAAATGGTTTTGATCTACCTTTTTTAAATCTAGTCTATCCCAAACTTGCAGAACTTTAAAAGAAGTGGGCGAGTTCGATTCCTCACCATAACCAATCGATTTTGATTTGAAAAAAATCGGTCCCCACCAAATTTGACCTACCCACAACCCGCGAAACCCACAAATCTAGCGTTTTTCCACCGACGAAAAACGAAAACCATTTTTGTTTGGATATCGGGACCTGTTTAATCTCTGCCCCACAATCTTTGCCGCTGTTTTTCGTCCCGTGCTCCTTTTTTTTTGCTCATTTCGCATGGAGAAGAAGAAGGGGGTTCATTACTTGTCCTCCTCCTCTTTTCCACAGCTGAAAACATGTGGGAATGAGGCGGCGCGCATTCCCAATAGAATGCCCGAGAGCGCGCCGCATAAAATATTACTGAGCATGATGTCCTGATCGGTGCTCTTTTGCGGCCCGATGGGCGGTATGGTTCATCGAAAGTTCATGGGCTGAAAAGTGGGCGGAGTCTGGAGAGGTGGAATAAAAACATCCCCCCCTCTCCACCCCGAAGCGTCGGCGTTTCCGGGAAATTAAAAGGGGGGGGGGGGGTATTCCCAAATCAATTTTCGCGATGCTCCGGGCGCTTCCTCTTTGATAGATCAAAAACATTCTCTTCCTGCCTCCCTGCCTCCCGGTGTGACGTCCCGGGGTATTTTGCGTGTTACGCTGTCACACTGTCACACACTCACGGTGACACCTTTTCACCCCCCGTTTTTGAGTGTTCTATTGTTCATGCGCACCGCCACTGTTTCACTTATTTTAGTTTTTGACGGTTGAGATGGTGACGATGGATTAGGGGCGGGGAGTTGATCTTGGAAAAATCATAACTTGGAAACTAGAGGAGCTAGAGAAAAGTTGTCAATTATCAAAATGTAGCCAAGAAAGAGAGGAAAAATGTGTTAGTTGACCACTTTTTTGTATCTCTTCTAGTTTTCGAGATGTACCCCCTATCAGAAGGCTGGAAGAAAAAATGGCTCAAGTTCGATTCCCCACCCCTTCCAAACGGTTTTTTCTCGCCTAAAAAGTCCAAAACCTCTTAATTCGCAGTTTTTCATTACCCTTTTCTAGTAGTAGCTTTTCTAGTGTTGACAACACTGTTTTCTCCCTTCCTTCCGCAACGATCGATGTGTCATGTGCATCTGCTCATGCTCATTGAGCGCCCGCTTTTCCGGCTCCGGGACGGTTCCGAACCGTCCCGGAGCCGCTTTTCCACCATGTGGGAGACACCAATTTGAAGCTCATTTTCGAGTGGGGACGAAGCAAAAACGCGCTCTATAGCACACTCGTCGTTTCGACACGTGGCAGTGCGATAGAGCGCGTTTGCAGAAAGCAATCAGCTCTCGGCAAACATCGAGCAGAGAAGGCTGTGACTAATCGCGGAAGTTCTCACACATGTCTCATTCGCTTGTTTCCCCCCCAAGAACCCAATATCCGGTGTGTCTGTTATTCGCTTGGTGTTCCTTTCAGATGATGTTCGACCAATTGTCGGCCAACAACAACACGAGCATCGGTGGCAGTAGTGGTGGCAGTGGAAGTGATACCGATCAGGTGAGCCCCCCTCGACGATCTCATCACACAACGAGAGCTCTTCAGACGATGGAGCAACCGTCGTTGGAGATCATGCTCCTTCACCATCTCATCATCATCCTGCTCACACTTGTCGGCAACTCCCTCCTCATCTACGTCATCTACAAGAACAACAAGGTGCTCCGGCGGAAACGTGTCACACCCGTGCAGGTACCCAAACCTTCATATCTCGAGATTGGGACTAGCTGAAGAAAAGTTGTCAACTGACATTCTGTTCCTCACACTTTTTCCTATATTTTGACAGTTGACACCTTTCTCCCAACTCTTCTCATTTCGGAGATAACCGCCGGGTGTTCAGATGCTGATGCTGCACATGTGCGCCGCCGACATCCTGTTCGCCCTCATCTCGGTCGGCCCGACGATGGCGATCACTGCGACGGTGCCGTTCTTCTACGGACCCAACTGGCTGTGCAAACTCACCAAATTCCTTCAAGTCATTCCGATGTACGCCTCCTCGTTCCTGCTCGTCGCCATCAGCGCCGATCGATATCAGGTGCGTGGGCGTTTTATCCGGGGAACTAGAAGGGATAGCGGAAAGATGTTAACAGGCAATTTGGTGCTTATACTAAGGGCTCTATTTTGGTAGTTGATCGCTTTTTGATAGCTCTTCTAGTTTTCGAGATATAAGCCTTCGCCTTCTGTAGGCGATCTGCCGTCCGCTGGCCTCGATGAAGTCGTCGGCCTACAATCGTCCGGCGCTCTACTCGACGATCGCGTGGACAGCGGCAATCCTCTTCTCGACACCCCAACTGTATCTGTTCGAGAAGCGTGACGGTGACTGTCACGAGAACTACACGGACGACTACCAGTACCCGTTGTACGTGTGCCTCTTCAACTCGGTCGTCTGGCTTCTGCCGTCCGCCATCGCCGGCTATCTCTACTTTTGTGTGTGTAAGGCCGTCTGGAAGAGCACATCGTTCAGCAGCTCACTTCGCAATAATAACAACAACAATAACAATAACAACAACATGAAGGCGAAGATGGAGCATCTGAAATTGGCATCGAACGGCGGTATGCAAGCGCATCACAAAGGAGCCACAATGCAGTGTGTCGAGCTCGACCGGCGACGTGTTCAGACGGTCAAACTCACGCTCACCATCGTCGCCGCCAATTTCCTGTTGTGGGCGCCGTTCTGCATCACATCCGTCATCGACGCCTTGTGGCCCTCGTCCATTAGTAAGTGCGGCAATCGGATGGGTTCTAAGCTTAGCAAGTTATACCATTCGATAGGAAATGCCATAGGCTTTTCAAAAATAGGGCAACTTGACTGTTTATCCACGCTCCGAAGCGAGTTATAGGCGAAAAAAGTTTTCTAGGCCATGAGACCATGAAATTCGAGAAGAAACGGGAGGAAATTTAGAAGTCTCTCTGAAATATCATTTGGCAGTGCCTAAACGTGTAAAAAGCTTCCAAAGCTTATTTCGGGTTGATTGGGGGGCCGGCCTGCAGTGACCTGAATTGGCCCGAAACGGCCTCAAAGTGGGCCAATGAGTTGAGCTTAGCAAGTAACACCATACAATGGGAAATTTCATGGGCTTTGCAAAAATAGGCCAACTTGACTGTTTACCTCATTTCCGAACCAAGATATAGGCGGAAAACTAGTCTGGATGGTTTCTAGGCCTTGACCGACAGTTTCCTGGATGGGATGGTCTAGAAACCTCTACTTCCCAATTTGCGATAACTAGTGTCAAGTGGCCTAACTTTCGCTCTTCCAGACTCGACGTTCGCCACGTACATCATGTTCTTCGGCAATCTGAACAGCTGCATGAACCCGTGGCTGTGGTTCCACTTCAATCGGTCACAACTGCGACGCGCGTGTCCGTGTCGTGCCTCCTCCTCGGAGCCGCTCATCCAATCGTTAGTTTACGTACACATCATGTCCACCGAGCACACCACCGACGCATTCTGAACTGGCGTTTTTGTCACGCCGTCACACTGTCACACACCCACGACGGCACCTTTTCACCCAGTTTTTGAGTGTTCTATTGTTCATGCGCACCACCACTGTTTCACTTCTTTTTTTTTTCGTAGTTTTTGTTTCAGTTTTTGATGGTTGAGATGGTGATGACGGATTATGGGTTGGGAGTTGATTTTTTTTCGAAAAATCATTACTTGAAAACTAGAGGAACTAGAAAAAAGTTGTCAATTAACAAAATGTAGCCGAGAAAGAGAGGAATAACGTGTTAATTGACAACTTTTTTGTATCTCATCTTATTTCCGAGATATACTCCCCTTTAATAATTGGCATTGGCTAACACGCGCCCTAACAGGAAGCTCGGGGAAAAAATTGCTCAAGTTCGATCCCTCACCCTTTCCAAACCATTTTTTCTTGCTAAAAATGTCTAAAAGTCGTAGATTAATATCTGAAATATCAAATTTCCCGGATTTTCCAAAAGGTTTACCGCGAAATCCCCGGAAAAGACGTTACTTTGCAAAAAAGGCGCTCCAAATTCAGTTTTTCTGATATTTTAAATAATTTCACTACCGCAATGTGATTTAAAATGAAAATGATGAAAAAAAATGGTTTGGAATTACTGGGGGCACCGAACTCGACCACTTTCCTTTTCAACGAGCAAGAGCTCGAGAACTGGAAGAGTTGGAAAAAAGTGAAAAAGTTGTCAATTATGAAAGTACAGCCCTTGATCTTAAGGAATCGTAAGGAATAAAAAGTTAGTAGACAACTTTTTTGTATTTCTTCTAGTTTTCAAGATAGATCCCATTTAAACATAGAACTAGATGTGCGGGTGCTGAAACAGAAAAAAGTTCGATTCCCCCACCATTGCAAACCATTTTTTCTCAGCCCAAAACGTCCAAACCCGTAGTCTATTGTGCGCGGTGTGTTCTCGTCGGAAAGTAGTTGACATGTCAATTCTCAACCCCCTTGACGACTGCTACTTCCTATCCATCATCATCATCATCATCATCTGTGTATTTTCTCCTCTCCGACGTACTTCCTGTGTTTCTTCTTCTTCTTCTTCTTCAACTTTTTGCATTCCGCGATAATCGGCAGGATTAAAACACACACACGCACATTCCAGTCGTGGTGGCGGTGGACGTGGCGGTGGCGGAGGCGAGAAGGATGTGGATCAGGCGCTCACCGAGTTCACCGTCGAGATGGCCGTCAATTCCGAGTCGAATCGATCGTTTTGAACATCTTCTCTGTATCTTTGTGTACCTTTGCAATTGTTTTAACAACTTGAAAAACTTCATTCAACTTCTTTTTTGTTTGTTTGTTTGTTTTCTTTTTTGGAAACGATTATTGAGGACAGAAGAGAGGCCGGGAAAGGAAGGAGAAGGAGAGAGAAGGATGAACACACACAATCGATTGGAAGAAGCAAAGGGGGGGGGGTTTGTTGTTGGACGAGTGAAGAACGAAGAAGAACGAAGAAGACGACGACGACGGGCGTCTAGCCGAAACGCGGCTTCTGGATGCCGTCGATGGTGCGCAGGAAGCCGGACATGTCCTCGAAGCCGTCGAGCGGCGCGCGACGCTCCTTGGCCGGCAGGAAGCGCCTGAAAACACACACACAGGTGTAACGGTCACGGTCACACCAGTCACGGTGACAACGACTCACTTGATGTACTCGATCTCCTGAGCACGAGCGGCGGCGGCACCGTCAGCGCCGCCGTCCGCGTCGACGAAGCCGACGACGGGTCCGGCCTGAAGGCGTCGCGGCGACGACGACGGCGACGACTCGATGACGTACGAGTCGGCGTGATGGATGGCGACGGCGGTGATCGCCAGCAAGGCGATCAGAAAGCGTGACGACATTACGGGGGGACTACCTGGAAACAAGGTGGTTGGGGATGCGGCAAGGGGGTCAGAGGGAAAGGGCTTTAAGCTCAGAGCTAAGAAAAACCACGAGTGCCGGGAGGTTTTTAAAAATGACGGTAATGTGCTGAACAAATTTGGGCCCGAAATCTCATCTCTAGTAAGAGTTACAGTCGAAACCGTACTAGGGAGGCAAGCCTAGGGGTATTGTCTTCCGGCACCCCTATATCTTGGGAACTAGGAGAGATGGGAGAAAGTTGCCGACTGACAAAATATAGCCGACAAAGCGAGGATAATTTTGTTAGTTGATAACTTTCTCCCATCTCGTCTAGTTTTGAAGATACGATGGGGAGGGGCGCCGTCTACAAGCTTGAATCAGACCCGTAGGCCCTCAAACCCGTTTCCAGCCTTCCGGGGGGAGAGAGCCCGTAAGCTCCGAGGCGGGAGAGCAGCAGCTCCGTGTAGTGCTCTAGAGACCCGTAGGCCTTTCCGAGAGAGCACCGCAGAGCTGCTGTCCTGACTTTCCACTGCTCCGGGGGGCGCCCCTTTTATACCGGGCCCCGGAAGCGTTTATCCACCCTTTCCGGGAAAAGGGGCGTGGCCTCTTATTGGAAAGGTAGCTCGAATGTCGCAAATCTCAATCAACTCGTGTGCATGTGCGTGCGTGTCCGAGCGCTGACAAGTTGTTATGAGCGAGCCCCCACCTCAACGTCTAATTGGACGTCACGCGACCGGAAACTGTCCGTTTCGACTGTCAGATGGCCCGAAACACACGGATTCGACGACGTCATCGTCGAGAGCACGTCTTCTTACCTGGGGCCCATCGGAATTCCCATGTTTTGGGCAGGGGGGTTTATCGAGAAAAAAGAGGGGTGCCAAAAAGTTAATCAAAACGTAACCCCGAGAACCCCATAAAACTCGCGCCTTTCTACGAATCAACCCATGGCCTTTGGCTCAAACGTAGCACTTGCTGGCCTAACTTTCCCCTCATCCGGTTTTCTAGGCCACCGCCTTTTGCAACTCTATTAATAACGAATACTTACGATAAGAATCTGAAAATTGTGTGTAATCTTCACAATCTCGTTTGGAATCACAAGAGTAACCAACAAAAAAAAAACACCAACAACGAGATCGGTATTCGAGATAACGACGTCTTCTTCTGATGAAGGCGTCAGAATTCCGAATTCCAAATTCTTTGGAACCACACGATGAACGACGCCATCGAACGCGACGTCTTCCGTCGAATGAGCATTCGACCGCTCGAGGAGCACCGCTTCAGCGTTCACCAGAAGCAGCCCGACGACGTCGTGCTTCCCGCCGCTCGGCCGGTCGGTAATTCGCGACGTCATCTGTTCGCAAGACGACGACGGGCGTGCTTTGCAGAGATTCACGTGTTGGGAGTGTCACAAGAGCATGGAGAACGAGCACGTCGTACTTTGGCATCAGTGGGAGCACACCAAAGAGTACAACGGATTTCTCGACGGAAAACGGCTGGCCGATCTGCCGCCGTTCAATTTCGTGAGTCTTCCAGGGGCGCGCCTTTATCACCGCCCGCGCGGGCTGCTGTCAGGTTGCACTCGGTGGCGCAACCGGTAGCGCGCGCGGCCGGCAATCGAGCAGCCCGGGTTCGGACCACAATGCCCATTTATCCTTTTTCCTCGTTTCCAGTACTTCCCGTGCCCATTCTCGACGTGCAATCTCAAGTTCTACCATCTCATCGACGCCAAATTCCACTATCTGACGGCGCATCAGTCGTGCAAGTTCACCTGCTGCTGCGGCGCTCACTTTGGCACCTACGAAGCGGCGCTGACGCACTTGAGCATCGTCGATATGTCGCACTTTTTGAGTGTAAGTACAGTAAGAGAAATCGTTGGTTTTTATTGAAATCGACTAGAGCATAGTGCTCACCACCGCCGCCTGTGGCACCTTCTTGACAGTCATGTTCGCCCAGGTGGGATCCTGAAAAGAAGGGGTCATCAGAAGTTGTAGTGACAAGGTGTAGAAGACGTCACCAGATGCTTCTCGAAATCGCGATTCGGTTTCGACCACGAGACGTAGAGCAAATCCTTGCGCGCCATCATCAGCCCCATCATCGGCACGCGCGCTTTCTTCTCGTCGACAGCAAAGATGCGGAGTTGTCCCGGCACGGCGACCTGCCGACAGAATTCGTTCTTCTGGACGACGGCGTTGAGAATTTTGTCGACGAGCCGCTCGATCAACGTCTCCGCCTGATCCTCGTGATCGCCGCTGCGGCAGTAGGAGCGGAGTGTCTCCTGTTCCGGCTCCGTCAATTCTTTCGAGATCAACGTCTCGAGTTTGATGAGTTGGAGCACGCGGGCGCTCAGAATGATCAGGTCTTCGGGCTGCAATAGGGCGAACATGCATTTTTTGAGAGTTTCGGTCATAGGCCTACAATCGGATTTCGGTTTTTTGAGCGCAAAAAAATTTCAAAATAGCTTCTAAGGGTTAGTCGACCACTCAAATTGTAGCTATTTTTAAGGTCTATTTAATAAAATTTCCTCGGAAATTCACCGATTATCCGCCTCTTCTATAACCGTCAAGGTCCGTCCAGGCCTGTCCAGACATGTAGAGGTCAGGCCCGGCGTTTTAAAGGCCTGAGAAAAATCGGGAAAATTTCGAGTAATTTCCATAAAATAGGCCATCTGAATAGCTACAATTTGAGAGGTCGACTGACTCTTAGAAACTATTTTTAAATTTTTTATGCCCAAAAAACTGAAAGCCCATCGTAGGCCTAGAGCGGAAGTCTCGATCCCAGGTTTGAAGGGGTTCTAACTTCAAAAACAAAAGAGGTAGGACAAAGTTGTCAACTAACAACTTGTTCATCACACAATTTTCTATACTTTAACAGTTGACAACTTTTTCCCAGCTGTTCTAGTTTTTGAGATATGCCTCTCAATCAAATCGTCTCACCGGTTCCTCAAAGTTCGGCGCCGACTCGGTCTCGTTGGCCTTGAGCACTTTGCACTGTTTCGTTTTGTACTTCTTCCTCAACTTTTTCACCTTCTCGACGACGTCGCCCATCTTCTGATCGCCGTTCACGTCGACCGGATCCACGTCGATCTTCCACCGCATCTTGTTTTTGATGCCGTGCGTACCGGATTGGGCGGGCGCCGCCGGTCCGACGACTTCTTCGAAGACCGACGCCTCCTGTTGCTCCTCCTTCTCCTTCTTCGCGCTCTTCTTCACCTCTTCGCTTTTCGAGCCCGATTCCTTCTTCTCTTCCTTTTTCTCTTCCTTCTTCTCTTCTTTCTTCTCCTCGACGGGTTTCGACGGCGAAATCACCACTGGCGCTGGCGGCGGCGTCACCACCACAGGGGGAGCCACCGGCTCTTCGGCTCCCTTCGGCGGCTCTTCGGGAGCCCGTTTACGCTTCTGAAAATGAGAAGACGTCGAAATTTCGAAATCATCGACGTGAGAAAGAAGACGCGCGCCGCGCCCTTATCACCGCCCGGACGGTGGTCTGCTTAGTCTGCCTGTGTGGCGCAGCCGGTAACGCGCCGGCCGGCCGTGCGAGGGGTCGCGGGTTCGAACCCGCGTGCCCTTTTTTAAGTTTGTAAGAGCAGAAAGATCACCCAAAACATGCAACAGTCACTGCAAAATATTCCACACATCGTAACTTCGAAAAAAAAAGAAATGCCTCCAATATTTCGTCACATCTCACGCGTGACTCTCCCCAAAAAGTCCGTGCCAACTTACCACCTGACTCTTCGACTTTGACGTCTCCGCCGACAAATTTCTCGGCGCTCGGTGCTCGTCTTCGGCAGCCGTCGTCGTCTCCGCACTGCAAATCAAAATCAAATTTCGAAATTCGCGCCAAAAAACAAACGATGGCGACGAGGATTTGAACGGCGAGAGAAGCCATCTCGAAATGGAGCGGCTCTTCGATTTGGACTTGGATTTCCCCATTTTCGAGTCAGTGCGCTTGTTTTTCCCCTGGCGGAGTGAGTGACGGATCTATCGAAGAATAAGGCGAGCGTCTTTTTGAGTTGAGTCAAAAAGCCGGCGAAACGCGAGGTCACGCTTGGAGGTGTCACGTGACCAATTTTGTTTAACAATTTGTAAAGCAGAGTTGTTGCGTAGTGTTGTTGTGACCCGCAAATGCTAACTTGTCAATCATGGCCTAGAAATCGAGTTGGGCTCAATCTGGAGAAAGTTCGGCCATGGCCTAGAAACTGGGTTTTTCAGCCGTGCTACCAGTGTCCGTGTCACGCGAAACTCTTCTCGACCCGTGACGAGTACACCGCCCATCTACAATCGCGCGACTTCAAATGCGCCGATCCGACGTGTCACATGTTCTTCGGCTCGAACGACAGCGCCGTCTCGCACCTCTTCAATCGACACTATGCAAGTCTTGTTGCCGATCGATCGACTATCGATCGATTATCGATTGATTTGTTGTTGTTGCAGAAGCACGTGCGAATCGGTTTCCGTAAGGTGTTGCTCGCCTACGAGCTGTTCGTCAAGTACGGCGAACGACTCAACGAGCGTCGCGACGGACGGTTCCATTGCGGACACTGCTACCGCAGCTTCTACACCCAGGCACGAATGGAGCAACATCAGAGAGCCGCCAAGTGCAATGAGGTGCCCGAGAATGTAGGTCAAATATGGGGGAAGAGGGGAAACGGGGTGATGGGACTAGAGCGACCTCCAAGTAGTTCAAACTTCATACTATAGCCGTGATTGGTGTTTCAAACGCGCCCCGCTGAGACAGTACTTCGCCTCGGCCGAAATTCTTTTCGAAGTTTTGTCGTTTTTCGCCAATTTTTGCCCAATTTTCTCCATTTTTTGGGGAAAAACTGAATGAAAATGTTAATAAGCTGCTCTAAAACCAAAATTTCAACTGCTTTTCTCGAAAAAATGAAGAAAATCGGGTGAAAATCGAGAAAAACGGCCGAAAACGGAAAATAATTTCGCCGCCGCCATCCAGAAATTTGGCTTGCGTTCAATGGAGCGCGTTTGAAACACGAATCACGGCTATAGTAGCCCATAACTTGAGAACTAGAGGAGCTGGGGAAAAGGTGTCAACAAACAACTTATTTTTTAGACTAAGGGCTATATTTTAGCAGTTGACACTTTTCCGATAGCACTTCTAGATTTCAAGATATGACTCATCGAAAACCTCGTCCAGAAGTGGAGGTTCAGACCCGTCCTTGATACCTTCGCTTGAAGGGGGCAAATTTGGAAAACTAGAAGAGCTGGAAAAAATTTGACAGGTAGCGGGCCATTTTTGAGATAAAGGGCTATATTTTGATAGTTGACACTTTTCCGATAACACTCCTCGTTGTCGAGTTATGATTTTTGAAAGTTCCAATGTCTTTCCATACCTTCGCAGCCCGTCGCAAAAACTTCCACATATCTCGAAAACTAGAAGAGCTTGATGAAACTTGCCAACTAACAATTTGTTGCTCATATTAAGACCTCTATTTCGGTAGTTGACACTTTTTCGATAACACTTCTAGTTTTCGAGATACGAGGCCTGAAAGCTTCTTTCAGGCGTTCTCGCTGCTCATACCATGCAGATGCGGCCATCAGTTCGTCTATTGCACCCGCCAACGTGACCTGCTTCTGAAGCATCTGACGCCGTTCCGCGAGGTGCTGGAGCATCTCGCTCGCGAGGCTCCCTACAGCAACATGGACGACCTGTGCGAGGTCTATCACGCAATGTCCCGCGCCATCTACGACGTCAATCAGCGGCTCGTCGGCGAAAAGTACGCCCACTATCAGAAGGGCGATCCGTTCGAGCATCACGAGCTGACGGCGAATCAGATGGCCAAACTGTTGTTGGGCGTCGTCGAGTACTTTTTGGCGACGATGTGAGGATGACATGTTGAATAAACCGTTTTTTCTGCGAATTGCGGCGAGGCATTATGATTGGGGGGTGTATCTCGAAAACTAGAAGAGATAGAGAAAAATTGTCAACTAACAATTTGTTTTTCAAGTTAAGAGCTACATTTTAGTAGTTGACAACTTTCTCCCAACTCTTCTAGTTTTCGAGATGTACCCCCTTGAAACCCCCAAGGTCAACTCCACGTCGCAACAAGATCCGTCGGCATTAGAGCTATTATCGGATTTTTTTGAATGCAATACGCAGACAAATTTTGTTTCCAAACAGTTTCAATTCCCGCTGTTGGTCTCGCCACGAAGAAAGCGAGAGAGTGAGAGACGACAGACGACGAGACAAAAACATTTTTTCGCGCGTTTTTCGTGAATTTTCGAAAAAACGACCCGTTTCAGTACTTTTTCGATAAATTGTGAATTGCAATTAATATTTCTTCAATTTTTAATCTAAAAACAGGTCGTTTTTTCGAAAATTTACAAAAAACGCGCGAAAACATTTTTTGTCTCGTCGTCTGTCGTCTCTCACTCTCTCGCTTCCTTCGTGGCGAGACCAACAGCGGGAATTGAAACTGTTTGGAAACAAAATTTGTCTGCGTATTGCATTCAAAAAAATCCGATAATAAGAAAAACCACGAGTGCCGGGAGGTTTTTAAAAATGACGGTAATGTGCTGAACAAATTTGGGCCCGAAATCTCATCTCTAGTAAGAGTTACAGTCGAAACTGTACTTGAGAGGCAATCCTAGGCGGGTTGTCTTTCAGCACCCATATCTTGGGAACTAGGAGAGATGGTGAAAAGTTGTCAACTGACAATTTGTTCCTTAAGCCAAGAACTCCATGTTAGTAGTTGACAACTTTCTCCCAACTCTTCTAGTTCCCAAGATATGCCCCCAACGTGTGTTGACCCTCGGGGGCACCCTGATACAGTAACCCTGTGCCACTCCCCCAACCCCCTCCGATCTCCAAAGATCAGTAGTTCCGGTGGAACGTTCAGAAGCATCCATGGCTGCCAATCTGAACCGTCCGTATGTGTGCGGCTCGACGCTCGGCGTAAGTCGTCGTCTCTCCCTCAAAATAGGCTCCGCCCCTCACTTTTCCAGTCCTTCCTCGGCTTTGTGCTCTTTCTCGTGCTCATCGCCGCGCTCACGACGACGACACTCAACGTTTTCCACCTCACCAAGTCGGAGAACCACGTGTCGGTGATGTTGTGGCTCATCGGCGCCACGTGGCTCTACGTGGCGCTCGCGTTCAACTCGCCGCTCTTCTACGCGCTCACCGCGTTCTGCGGTTTCGTCGTTCTCATCTGCGAGACGGTGCTTCTGGTCATCGTGCTCTACGACGCCGCCTTCAAAGATTCGGACGACGATGGCGTCGAGAAGTACGCAGGCATTTTGGGCTTCGTGCTCGGCCGGCTCTTCTGGATCACCATCCATATTCTGACCGCCGCGGCGTGCTTCAAACTCGGCATGGAGCCCGAGGCAACGCCTCCGCCTCCGCCGAAGCAGCAACGTCGTCAGATTCAGCAGCACCGGAAGAAGACGTTGGATTCGGTGGAGAAGAACGCCGCGTCGTCGTCGTTCACTTCGGACACGTCGACGTCGTCGAGCAGCTCCTCTTCCAGAAGACGTCCAGCCAGAAAGTGACCTCCTATTTTCTACTTGTTAATAACTAATAAACTGACATTGTCACGTGACCGTTACCCTGTGTCCCACTGCCCCCTCTCCCAACTGCCTATAAAGCCCCCTTTTCGATCACTTCTACTCGAAAATTCGGCGGCGAAAGAGGAAAAATATGGGACGAAAAAGTGTCAAATTGGTGTTCCACGTGGATGTCGACGTGGACGAGTCGACGTCTTCCGATCGCTCCATTCACGTCATGCTCGACGTCGACAATGTCAAAAAAGCGGGAAGAAAGCGTGCCGGAGGTGACGTTGTCGATGCGACGGCGTTGCGACGTCGCAAAACGATCGGAGTGGCGCTGACGTCGTCGGCGGCGAGCAAGAAGACGTCGGCGACGGATAAGGAAGAGGAGACGGAGCAGAAGACGGAGACAAAAGATGCGAAAGGGTTAGTGGTTTTACTCAGCGATTCATATTAAAACAACAAGTTTTCGTCGAAAAAACAGGTGAAAAATCGATAAAAAGCATTTAAAAAATTTTCGCTGCGAGACCGTTGAAAGAAACTCGTGCTGCGCCTTTAAACAATACCGTATCATGCGCACTTTCGAATTTTCGCGATTTTCACGAAACTTTTCGAAAAAAAAAACCATTTTTGAACTATATTTTCCCATTTTCAGCCCAAATTTTCTGCCGACGCCTTCTCCGTCATCGACTTCATTGCGTCGTCGCAATCCGCCACGTGCCGCCCGTCCGGAGGCTGCTCCGCGAGCCGCAAAAACAGTTAAAAGCGCTTCTACCGCCGCGGCCGCGAAGAGACCGATGACAAGAAGTCAGAGTAAGAAGACGTTGAAGAAAAAGAAGAAGTGAACTCTTTTCGAAATGAAACAATCGATCGATTGAAAGGAATAACAGTTTTATGAGAGAGAGAGAGAGATGTTAAAAATAACCCATTTGGACAGGAAAAAAGGATGAAGAAGAAGAAGAAGTGGCTAGTCGAGAACGATGACGTCGTTCGACGTGGACGCCTTCTGGGCAAGCGTCGGCGGTGCGACGCCCGTCAACTCGATCTTCTGCATCGCCGCCGGCACCTCGATCGGAATCGTCGGCATTCGGTGCGCGGCGGTGACGGCTTTCAGCGCCTCCGCGCGGCTTTCCGCCTTGCCGAACGTCGCGTTCAGCTGACTCGTCACCGATTTTCCGGTTCGCGCGTCGCGATTGATCACAATCGCCACGTTTCCCTTGTCCTGCGCGAAGAGGCCGTTGGTGAGCACGTAGAGCAGATCCTCGTTCGTCATCCCTTTGTACGCTGCAACGATTCAACGATGTTCGACGGTTTTTTTTGTGATTGCCGCGCGCGCGTTCTTATCTACCCCCGGAAAGCATCTGTTCTCACGTGTCCCCCGTGGCTGAGTGGTTTGTATTTTTGAATGCCAGTGGAGAGGTTTTGGGTTCGAACCCCCTGGTGGCCAATTGCTTTTTTTCATCTTTTTCGCCGCCAATTTTCCTGAGGGGGGCCGTCAGGAGAGAGGAAAGCGGGCAGGTGCACCACCTGATGGTTACGTCACCGTCGCGCGCGTGCGGGACCCCTGTTCGCCAGCAGGCACCCCTCTCCCATTCTCTCTCTCTTTTCGTTTCGTTTCGCTCCGAAGAAGAGGTCAGGTGGCGGCAGCAGCAGCAGCACACCGCTCTTCTTCTCTTTCTCTCTCCGACGATCGGTCTCTCATACGTAGTGGTGTAATAAAAATGAGTCCCCCCCCCTTTTCGCTTCAGCTTTCTAGGTCACCAGATGTATGGGTTGTTCCCCCCTCGTTATGTGTGTGTATGTGCTCCGCGAGCTCTCCCTCTCTGTGCCCATTCGTCAAAGCTGTTGTGAGAGCTGTGAGCTGGGAGCCAGGTGCTCCATTCCCCGATTTCCACCAACCGCAGCACCACCAATGTGATTTTCATCACCTGCTCGCTGCTCGGAGCTCCGAGCTCTCTCTCTGGCTGGGAGCTCTGAGCTGAAAGAGCACGAGCACACAACAAATACAAATTCTAATCAAACGGGAAATTGGGAGAGCGCGTGAGCGCGCGCGCGCGAAAAGAGCACATGCTCACATCCATACGCATACACATAGACACAGAAATCGTCATTAGGGCCAATATATATCCGCTTGAGACCCCTCGGAGAGCTCGCGCACGTGAAATGAGCAACTAGAAGAAAACGGGAAGGAAGAAGACGTGCGAAAAAAAAATGTAGAGACCATCGGGATGGTTAAGCCTAAGATGGGCGGCTCAGAAGGTTTCGGGTAGATAAGAGTAGAACTAGGAAAGCTAGGCCATCACATGGCTAAGCTATGATAGGCGGCTCGAAAGTTTTGCGTAGATAAGAGTAGAAATGGGAAAGCTAGGCCATGGAACGGCTAAGATGGGATAGGCGGCTCAGATGGTTTCGGGTGTATAAGAGCGGAACAAGGAAAGCTAGACTCTCGCATGGCTATACTCGGATGGCCGGCCCAAAAGTTGTTGTATATGGGTAGAAGAGTAAAAGCTAGGCCACCGAAAGATCAGGCTCAGACTGGACGCTCAGGATATTTTGAATGAGTAAGGGTAGAACTTGTAAGTTAGGCCTAGGGATGGCTAAGCCTAAGATGTGCGGCTCCAAAAGTTTTGGGTAGATAAAAGCAGAAGTAGAAAAGCTAGGCCATCATATAGCTGAACTATGATAAGCGGCTCAATAGTTTCTGTATGAAGGTAGAAGACGAAAAGCTAGGCCATGGGACGGCTCAGTAGGTTTTGGGTGTATAAGAGCAGAACAAGGAAAGTTAGGCCCTCGCATGGCTAACATCGCAAGCTCTGACAAAAGTTAAGTCATGGGGCGATTAGGCTTAGACGGGTGGCCCAAAAAGTCCAAAAAGTTTTGGACATCTAAGAGAAGAACTAGGAAAGTTAGGCCATCGGTATTCGACTGTCAAATGGAGACCCTCCAAAGTCCGCAAGCTTTGAGCCTTCCTAATAGTAAGCAGAGACGTTCCGATAAATCGAGAAACGCAAGGCCGACTCACCTCCAGTGCGGTGCAACCATTCGAACATGCACAAATTCTCGATGATCGTCGGCAACTTCTTCCTTCTCGCGCGCTGCTTCTGTCGTCGCTTCCTGAGTTTGACGGTCTGACACATCGGCCGATACATGACATGGTCGTACGGTGTGCAGTCGACCTGATCGTCGGTGTTGCGCAACGGCCGCGCCGGCGCGCGTCGGAACATTTTCGGGTGCGGCTCGCGAAGGAAGAGACGAGCGCGTTGGTGGTGCGGGACGTCTTCTGGTTGTGACACTGGTTCCGGGTTTGTGACGACGACGCCTTCTTCTGCTTCTTCTCTTGACGACTGCATGTCTGAAACGAGAGCAAACGGGCGGTGTCCACAAGTGGGCGGGGCTTAGCGCGGATATCGGAGACGCAGACAGCACCGACAATGTCTGCGTCTCTCGTTTTTCCATTCTCTCTCTCTCTCTCTAGTCAGGAAAACAGAGCGAGAAGTGAGCGGGCGGGTGTGTCTGTGTGTGCCGGTGCACTCTTTCTCTCTCTCTCTCTCTCTCTCTCTCTCTCTCTCTCTCTCTATCGGGTGGAGGTGAGCTCTGTGAGCCGGGAGCATTTGGAGCCCCCCTCCAGATGAGTCAGCACTGTGCACTTCTCTTCGATATGTCACCTTCACATGTCACCATAGAAACGGTCAGAACGCACTTCGGACTTTTGAGGTGCTATAACTTTTTTGCCAAGCACTTTCAGACAAAGTAAATAGTGTCAAAAGATAGACAGGAGCCTGAGGATTCGATTGATACCCCAACTTGACCATTTTAAGACAATAGTTGGAAAGATATGGGCTGGAAAAGTTGAAATTGTCGATAAATGGCTATTCTGAGCATTTTGGCTCCAAAAAAGACCCTAACAACCTCCATTCTATATCAAAGAGAAACGTGAATGACCAAAAAAAGAAACGGGATCGATCGGAATGAGTCACGTGACGTGACTCACGTCTTCTGGTGCCCCCCGAATGAATGAATTGCAGTGTTGAATAGACGGCGAAAGTAGGGTGTGCACGCACTTTTTCCCCCTTTTGAGAAGCCCCGTTTTCTTGCCTTTTTTTCATCTCTCTGATGCCACGTCAGATGTGTGACGTGGCACTAGGTGGTGTACAACCGGAATATGGTGGTTTGCGAGGTTTTTTGAAAAAAAATTGGAAAAATTGAAAAAATAACTAATTTGAAGGTGGATTTGTTGAAGGTTTTGAATATTTTGAGCCAAAAAACGGAAAAAAAAATTTTTTTTGAAAATTTTTTTCACCGAAGATACTCTCAAATCAAAATTTATTTTGAGAAAATTTGAAAAATTTTTCTAGAAAAAAAATATTTTTAAACAAATAAAAAATAAAACAAATTTATGGGAATGTAAACTTGAAAAAAAATTTTGTCAAAAAAATTTTTTGTTTTCAAAATTTTCAAATTTCGAAACAAAAAGGCGTAATAAATTAAAATTCAAAAATTAAGAAAAACAAATTTTGACTGAAAATCCCATTTTTTGGCATTAAAAAAAATTATTTTATCAGCCAAAAAAATTATTTTTTACTACCTTAAATCTCTAATTTTTCATTATGAAATTGGTTAAAAATTAGAAATTTATCTTTAAAAAAATGTTTTTCACTGATTTTTTTGGCTTCAAAATGGTGTTCGTAAAAATAAAAATTTTCCCAATTTTCACTTTTCCCAAAAAAAACCAAAAAAGTGTATCAAACCACAGCGGAACTAATATTGGAAATGGAATAGGCGGCGACGACACAAAAAGGCGATACAAAAGAAGAGACAAAAGAAAGGGCACACGGGCGGTACGGAACCGTAAAGGGGGGCGCCCGAAAAAAACGGTGTTGTTCCCGCGCCTAACGACCCCCCTTTAGCCGACCGCCGCCGGCTTATTACAATCGATAATGAGCCCAGGGGGTTCCAATTTCAACAAATTTCTCTTTTCGGGCCCCGAAATTTCACGAAAAACGTAACTTTTCGAGAAAATCGCGGAAATTCAAAAAAAAAGTACAGTATCCGGTTCATTTTTAAAGGCGCAGCCCCAATTTTTTTTCAGTTTTTTCAGCGCTTTTCCAATAATTTTGCCCCAAAACTTTTAAATTTCGCTATTAAATAGCAATAAAAAAACGTTATTAAAGGCGAAAATTAGTGCACTAAAACCTTGAAAAACACTGAAAATTCTGAAAATTAAAAAAAATGTTTCCAAAAAAAATTTTTTTTCAAAATCTATTGGTTTTTCATGGGATTTAGTCGATTCCCTTGTTTTTTGGACACATTGAGAAAAATAAAGAAAGAACAGAAAAATAGAGAGAGAGAGAGCGAAAAACAACACAATGAAAGGGGGGTCGACAAGGGGGGGGGGGCGGGAAATGAACGAACCATTCCATTGTTTGGCTGAACGCACCCAACATGCTGATAAGATACTATTGAATCGATGAAAGGTGAGAGAGAAACTGCACATTGTGCACCACCACTACAACAATCAACAATTGATCCCCCCTTTAGTTTGGAGAAGGGGGCCTTTATGAGAATTGCAGTGGAGCGTATTTGCGATTCGGAGCGAAATGTTTCGTGATATTGCGAAATTTCGCTTTCTTTTGTCATTTTTAAACGTTTTTCGAGTCTAATTTCGACTTTTTGAAATTTCGAAATTTCGAAATTTCGGGTCTCGCCACGATTTGCAGTTTTCAGTGTATTTTCGTATTTTAATGAACTTTGTGTTTGAAAATAGATGAAAACAGTCATTTTACCCGCCAAATTTCGAAAAATCGTCACACTCCGACTGTTTTTGTTTTGCTCCTAAAGGGGGGCCTAAACGAGAAGTACAGTGGAGCGCGTTTGTAATACGGAGATCTCCATGGCCTAGGATTCCGAATTTGAGTGTTTCTAGGCCACGGCCGTCCCATTGGAGACTTTTCCGAACAATATTATGGAAATGGACTGTACATAGGGCAGGCGAATGCAAATGTAAAGGGGGGGGGGGGGGCAATTTGGTAGTGTGACGTGGCACTACCACATCCACGTGTCTTGTATGTATGTAGTTGACTAGCACTGAATGTAGACTAGTCCAAAATGTGAGATATTTATGCCAATTTTATGAGGGAAACGAAGGGAATGGTGACAACGACAGTGTGTGACATGTCCTGCCTTTCAGAGCCCGATATCTCGAAAACTAGAAGAGCTGGAAAAAAAGTGTCAACTGCCAAAATGTAGCTAACAACATGTAGATCAAAATGTCAGTTGACACTTTTTTCCCATCTCTTCTAGTTTTCCAGATATCGGGCTCTGAAACTGCAAAGATGCAATTCTCGGTGTGAAACACACATTTTATGGGTGGGAGAGAGAGAAATTGGGGACAAATAACCAGGGTTGGAAGGGGGGGGGGGGGGGAAGAAATGAGAGAGAGAGAGATAGAAAAAAACGACGGAATGGCGATGATGATGATGATGATTCTTATCAGTTGAGACGGGGGACACAGAGAGAGAGAGAAAGAAAGCACAAAGAGCAATTATTAGTATTGATTAATCGATAGTGATGACGTCACGAGAAGAAGGGGGCGCTTGCCTGGCGATCACCTCGAAGATCGCCTTGAAGCACTTGATTGGGTAGCCGCCGCAGTACGCCGCCACGTTGTGAATACAGAACGAGAGCACCGCGTCCACCGAGCACGGAGTTGTGTCTTCTGGAAACGAAACTCTTTATTTTGTTATCAGGAATGGACGGAATTCCGTCTTTTGTCGGAAAAATTCCAACAAAGAACGATTTTTCAACGAAATTTTCGTTTAGTACAACGCTCCGGAATTACGGCGCCGCGCGTTGTTTATCGTAAATCTACACCAATTTTCTATCGACTTTTTCGTTTCAAAAACCTTTTTTCGTTCGGTTTTTTTTGGTTTCAATCACCGTTTCTTTTCTTTCGTCGAGAAAATTTTCATATTTCGAAAGTTTTTCAGTAATTTTGTCGTTTTCTTACGCCCATTTTTCAATTTCCAGGGCAAAATTAAATAAGACGTTTTTTTCTTCTTTTTCCGTTAAAAATCTGTTACAGACACTATTCCATACGAATGAGTTCATTATTTTGAACGTTACTGTTCATTACTGCGTCTTTCAAAATCTTCTAGTTTTCGAGGAAAATCGTGAAAATCGATTTTCTCGAAAACTGGAGGGTGGAGGGCAAAGTGTTCAACATCAATGTTGTTAGCCCTTAAATCTCAAAAACTAGAAGAAATAGAGAAAAGTTGTCAACTGACAAAGTGTTCGCCAAGTTGTTGGCTACATTTCGGCAGTTGACAACTTTTTTCCAACTCTTCTGGTTTTCAAGATATGAGGAACACAGGTATCACGGTATTTCCAGCAACATCCCCAAACTCTCATCATACATCCGTTAAAGTTATTTTCAGCCCCTATACCAGTAAGAAGTGTACATAGACGTGTGACATTCCTGCCACCTTCGTCATCGAAACTCCCAACGGGGGGACCTCTGACTAACGAGCTCGTGTGTCTAGACTTTGGGGCCCAAAAAGCGAAAGAGCTCACCGAACTTTGCCGCCAAATAGTTCAACGCCTTCGTGACGTAGCTGTGTCCCATGACTTTCAGATAACCGACCGGCTTCTCCTTGTCCGTCGTCGCCTGATGCGCTCGGACGAACGTGAGGAAGTGCGGGTCGCGTCGGACCGACGGCCACGTGTTCATGATGTCGATCTGCAGTTAGAGGGTTAGGTTGGTACATGTCACGGGACACCTCTCACCAGCTCCGTCTCGGTGTCCTTCTCGATCTTGGCCCTGCGCATCGCCTCCACGAGCACGGGGCGAAAATTGGGGTTGTGCATAAAGTTGGGGTCCTGTTCAGGTCCCCACACCACGGACAACATCCACTCGTCGGTCCACAGCGGTTTGTAGGCGTCGCCGGCGTTCGGGAATTCGCCGAAGCACATCGATTGAGCGACGTACGCGTAGTACTTGGCGAGAGAGGGAGGCGGGGTGGAGGGAGTCTCGGGACACTCGGCGATCGGCAGAAGACGTGAGATCGCTGCGGCGCGCACATACATCACAACGGCCGGTTTTGGAGGCGGCGGCGGTGGTGGTAGTGGTAGTGGTGGCGGCGGGGAGGGCTCGGGTTTGCGGTACTTGGGGTGCAAGTAGGTCGGTTCGGGTCTGATGACGGTGGGAAACGAGATGGTCGTCTCGGGGCTGGAAGCGACGAGCGGAGACGTTGGAGCCGAAGCCGGAGTGGGCTCTTCT
Source organism: Caenorhabditis afra (assembly GCA_963570955.1). Lineage (NCBI taxonomy): Eukaryota > Metazoa > Nematoda > Chromadorea > Rhabditida > Rhabditidae > Caenorhabditis > Caenorhabditis afra. Next base: position 8,313,276 of record OY751532.1, read on the forward strand.
CGAACTTCCACTTCGTGGCTCACTGGCGGCGCAACCACAGGACTCGGAGCCGATGGCGATGTTGATGGCGACGCCGATGCCGATGCAGAAGCGACCAATTGTTGAATAGAGGTGAAGTCGTTGGTGGCGACGTGCCGAGGACTAGAAGACGTCGCTTTCGATGGCTCCGGCTCCGGCTCCGGCTCAACCACGTGGTTCCCACAAATTTGGGTTGTTGGCGGTTGTTGAGTAGGAGCAGGAGGGGCAGGAGGAGCAGGAGCCGGTTTGGTGAGCAACGAGTGTAGAAGCGGTTGGTCAATTGTGTGTTGCACTGGCTCTGGCTCCGGCGGCTCAACCACGTGGCTCCAGATTTGGTTTGTAGGTTGCTGAGCAGGAGCTGGAGCTGGAGCAAGAGGTGGAGCTGGAGCTGGAGCAGAATTGCCGAGCAAGGACTCCGGCTCAACCACGTGGCTCCCCCAGATTGTCGAAGGTTGAGCTGGAGCTGGAGCTGGAGCTGGAGCAGGATTGACGAGCAAGGACTGCAGAAGCGGTCTTTCAACAGTTTGGGGACTAGAAGACGTCTGTTGCTGCACTGGCACTGGCTCCGGCTCAACCACGTGGCTCCAGATTGGGTTTGTAGGTTGTTGAGCGGGAGGGGCAGGAGCTGGAGCAAGAGCAGGCCCAGGATTGATGAGCAATGACTCCGGCTCAACCCCATGGCTCCCCCAGATTGGACTAGTCGATGGTTGAACAGGAGCTGGAGCTGGAGCTGGAGCCGGAGCAGGATGGCCGAGCAACGACTGTAGAAGCTGTCTTTGAACACTTTGGGAACTGGAAGACGTCTGTTGAACTGGCGCTGGCTCCTGGCTCCAGATTGCGTTCGTCGGTTGTTGTTGTTGAGCAGAAGCCGACGAATTGACGAACAACGACTGTAGAAGCGATGCGCCAAGGGAACTAGACGACGTGCCCCACATCGGAGTAGTCGTCAGTTCAACTGGCGCCGGCTCTGGGAGCGGTTTCTTACGGGGTCGTCCGATGGGCTTCTTTTCTTTGACGGGCGGCGGCTTCGGTTTCGGTTTCGGATTCGGATTGACAACGATCTGCGGTTGTTGTTGTTGTTGTTGTTGCTGTGCGATCTGCTGCTGGAGGGTTTGGATCCACATCTGCTGGAACATCATCGGCGACGGCGCCATTTGGAACAACGGGGGTGGTCCTGGTCCTGGAGGAGGGGGAGCAGGAGCAGGAGCAGCACCGTCAAGTGAGAGCTCACCAGCAACACAGCTCTCCGGCATGCTCATCGACATCTGATGCACCATTCCGCTGGAGAGCTCTCCGATTGGTGAGCCGAGCGGAAAAGCGGAGGCGGAGGAAGAGGATGGGGGGCTCTTGGGCATGGGACGTCGGCCTTTCGGATAGGCGAACGCCGGGATCGGGATCGGCTCGCCGGTTCGGGCGACACGCTTGTTGACCGGGTTGTGGGCACGTCGCGGCCTGGGATTCGGATCCGGATCCGAATTCGTTGTTGCCGGTTTACGTCCTCGGCCACGTCTTGCAGTAGTAGTAGTCGTTGGTGGCGGTGCTGCTGCTGGAGGCGTCGGAAGAAGCGGATTCGGGCTTTGCGATTGTAGGAACGTGGCGAACGCCTCGAAAAGCGGCACGGCGGCGTCAATCAATGGAGACGGCGTAGAAGGCGACGTAGAAGCGGCAGAAGACGTCGAGGAGAGGGAGGCAGCTGGAGGAGCAGGAGCAGGAGGAGGAGGAGGAGCAGCTGGAGCCAACGGAGCCTCCTGCAAGAAAGAAGGGCACTACATCGAATTAGACGCCCATGGCGGCGGGCGGGCGGGCGGGGGATGTGAAAGTGAAAGCGGTACCCGGTCAATCTCGCCGAATAATGGGCTCACAGTGATGTGGTAGGCCATTTCCTCTCTTCCTTATTTCTTCTTGGGGCTCAGGACTCTGGGCTCACACAAGTGTGCAGGTGTGAAGGAGCAACTCATTAGTGAGGATTGGAAACGGGAGGGGGGCGTGCTCTAGACAGCTAATGGCAAAGGTAAGGGGGGGGGTATTCCCGAGAGAGCCCGAGCCCGAGCACAGATTGATGAGAGAGAGAGAGCAGGAAGGAAGAAAGCGAAAAGGAAAAGGACGGACGGCGGGTGGGGGAAGGATTAGGTAGAAACGAAACGAAAAACGTGCAAGCATGGGGAGGATTAGTAGGGTGGTGAAAGTGTACATGTCGTCCCCCCTTTCCCCTTCTCGCTCACTCACTCACTCACTCGTTGGCGGCTCTCACTTTTTGAGAGAGCCCCACTCGGCGTGGTGAGCTCTGACTTCTCCACCCCCCTAACAAAAACCCGTATAGCTTGCTCACTCGCGAGATGTGATGAGATGAGATTGGAGGAAATGTGTGCCGGGCCGGCGGCGGGGAGGTTGCTATGGAAACGGCGCCATTTTTCTCTCTTTTGTGCCACCCACACTCGCAGGAATTCTTAGCTTAAGGGGGGACGATTTGCCAGGGGATGACGAAAATGTGATTCCGTTCTACTTTGGTTTTTACGTTTTTACGACAAATATCACGAAAGTTTGGGGAAATTTGAGGAAAATTCAAAAATTCAAAAAATTGCGGGGTACGGTATTCTTTAAAGGCGCAGCACTTGTTTCTTTCAAAGGTTTCGCAACGAAATTTTTTTGAATTTTTTCTGCAATCACAACCAATTTTCGTTTTTTTTTCACTTTCCACTTTCCACTTTCGAAACGTTTGCGTTTTGAAATAGAGCGCGTTTGCATCGCGTCGCAAAACAAACTCACGCTGGTCGGTTCGATCGTCGTTTCGTCCTGACGCTGCTGATATTCGTGATAGACTTTCTGCCACACTTTTTGCGGATAGCCGAGCTCGATGAGCAACTGTTTGAGATACTCGGAACGCCGGTCAACGGGTATGCCCATCTGAGCCGGAATGCAATCGGTGTACCGTTGCACCAAGTCCACATCGTGATCCGTGAATTCATTCTTTTTGACGTAGTCGCGCAGAATTTGGATGATTCTTTCGGCCTCTTTTCGAAGTTCCGCCGCGAACACTTTCAGTGCGGGGACGGGCGGCGGAAGCGGCGGTGGAGCAGTGGGCGGAGCAACTGGCTCTTTGTGCTGCTGCTGCTGCTCCGGCTCTTTTTGCAATGCTCGTTTCGCCAGTTTTTGCGCGATCCAGTCGATATTCATCTTTTTCTGCAAAAAAAAAACGGCGGAATTTTGCGCGAAATCGAGAAATTTTGAAATTTTTCGACTTTTGTAGGTTTAAAGGCGCAGCACGGATTTGTTTCGCAAGGTCTCGGAACGAATTGTTTTATGGCGTTTTTTTCGGTTCTCCGTTCAGTTTATTCGCATTTTTAAATAACTGTTTTCTTGAAAAAAAGATTTTTATTCAAATTTTAAATGAAAACTGTAAATGCTCCGAGAAGAGCCAAGAAAGTTTTAATTTATTAATTTGCTCCAATACTTATTCTTTAAAAAAATTTAAAAGTTTATTCAATCTTTTTTTTGATATTTTCAGCGAAGGACTGAAGAAATTGGTTCAAGACCACGAAGAACAGTTCAGAACGATGCTCAAACAAAAATCGAGACTAACTACTATCCAATTTTCAACTCATCACTGCTTACTCGCAAAAATTGTTTACTTACGTAAGTAAATTTGTTATCTTTTCAGGGAAACTCAAAGCAGCAAATCGGCGAACTAATTAGCCACACCCCGGCGTCATGCCAAAAGACACATAGTTTCCAATAAAAGAATTGTGCAGGAAATCGCTATTATCGGGAGACATGGCGACAGGTAACAGAGATTAACACCGATGTAACTAACAATGTTGATGGTAAGGTACAATATTCCAGTCAAGGTAAAAACTCCTCATTTTAATGAAAACACGATCAAATTAAGAAAAAAGACACTGAACGCAATATTTTTCTCTTGACGAATTTCCCCTCCAAAAAATTGCAAACGACTGTGAATCTCGCAGCGAAGAGCTGTGTAGGTTTACGAGCGGCGGAATTCTGAGAATATTTCGAAATTGCACGCGAAAATCGCGGTTTTTCGTCTGTTTATGGCTTTGTGGAAAACAATTGCGGGAAAACAGCGATTTTCGCGCGCAATTCCGAAAAAAAACCTCGAAACTCCGCCGCTCGTAAAGCCACACAGCTTTTCGCTGCGAGACCCGCTGCTCAAAGTGATCAGAAAATACCTCGTTTCCATTGCTCTCCGCGTTTGATTTCGCCGTTTTGGGCGTGCCGCCGGAAGGGGGCGGAAACTGTTGCATCGCTTGTTGCAGCGATATTTGACCTAGACGAACTTTCTGGAATCATCATTGTCATTTTTGAAAATACAAAGCGACAAATCAATAAGTGCCACGGGCGGCACCCTGAATTTCGTCATCAAGTTGGGTTTAGTTGGTTAGTTAATGGTTAGTCGCCAAAAGCCAAAAAAGATGTCCCCCATGTGACAAACCTCACCCGTGACAGTTGAAAAGAAAGATGTCCCCGCAAGAGACGTCTAGTGTTTTCTGTGAAAAGTGAAAAAGTCGATCTAACAAGCCGAGTGTGTAACCTAGACGACCCCCCTCCTTCCCGAATAGTGGAGACGTCGTTTGTTGAAGATGTCACTCCTTGACACATGAATTCGAATTGAACTCCTGTCCGAATGCAAACGCGCTCTATCGCACACTCTTGTCGCGCCTTGGCGGCAGAAGTGCGATGGAGCGCGATTGCATTTGGAACCGACACATGTGGGGGATTTTTCTCACATACCGTACTTACCCTACTAAAAAACTCGAAAAATTGCAATAAAGCGCGTTTGCATCAGAAATCGTTGTAACGTCAAAAGATGTAGAAAAGTGCGAAAATTGCGATTTTCCGCATTTTTCTCCCACTGCGTTAGTAGCTCCGCTGCGAGACCCACGCGTCGAAAAAGTCAGTGCGCCTTTAAATTTCCAGTTGTCTCGAATGAAAATTCAAAGGCGCATGCATTTTTTGAGGACGCGTGGGTCTCGCCACGGGGTCACTGTCTCAGATGTAAAAAATGCGGAAAAACTCGGAATTTTTCGCATTTTTCGACAGAATTGAGTAAACACGATAGTTTCAAGAAAAACATTGTATGACATAGTGCAATAGAGCGCATTTGCACTTAACAGTAAAGCTCCCGGTGGGAGAAAAGTGTCCCCGCAAGAGAGTAAAAGTGTCCCCGCAAGAAAGAAGTGGCCGTTTTCTGGAAAATAGAGGTGGTCCATCTGGAGAAGAGAGGTGTCCCGGCAAGAGAGTAAAAGTATCCCCGCAAGAAAGAGAGGTGTCCCGCAAGAGAGAAAAGTGTCCCCGCAAGAGAGTAAAAGTGTCCCCGCAAGAGAGTGATTACCTCGGCGACGATGGCCACTTTCGGCGGGTACAGTCCGATGATGAAGGGGAACGGAGGGTCGAACACCGAGACTCCGCCCCCTTTCTCTTCCTCCTTCTTTGCCTTCTTCTCTTTCTCTGCCATCGCTCACTCTCGCACACTATTTCGGTCCTCTCCAAATAAAAAGTGGGCGGAGCTTGTTTTCGAAACTTCTTCTTCTTCTCCTCCTTATTTCGCTTGTTTTTCTGGTTCTAGACGAAAAAAAAACAGTCGATTTAGTGGATAACAGTGCTAAAAACCGAAAAAAAACATAGCAACTAAGGAAGTTTTGACGTGGCATGACGTGGCAATTGTGCCACGTCACGCCAAATCAATCGATATTCGATGGGAAACGCAGAAATCGAAAAGAGAAATAAACGGGGAAAAAACGAAAAAGACACATTTTATTATGTTTTTTTTCCGCTTTTCTCCGATTTTTTTCTTGGAAACAAAATTTTGTTTGAATGAAAAAAATGGTTTTTTAAATTGAATTTTTTTTCCACAACTTATAATTTTTTAACAAAAATAAATAAGACTCGCAAATTATTTTCACTAGAAAAAAATATATAATAAATTTATAAAACCAAAAAAAAATTAGAAAACGAAAGCCAAAAATCGAGCAAAAGAGTGGAAAAGAGAAGCGAATTTACTTCTCTTTTTTTTGTAATAAAAATAAAAATGGAAAGAAGTGACAGTGGCCAAATAATAATGGAGACTGTATTTTTATAGTCGACGACGAAAAACGGAAAATACGGGCGGTGCGGGGACCCCGCGAGAGACCGTAATTCGATTAGGAGCCCCCTTTAGTCGGCCGTCTCTCTCTCGATTTTTATTATTTTTATTACTTTTTCATTTTTTGGCATAAGAAGAAGAAGAAGAAGGAGGTGACAGTACGGATTTCTTTTTGAATATGGGTTCCAAGCCGGCTACGCAAGTTCAGGGGCGTATAACTTGAGAACTAGAGGAGCTAGAGGAAAATTGTCAATTGTTATTTTGTTCCTCACGGTAAGGGCTATTTATGGTCACTTTTTGGATAGCACTTTTAGTTTTTGAGATATGACTCATAGGTAGCCTCGTCTGAAGGTAAAGGGCAGAACAACCAGTGATAGCGGTCTTTGAAGGGGGATAACGTGGAAATCGGAACAGTTAGGGAAAAGTTGCTAACTAACAACTTGCTCCTCACATTGAGTACTTTATTTTGTCAGTTGACACTTTTCCGGTAGCACCTCTAGGTTTCGAGATATGACTCATCAACACCTCGTTTACCGGGGTGGGTCCAGGTCTGCTCTTGATACCTTCCTTAAAAGGGGGTATAACATGGAAACTAAAAAAGCTAGAGACAAGTTGTCAACTAACACTTTGTTTCTCTCACATTGGGGCCAGTATTTTGTCAGTTGACACTTTTTGGATAGCACTTCTCGTTGCCGAGTTGTGATTTTTTGAACGTTCCCGAGACCTAGTCGGTGGCCGCGGACCCACTTTGTTTATAATTTATGACATAGCAGTGATGATGATGATGATGATAGCGAGAAAGGGATAGAAGAAAAGAAGAGCGAAAGTTTACAATCGGTGTAATACAATACAGTGAGCGCGAAGAAGCGGAAGGGGGGGGGGGGTCCGATATTAGGAGAGCCGCCACAGAATGCGCGCGCTCTCTCTCTCTCTGCCTTTTCCGCCGATGCCAATCGGGTGTCTTTTTGATGCGCCATTTTATGACGGTGTATGGTGTGAGCGCTTTTGGTCGGGGGCGGGAGGGGGGGGGGGGGGGGGTACTTTTATTATATCTGACTCTTATGACCCCCCGACCCATAAGTTAGACGTCGTTGGTGACAGAAAGAGAGGAACGAAGACACAATGACGTTGAGCTTTTGAATTTCTATAAAGTATAGACGAAGTTAGAGGCCGAAAAGTGGACGGACCTGTCGCCACGGTCACTTTTTGGCCTCTAACTTTGTTCGTACTCGATAAAATTTTGATAACTCAACGTCATTGTGTAGAGGACGTCGAGATCTACATTTTCCATAGGTTACTTGTCCGAAAATTCCAAGAAACAAGGGAGATACTAGCTTCTTTCGGTTCCCAGTCGCACAAATTCCCCTATCTTCGCCTATTTTCCCCTACCTACCAATTTGTTAATACCTGAAATTTTCAGCCAAGCCGCTAGAACATGTTGAAACTTGAAGTTGGAGTTGGAATCCGGGATTTGAAATTTAAAAACGCGCGACGGATTTCAATTTCAAATTCGATTTCAAGTTTGACCTTCTTCACAAAATTGTGTGTATGTAGCAACAAGGACAGGGAAAAGTGAATAGACAAATCAAAACATATCTCTCTCTGTATCTCTCATTGTGTCTCACTTTGTGTATGTGTGTGACACACGGGACATCTGTTCCTCTTTTTCTCAGATTGAGACTGAGAGATACTTATTTTGAAGGGCGAAAAAGGGGTTATGTTGTTGCAGCTGCCAGCACTGATCATTTTTTCTTTCAAAAACCACATATTCGGGGGGTAACTTGTATGGTGGTGATGGGAATTGACTTGGAAGAAGGGAAGTGACCATTACTTTTTTCAAAGCGGTTTCCCGTAAAAATTGTCGATTGATGAAATGTAGGTTACAACAAGCTCTTTCGAATGGCCCAAGAGTTTTTTGAAAAAGTTGAATTTGAAGGAAGTTACGATTTTTTGACTTGTCACAGGGATGAAATGTCATAACTTTGCTCAACTTTAACTTTTTCGAAAAATTCTTGGACCATTCGAAAGAGCTCATTGTAACCTAAATTTTACCAATTGACAGTTTTTCAGGAAAACCACTTTACAAAAAGTTATGGTCACTTCAATCTGATGGGCTTCGAAGCCGAGAGGAAGAAGGTTGCGGAGCGGAGAAGCCGAGGTTTCCAGCTCTTGGTATTGTACAGAAAAACCACTTAGAAAGAGGGAAAAATATAAATGAAGACGGGCGGGAAGGAATGAGGGAGGGAGGGGAAGAAGAGTGTAAAACCGTCGTCTGTGCCACACAGTGCCAAGCCATTCCACACAATCATCATCTCCAAACACACACACACTTTTTCGAATATCATACGAGGAGAGGAAGACACAGAGATGGAGGAAGAGGAAGGGAAAAAAGGACACTGTCCCCCCTCTCTCCCTTTCGTTTGTCACAACCATGTTTCCCACGGTTCGCCCTTTCCCTTTCCCTTTCCCCCTCTTTTCCTTTTCCTTTCCTCCATTCTTTTCTTTTGAATCTAATGTCAACTCAACTCACTCAGGAAATGGATTTTCAAATCAGACAGGCGATGTGTGTGTGCTTGGAATCTTGGAATTGGAGAGCAACGTCAGAGACATTCAAACCGGACCCCCATAACAGTCCCAAATGATACAGCTCTTATGATAGTGTCCGAGCAGCGCCTGATAGAAAGCCTTGGCATTGTCAAAAGGTCATCTAATTCGCACTCTAGCAGCGCTTAAAAGCAGCGGATAAACAGATGTCTAGCAGCGCCAGTGGCAGCGCCGGGTGGGCTTCAGAATCTCACTCTAGCAGTGCCAAATGGCCCTTTAAATCTCATTACAGCAGCGCCAAAAATCTATTAAATCACAGTAAAGCAGCGCCTAGAAATTCCGTCTAGCAGCGCCCAAAAAATATTACCCAGCAGCGCCTGAAAGCAACCCTGAAAAGCTCCTAGCAGCGCCTAGAAGCGGTGCGAAAATTGCGGTCTAGCAGCGCCCGCTGAGGTGCGTATTTTGAACTAGAGCAGCGCCATGAAAATGTTCCCTAGCAGCGCCTGAAAAAGCTGTCTAGCAGCGCCCAGGAATTCCGCCTAGCAGCGCCTAAAAGCAGCGCCATGAAAATGTTCCCTAGCAGCGCCATGAAAATGTTCCCTAGCAGCGCCATGAAAATGTTCCCTAGCAGCGCCTGAAAAGTTGTCTAGCAGCGCCTGAAAAAGCTGTCTAGCAGCGCCTGAAAAGTTGTCTAGCAGCGCCCAGAAATTCCGTCTAGCAGCGCCTAAAAGCAGCGCCATTGACCCTCCTGAGTGACCTTGAAAAATGGGTCCTTTCCACTTTTGTCAATAAACTTCTGTCGTTCATATTTCGACCAGTAAAAGAACAAAAGAAAAGAGAATCATAGTTGAAGACGTGGAAGATGAAGACGTGGACATCTACTGGTCGTCACCGTCGTCGTCGTTCTTCTTCTTCTTCCTCTCGTCCCGCTCGCGACGTCTTCTCTTCCTCGCCTTCCTTGCTTCGACCGCGTCCTCGTCGGGTCCGTCCAAATCCCTCTCCAGCTCGCGTAACGCCTTCTGATGAAAGTCGGCCGGCGCTTTTCGACCCCTCTTCTCCACTGGCTGAAATTGGAAATTGAGGTCAGATGACGTCAGAAGACGTCAGAAGAGGGACCTCACCGCTTCTTTCTTCTTCTGCATCACCGTCGGCTGCGTCGACTGCTCCTCGACACCGACAACAACGCCATCATCATCATCAGCGTCAAAAGGCGGCGTCGGTGCCAACGTCATCTCGACGCCTTCCGCATCATCTTCTTGCGTCTTCTCAAGAGCTCCCTCGATGGCGAGCTCACGTCTTCGACGTCGTCGCAGAATGCGTTTCATCTCCGTCGCGACGTCTTCTTCGTACAATAGATCGCGCGAACGGATCGGATCGTTGAGCAGCGCCACGTTTCTCGCCGCCTCCTCTTTCACCCACATCCGACGTCTTCTTTGTTGTCGCTTCTCTCGCTCGACTTCTTCTTCGTCCTCTTCTGGATCGCCGATGTCGAGACTCTCGAACGCCTCCTCCGTCGACATGGCCTCGTGACGCTTCCGCGCCTCCTCCTGCTCCTCGAGCTCGCGCAACCGCTTCCGGTCGCGCATCCGCTTCCGCGCCGCTTCCGCTTCCGCCTCGAGCCGCTCCATTTGCTCTTTTCGACGTCGTTGCTCGACGAGCACGGCGGACGCCTTCTCGGCGAGCTCCGCCTCTTTGCGCGCACGCCGTCTGACGACGTTACGGTGTTGTGTGTTCCAGAGGTGCTCCGTGTGCATTTGAGCACGTTGCCAGTGCTCGAGAGCGATTCGTCCCACTTTTGTCGCCTCGTTCACGATGTAGATGGTGTCGTTGGGTGGCTGTGTAGGTGTGTGTGTGGAAGAGGAAAAACAGCTGATTCTAGGACATTATAGGTCATGGCCGAACTTTCCCCACCTAGAGGTTCCTCGTCCACCCAACACCTAGGAGTTTCTAGGCCATGGCCGAACTTTCATGCTCTAGAGGTTTCTCGTCCATTCGCTTCTAGCGAATTCTAACTCTTCTTCTGCCGGTGGCCGAACTTTCCCCCTCCCTATTTCTGTCGGTTTCTAGGCCATGGCCGAACTTTCCCCCCTTCCCCCCTCCGTCAATGAATTTCTCTTCCAACCTCCTCGTCCGGCGAATCGAACTCCTCTTCACTATCGATTTCGACGGCCGACTCGAGCAACTCCTCCTCCTCGTCCACGACGACGTCTTCTTTTTGCCGTGACGTCTTCTGAAGACACCTCTTCTCCTCCTTCTCGATCTTTCTGAATCGTGCCGGCCAATAGTCGAACTCGCCGAGCTCGCCAATCTGAAAAACATGGCGAATTCGGGTTTGGCTGAAAATCTCGGCTGAAGCTGACAATCATCGTGAACAAAGTGATCGCTTGGCTGAAAATCAGACAAATTCCAAGACAACGAGCCGCGAAATCGAGATTCCAATTCCAGCCAAAAACTGAAAATCGAACAAAACTGAAATTTGAAAATTTTGGCTGAAACTCACAAAACGGCTGGAAGAGCGTCTCGAATTGGACGTGCACGTCTTCTGATGATGACGTCATCGTCGCTTTTACTTCTTACATCTGAATTCAATGACGTTGCTGCTCAAGGTGTCCAGCGACATTGGTCACGTGACATTTTCCAAAAAAAAAAAAATTTTTTTTTTTGAAATTTTTTATATTTTTTTGAAAACAAGAAAAGGCGGGAAATAACAGAAATTTTTTGAAAGAAAGAAAAATTGGGATTTTGAGAGAGAGAGAGGAACCGCGTAAAAGGACAGATAATAGTGGGGGGGGAGGTGTCACACCGGTGTGCATCGAAAAATTGGAAAAAATCAATAAATGGGGGAAAGAAAGACACCGGGAAAAGTGGGGGAGAAGAAATAAGGAAAACAACTAGAAAATTTGGGCAGACTTCACGAGAACGCCGCGGGAATAGTGGCATGGGTGAGCATTTCGTTGTCGTCACGACTGCGTCCGTCGTCCGATTTTCCGTTCGCCTGATAGTACATCGAGACGATTTTGCGCCAATCGATCACTGTCTCGATGTTCCAGTCGGCGCTGCGACCGAGTTCGGCGCGTTGACCGCCCATTTCTGAAGGAAACCGTGAGATTTGGAGGCGGGGAGGCGGGGAGGTGGAAAGAAAAAGGAAACAAAAAGGTTTGGCGGGCGGGTGGGTTCGAACTTGCGAGTGATCGGATGAGGAGCAATGCTGCTAGCCACTAGGCTACGCGCGACACGGCAAGAGGGAATGCGCGCATTTTCGGCGCTGCTGGGCGGAATTTCGAGGCGCTGCTAGACGAGAAATCCAGGCGCTGCTAGAGGGAATTTATAGGCGCTGCTAGAGGGAATTTCTCGGCGCTGCTCGACAGAATTTCGATGCGCTGCTAGACGGAATTTTCGGCGGGCGATGCGTTTGTATATTTTTCAGGCGCTGCTAGACGGAATTTCTAGGCGCTGCCAAACGGAATTGCTAGGCGCTGCTAGAACGAATTTTCGGCAGGCGCTGCGTTTGCATATTTCTCAGGCGCTGCTAGACGGAATTTCTAGGCCCTGCTAGGCGGAATTTCTAGGCGCTGCTAGGCGGAATTCTCAGGCGCTGCTAGGCGGAATTTCTAGGCGCTGCTAGAAAAAATTTCTAGGCGCTGCTAGAGCGATTTTCTGTCGCTAAAGGGGGTATGTATCGGAAACCAATATGTGTAAATCAGCGTACCTGCACCCTCATCGGGTCGCATCGTGGGACTCGTCCGTCCCTGCTGTCCGCCGCCCATCGAGAACGCGTCAATGTTCTCCTCGAATCGCAAATCGTCCTGCGCTTTTCTCGTCATACATCTTACTGTAATTGACAAAACGATTGGCGAAACGTCTTCAAACCTTGTCACGTGATCCGTGACACCTACATCGATTGCGCCACGCGACACGAACGACGATGAGAAACTTGGTGAGCATGTTGATCGGCGACGGCGTCGCACTCCGCTTGTTCATCTGGCGGATGAGAATCGCGCGTCCGAACTTCCACTCTTTGTCGGATTGCGCCTGAATTCGTTGGTAGGTGTCGGACATCATGGCGATGAGCAGATTGATGAGCACAATCAGTGTGACCATCATGTAGATGCCGAAGAGCACTTTGAGAATGATCTTCGCAAAGTCCGGCACGAGATGAAGCGGTGGCATGCTGTCCGGCTCGACGAGCCCGAACAGCGAGAAGAAGAGCATTTCCAGTGTTTGCTCCGGCGACGCCAGACGCATCAGCTCGGCGCTGTCCTCGTCCACCGGCTGATAGGCGGGCTGCAAACTTGCGGCGAGCATATCGCGAAAACCAAAAGAGCTATCAAAAAAGTGTCAGCTGCTGAAATGTTGCTCACATTGTCGGCTACATTTTGTTAGTTGACAACTTTTTTCTAGCTTCTCTAGTTTTCAAGATATGCGGGAAAAGGGCTTCAGAGCAAAGCGTGGAAGAACTGAGACTTTCAAAAATTATAACTCGACAACGAGAAGTGCTATCAAAAAAGTGTCAACTGCTCAAATGTTGCTCACATTGTCAGCTACATTTTGTTAGCTGACAACTTTCTTCTAGCATTGCTCATTTCCAAGTTACAGCTCTTTAACTAACCTGGAAGATGCTCGTGACGTGCAGTGTGAATCCGGCGACGAACAACAGTAGAATGACCAGAAATCGCGCTAAATCGTACATGAGATCTCTGAAATTGTGATTCCAGCTTATTTTCAGCCTCTCTCTCCCCTTCCTACCGAATAATGATGGCCCACGGTCCGAACAGGTGATGGACGGTCAGAAAATCGAGATATTCGACGAAGGCGAAGAGCAGCGCGAACGCGAACAATTGGTTTTTCAGGTAGAGCATTGTTCGCGCGAAATGCAACTTTTCGTCGTTATCGAGATGGGTGAGGAAGACGGCGGGCAGAAGGAAGGCGAGCACATGCACTGCTATCGCCATTGCGGACAGGACCAGGATGAGCACCTGAAATTGGGCTGTAACTTGGAAACTGGAAGAGATGGGGAAAGGTGTCAAGTGACAAAGTGTTGCGTATTTTGTTGGCTACATTTTGTTAGTTGACAACTTTTTTCTAGCACTACTAGTTTCCGAGATATGGGAATGGGGCTTCCGGTGGATGCTAAAAAGTGGCGTAGGGCTTTAAAAAATCATAACTGGACAACGAGAAGTACTATCGAAAAAGTGTCAACTGTCAAAATAGAGCCCTTAGTATGAGCAACATTATGTTAGTTAACACCTTCCTTCTACCTCTTTTAGTTTTCAAGTTATGATTTTTCAAAGTTCGTGAGGTTAGAGCTCGGGCGGCCTCCAGTTGGAAAGTGTTATTATCTGCCCGAAAACCTCTGTTTTTGATTCGCTATTGGTTTTATAGAAACACTCGTGTGAAAAAGTGAAAAAACCGACATTTCCATCAAAATGCCGACGCTCGTAAATCTACACAGCTCGTCGCTTCTTCCCTGTGAGACCCACGAATCGCCATTTTTAGGCCCTCACCCAGTCAGTTCAAAGAAATGAGATGTCACGTGACACCATTAAGCAGTTACAAGAGTTCACCTTTACGATTCCCAATCCGGATCCACCGCCGACCGTCGACAATTCCGAGACGAGATTTCCGGACAACCAGAGCAGAAGGAGCCATTCGACCGGGTTCGGAGCCACCGATGTCACCTCGTACCTGCAATTTCAGCACTTTTCAGACACCATTTCAGCAGGGAAAACGCACATTTTATGCGTAATGTTGAGGACGACTATTGTCAAAAGGATGGTGAAGTAGACGTGCGAGACGATGTGACACACGAATTTGATGATCGGCGCTCGTCCGATGCGGCTGTCCAACGGCAGCGAAAAATAGAACCACGCGGGCGGACACATCAGAACGAACAGCGAGAAGGCGACGAATTTGCCGAACGACCAGTCGACGCGTGCCGTCCACACTTCTGTTAGGTATCGTTGCACCGACGCGTACGAGACCACTTCTTTCTGCAAAAATGGGAAGTTATCGTTAAAACTAGAAGAGGTGGGGAGAAAGTGTCAACGGGTGCAATATAGCCCGTAATCTAAGGACTATTTTGGTCGTTGACAATTTTTCGTTATCTTTTCTAGTTTCCGAGTTATACCCCTTTAAACAAAAACTTTCGTTACAGAATGTTTTCCAGAGGCCATCCTCACTTCTAGGCGTCTTATCTTCGAAACTAGAGGAGGTAGGGGAAAAGTGTCAACTAACAAAATGTTTTTTAACTTGTTATCTTTATTTTGATAATTTACACATTTCCGATAGCACTTCTCGTTGTCGAGTTATGATTTTTGAAAGTTCCAAGGCTTTGCGGCAAGTTCTGACCGGGGACCCGAGCCCGCTCCCCATATCTCAAAACCTAGATAAGCTAAGGAAAAGTTGTCAACTAACAAAATGTAGGAAAAAAAATAAAAAGCAAGCTGGCAGCTGCGAACTTTTTTCCAGCTCTTCTAGTTTCCAAGTTACAGTCAATGACGATTTACACACTGCATAGGAAACTGTTACTACACGAAAATCCCCAAAAATGTGACGTCATCAGTCTAGTACCTGCTCGTTCTCGATGAGCACATCGAGCAGCGGCCGCCCACGATTGTCCTTCGCCTTGAGCAGCAGCGCCGCGTTGTACTCGGTGGCGGTGATGCCCAACAGCTCGACGGCCATGTTCTCGCTGAAGACGGCGACGTTGAGGAGATCACGCGCGCGCTCCTTCTCCTTCTCCGACATGTCACGATAGAGGGCCGACAGTTTGACGGCCGTCTCGATGGGCGCCGGCGACTGAAGGATGAACTCCTGAAGGGGCTCGTTGTCGTTCGTCTTGCCGCACACCATCAGATCGAAGATGAACTTCCGGTCCTCCATCAGTTGATGTGTGTCGTGCTTCTGTTTCAGCAGGAACCGAAGGCACTCGATGTGATTGTGGGCGGCGGCGAAGCAGAGAGGCACTTTTCCCTCCTTCGTCTCGGCCAACGGATCCGCCGACGAGTCGATGAACAGTTTGACGACGTTGAGATGGCCGGCCCGGGTCGCGAAATGGAGCCCCGTCCACCCGTTCTGATCCATCACATTGATGTTGGAGCCCTGTGCGATGAGCAGCGACACCATCTCGTAGTGTCCGTTCTGGGCAGCCAGATGAAGTGGCGTCCGACCGCGCCAGTCTTTCGCGTGCTGCTGCTGAGTGGAGCGTGACAGAAGCATTCCGACGACGGCGATGTGTCCCTGTTGGGCGGCCAGATGAAGTGGGATCACGTTCATTGTGGTGCTCGTCGCGTCCACTTGGACACCCTGGTTGAGCAACATCCGCACGAGACTGTCGTGTCCGCTTTGCGCCGCCAGATGGAGTGGTGTGAAGCCGTACTGCAATTGTTATCGTTTAACTTGGGAAGTAGAGGAGGTAGCGAAAAGTTGTCAACTAAAAGTTTGTTTCTCAGATTAAAAGCTACATTTCGTCAGTTGACACTTCTTCCCTAGCTCTTCTAGTTTGCGAGATATAATAACCTCTGTGGAGAACTCCTTGTTGACGTGATGATTGTAGATGGGCGGCTCCGATCGCACCGACGCCTGCACGTGTTTCAGCATTTCGTTCACAAAATCCGAATTCCCGTAGAATGCGGCGATGTGAAGAGCGTTGAGGCCGGTCTGAAATAAAAAAAACAAGGTTTCGTCTTCTGAATAAACGTCATCTGTTAGGTGTGATTGATGCCTATTTTTCGAGAGCACCGCAGAAAAAAAAGGTTTGGCCTCGGGCGGGGTAAGAGCTTCGGACGCTCGGATGAAAGGCAAAGTTGTTAGCCACTAGGACGCGCAAATTTCAAGATTCTAGGCGCTGCTGGATGACATTTCTAGGCGCTGCTAGATGAGGATTCTAGGCGCTCCTAGGAAACGATTCTGGGCGCTGCTAGGTGGGAATTTCAGGCGCTGCTAGGTGGGGATTCTAGGCGCTGCTACACAACAATTTCAGGCGCTGCTAGAAAACAAGGTTTCTTCTTCTGAACGAACGTCATCTGTTCATTCTGACGCCTACTTTTCGTGAGCACCGCTTCCAGAGCAGTTTGTCGAACGCCTCCAAGATCTTGACGAATCCATTCTTGGCGCCCAGATGCAACGCCGTCATTCCGTGCGTGTTCTCGTCTTCGGCACTCGCGCCGTTCTCCAGCAGAATCTTGACGATGTTGTCGTGACCGCCGGCGGCGGCCATGTGCAACGTCGTCGCCTCCAACGTCTTCGTCTTCGCCTGTATCACCATCGCCTTGTCGATCATCATCAGCTCGCGCACGACCGCCAGACTGCCCTTCATCGCGGCGATGTGCGCGCACGTGAAGCCGTTGTGATCGATGGCGGTGAGCACGCCGCGATTGTTGTTGTGCTTCATCTTCAGAAACAGTTTGACGACGTCGGGGAAGTCGTTCTCGGCGGCCAGATGCAACGGCGTCTGTCCTTTGTCGTCGCGCGCGTTCGGGTTGGCTCCGAGAGCCAGAAGCGTCTGGCTGACACCCAACTGACCGAATTTCGCGGCGAAGTGAAGGGCGGTCTGATTGTCGAGGGTGATCGCTTCCAGCGATGCTCCGTGATCCTGCACGAGCACATTCACCACTTTGACGTGTCCGTTTTGGGCGGCCAGATGGAGCGGCGCCTCGCCGGTCTTCGATTTGCTGTTCACGAACGCTTTGTGCTGGAGGAGCAGGTGAACGATCGGAAGGTGACCGTTGAACGCGGCCAGATGGAGGGCGGTACGGCCCATCTCGTCGAAGACGTCGATACGCGCGTGGTGCTGCAATCATTCGTGGTAAAAAAGGAGGAAAAAAGGTTTGGCCTCAGGTGGGGCACGAACTTCGGACGCTCGGATGAGAGGCAAAGTTGCTAGCCACTAGGACGCGTAAATTTCAAGGTTCTAGGCGCTACTAGATGCGGATTCTAGGCGCTGCTTGGAAACTATTCTGGGCGCTGCTAGACAGCAATTTCGAGGCGCTGCTAGATGAGAATTCTAGGCGCTGCCAGGAAACAAATTTAGGCGCTGCTAGATGAGGTTTCTAGGCGCTGCCAGGAAACAAATTTAGGCGCTGCTAGATGGCAATTTCTGGCGCTGCTAGATGACAGTTTCAGGCGCTGCTAGGAAACGATTCCGGGCGCTGCTAGATGAGGTTTCTAGGCGCTGCTAGACGGAATTTCCAGGCGCTGCTAGACAACGATTCTAGGCGCTGCTTCCACTCATTTTTCGGGCGCTGCCGCCAACGCACCTTCAACAACGTCTGCGCGACACCAGTGTGCCCTCGGGCGCACGCCTCCAACAACGGCGACCACCCATTCTTGCTCTGCTTGTTCTGCACAATCTGCACCGCTCCCGCGCCAATCTTGTTGACCATCGCGAGAAGGACGGCCTGATTGCCACTGCGGGCCGCCATGTGCATCGCCGTCTCGTTCGCATTCACCGACGGCATCTCGACGAGACCGCCCGAGTCGATGAGCAGATTCACCAGTTTCCCGTCCTCGCCCGGAAAATGAAGCTGTCTCGTCTCGATTTCGGCGGCGTAGTGGAGAGCGGTGAAGCCGTCGTTGGTGCGCAAATTCACGTGGTCACGCAGTTGGTCTTGTGTCAGAATCTCGGCGAGGTGCTTCAGAATCATCGACGCCGCCTCGTAGTTGCACGATTTGGCGGCCACCTGCAACGGCGTCTCGCCGACGTTCGACCGGATTTGAGCGTCGGCGTTCTCGTTGAGCAGCAGCCGCATGATCTCTTTGTTGCCGTTGCGCGCGGCGATGTGCAGACACGTCTCGCCGTCCATCTGTGCCACGTCGGGTTGTCCGCCCGACTTGAGGAGCATCATCGCGCAGTCGCGACTCTCGGGTCCGTTCAACGAGGCCGCTATGTGAAGGGCCGTCTGTCCGAGCTCGCCGCCCTTCACGTGAATGTCGGCGCCGCTGCCGAGCAACGTCTCCACCACCGACGCTTTGCCCGACTGCACTGCCACGTGGAGTGCCGTGTAGTTGTCGCGCGTTCGAACGTCTACGTTTGTGCCGCGCGCGATGAGCATTTTGACGACGTCGTTGAAGCCGGCGGCCGCCGCCGAGTGAAGTCCCAGAGCGCCTTTCTTGTTCGGCATGAATAGTGGAACGCCTGGAATTTTTTTCGCATCTGACACCTTCTGTTTCTCCGGTTTCTAATTATATATCTAGAAACTATGGTTTTTTTCAGAAAAGTTTCGCGAAATTCAGGCAATTTCAAAAAACCGTCGGTTACTGTATTCTTTAAAGGCGCAGCACCAATTTCATTCAAAGGTTTTGCAACGAAAACTTTAAAATATTTTTTTACTGCGTTTTTGCTTTTTTTTTTCCACAAATTTCACATTTTACACCAATTTTCCCTCATAAAAATTGAAAAATACAAAAAATCATTTAGTTTGATACAAAAAGAGACATATTTTTGCAATTTTAAAGCAAAAACACGAAAAGCGGATCGAATTTATCGATTTTTGCTTATTTTTGTTGTCAACCGATGTTTTTTAGGTTTTTCTCATTAAAATTGATTGAAATCCAAGGCGCGCAGAGTTATTGACTCAGTCGTAAATAAATTATGGGGAAACTCGAATTTTTCTGAATTTTTGAATCGTTTTTCGAAAAACCACAAAAATTGCCGACTAATCCGGTTCTTCCAATTCTTACCTCGTTTCAGGAACGCCAACGCGGTGCTCGTGTGTCCCGAGCAGGCGGCGATGTGAAGAAGCGTCGAACCGTCGCGAGTGCGCGCCCGAATCGATCCGCGAAACTTGTCGATGAGCGACTCGACCATCTGAGTGTCGCCGCGCTCCGCCGCCACATGCACCGGCGTCTTGTCCTCCTTGTCGTGAATGTTCGCGTCGGCGCGCAACTTGAACATAATCTTCAGCATGTTCTGATCGCCCACCTCGGCCACCTCGTGCAACGGCGTCCGGCCGACCGTGTTCTGCACGTTCGCGTTGTCGCAGCCGGCGGCGATCGCCGTCCGGACCGCGTCGATGCTTCCCGAACGGGCGGCCAGATGGAGGAGCGTGTCGCCGTTGCCGTCGGCGCGACGCGTCTGCTCGTCCGACGGACCCGACAGAAGCAGTTCGACGACGTTGACGTTGCCGTACTTGAAGGCGAGATGGATCGGAAGCGAACCGTCACCGTCTTCGGCCAGCCGCTGATCGCTATCCTCCAGAATTCGTTTCACCAGCGCGAACGCCTTCTTCGACTTTCGCTCGCACGCCAAATGAATGGCCAACTGCTTTTTGGGCCCAGCCGGTTTTCGGAGCAGCTCCGAGTACCGCTTGAGGATCAGTTCGAGCGTCTCGACGGACGAGTACATTGCGGCGATGTGTGTGGCGTTCCGGCCGTCTTTGGTGGTGTAGTCGACGCGGGCGCCCTTCCGAATCATCTTCTCCACTATTTGCTCCTTTCCCGCTTTTACTGCCAGCAGGAACGAGGTGAAGCCGTGCTGAAAGGGAGAATGGGTTGTATCTCGGAAAGCAGAGGAGCTGGGAGAAAGTTGTCAACTAACAAAATGTAGCTGACAAGTTAAGGAACAAGTTGTTGGTTGACAACTTTTCGCTAGCTCTTCTAGTTTTCAAGATATAAGCTCACCGCATCGGCCATACTGAAATCGCTGCGCTTCACCGTCTCCATCTCGTTCTCCACATTCGGCCACTCGTCGCGCTTCGCAAAATAGAGAATCTTCGTCTGCGGATCGGCCATCGCCAGATCCTCGGTGGACATCTCCTCGTGTGACGAGGAGGCGTGCGACGTGATGCTCTCGCGAAACGGCGTCTTTCCGTTGTGGCCGCTCGCCGTCCGATCGGGAGGTGTCACACTGTCACGGCTGCCGCGTTGCTGCTTCGGCACGAATATCACACGCGAGTTTTTGCCGATCTGAAGATGGGTCGAACTGCGTCGCAGGACGGGACGCGGTGTCGTCGAGTCGGCGCGCGGATCGTCCGAATTGAGGAGTTCCTGCAAAGTCGGTCATTTCTCGGAAACCGGAAGAGCTGGGAGGAAGGTGTCAACTAACAAAATGTAGCCGAAAGGCCAAGGAACAAATTGCCAGTTGACCACTTTTTCGTATCTCTTCTAGTTTTTCCCGTATTTCGCAATTTCACAATTTCCCACCGAAACCCATAAAAAGTTGTGGCTCGTAAAGTTGGACTTCAATTTCAATTTCCCATTTTCCATTTCAATTTCGCGGTTTAACGAGCCTACCGTAAGACCCAATTGCTTCAACTCGAGCGGATCCTGATGACGTAGCAGTTGCTCGATCATTCCGATTCGATTGACGTCGGTGTCGTCGAACGATCGCGATCTCTGCAAACGTCTTCTTCTTTCTCTGTGTTAAATAAGAGCGAGACCTTCGGCGGCTCGTCGTCACGTCTTCGGAATATCTTGTGATACGTGACGTGCTTCATGTCCTCGAGCGCCGTGCCCAGAATGCCTTGCCGCGTCGTCGGCTCCTCGGACGCCTTCTCGAGCTCGCGAACCATCTGATTCATTTCGCGAAGGCCGCGAGCCAACATTCCGCCGCCTCTCGAACGCCTCCGATCCTCGGCCGATCGGGGACGATCGCCCCATCCGACTGTGGAGCCGGACGACACTCGGGAGCCCGTCTGGATTGGGTCCCGAGACTGACGTCTTCTGAATTCGCTCCAGATTCATCAGTTCGTTCATTGGAGATCGGAGATACCTGATAAATTGTTGCCGACTCGTTGACGACGTCGTGTGCTCAGTGGTGGTGGTCCGGTGTGTTTCGTGGTGGTGTCGTGTCGGCGGCGGCGGACCGGGAACGTTGACGACCGACACGTGCGATGGTCCCGGTTGGATCATCTGAAAATCGATTTAAAAAAACTAGCAAACGCAGCGCCGAAAAACTAGCCAAAGCACCGCCAGAAAACTAGAAAATGCAGCGCCAAAAAACTAGCCGATGCAGCGCCAAAAACTACCGCGCGCAGCACCTGAAACACGCGATAGCAGCGCCCCATCCCCCATGCGCGCGCGTGTCCTAGTGGATAACGCGTTCGCCGTTCACCTGAACGCCCAAAAGTTCGTACCCACCCGGTGGTCGAACCTTTTTGTTCCTTCTTCCCATCATTATGTCGAGTTCACAAGACCTCCAGAATAGTTTTCGTCGTACACTTTTGTTGGGTGCACACCAAACACCGCCCGGCCGACACACTTCCTCCTCACACGAAATCCACCACCACCCCATTTCGTATATCGAGGAGAAGAAGAAGAAGAAGAAGTTTTTGCATCGTCTTCTTCTTCTTCTTCTCTTTTCTACCGGAAATCATGCTCTCGCTATGCTATTTCGACATATCTTTCCCTGGCTCTCTCTCTCTCTCTCCAATTTTGACGAAAAACGGATACGCCAGGTACACTAAATAATTGCCGCTCCTACACACACACACACACATACCTCTATCGCGACCCCACGTTACTTTTTTGTGCTTCTCTTTTTTTTTGGGGGGAGCCAGAAGAGAGAAAGGGAATGAGGGGCGACCACTTTTTAGTCTCTAACTTTGTTCGTGCTCGATGAAAGTTCGAAAACTCTACATCATTTTGTAGAGCTCGTCGAGATCTACATTTTGCATAGGTTACTTGCTCAAAAATGACGAGAAATAAGGGAGATAGCCTGGAAAAATGTGAAAAATGGCATCAACGCAGCGCCTCCGCCGGCCGCAACGCGCGCCCTCCGCCATGGCCGAGTGGCTAACAGCTTTGGCCGCCCAGTCCGAACACCCTCCCAAGTTCAATCCCCACTGCCTCCCAATCTTTTTTGCACACTTTTTCTCACCCACCTGTATTGGCATCCGCCTTCTCAACGGCGCCGTGTCGATGTCCTCGGCGGCAGCGCCGCGCAACGCTCTTCCGAGTATACCATCGCGCGGCGAATCGTTCATTTTGGTGGGGAAGAGTAGTAGGAGTAGTAGAACAACAACAACTAACAGAACAAGGCGACTAATTTTGGCTGCAAACAAAAAAACGTTGAAAACTGGTGGCTCCGCCCACTTTTTCCCCATCCATCCATTAAAGGGGGGCGTCACGAAAAGAGCGGGGAGCCGAGGAGGCGGGAAAGGGGGGGGGGGACCCTCAAAAGTAATAGAAGTGGTGGGAGGGGGGAGAGCAGGTGCACACACACACACACACACAGCTCCCCCCTCCTTTACCCCTCAAAATGACCATTTCCGGTCAACCTCCCCCTTCTCCCCCCCATGGCCACAAAAAGAAGTGAAAACTGGAGAGAGAAAGAGAAATAGAGAAACGTCTCCTTTCTTTTTTCCCGCTGTGCCGAGAGAGAGATTCCAGAAGAACGGGCGGTTCGGCAAAAAAGTGGGCGGAGCCTAAAGGGGGCCCGAGAAACATCTGGTTGAAAGGGAGAAAGGGGGGGGGGGAACTATGTGCTAAACGCGCCTCGTTTTCCCCTCCTCCCCGTCCCATAATTAATGGGTTTCCCGCCAGATTTTTGACCTACCCTCCCCCCTTCCCGGTTTCCGCACTATGAGAATGAGAACCCGCTCATTATGTTCTTCTTCGCACCCCCCCCCCCCTTTAAAACCGCCCGGAAATTGGATTACTGTAGTTGAGAAAGACCGGAAAACCCCTTGATCAAACGCGCTCTATTGCTAAAACAACGATGCTCCGTTTGTACACCACACCTGATTGTTGAGGAAACTACAGTAACCCCTGGAATGGCTGGAGGTGATAAAACGCGCTCTATTGCTAATTTGACGAAATTACAATTTCAACAACAACGATGCTCCATTTGTACACTACCGCTAAACAACGCGCGGTTCAGTTGCGGTGTACAAACGGAGCATCGTTGTTATTGTTGAAATTCATTTTCGTCAAATTAGCAATAGAGCGCGTTTGATCACTTCCCGCCATTTCAGGGATTCCGGCGGTTTTTAAAGGGGGGGGGGGGGTAGTGTAAAAACGGAGCATCGTTGTTTTTGTTGAAACTCCAATTGCTGGTCAAATTTTGGTGCAAATTAGCAATAGAGCGCACTTGACACCCTCGAAAAGGGGTGAAGACGGGGATTACTGTAGTTTGGTACTAGTAGCGCAAAAACCCAAATGGTAGCCTTAGTAGTAGACAGACAAAGAGAGAAGGTAGATCAAAAACCGGACAACATTCAAATTGCCCGGGAAAAACGAGAAAACGGTGAAAACGGGGGGAAGAACAAATCGCGTTTTGATGATTTATGGGATGATTTGGGAGGGGAAAGTCAAGTGCCACGTCACGCTCCCAAAGTACAACATCGAAAAGAAGAAGTCTGTCTGTCGACCCCCCTTCCGCCCTCTCATGAAGTAGTACTAAATTCCGCGTGTGTGCGCGCGTAAAGGAGCGGAGCGGACCGCTTGGTTGGGCGGGATGAAGGAGGGGAAAAAAATGCTCGCCGAGCACCACGGAAACGCAGGTACAACCACCAAATGTCTCCTTTTTTCCCTCTCGTAAAAGAAAGTAGTGTGTATGTTTGTGGGCGGGGCTTGTGGGGGAAGGGGGGTCCAAATTGAATAGAGCTCCTCCGAGGGAGCTCTCAAAGTGCACCAAAAATAAAATTCACAATTAATTTACCAGCCAGAAAAGAGAGGAGGAGGAGGAGGAGGAAGAGCGCATTGCAATAAAATAAGGGAGTTTTTCGAATAATTTGGATAAGAATATAAAAAGGGAGAGACCAAATTGTGTGCATTTTTTGAGAGATAGATAAGTGAAAAAAAGTGGAGTTTGGGATTTTGTTCCATATAAAATTTGGGGGGGGGGGGGATTAAGGGGGGTGTTTAAAAAAACCGTAACGTTTTCGAATAGAATTCACAGAGAGATGGAGAAGAACGAAAGAAAGTAAAATAACAATAAATTAAGGGGGAGTCTTTCAAAACGAGTCGAGCCGATTGTCGTCCTCGTCGGCGGGCCGTCGCATCTCTTCCAGCCGCTCGTCCTCGTCCGAATCCGACATCGCCAGATCGTTGAGCAGCTGACCGGCCGCCAGATTGTCGTCGCGCCACACGTCTTCGTCGTATTCTGCAGAGAGGGAAGGCGTGGAGATGAGGTTGTGTGTATGGGCAAATGTTTTGATTTTTTTGGTTTTTCAGGGTTGTCAAATTCCGGTCCGGACGAAAAAAAATTTTTTTTCGGAAATTTTTTTTCTGTTTTTCGGGATTTTTTACTGTAAACTGCGCGCAATAATCATAATTTTTCGTGAAAATCGCTCCAAACTGAGCGTTTTTGTGCACAAAACTTGGCCAAATGGCTGGAAAATTCGAAAAACCGTATTCGCCCATTTGGCGGCATTTCGATGTTCAAACGTTTGAAAATACAACTAGTTTCCAGTTTCTATGTCATTTTTTATACGAAAAAAATTAATTTCAGCGGTAAAATAAGAAGAATTTTGAGATTTTCACTGAAATCCCGGCCCGTGACAACTCTGGGTTTTTTTTTCGTTTTCTGGGGTGAATTTCAAAAAGACACTTTCGACCCAAAATTGTTTGGTATTATTTTTCAGAGAATTTGGTCACATGGGACACGTGACACGTGACACTGTTACCACCCGTTCAGATAGGTGTACCATCCGAATAGAATGAGCTCACTGGGGAGCACTAGACTCACCTCCATTGACGTCCATCATCTCGATGTCCTCCTCTTCCATAATCTCGTCGTCCTCGTCCTCGGTCGGATGCTCCTCTTTGCCGTCGGTTCGCGGCTCCATCTCCGTCTCCGTCTCGCCGCCGTCCGTCTCCATCGTCACGTCTTCGGCGCCGGCACCTTCGCCTTCGCCCGCGAGCTCGTCGTCGTCGACGCCGCCGCCATCGTTCGCGCCCAAATTGATGTTCCGCTCGAGCTCGGTGAGCATTCCGGCCTTCTCGGTGCACTGCGCCTCGGCCAACGCGTAAATCTCGCACGCCTTCTTCGTGTAGAGACTTTCGGGGCCGTTGAACAGCTCCGAGTTGTCGCGAACGAGTCGAAAGTCGCGCAGAAAGTCGGCGACACGCGTGTACTCGTGACTCTTGATGCGCGTCTCGATGATGCTCAGATCCATCGGCTCGCTGATCCGATTGTAGTAGTTCGGCACCTTTTTCGGATCGACACGCGAGTGGAACGGCGCCGACTTGGGAATGTTCTTGCACTTTTGGACAATGTCCGACAGGAGGTACGAGAATCCGATCAGATCGTTCGTGTCGAGCAGCGGATTTATCTGCTTCTCGAGCTGAATGAACCGATCCTCGCGCTCGATGATTCGTTTGCCGGCGAGCTTGAGCAACTCTTGCGCCGTCACCGTAATCATGTTGTTGTCGCCGTTGTAGATGCGCGCGTTGCTGAACATCAGATTTATGTCGTCGAGAAACTCTTTTCGCAACGCGTATTGCTGCTTCCCAATCTTGTTCTTGATCTCTTGCAACGAAATCGGATTTTTGACAATGTTGTAGTAGTCGGTGACGCGCTTCGGATTGACGGGATGGAGGAACGCGTCGGAGCCCGGGATGGCTTTGAGCTCGTTGACGATCTCGGTGAGCATCGTCGACATCGTCACCTTCGGATCGGCACGTATGCGATTCGTGTTCTTGGCGGGACCCTGGAGGTAGTCCTCTTCCGGCATCACCGACGATCGGCGTTTCGCGCCGCTCAGCGACGAGTGTCGCGAATTGCGGATGGCGCCCGGTCCTCCCAGATTGTGGAACGACGACGAGGCGCCCGAGACTTGCGAGTAGCGATCCTCGTCTTCCGGATCGCCTGTCGGCGTGCCGCCCGACATGATATGGGCGATTTGTTGGGCGCGAACCGCCTGGTCCGAGTAGCGCGCCTGTTTGCGCTTCTTCGCCTCCTCCTTCAGCTGCTCCTCGCGAATTTTGGCAAAGTTCAAGTTGAACTTCACTTTGGTTCCGTCGACCTGCACGGCGGCGCCCTCGTTCAGCGAGTTGTTCGACAGTGAGAAGGTGGAGGTGGAGGCCGACGCCGACGGCAGCGTCGCCAGATCGTCCTCCTCTTTCACTGGGGTCAGCGGATCTTTGCCGTAGAGCGGACAGTTTCGGTTGGTCTTCATGTGACCGTAGGCGTGACACGCGCTGCATCGCATCTTCTGGAGGTTCGGATTCGGCGGCTTCACCTTCTTCTCCGTCTGCTTCGTCACCTTCGTCGCCGCCTTCTCCTCGTTCTTCTTCTGCCGCCGAATCTGGTCCTGAAGACGTCGCTTCTTCTTGCGCTTCTCCTCCTTGTACTGCTCGTCCATCTGGGCGTAGACCTGGATGAACGTGTCGTCGCGAGTGAGTCGAATACGCGAGTAGGCTTCGATGAGTTGCGGTCTCGTGACAATCTCGACGCGCGTCACCGGCTGTCCGTCGGGTCCCTTCGTCGTTCGGTAGATCTTCAACTGCTGATTCGCCGTGATTCCGGCGATCTTCGACGCCGACATCGCGACGTCTTCGCCAAACTGCGACGCCGACTTTTTCTCCTCGGCCGTCGGATCCGACTCCTTCTTCTCGACCTTCGGCTGCTGCTGCTGCTGTTGCTGCTTGTCGCCAGAAGACGTCGCGGCGCTCGTCTCGCCGTGAACCATCCGCTTCAGATCCTCGCGCTCCTTCTCCTCCGTCTCAAAGTCCATCTTCGCCTTCTCGTCCATCGAGATGCTCTTCTTGCCCTTGTTCGCCTCGAGAATCGATTCGAGCGCCGACGCGAGCTCCTCGTTGTCCGAATCGGCGTCCGTCGAGTCGTCGTCCGTCGAGATCGGATCCTGATTGCTCAGCGTCTGATTCTGAAGATCGAAGATGCGTTGGCAGTGCTTCCGATACTTTTCGAGCATGTCGGCCGTCGAGAATCGCGTGTTACCGCGCGCGAATCGAGCCATTCCGGTGATCGCTGAAACAACAATGATAAAAAGGATCGTGACGAAGCCATCACAACTCACTCTCGCCCTCCTTCGTCGCCTTGGCCGCCTGTGTCGACAGTGTGCGAATCACGTCGATGATCTCCCATCTCGTCAGCGCGTTGATCTCCTCCTCTTTGACACCGTAGCCGCGACAAATCTGTTTCGCCTCCTTCAACGGCAGTTTTCGCAGATCGGCGTTCGTGCCCGTCACCAACTTCTTCGGCACCGGCGCCGCGTTCTCGTCCTTGTGCGGTTTTTGCGAGACGCGCACATAGGAGAATCCCTGCCCGCATCCGGTCGGATCGGCGATGCCCGTCTGATCGAGAAGACATTTCTCGCGTTGCGAGGCGAGAAACGCGCGCGTCGTGTTCCACGGAGCGCACTTGATCTCGTCCTCGATCGTCACCTCGTCGTCGGACGCCTCGTCGTTTTCGGGCGTGAAAAAGTACTTTTCACCGTAGCCGGCGTCTTTGAGTCGCTGCTCGGCGGCCATCATACTGTACTGCACACAACACATCTCGGGGGTGACCATCGACAGCACCTCCTCTTTCGATGGGAGCCGAAAGTCGGGCTTTAGGGCCCAGTAGGCGTCGGAACCGTTTCGCGTGAACGTCGAGCATATCTTGAGCCGCTTTCGTATGTTGCTCTCGGCGTAGTGTGGGAAGGCGTTGCGAACGTCTTCCATCTTCAGACGACGTGGCGAGTGTTCCGACGACCAGAAGAGGCGGTAGATGAAGGCGAACAGGAAGTCGCGCACGAACACGGTGGCCCGCTTCGAGTTCGGCGACGGCACCTCGTACAGTGGACACTGTTGACCGGCGACGAAGAGGTCCGGAATTTGACGAATGTACCATCTGAAAACGGACGACGTCGTCTACATCATCAGAAGACGTTTCGGAAAACTCACGCATTCATGCTCCGGATGAGCAAGAAGTCGGTGTGCGCCGGTCGGTGATGATAGACGGGCGCCCGGTACAGATAGTTCTCGATCGATTGGAGCGATTGTCCGGGCTGGAGTTGTCCGAGGAACGGGATCTGGTGCGAGAACGCCATGTCGCCGTACTCAAAGTTCGGCTCGTTGTCGTTGGCTTGTCTCTTAAATGACTTTCGACGAGCGGTGAGAAGTGGATTCGGTGGTGTTGCAAACGCGCCCCGTTGCACTCAATTTTCGCCCGATTTCCATCATTTTTTTTGGGGGAAAAGCTCTAAACAATGAAGGAAATCGGGCTTGCGTTCAGCGGGGCGCGTTTGAAACACAACATGACGTTTTGGAGCTTCCAGGCGAGCTCACTCACCCGCTTATGGTAGTTGCGCATCTTGCTCGCCATTCCGGGTTGCGAGAGCACCACGGGATGCTCCTCGCTGTACTCGATCATGACGAGTTGCTCGTCTTTTCCGCTCAAATCGTTCACCTCTCGCATGTAGAACACTTCGCCGCCGCCCTGCGAGTTGCGCATCGCCTCGCGAAGACTGTTGACGCGTGCCTGATGACGGGCGGGCGTGTGGATCACCTCGAACCGATTCGGCGACCATTGGCGAACGATGCGACGCGTGAACGGCGTGCGGTGCCAGTAGCGAAGGCGGAACGCCGACGGATGTGTCGGGAAGAAGTGTGTCGAGATGTTGGTGGCGGGCGTCGAGTGTTGGATGAGCATCGAGTTCGACGACAACGTCTTCGAGGTGGCCTTCGGCACGTAGTAGTCGTCGTTTGAGAGGTTGAACGGATCCTTGTCGGTGAATTGGGCCATCGTGCTCTCCATCTGCTCGTCCTCCTCCTGCTTCTGTCGCTGTTGCACCTGTCCGAGTATCATCTTCGACTTTTTCGTGTACTGATTCTCTTTGCGATCCGCACGATCGTCGTCGGCGCGGCGATCTTCGGGCATTCCGTAGATGAGGGGATCGTCTTGAAAGTCGACTTGGAAGTCGATCGGCTCCAGCATCGACGTCATCGCGTCGCTGTCCCAGATGACGTTCTCCTCCCACGCGAGCACATCGAGGTCCGACGGTGTCGACGGGAAAATCGATCGTTGCGGCGTCGGCTGGATCTCGGCGTCGGGTCCGCTTAGATTGATGGGCGCGGATTTGCCGTCGAACATTTGCTCGAACGCGTTGTTCGACGCGGCGTACTTGAAGTGCTCGTAGGTTCTCGTGTACTGTGTCGCGATCCAACCGCATCCGCGTCCCGTCGAGAACTCCTCGACGAGTTTGTCCTTCACTTCCGAGCCGTCGATGATGACGTCCTTCTCCCAATCGATGACTTGATACGGCATCAGTGTGTCTTCGCCGATCGACGGCCCGCAGTTCTTGTTGATCACCTCCACACTGGAGACTGCAGAGGGGGCCGAGCTGGTGGACGGCTCCTCGGACGACGTGACGATCCGATGATGATGATGATGTTTTTGGTCAGTCTTCGACGATGCCGACGTCAACGCCTTCTTCATCTTGAATCCGTAGTTGACCGTCTGACTCGTCGACGGAATGTTCATCATGTCGTACCAGATTTTGGCGGGACCCGTCCGCCACGGCTGCACCACGTTTCCTTCCGCGTTCCGCGCCGCCGCCGCTTCCGCCTCCGTCAGGACGGGCTTCCGCAGCTCGTCCTCGTCGTCCGACTGCATCATCACCTGCGGCACGTTCTCGATGAGGGACAACTTGAGCCGCTTCGCGCCGCTCTCCGCGTCCGCTTCCGCATCCTCGGTGCCGGTCGTTGTGGGCGCCGCAGCTGCAGCCGCGGCCGCGGATCTTCCATGACCCAACTGCTTCTTGAACGTTCGCGAAAGCCACCAAATCTCGGCGCGCGACGACGATCGAATGTTTTGGGCGAAGAGGCGCGAGAAGCGCAACACCTTGTTCGGTTTGAAGTCTTTGAAGAAGATGCGCGGATCGATGCCGTCCAGCGACGGGTGCAGAATGTTCGAGAGCGGCGCGTCGTCGCGTTGCGACGGCGGAATGAACGGCTCGTCGGGCTCCTCGGCTTCCGGATCGCCCGGATACTCTTCGGGCAGCTCGTCGTCCGGATCCTCCTTCTTCGGCTCTCGCATCTCGATCGGAGGTGGACTGTACGCTGAAATGGAGGGGGAGATAGTGAGAATCCCTTGTAAACTAGAAGAGTAAGGAAAAAGTGGTCAACTGCCAAAGGACAGGTGAAAATGTAAGGAACATTCCGACAGTTGACACCTTTTTCCAATCTCATCTAGTTTCCATATTATTCCAAGGCGTTAAAAACCCTATTTTTACCACCGAAAACCTACCCCCTCTATGCGCCTTTAAATTTAAATTTGAAGCCTTTTACCTACTGTAAAACCTATTCATCATATCTCAAAAACTAAAAGCGATAGAAAAAAACGGTCAACTGCCGAAATATAGCTGGAAACAAGAGGAACATGTTGACAGTTGACATCTTCTTCCCATCTCTTCCAGTTTTCGAGATATGAGAGCTCAAAGACAAGCCTTCTAGATGCCGCTTTAAAAAAAGTTTTATGGTGGTAAATTTTGTTGAAAAACCCGTTTTTACCACTGAAAACGTACCCCCCCCCGCCCATGTCCCTTTAAATTTAGTTAATTTCAATTTAAGTTTAAAGGCGCACGGGCCTTTTTAAAAACGATTCTACCTACTGTAAAGCTAGCTCTCATATCTCGCAAACTAAAAGAGATAGCAAAAAACGGTCAACTGCCGAAATATAGCTGACAACTCAACCAACACTTTGGCAGTTGACCACTTCTTCCCATCTCTTCTAGTTTTCCAGATATGAGCGTTTCCGTGATTTTCAGCCAATCACCCTCTGCCTCACGTTTATTGCTGGCCGCCGGATGGTTCAGAAAGTACTCGTCGAGATTCGCGTACGGATCCTCCTCCTCTTTCGGCGGCTCCGCCCAATTTTTCGCGTTTCCCGCCACTTTTCGATTGTTGTGCTGTTGCTGGTTTCCACCGTATCCGTTGTGTTGTACCATTCCATTATTCATCACTGCAAAAATCGGTCAAAAATAAAAATGAGAAAAAAATGTGAAAATTCGAAGAGAAAAAGATATGAAAAGTGTCGAAAAACACATTGAAAAATGGAAAAAATCAATTTCCGGGCCGCATTTTTTATTAGCGAAAAAAAGTGAAAAATTGAAAAAGCAATTATTTCGGTGAGATATTTGTAGAATTTTGAAGCAAAATTGTGCCGAAAAGTGAGAGAGATACCCAAGAAAATCGAGGAAAATTTCACAGAAATTCAATGAACAAGAGTACACATATATCAAGAATCGATGATTTTTACATGGAAATTAGTGTGTTTTCAAACGTTTTTGAGGTTAAAAATGGTGGAAAATGGGAGATTATCAGCCGCCACCGAGTCCGCCCATCAGTTGGCCCAGTTCGGGGCTCGACTGAAGGCCCGAAACGTCGGTCGACATGTCTTGGAGGTACTCGAACTCGGCCAGAGCGCTCACTTCCTTCTTGCCGAATCTGCAACGATATTGAGTGGGAGGGGCGGCGCATTCCCCAGGAGCAGCAACAGACCGCGACGCGCAACCGCGTCGCGCCAGGTGGTGGGGGCCTACTGTATTGACTTTTTTCCCTGGATATATGGTCTTGGTAAATTAGGGAGCGCAAATCTCGTGGGAATACGACGATAACAAGCACATTCTTTCGTCATGTATTATCATAGCGGCGCTTTGTAGAGGAGTGGGAATATATAACTGACTATGGGAACGCTCTGAGCAGAGTTGGGCGGAACTGGATTCTTAAAATCCTCCTCCGCTCAACTCTGGTGGTCAACTTGAAGCTTGAAAACGGGTGTGGAGGTGTTGTTTCAGACGAATCTCTCATTTTGCTCATTATGAGACTACACGCTCAGAACCACTAGGCTCAGTCAAGTCTTTTGCTCCGCCGGATGACCCCAGCGAAGCGGTTCCAAAAGTTAAAGTTTGTTCGACACTCTCTTGCGAAAGGTCGGAACTCCAGCGTACCTTGAGTAACTGGGTTAAAACCGACGAGAGCGGCGAGCGGCGGCCTCCTATGCGCGCGTGTGTACCGACAAAAACCAGACTCGCGCTGCCCACTATGCCCACACGCTGAAGCGGCGGCGGCCGGCCGACGGGGCGAGAGCGCAGAGAAGCAGAGTCGGGGTCTCGGTGGCCTAGTGGCGCGCGCGTTTGACTGTCGGGCGAAAGGCCGCGGGTTCGACTCCCGACCGCCAAAAAATGGGTTTTTTGTGTAAAAAACACTCACCGCTTGTAGTATTTGCTGGTTATTTTAGTGCGCGGCGGCGCGTACTTCACCACACCGCCCTTCTTCTTTAACTGCCGCTCGATGAGGCTGTAGCGCTCCTCTTCGGAGCTATCCGACGAGCCGTCGTCGTCCGGATTGTGCGAGTTGCGTCTGATCCACGAGTTCGTTCGCGAGTACTTTTGTCTCGAGTAGTGGACGGGCGGCTGAGCCGTCGCATGCGGCTCTTGTGGCGTCAAACTGACAGTGTCCATGTGCGAGTGATTCGTCGCGATTTCCGAGTCGGAGTGGGCTCGCTGAATGCGAACCTTCTCGAACGGCGACGAGAGCTCGAGCTCTTCGGCCTCCTCCTCCTCGGTCATCTCCTCGTCCTCGTCGTCCATGCTCTCCACCGAGTTTCGAAACACGCGCACCTCGTCCTGCGCGTCCAGATCGTCCTCCAACGACTTTTGCAGCGGATTCTGGATGACCGACGGCGTCGTCGCCGAGGACGTCGTCGTGACGGGAAAGATGGGCATTCCGAACGGTTCCGACGGGTAGCCAAGGGCGAGCGACTCGCCAGCGCCCTCCTGACTCGTGCCGTCGTACGAGGAGGGCATCAGAAGCGACGAATTGTTGAGGCTCTCGTCGAGCATCCCGCCCGCCTTCTCGAACTTTTCGATTTTCGCCGTCGCCTCGTGCAACATCTTCAGCACTTCGCACTTTCGCTTCTGCTCGATCTCGAACTCTTTCTTCATCTCCAGATACTTGTGCTTCATTCGATCGTGGTTCTTGCGCAGCTGGTAGTTCTCCTGCGAGACGTCGTCAATCGTCTTCGACATCAGCGCGTTCTCCTCGCGCAGTTTCGCCTTCATCTTCTCCATGCGCGCCTTCAGCTTCTCGTTTTCGGCGCGAACCGCCCGATACTTCAGCTTGTACTTTTGGTCCTCCTCGTCCGAATCGTACTGTTGGCTCATGCTCATGTCGTACTGTTGGCGAGCCATCATATTACGGTACGTCTGCTCGTCGACGAGCTCCGAACGATGCGATCTGAACGGGAAGTCATGTACTTTCAGTTTTGTCGTAAAATCACCGGTTTTTTGTGGAGTATTAGTTGAAAACAGTGGTTTTCCA
This sequence comes from Caenorhabditis afra, assembly GCA_963570955.1. Classification (NCBI taxonomy): domain Eukaryota; kingdom Metazoa; phylum Nematoda; class Chromadorea; order Rhabditida; family Rhabditidae; genus Caenorhabditis; species Caenorhabditis afra. The sequence goes on from OY751532.1 coordinate 8,347,144, forward strand.
GGCTTTTCCACTTGCTTTTAGCCTTTATTCCAGATAATTTCGTTCAAAAACCGACTTACAGTACAGAATCGTCCTTAACCTTCCGCGAGCTGGCTCTTCCGAGACTTTGACGACCTCCGAAATAGCGATCCGATCGGTGATCTTCCATTGGTGCTCCCGGACACGACATTGGTCCTAAACCATCGATTTTTATGGGAAATTTGAAAGATTTTCAATAAATACTCACCTTTCGTCTTTTTGGGCGCTGTAATGACGGCGTACGGGCTTTTCAGCTCCAAATGCACATTTTTCGGCTCGCCGGCGTAGACAGTGTCGTTTAGTTGTGCTTTTTTCGATTTCAACGAATTTGTGGCGAATGTGACGGTCTAAAAATGGGGATTTTCAAGTTTCTGTCGAAAAACGATTAAAACCAAACGACTCACCGGCTGATTTTCTTTATTACTGCTCCTTTTATTGGGTTTGAAGATTTTCATGATCGACCCCATCGTGAAAACGCTGAAAAACGGTTTTTTGTCGGCGTTTTTGAACGTTGCAATTCAAATTTGGCGTTTGCGAGGGAAAGGTGGGGTGCGCGTGGGATGTGATGTATGCGGTGCGGTGGAATAGCGAATGCACCCGATTTGACGCGCAAAGACGGTAAGCGGCGGGGAATTCGAATTCTGATTTAGTTTTTGAGAAAAAATGTCCATCGCTTATGGTTTCGATCCGAATGTTTCGCCTATTTATGAAGACGACGATGATGACCGACATCCGGACACACGGCACTCGGTGCATTTCAGCTCTGCCGATACGCCGCGACGGGTAAAACTAAACAAGCCTAATGAAAAGTTGGAATATTGAATTTTCCAGTACGGAAGAGCACATGAAAGAACACTAGGGACAACGCACATGTACAACGAAACGACGGAGCACTTCCACGAGTTTCACCACGAGTGTGCTCCAGAAAACGTGACAGAACTGCCGGAAACGAATCCCGAGTCGGATGAAGTCGTGCCAGATTCGAAAGAAGACGTCGAATACGAAGATGAAGTCGTTCCCGATTCTACCGGCTTCCTGGAAAACACTTTTGTCGTCGTTTCCGCCGGCTGTTGCCCTCCGATTAAGCACTTCTTCTCGAAAAGTCTCAGTGTACGTTTTCGCGCCGAGAGTTGCGAGTTGAAATGAGGCATGCGCCTTTAAAAGTGTTGCTTACTGTAGCAATGGTTTTTTCCAGGAAATGGGCGCTTCTGTGCAAAAATCGATCGATTCGCGCACAACTCATCTCGTCGTCGATCGGTATGCCGACGAGGAAGTCGTCGGGCAGGCCATATCACGGCGACCCAATCCACCACTGATAGTAGACGTAAAATGGATCCAGGAGTGCATGGATCGGCGGCGGCGATGCGAGGAGACCGACTATTCGATGCGAGGCTGTCGGTTTCTGAAACAGACGTTCCGAAGGCTTTCGAGCTTCCGCGAGCCGACGCCCGAGTTGGAGGAAGATCGAACATGGTGGATGGACATGGAGAACGATGCTCCCGAAGAGCCCGGCGAGCTGCTCGACCAGATCAGAAAGCTTTCCGAGCGACTGGATGCTCTCATGAATTGTAGAGGAAGAGACGATGGAAGCGCGCTCTAATGCAAACTATATTCCAGATGCTCCAATGATTCGCTTCGAATATCATTCTCCAGAATGCCCGACTCGTCTTCGTCCGGCTCCAGCTGCTCCTGAAGTCATTGAAGATGAAAATCCTTGCGTGTCACGTCTCCGCCACGTCTTCCAGTCGATCTCCACGTCATCTGCCATCAGAAGACGACGCTCGTTCACCGGTTTTCATCTGGAGCATCGTGAGCCCCTCAACGACGTCATCGAGGTGCAAAAAGACAATCGGGACGGGCGTGACACGTGGCAGGAGCCGCGGAAGAGCTCCAACAAAAAAAAGGCGCCGTTGAAGACGATAAACGATATGCGGAAGACGATGGCGGCAGATTTGACGACGATCCGAGAGACCTACCAGAAAAACGCCGATCTGAACAAGGCGAGAACGCCGAAAAAGGCGGCGAAGGCGGCGAAAAAAAAGGAGAAACAGAAACCGGTTCCGGTGCGAGCCGACGATTCGGATATCCAATCGGCGCTCGCCTCGCTGACCATCTCGACGTCGCCGAATCAGACGACGCCAGTTAGAAGACGTGAACCGCTCGTCGTCACCAAATCCAACTTCATCAATCGTCTCCAGATGCGCGAAGTCGACGACGCCGACGACGACTTCATCTCCGACGTGTCGGCGATGCTTCAGTGTCGCAATCGCCGAAAACGGAACGGCGTCGTGTTCAGCGGGTTTCGCAAAGAGTGCGTTTCTTCTTTTTTTTGTTTTCATTGGCCACTCTTTCAGCTCACCGATCGAGACGAGGCTCCGGAGCATCTGCCGCCAGTTCGGGCTCGAAATCTCGGCGGAGATCACCGAAAACACGCGATGTCTGGTGTCTCGTCACGGAAAACGCACTCTTCTGGTGCTCAAAGCGATTTGCTCCACAAATGTGCTCATCGTACGCCCCCAATGGGTTTGTTTGTTTATATTCCCCCGTCTAAGCCACTTTTCCACTTTCAGCTCGAAGAATCGTCGGAAGACTCGCGTATTTTGCCACCGGAAGAGTACGTTTTCGACGAGTGGCATCGAATCTACGGCAAAACTCGCAAGATTTTCGAGAATTTCCCCAAAATTTGGATTTCAACAGAGTGCGAGCCGTCTGGCGATGATCTGGTGGAAATGGTCGAGAAGTGCGGCGGAAAAGTGAGAAATGTGTCGAGAATCGTCGAATCCCGTCAATTTTCAGACCACTCGAAAGCTCCGCAGGGCGAAAATTGCGATTGCGCCCGAAAACTGGGAGATTCCCGCCGAAATGCCGCCCGACATTGATATTTGCACTCCGCTCCTCATTATCGATTCGATTTCGATGGCCGAGGCGCAAACTCCACGTGATTACTTGATTGAATACTGATAAACTGCTCGATTTTCCGTTTTTGCCGGCTAAAATCACCGAAAAGCGCTCAAAATTCGGTGGCGGCCTAGAAACCGCGATGGCGCCGGCCACGGCCGCCACCAGGAATTTGTGGCTGCGGCGGCAGGGCTCAGCGCGCGCACGACTCGACGAGGCGATATTTTATTGCGAAATGTGTAGTGTTTCTTCTCGATTTCATGCGAATCCCGCTCTCCTCCTCCCTGCCACTCGGGGGTGTAACATTTCGATGCGGCAATTTGATCCCCCCCCCCCCCTCTCACACTGGACTTAGCCCCATTGCCATTCGCTTAATGACCACACACTGTGTGTACTACGAAATTTTTAATCGCTCCGATCTCGCTCTTTCCGCGCTGCTTATCACTGGAGCGCACTTGCTCATCCCCCATTTTTCAGCCTGTAAATGTGCTGAAAATGCACCGAATTCCAAAATACCTCTATGTGATCGGCGGATGCACGCTGGCCGCCGAACGTGAGCCAATCGCGCACATCGAGCGAATCCGCGTGGCGGACGCCGATGGAAAGTGGGTCATTTGCATTAGAGCGCACTTTGTGGGCGAGTGGAAACGATGAAAAGTTGGGTTTTTTGCAGAGAAGGTGTCCGAATTGTGGCCGAAAATTGCGGTCAATTAGCGATGGCTCGCCGAGCACCCGCTTGTTTTCTCACCGAAAACCGACGGATTCTAGTGGCCGGAGGTCGGTTTTTGTGGATTTCAAACGAAAATATGCCAAATTTCCACTATTTTAGGCTGCCTGGAACCGAACAATCACACGGATTCCATTGAAATTCTCGATTTCAATAAAACAACCGAAAAAACTGAAATTCGAGCGGAAAAGCTGACAATTGGTGCAAGTTGCTCCGCTTTTGACCCATATTCCACTTCTGTAGGTCTTTTTTTGACATTTTTTTCGCAAAAAAAGTTGATTTCAAGAAGTTCAAGCCGATTTTCGGCGGTTTCGAAGCGCACTCCTGCCTCGATGACGTTCAAATTCTCGAAGAATCGGGTGACACGTGGCAGTGTCGAGCGTTGAGCGGATCGCCGAAAGGCCTTCCGAAACTCAAGAATTCGTGCGCTTTGGAGGTCGGCGACGGCGAATTTTTGCTCTTCGGCGGCTGGGAAGACGAGGCGCGAACGTCGAAAACGATTAGAAGGTGATGCCGACGCGCCCCAATGACAAGTTTCCCATGGAACCGCGAAATTCGAATTCAGAGTGACTTTCAACGCGGATTTCACCGAATTCGAGGTGAATTTCGAGGGATTCTTGCCGTATCCGGTGGAAGGTTCGTGAAAAACACGAGTTCGTACGGAAAAATTGAAGAATTTGGCGTTTTTTCCAGGCCATTCGCTGGTTCGACACGGCGCGAGCGTCTTTCTGATCGGCGGCTTCGACGGCTGTTTTGTGATCGACACAATTGTGAGATACGATTTGGAAACTCGGAAATCAGAGATTCTCGAGCTGAAACTCGCCGAAAAACGGGAAAACCATGTGAGCGCCGTGCTCGGCGGCCGATTTCTGGTCGTGGCGGGCGGTTGGAATTCGAGAACGTCGCTGGACGACGTGGAAGTGTTCGAGTTGCTCGGCGAGCAAAAACTGGAGAGAAGACACGTGGCGGAAGGCGGAAATTTGAAATTCGCGCGGAATCGTCCGACTGGAATCGCAATTTGAACACGAGCTCGTGTTTTTCGATCGATAATGAATGAACTGATAAGCCGTCTCGCACTCCAATTCGATTTCCCATTGTTTTTCATTTTTTTCGGGTTTCGAACCCGTGATTTCATATTTTTACATCATTTTCGGCCGATTTGACCGACTTATTCGGGTCAGAAACGATTTCAGATGCTCAAAAATGGACGGTCACAATGAGGTGCAAAGTTCATCGAAAAACAACGATGATTCGTGAGTTTTCAGTGGGAAATTCGCGAATTAATCGTATTTTATTTTCTGCAGATCCGACCGGATTCCGTCGCATTTTCTCGTCGAGCTGACGTCGCTCGACGAGCTCGCCTTCCCGGCGAACTCGACGAAACGCGTCAAGTACACGTGTGTCGCGTCGACGTCGAAATGTCTGTGTTTGGGCACCTCGACGGGCTCCGTCTACATCTTCTCGCGGTACGCCGCCAAATCGCGTTCGCGCGGCGGCGGCAGCGGCGGCACATCGCCGGTGCCGGTGCAAGTGTTCACGACGCGCGACGGGCAGATCAGCACGGTGGCGGTGAGCCGGTCGGAAGAGCTCATGGCGATCGGCGGCGACAGTGGACGCGTCTCGGTGGCCCAGTTGAACGCCGGTCAACCGCCGACGCTCGTCTACTCGACGCCCGGCGACGCGCGTGCGCCGGACCGTGTGACTGCTCTCGCGTGGTCGCCCGACCTGAAGGCAGTCTTTTCCGGTCACTCGTCGGGCTCACTTCACGTGCATCGTCTCACGAATCGCTCCGTCTTTCGCGCCGCCCATCAACGTCTTCATCGGTTCGACGGCGAAATCACACAGTTGGACACCCATCAGGACTATGTGCTCGTCGCCACGTCACTCGCCGCCCACTTGTTCCACGTGGAATCGTGCCAGACGCAACAAGTGGGTAAGAAGGCCGCGCGCACGTCGCCAGTCCATCTGGGAGCGCGGTACGTGCAACCGCCCGACGGTAGCAGCAGCGCCTACATTGTCGCGGCGAGACCCAACGCCCGACTGTGGGAGGCGAATCTGGTGGGCGTGGTCTATCGGACGCATCAGTATCGACAGAACGCGCGGATTCCACGTGCACCGCCCGTCTCGTTCCGCGCCGCATTCCCCGTGGATCCCGGACAATTCGAGGGATGCCACCCCGAGAATCAGGATGTTATGCTCAACATCATCCATCTTCTGCACGTCGCACCCGCCGTTTTCATCGTCTCCGCTCTCGGTGCGCGAATCTCGATCGTCGAGATGGAGACGTCGCGTGTGATATGTGTGGCCGAGCTGGAACACGAGATTCTCGACATCTCCACGTGCTCCAACGATGTGTTCGTGCTGTTGGCCGATTCGAAAGGTCTGCGCAAGTTCAGCGTCTTCGATCGGCTCAAAACGATCGAGAAGCTCAACGTGAAGAGTCTCTTCCTTCAAAGCGCCCAAACGATGCTCTTCTGCTCGCCCGCCGTGTCGTTTCCGACGCCACTCGTCCAGAAGACCGTCGAGGGTCTCGCCACGATGAGCAAGAAAAAGGAGACGGAACGGTTGCAGCAGTCTCTGCAGCGTATTCTCGACTCACGACACGCGTCGCAATCGATGTACGACAATCTGGAGGAGGAGGAGGAGGAGCGTCGGAAGGAGGTGTCGAAGCGGCTTCCGAGCGGAGTGCACCGGGTTCTTCAAGCTGGCCAGTGTAGCGGTTACGACGACGACTTCTCGTTTGCGACGCCGCAAGCGCTGCGCGAACGTTCTCGATCCTCGCCGTGCACTCCCGACTCACCGTGCCCGCTGTCGCCGACGTCGCTCGCGAAACGCGCCTCCGAACCGTCGAGCCTCGAGATGCGGCACGAGTGGCGCAAAAACGGCACGCCCGACGTCGTCGAGGAGGACATTCTGCATCGCGCCCGTCAGATTCTCGACTCGGCCGCCTCGTCGAAGCTCGTCGAGAAGGAGTCGTTGCGGACGTTGCTTCAACTCGAAGGCGTCAAACGAGACGAGATCCGCTTCACGCCGACCGTCACGATTGGCAATGCGGCGAAGGCGCTCGCCGAGCTGGCACTCGCGGTTCCGGTGGATGTGTCGACGATTTGGAAGGATCATAGATCGGTGGAGGAGGAGGAGGAGGACGCGCCGACGCAGATGAGTCGGAAACCGACGATTGTGAAGGTCGTCAGACCGGGCGTTCGGCCTGGAAGTCAGAAGAAGAAGGAGAAGCCGATCGCCACCGTCTCACCGACGTCGGTGGTTCAGAAGACGTCGCATGGAGAGAAGGAGGAGGAGGAGAAACCGGAAGACGTCAACAATGTGCCGTTGGCTCCGCCGGGGCAGGAGCAAATTTCGGACGAGATGCGAAGGAAACAAGACGAGATGTGGCTCGATTTGCGGCTATCGCACATCAAAAAACAAACGCAGAGCCAGACGACGTCGGAAGACGTCGTTCCGAAGTCCGACACGGATTACACGTTGACGACGGACTCGGGCGAGCCGACGCCTTCACACGAGGAGCGCGTCTGGACGAATCCGCTCGAGGACTCGGAAGACGTCGACGGCGCTGGACTTCTGAAGACGCCGACGACGACGTCGTTCAGCTGCTCGACGTGTGGAATGCACCGCTCGTGGGCGGCCGCCTCGCTTCTGATGGCTGTCGCCGGCTCGGCCGACGTGCTCCGCGACGAGTTCGCCGCCGACGGCGCCCTCCCCGCCACCATGAACGACTGGCAACTGTTGCTGCGCCACGTGGCGGCCGTTTCGAGCTGTCACGAGTCGCGTGACTTGACATCGATCTGCCCGCGATGCGAAATGTCGTTGAGTACGGTGGAGCGCGTTTGCAACGACGGCTGGAAGACTATGGGCGGCGTAGTGGAGGAGGGAACGCGGCCGAACGTCGAGCGCATCTTCGAAAGGTGCAAAAACACGTCGACCGACAAAATGAGGGCGATTGTGTCGCGGAGCACAGAGCAGCCGAGCCGACAGCCCGCCGAGCCCGTCGAGCCCGACCCAGAGCCCATTCATCACACTCCAGATGCTCCGGACGTGCTCGCCCAACTCCCGCCGGCCCTTTGGAAGTGGACGAGAGCCACCAATCTGCGGACGATGCTCGCACTGGCCGTCTTTTGTATCGGCAAAAAGAGCGTGCTCCAGATCATCGGCTCCGACGAGAAATGGATCGCGAAACGGATGGCACCGCCCGACTGGTGTGCGATTGTTGTGATGGGCGCGCGCGAGGCAGTGTTCAAGGATCTGCTGGCGCCGAAAACGATTCTGTCGGTGTTGGAGTCGGTCGGTGCGGCCGGATGGGTTTCGGCGAGGAAATCGACGAGCATCGCCCCGAAATCGGCTTCCAGAAGAGTCTCGCCCACTTCGAGCACTGGAAATTCGACAATTTCCAGCTGGATCGTCGACACGAACGGGTTGGTTTACATTTTTCATCGAGAAAAAGCAGCATTTCATGTGAAATTCCTTGCAGAAAATGTCCGATTTGCTCGCTGTCGATCAAGATGATCGTCGGCGGCACGGATCGCGGCGTCGTCTCCTATCAGTGCGGCCACGTCTACCACAAAATGTGTCTCGCCGGCCGCTACACGATCGGATGCGTCGCGTGTCGCGTGCGGGCTCGGCGAGCCGCCGCCGCTCGTCAAAACTCTTCTGCCACGTCATCGGCGGCGGCGTCGCCGGCCGCTTCGCCCATCTCATCGCCACGTCATCAACATCATCACCATCAGCAGAATCTCACGTTCCGAACGCACACCTAATTGTCGATTAACAGCAGCAGGAACACGTCATCAGCGCCGGCGTTCTCAATGGAGCGCGTTTGCAACTAACCGACCGTCACATCCGATTTTTTTGTTTTGTTTTACATCGCCCCGGGTATATCTCAATGCTTTTGCCTTTATTGATTTATGTTGCAATTATTGATATTATTATTATTGCTATTATAAATTTCGAATCCTCTTTCCCGAAATATGTTTGAAAATCCCGGTAAAACAGTGATTTTCCGAATATCTCGTGCTTTTTCCACTCATTTTCAGTCAGATTTGTGTATTTTCAGTCAAACCATGGCGCTCTCCTTCTACGCGCTTCTCGAGGCTGCCCTTCTCGTCCTCAACGGCATCGCCATCCTTCATCGCGAGCGATTCCTGAAAAAAGTGCTGAAGACCCCGCAGAAACGGCGATAATGTCCATTTTTCTATCAAATTTTCAGTACGGACTCGGCACACCGAGTCACTCGTTCGACGGAAGTCACTCGGTAAAAGATCAGCTCGTTTCGCTGATTTTCGCCGTCCAAACTGTGATGCGAAGTGAGTTTGTCGGCCGGACGCTGCAAACGCGCTCCACCGAAAGTCGCGTGTTTTATCGATTCGCGCGCGTGCGGCAGCGACGACGAAGGTTCCTTATCTTGTCCGCTTTTCAGTGCCGCTCATCGCAATCAACATTGTCGTCATCGTGTTCAAGCTGATTCTCGGATAAACACGCCTCTGTTATTATACCCATATTCTGTTTCTTTTCTATCGAATTGCTCACCTAAATCTTATATTACTACACTTTCCGCCTCGTCTCTCTAGTATTATGTCGTCGTCGGCCGAACCGTCGGCGCCGCGTAAGCCACGTGCCGGTTGGTACCGCCGCGGCTACAAGATCGGCGGTCACGGATCGGTGAAATCCACCAAAAAGACGAACATATTGAGCATCGAGTATATCTCGTTCCGGATTCCCGCCGAAGAGCTCAACCAAAAGTTTCGAAACGGGCAAAAGGTGCGTGTTAATCAATAAATCGTTTTTTCTTTTGCTTTTGGGCCATGCGCCTTTAAAGCTTGCGCTCTATCTTCCTCTCTGTTCCAGGAAATGGATCGGACGGCTCAGGCGGTCAAAAAAGCCGTCTCGCTGATCACTGAGAAAACGAAAAACGCGACGGAGCCCGTCGACAAGGCGACACTCGCGAGAAACTTTGATTTTCTCATCAAACAAGTGTCGAACGCGCGAAAAGCGCTCGAGACCTCGTGCGACGGGCAGCTCGCCGAGTTCAAGAAGATCCGCACGCGCGTCGACAAGCTCATCGACGAGTACGACATGGATCCGACGAGCATCGACACGGACCGCGTCGAGTTTCTGACGCAGCAGCGATACGCGCGCTACTGCATGTGGCATCTGCTGCGATGCGGTCACATCGAGTCGGCGAAGGCGCTGATGAGAGAATCGAAGATGGAGGGCCACGTAGACGTCGACGTCTTCGAGACGATCCACAAAATCGAGCGGGACTTGTGTCGTCGCAACACGAAGACGTGTCTCGAGTGGATTCGCCTTCACAATCATCGCCTCAAGAAGATCGGCTCGAAACTCGAGATCGCCGTCCGTCAGTTGGAGATCAGCGAGCGCGTGCTGCGAAAAGACGTGCCCGGCGCGATCGAGCTCGTCAAAAAGCACATCACGCCGATCGCACGCGAGCATCACATGGACGAGCTGCGCAAGACGATCATCGCGATCGCCGACAACACGATGGCGAACAAACGCAAGCATCCGGAGATCTACGCGCGCGATCGCTACAAACGGTGCGCGCAATTCTTCGTGTCGGAAGTCTACAAAGTCTACAACATCTACGGCGAGACGGCTCTGCAGCAACTCGTCGAGTGCGGTCTCGCCTGCATCAAAACGCCGTTGTGCCACTCGGACGCGAAGATCAAAAAGCGACAGGTGAGGTTTTTTTTTTAGTTTTTGAGATTTGAGGGCTAAAAGAAAAATCCTACAGTAACTTGTCAATTTTAAAGGCGCATAGACATTTTTCGACGCGTGGGTCTCGCCGCGCGCGCGCAACTTTTTCCGTTTTCAGTGGTCAAAAAATACTCTTTTTCAAATGAATTTTTCTTTCAGCAAAAGTGTCTGTGCTGCCGACCGGACATTTGGCCGATCGCCGAGAACCTTCCGTTCGCGCACCTCGAAAACTCGCGCATCCTGTGCTCGATGACGAACACGCTGTGCAACGACGACGACAACATTCCGTACCTCTTCCCGACGGGTCACGTCTTCGGACTGCGCGCCGTCAACGATTTGCGACGCGACGACAACATGATCTACGATCCGGTTCGCAATATGCTCATGAAAGACGACGAGGCGTTGCGGCTCTATTTTCTCTAGATTTTCTTTCGTTTCATACCAAAAATGTACAGTTTTTTTTCTCGATTACTTTTCTTTTTTTTGCCTATTATCGATTTTCGCTTGGTCAAAAACCATGTATTTTCATATATTTACTTCCGCAACTAATATGTATTTAAATTATCGATTGAAGATTGAAAATTTTTTCGTTTGCCTTCAGATGGAAATAAAGCCCGAATACGTCTTCATCGGCATCGTTTTACTCGTGCCGGCACAATATTTTCTCTCCGCCGGCCACATTAAATACAATTTGAACAGGTGGGCGCGCTGGGGGGCGAATCCTAGGCCACCGGGACGGATTCCTCTTCCAGCCTCGTTTCCGGCTTCAAACCGTACATTCCCACGTGGCTTTCGCCGATCGACGCCGACGAGGAGGCGGCGCAAAACGAGAAGATGTCGGCTGAAATGGACGGCGAGGGGAATGGAGCCTACGGATGTCAGTTTCAGAGACGGGGGGGAGATGGCTGAAAATCCCCACGTGGCATTTCAGTCGGACAGTACGTTCGTCGCCGGTCGCCGCAAGTGGAGTTCCGCGTCGGCGACGTCGTCGAGCACACAATTCACGAGTTTCGCGCCGTTATCATCGGATGGGACGAGACGGCGCGCGCGCCGGAGCGCTTCATCAAAGTGCAGCACGGCGAGCGAACGGTTCGGACTTTACTATCTACTATCGCCGTGATTCGTGTTGTTTCAAACGCGCCCCGTTGAACGCAAAAGTTTCAAAAATTTTTTTCGCTAAACAACGACGGAAACCGTCATTTTGGAGCATCGTTCTCAAATTTTAAAAATTTTCACCCGATTTCCTTCATTTTTTCGACGAAAAAGTTTGGAAATTTTGGTTTTAATTGGTTTTAAGTCAGTTTCTCAACATTTTCATTCAATGTTCCCCACAAAAAATAGAGGAAATTGGGCGAAAATTGACGAAAAACGACGAAATCTCGAAAAGAATTTGAGTGCGGTGGGGCGCGTTTGCAGCACGAACCAGTGTCCACTTCCACTTTTTGCAGGAGATGCTCGCCCGACCGCACTACGTGATGCTCGTCGACACGCGCGACTATTTGACGGCCCAAATGACGTACGCGGTGCAGGACAATCTGAGAATCGTGAAAGGCACCGTTTTTCATCCGAACCTCCACAAATTCTTCGAGGGATTCGACGAGAAACGCCAAAAGTGAGCGGTGGCCTAGAAAACCCCCCGGAGCGATTTCCTCTTCCAGATACATCATGCGACCGATCAATAAGATCTGGTATCCGGACGACTAACTATCGATTGATTTATCGATTGAAAACGCTTTAAATGTCAACAACGCCCTGTGATTGAGAATGTGATTCGGAATAAATGGAATTGATCTCTCTCTCTCTCTTTTTCTTTCTCTAAAACGGAATAAATAGACAAGAACATCAATCAATCAATATATCGATTCGTTTACACGTTTTTCGGCTTCACATGCAGACACTTTTCGGCGGCCAGCTCGTCGAGCTTCTGCTGATTGAGCCCGCTGACGGCCGTCGTGTCCCACTCGCGATTGTCCTCCGGATCCTCGCCCGTCAACGCGACGCGCCAAATCATGCGAGCGATGAACTGAAAACGTGAGAAAAGTTAGGCCACATGTCTCGAGGGAAAAGTTAGGCCATGGGCGGAAATCGCGATTTTCGACGATTTTTCCCGATAAATTTCGCTTTTTTAGACGGGAAATCGCTGGAAATTGAATTTTCAGAGCGAAAATGACAGTTTTCCGCGGTAAGAAAGTTAGGCCATGTGTGTCGGGGGACAGTTAGGCCATCGGCGGAAATCGCGATTTTTGAGGTTTTTCTTCGATAAATTGCGCTTTTTTAGACGGGAAACCATTCAAAATTGAAGTTTTAGAGCGAAAATGTCAGTTGTTCGATTAAAATAACGGATTTTGCCTATTCTGTACTATTAAAAACCGAAATTCGAAGTACAGGCGGTTTTTATCGATTTTTGAGATTTTCAGTCGATAAATTTCACATTTCACTATTGAAAACGTCTTTAAAATCTCAAAACTTTGCGAGTTTTCCTTCTTTTTTCAAATTCCCGCCACTCTTCGATTTTATCGATCGTTATCGCTTCGATGTGGGTCTCGCAGCGATAAGCTGTGTAGATTTACGAGGGTTTTCTCAAAATACCACTACCGCTCGTAAAAAAATAAATCTGCACAGCTCTTCGTGGCGAGACCCATGTGTGGCCGTCGATTTGCAATTTCTAGGCCACGCGATTCAAAATAATCGATAAAAATGGCGTTAAATTCAAAATTCGTGGTGTTGCAAACGCGCCCCGCTGCACTCAGTGTTTTTCGCCAATTTTCGCCCAATTTCCTTCATTTTTTGGGGAAAAATTGAATGAAAGTGTTGAGGAACTGCCTTAAAACCCGAAATTTCAACTGTTTCGTCGAAAAATGCTGGAAATCGGGTGAAAACTGGGAAATTTGGCTTGCGTTCAGCGGGGCGCGTTTGCAACAACACGAATCACGGCGAGCAGTAAGTTTCGGGTCGAAAATCGATAAATTTCCGGTAAACGTCTCTTACATTGAACCAGTAGACGTTCATGGCGAAAATGATGAGAAGCATGACGCCGAGGAGCGGAAAGAACGGCGCGTCCTGCGGTCCCAAATAGACGGCGCCGTAGATAGTCGCGTAGAGGAGTTTGCACGTGTACCAGTAGAGCCGAAAGATGACCCAGATGATGGCGAACAGGATGAACGCGGCGTTGCCGACGAGAAAGTACGACTTGAAGTACTGGCCGTTCGTGCGCTTCTTCAGATAGAACGACAGCTTCGTGATCTCGAGTGTCGCGTCCGAATTGTCGTGCAGAAACAGGACAAGGCAGCCGGGAAGGGTGAAGCTGAAACGAGAGGAGTGTGTGTGTGTGTGTGTATGGCCTAGAAACCCCCTAGTCCCCCCTAGGGTTGTGGGGGGAGGAAAGTGACCATAACTTTGTTCAACATCAATTTTTCCGGGAAATTCTTGGACCATTCGAAAGCTCTCATCCTTACCAAACTTTCGCTAGTTGACCATTTTCCCGGAAAACCATTTTGAACAAAGTTATGGTCACTTAAGTGACTTGAGGCTTACTTGTCGACGTATGAGAGGAAGAGGAGGGCGAGCGCGACGAAATGATGGACGAACATGAGCCACGAGTCTTTTCGCCACAAATCCATGAACAGTGTCGCGTAGATCGAGTGAATGTAGAACGCCGACTGGACGGCGTAGATGATCTGCACCTGCCAGTGCATTTTCGGTCGCTCACCCGACTCCCACTCTGCAACGAATCAATCGATAATCAATCGATAATCAATAGATAATCGATCGATTGTAGTTTCTCACCGATCCACATCGAAAGCGGATCGTTGAAGATGTCGTGCGACTCGACACACATGTGAAAATAGAAGGCGTACATCCAGACGGTACCGTAGTACGTCAGCTTCCAGAACGATTCGGGCACCTTGTGCGCGAACCGCGGATAAATGTTGTGGATTTGCTTCCAGGACTGCAAACAATGAGCGATATTGAGCATGTATTTTGTAAAATTATTTCAAATTTATTTTTTGATATTTGCTTGAAAAACATGTTTTTCTATTGTTTTCAAACGTTTTTGAGTTTTCCGGCTTCACATCGAAGAAAAACGCCCGTATTTTGAAAAATTATTTCAACTGTTTACTGATAGTTTTGAGAAACATGTTTTCCTACGGGTTTTTGAATGTTTCTGACCATTAATACGCTTTCCGGGTTCAGAAGTCAAAGAAAAATGCGTGTATTTTGTAAAATTCTTTCAACTTTTGAGACGAAAAAAACTTGAAAGAATATGAATTTTGGTATGTTTTTGTAAATTACTAAACTTAAGTGAGGTTTTCAATTCTCAATAAGGAAAAAATGACATGTATTTTACAAAATAATTTCGAAAAAAAAGTATCTGAAAGTTTTGAAAACGTTTTTTTAGTATATTTTCTTAACATTAATAAACTCTGGCTCACTTTGCAACGTATAAAACTAAAAATCGAACATGTATTTTGTAAAATTATTTCAGAAAATGTGTTGAAAAGTTATGGGAAAACATGAATTTTAATTTTTTTTTGTGATTTTCATAGCTCAGAAAATATTTTCAATTCACAAAAAGTCGAAAAATGGCATGTATTTTGTAGAATTATTTCAAAGCTCCTTACCTCCAACCGTATTTCCAAATAATACCGGAGACATGTGAAAATTGAGGCTAGAATGAGAACAGTGTACAATTCGGTGTTGGAAAGCGAAATTTCTGCAATAAAAGTCGCGAAATGGCGAGAGTTCGGTGGAGCGCATTTGCTCACTTTTGAAATCGGAGATCATGGAGGAAGGGAATGAATAGTCGGGACGCAGTTTCGCATATCGTCTGAACCAGTGCGGTATCGATTCGGTGAAGAGACCCGCCTGCAAATTTGACACATGTATTTTGTAAATTTTTTTCGCGAAAAAGTTATTTTCGCCAGTTTTTCCATGCTTCCAAGCCAAACTAAGAATGGAGCGCTAGTAGAAACTAGGCCTCCACTATGCCGCTCAAATTCGGGACATGTATTTTGTAAATTTTTTCATCAATTTTTGCGAATACTTGCTTTTTTTTGGGGCATTTTTGGAATTTCAAGCTAAAAAACATTGGAGAAGTAGTAAAAACTAGGCCACCGCTGTCTTTCTCAATATTGGCACATGTATTTTGTAAATTTTTTTCAAAAAAAAATATTGAAATATTGATTTTTGACGCATATTTTGAAGTTTTCAAGTCACAATGAGTATGAAAAGTTTCTAAAAACTAAGATTCCACGGCTTTTCTGAAAATTTACACATGTACTTTGTAAATTTTTTTCACCGATTTTTGCGAAACTCGCCACAAAACTCACTAAAATGATGGGATTCGCTGTAGAGGTACGGTAGATGGAGGGGTGTGTGATGTTGAACTCGGGGCCTAACATCTTCTTCTTCTTCTCTTCTATTCCTTCGGACTCCCTATGTGGGCATTCGGGAAACACTCGGCTGCAAAACAAAACGGATACATTTCGAGAACCGAGAGAGCTATCAAAAAGTGGTCAACTATAAAGTTGTAGAGCACAAAAAGAGCTACAAGTTTGTAGTTGACAACTTTTGGATAGCTCTTTTGGTTTTCGAGATAAACAACAATGACTATGACAAGTACGGTAGGTAGGTCAAAAAAAGAAAGTAAGGTAATAATGATGCAAAGGGCAGGAAAAGAAAACGGGAGGGGGGGGGGGGGGGTAAAAGGAGGCGGGAAAAAGGAAAACGGGGAAGAAACTGGCAATTACAAGAAGGGGGGGGGGGCTCCGCCGCCGCTAGAAAGTGCGCAAATATTTGGGTTCTGTCGTCTCGGCAAGGAAAAACTGGGAGTGATGAATACGAGAAAAGAGAGAGAGACACGGTGGTTCTTTCCTCGAGAGAGCACCACATTTACACGGAAGGGGGGGGGGGGGGGGGCAAAGGGCACTTTCAGTTTATGGAACTGCTCTAGAGCGGCACCCCGGTCTTTCGGCTCTCGTATCTTGGAAACTAGAAGAGATGGAGAGAATGTGTCAACCGTTAAAATATAGATGAAAAGGAGGGGAACATTTTGTCAGTTGACAACTTTCTCCAATCTCGTCTAGTTTTCAAGATATAAGGGCTAGAAGCTAAAAGACGACGAATTTGGGCTCTTTGAGCCATGCCAGGCCACGCCCCCTCCTGGAAGCTCTAAGGCGCTTTGTTTTGAGAACAAGAAAAAGAAGAAGTAGATCAAACCCTTTGACCTTTTGATCTACACCGTTTTTGATTTTTGACCTCCCCCGCCCCCTTTCCGCCCGTTTCCAAAGGGGGTGCGTTTTGGGAATAATTCATGAAACCAATGGACGCGTTTCCATGGATTCTCTTGCCTTCAGAGAGAGAAACACGACGAAAAGTCACAAAATGTGTACAATTTGTTGCGAAATTTGTGTTTAACACAAAAAACCTGTTTTTGGGGGCCCCCCTTCCCCGCGCGGGAAGGGGGGCTTGAAGACTAAAGTCTACTCGCATATGGGTTACTGTAGTTTTGAAAGGAGGGGGGGGGGGGCAGTTTTTGGTAAAAGTGACTAACCTGGAGGGGTAATATTGACAAGAATGGAACGAAAACGGGGCGGCAGACAAACATACATGTATAGACGTACTTAAAGGGGGTAGATCGCCAAAAAAAAACCTAACCTACAGTAATCCACTGAAACAGTAAGTGGCCTAGAAACTTGGGATTTGGGTTTCTAGGCCATCTAACTCGTCTTTGCGAATTTGCACAGAAATCAGAAAAGTGACAATGGCCTAGAAGTGCGGGATTTGGGTTTCTAGGCCATCCACCCGGAAACGCAGACTCGTCAATTCGAGAAAAGTTGGATTACGGGATTACGGTACATGTGTCAAAAGTGTCGGGTATCTATCGAAACCGCACGTTTTGATCTACCCGTTGGACCTACAAAAGGGAGTCGAAAAGTGCTCCGAACGGGATTACGGTAGGTGGCGAGGCGAGAGTGCAGAACCCAAAACTGAAAGTACCACAAGCGCACTTTCTCTCTCTAGCGAAAGGGGGGGGGGGGCTCTTTTCCGGTTGTGCACAGGGAGCAGCGACGCGAGAGCAGCAACTCAAACATACAAGAAACTAGGAAGAAGAGAATTAATGCTACACACATTACATGTGCACTTCTCCCCCTTCCCCCGGGGCTCCGACGAGACTTTTCAAGTGCTCCTGCTCCTGGAGCCTAGCCCCCCCCCCCCGGAAATGACGGGGAGCCAAGAAAGGGGGCGGGGCTTGTCTCCCCCCCCCCCCCCCCCCCATGATGATAGGCAATGAGAAAGAGAGAGAGAGAGAGCAAAAGTCGAAGATTAGCGCCTGAGAATGTGCGCGAATTGGCACGTAGCGGGTGGCCTAGAAATATGTGATTTGGGTTTCTAGGCCATCTAACTATCAATTCGCCACAACGAAGAGTTAGGCCATCTGAAAGAGTGACTAGCTTTTCAACCAGAACAGTGGTAATGGCCTAGAAACCTAGAATTTGGGTTTTTAGGCCATCTGCAAGAGTTTCTTGGTCTCGGCCTAGAAACCCAAATCCCAAGTTTTTAGGCCATTGCCACTCTTCTGGTTAGAAAAAGTTGTGGCAATGGCCTAGAAACCTGGGATTTGGGTTTCTAGGCCACGCTTTCAGATGGCCTAGTTTCTCGTATTGGCGAACTTGCACAATTTGAAAGTTTGCGGCATTCTACTTTCTAACCAGCAGAGTGGCACGTAGTGGCCTAAAAGTCCCGGATTTGGGTTTCTAGGCCACTCGTTCACATGGCCTAGAAACCCAAATCCCAAGTTTCTAGGCCATTGCAACAGATCTGGTTGGAAAAAGTTCGCCGCAAACTTTCAAATTGTTTGTTTGTTTTTCCCTCGTACACTCCCAGAACATTGGTCTCCGCGCGAACTACTTTTTGTGATTTCCCACCACGTGGCACTGATCTTTTCGTGTAGTTTGTGTAGTTTGTAGTCGACTACAAAGCTCACAAATTTTCGATTGAAATAGGGTAATTTGGGTGAAATGAATGCAAAAAATAATCATAGCAACATTAACAAAACTGAAAAATGGAAATAAAAATATGAATAAAAATAAAAATGAAAAACGATGAAGACGTCGTCTAGCACTGAATCTTCTTCTACTCGTCCACGTCTTCAACTTCTTCATCTTCTTCTTCTTTGTAGTCGTCGTCTTCGAGCGTGATCGCCGGATCGAACGCCTTCCGTTTGCCCAACGATTCGGACTCCTCGACGACGACGGTGAACGTTTCGATGCGTTGTCCCGGGCATATTCTGCAGGAGAGCGGGTGGCCTAGGTTTTCCTCTTCCACACTCATAAGCTCACCCGAACGGAACATCGGCCCAATCGTCGGCGTCGCACAGCTCCACATCGGCTCCAGACGCCGCCGCCGGCGACGACGTCGTCGTCGTCTTCGTCGCATGCTTGGCTTTGCGCTCTCGCTTCAGAAGCTTCTGAAGATCCTCGACGGTGTGCACGACGCCGCCGCCCGGCGTGCGCGGCAACTGCTCTTCGGCTGCCGAGATCGATGTGTCCGGCGAGGCGGTGGAAATGTCGAGAATGCGATGGATCTGCTTTCGGCGCTTTCTCGTCAGTTTTGTGCAGTGGCGCATGACTCTGAAGGAATTCGAGGGTGTTGAGTTTAGAAGACGTTCGCGTCACTCACGAATCCACCAGTTCGGTTTTGAAGAACTTGGCCACCGGCAGCAGATTGTCGAGCACTTTGACCCACTCGTCGTCCGAAAACACATCTGCCTCGTCTGGAAGAGGATTTCGCCTTCATGGCCTAGCGATTTCTCGTCCACACCCACCAAACTGATTCAGAATCATACGCGCGTAGGCCGTCAACTGGTGTTGCGACTCGGCGACTAGTCGCGGCTCACGCAATCGCCACAACACTGCCACAACAAAGTCGGCGCCGACTTTCAGAGTAAACAGCATATGGAAGACGGGCTCCCAGAACGATTGGATGTGCTCGGCGATGACGTACGACTCGTCGGGCGACGTGGACGTCTTCTGGTTGCGCAGTTGGGACGGCGTCTGAATGAGGTGTCCGTCGCGCAGAAGGCACGCCAGAAAACCGCCCGTGTCGACGAGCACGTGCTTCTTGAGGGCGGCGAGCTCGTCGCTCGCGCGCGACTCCACATCGGTGAGTTTGCGGCTCTTTTGGCGCCACGCGTTGAACGCGCGCAGGCTCGCCACGTACTGTTGCTCACGTCCGTGTTGTTGCTCGCCGAAATCGAACGAGGAGGCGTCGCCGCGACGCGCCGACGACACCGCCTTCTCGCTGCTCATGGCGACGCGCGCGTCGGACAGCCAAAAGTTTTTCTGAAAGCGACGAGTGTGGAGAATAGGGGAGAGAGAGACAAAAGACGGATGAATTCGTTACGGGCCGCCCAAGCTCAACTAAACGACTTCTAGCCGTCCGTCTGTCCATCCGTACGTTTCCGTTATAAATTACCTTGAAAAGGGGCGGAGCTTCGTGAGACTCCGCCCCTTTTTGAAACAGACAAAAGGGGGAGGGGCGGTAGTTTGTCGAGTGCCTCGTGTCACGAAATTTTGGGGGGGGGGGGGGGGGGGGTGACCAATTTGCAATTGCCGCACGGTTGATTGGCGTGATGACGACAATTCCGAAAGTGGGCGGAGTTTCAACCGTGCGGCACTTGCCAATTGGCCACGCCCCCAAATTTCGGGACACGTGGAAGTTTGCCGACAATATCTTTTCTAGCCGTGTCCGTCCGTCCGTTCGTTTTCGTTAGAAATTGTCTTGAAAGGGGGCGGAGCTTCGTGAGACTCCGCCCCTTTTTGAAATAGACAAAAGGGGGGGGGGGGGCGTGGCCAATTTGCAAATGCCGCACGGTTGATTCCGAAAGTGGGCGGAGTTTCAACCGTGCGGCACTCGTTGCAAACTGGCCACGCCCCCAAATTTCTTTACTATTCGTGTCGCGATGGCCGAGAACTCCCAATTCTGCGCGTTTTCTAGGCCACCGCGCATGTGTCAGTGTGGGATGGTCTAGAATCCCTCCAGGTGCTCACCCAAAGCCAGTCGAGACAGAAGTTGGTGGCAAACCGCAACTGTGTGATGTCGGGACAGTTCTGATGCGTCAACGCGTGGCGAATGTTGACAATGTCGCGGGGAATGCCGAAATTTCGGCACGCATCCACCATATTTCGGAGCGTTCCGGCCGTCTGTCCCATCTCGTTGATGTAGTTGACGAATCTGCAAACAGAGAGCAGATATAGCGTCGTCGTTTTCTAGTCCCTCTTGCCCTTTCTGACGTCTTCATGTTCCCTGACCTTCTATGTTAGTATGCAAATCGAATTAGAAGCAGCCGCCGCCGTAGCAGCAGAAGGAGGAGGGTCCCCCCGGAAGACGTAGAAGACGTGAAGTAGAAGAAGAAGAAGAAGAAGAAGAAGACGTCGGTGTGTTCCCACGCTTCCCGCCCTCTTTTCTCTCCTCAAGAGGACAAAACACTAATTGACAAATCCTTTCGCTTCCCGTCGGGTCCCCGCTTCTCTTCCAAACGACGACGAGGAGAAGCGGCCCCCCGAGCTGCTGCTCATCCTCTCTCGATTCACAAAACAATTATCTCTCTCTCTCTCTCCTTCTCGTTTCGTCCCCCCTTAGCCGGAGAGAGAGCGAAAGAACCACTTCATTCGCTCTCACGTCTCGTTCCGTTCCGTTAACAGAGCCCCGGAACGGGCGGGTGGCAGCAAAGTGAAAATGATGATGAGACGACGACGACGACGATGATGATGATGATGGGTTCTCGTCGAAAAACAATGCACAGGGAGCAAGGGAGAAGAGCTAAGTGGGGGAGCCGACTTGCTTTTGTTACTTTTGCCACTTCCACCAACGACGCCGCCACCGTCAAAGGGTGGCTGGCCTAGGTTTCCGGATTTCGGGATTCCCGGCCATCACTCTTGACTTCAAATTGAAGGTGCCACATCTATCCCACCGTACTCCAAACGGCCTAACTTTCCGGGGGGTTTCGGGATTCAAGGCCATCAGGCTAGACTTCTTAGATCTTAGGTCTATCTCTAGACCATCGCCATCCGTCTCCCAAATGGCCTAACTTTCCGGATTTCGGGATTCTAGGTCATCAGACAGTAGCCAGTAAATTGGCTGTTGTCTAGCTTGCCAGGCTTGGTCTTGATGGTCTTATGCATATCCCACAGTCTTCCAAACGGTCTAACTTTCCGGGGGGTTTCGGGATTCCAGGCCATGAGGTTAGTCTTCTTAGATTTTTGTCTATCTCTAGACCATCGCTATCCGTCTCCCAAACGGCCTAACTTTCCGGGTTTCGGGATTCCAGGCCACCAGACCATCACCAGTCATTGGGCTGTTGTCTAGCTTGTCCTGCTTGAGCTTGATGGCTCTATACCTATCCAGCAGCCTTCCACACGACCTAACTCTCCGGGTTTCGGGATTCTAGGCCATCAGATCGTAACCTGTTCTTGACCTTCTTTCCTGTCTAGTTAGCCCATCATATTCCGTCTTCCACACGGCCTAACTTTCCATCCAAGTCATTTCTAGGCCCTCCTCGCCGCCTTCTCCTCCGCTTCTCGCGTCCTAATCCCGGAAAACACGCATTCTTCACCCGCCTCTCGGACCTCTTCAAGTCCTTGAAACACACAAAAACTGCCTCGCACAGCAGCGGCGGAAACAGAGAGAGAGGGAGGGGGCTGCTCTCAGCGTCGTCGGATGGCCATTCTCATAATAATGGATGATGAGAATGTGCTCCCGGCGAGAGAGTAAGAGGGCCCATACCAATTGCTCCAATCGGCTCATTGAGCAGCACCAGAAGATAGGCGGGCGATATCATCAGGAGGGCAACACTTTTTGAGCTCCGTCCCAGAGAGCAGAGCGGAGCACACTTTGGCTCCGACGATTAGAAGGGCTCTCTCCCGCCGCCGCCCCAAAAAGTTTACGATCATTTTATCGTTTCGGGCGCCGAATGTGTCCTACATTAGGCATGATTGACTTCCATTCCCTCACGTCTTCTTCTTCTTCTCTCCTCCATCCAACCGCTCCGTCCCGCCTCCTCCAACCCCCAAAAGCTCGCCCCGTTAGAGCACGCACACACACACCCATCATTTTCGTTCAGAATATGCAAAATCGAGTGTAGATTCAATCAAAACTTGACGTCGTCGTCGTGCTGAACCACACACACATTTCGACGCCGCGCTTTCACCCGCCCTACCCCTCACCACAACTACTTATTATCGTGTCAAGGGGGTGTGTGTGTGTCTAGAGCCGAAAAGTGAAAAGTTATTGCCTTCACGTTTGGAAAGAAACGAGCCGAATCGAGAAGAAGAAGAAGAAGAAGACAAGGTTTGTGTGTGTGTGTGTGCCGAGAAGTTTGTACTTTCGACTTTCAGGTGCAATGGGATGATCTCGAGAAAAACCGGCTTCCGGACGTTTTTGCTGCTCTTGTGTGTCGAAGGTGGGGCTCTTCCGTCTCCTCTCATATGGCCTAACTTTCCGGGGGGTTTCGGGATCCTAGGCCATCGGATCGTAACCATTTATTGGGCTGTTGCCTGGTTTGTCAGGCTTGAGCTTGATAGTCTTCCAAATGGCCTGAGGAAGAGGGCCTAGGTTTCTCTACACTAGGCCACGGGCAGGTTGTCTAGAAGCACCATTCAAGTAAGATGGCCTAGGTTTCTATTCGCTATGGCTCGAGCAGGTTGTCTAGAAGCACCAGGCTCCAGAATTGGCCTAGGTTTCTCGTCGACCATCCCAGGAAGATGGCCTAGGTTTCTCTTCCCAAGGATCCGGGTAGATTGTCTACAAACAAACCAGGCTCTAAACGTGGCCTAGATTTCTCCCCAACCATTCCAGTACGATGGCCTAGGTTTCTCTTCTGTAGACCACTGACAGGTTTTCGTGAAGTACCAGGGTTCTAGACGTGGCCTAGGTTTCTCCCTAACCATTCCAGTAAGATGGCCTAGGTTTCTCTGCTCTAGGCCTCGAGCAGGTTGTCTAGAAGCACCAGGCTCTAAACGTGGCCTAGGTTTCTCTCTTCCAGCCGCCATCGCAATCACGTGCTATGACTGTCACTCGGATCAGGGAACGTGCAACGACGGCGAGTGCGAGGGCACCGTCTGCATCAAAATGGAGACGGCCAACAAGGACAACGGTGAGCCTGAGCCCCTACTTGCTCCCAACCTCCCTCACACATCTCACTATCAGATCGACGAACGATTCACAAGACGTGCGGCGACGAGGCCGAGGAGATGTCGTGCCAACAGTCGGCGTTCGGCAGCAAGTGGATGAGCCGTTGCGTGTGCGACACACCGTTCTGCAACGGCGATCAGGCCCTGATCGATTCGGGCCTGGAGCCGTCGTCGGCGGCGCCACCCGCCGCCCACTACACCCAATTCGCCCTGCTCGTCGCCATCATCGTCTTCGTCGGCGCCAGCTGCTCGCTGATTCTCATCGCCACCGTTTGTGTTCAGTTTTGTTGATTACCTGACGATGGCGAATCCGTGTTTCGAGCGCAAATCGTCGATCGCCATATATCGTTCCGATGCGCACATTCCCTTTAATTATTGAATTGATCGATGAAGTTTCTCCTCTTTTTCTTTTTTATCGTATCGATTACCTCCAAAAGGAGCTCCGAGTGAGTCGCCTGGAGCAGCACGTGACTGCACGAAATCGCCACCGGCGTGTTGTCGCCGGTTCGCGAAATCCACGTGGCCAGAATGATGATGCACTCTTTGACGTCGCACGCGCGCCGGCTCCGAAACAGCTGCCGCACGTACTGCCATTCGTACGGTGTGAACGGCACAATCGTCGGGTTTTGAGCCGGCAGCATCTGGAAGTGTGGTGAGAAGGGTGAAAATGACAGGAAAAAACACATTGAAAAGTAGAAGAATCGAGCAGAAACGCCTAGAGATCAGCTGAAGACGGGCGGTGGCCGCTAGAGAATCGAGACTCTTTATTTACACACAAAACTGAACCCGCTTAGAGCATTTTGATGCCCTGGAACTTTTTGAAATGGTTGTACGGATTGCGGACGGTCGCCATGAGTCCCTTTTTGTTGAGGATCGGGTCGGCGGCCGAGTATTTCAGCGGTTCGCCCTCCAAATCCAGCATCGCGCCGCCCATAGTTCTCAGAATCGCGTCGCCGGCGCACGTGTCCCATTTCTTGATGGCCGTCGTGTGCAAATACAGTTCTGTAATCAAATTCGGCTATTCAACGTGTGAAACTTTAGACCACGCCCACCTGCGGTGCCATTCACGAGTCGGAGCGTTTTGTAGCCGCTTCCGCCGGCCGCCTCGATTGCCATTTTGTCTCCGTACACTTTCTCGACGATTTCCTTCACTTTTCCCGCATGCGATCTCGAAACAACGACTTTTTTCGCGGTTTTCGCCTCATCGACCGGCGAGAGCTTGCGACCTTCCGAGGTGACCACTCCGAAGCCTTGCAGGCCGAAAACTGTAACAGATATGTTAGTTCAACTGATTTTAGCTTGAAAACTGACTGGTTTCATTGTAAAACGGCCGATAGATGGCTCCGAAGATGGGTTCGGCGTCGACGACGATGCACGCCATTACTGTCACGTATTCTGTGAGACCTTCTGAAATGGAATCTGTTATTTTTACTCGTTTAAAGCTTTTTCCACCTGTGAACTCTTGCGTTGCGTCGAGCGGATCGACGAAAACGCGAACATCGGACAATTGGAGGCGTCTGCTCGGAATCTGTTCGAGAATCTCTTTCACTGACTGCCACACTGCATAGTTGTCCGATCGATACGGTTCCACGTCACGATCCGCAAATTCAGACGCTTTTTCCTCGGAAATTACCTGAAAAATTGGAAAAATTTTAAAAATCTCAAAAAAAAAACCGAAAAACTGTAACTGTCGTAAAATAACATGCCAACTGGGTAGCGGTGGTTGCACAATCGACACCATACCTTACGACATCGTTTTGTTTTTTTTTTCGATTACATTCAAAACATTTTTTTCCCGGGTTCCCAGCTGAAAACTTACACTAAGTCGGGGAAACCTTTGAAGAATATCCAAAATTAGATGATTTGAAATGAGATCCGCTCGCGTTAAAAGTTCCTCCTTTCCCTCATCAGTCAGTCCTTTCGCCGCAGCGTTTAGCGCTGAAATTTCATTTTTTCTCTGTGCTTTTTGAATTTCAGGCTCACTTTTCTCCTCATGAACCTTAGTGACAGCATGTCCGCCCATTTCGATCGCTAAAACCGCGTAACTGATCACATCTTTCAGATCCACATCGATTTCAGGCATTCCGTCGCCGCTCTGCAAAAAAATTGCTGAAAATTCCAAAATATGCTCTTCAGGATACCTCAAAGAATATCAAATAGGCCAAATAAGTGAATCCAATGACCATTATAATGGTAAACGTGTTTTTCGGGTGTATTCGAACCTGCATCTTGTTCTTCTCGGTTCTCGACTGAAATTTCGGAAAAATCGATAATAATTGCTGGAAAACCGATCGCTTACAACAAGATGATACTGCATTCAATGTGATATTTTCGATTTTCGAAAAAGAAATTCGATTTTACCCACCAAAATGAGACCAACCTTTCAAATCCGCTTTCCGCCACGCCTCCCGCTGTCCTCCGCGTCGTCGAGATTGTAATCTCTCGTGACGTATCCGGGTATCCAATCGACCAGGGGGAAACGTTTTCTGATCAAATTGAACTTGAAATTGACCGAAAACGGGGCGATGCAAGTTGAAAAGCGCTAAAATTGAGCCGGAATCAATCCGGGGGCCGTGGCCGTCGCCAATGAGATTTGGCGGCCGCGCTCCCCGACGCATGACATCGTTTATTCATGTTTTTCATCGATCCGCTTCCGAGTTTTCGCGCTTTTCCACCGATTCTTCTGCGAATTTTCGACGTGTTTCACTTCAGATGACCACAATCGATCGAGAAAAGGCCGAGTCGGTGGTGAGTAGGTCGTCGAAGAAGAAGAAAAATCGGTAGGGATTTCGCAATCGTCGTCGGCGTTTTCCAACGCGGTTTCGGTTTTCCAGAAAGAAACGAGCGCGACAATGGACTGGCTACGTGGAAAACTTAAAGACGACCATCGATTGCCTCTACGAAATGTGTCGGAGCGAGCAGTCGGTGGCCGGGTGTCGTGAGGCGATGCTCTACCTTCAGAGCGCCTCCAACGACTTCAAGTCGCTCATCGAGACGATCAACGTCGAGAAGGAGTGGGAGAAAGTGGCGAAAGCCGAGAAGCCGGATCAGGAGACGTTGAAAAGGCCGTCGGTCGCGTGGGAGGTGCGCAAATCGATGAGCTCCCCGAATCCGGCGGCCGCGAACAAACCGCTCCATCCGATTTCGACGATGATCGCTGAAGCCGTCAAAAGCGTCTCGCCACCGACACAGACCGCTTCCGAATCGGCGGCAGCGCCCGGAACTCTGACCTACGCGCGGATAACAGCGGCGGCGGCAGTGGCGGCGGTGGCAGTGTCGCAGCCGCCGGGCGACGACGGCTGGAAAGTGGTGACGAATCGCCGCCGGAAGAGCACTTCCAGCACGACGGTCTCGGAGTTCGATCGCGAGATCAGTGTGGAGAAGGAGAGGGAGGCGCTCGTCGAGCACTCGGAGCCGCTGAACGTGTACGAGCGGCTGTCGAGCACCTCCTACAAACGCGGTCCCGGCACGACTACACCGGTGCATCGGACGACGTTGACGTGCCCGCGAAGCGCGATGGATCTGCCGCAGACGAGAGCGTCGATGGCCAAAATGGCCTACAGTCGGCAGTTGTTGTGGGAGAAGAATCAGCAGGCGCTCGTCGAGAAGTTGCGCGCCAAACAGAAGAAGGAGAAGGCGTCGACGAGCTCGCGGAGCAGCAGTCAGTGCGGATTCACGTTCGCCGATCCGCAGGCCGTTCGGAAGAGCGTCGAGGCGTTCCATCAGCAGAAGAGCAGTCGTCGGAGTGGAAAGGAGACGTCGACGGGCGGCGGCTCACAAGTCTCGAACACCGAGCTCCAATCGATAAATGAGGAGCATCCGGCCGGCTCGGAGCTCTCGGATGACCCGATTCCCGCGGATCCGACCCCGTCAAGCTCGATATGTGCGCCGCCAAAGTCGACGAGTGGTGGATCTTTGTTCGGATACGTCCAGGTGCCCGAAGAGCTTGAGAAGGACGACGAGTGGCGAGAAATGACGGAGGAAGAGGAATCGTTGGCGCTCGAGGAGAACAGTCTGAATTTGGAGATCAAGCAGGCCGAATCGATGTCGATAGACGCGGAACTCGAACGGCAGGTAGAGGCGGAAGCGGACACGCTGGAGCGCGAGCACAAGAGAAAACAGAAGGAGGCGAAGCAGCAGAAAAAGGACGCCGAGATGGAGAACTTCTACAAAGTGTTCGAGGAGATCCGCTCGCTCGCCTGGTCGGAGCTCATGGAGCAAGAGTCGGTGGCTCAGTACAACAACAACCTGAACAACGTGCACGAGCCGGGCACGCCCGTCGAGAAGCACGAGAAGATGTCGTCGCCGTCGCGGCGGCGGTGTCAGAAGGACGACGACGACTTCGGACGGCGTCACGAGTTGAAGCAGCGGAACGCGGAGCTTCTGCGACAGCAGCTCGCGGAGGCGAAAGCGATGAAGTTGAAAGAGTTGACGAAGCGCGTCGAAGAGGTCAGAGAGAAGCAGGAGGCGTTGAAGGAGCGCAAGCGACGACTTCTCGAGGAGCGAATGCAGCGGGCGGCCGAGAATCGCGACAAGAACATTATGGAGGTGATTCGGAAGGCGAAGGATGACGATCAGCGGGTCATGGAAGTCAAGTTCATCGCGACACTGCAAGAGGACAACAAACGGTGCGTAAAGTTCGGTGCCGAGTACGCAGAGCAGGCGACTGCGGACCGGGGCATCTTACCGTACGACACTTTCATTTTTCGCTCAATTTCCGCTTTTCAGATACGATCTGCTCGCCAAAGACGCGTCGATCGAGGAGAAACAGAAGCAGTTGGCCGACGAGCGCGCGCGGAAACACGAGGAGAAGGCGGCGAAGAAGCGGGAGCAGGAGGCGGCGGCTACTGCGCGGAGACAACAGGCCGCCGAGGCTCGACAGTCGCGCATCCGACAGCTCAGCGAGCAGAAGGAGCAGCGAGCCAAAGAGCACACGACGCACAAGAAGAGCAGCAGCAATCTTCCGCTCGTTCCACCTCCCAACGACATGCTCGCGTTCCTCAACACTCTTTGCTCCGGCAGTTCCGAGCATTGCGAGGATGCCACGTGGCAATGGCCGTCGCCGGACATCGGAGCACCGAGAGAATGCACATTGTGCTCGGTGCACGTGAGCTCCGACCTCGAGGCGGCTCTCCATTTGGTGTGCTCCAAAGAGCATCAGGACCAGGTGAAGACGTTGACGTCGGGAAGCATTCTGGAGGAGTTGAAGCGCCACTTCTACACGATTTTCGTGCCCAAGGACGCGAAAGGACCGCGGGAAAGTGCTGAAACTGCTGAAACTTCTGAATCCGCGCCAGAAGCCGTCCAGAAGACGACGGACGTCCTTACACGCCTGCAAATCGCCGACAACATGCCCGGGCCGGTCTCATCGCCTCGAAATCGCACGAAATTCGTTCGCGAGTTCAATTTGGCCATGGAAAAGATGTCGGCGACGGCGCAAATCCCGGACAAATGTCAGGAGACGTGCGAAAAAGCGCTCGCCGAGCTGCTCCAGGCCGTCGAATCGGACTTCAAGGAGACCGGCTCGTTCGGAGTGAATCTCGACCAGTTCTGCGCGATTTCGGGTCCTCAAAAGATGTGCGACGCGCTACTGGAGTGGACGGCTCGCGGAGCATCGCTGCGGTTGTGCATTCGAATGTGCCACGCGTTCTGCACGTTTCTGAAGGATCCCCGTGTCGCGTACGCTGTGATCTTCAGACCGGAGCTGCTGAAACTGCTCGAACGTCTCGTTCGGCTCATCTCGAACACCGACGACGTCACGAGTCCGCAGCTGTCGGCTCTTTTGGACGTGCTCACGGCGACGCTGAAGTCGGTGACGACGCGAATCGCGGCGAGCCAGCACAAGCATCAGAAGCACAAGGAGCTGCAGAAGCTCGACGGGCAGGCTTCTGAAGCCGTCCTGGCCGTCGGCTCTTTTCTCGGAGCATCGCTGAGCTCGGAGCAAGTCCGGAAGGCGCTGGAAGCGACGAGAGGACCGGCTCTTTGCTCCCGCCTCATAGGGCTCGCCGAGCAAGTCGCCGTTCGCGGCGACTCTTCTCTTCTCGAGAAGTTCATCGACGTCATTGTGCTCCACACGTATTCTGCCCGAAGAACCGCCGAGACCGCTCCGGACGCCGACGAGAAGACGAAGAAGGCGTCGAAAGACGTGACGTCTTCTATCGTGACCACCATATGTCAGAACGCGACGATTCTGAAGGCGTGCCGTAGCGGAAACCCTCGAAACGTCCTGATGCTCGTCATTCTGATGGAAGACTGTCTCTCCAGATGTTCAGAAGTCGTGCACAAGGCCGGGAATCCCGAGGAGAGGTGAGTAAAGGGTGCGAGACGGGGTTACTGTAGTTTGGACCGATTTCAGAGCATGGGAAGCGCTGACGAAAGACGAGGAGGCGCTGCTCAAACTGAGCACACACTTGGCGCGACTCGTCGATGACATGGAAGTCTGGCAGAAGGTAGGAATGCTGATCCTCGGCTCACATGCATCCATCACTTCTCTTGCAGCGCTCGACGATGATCCCATGGACGGGCGGACGATCGTCGTGCCTTCAGACGCTTGAAGACGTGCCGATACGCCTTCTGACCGTCAACAAGCACGCCGTCCGACTTGTGCCGACCGTCGACCGCATCATGGAGCGACTCACCAACTCGGAACGATCGGAACTGCTCGGCGACACCTCCGGCGACCTTTTCTTCGACAACTCGCTGTTCCCGGCGAGAGCAAACGCGCTCCGTTGATAATCAACTGTTTTTCGAGCTTTTTCCTCCGATTCCTCTGATTTCTCGAACCGATCTTCATCCAATTCGCTTTTCTTCGCCTTCCAATTGCTCGCTTTAGTCAGATTTTTATAACGCATAACAGAATGTAATCTTGTGAATTCAACGCCCCGTTTTTTCCAGTCTTCACTTTGTTTTTCATGGTTTCAACCGTTGAAATACCTTTTTCTCGCACTTTTCTCTTCGATTTCCGCCCGATTTTCAGCCGGAAATGGAGAAACTGCTCTCGGAGCTTGTTGAGCTCGGAAAAGCGGAGAAATTCAATGGAGAACTCGATTACGGCGCGAAAATCGATTCGGACGCGATTTTCGAGGCGATGCGAGAGGTCGGAACCGACGAAAAATCGCAGGAAATCATTGAGAGCCGCTTTTTGGAAGTGAGTTTCTGGAGATTGTCAATGGAGCACACTTCCAACGTTCGCTCTCGATTCCAGACGGCGTCGCTCATCCAGAACACGCTTCTCGCCATCAGTTTCTCCAACTTTCTGAAGTCGTCCGACGATTCGGAGGCGGCGAAGAAGTCGCGACGATGCGCACGTCTTCTCCTGAATCTCGTCCAGCGCTCACCTCAATTCGCCGCGCGCACGTCTTCCGACTCTGTCGAACTTCTCGAATCGCTTCTCGCCACCTCGACGATCACCGCCGAAATTCTGCTGTTCCTCGTCAAAACCGCCAACTCGACGTGGCTGGAATTCCAGAAGTCGTCGCGCTACGCACCGCTTCTCGAGCGCGTTCTGACGTGTGCCAAAGACGCCGGCGACGATGACGAGTCGTCGTCGTCGCTCGCCTACTTCTCAATTCTGCTCGAGAAAGACTACGGTTTTCTGGCCAACTGCTACGCCGAGATGACGCCGTCCGCGTTCTGCGCTCTTCTCGACGTCGTCAAGTGTCTCCAGGAGGGCGATGTCACGATTCACTCGAACAATCTGCTGTTCGTGCTTAATTTGATCGAACTGATGGTCGTCGATTTCGGCGCGTTTTTGACGGCAAAAGCGAACAAAGATCCGAAATCGGTGGATCAGCGACGTGAAGCCACACCGCAGATGCTCTACTTGCTTGTGGAAATCGTTGGTAAGTCGGAAAATGTCTGAAAATTCGAAAAAACAATCTAAAAACGGTCTAAATCGTGTTGTCCGAGAGGAGTACACGCTTGCAAAAGCTAGGCCGCCAAAACTCGGCCATCTGGAATAATGTCCAAAATTTCACTTTTTGTCAGGCGTCATGTGCTCAAATACCGAGATGACGTCGAAATTGAACGAAAAAGCGGCCATCGCCGGCGCCGTCATGGATATTTTGGACACGGTACGGCTGTTTCCCACAAAAAACCCCCGGAATTTTGACGATTTCTTTCAGATTTTGCACGGTGAAGCGAGTTTCATCGATTTTCGCAGTCAACAAGGCGACGATTGGCCGGAACTGCCGCCCGATGAGCCGAAATTCGCTAGGATTCGCGAGAAAATCGAGGAACACCGGAGAATTCAGAAATTGCGAAAAGATCGACCGAAAGAAGAGGTGAGAATTGGGGAGACTAGGCGGGAAATTCAAAAACTGTCGCTCTTCAGAATCAAATGCGATTGGCTCGTGTCGAAGGATCGGAATCGCTGAACGAGTTGTCAATGGTCTTCTATCACAAATATCAGACGATCAGCGAGGACTACGATGTGATGGGAAGGCTCAAATTGGCGTGTGTTAAGGCGATCAGTGAGTGTTTTCTCAAGGCAAAGCCCCCAAAAAAAAACAGAATTCCAGTCAATTTGTGCCCACTGTCGCCCGGAAACCAGTTGGCGGCGTCGCATCAGTTGAGAATTGGTGTGCTCTCGGTGCTCCAGTGCACGGCTCGACGCCCCGCCTACTATTTGGAAAGCCCTCTGATGGTTTGTTGTTTTTAAACCAAATTTAGTGCTAAAAGTATGATATTTCAGAGAAATTGGTGCATTTTCTGTGTCCGTCAACTGACCGACGGGTGTCCCATGAATCAGAAGCAAATTCTGATGATCGAACAGCCGGACGATCCGATTGTCGATCGGGCTCGCCTGCTCGCAATGTTCGACACGAGTGTCGAGGAGATCAGAAACGCCAAGCTCGCGGAGCATTGAAATTTTCGCTCTTTTTTGAAAATCTCTTATAAAGCACATTCCAATTACCGTGATCAGTCTTCTGTTTTCGTCGTTTTTTCGCTGTTTTTTCAGCGATTTCTACCTTCTTTCCATGATTTTCATTGCCATTTCCCATTTTCTCCAGATGAATTTCAACGATATGGAGAAATCGGTGTACGGAAATCTCGAAGATGATGCCGAGTTGCTCGCCGAGCTGGCCGCCATTCAGGAGGAGGAGCTCGGTCGGAGCCGCGCGGCTGCTCCGGCGGCTGCTCGCGGAGCTCCGGCAGCATCTCGCCGTGGAGCACCCGGACCCGCGCATGGAGCAGTGCCCGGTGTCGATCAGAGAGCTCTCGCCGCCGCTCTTGCCGACGGTCACGACGAGGGGAACGATGAGGAGTTGGAGCTGGACGACGAGTTGCTCAGCGAGCTCGCCGGGCTCGTCGGCGACGGTGGTGGTGGTGGTGGCGCTTCCTCGTCGGCTCCGCCCCCTCCGGCTCCGGCTCAACGAGCAGCTCCACCAGTTCCACAGCGAACGGCTCCGGCCGCACCAGCTCCGAGTCTCGGAATCGACCAGTCACAACTCGGACAGCTTCGTCAGTTGCACGCCGTCTACTCGAAAATGCAGAAAGCCGCCGAGCAAGCGGGCGAATCGGCGAAAGGAAGGAGGTGAGGATCCGCGGGGATCGCCGGAATACACGTGGACCATCTTCAGATACAAACGATTCGTCGACAAGCTCGCCGAGCTCACTCGCGCCGTCGAGAAAGGCAAGAAGATCGACGAATCGGAAATCCCGCCGGCGCCGCCCAACTTCTCGTTCGAGCCCACCACCGCTCCAGCAGGCCCGCCGACTGCTCAACCGGCTCACCATCCGCCAGCTCCGTCGATTCGAGAAGCGGCTCACGCTGCACCGGCGGTTCCGCAACGTGCTCCTGCCGCTGCGCCACCGCCGATTCCGGAGCGGAAAGCATCGGCAGCGTCGGTGGCACCGGCGGAACCGGCGGATCCGCGCAAAGCGGCAATCTTCCGCGTCCTCCAACACCGACGGAATCTGTTCGTGGCGAACGGCAAGGCGGCGATTGCGGCTGGCGATAAGGAGGCGGCCAAGGAGGCCGTCGGAATGGCCAAAGCGTTCGATGGGGTGGGTTCCGATCAAGAATTGGGTCAACAGACCGGTAGAGAGCACACTTTCAGGCCATCTCCGCTCTCGAAACGTGCAGCGCCGACGAAATGGATCTGAACGAAGTGCCGCCGTCACCGCCGCCGTACCGCAAGAAGGGCACCCCGCAGGCTCCGCCCACTTCGGCTGCTCCGGCTCCAAAGGCTCCCGCCCCCGCTCCTGGAGGCGGATCCTTCCTGGAACACCTTCAACAGCGCCAGCAACGCTACCTCCAGACGGCGCAAAAGGCGAAAGCGGATGGAAACGATCGGAAGGAACGAATGAACACCCGGCTCGCCGGACAGTACGCGGAAGCCATCCGAGACGCGAAGGCGGGCCGTCCGGTGGCCGTGGCCGATCTGCCGAGTCTTCCCGACATGCCGCCGCTTCCACCACAGACGGCTGAAGCATCGTCGAAGGCTCCGCAGGGAGCAGCCGCCGCCGCTGCTGCTGCTCCGCACCTCCACCAACGACCGGCTCCCGCCCAAGTGGGTCCTCTCGCTCCCAGCGGAGTCGACGGAAAGAGCCGCAACACGAACCAGTTGGAATTTCTGCTCCAACGACAGGCACAGTTCAAACAGGCGGCGATCCACGCGAAATCGAAAGGCGACGTCGAGATGGCCAAAAAGTACTTGCTCGAGGCGAAAGGGTTCGACAAAATGATACAGGCGGCGCAGGCGGGTCTCCCCGTCAGCATCAAACAGACGCCGATGCCGCCGCAGAGTCACACACCGACGGCGACGCTCGAGCCACGCATTCAGCCATCGTCTAGCTCGTCGGGACTCGAGAATCGCGGCGAACGATTGGCGCTGCTCGAGAAGACGCTCATCGAGCAGGTGCGAGCCGCCGAATCGAACCAGATGCGGTTCACGCGACTCGGCGACGTCGGCAAAGTCCGCCTGTTCGAGTCGTGGGGCAAAGTGGCGAAACAGGATCTGCTGCTCGTCCGCGAGGTCGCGAAACAAGGTCTCAACATTCCAAAGTTCCACTACGAGACGCGCCAAATTCCGTCGGCCGACCTGTTTCCGGATCTCGCCGAAGACGTGCTCGAGCTGACGATCGTCTCATGTCGCGACGTCCCACTGCCGTCCGGCTACGAAGCGCACCACGCGAACGTCTTCGTCAAGTACACATTCCCGCCGGTCACCTCGGATCAGCCGCAGACCGGCAAAACGCGGACGGTGTCGGGAACGACGGCGCCCGAGTACGGCGATCCCGTCATGCTGCAGATTGGAAGCGGCAAGTCGCGAAACAGCAAACTGCAGCGGGTCTTCAAGAGGGGAGGACTGAAATTCGAGGTGAGAACGACACAACGAAGGTTTTCAGACGGAAAGAACCAATTTGCAGGTCTTCCAAAAGGGCGGCTTCATGCGCAGCGACAAACTGTTGGGCACGTGCGAATGGAAACTGGAGAAGTTGGAGCAGACCGCTGAACTCGAAGAATCACTGCCATTAAAGGTCATACGCCATTCTTACTGTAGTTTCTAAACGCGTTTCTTTCAGGACGGACGAAAAGCGGTCGGCGGCCTTCTGTCGGCCAAACTCCGCATCCGTGAGCCGATCGGCGACGCGAAGGCTCAGTCGATCACGCAGAAGTGGCTCGTACTCGACAACTAGAATCTTCTTTCTTTTGCCCCCCCCCCTGTCTTTAATAAGTGTATGTGTGTACTATCGCCCTGTGATTCGTGTTGTTTCAAACGCGCCCCGTTGAACTGAAACCAAATGTCTCGATTTTCACCCGATTTCCTTCATTTTTCGACGAAAAACTTTGACAATTTTGGTTTTACGGCAAATCGGGAGGAAATTGGGCGAAAGTCGAGGGTGTGCAGCGGGGCGCGTTTGCAACAACACCGAATCACTGAACTCGTCCCCCCGTGCTGTTTTGTGTGATAATACCTCGCGATTCGCGAAAACATTGAAATAAACACACCCAGTTTTATAAATACCAATGTACTTTGAGCTTTGAGCACTACTATTCATAGACCCCCCCCCCCCCCCCCCCTTAATGGTAAGCTATATTCAAATTTGGTCCATCCCTAATCCGCTTTTCCAATCGACGCAAGAGACATCAAAAAGAAACCGCGCGGCGCGGCGCAGATGTTGTGCACATGCAAGCGCGCTCTTCCGCGAAACACACACATACACAAAACATCTGCCTCCTCCTTCTCTTTTCACTTTTTTTCCCTGTTTCTCTTTTCCTTTCTATCCCTTTTTCTCTCAAATTCTCTCCCACTTTTCCCATTTTTTTCATACTTTCATGCTAGCGGGCAGGCGCGCGCGCGCAAACACAAACGCCTTTTCATTTTTTCACCTCTTTTCAATCAAGACGACGACCTCCGGGCGTGCGGCGGCAAATTTTGATGATAAGTGGAGAAATTGTAGATTTACGCCTACTGATAACACAAAATTTTCGCCCCTCCCCGCCCCGGGTGACCTAATTTTGTGTGTGTGTCTCGCAGAATACGCAGAATATACATATTATCGCGTCGATTTGAAGAAGAAGTGGCGTGAAATGGCACCACCATGTGAAGAGGCAATGGAACATTTCCCGCTCTTTTCGCTGGACAACCATCTTTTCACCGACACCATCACGCACACGGCACCCATTGATATGTGAGAGTCGCTTTTTTGAAAAAAATTTCAAAGTTTCAAAACAATCTCGTGCTAAACAACGACGGAAACCGTCATTTCGGAGCATCGTTGTCATTTTGAATTGGCGCTTTTTCAAAAAAAAAATTGCAAAAAAGCCGTGATTTTTCATCAGTTTTCGCCAGATTTCCTGCAATTTTTCGACGGAAAAACTTGAAATTATGGTTTTTTGGCATCTCATCAACAGTTTAATTCAGTTTTTCCCCCAAAAAATGGAGGAAATTGGGCGAAAATCGACGAAAATTTTCGTGCTAAACAACGACGGAAACCGTCATTTTGGAGCATCGTTCCCACATTTTAAAAATTGGCGCTTTTTCAAAAATTTTGCAAAACTTATGAAAAATCAAAAACAAAACGAACAAAATTGTTTTTTTCAGCTTTCACATGGCGATCTCGTCGGCGGAGGCTCTCGCAAAAGTGCAATATTCGCGGATTCCGATCAAAAGATTGAATTTCAATGTGCGACGACGACATCCACGTATCGCCGTCGTCGGCAACAGAGGCGGCGATGAGGAGGAGAGCATCGATTGGCGATTCGTCGGCGACGACGAAGAAACGGTGGATTCATGGTTCAGCGAGCCGTCACCATACGAGACACTGTGGGAGGAGACGTTGACGATCGGCGGGCTGGAATTGCCGACGAGGTGAGTTTGCGGAGTTTCAACAACCGCGCCGCATTCTTGCAAAATGGGGGCGTGGCCTATTTTCGAACCGTGCCACAAAAAACGATCGATATTCTGATTTTGCAGAGCGGTTCGAAATTCAAAAAACGGCGGTGTTCGCCTCGTTTCGCGCTGGAACGAGCCGTTCGAGGCGCTGAAAGCGGTCACCGAGTTTCTGGGCACTCTGTTCAAAGACCATCGGCGCACCGAATTCGTCATCGAAACGAGCGATTGGGCGAGCGTTGACGCCTTCAGGGCGCTGAATTTGCCGATGAGCGACGGGCGCGTGGATCTTTTCGCTCGCGGAAAGAGCTGCTTGTCGAGCGACTGGCTGCGTGTCGTTTTGGACGACGAGCAGGTGCAGGAGACCACAGCGCACGCACCGCTTCCCGACGACTTCGTCCACGAGACGGCGATCAAGAAGCGCAAGTTGGCGCTTCGCGGCACGGGCTTCACACTCGGGAACCTTGTGCAGATGCAGACAGAGTACTTCTCGCTTACGTTTTGCCGTCTCGCACAGACGGACGTCAACGAGTTTCTGAAGAGGTGGAGCGACGGAGAGGCCGGAGTGGGTCTGAAGACCGCCTCGTTCGGCTTCCATCCCCGGTTGGACTTCCGGCGGGACACGCTCGCCGCGGGAATTTTATGGCTCGCCAGGACGCAAGTCGAGCATCGTAAAGGTGACCTTCATTACGGAGCATACCGACAAATCGCCGCCGAAGTAACGGACGGATTCGATGTGAAACGGCGGACGGACGGAACGCGGGCCACGGTGACGTGGACGAACAACGGAGAGACGTTGTGGATCTTCGTCAAATAGCTCGAGCTCGCCGAACCGTTCTAGTACTCGGTCTTCTTGATATCATCTACCTGTGCCATGTTCTCCTGTTCATTCAAACGCTCACGCATTCTAATAAAAATCAATAAATCTGGCAAAAACCACTTAGATGCGAAGAAAATGGTGTGAAAACTAGCGAGAAGAAGATGAAAATTTGAAAAACAGCCAATCAATTGACCCGCGATGGTAATTGCAGTAGAGCGCGTTTGCAACCCCCGCCATTGGATAGGTCAAATCAATAATCAATAATTTGAAAATTCCGCAGTATTTCATAGTTTATGTTAAAAATTCCAGATTTGTAGGTATTCCTTTCGCTGGAAAAAATTATAATTTTTGATTGAAAATATCGAAAATCAGCTCGAAATTCAAATTTTAAAATTCAGAAACTACCTTTTAAAGGCGCATAACGGATTTTGTGCTGTGGGTTTCGCCACGAACTCGCCTTTTTTTTTGGATTTTTTAAAATTTAACGTTTTTCCGGTTAAAAAAAAGAATTTTATTGTCGAAAATTGGCTCTAAATATAAAACTCAACGATCAAACACTAGAACAAGAAAAAGGAACGAGACGAAGGGAAAGAGAGAGAGAGAGAGAGGTTTCTAATCACAAAAGTTGAAATTCATTAGAGAGAGAGAGCACTTTCTAGTGGGGAAAGAGGAGGCAAACACAATGTACAAAGATCGGAAATGGTAGGGAACACAAACTAATTTCATCGAAAACCCGAAACTAGAGGAAAACGAGATTTGGGAGAGTGGGGAGGGGGGGGGGGGGGGGGGGGGGGGAAAGTTATGCGTTGGACGACGATGCCGCACCTCCAGAAGTCGACGACGTCGACGTCGTCGCCTGTGCAGCTCCGGCAGCAGGCTCGGACGTTTCCGACGACGCGGATTGCGGAGCCGGCGCCGATTCGCGTTGCTCGCGGCTCATCGGCGGCGGAATCGGCGGTTTTTTCGGGAACGACGTGCGCGCCGAGACGGTACCCGTGATGATTTTCGACAGAATGAGCACATCGTTGTAGCGCGCCTGAAAGTCCTGTTGCTCTTGGGTCGTGACGCCGGCGAGTCCGAGGTTCGTGATGTCGGCGGGCGCGATGAGACGCAGTCCCTGCTCTTTGATCGGCACCAATCCGTTCGGCATCAACGGAAGAGCGAGCTGGAAATGGAATGGCTGAAAGTGGGCGGGGCATCGCGCGCAGACTCACCAAATGGATGTGATCTCCGACGTGAGCCCGCCGATTGCGAAGCGGATGGTTCGGATACCACGTGTACACAATCTTTCCAGCCATGCCACGCGACGGCTGGAACAGCCACGATCCTCGACCCGACATCTGAAATGTGGCGTTTCAGATCGCGAGTTCTCCCCGTTCATCAGCCAAACTCACGTGTTGCACCAGTTCGTCGGGCCACACGACGACACTCTCGCCGGAGCTGATCAGCGGCTCGTTGAGATATTTGAAGATCGACTCGCTGTCGACGATGAGCACCCAGGCGCCGATGACAAACTCCTGGTTGCCGTTGATGATGTGACCCGATTTGAGCATGTTTTGGAGATTGGGACGGTTCATTATCGATCGTTCGCGTTCGGTTTGCGGCGGCGCCGTTAGTGTGACCGGCGCGGCGATCGACTCGTCGACGGGTGGCCGAGACTTGTGGTGGAGTACGGAGACGCGGGCGGTACCGTCCTTCGTCATCTCGACGATCGAGTTCACCTCCTTCCCGGCTCGTCGCGTCTGTCGCGGCGTTGGTGTCGGCATCGCCAGCACGACCGTCTCGCGATCGTCATCGTCCGCATCTCTTCCGGGCGGCGGTCCCACGTGGAAGTGGGCTCGCGGTCCGACGGGCGGTGCTCCGATCGATGAGACGAGGCCCAACGACGAGGATCCGGTCGACGAGGCCGACGGGATCGGAAGCTGAAGGCCGGGCGGACCACCACCGGAGCCAGTGGCGCCTGTGGCGACACTCTGCGCGTTCTGCTGCTGCTGCTGTTGCTGCTGATGGGCAGACGTGCTGCCCGACGGTCCGAAATGATTGCGGAGACGGTTCCACACGTTCTGTCCGAGTTTGCAGAAGCCCTCGAACGTGAACGTCGGTCCGAACACTTTGTGGATTTGCGCGTGCGTCTCGATGTGCGACGTGGTGAGCGGCGACACGTAGATCGGATAGCCGACCGGCAGATCCGCCGAACTGTTGATCATGTTTCGGAGCACCTGCCGCGCGTTCTGAATGCTTCCGCGCTCCGGATTCCGGTTTCGGAGGAAGATCAGCTCCTGCTGTTGGCCCGCCCAGAACGCGCGCACGCACTCTCGGTTGAGTTTGATCACTCTGCAAGTGCGCTCTAATCGAACTGTCAGCGAAAATCGATGACAACGACCCACCTCATATTGAGCGGCATGTGATTCAACATGATGATCTTGTAGTCGTCCTGCCCGTCGTCATAGATGTGTCGCAACGCCAACAGACTCGGCGTGTTCGCCAGAATCGCCTGTCGCCATCCGGGATCGTGCTCGTGCGAGATGAAGATCTTGCTCTGATGCTCGCCGATCACGTCGTACAGTCCCTCGTGCTCCTCGAACTCCTCGAACTGCGCGAAATGGTCCTGGTGCAGTTTGAGCGCCATTCGGACCGCCGGCGAGACGACGCATCGCAGAATGTCCATGTCGGCGAAGACCCACTCGTCGCGTTGGCACGTGATTCGAAAGTCGCCTTTGAACAGCGAGTGCAGTCCGAACAAGAACGATTCGGCGGCCGACGAGTGACGATTGAACGAGGCGGTGCCGAGCGAGCGACGGGCCACGAGGGAGAGCAGATAGCACAGACAGATCGCCTGATCGTGCTCGACTCTGAAAGGAAAAGGGATCGGGTGATGAATCGGAGCTTCAAAACTCACAACGGCTCCTCCTCGCGATGCGCGTCGGCCCTCCGCTCCACACAATACATCGCCCATCCCAGATAGATCTCCTTGAACTTGCCGATCGACACGCCCTGCTCCGTCGGATCGTAGTCCTCGTCGTTCGTCAGACAGAAGATCGAGTCGACGTCCGCGTACCGCTCGTTCTCGTGCACCGGTCGAATCGCCGCCACGATCGCCTCCTCGCGCATCCATTGTTTGAATTTCGGCGAGACGAACACGTAGTAGATGATGCACTTGACGTAGAGTGTCACGAGAAGACGTCGCAACTCGTGGACCTGAAGCAGGTTGACCGCCGAATTGTCGGAGATGTTGTAGCCCTCGATGATGTACTTGCCGGAGACCACCTCCCAGGCGAGCCACCGGAGTCCCCACGCCGTGTTGAACGAGAGTAGGCCGGGCAGCGAGCCCGGCGAGCAGCAGCAGAAGCCCGATCCGTCGCGAATGTCCTCGGAGATCGCCTCGACTTCGCGTTGGTGGCAGTAGGTGCCGCGAAACTCGAGACCGCGCAGTTGAAACGTGACGAATCCGTTGCCGACCTCGATGATGTGGACAAGAGTGTTCAGTGACGATTGCGACGAATGGTTGCTGGCGAGGACGAAACAGTCGCCGGGCTGCACACTCGTCGCCCATCGACCCATCGCCAGATCGCCGGCGAGACTCTTCTGAAGCGATCGTGTCAGATGTTCGTAGAACACCGCGTTCAGATTCGAGTCGTCGATCATCGGGCCGCGGTCGATTTGCGACGCGAGACGCATCGTCGACGCGTCGGCACGCTTCGTGTTGTAGTCCTTCTCCCAGAATTTTACGGGTCGCACGTAGGACGAGGTGAAGAACGAGGAGCCGAGGAACGGATTGAGCGGCGCCGAGAGGATCGACGAGACGACGGTTTGGACGGCGATGAGGGCCGAGTGCGGGACGGAGAAGGGTTGCGCGAAGGCGTGAAACGCGCTTCCCCAACTGATCTGCCACGGTGCCACGTAGGAGAGGATGAAGGCGATCTTGAGGTAGAGCTCGACAAACTTCGGATACACTGAGACACACGTGTACATGACGATCGGAAGCAGGTTCCACGACGTCAGCGGCCGCCCGTTGTACTCGACACTGACGACGTGCTTCAGATCGAACGCCGACGCGAGACACGCCACCGCGACCGGAATGTACATGAGTTGCGGTTGCGAGAATCCGCCGCGCAGCAGACGCATCGAGACGAGCGGCAAGACGATCCAGGGGGCCGGTGTGCTCCACGCGTTCTCGGTGATCATCGAGATGATGAGAAGGGGGTAGACGAGATTCCGCTCGATCGCCACCATCCACAAGTGGATCGCCTCAAAGTACATGAGCTTCGCCGCGTTCGGCGACTCGAACAGCGCGTGTTCGGCCGATTTGAGGAACGGCGACGAGACGGCACGCCACGGCGTGTGCGATCGGAGTTGCGGATAGAGGTAGTGGTTGACGACGCCGAGCAGCACGCAGATAATTGAGATGGCGCGCTGCAAAGGGAAAGAAAGAGGGATGTTTTGGTGAGTGGGGGCGGAGCCGGGATCTTACGGTAAAGTAGGGCTGAGTGGCGGTGAACAGCGATGTGGAGTGGAGTCCGAAGAAGAAGACGACGAGGAAGAGCGTGAAGATCAGATCGTAGCGCGCTCGTTCGGCCACCGTTTTGCGAACCATGCCGGGAAGCTCGTCGTTGACGGTCTGACCGGTCGCCTCGCACATCTCCTCGCCGTCGCCGTCCTCCTCGTGGTGACGTCTTCGGAACGGCGACGTCAGAATGTCGCCGAGCACCACCATCAGGTGTTGGTTCGACGACATTCGCGACAGCAGGTACGAGACGGCGACGATGACGGCGGCGAACGTCGAGAACAACGGATTCTGGGTGGACGTCGGCGAGTAGGTGTACGCGACGTGGCATCTGAGAGAAGACGAAGAGGTGTCACGATTCAGAAGACGTCGCCACTTACAAAACACACATTGCCACGTAGAAGACGGAGCTTTTCAGGAGTTGAATGCACGCGGAGAAGACGCCAAAAGAGGCGGTGCCGCCGAAGACGTGCATCTCAATCTGCTCGGCGACGTGGTGGGCCAGAGTGTTGAACTGGGGAAGCCATCCGAGAGTGAACGCCACCGGAAGGAGCAGGAGGAGCATCGAGAAGAGGTCGCGGACCGCCAGCAGCACCGACGACGGATCCATCAGATGAAGTCTGTAGAAAAAGGGGGCGGGGCTTAGGGGAGACTCTCGAGCTCGAATCAAAACCTGAACGGATTCCAATTCCACGCCATTTCCACGTCGCTCTCGTCGATTCTCGTGCCTCCCGCCACAGTGTGCACCCATAGCAGGACGGCGCCGAGGATGCAAAAGT
Organism: Caenorhabditis afra; assembly: GCA_963570955.1. NCBI lineage: Eukaryota > Metazoa > Nematoda > Chromadorea > Rhabditida > Rhabditidae > Caenorhabditis > Caenorhabditis afra. The sequence goes on from OY751532.1 coordinate 8,390,149, forward strand.
AGATCGGGCGATTGTAGCTGGCGACCCAGTTGAAGCCGTGAATCGGCGACGACGCGTCCGGTTGGACACTCTTCAGCAGCGAGAACTGAGCCGACGCGACGACGAAGCAGAAGAAGACGAGCGAGTAGTCGAAGAAGATGCGCGCGTCGATGAGGAGCACGGCGAGAATCGAGACGCACGCGGCGAGCACGACGTCGAAGATCAGCGAGAAGATGGTGTGATTGCGATCGAACAGTCGGTCGACACTCATCCGATCCACTTTCAGATTGAAGTTCTTCTGCGCCTTCGGGAACATCTTCATCGGGTAGTAGTAGGATTTGCGAATGTTCGACGATCCTCGTCGACCTGAAACTCTTGGAACTTTTCATACTTTCAAGGCGCACCGATGGGAAACTAACGATTCGGCGGCTGCTGATGAAGTCGTCCCTCGGTGCGTCCGTCGATCAGCTCCATGATCTGATCCATGTGCCACATGTTCTCCACGGATCGCTCGTCGCCTTCGCGAAGCGCGTTGCGAAGTCGCGCGCCGGCCGCCGAGAAGCACACGATTTGAGAGCCGCGCGTCGAGCGTGCCGGGCTCGACGAGAACGGGAAGACGTCGGCCACGTGGCGTGTGTTGTGGACTGACGACGACATTCGCGTGACGCCGGTGCCGCTCGGGGCGTGGAAGACGCTGCTCGGCAGCGTCGGCATGTAGGTGCTCGACTCGTTGCTCGAGCTCGACAACGCGCGCTCCCGTCGCGTCAGTGGCAGTTGGACCGTGTTGTTGTTGTTCGTGCTGCTGCTGGTGCTCGGCTGGAGTGCGGCGGAGCTCGTGCTCGCCTTCTGCAGCTCCGGATCCTGCTCGGGCTCCTCGTCGGACGTCGTCGCCTTCTCGCCATCCTTCTCGTCTTCCGTCGAATCGTACATACACTCGGGCAGCACTTCGAGCTCGCCCGGCGGGAACAGCTTCCTCGCCGCATCGGGATTCTTCTCGCGCTCCCGATGGATGAGCTCGAGCACCGCACGACCCGAGCCGAGCGGTTGGGCGGTTCCGACGCCGGCTGGAATGTTGAGCTGAGATCAGAATCGAAAGGAAACGCTTACATGTCTCGTCGAACGTGTACGTCCACCAGTTGCCGTCCTCGTCCTGAAACGTGTGCACGGCGCCCTGACTCGTGTCCTCGTGTCCCTGAGCAATGTGGTGTTGGCTCGTCGAGACGACTTGCGAGTGCGCGTGCCAATCGATAAACGAGTTCGATCGACTGAAAACACTTTCAGACGCCGTTAAGAGCCGTATTCAGACGCGCGAAACAAAACTCACGCAGCGTTGCGAAGCACGTGCGGAACTGCGAAGATGCCGTGCGTCACCGGTCCCGCCGGCGCAGAAGAAGAAGAAGACGTCGACGGTCCGGGCACCGCCGCCGAAGACGTGCTCGGTGGCAGTGGAGCCATCTCGAGCGGCGCCGAGTCGTGCGATTCGCTGCTAGGCCGCCCGCGTCCCAACCGGCTCATCCGCACACTCTCGATCGCGTCCAACGTCTCCGGATGTTTGTCGATGAGATCCTCGAGAAATTTCGTGATCTCTCCTTTGATGTCCGCACCGGTGTCGGCGTCGTCGGCCGAGTAGCGTGACGTCGTCGGACGGTCCACGTCGCCGAGTGACACGACGACAGGCGTCCAGCCGACTGACGAGGGCATACTTCTCGAGGATTCGTGCGAATCGCGTTTCATCAGACTCCCCGCGAACACTGCGGGAGAGCCCGCCCGTCTGGCGGCTCTCCTCTTCCCACCGGTGGCTCCCGTCGAGGAACGCCGTCTGGAGGGACGTTGTTGTCTGACGCCAGAAGCTGAAGACGTCGACGGACCCGCCTCGTCGTCCTCCTCCTCGTCTTCCTCTCCCTTCGCCTCCTCTCGCTTCTTGGCTCTGGCAGCCATCTCCATCATCATCTTCGCCTCCTCCAACGTCATCTCGTGACTTTCGGGCCGTTTCAGTCCGAAACTCGGGTCCGAATACCTTCGCGGAGAGGTGTCCTTCAGTTTGCGAAGGTTCGTGACCGTCTCCAACTTCGCCGGCATCGATCGCTTCCTTCCGGGCGGCGGTGTCGTCGACGATCCGTCACGATCGGCCTCGTTCTCGTACACCACCTCCATCTTTTCCGCATTGCTTCCGCGCGTCTCTCCGCCGCCTTCCGCATCGCTCTCCACGTCGCTATCCTCGTCCTCGATGGTCTTCAACGCCTTCCGCATCTCGGCCAACGCACTCGCGTGGCTCCGATCCGACGTTTGCGATCCGAAATCCCAATATTTCGACGAGATCGGCGGAATCGGCGTCAGCTGACCCTCCCGATACGTGTCGACGAGACGCATCGAGAGCCGCGGCGGATTCCGCTCGCGTTCGCCGTCCGGATCGCGACGCATCCGGTCGAGCGTGCGTTCGGAGCCGCGCATGCTGTAGGCGATCTCTCGCAACTCGATCATTTCGGCGTCACCGTCCAGCGCTTGCTCTGCAATCGATTTTCAGCCGAGAAAGTTAGAATTCGACGCGATTACGAGAATCACCACGATACAGATCGTCCATCGAGTCGTTGATCGTTCGCGTCACCACTATCGGATCGGTCGTGTCGAAGATCATGTGCAAATAGGCGACCGCACCCTGAGGGAACCGAAGATTTGCCCTCTTCTTGCTTTTTCTCGAAATTCACCTTGATAACTGTGAAGAAGAGGACGATGAACGCCGTGTAGGCGGCCGCGAAGCCGACGGAAACTCCCTGCGTCGCGACGACGCCGAGCACGAGCGGGAGCACGATGAGCACGAGCCACACGTACAGGTGAAGTGTGTTGCAGAAGATGGAGAAGCCCGGCTCATAGTACCTGCACACACACGGACACTTTCTTCAGAAGCCTCAATGCTAGAGGGGGAAAACGCACCATCCGCCGGTGAGCGACGCCCAGATACCCTGCCGGATCACCTCGGCAATGTGAGTGCCGACACTCATCGTCGGCGGCCGGCTGTTCCGTTTCTCGATTCAAATCACCCGGGTTTTTGCGTTTTCTGCAAAATCGATAGTTACCGAAAAGTTGCCGACGCGAAGGTGTTGTTGTTGTTGTCGAGGAGTGTTTTCGGGATGAAAATCGATGAAAGACGGCCTTCCCTCCCTCCCCGCCCGACGACGTCGTCACGAGAATTGTTGTGTGCTCGGCGGTGTGAGGGGCGCCAGGGGCGAAAGCAGAAGGCGAGCCGAAAGCATTTGTCCGACGACAATCGCCGCAAACACCGCCACGCAAAATTGCGGAGTTTCCCGGCGGCGGCGGAGAGGGTGAGCAAGGGAAACTGATGGAAAATGTGCAGAAATCGGAAAGATTAAATTTGAAAAGACTGGAATCAAGTCTGTTTAGACAAAAACGAGATATGAATTGGCAGTTTTGGAATCCTTTTCCGTCGAAATAGATTCGAAAAAGTTTAGGATTAGGAATTTGGAAAAAAATTGGAAAAATTCAATAAAAATGGTCTCTTCTAGTTTTTAAGATATAGGGGCTGATAGTTGAGAGGCTAGCCGTGTTTTTGCGGCTCTACCAACTGGACAACTCCCTCAACTGTTACCGCATGACAAAATGGTCCTGCTTTTTTCATGCCTAGAACAGAGAAAGCGTCCAATCTTCATTGGGGGTTCAGGGCCGACATTGGGTCTTCAAAACGCTCCAGAAAGAGTTGCCGAACGGATTCTCAGGGCCGGCCAGAAAGCAGCCCATTCTTCAGACTGCTGGGCGCCCCGGAAAGACTTTCTTGGATCCCAGGAACCACGTTTCTCTCCGACTTCTGGGTCTGGAGTTAGGTATGCACTTGTACCTTACCGTAACCGGATCTTCTCTAAAACGTTCTCAGCTACCTTTCCCATGTCGCTATTATAGCCTCTGTTTCTTTCCTGCTCAATTACCATTACCATTAGGCCGCCTGTCATTGTTCTCTCTAATTTCCATCACTTTCCCATCGTCATTAGGGGGATCCGTCTACAGTGAACGTTGCAGGTGTGTGCGTCTGTGCCAGAGTCCCCTTCCTAGGAGGGAGGCAGCTCGAGAGCTGGGGCCCTTGCAAGGAACGGGGGGAATGAGGGCGGACCAGCAATCGGCCCCGCCCCTTCAGTCGAGCAGACGATATGAAAGAGGAATGCTCGTTCGTCATTCCATCATTCTATCCACTTCTCCTCCTCCTGGATGGTCGCCTTTCCGAGCTCCGCTCTTCCCTTTCCCCTTTTCCCTCGCCTCTTCAGCCGTTCTCCTTCTTGCTTACTAACTCTTTCCTTTTCCAGAACAAACTCCCCTCACAATTAGTAATGGCTCGCTATTCCTTCCTCTACTGCCCCACCGACCGATAGCTGTCGCAAGAGGAGAAAGCGGCGCAAAACGCCCACGCTCAAGCCATGAGCACTTTTATGGACTGGAAGCGGGAGGAGTACCGCAACGAGCTGGAGCTGGAACAAAAGCTGAAAAAGATGGCGGAGGATGCCGCGTCGGAGAACTCCACAATGTTCGACGAGTCCAGCGAGGAGCTGTCGACCAGCTCCGACTCGCCATCGCCATCGCCATCGCCATCGCCATCGCCATCGCCATCGCCATCGCCGACGCCCGCCACTACCGCCCCCGTTTACCCCACGCGCACCCCAGCGGAGCTCAAAAGGTGGTGGAGGGAACTCGCTCAACAGATCAAGAATGAGCAGAATGAGCATTACCCAATATGGATGACCCGCCATCCGCCCACCACACCCAGCTACGCGTCGCCCGGCCCTATGGGGAAGCTCATGGCGCTCGGCCAACCGATTCCACAGGAGCTCTTCTGGAGGGCCATTTGCTATCCAAAGCCTGTGCCGTGGTCACTTAAAAAGCTGATCAGGCGTAACACGGCCGGGTCGCAGTAACTATAAAAACTCCATTGTATTATTATTCTTGGCTTTCCTCTATGTTTAATGCTCGAAAATAATAAAGCAGTGTTGTTTCTTCCCAATCGCTTCTTCTTCTTCCTCCACAAACCTTCAAACTCGGATCGGGTGCCGGCCGGATCCTTGTAGTTCTCGATGAATCCGATGTACAAAAAAATTCGATAATATCTATGTCGTCGAGCCTCCCTTGTCACCCATAAGACACTGTGAGCAGTTATTAGTAATCTTCGAAGATTTTTCGAAGAATCGATAGTTCTTGTTCGAGTATTCGAAGATTTTTCGAAAAATCATCGAAGAACTCCTCGATAAATTCGTCGAAAACTGTCTCGAGAGCCCACACTGGTTATTACTAAGCAAGCGTTTTTCCGACAACGGCCATCCAGATTCAGTCGTTAAACGCTCTTTCGCGATGCTCCTTTCTCTTATCGTCGACGATTGTATCCGTCCTCCGTCCTCAGAACGATGTTCGCACCTTTTTGGTAACCGCCAATCTTCTGCCTCCCGGGTGAGAGGCACTGTATGCAGTTATTGGAGGACGAAGCTCCTTGGTGGCCCAACATGTCGTAGGTGAACTTCATGTCACCCACCAAAAACTGGGTCACCTCGAAAGTGATCTCTTGTGATCCACATGTTACTGTCACCGCGTTCAGTGCGTTTATCTCAGCAACCACTTCTTTCAGGTATTTCGTCACGTTGTCGGCGGTGTCGTCGTCGCTGAAGAAGCCGACTGGCAGCAGGTGCTGGAAGCTATTGGGACGGTCGCGATTTCCGATGGCGACGCAGATCGTTCCTCCCTTGTCGCCTAAAACAAACAAGTGAGTAGCTAATTCTTCACCAGGGGGTTACCCATAATGGCAATCCAGATGCCGTCCTTAGTGCAGTTGTCGAACACTAGGGATCCATTGTCGAACATCATCTGAACCCGTTGTTTGAAGAACAGCGTGAAGTTCGTCAAATAGGCTATCAATACGGTTTTCGTCGAACCATCTGCTTTCGCTACTTTTTCTTCTCTAACTGTGAACATTCCTGACGGTCCCACTTCCTTTTCAATCTTCTTAATGGAGGCCAGGCTGGGGAACCGGTTGAACATATTCACAGACAGGGTGTCGCCTCGGAAAAAAAAAATTTCTCGAGATTTTCGAGGAATTCGTCTCGAGTGGACACCCTGTTCACAGATGTGAACCAATTTCGAAGTGCACAGTACGAGTCTCTGGTTTGGCAGGTACTGTGATATAGCTGGAACGCTTCGAATTCCGAAAACTTGCACAGCCTGACATAGCTTCCTTTTGGAGCAGCTCGTCAAAATTCATCAGCGGTTTCGGCACTCTCGAAATATGGTCTTTCAATCATATAACCTCGTTCTCATGCCTCTTTAATGCGCTGCACTTTTCTTGCTGGACTCCTTATCTTTTTCTAGTCTCGGGACTTCCTTCTCCAGTTTCTGTGTATCTGAAATTTCTCCACATTCATGCAAGTAATATAGGTTTTTTAAACGGTATTTTCGGAGTGCGAAATTATGAAAAGAGAAAAACTGCGAAGAGAAAACACGAAACAACTTTTAATTCGACAAGTTTTCAGCACGGGTCTTGCAGCGAATATAGCTTCTCTTCAAGTTTTGAGGCTTGCGCCTTTAAACTCCAGGGCTACGGTAGCAGTAATTTATTTCTGAAAGTTGCGGAAAAAAACCAAAAAGAAAAGTCAAAAAGCAAATTTTCTGGCTTGAAAAATTTAAATAATCTGAAAATCTAGTTATTTCTTCAGCGAATCGAATCCCACCGCTTATTTGAAGACGTGTTTCCCACACCGTCTCGTTCTCCTTCTCCTTGTCTCTCTATCCTCTCATAATGACCCTTGTTAATACCGTTCGGAGAGGGGGGAGGTCTTCGGAAAAGAAAAGAGGCACAAGGCCGTTCATCTTCCCTCCGTCTTCTCCGCCCTCCTTTTCTCTCTCTCTCTCTCTCTCGCTCTCTTACCTCTGTCTCGGATCCGAATATATATTATAATAGGCGGTTGTACCTCCTTGAGGTGGTCGACCTCATGTTCTCCACACTACTACTCCTCTCTTTTCTCACACTTTCCCAAGGTACGCATCTAGTTTTTTTTTGTGGAGAAGCCCGTAAACCGATTTCCTCCATTTCAGGTCTTCAAAATGGCGCTTCGTCGCGTGAAATCAAGCGCGGCGGCGTCGACGAGAACATTCCGGTCATCGAGATTCGCGGCGAGGGGGCTCCGATGAGCTCGGCCCAAATACGGCACTTGGAGGAGCTCGACAACGGTGGACCGCTTGATATTAAGGTTTTCGCCATTGACTACGGTATTCCGTTTCCAATATTCCCCACTTTCAGATCGAGAAAACGTTCGTGCCGGCGAAATGTCCGCACCTGTCGAAACGTCTCGATTTCGTCACATTCCACTACAAGGTGTTTACCGAGGACAACAAAAAGGTGTACCAAACGTACGGGACAGGTCCCGTGACAATTCAGCTCGGCACCGGAATGATCATGCCCGGTTTGGATAAGGTTTGTTTTCGTTGTGTTCGGTTTTTCGGACGAAAACCGGTTTTTTTCGCTCGTTCCTACTACTGGTAACCTAGTTTTTCGTTTGTTTTCGGGTTTCGGTGTTCCGAGGCAGCGGGGGGAGACTTGATTGATTGGATAATTATTTATTTAATTGTTTTTTCAAGAAAAATGATGAAAAATTGAAGGGGCACGAGAAACGCGCCAAGATTGGCTGGCGCGTTTCTCGTGCACCCGAAACGCGCCAACTCGGTTTCTCTGCAGGGACTCAAAGATATGTGCGCCGATGAGCTGCGAAAAGTGCGCGTTCCGTACCGATTGAGCCGAAAAAACAAGAGCAAAGTGTGGAAAAGCATTCCAAACGACGAGAACTGGCTCATTTTCAACATTGAGATGGTTGAAATTCGGCCGTGGAGCCGCGAGCAACAGTTCCAATTTCTGGATCTGAACGGCGACCGGCAACTCGACGCCGTCGAAATTCAGGCGTTCCAGAAGAAGATGAAGAAGGAGTTCGGGAAGACGTGGAAGAATGAAGACGTCGACAACGTGACCGCTGCCGACTACTATGTCAAGTCCGTTTTTTCTCGGAGCTGTTATTCAGGACACGACGACGAATTTCAGATATTTCGACGTGAACGGCGACGGAATCGTGTCTGAGAGCGAGTGGCTGAAAATCATGGAACGCGATCAGAAGACGATGGACGAGAAGAGCAGGACGAGGCAGAAGCAGAAGACGTCCGAGAAGGGACGGAAGCGGGATCCCGGCGTTGCATGGATTCTCGACTTTGACAACGATGGAATCGTCTCTTACAAGGTGAGAATCGGGGAGAGTGCGGTGGAGCGCACTTGCTGATTTTCAGGAGAACGACGAGGCCGCCGAACGATTCGAAGCGGGTCCGGCCACTTTGCCGACGGATGGCAAGGATGAATTGTGATTTAAATGTTACCCATTTATTTACATGTTAATAAAACTGTCTTACTGTGCAATTGCGCTCTATCGCACTCTAGCAATGAAGCGCGTTTGCATTGGGAACACGTGCTTTTGACAGTATCCCTTCTTTTTCTTTTTTCCAGACGACGATGCAGACTGTCGGGGAATAATAATAATACAGTCGTATTGAAAACGCGATGTTTCCAGGTTTTTGCGTGGGAATTTTCAGTTTCTGGAGGTGTTGTTTGCTTTTGCGTTTGCAGAACGCGACACAAAGACGCTTGACACCGGGGTTACTGTACATTTGGTTTCAGAGCTTATATCTTGGGAACTAGAAAAGCCAGGAGAAAACTGTCAACTAACAAAATGTTCCTCATCTTGTCAGCTATATTTCAACAATTTACACTTTTTCCCTAGCTCCTCTGGTTCCCAAGATACAGGCTCCTCAAGAGTCACAACCTACAGTAAGCCTCGACTTTGCCCCCTCGCGGCCTCCAAACCGCCGCGGTAAAACTAAAACACAGTGCACAATTGAGGAAAAGGACAACAAGGCGAAGGCCTTGCTCTCCCTCTATTTTGATACCAAAACCATCGCTTAGCCATAAAAATTGTGGCCAAAAACTCACAAAGATCAGTTGTGTGTGCCTGTATTGGATGCACTTTTTTCTCTTTTCGATTTGATACCAATGGCCTCCTCCTCCTCCTGCTCACATGATAAAGCAAACTAGAAGTGTTGCAAACACACAAAAAGATGAAGAAGAAGGGAAATGGTACAGATGCACCTTTAATCGGAGCGGCCGCTTCGGAATGTGAGTGTAGAGGAGAAGGTGACGAGTTTTGTGTTGGTTGACGGAAATTAGAATAGTTCATGGAAATTGTGTGAGTGTGCAAAAGAGCGGCTGCAAAACTCTGCGATAACGCGGACCTTGTTGATAAGCGAACAACAATTTTATGGGCTTGTGGTCAGTTTTTGTTGGTGTTGGTGGTTGCAAGAGACGGACGAATAATCACTTTTCTCGTGTTTTCTTTTTTCCTTCTGCGGCACCGTTAAAGATGGGAATCTGGACGGAATGGGAGATTGTCTGTGGGAGGGAGCGAGCACGTGGTGTTTTGAAAGTTTTGAAAGTTTCGAAACATTCGGCCTTGTTCAAGGGGTCATAGAAACTGAAAAGCTTTGAGTGAAAGGGCGAGGACTAGTTTTCTGTGGTTTGGGCGAATAGGCCAGGCGTTTGGCATAGTCTTCTAGGGTTTGGGAACTTGGACCATAATACCTGAGAAGGTAGTTTGAAAAGTTGGCCTAGCTTTGAAATCTCTAATGTTTGAGCTTGGCCTAGTTTCTGTAGGTTTTGAAAGCATAGTCCACATAAACTGATGTGGTAGTTTGAAAATCATGGCCTGGTTTTCTAGGATTTGGGAGCATTGGTCAGAGGAACTGAGAAGGTTAGGGTGAAAGGTCTTGGCCTAGTTTCCTAAGCTTTGGGAACTCGGGTCATATTACTTGGGAGCCTTTATGGAACGCCTGGCCTAGTTTTCTGGTCTTTGGGAACCTCTGACATATATCCTGAGAGGGTCAATTTGAAATACATGATCTAGTCGTAGGCTTTGGGAACATAAGTCAAGCATACTATCTGTGAAGGGAATGATAACGGATCTCCCTAGCTTTGCAAGCTTTTCGAACTTAGCTCACATTTCCTGAGGTATTAGGTGGAACGCTTGGTCTAGATTTATAAGCTTTGGAAACTTAGGCAGTAATATTTGAGAGTCTAGGATAGAAACTTGACCTATTTTTTATAGGCTTTGAGAACCTTTGTCCATAGAAACAGAGAACCTGGGTGAATGAAACACTAGGTCTAGTTTTTCTGAGACGTTGAAAGTTAGGCTTTGCCCCTGAGAACCATAGTCAAGAGTTTGGCCTATCTTTCCAAGCTATGGGAACTTAGGCCATATTCCTGAAACAACTCGTTTTAAAGTTTGGCCTAGTCTTCCAGGCTCTCAGAAACCAGAAACTCGGCCACATGTTGAGAGGTGAAATCCACGTGACTCTCTGTCGTATAATGCAAACGTGCCCCATTGCACTCGTCCCACAAAAGTGCATTGGAGCGCGATTGCTCTGGAATCGAAGAGGATGTATCATTGTGTAGGCTCCGAGCGAGTCGCATTCATTCGAAAAAGACACTGAAATCATCAGAAAAAGAGTCCAGACGCACACACACAGGTGATTTCGATTTCTGCAAACTCAGCTCTCCCGACCGACATATGCACACTTTCACGGGAATCGGCGATTCTGAAAGTCGGCTGAAAAGGCTGAAAGTCTTCTGATCGTCGCGTCTCGAGGTGTGTCCAAAGTTCCCACGCCATACAGAAATAAAGGGAGGGGAGATGGGGAGGGCGGTCCCATGACTCCACATGCGCCTCTCGTCATCGCCCCGAGCAAAGAGCGATCGGTGTTCTCTCCCCCCGATATCACCCCATACAAAAGTGGGCGGAGCTTGGCGCGGCAGACTCCGCCCACTTTTATTATCAGCACTGTTATGCAAATGCTCGCTGGTCCATGGTCTGAAATCGTATAAAAGGGGCGCGATGGGAGCGGGTAGAGTCACTTTCACTCGAGAACATTCGAGCACCCTGTCCCCCTCTCGAACAACTATGAATTGTGGATTTCTGAAACTGGCTCAACGCCTCCGAAGCAGCACCACCACCGCCGGCGTCTCCTCGGCGACCTCGTCGATGATGTTGGCGAATCTGACGTTCGGCAACATGCGATCCAAGGGCACACCGCTGATCCTCGTGCCCGGACTGTTCGGCACGAAAGAAAACTGGATCCGCGTCGGCAAAGAGCTCTCGCAACGTCTCGGCTGCATGGTGTTCGCCGTCGAGAATCGCAACCACGGCGGCTCGTCGATGGCGCCGTCGATGAGCTATCCGGAGATGGCCGACGACCTCGTCGGCTTCATCGACTGGGTGCGCAAGATCACCGGCGAGGAGCAGGTCAATCTGCACGGACACTCGATGGGCGGTAAGACTGTCACGCAGTTGGCGACGACGCCCGAGTACGCAAGTCGCATCAAGAATCTCATCGTCGAGGACATGTCGCCGCTTGGATATCCGCTGAAAAGAGCCGGTGAGTGAGTCGGAAAATCGAAAAAAAAAGAAAAAAAGTTCGATTTTTCTGCAATCTACCGTCGTGGTGTTTGCACAATAGACGCCACATATGACGCGCAATGGTTATTTTCAAATTTTATCGCTGAAAATGTGCACTTTCAGAGTATCTGGATTGCATCAAGCACATGCTGAAGACCGACATGAACAAAAGTCGCGATGACGTGATGGCGGAGCTCGGCGAAAAGGTCTCCAAAGTGTTGCTCTACCAGTTTGTGCGCGGAAATCTCGGCGAGGACGCGAATGGCAAAGCGCAGTGGACGTGCAATCTGAACGTCATCGACGACACCTACATCTATCTGCTCAGCCACGACATCCGATTCGGCGTTTTCGAGGGGCCGACCCTGTTTCAGCGCGCCTCGGGATCCGGCTTCCTTCCGGCTGCTCACAAGAACATTGTCGAGAAAATGTTCCCCAATGTAAGCGTTCTCTAGTTTCAGACGCGCTTCTATTGTTGATTTTCAGGTGAAATTCGCCGAAACCGCGTGGTCGAATCACTGGATTCACGCCGACGACCCGCACTTCTTCGTCGACTCGATCTGCGACTTTTTGGAAGAGCCCGAGGAGCTGCAGCTCAAGTGCTACGTCTAAACTCTTAATATTCCCTCCAAATGTGCATATTACCTGAAAAAAACTCTAGAACTGATGATTGTATATGAAAAATAAACAGGGTTGGTGCTTTATTGCTGTTAAATTATTCAAATTTTGCGGTGGAATCGAGAAACGCGCCAAGCCGACTGCTGGCGCATTCCTGGTGCTGGCGTCATTCTCGACTCGGCGAACACCGTCGAATTAACGAGTTTTCCGCGCCGATTTTCGATTTTCGGACGCGCGCGCTCGTAAAACATTCAAATTTTTTGCAATTTCGATTTAAAAACGTGAACTTCACGTTTATTTCACGTTTAAAATAACTCTGAGCCAGTAGACACGTGGAAAATTGGACAAGTTTCAGGAGCCCGTGGGCCCATGCGCCATTCCGTTCACCATCAGTTTTTGCGCTGAAAACCTGAATTTTACTGTCGTTTTTCGCGCTTTCTTCTCAATTTCAGTCAAATCTTGTCCTTTCTTTAATTTAGGATGCTGATTTGAAGATTGTTATAATATTTCGATACTCCACTCCAAAATTCCCCCGCATTTTGTCGCCGCCCGTTGTAATTAACCGCAATCCGGCTCGAAATTGGCCCACATTTTATCGATTTTTGCAGTCTCGAGCTCGACTCACACACACACACGCAAGGCGTCAATTTTGTGCCCCGCGGCTCGTCTCTCGTCTCGACAAGGTTTGTTGTCAATTTTCAAAAGTTTATTTTACGTAAATCTGACCTCCTTTTTCGCTAAATTACATTAGAAAGTATAAGAAACTGTGTGTGTGAGAAAAGCGGGCGAAAAAAAAATCGATGACACGTGGCGGGCGGACACCTCTCAAATGGACGGCGTTGGGTTGGTGGTGTCCGGTGGGCACAGCTGAAAAATCGATTTTTGACTCGGATTTCGAGAGACGAGCGCATTAGTTGTAAACATTTCCACTTCCTCGGCTCGATGGGGCCGCTTTCAAGGATCTCACTTCCTTGAAAAAGTGCACAAAGAGCCCGCGCGGCTCGTTAGTTGTCATTCAAACCGTTTTCCGGCCGCTTTCCACCCTTCTCTCTCTCTCCATTTGTCACTAATTCGATCACACAAGTGGTAACACGGACCCCTTCTTTTTTTTTCTTCTGGAGAGCCCAAGCCCAAGAAATTGGCATTCTTTTCGAGGAAGAGGGATAGAAATTGAAGACATCTTCCCATTTTTTTCTTTTTCTCTATTCTGTGAGAAAGATAAACAGAGAGAGAGAGAGGTCCCTGCACAAAACTTTTTGCGCATCGAAAGTGAAAATGGGAAATGGGCCTCTGGAGAGGCAGAGAGTATGGCATTACACACTCCCCCCGGAAGTGTGCTCTTTTGCGCAGAGCACGTGCTCCGTCGGGAGCTCGCGCAATAATTACCGCACTCTCCGGGAGCTCCACGCGGAGCAGCACTGGTTTACTCCAAAAAAAGAAAAAAAACGCCCGCTTTCTTTTTGTGGAAGAAGGGGCGCTCCTAAAAGCTTTTTGTGCGTCGTTCCGGTGAAGCGGACGCGCACACTCTCGGAGCTTCTGATTTGATTTGGTTGGACAGCCTTTCTTCTTCTTCTTCTCTTCACTCCTTTCTCTTCATTGGAAGGAAGAGAAGAGGAAGGGGCCGCTTACCTTGGGTTGACGATGGAAGACGAATTGTGAGTGATGAATGAATTGCGAGTCGTCCTTCGACGCGTGTTTCGGCATCTGTTGGGACGGCGCGAACGTGTTCGAGTGGATGAGACGGTAGCCCGACGAGGCGAGCTGATCGAACGCTTTCTCGAGATTACTGTGCTTCAGGAAGAATCTGAAACGTCATCTAGATCTTCCATTGAGCTCATTTCAACGCTCTAGTACCTAGAGGTGTATCTGTCGAGCTCGAAGTCGGTTCCGCCACCATCGCGGCACTCGTTGAGCGAGTCACCGAACACTGCACGACACATGATTACTTTGCCGGAAACTACGATTCGTAGGACCTGCAAGAATCCCCCACATCTCATCTCGTCTCGTCTCGGACCCCCGTTTTATGACATTTCCCTCCCCGCCACCACCGGAATGATGCGTCTTTCTTGCTTTTCGAGCCAGGGCCTTTTCTCTTGCTCTCTTCCCTCCTTTCTTTTCTTTTTCCTCGATCCACTTTCAGCCTTTCTTTTGAATGCACGCTTTCGTCGTCGTTGTCGTCAGCAGTTTGGCTGGGCGAGGCGGGGTGACTGACTAGTGGCGCCGTGTCACTGGTGTATTTATAACCCATAATAGATAGCATAGAAAGAAAAGAGTCGGAGTGTATATGTGTCATTCTCTTCTTGTTTTTCGGGGAAGGGAAGAAGTATTGGGGTGGTATTGCTGGCGGCAGAACGGAGAGGAGAGCGGGCGAGGGAGACACGCGAAGAATGAATAGATGACGAGGAAATGGAGTCGGGGTTTTTTTTCGCAACTTGCCTTTCGGAACGTCACTTCTGGATTGATACGGCCTGTTGAGAGTGCCGCGTGGCACGAGATGCTGATAGTCGACGGGCACGCCGCCTCGACGAACGAGATCAGTCCGAGACGTTTGGCCTGAAAGTGGGCTCCTTGAGAGCAATCCGCGAGCTTCTCTTTCCGACTAGACGACTCACCTCGGCGGCTAATCTTGCCCACTGATCGAAAGATTCCGACACGATAATGCTCATGTCGTGGCGGCGAAGCGCCTCGACCAGGATGCGCACGATCTTCTCGTCGGTCTCCGCGGTCGCCTCGGCGTTCGTGGCCAACAGCGACAACGGAGCACGTTGCAATGTGTTGCGAGTCGTCGAGATGGTCGCTCCGTGAGCGCAAATGATTTTTGCAAGCTGACGCTCTTGCTGCTCCTCCTCGAGCATTCTGCTTATCTCGTTAAGAGGAAACGAAGAAGGAGGGGGGGGGGGGGGGGGGTACTAGAAGAATTGAAGACGACGGAGAAAAAACACACACACACGAAGAAGAAGAAGACGGACCGACGACGTCTATGTGTGTGTGTGTATATGTGAATGGGAATGTCTGTGTGTGCGCGCTTGTGCTCTGCCTCCAGGCCACGCCCACTTTTGCTCCGCGCTCCGCTGGCTCCACTGCGGCTGCTGCTGCTGCGGCGGCGGCGGCGGCGGCATCAGAAAAAGAAGAAGAAGAAAAGGAAGAAGCGTCTGATTCTCTCATCTTCTCTCTCTCTCCACATCTTCTATCTGATCACCGTTTGGAAAAATGGGGCGAGGGGGGGGGGGGGGGGGGGGGAAGACATTGGAGAGGGGCAGGAGGAAGCAATGCTGTCCGTTGTTTTGTGCTTGACTTTTCGGTGTTTTGGGAGGCGAAAAGTCGAGTGTTTACCGCAGAGCAAACTTGGTTTTGAAAGCCAAAAAAAGTGGCCGTCTCATCGGATTAAGTTGGGCGAAGATTTAATCAATTTCCTCCATCTCTTCTCCGTGTTCTCTTCTTTTTTGTTTTTCCTGCCATTTTCAGTCGTTCCTCGACTGCTTCCTCTTCGAAAAGTTTGTGTATACATGGACGGGGACGGGAGAAAGAGCGGGACGAAGGGGAATATGATGAATTACACGGCGGACTGCGTGTGCGCGAGAGCTCGTGGAGCATCCTTCTTTTTCCAGTGTGAGTATGATAAATATGCGTTTCGCACTTTCACTCCCCCCTTATTTTCAAGTTGAAATATGCATTCACCGACGTGTTTTTTTTGTAGGTGTCATACGAAGAGGGACTGAAAATGAGCGACGCTGCTGGAGGAACGGAACCGGCGGTGCAAGGTTGGTTTCGATTTTTTTTCCTTGGTTTTTTTCGCAGGTTTTTTTGTGGGCGGAGCTTGGGTGGTTCTTCTAGTGGTTTGTCCCTTCACTTTTCGATTCCTGCTTGATAACCAATCTTCCCATGGATCTCTCTTCCCCCCACAAAGGACTACGTTTTAGTCGAGGAGAAGAAGGAGGCGGCTGTTGAAATGATTCACCCAGAGGATCTAGACGAAACACCGGAGCTGCGAATTGTTGAAAATCCACAAGAGGCGCAACAACAACACGAGGTTTCTTCGCAAGTGGTCGAGATGAAGGCCGAGGTGAAGGCCGAGGAAACGAAGGAGGTCGACGTCGTCAACGATCAGTCGAAGAGCGAGGAGGATCAAGAGGATCATGTGGAGCAGGAGGAGGAGGAGGAAGTGGAGGGCGAAGACGAGTACGAGGAGATCGAAAGTGAGAAGAAGGAGGAGGACGAGCCGTTGAAGCCGCTTCATCACGAAGAGGAGGAGGATCAGCTCGACTACGACGAGGATCTTCTCGAGGATCCGCTCGATGAGCCATACGATACGACACCGGCGGTGACCACGACCACTTCGGTGACTGCGGCGAGTTCTGCGACTAATGGAGCAGCAGCTGCTGGTGAGAAGAGCAAAGCAGCGGCGACGATCGCTCCAGCTGCTGATCAGAAGGGATCCACAGCTA
The DNA here is from genome assembly GCA_963570955.1 of Caenorhabditis afra. Taxonomy (NCBI): domain Eukaryota; kingdom Metazoa; phylum Nematoda; class Chromadorea; order Rhabditida; family Rhabditidae; genus Caenorhabditis; species Caenorhabditis afra. The sequence goes on from OY751532.1 coordinate 8,406,713, forward strand.
CCAGCGACGCCGCCACCACCACTCCTGCCACCGGCGCGAATCCGTTCTTGTTCGCCGACGACGCGAAGAAGACGTCGATTTGGATTCGTGGAATGGCGCCGACGACGAAGGCGACGAGTGTCAAGGTAATCAGGAGTCTTGACAAACGCAGAAACATTTTTAAAAAAGTTTTTAATTGAAAGAGCCCGGGAAGATGGGCTTTTGGCAATGCGGAGAATGTAGAAATGTTTGAGTTCCGGTTTTTTTTTTCGACAGACAGCTCGCGATCAGATTACTAGCTCTCAGGGGCGAAACAATGATTCCATTCTATTGATCATGCGGTTTCGGAGCCGATCGTTAGCTCGACGAGCTCAATGACAACACAACGAAAAAAAGACGCTCTATTGTGTGAGGCCACAATCAACGCACCGCGTCAATCTTCAAGTTTCCCTCTCGAATCTCGATGCTTTTCGTTTGGTTTAACCTCTCCCCTCCCCCGCCGCCCCTCATCTCGTCTTCTGGATTCCCTCCTCTTGTTGTGTTCTACTCTCGCGTTCTCATCACCGTCCTGCTGTTCGTTTCAGGCACTCGCCAGTAAGTTCGGCAAGGTCGTCCAGTCGCGGATCTTCAATTCGAAGCCCATCAATGGTGAGATCAAGAACTGCTTCGCGTTCGTCACGTTTGCCGAGCCGGACTCGATGGAGGCTGCCATAGTGGCACTCCATCGCACCGATCACCAGGGACGGATGCTTCGTGTCGAGAAGGTCTCCGAATCGCATCTGACGGGCTCGGCGGAAAAGATCGCCCAAGAGAAGCGCGATGCGGAAGAGGCGAAGAAAAAGGCGCTCGAGGAGCAGCAACGCAAGAAGCGAGCCATCATCCAAGCGCCCGAAGATCCGAAACCACCGAGAAAGACGATACAGGCACCGGCGGGCTCATCGAGCAGCAAACGAGCCGCCATACAGGCGCCGGAAGGGGAAACGACAAAGAAGACCGAACGCAAGCCGATTGTTTATGAATCCTCTTCTCCACAGGCATCGCGTCGTCGTGAGACTGCTGACACTCGCACCACCTCGTCGGATCGCACACACTCGTCGAACAGCAACGTCACCGACTCGCGTCGCACCATCTCGGCGGCTGTTCCGAAGCGCGCGTCCCGTCCGATCTCGTCCAGATCGTCACCGCCGCCGAGAACGTCGCGTACCACCTCGGAACGTCACGACTCGTTGATCATCTCGGCGCGAGTCGACACAAGGTATTTGTATCAATTGATTTCCCCCCTCTTAGCCAGTCGATTGATTTTCTCTCTCTCACAGTGGTTGCCGCGGACAGTCGACTGTGAAGCGATCGGTCGAGCGAACGGTTCCGAACAGCATAACCACGTCGCAACTTCGTCGTAATCCCGTCCACACACATCAGTACACGGAGCGCATCGTCACGATCGACAACGATCGATCGGTGGCATCGGCGTCCTCGACGTCTTCCGCGTCGCGTCGTCGATCGTCTTCTTCTCGTCATCGCGACGGCGACGGTTACGAGCGTCGTCGTTCGCCGTCGCGTTCAACCTCGGATCGTCGTCCACAGCATCGTCAGCCGGAGGTTGTCTATCGTCCTCATCGTGAACCGCTTCTTCCGACACCACCGACCACTTCTCGTCGTCGTCGTCAATCGACGCCGCCGCCGCCGTCTCGCGACTATAAGCCGTCTCGTCGTCATCGTGAGAGCGACATCATTGAGTCGTCGTCCTCATTGAGCGGTGCCATTACCGAACGAGAACGGGCGCTGGCCGATCTGCTGTCGCGTCGCAACGAGGAGCACAAGATTCGTGAGGCGAAGCTCGAGATGGAGAGAGAGCGCGAGAAGATGCGATTCGAAGCCGAGAAATTGGCGAGAACGAAGCTCGAGTTGGAGTTGGAAAAGCAGAAGCTGGCTCTGCAGCAGGCGTCTCTTACAACGGACAAGGGATCAGGCAGCAGCTCGAAGTATCAACGCGGAAGCACGCCGCCTTCTTCGTCCGGAAGAGAGTTCCGTCGTGCCGCCGGCGACTCGAGCGGACGTCGTCGTGGCGCCGAAACGGCGCTCTCACCACCTCGTTCCAGCAAAATTCATGTCGGCGACCGGAACAACGGCTCGTCGTCGAGAGGCGGCGGCGGTTCGTCTCGTTCCCGTGATCATCACACCGGCACCACAACGACGTCGTCTACCGGTTCGTTCCGTCGCCTCCGCGCAGATTGTCTCAACGCTAGTTTATAACGACATTGCAGGACGTCCGTCGGCTCGTGACATCGCTGCCGCCTACGGAATTCAGTCGGCGCAGAAGGCGTCGATGAGCTATGGATCGACTTCCGGAAACCAGAGCTATCGAGACCCGTACGGCACGACTTCGGGAATGACTGGTGCCACTTCTAGCTATCCGGCCTACTCGTTGGGAGCCGGAGCCACAAGCACGAGATACTCGAATCCAGGAGGTAAGACACACCGACTTCAGTCTGCTATCAACCTGAAAGTTGCCGAGTTTGTAGGCTATCAAAGTCAAGTGTGGGGCGGTCTCGACTCAACCGGACAACTCGCGATGGACTGGTCATCGGCGTCTGGTGCCAACGCCATCGTCGCCGCCCAAACGTCGTCTTCCACGGACACACGCGGAACGTCTTCTGAGTGGCAGCAGCCGTACGGCAACACCTCCTCGAGCCGTCACCATCATCGTGAGTTTGGTTATCATCATCAAAGTGGCCGCAGTAACTATTAATATATGCAACTCTCTCTCTATCCTCATCTATTGATAATCATGTATCTCCCCCCATACGCAAAGAATGCAATCTCGAATCCTTTTTTTCTCTCCCTCTCCTCCTCAAAAATATCGTAATTCCGTTCTGTTTGTTTTTCTCCTTCCTCTTCTTCTCCAATCTTCTACTTGTTTTGGTGCTTTCCGGAGCCGCCGCCCCTCTCCGTTTCTTTTTTTTTTCTAACTGCTCCCTTCCAAAAGTCATGATTTCCGGAAAGTCCGACCCCTGTTCTTCTACTATTCTATAAGCTCTATACAATTGTAAACCACAAAAAACACACATACACACATGCAGTAGAATCTCAAACAATTTACAATTATTCATAGTGTTTTTGTTTCGTTATTCGCGATCTTGTCTTTTCGTTTTCGAATATGATGATAAATAAAAAAAAGAAAGAAGGGGTACACAAAATATAAATAGGTCGTTTTTTTGGAGGGGCTGAGACTAGAATAGATCAGGGGGGGGGGGGGTGTGGGAAAAAAAATCAACAAAGCACACACAGAAAACAAGGAAGGAAGGAAACAAGTCTCGTAAATCAGTCGTCGTTCTCATCGGAATCGTAGACGACGGAGACGACGAGCGACTCCATCGCGCGGCCGAGATCGTCGCACGCGTTCATCAAATTCTGCATCTGTCCGACAGAGCTGCCACGTGGCACCTCATCGGGATCGACGTCGTCGGTGTTGGCCGAAGACGCGATAGCGGGCTTCTCCGAAGCCGTCGGCGACAACGTCATCGGATCGAGAAGGCCGCCGGCGACGACGTGATGATGATGACGCGACGCGGAGGCGTCCAGGGAGCCGGAGCGAGCGGCGGACAGCGCGCGTTCCGGCGTCCACGACACCATTCCGGCGCTGCCGCGGAGCAGCGTTGAGCCCGTCGGGGCGGGTGTCGCACCCGATTGTTTTTGCTGAAAATCGGGAAAAGGATGTGATGAGATGGCCGTCAAACTAACCGCATCGATGACTTTCTTAAGGCGCTGCAACTGCATCTCGAGCTGCTCGTTCTGCTGCTCGAGAATGCGTGATCGGTGCTCGAGTCGTTGTTTGTGCAGTCGGAGAGCCTTCGCCTCGTCCATCACCTGAAAAAGGTTGTTTCTACGTTTCAAGAGGATCGCGAAAAAAGAGCTCTCACATCGTTCTGGCTCTGCGTGCTCTTCAGCGAGACGACGGATCGACCGTTGCGAAGCGGAAGCGTTCCGCCGCGGCACTCGCTGTGCCGATCGTGGTGTTGTCGTCGTGGCGCCGAGGAGCCGGTGATGTCGTTGGTGCTGCTGGCGACGCCGCGCTTCCACTCCAACTCTTTTCGCAACTGCTTGTTCTCCACCTGCAGCCGGTGCAGCATTTGGTCCATCTCGTCGCGTTGCAGCTGTTCGACCTGGAAGTTGGCGGTTCGGTGGTCGTATCTCGAAAACTAGAAGAGGTAGGGGGATGGTGCCAACTGGAGAAAGGTAGCTGACGGTGTCAGCGACAAATCGACAGTTGACACCATCATCGCATCTCTTCCTGTTTCCGAGATATGCTCGATACCAAATGACGTCGTCGGCATCGGCACTTGCACTCGCCATCCTCATAGCCGTAATAGTCACAGTTCGAGGGGGAGCCGGATTTCGACGAACCCCGTCGAAGCAGTTTCCAAACACTGCACATGACAATCAGTTTGCCAAGAGAACCAGGGGGTGGTTGAGAAGAATGAAAACCTAGCTAGCTAGGAGAAAAGAGGAGGGGTAAGGGGGTGTGTTTGTAAGTGATTCGACAAGGGCGAAACAGTGAGAGAGAGAGAGAGAGAAAGGGAGGGAGAAAGAGAGACGCAGACAGTTTTCTTGGGGGGGGGGGGGGGCAACGGCGCTATACGCGCGGGGGGAGATGGAAATAAGAAAACTGTTTTGTCTTTTCTCTCTCTCCCACCCAAACATTCCTTCTCTCCGACGGTATGCGTCGATTTGATCTACCACTGTCGCCGTCGTGATATCCGTCGTGTTTCAAATGCGCCCCACTGAACTCAACGACTTCCTTCACTTTTTTGACGGAAGTTTGACAATTCTGGTTTTAACAAGGCAATTTTTAACAGAGTGCAGCGGGGCGCGTTTGAAACAACACCGAATCGAGGTTTCAGACAAAAAAGTGTGTGTTTCTGACCTGATTGATGATCTGAAGTGGCGATTGAACGGGCTCCATGTGCTCGCCGCCGGTGCCGGCCGCTCCGCCGTGCTGTTGGCTGAGTTTCGCCAGATGCGACGTCATTTGCGCCGTGTCGGCGTTCATCTGTTCCGTCGCCGCGTTCGTCACCTTCGCCGGCGGACAAGTGAGCGGCACGCCCTCCTCGGCCACCTGCAAGAGATGTGACACTTTTATAGCGTGACAGCGCGAGTGCGACTCACGTCGATCGGCAGATAGGCGAGTTGTCCGCGACGCGACGACGCGCGCAACTTGTTCCGCAACATTTTCGCAAAATCGCGCGCGTCGTCGGAGGAGGTGGTGCGGCCCGAGTACTCTTGCATCGGATGCTTCAGCTTGTGCTTTTTGGCGGTTCGTTGCGAGAAGAAGCAGTTTTGGCACAGATCCAGATTGAAGCACGAGAGGCAACGATAGCGGAGGCCGACGATCGGGAACATTTTGCACACGTTGCACTTCGACTGGAACAGAAAGAGACATAGAGTGATGAAATTGAGGTGGCCTAGAATCCCAAATGGCCCCCAAAATGCGTGGATTCGAGGTTGGCCTAGAAATCCGAACCGGCTAACTAGGAAGCCAAGTGGGTGGCCTAGAATCCTAAATGGCCCCATAATGAGTGGATTCGAGGTTCATTTAGAGATGGCCTAGGATCCCAAATGGCCCTAATGTCCCCAAAAGCACTGGATTCGAGGTTGGCCTAGAAATCCAAATTGGCAAACTATGAAACCCAACCAGAGGGTGGATGGCCTAGAATCCCAAGTCTTCTTTCACTTTGCAAATGCGCTCTGTTGCACACTCGCGAGTAGTGTGCAATGGAGCGCGTTTGCATCCCGTCCCACTCACCGCATGTTTCGTGTTCTCCGACGCGACGAGACGATGCATGACGGCGAGCCAGACGATCGATTGTGGTTCCTGGAACGTCTTCCGCGTTTTCCCAACGCCTCCTCCTCTTTCAGCCCACCTTTTTGACCCAATCGATGAAGGCGGCTTCGGAGATGGTGGGCGCCAGCCGTACCGTGTCGAAGCACGATCGCACCGACGGCTCCACATTGGTGCCGCCGAACGCGGCGGACTCGCCGACGAGTCGCGGGATCTGCAATGGGATCGTCGAGTTGATGCTTGATTGATTGATTGGTGGTCGCTTACGTGGATAAGATCATAGAGCAGCAGGGCCACTTGCTTTTGTGTCGCGTGACCGTCCTGTGACACGAGTTTGAACAAATCTGCCACGTGGAGGAATCGATGAGAATGGGGATTAGTGGGGAGGGGGACTTGACCTACATTTATACTTTTCCTCTAGCGCTATATTCGAGAACACGATGAGGGCGATTTTGAACGATAGAACACGCATGATGCCGTCGCGAGATCTGAAAAGGGGAAAAGTAGGTCAAACTACAGTAGGCGAGGGGACTCACTGATCGAATAGGTTCAGCAGGAAGTTGATGCAGACGTCGACGGCGAGCGAGACGCTCTGCACGTGTTGCGGATGTTTCGCGTGCAACGCCTCGAACATCGGCAGCAGCGCGCACACCATTCCCTCGAGTCCCGGACACTCTTCCGGCGAGAGGCCCTTCAGACGGACGAACGCCTTCTCGAGCAGCGGCAGATCGACGAGATCGAGACAGAGGCGCTTCTGAAGTGCGCGCAACTTCATCGCCGTTCGATAGGCGAGAAATTTGACGCGATTGAATTGCGAGAGCTCTTTGAGGATCTCCACCCACACGGGGTGCTCCCATTGCGTCTTCTCGGTGGTCTGCTCGATGTAGTAGGGCAGGAGGTTCGATTTCGAGATGGCTCGTTGCCACGGAAGTGTCACCGACTGGTTGAGGAAGTGCTCGGAGGTGGGTCCGAAGTCGGAGGCGGCGTTGCGAACCGCCGCTTGGCGGATGCGAATCGCGCGTTTCAGTGTCGAGTAGCGCTTGTTGACGTGCTCGATCTGCCCGCGCGCGTGCTCGTCCAGCTTCAGATCCTCGGCCAGAAGACGTGCGGCGGCGTCGTTGACGTCGTCGACAAAGAGCCGGACCTCGTCGATGCGTCGCGCAATCTGATCGGTCTCCTCGCGCGCGATCTTCAGATCCTCCAGATGGATCTTCTCGACCGCCTTCATCGTCTCGATCTCGTTCTCCGACGACGTCAGATGGAGTTGACACTCGGCCAGATTTCGTTCGAGCTCCTGAAGGCGTTGCATCGCGTGCTGCACCAGTTTGTCCCAGCTCTCCACCTCGACGCCCATCTCCGACCAGTGCGTTTTGAGCTTCTCGCAGTTCGCGTTGATTTCGAGTCCGCGACGACGTTGCTCGAGACTGGCGAGCTCTGGAAGAAACCGGAAAATATCTATTGATCGGCGAAGAACAGATCATGAAAACCTCGGATGGCCGCCTCCAATTCCATTTGTTCACAGGGGGGGGGGGGGGTACTAATAGCAGAAAACCCGAAATGACACACACACCAGTGAGGGGGGGGGGGGGGGTGTAACATCTCACGGGCTCCCGGGGTGTGTGCTCGGCGGTTTGATAAATTGCTCCGTGATGCTTCGGCGGCTCCCCGCCGCGCCACCAATCCACTAACCTTCCTCCTCGTAATCATCGTCGAGCACTTGCGGCGTGTGCAGTTTCGGCCGCAAATCGTGCTGCATCAGAAACGAGTGCGCGTCGGCGACGGTCGTCTTGTAGAGCGACGTCTTCGACTCGACCTCTCGCTGCAGCGCTTTGACGAACGACGACTGCTGCATGACGGCGGAGAGACTGCCGCCGACCGGCTGCTCGTCGGCCACCTTCTTCCGCTTCACCTCGATCCACGAGAGCAGGTCGGCGAGTCCGTCCGACAACTTTTCCCACTCTTGTTCCGCTTTCTCGAGGCGTTCACTGCAAAACGATAAATATAGGTCGGTTTTTTGTTCGATTTGCCGAGTTTGCCGATTCTGGCAAAACCGGCGATTTTCGGTCATTTCAAGACTTTTCCAATGGTTTTAAAGCATTTTTGTCGCTGAATTTTGAAATCGAAAGCGTTAAAGGCCCTTTCTGTTTTGTTTCGAAACATTTTTTTGCCAGATTGCCGAATATCCGTTTGTCGACAAAAAAGACAATTTTCGGCCATTTTTTCAGACTTTTCCAGTGGTTTTCGTGCTTTTTTTTCGCTGAAATCGACTTCCAGCTCTTTTTCGAAATAATTTGCAAAACAATTGTTGCCGATTTCTCCGATGTTGCTTCTTTTGCCGACAATTGCCGTTTGTCGGCAAAATACTGCCGATTCCGGTAAAACCGGCAATTTTTTGGCCATTTTTTTCAGACTTTTTCAGTGGTTTTCAGACCTTTTTTTTTTTTTGGTCAGTTTTTGCCGATTGTCCAAGTTTCCAAAATGTTTTATCAAATGCGAACAACTCACCCGATCTCGTTGGTGGTTTTGCGGACGGCGTGCCACCGTCGGCTCGTCTCGACGATGCGCCGCTGCAGTTCGGCCTTCTCGTTGCCGCCCTCGAGTCCCTCGACGAGCATCTTTCCCATACTCTCGACACTTCGCATCACGTCCTCGTGCGCGTTCAACTCGGCGTTCAACGCTTTGAAGCCGAACGTCCACTGCTTCCGTCGGGCGGTGTCTTTGATCGCCTGCATGTTCGACGTGTCTTTCGCCAGTTTTCCGCACTGCTCCTCTTGACGGACGAGCCACAGTTCGAATTCGGCGAGCGCCGAGTGGAAGTCGCGTCGCGATCGGAGCGACGCCTCGAGGACGGCTCGTCGGATGCGGATGTTGTCGTTGAACTTGGTCCACGACATGTTCAAACGCGAGAGGAGGTGCGACAGATTGTGCGCCTCGTCTTTCGTGTAGGTGTCGACGATCTTGTTCGCCTGCGTGTTCACCTCGTGCATCTTGTTCTTGCGCTCCTCCAACTGTGCGACGATGCGCTCGAGGACGGCCAACTCGTTGCGGACGGCCTCCTCGGTGCACTCCTCGACGCGTCGCTCGCCGATAACGTCGGCGGCGCTCTTCAGCCACAGTTCCATCTCGTTGCGAGCGGCCTCGTTTTGGCGCGCGAGATCCGAGATCTGGTTGAGGATCAGACACCGCTTCTCGCATCCGTCGATCGTTCGTCGCATCTCGGTGAGGAGTTGAGCCGCCTGCTGTCGCACTTGCCGATTCGGGCTCGCGTCGTGGGCTCCCGTCACTTGGACGGATCGGAGGCGAATCTCGTCGACGATGCCCTGGATGTTTTGCCAGAGCTCGCGTGCCGGCTGCCATTCGGACAAGTCGACCGTGACCGAGGCGTCACGCTCGACGTCGTGCAGCCAGTGACGTGTGTGCGTCAACTGAATCGCCACCGGATCGGGCGCGCCGTTCTGGATGTCGCCTGTGCCACGTGGAAGTGTCGACGACGACTCTCGCGAGTACGTCTTCCGATCCTCCTCGGATTGCTCGTCGTCGGCGTGCATGTGAATCGTGCGATCTTCATCTTCGTCCTGCTCCTCTTCCTCTTCTTCTTCGTCTTCCGACACTCGCGGCGTCTTTTGCGACGCCGACGACGAGCTCGAGCTCTGTTTCGTGTGCAACGGCGTCATTTCGACGACGGTCGATCGCGATTCAGTGGTGTCGCCGCCCGATTCGCTCATCTCATCGTGCAGATACGAGGACAGATCGTGACAATCGGCAATGGTGCCCGCCGTTTCGGTGAGCACCTGAACGACGCGCTTCGCGTTCTTTCCGGCCAGCTTGATGGCCGGCGGCAGATTGGCCGTCTGAACTCGCTTCTTGATGTCGCCGACGGACGTCTTCAACCGCTGCACGTCTCGCAAACATCCTTCGACGTTCTCGCGCGACGGCGTGTAGATCACCGCCATTCGGATGCCATTGGCGCGGCGGACAACGTCACGTGACAACGCTTCGAGCGAATCAATGTCCTTCCAGAAGACGTCACACGTCTCGCGCGACGTCGCCACCCATTTGTGCGCGTCCGACAGCTCGTCGCGTACCATCGCCACACGCTTCGCCGTGTCCGAGAAGTGACGTCGCAGATCGTGATGCGCGTCTCCCTTCAGACTCGGTATGATCATGTTCTTCGCCATCTCCAACTGCACCATGTCGGCCTTCTTCTCGTGCAGCTCCCGTGTGAACTCGGCGAGCCGCGCGTCCAACTTCTCGAGCCCGTCGCCGTCGAGCGAGTTCACATTCTGCGACGCCTCCTTCTCGGCCGACTCGCACCACGCGATCATCTCGGCGAGCTCCGCTTTGAGCTCCGGCTCCGTCAACGCACTCGACAACGCCTTCGAGATCGCCGCCGACTCGGCTTGGCCGACTTTCCGGAATCGATCCTCAATGTCGTAGACGCGTTTGCGAACGTCCTGCGATCGCGGCGAATCGTCCTGCATTCGTGGCACGAGTTGCGACAACTTCTTCACCAAATCGATGACGGGCGCCTCGGCGGCGGCCACCTTTTTGCGCAGCTCGCCGAGCAGAATCGGCGCCGTCTTGCGATCCATCGCGCCGAGATTGTCCGACTCGTATCGTTCGGCGTCGTCGACGAGCTGCTCGGTGTGCGAGATCAACTATAATAAACGAGTGGGTGAGTGAGTGAGTGAAGTGGGAAGTGAAAATAAAAGTGTAGGATCTGATAATCCGACTCTCTCCCCCCGTCCTCTTGGGAGACACGACCACACTCAATATTACACTCTCTCTCAGCGCTAACCTCTTGCAATGACTTCCACTCGTCGTTAAACTTGGGCAGCTTCTCTTTTCGCGAAAGTGCCATTTGCCGGAGCATCTGGAATTGGTTATTGTTTGGGGGAAAGCCCTCTTCTGCTCGTCTCACCAGAATTCGCTCTCTCGCGTTCTCGGCTTGCACAATGTTGATGGTCATCTCGTGTTTCGTCAGCACCGCTTCGCACACGTCCAACTCGGTCAGCGTTCGCTTCAGATCGTCGTCGGCCGAGTCGAGATAGTCGAACGGGAACTCTTCAAAGTTCGAGTGCGCGTCTTCGACGGCGTCGAGCGTCTCGAAGATCGACGCGATCTGCTGGTCGGTGGTGTCCGGCGGTGGCTGCTGCTCGTCGCCGCTCGAGATGTTCGCCGTCTCTTCGTACACGTCGACCGGAACCTCACGGACGGTTCGCTCGATCGACTCGACCACCGGTCGCGCGTTCAGAATCTCCGACGTCGACACCTCGGCGATCTTCTCGCCTGGAGCAACGTGCTCGATAACCTTCACCGTCTCGTCGGGCAGTATGATGACTCTCTCGACGTTCTCCTCGCGCTTCGGCGTTTCAGAAGACGTCGGAGCGAGTGTGACGGCTTCACTGATGACGCTGTCGTCTTCGGTAGCCGTTCCGTACGCCTCCATCGCCAGTTGAATACTACTGCGGCTGGTGCGATCCGGAGACGACTTCTCTTCAGGTTGCGGCGGCGGCTCTACGGGCTCTTTCGGCTCCGACTTCTCGGTCTTTGACAATCTCGCCTCGAGCTTCTCGATCCGATCTCTCAGTTTGTCGAGAGTGCCGTCGTGTAGTTGCGGGCTCTTTCCGGGAAGTGCACAATGGCACGCGGTAGCTCGCGACGTCAGTGATGCGATATGAGCGTCGCGTTCGGCGAGCTCCTTGCGTGTCGCCTGCGCAATGTCAACTTCGTCCAGGTTGCGTTCGGTGAAGACGTCCAGCACGAGGAGGAACGAGTCGACGTCCTTTTTGAGCTGCTCGTGTTGCTCGACGAGCGGCGCCGCCTTGTCGCGATGTCTGTCCAACTGCGTCTCGACCTCCTCGATCGTGTTCGCCAACTCGTCCAATTTCTCGATGGCGGCGTGCGTCTGAAGTTCGAGCCGCCCCGTTTGCGCAATCTTTCGGCCCTCCTCGATGACGTCGTCGAGCGGCGGCCGGTAGTCGTCCAAGAACGCGTCCAGCTCGTCGACACGCTTCTGATAGGCTTGCGGTGAGGCGCACGGAGCCGCCTCGAAGTCGAGGTGGGCTCCGACGTTCTTGAACAGCTCGTAGAGCTCGTCGACGCGTCTGTCGAACGGCGCCTCTTCCGACGTGCTCAGATGAGCATCCTGCAGCTCGGGCGGCGCCTGCGCCGCTGTTTGCACCGACTTTTGCTCGAGCTCACTCCATTTGGCATTCAGATTCGTGAGCACATCAGATGACGTGGCGGCGAGGTGCGGATTCTTGGCCGCGAGTTTTCTCGTCCGCGACGAAAGTCGGTCTCGGTCGGCGCGCAAGAATCGCAGTTTTTCGGCGATCAACGACGGCTCTTTTTCGGCCACCTCGTTCAGCTCCTTCTCGATCGTCTGATGGAGTTCGTCGATTTCGAGAAGCGCCGACTCGTCGTCCTCGGACATCTCCTGAATCGTTCGACACCACGAGTTGAGGCGATTCTTGAGCGCGTCGGCGCGGATTCGCTTCAACGACACCACATCGTCGCTGATCTTGACCGCGCGTTCGCTGGAAAAATTGAAAGGAAACGTTGTTGAAGCTTCGATGAGACAGGAACTCACTTCAATTGGCGCTGCAAGTGCGCGGCCGTGTTCATCGCCGCCTCGTTGCGATTCCACTCGCTGATGAGCTCGTCGACGACGTCGCCCTCCTCGGGACGATCGCTCGCCGCGTACTGATCCAACCGATGTTCCATCTCGTCGAGGAATCGTTCGATGTCGTCCGACTCGGCGCGCAATCGCTGATACATCTCGACGCAGTCCTCGAGCCGCTCGACACACGTCGAACTGCGATCGTAGAGCTCTTTGCTTTTTGTCTTCGCGTACTGCAGTTTGCGAAGTGTGTCACGTGACGCGTCGTCGTCGAGTATGCGATCTTTGATGAGTTGCTCGCGCGTCTCGCCGAGCTCACGCCACGCCTCCTGACCGCCGTCGAGCATTCGAATCAGCGCGCGCACCTCCATTAGTGCGCCGCCGCACTCGGCGCCGTCGATGCCCGTCGTGTCGTCGAGTCCCATCTCGACGTTCGACAACGTCGTCAACACCTTCTCGAGCTTCTCCTCGAACCCTTTCGGACGTTTGAACTCGTTGAACCGTCGCCGCAACTCGGCCATCGTCTCCTGAAACGGTACGGGCGGTCAGATGGCGTTAAATACTGTAGTTTGACCCACATTCGCGTGGTCCAACTGCTCTCTCATTCGGACGGCGTCCTCTTTCTCGAGCGCCAACGAGTTCATCTCTGTCAATTTCCCGTTCCACTCGTCAAACTCACGCGACAGCTTCTGAAAACAAGATCGATTATCGATTTTTTCAAATGCTTCTTCCGCATGCAATAAATATAACGACTATAATACACTCTTCTTCATGCCATTCAATTCAAAAAATCATCACTCTGCATTTCTCTTACCGGTATCAGCTCGGCCTCATTTCCCAAATCCTCCTGAATCCGGGGGTTGTTATAAATACCGTATTAAGAAGATTATCAGGTTGAAAACTTACATGATACTCGTGTGGAATGTCAAAAGCCGAAATGTCCGCCGATTTTCGCGCCTGGAGAAGGAATCCGATGCGTGTGGACCAGTTCTGAAAGGAGGAGTGTCAGGCGTGGCGCAGTGGATAAGAGGGATGGTTCGAAGCCCTCCCTGCTTTGTTTCGAGTTTCAGAGGTCATATCTTGAAAACTAGATGAGGTGGGAGAAAGTTGTCAACTGACACATTGTTCCTCTTGTTGTCAGCTACATTTCGTTAGTTGACAACTTTCTCCTATCTCTTCTAGTTTTCGAGGAAGGGCTCACCTGAAACAGCATGATCTGCTTCTCGAAATCCTCGCACTCGGACACTGTCCGCGAGAGTGCGGCGAGCGCGTCGGCGGCGCGCGCCGCCACCTCCTCCTTCGCGTCGGCCAACTTTTTCAGCTTCGCGCGCGACACGTCGTCCATCGGAAGTTCGCCGATTTCGCCGAAAATGCTCGAAATGTTGTCGAGCGAGCTCTCGAGCTGATCCAGGTGTTCGGCGGCCGCCTCGGCGTCCAACGACTCGCGTTTGCCCTCGATCGCCGAACGGATCTCGTCGAGCGCCTCTTCGCCCTCGCGAAGACGTTCTGGAATCACTGTGTTTTGTTATTTGGCAGAAAGGAGGAGGGGGAATCAAAAGCAAAAGCCGATCGGGGGGATCTGGCGAGTGGGGGCCGAAAGAGCGCGCGCGCGAGCTCTTTAGCGCAGAGCAACCGCTCACCGGGATAAATATTGACTTTTTCTTTTTCTCAAGAATCTTCCCTCGGTGATGGGGGAGCCCCGATTTTTGATTCCCTCCATCTTGTTTTTTTTTTCAAATTTTTGTATATTCAAATTTGCCGCAAAATGGGCTCCATTGCACACTACCTCGCGGATAGTGCGATAGAGCGCATTTGCATCGAAATTGAAAAGTTCGATGCAAACGCGCTCTATTGCATTCTTATCGTGTCTGCGTCTCTTGCGCGTGCACGTACTCTCTCGCCGAAATCGCGATAGAGCGCATTTGCATCAGAACCTGAAATTTCAACACAGACTCACTCTGAACGAACGCGTCTTGATCTCGGCGAGCCTTGCCGAGCCGCTCCTCGAGATCCTTCTCAAGCGCCGCCCATCTGACGCCGAGCGCGTCGATGGCCTCCCGAGTGCCGTTGCGAATCGCTTCCGCCAGCTCGTCGTCGTCCATACTCAACATCTTCTCCGCCGTCCGCTCGGCCTCCTTGCGTTGCGAGACGCGTCCGGCGAACTTGTCGGTCTCCTTCTCGAGCGCGCGCACCAGATCGGCAATCTCGAGATCAGACGCGGTGAGCCGATCGAGATTCCGTTCGATTTCCTCCAACGTCGCCTCGGCCGTCTCGAAGCGTTGTCGCGCCGCCGTCGTCACGCGCCGCTTCTCCTCCATCTCGGCCTTGCGCGTCTCCGCCTTCTCCACCGTCTCGTTGCTCATGTTCCAGTTGCGGGCGCGGTCGACGGCTCGCTGCGCACGCAGCAGATCCTTCTCGATCGAGACGAGATCGCCGACGGTGCTCCACGGACCGTCGAGCTCCTCGAGCACCGCCTTCTCCGAGTTGAGCGGCGACGACGGATGCGGCTCCGATTCGGTCGAGTGAACTTCGGTGGCGCCCATCGGCACCTCGGCCTCCGACTCTTCGAACGTCACATGCTTCTCCGGCTCGTGCTCGCCGCTCGGCTCCTCTGACGTCGCCGTTCGCAACGCATTCAGTCGTTTCGCCGCGATTTCCAACCCCTTCTTGAGGATCGCCTTTTTCAGAATGTCCTTCTCGATGAAGCCGACGTTCTTGTCCTGCACAATCAGCTGCTGCTCGAGCTTCTCGATTCGGGTAAGACGCTCTGGTACGGGCAATTGGGACAGCTCGTTGATCACTCTGAAACGGGCGGGAAAATCGATAAATTTGAAAGTGAGCCAGGTACGGTATTTCTTAAAGGCGCATCACCACTTTCTTTCAAAGGTCTCGCAACGAAAACTTTTAATAAAATTTTTGCTTGGTTTTTCGCAATTTTTCGCCTTTTTCCTAAAGTTTCCCGGTCATTTTCATGAGAATTTTTCTCCAAAACACTCACTTATCGACAGCCTCAATCCACTGCTCGATTTTGGCCGCCACCGCCGCCTCCTCACCGCCGTCGTTCGGCTGTCCCGTCAGAACGTTCATCGCCTCGCTGATCTTCGTCACGATGCGCGCCCATCCCTTCGCAAACTGCTCAAACGCGTCGTTCGCCCGTTTCAACTGTTTCGCGTTGAGCTTCGCCGCGTGTAGATGCTCGAGCTCGAGTTGAAGGCGATTCACTCGCGCCTCTTGCTCTT
Organism: Caenorhabditis afra; assembly: GCA_963570955.1. Classification (NCBI taxonomy): domain Eukaryota; kingdom Metazoa; phylum Nematoda; class Chromadorea; order Rhabditida; family Rhabditidae; genus Caenorhabditis; species Caenorhabditis afra. The sequence continues at coordinate 8,422,392 of OY751532.1, forward strand.
TGATCTGCACGAGCTTCTCCTGACACGTGTTCATCATCGCGCGCACCTGATCGGGACGCCGCGACACCTCGAAGTGCTCGGACCAGTCCTGCAGCGGGACGAGCTCGTGCGACAGTTTCGAGATGTGAAGAAGGAACTTGTCGACGAGCTGATTCTTCGCCTCCTCGCCCTCGGTGTCGGTCGAGACGCCCTCCGACGAGGCCGCCGCGTCGAGCACCTTCACATCCGCCTTGCCGCTCTTGACGAGCGTCTTTCCGTGCTCCTCGATTCTCGCCACCAGATTGTCCCATCGCTGAGTGATCGTGTCCAGGCTCAGCCGCACATTGTTCGCCGCCGCTCCGTTCGTGTCGTCGAGACGGCCGACGAGCTCGCACGACAGTTGCGAGAGACGCACAAATGAGGCGTGCTCCGACTCGAGCGCCTCCTCGGTCTTCTGAAGACGTCGCACTTGCTGGGCGACCTGCGACTCGTCCTCGAGATGATGCGCCGATTTGAGGCCGATCAGCTCGTTCTCGCGAGCCGTCAACCAGTCGGACAGGTTGGCGAACACGTCGTTGGTGCGCTCGATGAGGTCGGCGAGACCGTCGAGCTTGGCGGATCGCTTTTCGGCCCACTCGCAGACGTGCGCCCATCGCACGGAGACCGCGTGAAGCGCGTCTTCAAGACTCGCCACAGAGGCGTCGTTCTCCTCGTCGACGACGGCCACAAAGCTCTCCAACTTGTCGATCGTCTCTTGGAAATCGTTGAGCTTCTGCTGGAACCGAGTGTGCAGCTCGATTTGTCGCAACGCCTGCGACGGATCCGAGGCCAACGGTCCGAACGACTCGATCTCGAGCTCGGCTGCGTCGAGCCACTGGCTGATCGTGTCGAGCTCGGTTTGTTGCAAATGGTTGATCTGTTGCTGGAGGAGGGCTTGCTCTTGCATCGCCTGCTCGCGCAACGCCTCCCATCGCGTGTTAACCAGATGCAGTTTGGCGGCGATCGCCTCCTTCTCCTCGTCGCTCTCCGACTTGTTGCTCAACATTTGTCCGCGTAACAGGACACGTCCCACCGTGTCCTGGCTGTCCGTCAGGCTCGACATGAAGATCTCAAAGTCGGCGAACTGGGCGCGAACGGCGGCGAGCTCGACGCGTTGCATTGCGGTGAGGGCGACGAGCTCGTCCTCGGCCTCGAGAAGCCACGTGAGCACTTGCTCGATGCACGACTTGAACTCGGCCATCTGCTCCTCGCGACGCACTTTTTTGCTCTTTCCCGACTTTTGCGATGAGGAGGAGGATTTGCGCGAGCGCACCTCGCTCTGACTCTCAATTGATTGCTCGAAACTCTTGCCTCTGTCGAGCTGAGATGGCGTCGTTGTTTGCGGCGTCGTCGCGGGAATCTGAAGTGCCGATGACGTCGACGGCTGCTGTTGCTGGCTCTGCTGCATTTTGAGCTGATGTTGTTGGTGTTGTTGGTGTTGAGCTGCGGCGGCCGCCAACAACGCCTTCTGATTCTGTTGCTCGATCTCGTCCTCGATGTTACTCGTCGATATCATGGCAAGATACAGATTCATCAGGTAGCATAGCACCGAGTGCGAATCGAGCTGCTCACTGTGTAGGTCTGCAAGAAGAAGACGCTTCGGGTTGGGAAAAGAAGAAGGAGGTGTAGGAGGTGTTCAATAGAATGGAAAGAAAGAAGGGAGGAGGGGGTATTAAACACGGTAATAAACATAATTGCTTATAGGTTTTTAGTACGGGCGCGCGCGCATAAATTTGCGCGCACCTCCCGGGGCCAAGGTGTAAACCTCTTCCATTCAGCCTTCCTGGTGATGACGTCGTCGTCATCGGCGTATCTCTGATATGTTGCAAATGCAAACGAAGAACGAGAATGAGAGAGCGAGGGGAAGAAGATATCATTCCTGTTATCTCCTGAACCCCTTCCCTTCTCACTTCCGGTCAATCAGGAGGCTGTCTCCTGGCGGAAAGAAGGTTCGAGACAGAGACATAGAGAGACAGAAGGGGGTGCGAGAAAAGCAACATTTAACATTTGTGTGTTGACAGTTTGGATAAGCGTGAGAAAGAGGAAGAAATAGAGGGAGTGCGCGGGAACAATGGTTGTTCGATGGTTGTGGACTGACTGTCTGTCCCCTCACGTTCGATGAGCGTTTAGTTTCAATGTCTTCTTGAGCCTTCCAATTCTAATTATGAGTACCGTAAAACCTGTACCAAAGCAGCGCCAGAACGGTTTGTTTTTCAGCACCCACATCTTGAAAACTAGAAGAGCTAGAGGAAAGTTGTCAGTTGTTGAAATGTAGCCAACAAGTCAGGGAACACTTTGTTAGTTGACAAAATTTTTCTATCTCTTTCAGTTTTCAAGATATGAGGGCTGAAAGACGAGCCGTTCGGATGCCGCTCTGATACAGTTTTTAGGCTTTTTTGTTTTGAGGCAATTCTGACGAAGTTTTTGGTGCGCGCCGCGAAATTAGGCCACACCCATATTTGCAGGAGTGCGGCGCAGTTTAAGCTCCGCCCACTTCATCATTATTCGATTTTTTTCAGAAAAGGGCGGAGTTTCAACGGGGGCGTGGCCTAATTTTGCAGAGCGCGCCAAAAATGATCAGATTGTAGATATTTCGAGGCGAAAATTTTTTTCTAAAGGTTACAAAGTTGTCAGTCAAAAAAATGTTTAAATTTGAAAATCGAAAACTCCTAGACAGTTTTTTTTCAACTTTGGCATGTTTGGGATCATATGAGCTGACTATGTATAAGGAGAGAAAGAGGGAAAGAGAGAGGGAAGTCAATACTAGTAGATCTACTAATGGTATCATTGGTAGGTAGTAGTGGGTGATTAGAGACGGAAAAGAGATAGAGAGAGATAGATGTCTCGAATTGATGGGAGGAAGAAGAGACCTCCACACACACACATAACACAGAAGAAATCATTGCGGGACATCGCGACGGACAGGTCATTCCATTGCGATTTCGATTGCGCAATTGATGTGTCTGCGTCTCTTCCTCTCCCGATCTCTCTCTTTAGATCTCTCTATATCTGATGCCTCATTTGTACGGCACTCGCACGCAAATGCGCGCGCACCCACGTCGGAAGAACACTGATGAGGTCACGTGACACAACTTACCTCTCGGATTCAAAAGTCTCGGCACTCGCCACTCCTTCTCGGCCACCGAAAACGCGTTCTCGATGCGATCGATGGCGCTCATCTCGGCGGTCTTTGTCAGATTGATCAGTTTTTTGCTGAAAAAGAGTTCGCTGTTATTTTGGGATGCTCTCGACGAGAGCTCTGACTCGTAAGAGTGAATCAAGTAGTTGAAGGCGTGACCGTCGCGAAACGACGATGTGAAGTCGTAGACGTCGATCTCGTCGTAGGCTTTCGTCACCTCGATGCACCACTGCTTGATCGCCTCGGAGAGCTGGAAATCGGGGTTTCAATGGCGTTTATCTGGTAAACTTTTCAAAAACCGACCTTCTCCTCTCTCAACTGCATCGGCGCTCGCTGCTTCCAAAAGAACTGGACGAGCTGCCACCAAGCCGAGAGAACGGCCTTCTGTTGCCCGTCGACCACCTCGGCCGGATTGGTTTTCGCGTCGCCGACCGACTGCAGAATGTTGGGCCAATCGTCGGCCGGATTGCCGAGCACCGCCATCTCCTGTCCGACGATCGCCTGATAGACGAACATCGCGTTCGAGCCGTCCTGCAGACTCTTGTAGTCGGTGAGCCGTTCGGTTTGCAACAAATGGTTCGCCCATCGCACAAACACCGCCTCTTGCAGCTCGTACTTTTCGTCTGAAAATGGAGAACACAGTGAGCTCTAGTTCAGTTAGCTCAAAAAATGAGCGTACCCCGATCGCTCTTCTTGTCCTTCTTCTCGTCTTTTTTCGGTTTCGCTGTCGAGGCGCCAGAAAATAACATTTTGTGTTTTCGTTCGCTATTTCTTCTTCTAATCTAGATGAATGTTATCGGCATCTGAAACTAGTGTTGGTCAATAGAACAGTGAGCTTGATATTAGGGCGTTTGGTAGATCAAAACGTGTTTAATAGAGACAGTAACTCCGCTGCGAGACCCTTGAGCAGATCCATGCGCCTTTGAATGAAAATTTAAAGGCGCATGGACTGTTTTCGGCGCGTGGGTCTCGCCACGGAGTTACTGTCTCAGTGGGAATTGGGTAGGTCCGTTAAACAATCTCACGTCTAGTGGCTCACAAATCTTCTGATCTACTTCTTTTGTGGTTCTCGAAAAGTCGTAGACAGAGATGGGCGCTCAAAATCCACTTCCACCCAACTCTGGTGGTAGATCAATAATCAAAGAACTACACATATGTAGATCAAAAGTTATGCGGTAGATCGAAAGTGCTAAGAATAAAGAATAATGAAACAAAGAGACAGAAGAGTAAGATGATGATGATGGTGGTGGTCCGTCGACAGAGACAGAGAGACGCGTGTGCAAAACGACGAGTAGGTGCGGAAAGATTTTTCTCTCTTTCTCTCTCCCATCCTTCCATCAGCATCAACTTCTTCATCAGTAGCATCTTCTCCTCCTCCTCCTCCGACGCTTCTTCTTCTTCTGCTTCTGCTTCTCGTCAGCTGCCATTCGTCGAGAAAGAGCCCTCTGGGTTGTTACAATGTGTGTGTGTGTGTATGCGGGTAGAAGTGGGGAGCGAGAGAGAGGATCCGTGCGATGCTTCCAATCGGAAAAGTGAGGGAGGAAGGCTAGAGAGAGCGAGGAACCTATAAAATGGAATGGAAAAAGATCAACATGAACGTTATTTGAATGCTTCTTTTATTGGTTTGGGTTGCACATTGAAAGTGGCTATGTCCGAGAATCTGTTGTTGTTGGGATTGAGATCCATGCGCTTGATGATTGCCTGGAAAGAAGGCGTCACGTTCTTCCACGGCTCCTCGCTTCTGAAAGTTAGAGCGTTAGCCACGAGATGAAGGGGCGCGTGACCAAAGGCTCCAAGCCTGGCAAGACGACGAGATAGTTGGAAGGCTGTAGAGACGCAGACAGAGTGCAATAGAGCAAACTTGCGTTACAACGTGCTTATCCAATCTCTTCCCTGCAAGGGCCACGTAGTCCGATCCACGTCTTCTGACTTCTCAGAGAACGACGCCTTCCGTCTTCCGGGTCCCGAAATTTCATTTCCGTTCAACTCTGGTCTACAGATGTCTGTCCGCCTTTGGACGATATCTGAGAATTGGTGACCCTGAGCGTAAGAGAACCCTTTCTGTGTCTCTGCGTCTCTTCAGTCTCCACACTCTCTCCCTCTCTCTTTGTCTCTCTCATCGATGCCGCTATCGGAAGAGAGCGCGAAAGAGCGAGAAGAGAGACGCAGACAATCACACACACTGCGACGAATAGCAATGTTTAATCATGATAATCGAAACCAGAGAAAAAAGAACAAATTCAACATGAGAACATTCGAGTCAGGGGCCGTTGGGGGAGTTGACAACTTGCGTGTTTGATCGAAAATGGAAAGAAAAGAGACAAAATAAATGGAATAAACGGAAGAAAAGAAAAGAAAGGAAGGAAAGGATGGCTGATGGGGATCGGAGGTAGATCGGAAGCAAATCAGACGGCTGCCGCCGGTGGAGGCGGCGGCGGCTGATTGTTGCGACGCGACGGTCCGAGATCCCAGCTCGCCTCGATCTCCACCTCGTCCTCCTCGTCTTCGGTGTCCGAGTCGGTCGACGAAAAGTTGTTGGGGCCGATCTGCGTTCGGCCGAGCCGCAGCTTGCCGTACGTCGTCCAAACGTGATACTTGCGTCTCTGCTGTCCCGGGTTACGCTCCACCTTGCGAATCATTCGTTTCAAACGTTGTACCTGTAGGGGTCGACAAGAAACAGAAGAAGAATAGCCGGTAGGGTGGGCTCACTCACGTAACGCTCGTCGGTCTCCGAGTCGGTCGAGCTGTAGAAAATGACGGCCCCGCCGTTCGGCATCTTTGCCGCCAAGTGCGGTCGATTCGGATTGTATTGGCCCGGCGGCGGGCGTACGTTCTGGAATCGGGGTTTGTGCTTATGGAATTCGGCTCAAAGTGTTTTCTGGCCTAAAATGTGTCAAATGGGACGGTTCAGCCCATATTTTAGTTGTGATAACTAAACAGTACGGGCCGAAAAGGACTTATACGGCCGTTTCCTGATCTCATTTCATCTCGGAAACCGAAGGAGCTACCAAAAAGCTGTCAACTGCAAAGTTAGCTCTTTTTGTGCTCTACAATTTTCCTCGAGATGAAATGAGAGAAAAAATCTGGCCGTAAAGAAAGAAGTGGACTTGAAAACTGGTTGATTTCCACTCACAACGTCCACAACGTGCTCATCAGGCACGTGTGCGGGCCTATGCTCCACTCGTCTCCGCCCTTTGCGCGCGTATTGACGGTTCCGTGCCTCTATTGGATCGTGGTCCATATCACGCGGCGGGGTAGCCTCCTGAAGAGAGAGAGAGACCGAGTTGGGCGGGAAACGTCTTCTGGAAACGCCTACCCGTACAACACGTCTCGCCGACGATGATTTCGTCGCGAAATGTCTTCTCCTTCGAAGCGGCGGCACATCGCTGTCGTCGTCGTCGTCGCGGTTGTTGTTGTTCGACATTCCGTTTCGGAGCCTGCAAACACGAGAAGAAAATAGGAAAAAAATTGGGAGAAGGCGTTGGCAGGGTGGAATGAAGGTAGAGAAACGAAAATAGGGAAATGGAGAGGCCCGGCGAGACGCAGACGGGTATAGATAAAACGGGGGGAACCAGAGAGAGAGGGTAGGAGGGAGAGAGTGTGACGAGTGAAGAGACGCAGACACGCACAGAGAGCAATCTATCTTCTCTGCGTCTCTGTCTCTCTCTGTCTCTTTGTCTTTCCGTGTAGGAAGGTGGAAACGGAGAGATAACATCAAAGTGACCAGTTGCATGTGCTTAGGGGGTTCGCAATCACTGGCACGGGTCTCGCCGCGACACACGCGAAACGAGTGCTACCGTAGTTTGTTCTCGTCGGATAGAGAGTCGTTTTAGCGGGGGAAAACGAATTTCTCAGTTTTGGCAACAAGGTTGGCAATTCCGAGCGACTTTTAGGGCAACTGGTTTAGTTCAAGCTCGGGAACTAGAAGAAATTGGGTAAAATTGTCAACTGACGACATGTTCCTCAAGATAATGGCTATATTTTGTTAGTTGAAAACTTTTTGCCAGCTATTTTGATTTTCGAGATATGGCAAGTTTCGTGAAGGCAGGTCAGACTCGAATTAACATTTATCAACAACAAGATCGTGAATGCGTGGAAGGGGATCGTTATTCAGTTGTCGTAGGACTCCTCGATGGCCTTCTCGTCGTCGTCCTTCGCCGTCTCTTCCGCGTCGTTCTCGCTGTCGTCTCCCTCGGAGTCCGAGTTTTTCGACGAATCGACGGGCTGAAAGCGTTTCTTCTTGTTGAGAAATGTCATGTTGCAACCTTACCGATTTCACGGTCGTCTTGCGAGCAGCCGGCTTCTGTCGCGGCCTTCTGCCGCCGGATTTCCATGGTTTCTGCTTTCTCCGAGGGATAAAGGACGGCTGAAAACGTTCTGTTTTGTTTCTCGCGCTATCTCAGTTCTACAGAAGAATGTTCGAGCTACTTACACTTTGTGTTCCGCACGTCTTCCGTGCAACCTGACTTCTCCTAAATCGCGGGAGAGAAATCGCCTTATTGTTTTCGTCGAGCTGAAAATGACTGGGTCTCTTCTCAGCGCGAACACTCTTTCTGTTCAAGTGCGCTGGAGCGCGTTTGCATCGGTACTTACCTTCGGCTGCTTCTTGCTCGCCGCGCTCGACTCGTCGACCGTCGATGTGGCGGTCTGAAATAAACTCATATACATCTAAGTCAGACTGATTTGACAAACTCTTTTCACGGCACTGGAGGTGTTCGTGGTGTCGGACATGATTCCTCTTCTGAAATGTTGAAAATTTGGGTTAACGAATGGACCAGAGAGATGAAAAAAGATAGGAGAAAAAGAAGAAGAAGGTTGATAGAAAACAGGTGTCGAGGTGACCAATGGGGCGAGAGGGGGTCAGGAGGGGCACACACACATACACACAAACACATTGTGCTGTTTCGTTTACTACAGAGGGCTGGCGAGCAGACGGACAGCTGGAGTGTGATGATTTACGCGGTGAAGTACACAGACAAATCGGTTGGTTCTGTCCCTTTTTTTGGCGGGAAGGTCAGCCGTTTGAATCAACTTTTTTTTCACAATTTGTTTGCCATTAATTTAACTTTATAACTGGCAAAGAGTCCAGAAGTATGGTTCATTGGTGTTTTTTTTTTCCAAAAAACGCAAACATATATTGTCGTTTTTTTTCGGGGGGCAGTGTGGGAGATTCCACGTATGCCGAAATTTGAGGGCGTGGCCGATTTGCAAGTGCCGCACGGTTGAAACTGCGCCCATTGCATTTTTTGGTTTTCCACGTGGCTCCGCCAATCAGCGCACGTGACCCCACCTCAGAAACACGGTGATTGGCGGAGCCACGTGGAAAACCGAAAAACGCAATGGGCGCAGTTTCAAGCGTGCGAGGCTTGCAAATTGGCCACGCCCCCAAATTTCGGCATACGTGGAATCTCCCACACTGCCCCCCGAAAAAAACGACAATACCCGACAAGTTTTCCCGTTTTTCTCGGAAGTTCCTAGCTTTTATTTTCACGTATCGAACATCGAAGAGAGCAGAAATATGCACGGAGATAAAAAAGGGTACGTCAGTAAATACGCTCTATTGATAATTTAGGCCCAATGAAAGAAAAAATTTCAACGATGCTCCGTTTGTACGCCCATCGTGCCTTGTTTAGCCCGTAAATTAAAATCCAGCTCATTTCCAACGAGAAAAACGTAAAACTCGCTGCGAGACCCGTAACGGGCCGTAAGGTACGGTGGCAGTCGTTTTTCAGCTGTCGAGGTGTGAGATAGAGCGTATTCACTGACGTACCCCTTTTTACCCCCGTGAATATGGTCCGCTGGGAGCTGAGATACGATTTTTTTTTGGAAGAAGACCAGCAAAAAAAAAGTGGCGCGAAGGAGCGAAAGTGAAAAACAACAACGAAGAAGAGAAAAAAGAACAGAAAAGTAGAGGCGACGGAGAGCAAAGAAACACAAATAAGAAATAGTATGGGAAAAGAGGAGAGTCGGTGGGGCGGGGGGAAAGGGGAAAGGGGAACGGGACGGGGGGACAGAGGCGGAGAGGGAGGGAGACCGAACACTGGTGACTGTGTTTAAAGGCGCATAACTTGGAAACTAGCAGAGATGGGGAAAAGCTGCCGACTAACTATTTGTTCGTTACGTTGTCGGCTATTTTTCGGCAGTTTGCCATTTTTCGATAGCTCATCGGGTTTCGGAGATATTCGCGTTTAAAAAGAAAGTCTGCAACTGAGTAGATTGTCTTCGCTTAAACATAGTACTGTTCTGTGTAACCGCGCCTTTGCGGAAAAGTGGGCGGAGCCTATTTGGCTGTTTTGTCCCTTCGTACATTTTTGATCTCCCGTGAGATAATATTAATAAATGGACAATGTGAACGTATTCTTGTGCAAGGTTTATTGAGTGTAAATGACGTATTAATGATGATGGATGGTAATGGTGGCGGCAATTTAGAAGAAAGGGAAATAATCGGGCAGTCTTATCGTATCTTATCTAAAACGTTGGGGAGCGCGGTGGGGTGGTAAATATTGTTGAATAGACATACATTGCAAAAGTGTACGTACGAAGTAAAGTTGTAATCGCGCCCTACTGCACATTGCGGTGAAGCGTGTTTACTATTAGTCGTCGACGACGATGAGCTCTTCGAATTCAGCCGGCGGTGGAGATGGTGTTGGTGGTGGCGGCGAGTGTTCGGAAGGAGACGATCCGTCGGACGACGTCTCGTCCGAAGAAGAAGAAGAAGAAGAAGAAGAAGAAGAGCTGGAGGAGCTGGCCAGCTGACGAAGACGCATCTTCTTCTTCTTGGAGCGATCAGAAGACGTCTGAAAGCTCACCCACTTAGACTTCGTGGTTACTGTTGGTTTTGCGCTCACCTCCTGGGCCGCTCTCTTTCTCTTCTTCGTCAAACGCTTCTCACGACGACGTTGCTGGTGGAGATCCGCCGACGGGGTGTTGACACGACGTCTCGGAGATGGTGGCGGTGGTAGTGGAACGGTTGCGGACGACGATTGGTCCGGGCTCGCCTCCGAGCTCTCGGCCGACACAGTTCTGGCCCGTTGGATGGACAGGTCCACTGGCGCGTTCGGCGACGGCTGGAATCGCAGTTAAAGCGCTTTAGAGGTATAGATCTCGTCGCGCTGATTCGATTCATACCCCAACCCGCCTGTTTTCGTCCTTTCCGAACCAAGTTCACTTACACTTTTCGAGTCCGGAACGCCCTCCTCGACGACTTTATTCACATCCATACTAGTAGGAAATGGAGTAGTATAAGAGGAGCAAATAGTGCAAAGGGGGATGTGGAAGTGAAGGAGGGAGAGGAGGCTTCGATAATACTAATATGGTCTCCGCCCCCTTTTCTTGCGGTTTCCATGGGGATAAGTCCTTTGGGAGGGCTGCGAAGCGACGGGGTGGAAAACAAAACCGGAGGATAACATAATGTTATACACATAATCATAGGTTTGAAAAGGGTGAATGAGCTCGCGCGCGCGCGGAGCACAGAGATTAGGTGAAAGTACTAGTATATCCGCGCGAGTCATCAGCACATGACTAATTCTGCGGGCTATCGGGAAACAAGCAGAGGACGGTGGCAAAGTTGGAGACGCAGTCGGTGATGGCGTCGACGAAGCGCAACGTCTTCTGAATATCCTCACGCTCCGGGCTCTGCGGGCTCACGTGCTCCGCCTGTGTGGCAAGACCGATGCGTGCGCCGAGAAGGGTGAGCTCGACGAGGGTGTTGAGGTGCTCGAGCAGCATTCCGCGTAATTCCTCCGCACTGGCACATCGGGGATACTGTTGGTCGGCGGCGTTATGCGCGGTTTCGAGCCACTCGAAGAGGTGTCGAAGATCGGCGCAAGGATCGGACGCCGCGGTGTTGTTGTTGGTGACCTCGGCTCGGATGCACCGCATCATGAGCCGTCCGACGTAGCGTAGACTCAGATAAAACTCCTGCCGGACCTCGAAGTACTTGAAAATCGCCGACAAAACCATTTGCACCTTGTTGATGATCACATTTGGGTCGGTTTCTGAGGCGTTTCTCTCGACGAGCTCCCTCTCGACCTTCCAGAACATGACCTCTAGCTTCGACAAGTGTCGCGTTTCGATGCGCTCTTCTGGAGTCTGTAACCGGGTTACGGTAGATTTCTGGAAGGAGGGATAGGGCTAACCATTTGCGAAACAATGTTGATGGGACGATAGTGGGCAGATATCGACGGCCAATTCATAATGATGATGATGATGATAATGGCGAACGAGAATAAAGGCAGGCGGCGAGCCAGACGTTTGCCACAAATCGCGTTGTCATGGAGCTCTCTCACGGAGCACTGGAGCACCCTTTTTCTCTCTATTCCTCACAAAAAAGTATTTGTTGCTAATTGCGAAATCGCCGCGGGCGCAGGTGGTGAAGCGTGAGAAACGGCGCGCTTATGTAGGCTCTGGCGCCGGCCGCTTGACAGCGGCCGGATGGTCTAGGGGTATGATTCTCGCTTCGGGTGCGAGAGGTCCCGGGTTCGACTCCCGGTTCGGCCCAAATCCTTTTTTCCTTCTTCTTCCTCATTTCACTTATGGTCTTTGCTGATAGTTGCGAATCCAGCTATTCGTCCGTTGACTCGGCTCCACCGAGCTTCCGGGTATCGTGGTTCTCGTCAAGAAGTCAATCTTGAGGAGTTGCACAATCTTCTCGCGCACAATCCGCCGATAAGTCGGATTACTGGCGATGAGCACAACGCACTGGAGCATCGAGTGCGAGCCGATCAAAAACATGGTGTCGGTGGCGACTTCTTGAAGGTGTGCCGACGACGTGACGACTACGTACATGCACACGTCCATCGGGACGATGATGAGCACGCCGGGCACGACGAGCTGCATGCTCAGGCTGATGAGCGCGGTTTTGTGCATCTGGTAGGTTTGCGGCGACATGTGGGCGCGGAGACGTTGTAGAAGGACCATCGTGTGAACGCCGAGGTAGAAGCAGTACCAGCCGATGACGAACACGTAGGCGAATGCTCCGATGCCGGTGACGGCGAGCCATGAATTGAGCTCGTAGTCGTACACTTCGAAACCCGAAACGCGAAGCCAATCCATGCATTGTGGATACTTCTGTACAGGCACATTTGATCTACCGCCTCCCTCTTATTTGACCTACATTTCGCAGAAAGTCATACTTTTGCTGGTAGGTCAACTGTGAGTTGAACATGCAGTATGACGTGGCAAACGGAAACGCGTGGGTCAAAACGACGGCGGTTTTCTCCACATACTGTTTTCCGGCGTTTGGCTGGAAATAATAGGGCTCAAACTTGTCCGTCACATTTTTCGAAGACCTGGTTTATTTGGGCGGCCGAATTGTGTCGGTAGACGAAGCAGACGAGGCCGGCGGCGAGCTCGAAACAGAAAACGCCAATCCAGATCGACATACTGTGGTGGGAGGTGATGAACTGGCCGAAAAACTCGCCGGTATTGTAGCCGCCGATCATCGGGAAGAAATAGTAGCCGGGACAGATCCACGACATGTGCAGCTCGGTGAGAAAGCTGACCAGCTGAAAGAGCGAGCAGGTGATGCGAGCGAGAGAGAGAACACGGTCAAAAACAGTCTAGCAGCGAGTGGTTTCGATCCACCGACCTCTGGGTTATGGGCCCAGCACGCTTCCACTGCGCCACGCTGCTGTTGCCGACAGCCGGCGGCCAGGGCGTATACAAGCGCGGCGTTTCACTCCCTCCCCCGTTCTTTCGAGAGAAAAAAGGAAAACGAAAAACCTGCATATAAAGCAAGCAGTGCTTGTATTTGAGCATCGCCGGCGACCGGAACCACACCAAATACGCCGCAATTATATTGATTGGCAGTGAAATTGTGGAGATGACGTGTAAAGTGGTCGTAAAATAGGCTGGAATTGTGTGCGGACACGGCGCAGTCATAGCGGTTCAAAATGAGCAAACGGGGTAGGAGGTCGAGCAGCTGAATTTCGTGCGATTCTGGTCGTTGAAACACGATGACGTCGTTGGAGTTGGAATTCGTTTATTTAAGGAAACATTTGAAGGGAGGGGAGGATTGGAAGGGAACGCGACGCGACCGCGACGCATGAGAATGTACTTGTACATTTCTTTTTTGAATTTTGGAATTCAAATTTCAAATCGAACGAGTGTTTGTATTTAGTTTCTACTGTACTTCTATACGACAACAAAAAATGGAAAAAAAATTTTTTCGAAAATTTTTGAATTTCGAATTTTTCGTATTTTTTCTCAACCGGCTCATATCGGATTAGCTATACAATTCGCTGCACAAAATTGTGCGTTTTACAATATAATCGAACAAGAAAAAAGGAAAAAGGAAGGTCAGAAAACATGAAAAGGGAGATGTCCCGCGGTGGTGTCACGCTTCGTCTCGTCATCACAATCGAGCCGGAACGCGACGAGTTGAAGGCACGTGACGGCGTCCTCGATGGAGTCGTGACCGTTCGTTTCGGACGACTGGATTTCGCGATGGAGATGCGAGGCGGCGAGCTCGCGCAACGACATCTTCCGCTGTCCCCGGTGGTGCAGGTAGAGGACGGAGGTGTCCACAATGTTCTCGTGGACGAGATGAAGTGCCCGGAGGTCCGCTTCCAGTGAGTGACCGATAAGGATTGTGTCACGCGAGATGAGCTTGAACAGCTTCTCGTGAACCTGAAAAACACTCCTGTTGATGATCTTTGATCTTTAAACGACCATATCTCGGCTCCCCGTCGCTCAAATTTCTACTCTCTTCGCCAGTTTTCAGCTAGTCCCTATCCTAACATGCTCTCAAAATTTCAGCCAAATCGGCCCGCTAGAAACCGAAAACTGACCGTTTCAAGTGTCTCGGTGGCAGCCTCGACCTGCTCGATGGTGAGTCCCGAGTAGGCCTTGTTCGTGTCGTAGATCTCGCCGTCTGGTCGAACTGTGACGTCGATGACGACGTTTCCGAAGACGTTGACGAGAGAGAGACGCGCCAACGCCGGTCCTCGCGACGTGTACACCATCTCGCAGTCGAGCGCGAAGACCTGAACACAAAAATAATTATTTGTAAATTGGACGACGGGGGCTAAGCGAAGAGAAAGTGCTCACCGCATTCCGACGCACGTCGTCTGGACCGCCCGACTCGGGAAACTGGATAAACTTGTTGAGGTCCGAGTCGTAGATGTGATGGAAGACGTGAAATGTGTTGTGGTAGCAGCCGGTGATCTGAAGAATCTTGAGCGCGTCGTTGTCGGTCTGAAATGTGCAGCACGGGAATACCCGCACGTGCTCGATCTTATCGTAGACGGGCCGCAAGTGGAAGTCACACGTGACCGCAACGTCCGCCGGCTCGCCGAGCACGAATCGTCCGTTGCACCGGCAACACACTCGGTGCCGTGTGCCGTCTTTGATGACGAGCCGATTGTCTTTGTAGTAGTGCGGCTCGTTGATGTGCACCAGTTGCGTGTTCGGCACGATCATCGCGAAGCCGTAGTCACGCAGCTCGTCGCGTGACAGCTTGTAACGGGCGATCGCAGTGTAGCACTGCGCGATGGACCTCTTGGCGAATGGGCCCGTCGACCACGACGGCTTCGGCGGCGGTCCCCACTTGCGTGACGGCTTCTCGTCCACTGTTGCGATGGCAGAAGGCCAGCGTGATTTGAGTGGCGGAAATTCGACGGTGTCGTGCACATCGATTGACGACGTCGGACGCGGCGAGGAGCCGTCGGTTTCCGTCTCCGATTCCATGCTGCAATATATATATATTTACTGTTGGGAGGTGAGTATATAATTGCCACCGGAGAAGAAACACGACAGAGCCAGAATAGGCTCCGTCCATTTTCTGAGCGCCTCTGGTCGAAAATGGGCGGAGCCTATAGGGGCCCTTGGAGATTAAATCTATAATGGGAGTACTGCAGAATCGCTAAGACCCCGCCCATTTTTGTTCGAGGTGGTTTTTGATGGGTTTCTGTTTTTTGACCATAAAAAATTTCAAACTACTCGCTAAGAGTCAGTCAATCGCTCAAATTGAAGGTATTTTTACGGGCTATTTTATAAAAATTACCCGGAAATTTTCCGATTCCACTCCCCTTCAAAAATCGGCCAGACCCATCTCGGCGGGGCTAGCCCCGGCCGCCAACGGTCCGGCGTTTTTCAAGCCGGAGAAAAATCGGAAAATTTCCGACTAAATTTCTGTGGATAGTCCTTCAAAATACCTTCAATTCGAGCCGTCGACTGACTCTTGGCGAGTAGTTTGAAATTTTTTATGGGCCGAAAACTGAAAACCAGTTGTAACGTGGTGAGCGAGAAAATCGGATCTACGAGATATTTGTAGAGGAAATGCGCTGAAACTCGCTGAAAACTCGCTGAAACTTCTAAAAGAGGAGGAGAAGGAGGCGAAGAGTGAAGAAGTGAAGCGAACGAATTTAACAATGCGTGGTGGTGGTGCCAGGCTCGGGAGAGAGCGCGCGCGCGCTCCAAAGCTTGAGCCGTGCCCCAAAAAGAAGGAGAAGGAAGGGGAGCCGCACGAAGAGGACGACACTCTCGTATAGAGGGGCGACGAAGAGAGCAGCAGAAGCACGTCTTCTTCTTCTTCGTTTGTCGCCGTGACTCTTTTTCTCTCTCCACCCTCTTCCTCTCTTCTCGCTGCAATCCGGGCGCCAGCGGGCGGGAAGGAAGCTATTTCCCATTTTCCATTTTCAATTTCGCAAGACCACCACCAAAAGGCAATTTCTATTCTAGAATTGATTGTGAAGGAAGAAGTAGAAGAAGACGTTGATTTATTGGTTACGGGGCAGAATGAAGAAGAGGTAGTCGACGAGCGGCCGGAACATCATCGTCACGTCTTCCATGCTCAGTCGTTGTTGTTGTTGCTCCTCCTCTCCGACAACTTCAGATGGCTCGACGACGACGCTGACGACGTCGTTCGATTCGGTACCCGTCGATGGTTCAGCGACAACAATGACGTCTTCAGCGTCATCATCGACGACGGTGTTCTTGTTGAGAGGCGACTCGGGTTTCGTGCACCAGCACCGATGTTGGAAACACTTTGGAATGGCGTCCGGCTGCAAGAAAAAGGAAAATGTCAATGGGCTATACTACTGGATAGATGGGACGACGCTAGGAAGAAGACGTCGAGATTGGTTTTCAAATTTATTTTAAATGTTAGTTGTTCTTTCGGGTGGGTGACGGATTAGTGAGATTAGATATAGCATTTGGATGCGATATGACTGTTCTGGACGATTTACGGGGGGCCGAAGTGTTCTACAGACCATTGTTTTGCCAGGTGTTTTTTTTTTAATCTGCTATGTACTACAGTGTCATGATGTGCTATCTATAATTATAATTAGCATAGTGGGTAGATTATTATCACTTCCCATGTGCTTAGACCAAAAATACGACTAAAAATACGGGAGAAAAATGAAAAGCCAGCAGGTGGAGTCGAACCCGGGTATGCCGGATGGTAGTCGAAACGGTTAACAATTAGGCCATGGTCCAACCAGAAAAGTTTGGTCCCATGGCAGTCATAAAAGGGATGTAAGGGGGAATGCGAAAAATTCCCGGAATTCGAAGTACCGGTAGTTATTTTTTTAAAGGCGCAGCACGAAATTTTCTGCGAAGGTCTCGCAGCGAAATTTGTTTATTTTTGACATTTATTTTTAAAACTTTTTTCTTCCATTTTTCACCATTTTTTCTCGAAAAAAAAGGGAAACTACTAGATATTTTTCAACTTGGACGAAAAATAACAATGTTTTTGATGTTTAACCACAAAAAAAAGAGGAATTTGCTCACCTCTCCCATCTCAATACACCAATCCTTGCAGACAACGACCGTGCGGCACTTGTGCCGCCGGCCTCGCTTCATCGGAGCCATCGAGGCGTCGACGGCGGTGAGCATCGAGAAGACGTCGAGAAGGAGAAGAAGAAGAAGTGGGAAAATAATCGATATCGAGACGGTGCACCGCATTCTTTGCTCGATGACAACAGTGCGGCAGTTGGTGAGGTGTCCCGTCGCGAGGTCACGGCCTTGGTTGCTCGAAAAAGCGGTGTAAAGTGGCATGTGGTGTGCCGCCGCTTTGTCGGCAACACAAAACACAGCACTTTTGCACAAAATTTTTTTTTTTTTTTCAATTTTTTTCGATTTTTTTCTGTTGCGATAAGACCGGCAAGACGGCGCAAGTCAGAAGAAAAACAACTTTTATTTACTTATTTATCATTCAATTTTTCATTTTTTTCGTATTTTTATTTATTTAATCATCATTTTTTGGTCTCTGCTTTTCCATGTATTAGGGAGCTTGGTAAGAAGTGGTGATAGTGGGAGGGAAAAATCAATAATTAAAGGGAGTGGAACAGGGAAGGGATCCGTGTTGATGGATCCGATGCTTCCCCTCCTTGAGATCATGGACGGTGCTGTGTTTGGGGGGGGGGGGGGGGGGGAATTTTGAGAGGGGCTGGGGGGAAGGGGGCGGGGTCAGCAGGGGCGAATCGAAAAAGGGCGATATCTCGGAAACTAGAAGAACTGGCAAAAAGTGGTCAACTGGCAAAATGTAGGTGACAATTAAAGGAACATAGTGGCATTTGACACTTTTCTCATATCTCCTCTAGTTCTCGAGATATACCGCTTTTTCGAATCCACCCCGGCAAGTTAGTGAGCCAATCGTTTTCGGTTGACCCGTACGGGTCATCCTTCGGATTTGACCTACTTTTAGATGGGAAATGGGAGGGGGGGGGGGGGGCAATTAGGGCAATTAGGGGGGTGGGGGTGGGACCAGAAGACGGTGCTTCTTCCCTGTGAGATCATTCCGGAAAGCCGACGGCACAATGAGGAGGAAGAGAGAGAACACAAAAGATGGGGGGGGGGGGTAATTAGTTAATTGGTCAATTATAGTTGGGGTGAGCGAGTGTGTGTGAGATGTGGATTCTAGATTGATTTTCCTTATTTTATACCTGAGAGCGCCTTTTGAGAGTGGTATGTTTTGGTCAGATCACAGGAGAAAGAGAACCGAGAGAGAGAGGACAACTAGTAGGAGGAGGAGGAGGAGCCACATATCTTGAAAACGGTGCGAGCCGGGAGAAAAGTGTCAACTGTCGAGTTGTGGCTCTGGTCGTGACGAGCAACTTGGCAGTTGACACCCTGCCTCCAGCTCTGCCAGTTTCAGAGATACGCGCTCTGAAAGAACGACGGTCTTGCAAAGAGCTGCTGATGCCGCTGCTGTTGCTGGTGCAGGTGTCGTTGTGGCTGCTGTTGCTGCTGGATGGCTGCAATTTCCTTTCACTGACTGAAACCCTCCAAAAAATCAAGGGGGCCTAGGGTGGGGAAAGGAAAATCAATATAGAACCGGGAGACAAATAACACTCACACTGACTGACCGACTGACTGACTAGAACGCTACAGTAAGATCATTGGGGGCGGGGAGGCGGGGAGCTTGTGTGGTTGAGTGTGTGACAAGTTTGTGCGTGACAAGTGTGGCTGTGTGTGTGTGAGGGGACTGGATTGGGAAACGACTAGAGATACACAGAGAAAAAAGAACGTAACATGCGAAATACGGAAAGAGAAAAAGACACAGAGGTTAGAGAATCAATCGATCCACACCAGATATGGACACAAAGACCACCAAGAAAGGAGACAAATAAATAAATGAAAAAAAAACGGACTAGGTGAGATCCAAAATGTACATGAGAGTAGGCGACAGAGATAGAGATAGAGACAGAGAGATCAAAACGAAAATCCAAAAAAAAGGGGGGAAAAACGCGGGACGAGTCTTCTAGTAGGGACGATCGTTGCGCGGTCGTTTCAGTTGCACTTTCAGCCGCTTCATTCCGATCTGAAAGCCGTTCATGGCGGCGATGGCCGCTTGCGACGAGTGAATGTTGTCGTACGACACGAAGCCTGCAAGTGAACGTCAGAGACAGACTGCACATGCTGCTTTCTTTTTTTTTCAAAAAGAGAGAGAGAAAAAGGATTGCTAAATAACTACAAGGGAGCTAGAGAGAGAGAGAGAGAGATGATGATGCTCTTTGAGCTATTCTAGCTTATACAATTGGTTTTGGGAATTCGGACTATAAAATTAGAGATCTGCTTCACTCACGGGGAGTAAAAAGGTATGTCAGTAAATACGCTCTATCTTACACCTCGACAGCTGAAAAACGACTGCCACCGTACCTTCCGGCCCGTTACGGGTCTCGCAGCGAGTTTTACGTTTTTCTCGTTGGAAATGAGCTGGATTTCAATTTACGGGCTAAACAGGGCGCGGTGGGCGTTCAAACGGAGCATCGTTGAAATCATTTTTTTCATTGGGCCCAAATTATCAATAGAGCGTATTTACCTGACGTACCTTTTTACTCCCCGTGCCGCTTTTGAAAAGTTTGCCCATTCGGAAATTGAAACAAAGTTCAAATTCGATACCAAAAGGACTAGGTCTCCACTATTTGTTAGTTCGTTGATGTCTAATTGAGCCTTATGGACTAGAAATCACACGTTCGGTCGCGACGGGTGTTGCCGTAAATCTACACAAAACCCGTTGCGGTCGAAATTGCGATTTCTAGGCCATGGGGTTCAATTGGACATCAACGAATCAGTAAATAGCGAATAGCTAGTTCTCTTGGTATTAAATTTGGAATTCATTTCAATTTTCGAATGTACAAACTTTTCATAAGCCATACAGCCCGTAAATCAGCACTAAACCCGTCGTGCCCAAACTTGCGATTTCTAGACCACAAGTTCAATTCAAAAAATAGGTCAACTACGAATCTTATCCGACTCTTAAACCACCTAGTTATAGTTCTTAAAAAAGAAATTGGGAAAGAGCGATATCTTGAAAACTAGAAGAGCTGGAAAAAAGTTGTCAACTACCAAAATGTAGCTGACAATCCGAGGAAAAACTTGGTAGTTGACACTTCTTCGCTATCTCTTCTGGATTTCAAGATATAGCACTCTGAAACTTGGCATCATCTCTCGTTGTCTACACGTAAAACAAACACTACCAAACTTTGAAAAACGACCATCGAGAAAAAATGAAGAGCGAAAATAAATGTGGATAATATAATCATCATCATCATCATCACAAGCACGACGATCTGGTCGAATCACAAAGATTGGTACTGTCCGAGTAATAATAATAATAAAGAAAAAGTCAACCGCCAATCAATAGTGCGAATGTGCTTAACTACAGTACTGGCAATAAAGAACGTCGCTTATCTCGGCCACCGGGAGAGCTAACAAAAAGTTGTCAACTGCAAAGTTGTAGATCACAAAAAGAGCTACAACTTTGTAGTAGACAACTTTTTTATAGCTCTTCCGGTGGCCGAGATAAGCGACGTTCTTTATGGCCAGTACTGAAGACCGCACTTGCATCATTGGGAAAACGGGGGGGGGGGTATAAAAAATCAAAAAATAAAAAACAGGAAGAAAGAAAAGAAAAAGAAAAGAGAGAGAGAGAACACGAACCGAAGCACTTGCTCTGATTAGTGGCGCGGTCGACAAACACTTTGGCGGACACGACGTGACCGAACGGCGCGAACATTTGAATCAGCTCGGCGTCGCCAAACTCTTGCGGCAGATGATAGATGAAAAGGTTGCAGCCATCGGGACCAAGCACTAAAATGACGGTTACAATCACGATACGGAGGAAAATTCCATAATGATAATTATAATACCAATAATAATAATAAAGTATGGCCAACTGACTACTATCGAGATATTTTCACCAATAAATAAATAATAATAATAATGAAAAACCACAAGTGCTTAGAAGGAAGAAAATAAATGATGACCGCACACAACAATCGATTCGCAAAAAGAAAAAACACCACACCCATTCTGGGAGTGGGCGGGGCTTGTAGAGGGGGTCCCGGGGATGTCCTTACCTTCTTTGGGTGTCACCATTGGCAGAGCGGCGGCGGCTTGCTGTTGGATTTGAGCGAGTTGCAGGGCTGCGGCGGCGTCTTTAAGTATGAGAGGTAGTGTCAAGTCCCGGGGTCCCTATCTCGAAAACCAAAAGAGCTATCAAAAAGTTGCCAATTACAAAGTTGTAGATCGCAAGGAGAGCTACAACTTTTTAGTTGGCAACTTTTTGGTAGCTCTATTGGTTTTCGAGCTAGGGACATTATTAATAGCCAATAAGTATATTTTGAAAATTTTCAAAGCTGGAAAAATCGCCATAAAATAGTGAACTCACTGTGCTGCGAGTCCATGCCGATCAGATTATTGTAGCTGACGGCTGCGGCGGCAGCCGCGAGTCCGTAGTTGTTCGAATCGGCTTGTGACGTGGAAACGGGCACATTCTGACTGACAGGATGCACTTGTGGATGTGAGGCGGCGGCAGCGACGGCCGCCTGCTGAGCTTGAGCCGCTTGAGCCGCTTGAGCCTGAGCTTGAGCCTGAGCCTGCTGAGCAGCGAGAGCCTGTGCGGCGAGCGCGTAATGCGGATTCTGAGCGGCCGCTGCTGCTGCTGCGGCCGCCGCCGCGTTTTGAGCCGCGTGCAACGACGAGAGTTGTCCCATCGACGCCTGTGACGATGGCGGCAGACAGGGCGCTGTCGCCGTTGCGGCCGCTTGAAGTTGTAGCATCTGAAACGTGACGCGGCTCCCAAAATGATCGATTTCAGTGTCAATTACCGATGCGGCGGCGGCGTTTTGTTGTTGTTGAAGAAGTGGCAGATAGGCGGCACTGGCGGCCGACGTTTGTGCGGCGGCGCTGAACGCCTGCTGCTGCAGTATCTGCTGATAGGCGTTGTACTGCATTCCGACCGAATTGATGAGCATCGGATTGAGCATTCCCATCTGGGCGGCCATCTGCTGCATCCGCCGATTCTGACGTTCGCGCTCCGTGTCGGCGTATTTGACGACGAGACTCGAGCTCGCGCCCGGCATCGTTTGACTTCCGTGCAGCGCCGAGATCGCCATGTGAGCGTCGAGTCCGTGCTTGTATTTCACGAACGCGCATCCTTTCGATTGACCGTCGGCGCCTCGTAATACTGTCACCTGAAAATTTCGAAATTGAAAATCGGTTATTACACAATTTTTCCCGAAAAATTTCGACGAAAATTGAGAAATTTTGAAAAGCGATGTTTACTGTAGCGTTTAAAGGCGCAGTGCACATTTCTCTCAAAGGTTTCGCAGCGAAAGTTTTTTCTTTGCGTTCTTGCTTGGTTTTCTACATTTTTTCTCGCTTTAAACTAATTTTCGTGCTCAAAATTAAATTTTACTCAAATTTTTATAATTTTGATTACGAAAAGGTGCTTATTTCCTTGGAATTGCGCAGTTTCCCCAATAAATTCAAGCGAAAATCAAAAATTTTAAAAATTGCCAGTTTCTGTACTGTTTAAAGGCGCAGTGCGATTTTCTTTCAAAGGTCTCGCAGCGAAAATCGTTTTATACGTTTTTATTACCCATTCACGTTTGAGTGAACACTTGGAAGAGTTTGAAAAGTTAGGCCGCCATTTTCTCTTCCGGGTCCCGGAACGAATACCATACACTTTTTTTCGCAAGCAACATCACGATTGCGCATTTCTGTTGTCGTCGCTTCTCGAATTTCTCGAGATTTCTTCCGTTTTCATGCAGATTCCGTTCAGTTTTTCACTTCAAACAATAACAAAGCACGAAAAACGTATGATTTATGTGAAAAATCTGCATGAAAACAAAAGAAATCTCGAGTAATTCGAGAAGCGACGACAACAGAAATGCGCAATCGTGATGTTGCTTGCGAAAAAAAGTTTATGGTATTCGTTCCGGGACCCGGAAGAGAAAATGGCGGCCTAACTTTTCGAAACTCTTCCAAGTGTTCACTCAAACGTGAATGGGTAATACGAAAAACTGCCAAAAACAAAAAGAAGACGAATCGACGTCATCGAGTTCTGATTCTGTTTTCATTAAAAATTTCAGTGAGTCAGTCAAATGTGATTTTCAACTTCAAAGAAGTAAAATTACACATTTCCCGGTTATTTTTACCGGGGAAAAGGAAAAACGAATTTCCCAAAACGCGCCCCGTAATTGTTTCCGCGGCCGCCGGATACTCGAAACATCCGATCGGTCGGCTCTTCGGGGGAAATTTGAGGTCCCCAGACGCATATTCATCATAAAAATATTTCCTTTCGCACGCGCGCGCGCTCACGCTCACGCCTTTCCGTCCCCGCACACATCGACAGACCGACGAATTCAATTCCCAACGGACCTCGTCGAGCTCGCCGAAAGTGGCGAAAAGATTGCGGACGTCGTCTTCGCTCTGCTGTTTTGACAGCATCCCGATGAACAGCTTCTTGTCGTCCATCTTGTCTTTCGGCGACGCCGGACGACTGTCCGTATCGGCCGGTTTCACTTGCATCGCGCGATTCATCTGAAAGAGAGAAACAAGGGTGATGCAAATGCGCTCCATTGCACCAAGTGTTTGCAATGGGGCGCGTTTGTAACATGGAAACACAGTTGTTCGGCAAAAAAGCCGCTAGAAGAGGAGTTGACGCAATTTCGGTGCCTTGGCGTAAACGAGAGCGAGTGTGCAATAGAGCGCATTCGCATTACCGAAGCACCAACTCCTACAGAAACAGAAAGTAGGTGAGAGAGGACTAGGCGCAATCTCAGCGTCTTCTCGCCTACGAGGTATGTGCAATGGAGCGCACTTGCATCAAAAACGTAAAATGGTGCCATTTCGAAAAGGCGACTGGCCGAGAAAAAGAGAAGAACAAGTAACGCTTCTCTCTCTCTCTTTCACTTTCACTGGCAGTGCGACCGCTTCGCACCTAATCCAATTCCAGGCGAAAAGGGGCGGTGACAGTGGTTCCCCCCCTACGAAAAGAAGGAATTCAATCAGAAATTCTCTGCCGCCGCGCAAAAATTCGGTTTGCACCTCCTTTCCGTTTTAGTGTGTGTAGCCCGCACACACAGAAGCTAAACGCTGTCGAAAAAAGAGAGAAGGGGGGCAACTTACCCCGGGCAACGTCTTCTGATCGTGTAACGTCGTCTGACACCGCACCGCGCTGTCCCGATGGCAATAGGTGAGAAATGCGCACCCTTTGTGCATACCTAAACGACACGACGTCGGTCGGTTATTGTGAATCGAAGCGTGGCGAAATATCCGGTCACGCCTTCTGAATTCAGTCAGCCCCCTTGCTCACTCACTCACTCACTCACCAGTATACTTGTCTTTGAGTATCGTGAACTCATAGATTTTGCCGAATTGCTCGAAAAGGTGCCGCAAGTCTTTCTCCTCCAAGTTTCGTGGAATCTGTAAAGTACACCTCTAGCCTTGTTTCTAGTTTCCAGTTTCCAGTTTCTAGCCTAGGCCCCAACCTTCTCCAATTTCCAATTTCGGCACCCCCCGTTTCTCTCTGTGTCTCTAGTAGTCAAACGCTAAACGCTAAATGTGCATGTGCATGTCAAGTTTTGCGCGCGCGCGAGCCCCCCCACCGCCGGCTGGGACGGGACCAATCGATTTCGGGCAGCCAAGTGAGCCCACTCTCTCTCTCAGCTCTCAGCTCCTTCAGCTCCTCCTTCAGCGTTTCGTTTCCGAATAAAGCTTGCCGCGCGACGAGAGAGAGAGAGCCGGCTCTCATGAGAAAACGAGCTCAGCTTGCGAGCGCGCGCGCTCCTAGAGCAGAGCATAGCCTCTAAGCCTGGAGCCCCACTAGCACAAACCTGTCCGACGAACAACTTGATCGCGTCGACATCCTTGACGGGAAAACCGTTCGAGTCGGTGGACGAGGTGCTGCTGGCGCGCATCTCGTGATGATGCACCATATCAGCACCGCTGCACGCAGCACCAACGCCGCCGGCCGTGACGACGACGACAGTCGGTGGAATGGTGGTGGTGATGTCTGCAAGAAGGTGGTGAACGGTGAAGTAGAAGAAGTAGAAGAAGGGAAAAGATGAAGAAGCCGTGCTTGCTGCTTCTCCTCGTCGAGATGAGAAGAAGAGAAGAGCGGAGAGGAGAGAGAGAGAGAAGGGGTGCCGGCGGGTGGAATGGAATGGGAAGCTGCGCGACGGCGACGACGACGACGACAGCGATGAGAAGACGTCAATGGGAGACGCAGAGCGAGAGAAGAGGGGGGCACGAGAAGCACCCTCCCACCCCTAGAAGGACCTCTTCGTGTCTCTCTCTCTCTCTCTCTGGCTCGCTCCGGCTCTCTCTTAGGCTCTCTTTGATTAATTTCTTCCCCCCTTCCCCGCGGTTGTCACTTTCTCAAATGAAGCTCCGCCCCCCTTCTATTCAAGAGAGCTTACTAGTTAGTGGGAGCTGGAGGGGGATCATCTTTCACCTTGCAGAGCTTGGAAGTTCACTTTGGGTGTTGTGCTAAGGAATTTTTTTGGCGGACATTCAACCACAAAAAATTTCCTGAATACCGTAAAACCTGTATTATATTGGCAGCTCTAATTTTTTTTCAAAACTAGAGTGTTGAGAATTAGATGTCGCTCCAATACACGTTTTACGGTATGAACTGTATTTTGAGAATACGGAAGGGGCGGAAGTCGGAATTACCGTAAAACCTGTATTAGAGCGGTATGCCGGTGTAATTTTCAACCCTCCAAATTGGAACCCTTACGATTTTGGGTTTTTGGGGTTCCACTCTATTACCGGTGCCGTTCAAATAGAGGTTCCGCTCTTAATACAGGTTTTACGGTATACATTTGCTAACGGAAGGCAGAAGCCCATCTCTGGGTGTAGTAGGGCTAGAAGTGAGAAGCTTGGAAGCCAAGCCCCCAAGGCCCAAGGGATCGAGAGAGTTGGCACTTGTTGTCGAGGAAGTCAAGAAGACTTATGATATGGCTTCCCTCTTCTTCTTCTTCTTCTTCTTCTCACATTTTACAATACTCGCGGGACACAACCGAATATCAAGAAAACCGGGAGAGAAAGAAAGAGGAAACGAGAGCGCTTTCTGATGCCCGAGACAGCAGGGACGGGCGGGCGGGGGACAGATGTCCATTCCCCCATTTTTGGCAGCCGGACCATGAACGGTCATCGGTGACGGAATAGTGGAGGAGGGGGATAGGGAAAGCGTGGATGGGACACCAGTAGCCCACCAGCTGTCAGCGACCTCTTTCGGGTGAAAGAGCGGAAGAAGGTGGCAGATGGTCAGCACCCCCCACCCCCTACCAACCAACCGCTGAGTATCATTAGTGTGTGTGTGTGTGTGTGACATACATGTAGAGCAGATGGAAACTGGGTGAGAGAGACATGCGTTTACCCATTAATTCTACACACACTTTTCTTGTTGTTACTGTACGGTCTCAGAGTGTGGTCAGAACTTGAGAAGTAGTGGAGATAGGGGAAAGGTGTCAACTAACAAAATGTTCCTTAGACTGTCAGCTTTATTTTGACAGTTGACAACTTTTTTCCAGCACTTTTGGTTTTCAAGATATAAGGGCTGGAAGTTGAAAGCTGAGCAAAATATTCATTTGTCGGACTTTTCGGTCTTCTCAATAGTGGGTATTTGAACGTGTTTCTGTGGAGTGATCGAGAGAAGTCCGGCGACGGCACCCTTGCTCTTCGGCTTCACCAACGGAATCGGTGGACACAGTTTTGGGAAGCGCGGACGACGCGGCTCAATGTCACGTGACGACATCACGTTGCACGCCTCGATGAGCACTGAAAAATGGGAATGGATCGGATTTTTTTTCTTCAATTTTGTTTTGACTCGAGAGAATTGGAGCCGTGTTCCGGTGACTACAAGGAAAAAGGGACAAATCCGCTTGTTTATCTTCATCCCTTATCCGCGTATTGATATGATTATCATCGACGGAGCGCGCGATAACAATAATATTTTCTCGGCGGCACCGAATACATTTCGTATTGCGAGACGACGACGGGCGAAGGCGACAAAAGAGATTTGGGCCGAACCGGGAGTCGAACCCGGGACCTCTCGCACCCGAAGCGAGAATCATACCCCTAGACCATCCGGCCGCTGACCACCGGCATGCGCGTTGGCCGTTAAGAGCGCGCTGTTGCGGCGGCGGCAGCCGAGACACTCACCCTCGCAAATACCCATCGCAGGCCGCCACTGTTTCTTCTCGAGAAATCTGAACACCAGATTTTTATCGGTTTTCTTCGCACTTTTCATCGTCAAAATGGGCGCCGCGTACGGAAAGTTCTTCGGAATGTTAACGGTGATGAGGTGATGAACAGACGGAGCAGCTACCTGAAATACAACGCTTTGTCAGTTTTTACCCGCTAGTTTTGCAAAGTTACGATGAAAAGTAGTCAAAAGGGGTCATAAAATGACCGTGACAACATTCCGCATCGATTAAGACCCATTGTGACCTACTTTAACAATTCCATCGAAAGTTAGCGGTAAAAAATCTAAAAATTACAGTTTTCAGCACCACATCGAAACGTGTATTGGACGGAATCGGCTCCTTTTTCACCTCGTAGAACATTCCACCTCCTTCAATCGCGGTCGTCTAAAGAACTTTTGAAATTTCGCTCAAAACGCACAAAAAAGAGGAAAATCTCGGCCCCCGGCCACGTGTCAAGTGTCGCCAACTCACCGCAATCGAATCGATTCGCTCTTTACAATATTGGTCCACCATTTGGTTTTTTCTGCTCGAAAAGTGCGAAATGAATCGTTTTCCAATCATTTTTCTCGTTTTTTCCGTCTACGTCATCTCCGGCAATGGTAATTCGATGGTTTCGTTGCGAAATCGGTTTCTTATGACGTGGCACTTGGTTCAGGCTCGAAAGTGCGAAAATTAATCGATTTTCTCGATAAAGACGCGCCGGTGGAGCTGGAAAAAGTGCCAAACTACAACGAGGAGAGCATTTCGTTCAAAAGAGTCGGTTTTTCGGCTTTTGTTTGAAAAACGACCGGGTTTTCTAGAACAAAAACTTCAATCCCTGCCTGGAAAACGCGAACATCTGCTCGAATAACGGGAAATGCAAAGTGGAAAACGGAAAGTGCGAGCTGCATCAGTTTTTAGCCATTTTCCCACTTTTCAGCTTCTACTGTGTGTGCCCGATCACTCATTACGGTAAAATATGCGAACATATCGCCGAT
The DNA here is from genome assembly GCA_963570955.1 of Caenorhabditis afra. NCBI lineage: Eukaryota > Metazoa > Nematoda > Chromadorea > Rhabditida > Rhabditidae > Caenorhabditis > Caenorhabditis afra. Next base: position 8,450,468 of record OY751532.1, read on the forward strand.
CAAACGAATTGCGAAGGCAATTTGTGCCAAAACAACGCCACTTGTGTCAGGTTCGCCTCCCCCTTTTCAAATTGTTTGCGGGGCGAGACGCGGCGAGTCGGCCGGCCGCCCGCCGCATTTATGTACGCCCACTGCCGCCGCTAGCAAATGTGGAGAGATGGCCGAGCGGTCTAAGGCGCTGGTTTAAGGCACCAGTCCCTTCGGGGGCGTGGGTTCGAATCCCACTCTCTTCAGTCCCTTTTTTCCCTCTTTTCAGCGTCCGCGACAAGAAGACGATCGTCAACACTGTGCTTCTGGCCGAGTTACGCGATCAGCATGGCGCTAAAGGGGTGCTAACTGAGCAGGAGATGTCGGCTATCGATATGGAAGTCAACTATGAGTGCATCTGTCAAAAGGGCTTCTTCGGCGCGCTTTGCGACGAATCGGAGGCGGATCGCTCGTGTCAAGAGGTTTTTTGTCTCGGCAGAGGCAAAGGAACGGCCCATATAGACGGAAAATGCGAGTGCGAGTGCGAAAATCGATATTTCGGCGAGCGATGCGAGCAATTGTCCGCCTGTTTCGACACTCAATGCGAAAACGGAGCCCTGTGCGAGGACCACGTGGATTTGAACCTGAAAACAGTCGGTGCCACGTGTCACTGCCCGAAAAACGTGGAAATTGTGGGCGGAACAGTTTCAGGTGACTCGCAAGCCCCCCTCTGCCCGAAAAACCACATGTATTTTGTAAATTTGTTTCAGGCGACAATTGTGAACACCTCGAAATTCCCGGAAATACGCCGAAAGACATGATCCCCTGCGAGTCGGGACGCAATTCGTTCGACTTTTTCCGCAAAGTGATCACTTCGTAAATCGCCGCGCGAAATGAGCATGGGTTACTGTAGCTTCGAGTTCAGAATCGATTTGGAGTTTCTGGACGATATATGGGAGTTGGAGCAGATTCAGGACAATTATCACGACGGAAAGGTTCAGAACGGGAAAATGGACGCGGGATGGTGTGAAAACGGCGGGAAATGTGTTCCGGAAATCGTTAGAGGTGAAAAACGCTTTTTTTGGGGAAATGTCGTCAAGTATGGTGCCGAGTCTGCAAACACCGCCACTGCGGACTTTGCACCTTACTTTACGACACATGCTCGAAAAATTCCCAAACGCAGTTTTTTGAGTTCAGGAATGCTCACAGAAGCCTCCAAAACTACAGTAACCCGTTTCAGTCCGCTCCGGCCGAGCCTACTATTTGCACCGTTGCGAGTGCACGAATCCCCTCACCGAGGGCTTCTACTGCGAGTACAAAAAAGCCGACGCGTGTTCGCTGAGCCGGGAAGAAGTTGCTCGCGGAGCCCGCTGGGACGAAAAGTGCACCGATATCTTTCACGGCGCCTGCGTCGATATTCATGGCGAGCCCAAGTGTGTGTAAGTGATTTTTCTTTACATTTTCGCGTTGAAAAACAGTTTAAAAGCAATTTTTCTTTAAATGTCGTAAGATATGGCGCATTGTCCGCAAACACCACATCTGACGACATTTGCTCTAAAAATTCTGAAAATTGGAAACTAGCGTATTTTTCGCATTCTAAGCTCGAATATAGTAAGGAAAAAGGCCATGCCCTAGAAAAAGCAGCTGAAAATTCTCGTCCCCACTGGGGACTCCACAGTGCAATTTTCGATTTTCAGATGCAAACCGGACTACACTGGCGAGTCGTGCGAAGTGTTCGATCCGTGTGCCCGACATCCCTGCAAACACGGAGATTGCATTCCGGTGCGCGGGTAAAAGTACAGTAATCCAGTGGGAACGTCCGTAACTTTTTTTTGATCTACCTTGTCTGGAACTTGTTTTCGTTGGTATTTTTTTTTTTGAAACTTTTGTTTTTGCGCTGTGAAGCAAGTTTTTAGGGTGAATTCTCATCAATAGTGACAGTTTTTTCAAAAAAATGTGAAAATTTGAAAATTGAAAAAAAAAATTTGTTTCTAAAAATTTTTTTTTCTCCAGATTCCGAGCTCGGCAGACTCCAGCTCATTGGGCACAAATCGATATCAGTGTCTGTGCCCGCTTTCCGCGAAACTCGACGCGAAAAACAACGAGTGCGTCGAGATTGCCGACAAAACGTGCGAGCCGGGCGTGTGCGGTCACGGGAGATGTGTCCCGTGTGACACCACGTCTTCTGATGGCGATGACGTCGACATGCCGCTGTGCGACGAAAAACAACGCCGTCTCGGCCATCGGTGCCTGTGCGAGGCCGGTTTCTTGGCGCCCGACTGCAAAGTGCCCACTGATCCGTGTTGGCACAATTTGTGCCAAAACAGTGCCACGTGTCAAGTCAATCAACAACGGAGCTACGAGTGGGTGCCAAAAAAATGAGGGAAAATTTTTTTTTTTAATTAAAAAAATTTTTTTTTTTTGAATTTTTTTTTCAAAATTTTGAAAATTTCAAAAATTCAAATTTTCAGCTGCATTTGCCTAAACGGGACACGTGGCACACTGTGCGAAATTATCGACGATTCGTGCGACGCTTTCGGTTTTTTTTTTTTGAAATTTTAATTGTCAGGGCTGTCAAATTCCGGGCCGCGTGCAAAAAAGTGTGAAAACGGCGAAAAATGAGTTCCTAAAATTGTTAGAAGTCAAAAAACGCATTTTTAGGAAAATGTCGTCGGATTTGGTGCCGAGTCTGCAAACACCGCTACTGCGGACTTTGCACCATACTTTACGACACTTGCTTCAAAAACTCTCAAACGCAGTTTTCGAAATCTAGAATGCTCACAGAAGCCTTAGAAACTACAGTAACCCGTTTCAGTCCGCTAAATGGCTGGGAAATTCGAAAATCCGTTTTCGCCCATCTTTCGGAATTTCAGGTGGAAGATATTTAAAAAAAAAACAACTATTTTCCAGTTTCTATATCATTTTTGGTACAAAAACATGAATTTCAGCGGTAAAATGAGAATTTTGAAGTTTAACGGAAAATTTGAAAAACTGGGTCAAACTACAGTAACCTACCCCATATCGGTGTTTGCAGGAAAGTCGATTTGTGTGCACGGTGCGTGTGTGAACGACGAATACTTCCACCGCGGATTCGCGTGCGATTGCCGCCACGACTACGAGGGTGTGAACTGTGACGTGGCACTACCGTACTCGGTCCAAGTGTACCGTCAACTCGCGCGCAACTATCAGTTCACCGTGCCACTGTTCTTCTGTTTTTTGTCACTTCTCGTCGTCTTGATTCTGGTGCTGACGACGAGGAGAAAACGATAAAAGTGCAAGAGATACGGTGATTTTGAGAGATTTAGAGAGAGAAAGGGAGAGTTGCACCATTCAAGCAAAGAGTTTCGGTATCACAATTGGGAAACAAGAAGAAAAGGAAGAAAAGGAAGGGAGAGAGGTAAAAAAGTAGTTACACGAAGAGTTTTTGGAAGGAGGGGCAGAACAAGAAGAGAAGTACTTACACAAGTAGGGAGAAGGGGGGGGGGTCTAAAAAGATGGATAAATCATATGAGGCAGGGTAGTTGAGGGAGGGGTGTCACACTTCAAAGTGCGCCAATTGATTGTGTGTCCGCAGGTAGCGGGGTGTCGACTTTTGCGGAGTGATGCATGGAACCAGCCACAACAGCTTCGGACCTGCGAATTGGGGGTGGTATTTTTTCGTTTGACTTGTTTTTGAGGTGAAAATGGCAGGTTCAGGGGCAGAGGAGAGGTTCGAATTGAACCAGTGGCCTAGAAAGTGCAATCTCGGCCGCGGCTTTTTTTGTGTGTCGATTTACGAGCGGGAGCATTGCCGCGGCCGGAACTTGCGGTTTCTAGTCCCCTAGTTGTTTTCGTTTGTTCTTGAGGATTTCAATTTCAATTTCAATTATGAAAAGAGCATCATGGGTCATATCTCGGCTATTCAACAACTGCGTTCCCTGCACCGAAAGAGTCGGTTTTGTGTAGATTTACGAGAGGTACGAGAGGCTCGTAAATCTACACAGCAGAGATGTCCGGAATTCCGACTTCCGTCTTTCAAAATTTCACTACCGGACATCTCTGCTACACAGTAACACGTAGTGGCGTCGAGTTGGCGGTTTCTAGGCCTACAAAACCGTTTCAGTACGGTTTTTTGGCCGAAACAGGTTAAATCTTAAAAGAGGGCATCTCGATTGGAAGTTGGGATTTCTCCTCGAGTATAAACTTTTTCATTGCCTTTTTTTGATCAATTCAACTGCTTTTTGGATTTCAAACTCAGAACACTGGCTTTGAAAGCTTTAGCAGAACCATAAAACACTTACCGGGTCCACAAACTTGTTTCATCATGGCCACCTTGCTGGATCGCGGCCTTCGCGACGACGACAAATAGTTTCTGCCCCTCCTTTGGACCGCCTCGATCGCCGTTTCGTCGGTGAAAATCGCGCCGAGCTGAGGAGGAGGGAAAACAATGGGAATTCGGCTCTTTCTTTGGATGGATGGATACCTGATCACACGAGACGGCGAGAACGAAGAGACCGAACAGTGCACTTTCCATGGCCAGCATGATCGAGTGAATTCTGGAACAGAGGAGAAGAAGTGAAGAAGACGTGGCGGACGCCTACACTTTCGCGTGATGCACTGTCTCTCCGTGCGGTCCGTGGATGCCCGTCTCGCCGTACGCGTCGTGATACACCCAGCACAGCACCAGAATACTGCAAAAATCACCGATTTCCCCCCAAACTTTCCCTCCGGTTTAGAGGCTCTCACAATAGCGAGTAGAGGCTCGAGGCGCCGACGTAGAGGATGAATTGAAGGAAATACTTCTGATTGTACTCGCCGACACAGTTATTCACCCACGGGCCTGAAACAGCGATTATGAAGACGTTTACGGTCCCCTTTGTTGATGCTGCAAACGCGCCCCGCTGCACTCAGTGTTTTTTGAGATTTCGTCGTTTTTCGTCAATTTTCGCCATAATTCTTTCATTATTGGGGAAAAATTTGCCTTAAAACCCGAAATTTCAACGTTTTCCGTCGAAAAATCGGAAAAAAAACGGGTGAAAACAGATGAAAATTTCAGCGGGGTTGTCAAATTCCGGGCCGGTTCGGACAAAGCAAAACTAAAATTTTCGCAGATTTTTTCCCGTTTTTTCGGAATTTTAACTGAAAATTGCGTAAAAATCAGTTCCTATATCATTTTTAATGCGAAAACATGAATTTCAGCGGTAAAATATAGAGCACTTTGAAATTTTCACTGAAATTCCGGGACGGGCCTGGAAATTTCAAATTTGGCTTCCGTGCAATGGGGCGCGTTTGAAACAACACGAGACACGACGAAATTACTATACTATCGCCGTGATTCGGTGTTGTTGCAAACGCGCCCCGCTGCACTCGGTACTTTTTTGAGATTTCGTCGTTTTTCGCCAATTTTCGCCTAAATTCCTCAATTTTTGGGGGAAAAATTGAATGAAATTGTTGAGGCGCTGCCTTAAAACCCGAAATTTCAACGTTTTTCGTCGTAGTAATGAAGGAAGACGGGCGGAAACTGGGAAATTTGGCTTCCGTTCATTGCAACGGGGCGCGTTTGAAACAACACGCATCACGGCTATAGTAGGACGGTATGGTCGAAAAGCTCACAATGATGGTCCATTTTGCGGATACACCGTTTGCAGACGCGACAATGATGGGCGCGAGGGGGCCGAAGCGAGTCGCACCGCGTGCACATCGTCCATTCGGTGGCCGACGGTCGATTGAAGTGATCGCGTCGGAAGGCGGCCTCCTCGTCGGACTCGTCGTCGTCCGACGAGTAGTCGAGCTCTTTTTGTTGTCGCGAACTGCAAAACCACCCGGTTTTCGCGCTCTTTTCGCAAAAACACCTACTTTGAGCTGGAAATCGGCACAATTCCGGGATCCGAGAGCATCGCTCGTGTGTGAGCCACCAGCGTCGTCACGAGAAGCGCGTTGAACACGATTCCGTGCAGAACTGTCCATGGCCTACGAGAAAAACCGGGTTTCACGACTGTTTTTGGGCCCGAAGACGTCGAAAACGTACGAATGACCGAAAGTCGGCAGCAACATCCATATCAGAATCACGTAGTCGGCGTAGGCGATCAGTAAATATATCATGCAAACGCACACGAGCCCGCAAGGATCCCATTTGAACATCGTCTCTACTTGTCGAGTTTTCTGCCGCACATTGGTCGATTTTCCCTGCAATTTTGACGGATTTCGATGAAAACCGGCGAGTTTTCCCCGTTTTCAATGAAAAAACAATTTTTTCGCGCAAGATGCGTCCGAAAATCGATAAAAATGCAAATTTTAACTGCGAAAAGTGGGCGGAGCGCGTGTTGGGTTTAAAGGCGCATGCATTTAATCGGCGCGCTGGTCTCGCCACGAACGCTCCTCCCACCACTTGGCGTGCGGCCAAACGGCGGGAAATTTGATTTTTCAATTTTTTTCAACGGTTTTTTGCTTGTTTTTCCATTAAAAAACGAAAAGCTCGGTATTTTTTTTCAAAAAATCGATAATTTGCAGTGAAATGTACGCGGAACCGGACGAGGGGCTCGGCGGATCGCCGAATTACTCCGATGAACGTCGCTACGCGACTTTTGAGCCAGTAAGTCGATGTTCTTCGCATTGTTTTGCAATTATCGCCTGATAAATGTTTTCAGGAGTACAGTTCCGTCGGTGAGCGCTCGAAAAACACGACGCAATCGTTCATTTTTCCGCAAAAATTGGATTTGAGCACACTGAACCTCGGTAACCCATGGAAACCGCTCTTGCGCGCGGTGCGGAGGATTAATTTCCGGTTTGCAGGCAACAAAAAGGCGCCTAAAAAGAAGAAGCCGAGCCCGATAAAGGCACATCACGAGTCGCGAATTGTGGACCATCGAAGTGCGGCGGCGAAAAATTTCACCGCCACCGAAAAGTCGACCGATTTGGAACTGCTGGAGCGCCATTTCGATGCGATCACCGAGAATATGCTCAGTCGGTCACTGGTAAGACCGGAATGAGCTGCGAAAACGAGCCGAGAAAGAAAGTCGATAATTTGCCAGGTGGAGCGCTCGTCGAAAAGCGTCCGAAACGCGAGTATCACCAGCGATCGCGCCCCGTCGCTCTCCTCCTCGTCGACCGTTTCGGGCGGCTCACAACGCTCACTAATGTATCAGGCGAGTCTCTAGAAAAGTGACGAAAAAGCGGCGAAATAAATAACAAAGAAAACCGGCGGGAGGGGTGAAAAATAGCGAGCGAGAGAGAATTTGCAGATTAGATGTGCTCAGCAGATTGTTGACAGGAAGGCGAACGAGCGGAGAGAAGAGAAGGCGAAGAAGAAGAAGGCAGAAGACGTCGACAACGTCTTCTCGAACAGCGACTTTCACCTGACGACGGACGACGACGAGACGAGACCGTGAGTCTCGGGCCCCTCGGGGGGACCTCATTAGCCCCCGGAAATTGGCGGAAAAACACGTGGAATCCGGTCATTTCAGTCCATCCTCACAAGCGTCGCTGATGTACGACGAAGTGGTCGTCGAGAATCAACGTCACGGCGGCGTCACGTCACATTTGATCAGTCGAGTGACCAGTGACGGAATTAGCGCGCCGACGACGACGGCACGAAAGAGCAGCACTTGGAGCAGCGGACGTGGCGAGGCCGCGGCAGCGGCGAGCACTCGAAACGCGGCCACCAGCACTTCTGGTCAGTTTTGTGTGAAGTTGAGAGTCAGCAAATAAGCTCTATTGCACACCCCCCGTACAGCTGAAAAACGACTGGCACCGTACCTTACGGGTCTCGTTGGAAATGAGCTAGATTTTGATTTACGCTGGGGGCGTACAAACGGAGCATCGTTGAAACACAATTTCCTGTTCATTGGGCTCAAATTATCAATGGAGCGTATTTACTGACGTACCCTTTTGACCCCCCGTGTGCCCAAACCATCAAGCGCCCATCAGTGCCGAATGGATCAATTTGATCTGCTGCACTCGCGAAAAGCTCCCGCCGTGACTTCTGAGCTCGTCGAGCCGCTCCAGAATTCGGAAGATGACACAGAGTCTCGCGCGATGATCGTCCTCGTCACCATCGTCGTGTGCTCCGCCGGCGAGCTCCGACGAGCCCGTGTTTCTCGCGTACTTCAGCTCGAGCTCTCCGTGGGCTCTCCTTCCCCCCACAAAAAAAAACCACGCGGCTTCAGTGATTGTATTTATAAGTTCACACGGAGGTGTTCAAATAAGATCAGGTTGTAGTAAGGTGTGTAATCGCAAGACATCATCAGCCGCCTTGCCCTGCCCTGCCCTGAGAGAGAATCGAACCGAGCGGCGGCTCTTGTGCGAGAGACGCGCCCGTAAACCGGTCGACCACCGTGGGGAGGGGGAGACTCGGGAAGGAGGGTCTGCTAGATGATGATGATGGTCACATTCGAAGGAATGGGAGGGACGGCGGGCGGATGAGGTGGTCAGCTGGTTTTATGGGGAAGGAAGACGGACGGTGGGTGGTTGTGGGCGGCTCGTAAATCGACACCAAAGTCTGGTGGACCCCCTTTTAAGCAGATTTGTGCCGATTTTGGGGCACTTAGAACGTCTATTGCCTTTTTTTGTGATTCACTCGTTAGTTGTATCAAAATTAGTCACAAATTGTGATTCATAGAGCCCAGTGGCTTCTTAGAGCCCTCAACTTCTTGAAAAAGAAAAAGTATTTTAAATTGGCGCGCAAACACTTGAAAACAGAGATGCAGGTTCACGAGCCGACGGGCTTTCAGTTTTTTGGGCATGAAATTACCAAAATACCTTCTAAGACCCAGGCGATCAGTCAAATTGTAGCTATTTTGATGAATGATTTTGTAAAATTTAATAGAAAATTGTGTCACTTTTTTCAATCCGGAGAAAAGTGATACAATTTTCGATTGAATTCCACAAAATGGCCCACTAAAATATCCATAATTTGAGTGATCACCTGGGTCATAAAAGGAATTTTGGTATTTTTATGCTCAAAAAACTGAAAGCCCATCGGCTAGTGAATCTGCAACTCTGTTTTCAAGTGTTTGGGCGGCAATTTCAAATACTTTTATTTTTCAAGAAGTTGAGAGCTCTGGAGAGTCGTGGAGCTCTGTGGATCATAATTTGTGACTAATTTTGATACAACTAACGAGTGAATCACAAAAAAAGCAATAGACTTTCTAAGTGCCCCCAAATCAGCACAAATCTGCTTAAAAGGGGGTCCACCAGACTTTGGTGTCGATTTACGAGCCTCCCCCACAACCAACTGACCATCTCAATTTCAGATATTTTTGTTCTTTTCGAGAAGTTCATCAGTCAGTATTTTTCGAGCTTTGCAGGATTTCTCTCGGACACACAAGTGCTGCGAGTTCACAATCGTGGTGGTCGCGATGGCGGCTCGTCCGCCGTCTCTTCTCGTTGCTCGTCTCCAGAAGGCGAAGACGACGACGACGACGACGACGACGACGAGAAAGACAAGACGATAGTGGAGGAGGTGTTCGCGGACACGCCGATACTGCGAGGAGGCCGTCTGATGAGCTGCTCGGCCGTCAGCTCTTCGGGTAATTACGACGACGATGACGATGACGATTAAGCCGACAACCCCCGCAATTACAGGATCACAGCGGATCGAACGAGCCAGGGACGGCGGTCACGCGTCCGTCTCGTCAGTCGTCCACAACGTCGTCCACGAGAAGACGATGGATCCCAGAGGTAGGCCTGACGATTTTCAGCTGAAAATTGAAATTGAAAGCTTTCATTTGCCGACTGTGGTCATGGAATAAGCGCCCACTGTTTTTGAGCCATTGAAAAACGCGTACGAACTGTTTTCGTTCCACTTGGAGGAGTCAGATTCCCCCAAAAACATGTGAAAAAACAGTTTCATGGTGTAACGCGTCACGTGACGGAATCCACGACTCGACGTTTTTGGCATCGGATTCAGGACACAGAGTTGCATACGCCCACAAATTTTGGGGACCATGTTGCAAAAAGTATGTCCACCTGAATCGTCGAAAACGTCGTGATATGGATTCGGTCACGTGACGCGTGACTCCTTGTATAGTTTTGTGTAGCAAGGACAGTGTCCAGATTCCCGATCATGCTGGAACTCGTTTCTATTCCATTTCCTCGTTTCAGCACCCCACCACTCGCTCTCAGTGCTGCAAGTGAGTCCGGAGAAGCTGCGCGAGCTGCAAGCGCACGCGCACCTCAACAGATCGCTGCCGAACCTCGAACGGTTCGCGATCCGTCCTTCGACCCGCGAGATCTTCAACACACCCCTCGACATTGACGCGATATGCGGCAAAGGACTGCGTCGGAACCAGAAGAGCGCCGAGAAGCACTTTGGCGGCGCTCAGGTGGCACAAAGTGTGCACGGACGGAGCACGCGCTCCTCTGGCACCGGCTCCGCGCGAGCTCCGACGCGTCCGACGACGTCGTCGGCGGCGAAACGACGCGAGCCGACGCGGCAGACGGCACCCGACCGGCCGCCCTACTGCAGTGCGATTCCGACGATCGAGGGCACGTCGTACTCGATCAACACGTGCTCCCAACAGTTGCTCGGCACCGTCAAATCGCTGCACCCCGACTGGCTGCCGATGGTTCGACGTCTTCTGAACAACACGGACGCCGACGTGGCGACGCTCTTCAAGAAGGAGCTGCAGAAGATGCAACTGGCGCTCGAGCTGAAGTACGCGAGAAACACGGGCTCGTCGGAGCTCGCCGGCGGAGCACATGAAGACGTCGACGAGGACGATCATCGCGCGAGACTCTGCGTCATCTTCCGAATCCTGGAGCGGCTCGACGAGCTCAGAAGTCACGGCGGGAGCTTTTCGCGTGTGCAGCAGATCAAATTGATCCATTCGGCACTGATGGGCGCTTGATGGAAGGGCACACCGGGGGTCAAAAGGGTACGTCAGTAAATACGCTCTATTGATAATTTGGGCCCAAATGAACGGAAATTGTGTTTCAACGATGCTCCGTTTGTACGGCCACCGCGTAAATCAAAATCCAGCTCATTTCCAACGCGAGAACCGTAAGGTACGGTGACAGTCGTTTTTCAGCTGTACGGGGGGTGTGCAATAGAGCGTATTTCCTGACGTACCTTTCCCGTTCCCAAATTTGGGGGCGTGGCCAATTTGCAAGTGCCGCACGCTTGAAACCCAATCAGAAAGTGGGCGGAGCTTAAACCGTGCGGCACTTGCAAATTGCAATTTGGCCACGCCCCCCAATATTTTTAGCTGAAAAAGAAAATTTCCAAAAAAAATTCGCCATTTTTTAATAATTCCCCCCCCCCCTTTTTTTCAACTCGTTTTTTTTCTTATTCCCCTTTTAAAAACTTGAAATCGCTAAACTTTTGTTTTTCTTTTTGTAATTATTATTTTTTCTATTTTCAATTATTTAAGCCCCGCCCACTTTTTTCCATTCGATTCGATTCAAAATCGCCCATTTTTCCCTCGTTTTTATTTTTATTTTTTTCTCACTCACCCACCCACACAAAAACTGGAATAATAGAATGAAAATTGCGACGACACAAAGACGACAAAAAAAAAAGAACAATTTAAATTTTAAATTTTCGCGCTCTTTTCAATTTTTCATTAGGTCAAAGCTCCTTGGCTTTTATTCTTCTTCTTTGTCTGAAAGCTTTTTTTTGCAAACCAAAAAATGTTTAGTTTGGTCGACAGCAGAAATTTGAGCAAAAAAAAAATAATTTTTAAAAATAACTAAAATAAATCTTAAAAATCCGAAAATTGAAAATATTAAAATGTTAAAATTTTGAACAAATTAAAAAATAAAATAAAATAAAATAAGGCTTCTATTTGAAAAATGAGCTCAAAATGCTCATTTTGCTCTTTTTTTTCCCAATTTTTTTTGTCTAATCTCTCTTTTTTCTAGACAATGCAAAGATTGGAAAAAGAAAAAAAAAAGTGAAAAAAAATTTTTTTTTTCGATTTTTCTCCCTTGTAATATTGAAATTTTTAAAAGTATTTTCTCTATTTTTTTTTAATATTTGAATATTTTTTTATTTTCATTATTTTTTTCCTAGTCGAAAATTTGATGTTTGTCAGAGCGTGACAAGGGGAAAATTGGAAAAAATTATTTTTTTTTCTCGTTTTTTTTCGTCTTTTTCCAATGTTTGCATTGAGAAAAATTGGGGAAAAAACAGGTTTTGAGCTGATTTTAAGAAGATTTTTTAAATTTTTTTAATTTTTCAAAACTTTTCAAGCTGAAAAATTATTAGGAAAATTAGGAATTTTTTTGTTTTAAAATTAAAATTAAAAAAAAAATTTTTCACTGTTTTTTTGCCATTTGTCAGACAAACAGCCGAGCAGAAAGACAAATGTGCTCTTTTTGCTCTTTTTTCCCGCCCAACTTTTCTCGTCCTCTTTTCTCTAGACAATGCAAACATTGGGGGGAAAAGAGGAGAAAAATGTTGAAAACCGAGCATTTTTTCCAATTTTTCCTCTTGTCTTTCTGCGGCAAAAGTTCATTAAATAACTAAAAAATATTTTTTAAAATAACGCTGAAAAAAAAATTTGAAATTGAAAAATAAAAATTGAGAAAATTGACTTCAAAAATTCCAAAAAAAAAAACAATTTTTTTTTAAATTTTTTCAGAAAATTTTTTCTCTAAAATTACTTGAATATTTATAGTTTAAAAGGAATTTAATAATTTGTAAAACAAAAATTAAAATAACGCTGAAAAATAATTGAAAATTGAAAAATAAAAATTGAAAAAAATTGGCTTCAAAAATTTCAAAAAATTAAAAAAAAAAATTTTTATTTTTTAGAAAAATTTTTTTTTTTAATTTCAAAAATTACTTGAACAAGTATAGTTTTTTTAAAAGAAATGTGATAATTTGTAAAATAAAATAAAAAAATTTGTTTAAAAAAATTAGGAAAAATTCAATAAATTCAAAAGTTTAATATCTCCCTTATTTCTTGGAGTTTTCAATCAAGTAACCTATGCAAAATGTAGATCTCGACGTCTTCTACAAGATGACGTTAAGTTTTTAAACTTTCATCGTGTACAAACAAAGTTAGAGGCCAAAAAGTGGACGGACCTGTCGTCATAGACACTTTTTGGCTTGTAACTTTGTTGGTACTCGATGAAAGTTGGAAAACTCAACGTCATCTTGTAGAAGACGTCGAGATCTACATTTTGCATAGATTACTTAATCGAAAATTCCAAAAAACAGGGGAGATATTGGCCGTCGGCCTTGACAACCCAGGTTTTTTGTTTTGCTCGTATTCAGAACTGATTTTTCCAAGTAATGTTAATTTGATTATATTTTTTCCCATTTTGTTTACATTTCCACATTCTCTCCGCCTTTCTACCAGTCACAACAACATAAAGGGGGGACCCTTTGGAATGTCTGCGTCTCTCCGGCCAACACACTCTCTCGCCCTCTCTCTCTCGGTTTTCCGTCTCATTTCTCGTCCATCTGCACCCGTTTTCAGTCTCTTTCTCTCTTTTTCCTCTCTGTTTTCTCTCTTCTCCGCAAAAAATTGTTTCAAACGGCGAAAGGGAAACCAAAAAATTAATCAACTTTCTCTCGCTTTCGCCCTCGAAACCGCGCCATTCGCCGGTTTTTTGGGGCAATTTTCATGTCGGTTTTGATGGAATTTTGGTGGAATTTTGAGAAAATTTAAATTTAAAATTTTTTTTCGAGAGCTCTAATTTTTTAAAATAGGAAGTGAAAATTGTGGATCGATTTTCGAATTTGCAACAAAAAATTGTTTTTTTTTTGAATTTTTTTTTTTTGAGTTTTTTCGATTCAACTGGAATTAGGCATCGCCTAAATACTTGATCTTTTTATTTTAATTTAAGTAGCCAAAAATTAAAAAAAAAATTTTTTTTAAGGATCCAAAAATTGTCAGATTGAGAAAATATGTATTTTTGGATTTTTAACAAATTCGAATTTTTTTTCAAATTTTTAAAAATATTGAAAATGTGTATTTTTATCAAAAAAATTTTTTAATCCAATTTTTTTTCAGATTGCAAATATTCGTCTATTAAGGAATTTTTTTGTGTTTGGAGTTCCGCAAACACCGCGCCAACGTTGCCTACCGTAATTTTCACGTCAAAAAGCACTGAAAACAACGTTGCGCGGTGTTTGCGGAACTCCAAACACAAAAAAATTCCTTAATAATTTGCAGTAAAAACTCAATTTTAATTTTTTTTTTCAAAATTTTAAATTAAATTTATAAATAAATATTTTTGAACAGAGGTTTGAGCTGAAAATCAAAAATGCTCTATTTGAGAAAATGTGCATCAAATTTCCTACTAAATTATTTTTTTTTGATAAAAAAAATTTTTAAGTTAAAATTTTGGAATCAAATTTTCAACATGTTCTATTTTTTTTTTTTGAAATTTGAAATTTGAAAATATTCAATTTTGAATAGAAAAATCAACAAAAAGGCCACTTTTTTCCAATTTCAATATGTTTTTTTTTTCCTTTTTCTTTTCTTTTTTCTCTTTTTCCCCCCGATTCCTTGTGCGTCTGATTGCGAAATTGAACAAAAAAACACAAAAACGGCTTGCCGATGAGTCATATCGGCGAAAGGAAAGAAAGAGAGAAAGTGGGCGGAGCCTGTGGGGTGCCTCTTTCTTTTCTCACTCGTTTTCCCGTTTCCCGTTTGTTATCACCACCGCCCCATTTCCATGACAACTAACCCCGATATCGGAGAACAGCTGAAAAGTTGAGAGCGCGAGTTTTTCGTAGTTTGACACCATTTTCAACTTGTTTTCCTCTCTCTCTCTCCCCCGGAGAAAATGCGCAAATCGCACGTTTTTGTGATGGTAGAGTGGCGATCCATCTGGAAAAAATCGAAATATCCGATGAAATCGCTGAAAAAACACATTGTCCAAAAGGAGTCCGTCACATTGTCCGAGAGGAGTCCGGAGAACCCGAAACTCGGCGGCCCCGCGGAACCTAGACCGCGACGGAAAATACTTATACCGTAAAACCTGTATTAGAACGGCATGCCGGTCTAATTTTCAAACCTCTAAATTTTAAAATGAAATTTCGAAAATCCACAGGGGGGACCCTTACGATTTCGGGGTTTTGGGTAACGCTCTAATACAAGTTTTACGGTATCTCCCCGGTTTCTTGGGATTTTCGAGCCTTTTTTTGAGCTCGTGGGACTATTTTAAAACCGAAAGAGGAAGGTAGATTCGTCCAAAAAAATTGAATTTGATTCTCTCAAGTCACCAAACCGAAAAGTCGTACTTGCAACCCGGCCGGGAGGCCAATCTCCTCTTGTTTCTTGGGATTTTCGAGCAAGTAATCTATGCAAAATGAAGATCTCGACGTCCTCTACAAGATGATGTTGAGTTTTCAAACTTTTATCGAGTACGAACAAAGTTAGAGGTCAAAAAGTGGACGAACCTGTCGCCATGGACACTTTTTGGCTTCCAACTTTGTTTGTACTCGATAAAAGTTTGAAAACTCGACGTCATCTTGTAGAAGATGTCAAGATCTACATTTTCCATAGATTACTTGCTCGAAAATTCCAAGAAGCAAGGGAGATATTGGCCCCGCGGCCCGGTCGCAAGTATGATTTTTCGATTTGGTGAACTGAGAGAATCAAATTCAATTTTTTTGACGAATTTACCTTCCTCTTCCGGTTTTTCAATGGCCGCTGTCAAAACTGCAGTTTTTTTCTATTAAAAAAGTTGATTTTTGATTTATTTTTTGAGAAAAAATTTCCAAATTCGGTACCGGTTTTTTGGAGAATTTTTCGAATTCGGCAAATTTTGAACATCTTTCAAAAATTGATAAATATTATTTTCCATCAATTTCTCGCGTTTTTCCTCAATTTTCTTCCAACTTGAAACATTTTTTCGAATTTCGCAATATTTTCGAATTTTTGTTTTCATAAGCGAAATTTCGAGAAAACTCCCGGGTTTTCACCTGTCTATTCGTTTGGCATTTTTTAATTAAATTTGAAAATTTTCTTTTCCTAGACTTGTTTATTCTTTTTACCGTCGAAAAAAAGTCGAAAAATGCGAGTTTTTCCGCGATTTAAACCCAAAAAGCGTGCGTCGCGGCGAGACCCACGCGTTGACAAAAGCCTATGCGCCTTTAAATTCGAGCACTTTTTTTCGATGTTTTCGATTTTTCGCGTTAAAAAATGCGGAAAACTCGCAATTTCCCCCCGTTTTGTTTTGAAAAATTGAAAAGTTGAAAAACGACGAAAAAGTGAACTTTAATGATTCAGGAATGCACAACAATCAAGTGATTTCGCAACAGCCCGGCTACGCGCCACAATACGCGAATCCGGACGGTCAGCAGATGTTCCAGATGCAACCGACGCACCACGCCATCACGACGCAGCCGGGTGTGATGGTGCAGCCGGCGCCCGGCTCCGTCTGGATGCCGTTGCCGCCGCCGATGCACGGCGTGCCGACGGGACTCGAGTACCTCACCTACCTGGACACTGTGATGGTGCACCAGCTGAAGGAGCTCATCGAGATCGTCACCGACTGGGAGACGAAGAACAAGTACGTGCTGCGCAACGCGAACGGCGAACAGTGCTACTACGCGTTCGAGGAGTCCGGGTGCTGCGAGCGACAGTGTTGCGGTCCGAATCGCGGATTCGTCATGCACGTCGTCGACAACTTTAAACGGGTGAGTCACGTGTCACGTCACGCGTGACGGGACAACATGTGACGCCTTCAGGAGGTGCTGACGATCAAGCGCGAGTTCAAGTGTTGCGGCGGCGGCTGCTACGGCATCTGCGCGTGCGTCGGATGCTGCCAACAGGAGTGCGTCATCGAGACGCCGTCGATGGGCGTAGTCGGCTCGATCCGCCAACGGTGCGGCTTCTGCTCGTCGTGCTTCGACATTCTCGACGCCGACGGCAACGTCGTCTTCCAGATCGACGGACCGTGCTGTTGCGCCCTGCTCGGCTGCAGCGACAAAGAGTTTCCGGTGAGCGAGCCGATCGGGAATGGGAACCTAAAAGGGGCGGGGCCTGGTTGAGAAGGGGCGGAGCTAATTGGGGGGTATGGTGTGGTAAAGGGGCGTGGCCTGACTGGGGGCATGGCCCGACTGGGAATGGGCGGAGCTAATTTAGGGGTAAGGGGCGGAGCTAAATGAGGGCGTGGCCTGGCTGGGATGGGGCGTGGCCTGGCTGAAGAGGGGCGGAGCTAAGCGGTAGCGACCTAATTAAGAGGGGGCGGAGCTAAATTGGGGGCGTGGCCTGGCTGGGATGGGGCGTGGCCTGGCTGAAGAGGGGCGGAGCTAAGCGGTAGCGACCTAATTAAGAGGGGGCGGAGCTAAATTGGGGGCGTGGCCTGGCTGACAAGAGCGGAGATTAGAGGTTGGGTGCGGTGTGGCAAAAGGGGCGGAGCTAAATGGGAGCGTGGCCTGACTGAGAGGTGGGCGGGGCTAAATGGGGGCGTGGCCTCTCTGAGAAGGTGGAGGGGCGGAGCTAAATTGAAGGAGAGTGCGATGTGGCAAAGGGGCGGAGCTAAATAGTTGCATGACCCTGCTGGAAGGGGGCGGAGCCAAAGTAGTGAGCGGTGTGGCAAAAGGGGCGTGGCCTCTCTAATAGGGGGCGGAGCTAGTTGGTGGCGTGTGGACGATGTGCCAAAGGGGCGTGGCTTCTCTAAATGGAGGCGTGGCCCTACTGAAAAGGGGCGGAGCCAATTGGGGGCCAGACCTACTTTATCGATCGATTAGAAAAGCGCGCGGAACGCCATAGAAACCAGTTTGAGAAGCGAACTAAGCGCTTGAAAAAACAAAATGTCATTGTTTTTTCAAATTCCAGATCAAAACTGCGAACAGCAACGCGGTGGTGGGAGCGATCATCAAAAAGTGGGGCGGATGCTTCCGCGAGGCGTTCACCGACGCCGACACGTTCTCCGTGAACTGTAAGCCGTCTATTGAAATTGCACAAAATCAATCGATATCTGTTTTTTTCTTTTGCAGTCCCAATGGATTTGGACGTGAAACTGAAGGCCGTCCTTCTCGGCGCCACCTTCCTCATCGTAAGTTTCAGAGTTTTTCAATCGCTCGATAATCAATCGATAATTGCAGGATTTCATGGAGTTCGAGCAGAAGAGCCAGAACCGCAACAACGGAAGTGAGTTTTAGAAAACGGCAGATCCTCACCTCGGTTCAAGCTTGTTGCAGTATAAGCTAACCCGCCTGGATTCGTCGATTTTTGTCCGTCTTCACTATTTTATTGTGTGTGATTTATGTATACGCATTCTACGTTTTCTCTAACAAGCCAAAGTGAGTTTTCAAATAGAAAAAAAAAATTATTTCGAAATTTTTTTCGAAAATTTTTTTCTCTCGAAAAAATTGAAACTTATACCAATCAATAGAGAATTTTGAGACGAAAAAAAAAGTCTCTCAGAGGTATACTCGGAAATTGATTTTCGCGGAGATATAGGCGTTTTAATGGGTTTTGACCAATTTCAGCACACATTTTCAGCTATATCTCGGTTCCCAGCGATTTTTCGAAAAAACTTCAAGAGAAAACTTTGTTCTCCATGAAATTCTGCGTTGATTGGTATATGCGAAGTTAGGGTAAAATCGATTTTCTAAGAGTTTCCGGCGATTTTATTCAATTTTTTGAATTTTCTATCGATTTTCGTCGATTAGACGATTTTAGAGCGATTTTCGCGCTTCCCGCCAGTAAAATACTTTGTTCCTCATGAAATTCTGCGTTGATTCGTATAAAGAAATCCAAGAAATTCGAGAATTTTTCAGATTCCAACGATTGCGAATGCTGTGGCTAAAAAACCGCCCGATTTTCGATTTGCCGACACTTTGCTTCAAAGCTTCCGATATTTTTTTCAAGTTCAACAAAACCCGTTTATTTTACACGCATAATATTCCCGTTTAATTGTTCTCGTTCTTCTCGGAGCCGCTTTTGGAGCTGTCGAGCTCCTTGGAGCTCCGAACCGACTCGTCCTGACTTTTGACTCTTGTCTGCAAAATGTGACATTCTCCCACCTTCTAATGCACCTTTCTCACAAAAAAAACACATAAATAAAATAAAGCGCTTACACTTTTTCGCGACGTCTCCGACGGTTTGTCGTCGAACACGGCCATCGGCTTCTGACGGCCGCGCACCTGCGGCATCGGATTGCCGGGCTGTTGACTCGGCGGCGACGACGTCGTGCACGTCTTCTTCGTCTCCGACGACGTCGTCGTCTTCCGCTTCTTCTTGAACGGGCCCGATGAGCACGCGAGCACGAGAAGCGACAACGAAAGACTGTAGAAGAGTTGCGAAATTTTCGAGAAAACAGAAATCCCGCCCGACACGTTTTTGATGTATACCAATCGATAGAGAATTTCAAGACGAACAAATAAGTCTTTTGGAGGTGCACTTAAAAATCGATTCTCGCGGAGATATCGGCGGTTAAGTGGGTTTTGGCCAATTTCAGCACGCATTTTCAGCTGTATCTCTGTTCCCACCGATTTTTCGAACGAACTTCAAGAGAAACATTTGTTCTTCGTGAAATTCTGCGTTGATTGGTATATAAATTATGTGAAACTAGTGAAAAATCGATTTTCTACGAGTTTTGGAGTTTTTGGCGTCAATTTTTTGAATTTTTTATCGATTTTCGTCGATTTGACGGGTTTAGAGTGATTTTCAAGATTTCCGCCAATAGGAAACTTTGTTCACCGTAAAATTCTGCGTCGATTCGTATAAAGAATTCCGGGAAATTCGAGAATTTTTTTTGCACTCACACGAAAATCACAGCGAAGAACAAAAAGCTGATCGACATTTTTTGATCATCGGTTTTAAAACGTAAACTGAAGTTTCGAGAATAATTCTGTTTTTTTTGCAAAAAATTTCATTTTAGTCGGCGGGCAAACGTGGACTAGATCCGTGAGGGTGAGGGCGAAAAAATTCAAAAATTCAAATTTTTTTGAATTTTTCAAAAAAAAGCACCAATGTTTTCGTTGGGACAGGGGGGGGGGGACAAAAAAGGAAATTGGATTCTGGAAAACAATGAAAAAAATGGGGGCGGGGCCGGAATGTACAGAAACCGAAATTGTACCGTAATTGCAAAGGTTGGGCGGGAAAATGAAATAATTTAAAAATTGGCGGGAAAAATTGGAAAACTGTGTGTTTTTTAGACCTAACAAGATATGACGAGATCGGCAAACAGAGCGTGGGAAAAAAATGGAAAAAAAATTGTTTTTTCGAATTTTTTTCAAAATTTCGAAAATTCTCAGAAAACCCGATGTGGAAGGAAGAGGAGGGAAACGGCGATGAAGACGTTGACGATGAGATGGTAACACCTTCTGAATCCCGACGACGTCGTCTCCATTTGGACGGATCTGACGGCGAGCGGGCTCGCGTGCTGACCGCCCGAATCGCCCGTTTCTCGGTCCGTTCCGTACAGGACGAGCTCCCATTTGACGAGCTCCGCGTCTGAAAACATTGAAAAATTTGGAAAATGGCCAAAAATGGGAAAAAAATCCGTTTTTTCGCGTTTTTCCCCGCTGAAAATGGACTTCGCGGCGAGACCCGAGACTGAAAAAGTGCATGCGCCTTTAAATTTTTCGCATTTTTCGACAGTACTGAATAGTTTTTTTTCTAACAAGAATCTTACCATCCCAACCGTCGTTGTCGATTTCCAGTATCCACAAACCGGCCGCCTGTTCGCCCCAATTGTGCGTCGTCATGAAGGCCCAATCGGTGAAGCCGCTGCGTGACGAGTCACGCGCTCGTTTCGTCAGCAACGTGGATTTGGTGCCTGCAACGAGAGAGAGAACGTGTTTCGTGCACGAGAAAGCGGGCGCGCCTTTATCAACGCCCGGGCGGCGCTGCGATGGAATGCAGCCGTTTGGCGCAGTGAGTTACGCGTTGGGCCGGCGGGCGTGAAGTCGCCGGTTCGAACCCCCGCAGTGCAGTTCGTCTTTTTTTTTGCTAAACTTTAAAAAGAAACTAACCAGCAGGCGATGTGAGATAGATCTGCAGATCGCCTCTCTTCGGCGCCTTCAGTGTGATGATCGCCTGCACGTGTTCCACATACGACACTTTCGTCTCGTCGCCGCCACCGTAGCATCCGTCCGAGTACAACTGAAGTTGGAGCCGATTGCCGTTCGGAATGTTCTTGTAGCGTGACGGGTAGAACTGACGACACCGATGCTGCTCGTCGACCTTCTTCCACACTTTGGCCAACTTGACCATCGCGCCGGCGTCCATGAGACCGTAGCCGAACGAGTGTGACACGTTACGGCCGACACCGTTCGTCGTCCAGTCGCCGGCGCGCAGATTGATCGGTTTGGCCGTCCGAATCACAATGTGCTGAAGATCGCGCCACGTGAGATTCGGATTCGCCTCCAACGCGAGAGCCACAATTCCGGCGGCGAGCGGCGCGCTGGCCGACGTGCCCGTGTGCATGTTGGTGCACGCGTGATGCAGATCCGTCGTCACGATCATCTTCTCGCCGGTGGCACCGCTCGAATAGGTGGTGGCGAGGGTGCTGCTGCACGCCTCCGAGTACCACGGAATGTTGCCGTTCTCGGTCGCCGACGAGATTGACAGTGTGTAGATGGAGTTGGTGTAGCCGTCGCAGTTGCACGAGTCGGCGTCTTTTCCGCCGTTTCCCGACGCCCACACAAAGATGGATCCTTTGCCTTTGCGGCCGGTGGTGATGCCGCGCTCGAAAGCGCTTCTCGTCAGTTTCGCCGGTCCGTCCACCGTTCGACCGTCGTCGTCGGGTCCCCATGAGGCGCTGCAAAAGAGTTTTTGACAGTTTTGACAGATCTAATCAATAAGCTCCGCCCACTCTTAGTCAGGCCATGCCTCTCTTCCAATTAAGCCCCGCCCCTTCCCAGCTAGGCCACGCCCCTTTTTTCACACGGCACCCTTTCTCAATTTAGCTCCGCCCCTTCTCGGCCCGGCTACACTTCCTTCGCCAATTAAGCTCCGCCCCCTCTTAGTCAGGACATGTCTCTCTTCCGATTTAGCTCCGCCCCCATCCCAATTTAAGCCACGCCCACTATTAGCCGGGTCGCACCTCTCTCAACTAAGCCCCGCCCCTTTCGTCACACCGCTCCCCTACCCCAATTAAGCTACGCCCCTTCCCAGCTAGGCCACGCCCTTTTGACACACTGCCCCCTTTCTCAATTTAGCTCCGCCCTCTTTCACTCAGGCCACGCCCCCTTTTCCGGCACTGCATCCTATCGGCTCGGCCACGCCTACTTTTATCACATCCGGATTCTCCCAGTTAAGCCACGCCCCTTCTCAGCTAGGCCACGCCCCTTTTGCCACACCGACCCCTACCGCAAATTACGCCACGCCCACTATTAGCTGGGCCACGCCCCTCTCCACTAATAAGCCCCGCCCCTTTTGCCGCACCGTTTTCTGACTCTGCCCGCACATTTAGGGTCCGCCCCCTTTTGGCCAGGTCCCTTTCGCCTACTGTCCCCGCCTCCTTTAAGCTCCGCCCATTCTCAGCTAGGCCACGCCCCCTTTTCCATTCTGACCCGTCCCCCCTTTAGGCTCCGCCCCCTCTCCTGCTCACCTGTAAATGTCGATATAGTCGGCGTTGTGTCCCACGGAGGCGGCCTCGACGGCGTCGGTGACGTCTCCGTCGAGCATCCGAATGCCGCCAATGTTCGCGTTGTACGCGATGCCCACAATGCACAGACTGTTGTTGAAGATGGCCGCCACCTCGCCGGCGCACCGTGTGCCGTGCCGATTCTCGTCGGAGAACTCGTAGCGCGGCATCGGATCGGTGTCCCGATCGTTCACATCGTACGAGGCGCGCGCGTCGTAGTTCGGCGAGATGTCCGGATGCGTGCGCTCCAACCCGTCGTCGAGAATCGTCACGACGACGCCTTTGCCCGTGTAGCCGAGATCCCACGCCTCCTTCACGTTGTGATCCATGCGAGGCGACGACGTTGACGACGATGACGACGTCGTCGACGAGTCCGATGAGCCGCCACGATTCAGGTACCACATGTCGGTCCACAGCGGATCGTTCGGATCCGGATGTTTGCGGTGCGTGCGCGATTTGCTGACGTGCGTCTCGTCCGTGTCCGTCGTCTCGACGATCTCGTTGTCGTCGGTGTGACGTGTGAAGCGACGGTAGCCGCGTTTCACGCGACGCTTCGCAATCTGCTGCTCCATCCACATCACCGAGTGCTCGTGTTGCAACTGATTCGCCGACAGCGAACGCGTTTTTCGCGACGATCGCGTCTTTTTACGATCGTCACGAAACAGGTAGAACTCGTCGCCCGGAATGATCTGAAATCATGTTTTTTGTGATTTGACCTACTTTTCAGGGATTTGACCTCGCTTTCTTGATTTGACCTAGTTTTTGTCGGTTTTGACCTAGTTTCAAGGATTTGACCTACTTTGCTGGTTTTTGACCTAGTTTCAAGGATTTGACCTACTTTGCTGGGATTTGACCTACTTTGCTGGGATTTGACCTACTTTGCTGGGATTTGACCTAGTTTCAAGGATTTGACCTACTTTTCTGGGTTTTGACCTAGTTTCAAGGATTTGACCTACTTTCTTATGTTTTGAACTAATCTAGGTGAGTTGATCTACTTTTCCCGGTTTTGACCTACTTTTTGTGGGATTTGACCTAGTTTCGAGACTTTGACCTGCTTTTTGCAATTTTGACCTACTTTTCGTCGGGTTTCCCGATTTTCAGTGATTTGACCTACTTTCTGCCGGTTTTGACCTACTTTCAAAAATGTGACCCATTTTTCCCAATTTCGACCTAGTTTCAATGATTTGACCTACTTTTCTTCAGTTTTATCCGAAAATTAGAGATTTGACCTACTCGAAATAATTTGATCTACATCTTTTTTCATTCATCTCTCTAGCTTAGTCCTTCGTTCTTTTTTTTTGGTGGTAATACGACCCCTCACCCCCTTTCGTGACCTACACATGTTGAAATTTGATCTACACTTATTCATCTCTTTTCAGTCCGTGGTGCCATTTCATGCCGACTCACCGGTCCGAGATTGGTGTAGCCGTACTTGGCGGCGAGTCGCTGCGCGTCGTCGTCGCTTCCGCCGGCTATCCGCACCGCCCATTCGTTCGTGTACGTCCGACGCATCGGTGACGCCTTCGTCGAGATTGTCGTCGTCGCCGGATCGTCGTCGAACTCGAAGGTGTCAGTAGAAGAAGACGTGGAAGAAGAAGAAGACGTGAGTGCCTCCGCCGCGGCCGCCGTCGACGTCTTCATTAGTAGCAAGAAGAGGGCGAGTGTGACGATTCTTCGGAAGACGTGACGTCGTCGGAAGTCCATGTTGGGGTTAGTGATGGCTGATAGAAGGCGGCAGGGGATGATATGGAGGTGGAAAGAAGAAGACGTCGGATTATCGCATGTTGATGATGTGGATGATGTGGATGATGGATCGAATCGAAAAGTGGCCGTTTTGGTCTGAAAATGCTCAATGCTCGATAAATTTTCGAAACGGCCCCCTTTAAGTCCCACCGTCAACTTTTAAAGGCGCATATCTCGCGAACCGAAAGAGCTAGCCGAAAAGTGTCAACTATCGACATATAGCCAACAACATGTAGATCAAATTGTCAGTTGACACTTTTCGGCTATCTCTTTCAGTTCGCGAGATATGCGCCTTGAAAAGTTGATGACGGGGCTTAAAGGGGTGCGTTTTGAAATTGTGAAATGTAAAAATGAGACGAGGAAGAAGTTTCAGCGATTTCTAGCCGTAAAGGGGGTGGAAAAACGCAAGGAAAGGGGGAAAAAAGAAAGAGTTAGACGGCAAAAGGTATGGAAAACGAGAGAAAGAGAGAAATAGCTCCCACGCCGAAATTTATTTATTTATCGCGTGTGTGTGCTCTGTGTGCTCACTCTCTCTTCGGCTCTTTTTGGTTGGTTTCGAAAACGGCCTCCGGAATATGAAATGAGCAAGCGGACGCGATGTCACGGTCACACTTTGAACGGGGGACATCTCCCGTCACACAGCTCTTGCCGAAAAGCAGAAAAGAAGACCGGAACTTTGAGAGGAGCTCCAAGAAGGGGCTCCCTGGGGACAAGAAGAAGAAGGAACTTTTCTGCTCTTTTTTCGGGTGCTCGGCGAGCAAAACTCGAAACTTGTGTGTGTGTCACAATTTTTCAATGCTCCAGATTGGCTCCAGATTGCTCCGCCACGCCACGCCCTCACATTGCACTTTCGTCTTTTTTTTGATCTCGCGCGCGCGCGGGCTCAAGAGCTCATTAGGACTCTTTTGATGGAGGTCTTAAGGGGGGTCGAACAGCGAGCGAGTTGGCATGACGTGGCATCGTTGGAAACTACTAGATGAATAGAATACCCCACAAAACTCATCCACACAGCTGAAAGAGCCAGCTGTTCGACCCCCCTTTGGTCGAAAAAAAAGGTTGGCGATTCCAGCTGTGCGGATGAGTTTTATGGGGGGTCGTTGCGTCTACAAAAGTGCACAGACCTAATTGCCACGTCATGCCACGTCATTCTGATGCTGAATTCGCCAGCCGTTCGACCCCCCTTTGGTCAATGTCAAAAAACGATCTAAAGGGGGGTCGAACAGTTGAATTTCAGTCCAGTTTCCTAGAGTGTCACGTCATGCCGCGTTATGTTTTTCGACTAAAAGGGGGCCGTCTGTTTCTTGAAAAACGTTCAGTTTCAAAGAGAGTCGTGCCACGTCATGCCATGTCACACTCAGAATCGAGTGCAATTTAAGAAAAGCGAGAATCGGGAAAAGAAGGGGAAAAGAGGGGGGATATGTCCGTTTTGGGGGGTGTGGAAAAGTGGAGAGAAAGGAAGAGAGAGAGAGAGTGTCTCTTGTTTGTATGTTCAGCAAGGGGAAGGTGGTATCGTCGTCGGTGGAGGAGGAGGAGGACAGGAAAGTGAGACACAGAGGGAAAGACCACACACACAAAAGGAAGAACGAGAGAGAGAGAGAGAGAGAGAGCGAAACACAGCACAGAAAAGAGCAAACATGGTTGACCCCTCGAACCGGCCGAAAGGGGGGGACAGGTGTCGAATCGAATGGATTGGGAGAAGCCGAGGTGGTGATGATGATGTTGAAGGGGGCTCTTCATGGAATATCCACCTCTCTGAGCTGGACGGTCTCTCTTCTCTCTGATCTCTAATTCAGATAGCAGAGTTGTTGGCCGGAAGTGAGTTTTGACGATCCGGAACTCGGAAGACGGAACTCAGAAGACGGAAGACGGAATCATTTTGACTTTGACGGAAGTCGGAAATCGGAATGGTTTTTCTATTTTGACGGAAGTTGGAAGGCGGAAGTCGGAAGACGGAATTCCGGCTATCTCTAATCCAAATAGCACAGTTGTTGGACGGAAGTGGATTTTGAGATCCCGGAAGACGGAACTCGGAAGACGGAAGTCGGAATTATTTTGACTTTGACGGATGTCGGAAGTCGGAATGGTTTTTCTATTTTGACGGAAGACGGAATTCCGCCTGTCTATGGTTCAGATACCAGAGCTCGGAAGTCGGAATAAATAGAACTGTATTGAACTGGAAAATGGTTCCTATAGGAAAGAATTTCAACACGAAATTGGCGTAGACTTATGATAAACAACGCGTGATGCCGTAATTCCGGAGCGTTGTAAAAAAACAATTTTTTTTGAAAAAACGGATTTTTAACGGAAAATTCGTTTCAAAGGGGCCTAACTTCCGTGCCACCCATTTCTAAGCTACAAAAACCGGATTTTCAGATAGATCTCGTTGCGAGGAATCGATTCATATCCCAACTTGTTCATTTTCAACTATTCCCCGCTTTGCTACCGGCTGGAAAAGTCGGAAATCTCACAATCGCCGAATCAAGTCAAATTGGGGTATCAATCGATTTCCGGGATCAAGGCGGACCCGAAAATCGCATTTTTAATGTCCCTGGAAAGGTAACAAATGAGAAATTCCGGGTAATTACGGTACATTTCAGATTTGACCTACCATTTGGTCGTCAAAACCTCCACTCTTCCGTCCGAAACCAGGGTGAAAATGGAAAAATGTGCGGGGGTTTCAGGACGAAAAAACGAAAAAAGAGCACGTAAAGATGGGGGCAAAAAGGTCGAATTTCAGTTTTTGTTGGGCGAGCGGGGGGTGAAAACGACGAAAAATGTGCTCTTTTGTGCTCTTTTTTGTCGGTCGCTTTCAGTGGAAGAGGAATAAGTTAGGCCACCACGGCCTCCTCTAGTTAGTTAAAAGGGGTGGGGTAGATCAAATGGTGTGTGATGACACGTGTCATCATCTTTTGATCTACAACAGATGGGAAAGTGAAGATAATGATGATGACGTGGCAGTAAAAGTGGGCGTGGCTTAGGGTGGGATCTCGAAATACCTCCCCCCTTTAAGGGGGGTGAAAACGAGGATCTACCACATGACCAAATATGTAGATCAAGAGACACATCTTCTTTATAAAGGGGGGCCGAAAAGTGAAACATCAGCGAGCTCACTATCAGAAGGGGGCTCCCCCTTATGATATCCGGAATCTAGAATCCGCGTTAATTCGGATTACATGGATGGATTCCGATGGATTTGAAAAAGATTGAGATATAGAGAGAGAGAGAGAGAGAGAGAGAGAGAGAGCACTAAAAGCAAAACCAAAAGCAAAACGAAGGAGATCCAAAGCGGAAAGGGGGTATCGATTTCCCAGAAGCACCCCCTTTAACTCGGTTTTCCGAAAATTTTCAATGACACACAGGAATCTGGGAAAGCTTCCTCTTTTCTCGGAAAACCGCCTCCTTTCTTATTTTTCTTGTCTTTCCATTAGATTAGGCGTCTGAGAAGCGAAGGAGAAGGCTCGAATTGAATTAGAGAACGACCCCCCTTCCCCCGCCGGCGCCAAAATAACGGAAATCTCAAGTTTTGCCGCCTAGAAAAAGGGGGCGTGGCCAAAAGTTTTGATCTACCACTTCCGACCGTAGTTTTGACCTATCGCATATCGGTTTTCATACACTTTTCGCTACTAATGACCATTGTGCGCGCGGCGACCGGAAGGACACGCCGTTAGTTGACCTATGCAAGTTTTGATCTACCGATCCGCAGGGGTAGGTCAAAAAGTGGAGCGCACTTTTAGTCTACAACTCATAAAATTGAATAGAAACGCAAATGTGACAGGTGGAAACGGAAACTTTTTGATCTACCTACCTCTCTTTTTGAGTTGAAGAAGTAGGTCAAATCACTAGGACCTTACTGTCACCATCAAAGGGGTGTGATCTACAAACTCGAACATTTGGTAGATCAAATATATGTTTGAATTTGATCTACCTTTTTCTATTTGAACCAGGGCTGGTCGGAATGCCAAAGTCGGAATGCCAAAGTCGTTTCGAGGTTTCGAAATTCCGAAATTTGAAAAGTCGGAAGATTTCGAATTTCGGAAATTTCGTTTTTTCAAAATCCGGAATATTTCGGATTTCGAAAATTTCGTTTTTATGAAAGTCGGAATATTCCGAAATTTCGAAATTTTAAAAGTCGGAATGTTTCGGAATTTCGAATTCCGAAATTTCGGAATATTTCGCTTTTCGAAATGCTCAAAACACGATAAAAACCATGTTATTAACAACAAAGTTTTCACTACCCATTTATACCGCCTCTTCTGCTGTTACTTCGCACTTTTAGGAAAGGAGAAGATTGCCTATTTTAAAATATTTTCAAACGAAAGTTTATTTGAATTTTCGTTTCGAAATTTCGAAATTTTGGTCCGAAATTTCGAAAATTCGAGACGAAATTTCCAAAAAGTCGGAACGAAATTTTTTTCGAAATTTTGTTTCGAATTTTTTTTTCCGAAATCTCGGAATTTCGAAGTCGGAATGTTCAAAAGTCGGAACGAAATCCGAAACGTTTCGAAAGCAAAAAAAAGCGAAATTCGGAATATTTCGATACATTTCGATTTCGTTCCGACCAGCCCTGATTTGAACTGAAGTAGTAGATCAAACCAATTGGAGCATGCTCTCCCACTCAGAAGATTATGATCTACAAACTCGAGCAATAGGTAGATCAAACATGTTTGAGTTTGATCTACAACAACCTCTCACCCTTTGAACTTGAACCGAAGTAGTAGATTAAACCATTTGCCGCATGATTTGATCTACAAACTCGAACATTGGGTAGATCAAACACTTTCAAACTTGATCTACCGTGATCAATAGAGCCGAGAGAGCGCGCGAGCGCAGGGAGCGGCGCTCGGCTCGCCAAGAGCAACAACCCAAAAAAAGGGAGTGCCTTGTCAGAAAAGGGACACAGTGGGAAGGAGGGGGGAAACAAACAAAGAAGGCAACGAAAAAGGGAAGGAGGGGGGAAACATTCGAAAAGTGTTCAATCCATCAAAAAACCCGACAGGGGTCTTCTTTCTCAAGGCCTTCCACTCTTTTTGGCATTTTCTGTCTCCCTAAAACCGAAGTATAGGAATGGAAACCCAAAGGGTGGGAAACTGTGAAACCCGGTATTTCAGCCCTTATATCTCGGAAACTAAAAGAGCTAGCGGAAAAGTGCCAACTGACAAAATGTTCCTGACAACATGTAGATCAAATTGTCAGTTGACACTTTTCCCCCACCTCTTCTAGTTTCCAAGATATGGGGGCTAGAAGACCGTAGTACAGATTTCAGGACGAACTATACGAAATGGAAGGCGCCGCGCAACCCGAAATTCTGGAGAAGAAGAAGACGTCCACGACGCCGCCGCCGCGAAGAAAAAAGAGAAAAAGAAGACGTCGTCGCTTCTCGAAAAGAATCGGAGGAGAAACGCGCAGAAAGAGAGGGGAGTGGTTGGGGTGGAAGGGGGGGAGTTCATTAAATTAATTAAGTGGGGGGACCCTTCAATTCCACTTAATCGGGGGGTGGTGCTCTTCTTCGCCTTCTTCTTCTGCGTCGTTTGGACAGAGGGGGGACCACTTGCCCATTGTGGACACACGCGATGGAGGGGGGTTCCCGCCAAAAGAAGAGAGGGGTCTCTCTTCTCAAGTGGACCCCCCTTCCCCCTTCCTTTCGAGAACTTTCGAGTGTGTCCCCACCCCCTTAATCTGACAATCCCTTCACCATTCATGTGCATACAAACCGAGCTACATAGCTGGCTTACCGTATTCGAGCCCCGTGCTCTTGCTTCTAGGGCTCTTATCTTGCGAACTGGAAGAGATGGGGGAAAGTGTCAACTAACAATTTGATCTACTCATTGTCAGCTTTATTTTGACAGTTGACACTTTTTGGCCAGCTCTTCTAGTTTCCGAGATATGAGCCAAAGTAGCTCGGGCGGGGGGTCGATTAGGCTTGGCAACACTGTTTGACCCAAAAAGTCGTTGAAAGAGCATAACCATCAGAGCTATCAAAAAGTGGTCAATTGCAGCGTTGTAGAGCACAAAAAGAGCTACAAGTTTGCAGTTGACACTTTTTTGATTGCTCTTTTGGTTGCCGAGATAAACGACATTCTTTACGGTCAGAACTGAACCGGCCTTTGAGAGGGCCTTGGAATTCAAAAAATGGGTCTTTAGGTGTAGATTTACGGGGATTTTACACGACTAAAACCTCGTAAATCTACACAAAAAACCAGCTTTTTTTCCAAGTTTCCATAATTTCAACGCCCTCTTATCGGCAGGTTCATGAAGCTGGAAATCAGCATCAAAATCGATAATCAAATGAAATTTGAAAAAAAAAAACGGAAAATTGTTCATAATCAGACCATTTCGATTGAAAAACGTGGTAAAACTGGCGGAATTAGATGGTGTCAGCTGATGATATCACCTCACAAAAAAACAAGACAAAAATCAGAAAATTGACAGTGTGCTCGTAGGGAATTGAGCAAAAAAAGGAAAAAAAGCGAAAAAATAATAGAATGGGCCCAAAAAATGACAAAAAAGCGCGAAAATTGTCTCGAAATGGACAGTTTGCTCTCTTTTTCTCTCATTTTTCCTTATCTTTCGAAAAATTTTGTCGATTTTCCGTTATTTCGCCGCTTTTTCGAAATACAGATAGATAACAAAAAACCCCCCGACACACATTTTCGTTTCGTTTCGTTTTCGCGCCCAATTTGACACACCACTGGCTACTAGAACATTGAATATATGTGGGGGAATAAAAAAGAGAATAGGAATAGCGGTGTGATGATGGGAAGGTCACCACTACTACTACCATTGGGGGGAAGAAATAGCGGCAGTAGTGACTGGGACTGAGGAAAAGGGGTGTAATTAACCGTTTAGAGGAGAAGAAGACGATGACAATACGTGGACAGATAGTGAGTCACTAGAGATGGGCGGCCCTTAGACCGGCACCCAAAACCCCCAAAATCGTAAGGGTCCCCCCTGTGGATTTTCGAAATTTCATTTTAAAATTAGAGGGTTGAAAATAAGACCGGCATGCCGCTCTAATACAGGCTTTACGGTATAAGTATTTTCCGTCGCGGTCTCGGTTTCGCGGGGTCGCCGAGTTTCGGGTTCTCCGGACTCCTCTCGGACAATGTGACGGACTCCTTTTGGACAATGTGTTTTTTCGGCGATTTCATCGGATTTTTCGATTTTTTTCCAGATGGACGGTATTGTTGAGAGGTTAGACAACAAAAAACCCTCTTTTTCAGCTGAATAGCCGGGAAATAGGGAACAATTTTATTGTCGTTTTTTTCGGGGGGAACCCTGTGAACTTCCACGTATGCCGAAATTTGAGGGCGTGGCCAATTTGCAAGTCTCGCACGGTTGAAACTGCGCCCATTGCGTTTTTTGGTTTTCCACGTGGGTCCACCAATCAGCGCGCGTGACCTTGTCTCAGAAATGAGGTGATTGGCGGAGCCACGTGGAAAAACAAAAAACGCAATGGGCGGGAGTTTCAACCGTGCGAGACTTGCAAATTGGCCACGCCCTCAAATTTCGGCATACGTGGAAGTTCACAGGGTTCCCCCCGAAAAAAACGACAATAGGAAAAACGAGATAATTATCGATTTTATAACTGATTAAACGGTTGAAAATAACATTTTCAATTAAAATTTTTGTGAAAATCGCAAATTTTCTATCGATTTTTTAAAAATTATCGTTTTTTGGGCATTCGTTTCAAAACCCTGCGGAAGAAACTCGTGATGCGCCTTTAAACCCTACAGTAATCAGCGAATTTTCGAATCTTTGAATTTCCAGCCTTTCAAAGCGGATATCTTGAAAACCAGAGAAGCTAGCGGAAAGTTGTCAACTGACAATTTGATCTACATGTTGTGAGGTACATTTTGTCAGTTGACATCTTTCCGCCAGCTCTTCCAGTTTTCGAGATAAACGAGTTCAAAGCTCAGACTTCAGTTCGTTAGTCGTTAAAATGTTAAAATAAAAGGCTGACGGGCAACAATTGCGATTATTATTATTCAACTTCTCGGCGTTCAATGTTAAAGGGGGGTGAGAATAAGATGGAACACCCCGTCGTCAGATGGACGGAAGGACGGAAGATAGCGAGAGAGAGAGAGAGCATGTGGTGTGTACTAACGGTGGGGGTTCTTCTGGTAGTACAATTGGAATATATAAAAGAGTGTGAGAGAGAGAGAGAAAAAGAGAGAAACAAAGAGAAAGAAAAGCGTATGTGTGAAGTGTGGCGGTGGGTGCGAGAGAGTGTGATAAGAGAGACGCAGAGACAAAGGTAAGGTTCGGTTTTTGTTTCAAAGCGGCACAACTTCCGTGCCACCCATTTCTAGGCCACAAAACCCGGATTTTCAGATAGATCTCGTTGCGAGGAATCGATCAATACCCCAACTTGACCATTTTCAGCGTTTCCCCGCTTTGCTACCGGCTGGAAAAGTCGGAAATCTCACAATCGCCGAATTAAGTCAAATTGGGGTATCAATCGAAGTCTGGGATCAAGGCGGACCCGAAAATCCAATTTTCAATGTCCCTGGAAGGGTAACAAATGAGAAATTTCGTGAATTTTAGATTTGACCTACCATACGGTCGTCAAGTGTCAAAAACGGGGGAAATCGGCGAGAAAAGTGCTCTCTGGAGCTCTTTTTTGTCGGTCGCTTTCAGTGGAAGAGGAATACGCGAAAATGGCCCGCGTGGGGGAAAGTTAGGCCACCACGGCCTCGTCTAGTTAATTAAAGGGGGTGGGGTAGATCAAATGGTGTGAGTGACACGTGTCATCTTTTGATCTACCCATGTACCTACCCCCCCCCCCCCCCTTTATGCGCACGTGAAAACAAACAGATTGGAAAAGTGATGATAATGACGATGACGTGGCAGCGAAAGTGGGCGTGGCTTGGGGTGGGATTTCGAAATACCTCCCCCTTGAGAGTCCTCCTCGTCAGTTTCCAGTTAGTCACCCCCTTTTTTTGAAGGCCCTCTCTGACGTCGTACGGGTTTGGGAGTTAATCGTGCGGAAAAACGGACGACCAGCGAATGCCCCCTAAAAAAAGGGGGGGGGGGTTCAATGGGGAGGGGAAGGTGGCCTAGAAAAAGCTAGGCCATGCGAAAAGGTTCGATGGCCTAGGAAAGGCTATAGATCTAGGAAACCGTCGATGGCCTAGGAATAGCTAGGCCACCCAAAAGGTTCGATGGCCTAGAAAATAAAGATTCTAGGTCAAGGACATGGGAGCTAGAAAAGCAGCGCTTTGATGGCCTAGGAATAGCTAGGCCATACAGTAAACTTTGATGGCCTAGAAAATCAAGATTCTAGGCCCCGCGACCTAGAAAAAGCAAGGCCATGCAAAAAACCTTCCCTGGCCTAGAAAACCCCCCTCTAGGCCACCAATCGGCCCCCCTTAGTCGAGCCTAGCCAACAAAAGACGAAGACGAAGAAAATCCGAATGGCCTAGAAACCCCCCGCTCCCCCAAAAATATCCATTATTATTATGATTCATGTGATTTATTCATTCATTAATTCAAAAAGAAAAAAAAAAACAAATCCACACCAAAATCCCCGAGCGATAAGCGGCAAAAGAGAGAAAGAGATTAGCATATAGAAAAGGGGGGTGTGGATCGTCAAAAAAAAACAACTAACAACCAAAAATGGGAGGGACAAAGAACACGTATAAGAAGAAGAAGAAGAAGGGGAAGGGGGAGATGATGATGATGATGATGGGAAAGATGAATAATGAGGTGAGAAAAGACAGAGAGAGAGTGAGGAGAGTGGAGAGACGCAGACACACTCTCTCTCCCACACCCCCCTCCCCTCTCTTAGCTAGGGGCCCCGGCGGGAGGGATTATGACGATGACAGGTGGCTCTCTCTCTCTCTCTCTCTCTCTCTCTGTGCTCTCTCTCTCTCTCTCCCGCGGGCAGCCCCCCACGTCCCCCCCGGGACACGATGGGGGCTCATTGAGCACATCTCTTCGGGACGGGCTCACTCGCTAGCACACACACACACGCAATAGTGTGTGTGTGATATGGGAAGGAGGGGCGACAGCCGAAAAGATACATTTCGATTCGCTGTTTGCTAGTAGTAAGCAAATGCGCTCCACAGCGAAACTAGAGAGAGTGTGCAGTGGAGCGCGTTTGCATTGGTAGGAAGCCTGGGAGTATGCGAATGCGCTCTATTGCACACTTTTTGAAAGCAAGCGAAACTAGAGAGTGTGCAGTGGGGCGTGTTTGCGTTGGGAACCGTTGGTATGAATCTGGGCCCACCAAATGCGCTCTTTCGCACTTTTTCTTCTTGAAATGACGATGAGTGGGTGTTCGATAGAGCGCGTTTGCATTGAGAACCCATTTGACACGTTGATATGAGCTAAGGGGATGCAAATGCGCTCTATTGCACTCTTTTTTGAAGACGAAAAGTTGGTGTTCAGTAGAGCGCATTTGCATCCAAAACCGCTAGGCCCACCAATCGCGCTCTATTGCACTACTTCTCAATGAAACAATACTAGGGAAAGTGCGGTAGAGCGTGTTCGCATCTAAAACCAAGCGGACGCGTGAGACAGTGCAAATGCGCTCTATTGCATCGGCTTCTAGCGAACCGATTTGGCTGTAATTTCAGAAGAACATTGAACTGAAAGTGTCGTAAAAACTGGCGAAGAGAGTGGAAATTTGATCGAGCGGGAGCCGAGATACGGTCGATTCCGTTCTCTGTTCAACGAAAAACAAGGAACAATCAGAACGAAATCAGTGAGAAATCGGGAGGAGGAAACCGAAACGAGTTTCCGAAACCACCCCCCTTTATCCGCCTTTCCGCTTTCCCCCCAAAAGTGGATGAAAACGGAAAAAGTGGTAGGAGGAGGAGGAGGAAACGAGGAAGAAACTAATGAAGTTCTTGTTGGTCTCTCTCTTGTTCGTTTTTCCGAGAGAGAGGAATCCGTTTCTGGTTTCGAAGAACAACCTTTGTTGGGGCCTAGAAAACCGAAACACGAAGGCGAGAAACCTCGGCCATGTGGTTTGAGGGCCTAGTTGGTTGGAGTAGGATGGCCTAGGAAACCAAAAGCGAAAAACCTCGGCCATGTATGCCAATGGGCATGGGCGATTGGAATCTGATGGCCTAGAAACCCAATCCTCGGCCATATATTCTATTGGGCCTAGATAGTTGAAGCTGATGGCCTAGAAAACTAGAAAGCGAAAAAAGCCCGGCCATGTGGTTTGGGGGCCTGGAAGATTGGGAACTGCTGGCCTAGAAACCCACACATCGACCAGGGAGGGCCGAGAATCCTCAAACTTTGGCCATGGAAGTATAGCGTCCCGGAAGATTTCACACTGGTGGCCTAGGAAACTAGAAACCGAAAAACCTCGGTCATTGAACCGTTTGGGCCTGGGGATGGCCTAGGACCTTCAAACTTCGGCCATGCTGGCCTAGAAACCAAAAACCTCGTCCACGAGAGCTTTTGGGCCTTAATAGTTGGAAACTGATGGCCTAGAAACCCAATTCTAGACCATGTGGACTTGCGGCCTAGAGCTGAAGGTAGATCAAAAGTAGATCCTTGTGGCCTAGGTTTCTGGAACCGAATGGCCTAGAAACCAAAACCTCGGTCATTCAGGCTTTCGGGCATAGGTTTTTGAAGCCAGACGGCCTAGAACCCCAAACAGCGGCCATTGTGGGTCTTCGACATATTTGATTTAAAATTTATGGCCTAGAATCCCCAATCCTCGGTCATGTGGCCGTGGGAGCCTAGAACAGGAAGGTAGATCAAAAGTAGATCGAAATTCGAGATGATTGAAATCTGATGGCCTAGAAGAAACAAAACTTCGGCCATGTGGACTTGTGGCCTAAAGTGATTGAATATGATGGCCTAGAAACCCAAACTTCGGCCATGGTAGCTTTCGGGCATCGGTGTTTGGAAACAGATGGCCTAGAACCCCCCGAATCCTAGGTCACGAGAACCCGGCGGCCGCGAACAGCGGGGGAAGGTAGATCAAAACTCGAAATTGAATAGAAATACGAGAGACAATTGAGATTGATATCTTGTCTTGTTGTGCTCGGGAAGTGCCACAATTGTTAACACACAAACGAGATGATGATAAAAAAGAAGAAAAAGACACTTGTTTCTCTCTCTCTCAACTGAATGGAGCGCGGATGAGTGTGGGAATTTGCTGACTAGTGAGTGTTGTACTACACAACAACACAACCAAAACCCTCCACTTTTCCACTTCTCTGCGTCTCTCTCTCTCTCTCTCTCTCTCTCTCTATTCCTATGTCGACCCCCCTTTAAAATGTGAGAACTCGCCTATAAAATCCCATTCCACTTTCCCCCCACCCTCAGGTTCTCTCTCTCTCTCTCATAAAAAGTTTTCCTTTCAATTCCGAAATGGTGTTTTCGTCGGGAAGGGGGGGACAAGAAGAACACGGATCGCCTTCCTTTCCCCGACAATGCAAACGCGCTCTATTGCACTCGTCGCGAAGTGCGATGGAGCGCGTTTTATTTCTCGTCGAACTTCGATAATGCAAACGCGCTCTGCTGTACTTTTTGCCGCCAAAAAGGCAAGATAGAAAGTGTGCAATGGAGCGCATTTGCAACTTTTTCGAATTTCAAGTTCCCACGAGAATGCAAACGCGCTCTATCGTACATTTGCCGTTAAACTGATAAGATAAGGTGTGCAATAGAGCGCGTTTGCAATTTCGTCGAATTTTCGGTTCCTCGACAATGCGAACGCGCTCGATTGTACTTTTCGCGCCAAAAAGGCAAGAAAGGAAGTGTGCAATGGAGCGCATTTGCAACTTTGTCGATTTTTTGGTTCCTGCAAACGCGCTCTACTGTACTTTCGCCGTAAAACTGATAAGAGAAGGTGTGCAATAGAGCGCATTTGCGTTTTTGAAGGATTTCAAGTTCCCCGACAATGCAAACGCGCCCTATCGTACTCTCGACGCGGAACCGCCCAGAAAGTGTACAATAGAGCGCATTTGCATCATTGCTACAAAACAAACCGAATCGGGGCTGTTTTGGCGCGTCAAAACGGCGAAAAAGGGGGAGCGAGCCGGAAAATGGATGACGGATCGTGCCTTCTTCTTCTTGTTTTGACCGAAAAACCCTCCCTCCCTCTTTTTTCCGGCTTTTTAACTGGGGGACTGAAAATGGCTGAAAATAGCTGAAAATGACACTGGAACACCCCTGGCAGAAGTTCGGAATTCACGAGAAGAACGATTTGTGGGGGTGGGAAAACTGGAACCCCCTCACGAGGAGGCAAGAAGAAGAAGACGTCGGAGGAAGAAGGCGTCAGCGGGATAATTGCCATTCTGACATTCAGGTGTGTGTGTGTGTTTGTCAAATAGCCCCCACCCAACTGGACACACACAGAGACTTTGAAAACGGCGGCAAGTGGCCAATTTTCAATTTTCAGACACTCTCACCCTCACAACTTTTGAGCCGCCTGTTTTTAGACTCCACAACTAGGATTTTCAGATAGAGCTCGTCGCGAGGAATCGATTCATACCCCAACTTGACCATTTTCATCGATTCGCTGAAAAGTTATGGCAAGTTATAGGGGGTGGAGCCAAAATGAGCTGGGAAAGTGCTCGGAATGGCTCAAAACGGGCAAGTTGGGGTATGAATCGAATCCTCGCAATGAGCTCTGTCTAGTTAAACTATGCAAAACACTCAAAGTCTGCAGAATGAAAATTTGTGCGGCGGCAAAGCAAAAACCGATCAGATACAACCGGAAAGGTGTTTAGGCTGGCAAATCATAGCGGCCTCTAACGTTTCCCTTTCAAAGTTGCAATTTTCAGTTTCCTCACCTCGCAACGATTCCATTGATACCCCGACTTGCCCATTTTGAGCCATTCCGAGCACTTCCCAGCTCATTTCGGCTCCACCCCCTATAACTTGCCATAACTTTCCGGCAAATCGATGAAAATGGTCAAGTTGGGGTATGAATCGATTCCTCGCAACGAGCTCTATCCATTCCGACTAAATAAAGTGGTGGGAACTCGCAGAATCAAAAGTTGTGCCGCTTCAAAGGTAAGACAGGCCAGACAACCGACTACTGGCCACAAAACGGGAAGGAAACGGAGAAGAATAAGCAGAAGCAAAAGCAGAAGCCGTAGCTGTGTGTGTGAAGATCAATCAAAACGCAGAATTGCCGCAATGCGCCGTCCTCCTCCTCCTCCTCCTCAGTGTCCGGAAAAAGCGCGCGCGCGCGACGGCGTCGGCCATCTGGCGCATATAATCTCTCTCTCGAGATTTCCCATTCAATTCTTCATCTTCGGAACGGTTTTCAAAGGACACACACACACGTACAAAAGTGAAACGAAAGAAGATGTCAAGAGAAGAAGACGTTTTGGTAGATCACAAAACAGAACCATAACACACACACACACACAATTTGATCTACTCTACTAAAGATGGGCGGGAATTCGAATATTGGCCAATTTGCCATGAGGCCCCTCTCGAGTGTCTTTCTCCCTGAGGCGTTTTAAATTGAAAATTAGCATTTCGCGCCTCTTCTCTTCCCCTTTCATAAGAAGAAAAGTGTCGAAATGCGTTGCTCTCGTCGCTTTTTATCGAAATGAGCCATCTTTAGGGGTCCCCGGGGGGGGAGCTGTGGAGGGAGGGAGGGAAGGGGCTGATATAATAAATTTGAACTGGAAAGGAGATGAGGAAGTGAGAATTTGCAATTTCTGAATAGAAAACAGAGGCGAGGAACCGAACCCGCGACCCCTCGCCCGCCACGCCAACGCGTAACCGACTGCGCCAAACACGCGCATCACAGAACAGGTGTTCAGGGCGGTGATAAAGACGCGCTCATCGCCGCCCAGCGAGCTTCAATTTTCCACAATAACAATAAAAATACACGCCAAATTTTCGGACAAATTAGCCGCGATAATTGGGAGGGATAGGAGGAATAGAATTCGATTATTTTGGGCGGCAATTCAAATAATTCAATTTGAGCTCGAGGCAGGAAGCCACAGCTGACGACACGATTTACTGGAATAACAACAACAACAACGACAAACATTTTCAAATTTCCCGCCAAAAAGTGAACGAAAAGGAGAGAAACTACAGTAATCCTGCTCTTTTTGAGCTCTCACGGAGCAAAAGAGCAAGAGAGAGAGAGAGAGAGAGAGCACAAAAGGTGCACACATTGGATATTAAAAGGGCACGCCTACTGCATTTTCCCGACGACGACGCCTTCTTTCATCTGAATCTGAAAGCGAAGGCGTCGTCAACAGGAGACACACTGAGATTTCATTTCAATTCATGCATATTGAATCGTGGGGCTTCTGTGTGTGTCAGCCAGAGTAGTGACGAATCGGAAGGAGAAGAAAGAGTGTGAAATTCAATTTCGACACAACGTCTTCTGCTTCTACAACGTCGTCGCCGTCGACCGCTTCTTCCTCCTACTTCTTGTTGCAGAAGACGTCCAAACGTCCAAAACGTGTCTCCGGACGTCTTCTGCTGCAAAGAGTACGAGGCGGAGCACAAGAAGAAGCAAAAGCAGAGAGGACCATGTTTTTCGCGGGAAACGGAAAGGGGGGGGGGGGGCAAAGAGACAAAAGAATAGATATATATATGTGAAAAATGGGTGTATTATTCGAAAACAGCGCGCGAGGAAACGAAAAATGGAGAGAGAGAAGGAACCCGCACAATTACAGCCAACAAAGAGAAAAGAAAAAAATATCGGATGATGATGGGGGGAGACAAAAAAGAAGAAGAAGAGAAGGAACAAAGGTATAAAGCTAGGAGAAGAGAGCGAGTCGCCTAGAAACAAGGGTAAAACACTGGGAGGGAGTGGGTGCATTCTAGAATCTTCTAATCGAGATGTTCTATATTCTATCGTTCTATCGTGATGTCGTCGACGATGACGTCGTGGGCGGTTGTGGTGCTGCTCCTGTGCTCGCGGTAGATGGTGAAGGCGTGGAAGTAGAAGAACAAGAAGACGTCGGTTTGGCGGCAGCGGCCGATGTCGTCGCACTCCATGACCTCAGCTTGTCCGACATTTCGTGCACTTCGGAGCTCACCTGAAACCAAGGGGAATGTGCTCCTAGAGCTTCTTTTCCACAAGTTCGGAGCACTAATGGACCTACCGTAATACCTGTAGAGACCCTTACTACTATGTATTTTGGGGTTTCTGATACAGGTTTTACGGTTGTAAAAGTTGATGCGCCTTTAACTTTTCATTGAAATCTCCTGAAAAGTTAAAGGCGCAGGAGCTTTTCGGGCGCGTGGGTCTCGCCGCGACTTTTTGGACAAGCCCGTTCTTTGCTGCCTCCCTACCCCCAATCTGATGGTGTTGGAGTGATAAAAGTAGGATGCTACTCTGATCAATCTTTGCACACACATTACACCCTCCGATACCAACAACAAAAAGTGATCTGTGCGTGTCTTGTTTGCGAGTCAAAGATCACAATTCACTCGGATCGTTTTCGATAAGAAATGGCGTTCCGGGAGCTTAGAAACCCAAACTAAACTACGAAATTGTCGTCGATTTCGCGATTTCTAACCATTTTCAGGCGGTCTGAGGGGTTTCTCAGCTGAATTCCGAGCGCACCTTTGTCGAGATCGCCTCGTACTCCTTTTTGAGATTATCGATGACCCACTCGACGCCCTGTCGTCCCTGCAAGAAAAAACGCGGGGGCTCATTTTTGTGCTCGAAGGCGCGCATGCTCACTTTGCTCGCGTTCTGCGAGTAGATGCTCAGAAATGTGCGCTCGCAATAGTCGGCGAACGCGGGAAGCGTGATCGTGACGATGACGTCCTGCTTCAGAATCGTCTTGTTCGGGTCCTCGACGTGCGGTGTGTACGTCAACTTCTCGTCGACTCGCAGGAACGACGAGCCGTTCAACTGCAAACGAATTTATCGCATTTTTCTCGAAATCGCATTCTCCTAATTTTTGTTACATTGCGCGTCGTCAGCGAAAACTCTTTCTTCGTCGGATCAATCACCGTGTACTCGTGCGAATATTGTGTTCCCGAGAAGCCTGTCAGCTGAAAAATAAAGAAAGTGTGATTTGTTATCGAAAAACAAGTGAAAAACACGTGAATCTCGCGGATTTTCGACCTACTTTCGTCGCCCAGGAGGGGATGCTGAAGTGCGATTGAATGATGCGTTCGGTGAGAATTTTGCCCGCTTCGAGCGTCTGCTTGACGACGTCGATGCCCGTGACGGCTCGATTCAACGGATTCGGATACTTTTTGAACGCCGCCATCGCCACCGTCTCCCATTCGTGACTGGAAATGCGAATTTTCGAGTTTCCAGACAGTTTTTTCAATCGAAAACTCGGGGAAAACTCACTCAAAAGTGTGCTCGCTGGACCAGATTCGCATCGTTTCGTCGCGTTGACTTGGTTGCACTGAAAAACGGCGGGAAAAGTGAGTGGAACGAGAAGGAGAAGGAGTTTGCGGAAAAGAAGATATTTAGTTTGCCGAGAAGGAAGAGTGACACAGAAAAAAAGATAAGAAAGAGCGACGGACACAAAGAACAGGCGGCGCGAACTTTGGATTCGGCGGGATCCACGAGGAGCTCATGGGGGGTTTTTCGGGCTTTTTCGATGAGAGAACACATGTTTTTCAGTGATTTGTGAAAAATATTGAAAAAAAACTGCAATTTTTCCTACTTTCTACTGGAAAACGGGAAAACGCGCTCAAAATCAACGGAGAATCAGATTTTAATTTTCGAAAAAAATTTCTGGCAACATTTTTGGATTTAAAGGGAGGAGCTCCAATTTCATAGCTTTTTCGATGGGAAAACATCTATTTTTCCGTAAAAATTGAGAAAAATTCGCAAAAAATGTCATTTTTTCCCGAAACAGACAGAAAAATAAAACTTCAATTTTCAAAAAAAAAGGTTTGTTTTCTGGCAAAATTTTTGGAAAGAGCTCTAATTTTATGGCTTTTTCGATGAGAAAACACATTTTTTCAGTAATTTATGAAAAATAGTCGCTAAAAACGTAAATTTTCCTCTAATTTTGACTGGAAAACGAGCTGAAAAGCGGAAAAAACATCAGATTTTAATTTTCGAAAACGTTTTTGAATTCGGCGGGAGGAGCTCGAGTTTTATAGCTTTTTCGATGAGAAAACACATGTTTTTCAGTAACTTTTGACAAAAAATCGAGAAAAATCTCTTTTTCTCTAATTTTTACTGGGAAACGCACTAAAAAGAAACGAAAAAAAATATTTCAATTTTCGAAAAAAAAAGGTTTTTTTTCTGGCAAAATCGGTGGTTTTTCCACTCTTTTCTCCTTCTCTCGCCCATATTTTTGCGTCATTTTGATAGTACTAGAGGGGCCAGAGAACGAAAAGGGCTGAACTTTGGCATT
Organism: Caenorhabditis afra; assembly: GCA_963570955.1. Classification (NCBI taxonomy): domain Eukaryota; kingdom Metazoa; phylum Nematoda; class Chromadorea; order Rhabditida; family Rhabditidae; genus Caenorhabditis; species Caenorhabditis afra. The sequence goes on from OY751532.1 coordinate 8,492,938, forward strand.
GAAAGAGAGAGAGTCGCATGTCGTCATTCCCTCTCAAACACTCCCCCCCCACATGTGACCCCCCCCCCCCGTTTATTTGTTCATTGATGACGAAATTGGCGTTTTCTAGACGGTTCTTTCGTTGGAATTTCAGATCGAGAAGTCATGGGTTTCCTGGGGACATTGAAATTTAAAAAAATGTTTAGCTTTTAAATGTTTGGTGGAATTTTTGGAACGAGATTTCTAATAGTTGCTCGATTTTTTTTCACTTCAACACGGAAAAAAATGAAGATTTTAGGAAGAGCGATGAGAAACTATTTTTTTTTTTTGAAAAAATACGAATTTCTGGTGTCTAGCGGTGTTTTTATGTCGCTTGGCAACAAAAATAAACAAGATTGCGCACAAAAGAACGCATTTGCAACACAAAAAAATGTCGAGAAACGCGAAAATAAGCGAAAAATGGGCGGAAATTCAGAGAAAAAGCCGGTAACGACACTCCGAAATGACGGCGCGTGTTGTTTAGCGGGACAGTCTGCGTCGTTTCGGAGCGTCGTCTCCCTCATTTTTCTTGATGCAATTTCAGATTTCGCGATTTTTCTCGAATTTTCTCCCTATTTTTCATAAAGATTTTTGTTTCTTTCAATAGAAAATTACATTCCGATCATTTTGATGCCAAAAACCTCGATTTCAGTCCGACAGTTTCCGAGAAAATCGCGTTTTCCCTAAAAATGATGTAATCTCGAATCCTAAAATTTGCGAATTTTCAGAAAAATGGGTTGGTTCGGATTCGGCGGCAGCTCCAGTGACACGCCCGGCTCGTCAGTCGGCACCTCGTCCGCTCCCATCGATCTCAGCGCCGGTATGAACTTCTCTGTGCCCGGATTCGATGCTCCACCGGTATTTTTGCAATTCTCGCTGGATTTTTCGCAACTTTACTGTTCATTGCAGCCAGAACCGGTGCCAGACCATTCTCCGTTTCCGGCAGCGCCGGTGCTAGCCCTCGATCAGCTCAAATCGGCCGGCGTCAACGTTTCACGGCAGATGACGCCCTACGTGCAGATGGATCCGTCGATGTTCGTCTCGAAGCAGCCGCAGTACATTATGCCGGAAGGCGGTGTCGCCGGCAAAGGAAAATTCGAGTTCGCGCTCGGACACATCGGGTAGGAAGCGAAATTAGCATCTATTCATTCCGAAATCGACGCTAATCTTTCTTCCTAACAGGTGGGCCGTCGGCGGCGCGTTCGGAGCGGGATGTGCTCGCGGAGCGCTCGGCGAGCTGCTCAACCCGGAGACGCGCAAGATGGCCGGCAAACCGTGGATGACGAGAATGGTGAACGCGACGATGAAGCACGGATCGGGATTCGCGCAACCCGCCGGCGCCATCGTCTTCATGTATTCTGCCCTCGAGATCGGACTTCGTTCGGTGCGCGCAGAAGATGAGCTGAACGGATTCGGCGCCGGAGCACTGACCGGAGCCATCTATCGATCGCCGCATGGCCTGAAGGCATCCGGCATCGGAGCGCTCGTCGGACTCGGAATCGCCACCGCGTGGACTCTCTCGAGCACCGACTCCAGACAACGGCTCTCCGAAATGTTCTCAAATCACTGATCTTTGAATTGGCCCCCGCCCGAGTATCTTTCTATTCTGGTTTCTTTTCTCCCCCTTCTCGTTCGTTGTTGACTTCAGATTGTTTCTTTCTCTTAGTGAAATTAGCTGTAATTGATGAACACAACTTTCTTTATTTGTTCGTTCCAGTTGTTTGTAGCGAAATTTACAGAAATGTGGATTCGTTTCAGATCTACAATCTTCTGGCGGCACGTCGACGGTATCCACCAGTCTGCGGCTCCGGCTCGTGCACCTCTCCGTATCCGACGGTACGTGGCGGGCACGGGCAGTAGGCGGCGTCGGCTCCCGGCGCTCCCTCGACTCCGTTCTCTCCCGGAGCTCCGGCTGGCCCGGCCTCACCGTCCTTTCCAGGCGCTCCAGCGATTCCCTCGGCTCCCGGCGCTCCCGGAGCTCCGTCCTCTCCGGGGGCTCCGTCCTGTCCCGGCGCTCCAACTGGTCCCTCGGGTCCCTGGGCTCCCGGCGCGCCCTGTCCTCGCTGTCCATTCTTTCCATCGGCTCCCGGCGCACCGGCCTCTCCGTCGGGTCCGGCGGCTCCGGCGTCACCGGCGGCTCCCGGAGTGCCCGGAGCTCCAGGCTGTCCGGCGGCTCCATCGGCTCCCGGCTGTCCGTCGGGTCCCGGCGCGCCAGCCTCACCGTCGGCTCCCTGCGGTCCTGGGGCTCCGGCGGGGCACTTGATGCACTCGTGCTGCGCGTACGGATCGATCGGCGACGGAATTCCGTCGTTGCCGTTGTTGCCCGCCTGTCCCGGCGCACCGTCGTCTCCGGCCACTCCCGGCTCTCCTGGTGGTCCTGGAAACCAGATGGGGGATTTTTGATCTACCATAAACTTCGCGGCTATAGTGGCGCGCGTTTTTGATCTACTTTTGAGGGTAGAGATCAAAACATGGGGATTTTTGATCTACCACCAAATTTCGTCGCTTACCTGGCGGTCCAGCCGGGCAATTCGACGGTTGTGGTCCACAATTGCACTTCTCCGCCTGTCGCTTTCCACGTCTGAATAGGGCCTCCAGATTGGCTCCCGGAGCCGCGTTATTGGCCACAATCATCTTGTTCCACGCGTCATCGGCCAACAGCTACAACAATTTCAGCTGCTACAGTAATCCTCTAAAGGGGGGTGTACCTTAAACTCGTGCATATCGTCCATCACGTCAAAATAGAGCGAGTTGATGTCGTTGAAGAGCACACCGGCGACGACGAGCGCGCCGAGAATTGTGACGCCCGAAATGGCGGACAGGGTGCCGGCGACGAAGCGTGACATCTTCTTCTTCAATTCAAATTCAGACACGAAGATGACGTTGCCTCTTCTGGCCCCCACATCCACTTTTATACCGGCCGGATGGCAACGGGGGGCGGACTTGATTGTCACCTGCGATTAGATTATGCAATACCCGTGAGGTGTTGTTTTATCGCGATAACGCTAGGCTTTACACACACGCACCGCCTTTGGCTTTTAAGTTTTTGTTGACGCGTTTCGAATTCGAAGACGATTTGACGATCGGCACGCGTGATAAGCGGCCGATCAAAATTGTTTGGGCCGAACCGGGAGTCGAACCCGGGACCTCTCGCACCCGAAGCGAGAATCATACCCCTAGACCATCCGGCCGCTGTCGAGCGCTCTCCAGAAAGGCGCTGATAAGCGCGCGGCGGCCAGGCTTCTTTGCGTGTTTTAACAAGTCTCCAGGTGTTGTTAAGTTTTCCAGGTCGCCGGATTCAGATGACGTCCGAATATTCGATGAATTCTAAAATCTGAAATCCCATCGTTATGGATGTCATTCGAAAGAGAATCCGAAGGCGAAGAAGGTTAACGTCGCGATTTCCACTGAAAACGACACAGAAACCGGAAAAAAGCTGAAAACGACTTGAAAGATGTTATCTTTCTCAGCTTTTTCGTCACCGGCGTTTACCAGACACTTTTCGTTTACGTTTTACACCTTTCCGCGCCGTTAAAACGTCGTCGAAATCCGGTTTGAACCAGCCCAAGAAAAGAAACATCGCAAACGAATCGCCAAAGTGAAAGGTCTCTTTTTTTGGAGGCGCACAGCTGATCAAATTAGCTGTCCACACTGTGTAAGAATGTGTTAAGATCAGGTGTGGAACATGAGAAAACACGGAAAAATTTAAATATTTTCATCCAATTATTTGTGTGTTGATCATTTTTTGATAGAAAAAGAGTAAAAGAACAGAAAAAAAATGAACGTCATCTTAATTAACGATTAACAATTGTGATACAGTAAGAAAAAGAAGGAATTAAGTGCACTTTTGCTTTTGATTTCGCTTTTTGAGTCGGGAAATGGAGGGGAAGAAATGGAAACAAGTATAAATTACTACTGATACTTTTTGTAAAAAAAACAGATGATATTACCGGTGAAAAGTCGAAAAATATGTTTTTGGGGGGAAAAAAGAGAGAAAGAAGAAGACGTCGAAAATCATCATCGAAAACTACAGTAACCCAAGATGACGTGATGGGGGCGCGCAACTGTCGAATCGAAGAATCTCGACGACGTCAATTGTTGTTGTTGTGGGGAGGGGGGTCTTCCGGTGATTATTATTACTTTATTTCGAGGCTCCCGACGGCGGATTGTATCTGGAATCGAGAACATGAAGGATGGAGTTTGGTACAGATTACGGTAGCACTGGGAGTAGGAGATAGGGTTACATCAGTGTAAATACGCTCTATTGCACATCCGACTGAAACCGTACCTGAATTTCGATTTACGCGGGGCTAAACAGGGCACGGTCGTATGAAAGAAACGGAGCATCGTTGAAACACAATTATCAATAGAGCGCACTTACTGACTGACATGACACGTCTACTCCTCTTTCGGTACTATAGCCGTGATTCGTGTTGTTTCAAACGCGCGCCGCCCGTTTTTCTTCGATTTTCATTTTTTCAACGGAAAAACCCAACATTTTCATTCAATTTTTCCCCCCAAAAAATGAAGAGGAAATTGGGCGAAAAACGACGAAACCTCAAAAAGTACTGAGTAGTACAGCGGGGCGCGTTTGCAACAACACCGAATCACGGCGATAGAGGACACTGCTCACAATATCTATAGGACCCCCCCTATATTCTGGCCGCCCTCGAGAAAACTAGAAGAGATATCAAAATTCTGCGAGCGCAGTTCGATTCAGAATCAAAAACAACCGCCCGGGGCCGAAAATTCAGGGTCCCGCAAGATTCTGTGGCGCCACGGTGCCAAAAAGTTCATTTGGCAACCTCACAATATCTATAGGACCCCCGCGAAAAAAAGTGATTATCGTTCGATAATTTTCGAGTTTTCGGCCCCAAAACAATCTGAAATAGTGTCCAAAGTGAACTGAAAATGCTCCCGGATGGTGAAATTCGACTTGTTCGAGTAGCTCTTTTGCTCTCTCACCTGACACCCTTCCTGCCTCGCAACGACGGTATCCTCGTCTGTCGGTCACCACCGGCTTCTGAAGAGGCACGTGATTCGGGTCGCGAGGCGGGCGAGTCGATCAGCGAGTTGCGCGAGTTCGACACCGATCCGACGCGACTCAACCGTCCGGCGCTCAGATCGGAGGGCGCACGCGGTATTCTCGACGGTCTGTCCGACGCTGAGGAGGCGGTGGTGGTGACGGTGTAGCCGGCGGTACCGCCGAGTCCACCGCTCATCGGCACACTTCGCTCCGTCTTCTCGCGAATCTTCATGATCGGTCCGGGCGTGCCGCTCGTCGGCGCCGCCGCCATCTCTTTCGCGTGCCGATTCTTGGTGAACGCGCGCATCGAGTCGAGCGCATGCGTCGGCTTCGACTCGGGAAACATGTTGATGTTGAGGCGGCCTTTGGCGCGACACGGATCGTGTTTGTGCAGAAACTCGTCGAGCGACTCCCAACCGCCGCCGACGCGAACCATGACCGTCGAGCGAAGGATGCGCACCATTCGTTTGATGTGCGTGTCACCGAACTGGAAGAAAGAAGAAGACGTTCAGGGTTTTGAGGGAAGTGATTCGATAAATGGCTCACTCGATAGTGATTATCGGAAATCTTCTCGATCTGGTACGGTTGACAGCAGCTGCACGTCTTCTTCTGTCGCTCTATCTCGTGCGTGATCTTCTCCGTGTCCGTCTGGGGCTTCGCGTTTCTCTGCAAATCACCTCGTTTTGATTGAGCACGTCTTCTTCCAGGTCATTCTCACGTTCGAGCTATCGAATCGAAGCGCGTTGATGAACTCCTTCGCGTTGATCATACCGTCGCCCTTGTCGAACAGATTCGCCACCTTCTCCATTTCGAGCCGCGATGTGGGGAACTCTGGAAAAACCGCGAAGATCAGGCGCTGAAACTACAGTAGCCCGCACTAGAACACGGGGTTTCTGTTTGGAAACTTGACAAACTTAGGGGAAGTAGAAGATGGAAAGAGGAAAGGAGAGTAGAGGAGAAAGAAGAAGAAGAAGAAGTCGAATCAGAAACGCGTGCTGCCAAAACCACTCGACACCGACGGATAGAGATCGGAAAGAAGAAAGAGAGAAGAGACAGAAAGAAAGAAAGAAAGAAAGGAAAAAACGATCCATTCACCACATCCATGTGCCTAAGTAAATATATCACAAAAAACAAGAAGAACATTCAACACAACCAAAAACTTTCGTTCCATTCGATCCTTTCATTTCTGACGAGTTAATAATGATAAAACTTACTGGAGTAGGTGACCGTCGAGTTGGGAACATAGTCTAGAATAATAAGAGAGGAGGGGTCGACCCGCAAATGAGTACGGATGAGCGATAAAACGAGAGAGGGAGAGAGAGAGCAGAGGAGCCGGTTCCCGAAATGAATAAAGGAGGGGCGACTTCAAGACCCAACTTTTCAAGATACTATCGAAAGATCACTTCCTCCTCAATCTTTACATTCTAAGAAAAGAGACCCATCTTCGAGAAAAGTCGCAACTCACTGGATCCGATGATGCCGTCGATGAACACCTGTCGAGGCACATTGCCGGTGTGGAGTCGATCGATGCGTCGGAACAGATCGGAGACTCTCGCCTTCGCGTGATCGTTCCACTCGACGTAGCGCTCCTTCCAGTCCTCCCACTTCCAGCCCTCGAGCCGCTTCATCTCCTCGAGCAGCGCCTTCTGTCCGTCCAACGACGATTGCAGTCCCATCGCGTCGAGCCACAGCTTCTTCCACTCGGTCGAGAGCATCTCGGCCGCCGGATTGCGGACGCCGCCCTTCTTGCTCGCCTTGCACGCCGCGTCCACTTCGGGTTGCTGCTCGCGCAGCTCGAAATCGAGCTCGGCAAACTCGCGCAGCATCTGCTCCATCGTGTCGAGATCCTGCGCCGGCGGCTGCTCGATCATCTTGTTGAGCTCGTCGCGCTTCTGAGCGGCAAAATTGGCGAGCTTCTCAATCTGCTCGTCGCGCTCCTTCGCCCGTTGTTCCTCTTCCAGCAACGCGAACTCGCGCTCGTCGACCTTCTCGCTGACCTCCTTCCAGCGCGCCTCGACGACACGCATCCAGTTGCGGAGCGTCGGCTCGGCGGCCGGTTGGCACTTGTCGAGAATTTCGGCGCCCTTCTCGAGACACTCTTTGTACTTCTTCTCGGCGTCCGACATCTCCTGCTTCACCTTCTCGACGTCTCCAAGAGCGGCCTTCACGTTTCCGGCGGGCGCCTTCAACTTTTGCTCCTCGACGGCCAGCCAGTCGAGCAGCGCGTGCGTCTTCGCGTCGAACTCGTCGGCGGCCTTCTCGGCCTCCTTGATCGAGTCGCCGCGGGCTCGCGCCGCCTCCTCCACCTTGCCCCACTTGTCGACGAGTCGCTCTTTCGCCTGCGCAATCGAATCGCTCTCGTCGACACCCGAAGCGAGCAGTGCGTCGGCCTTCTTCACCACCGTCTTCACTCCATTCTCCTTCGTCTTCCTCTCGGCCGCACGACGCGCCTCCTCGTCGACAAGCCCGCGGACGACCTCGACGTCTCCGAACACTCGTGCCTTCTCGTCTCGCGCGTACCTCTCCAGCTCCTCGTCGACCCACGACTCGAGCTCGTTCATCGACTCCTCGAACGCGCCGCCCTCGAGGACAGCCTGCTCGGCCTCGCGAAGTCGGTCGCGCAGCTTCTTGATCATCTCGTTCCACCGCTTCGCCATCCTCTCGTTCGCCATCGCAATCGTCTTGTATTCGGCGCGTGTGGCGCGTTCAGCGAGTCCGACTCCACGCTTTCGCGTCACGTCGAACAGCGTCTGTTTGCCAGTGACATCTTTCTGCGCCTCTTTGACCTCCTCGAGTTTCGCCTTGAGTTTTTCCAGCGAGCTGGTGGTTCCCGGCTCGGGAGCGATGCGTTCGAGAACATCCGACACGAACGTCTCGAGTTCGTGAAGACCGTCCTGCCACGTGGCCACCTCGTCTCTCGTCGCCGCCAGTTGTTTCGCTCGTTCGGCCGTCCGACCGGAGATCTTCTCGACGCGATGCTTCAGCGAGACGAGCCGATTCTTGATGGGTATCGCGTCCTTCTTTTCGCAATAGTATTGCATTCGAACGCCGGACGCCTGGTGTTGGGTCATCGCCTGCTTTCGACCGGCCACCTCCTCTTGCCACGTCTCGTGCTCGGCGAGCTGCTTTTCGACGAGCTCGGGGAGACGCGAGATTGGCGCCAAGTCGGTGAGCTTCCTCTCCGCATCCACGATCCAGTGCTCCATCTCGTTGAGCGCCGTCTCGAGAGCGACGGCTTGTTCGTAGGCGAGCTCGAGCTTCTTCTCGCGATCGACGAGCAGTTCTCGAACCTTACCCCATTTCGTCTTCATTCCGGCGCTCGTCTTTGCAAGCCACGACGTGGTGTCGTCCGGTTTCTCCTCTCTCAGATACGTCTCGGTGGCAGCCAAGTGATCTTCGAGATCGCCGGCGTTCTGCTCCACTTCCGCCTTGAGAACTCGGAACTCGTCGAGCTGAAACTCGGCAGTCTCTGGGAGTCCACCGGTCGGCTTCGTGCTCATCAGTTGCGATTCCTTGTCCTCCAGCCATCTCTGCCATCTGTCCACCTCACCGCCGACGTTCTCCGCCTCCTTCTTCGACGTCTCCATTGTGGCGGCGAGCGCGCGGAGCATCTTCTGAATCTCCTCCCACTTGGCGTTCATCTCCTTCAGTTTTTCGGAAGTCTCCGGGTCGAGTGCGCCCGAAGCGCGGACGTATTGCGCGGCGGCGTTGTTGACGGTGTCGACCGAGTGCTGATGAGCGTGCACGTCGTTGCTGACGACGACCAGTTTGCACTGCGCTATCTCGATGTCTCGAAGATTGACGGCACTTTTTGGCGGCGCAATTTCGACGAGCGTGGCGCGAGTCTTGTCCATCCACGCCGTCAGCTGAGCGATCGCATCGGCGAGCTTGCCCATCTGAAGCAGCGAGCTCTCCAGTTTGTGCTCCCGCTCGGCCAACGCCGCGTACAGTCTCGTCCATCTGCCGTTCAACTCGGCCACCGGTTGTCGTACGGTCGCCGCCAAATGGGGCGGAGCGTCGGCGGCGAGTTGAAGAGCCGTCGCGACGACCTGCTCCTTCGCCACACCACGCTCGTCGACGTCGTCTTTGAAGCGGTGCAGCTCGTCGAGCAGTCCGGAGATCTCGTTCATCTGTTTGGCTGTTTCCACCGCTGGCATCGCCTGAAGACGTTTCTCGGCGGCGTCGAGCCATTCCATGAGAGCGCGAAGCTCGCCGTGGAACGCCATCGCCTCCTCCATCGCCGCAATCAGATCTCGCTTCTTCTCGGCGAACAGAGCGGTGATCGTCGAGAAGCCGCCGTGCACGTTGGCCACCTGAGCCTCGATCACCGCCTGCTCGTCGTGCGGAACGTACTCGGCGAGTTGGGCTCCCGCGTGACTGAGAGCCTCGATTCGCGGACGAGTTCGCTCCATTTCGTCGGCGACCTCGGCCATCATCTGTTGCTGACCGGCGAGTTGTTCCGGATGTCCGGTGGCCGGCTCGACGAGCTCCAGACGAGTGCGAAGATCGTCGACCGCCTTCTGACACGAGTCGAGCTCGCTCCAGAAGTGTTTCGCCTTGTCGAGCACGTCTTCCAGCACGACTCCCCGGTCGACGGCCTCTCGTTCGATCTCCTTCCACAGTTTGTCCAGACGATTCAGCTTGTTCTCCACGTCTCCAGCGGCGGCGTCGCCTTCCGGAGCCGTCGCCAAAAGTTCGGCGGCAGTCTGTTTCAGAGCGTCGTACGCGTTCTGCTTATCTCTCAGACTCTGGACGATGGCTCGATTCTCGGCGAGCCGATCCTCCAGCACCGTCGGATCCGCCGAGATGCCCTCGTTCTCCTTGAGCCGGTCGGCGGCTCCTTGCAGATTCGCCACCAGCGTCTCGAGTCGCTCGCCGAATCCGATCGTCGTGTCCATCATGTTGTCGATCGCCTGTCCACGCGCACGCACCGCCTCTCGCACGTCTTCGTATCCGTTCACCACTTCCGCGCCGACCGACTCGAGCATCGGCGCCTGATCTTCGGCGAGAATCTCCTGAAGAGCGGCGACGTCCACCTTGAATCCCTCGATGATCGGACGATAGGCGGCCACCATACGAGCGAGCTCCTCGTTGTGATCGTGCATCGCTCGCAGCTCGGGAGCCGGTGTCGCAGTGGTCACTGATCCGGAAGCCTGAAGTTCGGCGTCCATCTGGTCGAGCCAGCCGTTGAGCTCGTCGAACTGGGCGGTGAGCTGTTCCATGAGGGCCAGCGCTCGTTCCAGTGTCTCCGTTCTGTCGGCACACAGACTCATCACATCTTCGACCACCTCTCTTCCCTCGTCCACCACATTCGCAAGAGTGTTGTTCGCCTCGGCGGATCCTTCGACTCCCAGTTGTCGCGCCACCTTTTTCGCCTCGCCCGCCACATTTCGGAACTGCACCTTGTTCGCGCCGGCCTCCTCGTTCAGAATTCGCTGCTGTTTCAACTGCGATCGAAGACACTCGACGTCCAGGGATGGTTGAGCGGAGGCGACGATCCGATCGCGAGCCGCGTTGAACCACTCGACCAGATAGTTCAGATCGTCGAGAACGGCACGCGACTGATTCTTGGCCATCTCGATTTGGGCGTGACGACGGGCGACTCGATCGGCGACCGAATGGCACATTCCCTTCATGTTCTCCGTGTTCTGGTGCAGCTCGTCGGCTTTCTCGGCAGAGCACAACGCCTGAAGTTGTGTGGAGACGACGGCGAGATCGTCGACGTTCGGACGAATCCGGGTGGTGATGTCCTCGTCGAGAAGCGAGATGAGCTCGGATTGCGTCTCCGGATCCTCCTCGTCGATCGTCTCGAGATCGCGATCCATCGCCTCGAGCATGTCCATCACATCGTCGAACCCTTCGTGGAATCGTTCGGAGAGCGGAATCGCTTTCGTGAGGAGTGCGATCTTCTCGTCAGCCGACGTCATCAGATCCGCATAGCGGAACTTCAGATCGTCGAGCTTCTTCTGTGCGACAAGCGCCTCTTCGGGCTCTCCCTGGATCGCCAACTGCTTGCCGACCTCGAATATGTTCGCCATCACCTCGTCTCGATCGGCGATCGCGACAGCGAGCTCGGCGAGTATGTTCGTCTGTTCGATCAGATCGTCGGGCGCAATCGGAAGATCGTCCAACTCGACGAGCTTCACCTCGGTCTCGCCGACGAACTTGGTCATGTCCTCGGCATCGAGTGTGAAGTCCTGAATCTGCTGAAGTAGGTCCTCCAGTATCGGTCGCATCGTCGTGATTCCGGCGTCGAGACCTCTGGCCCGCGACTCCAACTGTTGCACTTGTCCCGAAATCAGATTCGCGTCCTCGACACTGACGAGCTGGGCGAGAAGCGGCGCAATGTCGAGCACAGCGCGGAGCTCGTCGCTCTTGTGCTCGAGCTCGTCTTGCAATTGCTCCTGCTCGCCGAGCATCTCGACCGCTTTCTCGACAGTTATCGGCACTTTGGCGAGGTTGTTGAGACGTTTCTCGGCGGTCTGAAGCCACTGTTCGAGCGGAACGACGACTTCTTGAAGACGTTCGGCGAGATCGACGGCGTCGAGCAGCTTTCTCTGTCTGTCAACAGCCGCACCGAGCAGCTCCTTGTATCGCTCCTCGATCTGCTGATTCTTATTGCGAAGCGCTCGCTTCTCGTCTTCCGACGCCGCCGACTCGGCCATCTTCTCGATCATCGCCGCGAATCCGTCGACGCTGGTCTTCTTGTCCTCGACGTGCTTCATCAGCACCTCGTAGGCGTGCAATTGCGCTTTGGCAACCTTCGCGTCGGCCGACGGCTTCTTCTGATTCTCCATCATCTCCTCCGTCTCTTCGAGCCAATTGAGTAGCGCGCGGTAGGCGTCCTCGACTCGTCCCTGCTGCTGAACCGCCGCATCCACACTCATCTCCTTGTCGCCGACCTTGCCGACGACCTCCGACCACGCGTCACCGACACGCTTCAGAAGCGCGTCAAGCTCCTTCGTGTCGGCCTCCGGACCGGCAGTCTTGATCATCATCTTGCACTCCGAGTTGAATCCGTCCATCTGCTCGCCGACCGGCTTCAACTGCTCTTTGAGCTGCCGAACCTTCTCGGCGACCTGCTTCGGATCCTGCTGCTGTTGTTGCTGTCCGGGCACCGTCTGCTGCTGCAACACCTCGTTCGCCGAGATGGCGCGAAGTGCGGCGGCGATCTCATCGGCCTCCTCGTGAAGTTTCGCAATCTCCGCCTCCGTCTCGGCGAGCTTCTTCTCGCGTTGAGCCAATCGAGTTCCAGCTCGGGCGGCCAACTGCAAAACGTTTCGATTCGAATGAGCCGAAGAGGTACCGTAATCCCCGATTCTCTCTCTCCTACCTCACAATAGAAAATGGGAAGGAGGACGACGGGCACAGTCGTCATCGCCTCATCAATCCCATACTTCATCTCACCGAGAAGAAGAAGAAGAAGGCGAGATGGAAAGGTTAGAGCCACGCGAGTAATGAAGTCCCCAATCTCTCTGTTGCGCGCGCGCGCGCTCCTCCCCTCTCCAACAGCTGATCGCTTTGTCCCCCTCTCTCTCCCCGCAACTGTCAACTTGTTGTTGTCAAACGCGCCGGCACGCAGTCGACACAAACATTGATTAGCCTAGCAGCAGCAGGCGCTGGGTATTCCTCTTCCAATCAAGAGAGATGAAGAAGAAGAAGAAGAAGAAGAAGAAGAGATCTTACACATCATCATAAAAACCACCACCCCCCGATCTCGCGACTGGAATTTAATTGCTCCATTGTCATTCACTTGATCATCCAGATGTGTCTGTGTGCGTGTTCTCACGTCCCGGAATCATCAGAGCCAGCCTCAGCTACACAAGAGCCTATCAGATTTCCGAAAAGAATGCTGCGCGCGTGTCAGATAGCCTCTACTCGAGACATTGACAAAAATTGCTACACACACACTACCCACCGGGGTCTCTATGTTTGCAAGATGCCTCTCGAAAGGGGGGCACTTCAAAAAAATCGAAACCGAACCGAACCGTATCAAATCAGCGATAGGAGATCGAAAAGAGGGGGGAAACGAAGAAGACACAAACCTTGTTGAGCTCCCCAACAGTGGCTCGATTCGTCTCGAACGCCGGCTGTCCGACGATGCCGGCGCCGAGAGCCGCCTCCCACTCGGCTCCCAGCTCGACGAGCTTCGTCTGCGCCGCGTCGAGCTCGTCGCGAAGACCGCCAACTTGCGACTTTTGTCGTTGCAGCTCGTCGCGACTTCGTCCCACCGGATCGGCGGCCAGATCGGCGATTTCGGCGGCGAGCGAGTTGATCTGACTGGCGGCTTTCTGCGATTCCGATTGGACGCGATCGGCCGCCTCCTTCTTCTCTTCGAGCCGCTCGTTTTGAGCGCGAAGCAACGCGACGAGCTCGTCGATGGACGTCTGAAGAGCGGCGAGACGGGAGTCGACGTTGACGGCGTCTTCTGGAGAGCCGTCCTTCTTGATCTCGTCGGCGACGGTCTTCAGTTCGCGGCTCTTCAGCGCCCAGAAGTCTTCGATCTCGTTGAGCTCTGAAAAATCAAAGATAGCCTAACTTTTCCTAGTCCCCACTTGAACTCACTTGACTGCACTCGTTCGCTGTTCATCTGCTCCTTCTCGACGGCCTCCCCAATCTTCTCCTTCTGCGTCCCGGCGAACTGTTCAACCTCGCCGACGAGCCGCTCGAATTTCGCCAGAAAGTCGTGCTTTCTTTGGGCCTGCGCGGCCGCCGTTCTCGCCTTCTTCGCCATCCCTTTGCAGTCGTCGCCGAGCTTCTCGGCACGTCGTCTGAGACGATTCGCGTCGGGTCCCGGCGCCGACGACTCGATGCGGTTCATGACGGCGTTGAGAGCGTCGACGTCGGCCAGACGACGTGCCATCGTCATCTCGACCAGTTTGAGAGCGTCACACACGTCCTGACTCGTCGGCGCGTCGGCGTTCTCGTTGTGCAGCAGCGAGTCGAGTTCGGCGTGATCTCCGGTGAGCCGTTGCTCGAGCACTTGCTCCGCGTCGTTGAACTGCTTCACCAGCTCGCCGGCCTTTGTCACAACATCTTTTCGGTCGCGCGCCGCTGCCACCGTCTTCGGCCACTTCGAGTTGAGCGTGTCGAGCTTCTTCTTCAACTCGGCGTCCGGCTTCTTTTTGAGCTCGTCGGCGATTTTGGCGCGAAGAAGCGAGACGTCTCCCTCGTTCTCCACCAGTTTTCCGTACAACTCTTCGGCTCGCTTCAGCTCGTCCGCCAGTTTGCCCGCGTCGGCCGCAATCGGAGCCGCCTGCTCGAGCTCGTTTTCGGCCGAATTCACGACCGAGAGCAGATCGTCGAGCTTCTTCTCCAGCTCGACTCCCTCGTTTTGCGCGTTCAGCGCCGCTTTCTTGACACTCTCGATCTTTCGCTCGAGCTCGTCGGCCTTCTTCTGCGTGTTCTCGAGTTGCTCCTGAATTTCAGCCCGATTCGTCGCATCCACTTCCAGATCTTCCGTCGCCTCGAGAATCGTCTTCAACTTTTCGAGTGCAGCGTCAACGCCACCGAATCGAGACTTGAGCGAGTCGAGTTCAGCGAGCTGATCTCCGATGTCGTTGGGCGACATTCGCGACGCCTTCTCAACGTTCGACTCGAGCTCGCCGAGCTCCTTCTTGAGCTGCTTGTACGTCTGACGGAGGTCATCTCCGAGCTTCGCAGCCTCTTCGATGCGACCGGCTTTCTCGTCGAGCCCGCTCTCCAGCGAGTGCCATCTTCGGTTCAGCGCGTCCATCTTCTTCATCAACTCCTCCACACTCTCCTTCGGCGCACCGTCCATCAGCTCGTTCGCCAGCCCGTTCACCTGCTCCAGAACGGCCTTCTCGGATTCCGTCTCCGCCTTCATCAGCTGAATCTGTCCGTTTTGCGACTTTGCGACCGCCGCGTCAGTGCTCGGCGCTCCGATCGCATCGACCATCTTCTGTTTCGCACCGAGCCACTTGTCGATCTGCGCGCACTCGTCCAGCACCTTCTCCGCGTTCCGAGCACGAGCTCGCGCCGCGTCGAATTTGTCGGCGAGCTCGTCCCAAGTGTCGGCCAGTCGTTTCTCGCGTTGTCCAATGTTCTGGGCCTCGTGCTCGACGGAAGCTTCGCGAGCGAGCTCACGAGCCGAAAGGCGGGCCTCCTCGACGCGTCGCTGCTCTCCTCTTCCAGTCTTATCCATTCGTTCGAGGTCGAGCAGTTGCGATTTGACGCCTTCTTTCGTGACCGGCACCGGCATTCCGTCCAACTGCTCCTGCCTCTTCGTCATATACTCCAGCACGCCGGCTTCCGCCTCGCCGAACGCCGTCGCCTTCACGTCCATCTTGTTGATGCGGTCGGCGCGCTGCCTCAACTCTCCCGCCTGCTTCTCGAACTTTCCGGACGCGTCGGCCACGTGTCTCTGCGCATTCGCCGCCTTCACACCGCCGTCCTCCACTGTCGCCAGTTGTTGAGCCAGCGCTTCGAGCCCGTCAATCTCACGATGCGCGTCGGCGTGTTGCTCGGCGAGCCCGATCGTCTCGTCGCGTTGAGCGCCGAGCTTCTCCTGATCGATCGACACCTTCTCGAGGCCTCTGATCTTATCGTCGAATCCGGCGAGCATCTTGTTCACGTTCTGTTTGGCGTCTTCGAATTGTTGCTCGAGATTTTCGAGTTCCGCAAGTTTTCCCTTCTTCGAATCGAGCTCCTCGACACACGAATTGACGCGTTTCCGAAGATCGCGAGCCTTTTCAATGACGGGCTCGGTACGGGTCACATTTGGCATCGAGCACAGAGCCTTGACAGTGGTCTCCAGGGCGTCCGCCTGTTTCTGAATTCCGTCGAGCTCCGTCTCGACTTCTCGCATCTTTCCGACGTCTCTTCCGCTCGCCGTTCGGATCTTTCCTCCCACCGCATCGAGCGCTCTCGTCAGCTTCTCTCCGTCCGTGTTCACTGTCTGGAGGCCGTTGATCGCGTCGAAAATGTTGTCGCGGAGGGCGTTCAGATCGGAGTTGCTTCGTTTCAGCCTCTTGCGGCACTCTTCCAAATCGCGGATCGACTCCTGATCTCCAACCTCTCTCGCCTTCTTCTCGAGCTCATCCGCCAGTGCGAGTCGATTCTCGATCTCGCCGTGAAGCACTTGTTGATCGCGTCGAGCCTCGTTGAGCGCCACCTCGTTGAGTGGCAACTCGACGGGCTCGCGCGTCTTCACCGCTGTCTGTGTGCTCCACGTGTTCAGATTGGCGACCGCTTGTTTGACGCCTTCAGCTTCCGCCTTTCGAGACGCCGCCTCCATCATGTTTTGTTGAAGACGATCGAGCATTTCTTGGTGACGATCGCGTCGCTGATTCGCCGATCGTTCGTGACGAGCCCGCACGTCGTCGGCCACATTCGTGCCTTCCAACGCGTTCAGAAGACGTCGCGACGCCGACTCGGCCTCGTCGAGTTGTGAGGATCCACCGGCGGCCATCCGATTGAGCTCCTCGAAGCGTTGAATCTGTTCCTCGTCCGGAATTCCTCGCGAATTTCTCTCCACATCTTCCACATCTCTCTGCAGCGAGTGCAACCACTCTTCGGCTTTTCTCGCGTGCTCCGCGTGCTCATCGTTCATCGCGTACACCCGATTCTGGAACTGAATCAGATCTTGACACTGTCGCAGAAGCGCAGCGTAGTCGTCCTCCACGCGTCGTCGCGTCTCGTGCACCTCGTCGACACTGATCCCGGCCGGCAAATCTCCGGATCCCGAAGCGGCGGAACCGCGCATCTCGTCGTACATCGCCGCAATCTCCTGCTCGACGCGAACCACCGATGCTCCGATCGTCTTGAGACGCGCCTCCTCGCGTAACACCTCCTCCATCAGACTTTTCGCCGCGTGTCGCGCCTCGTCAATCTTGTGCGGATCGCCCGACTCGTGACGAATGTCGCCGGCGGCCCGAGTCCGGTCGGTCATCCACGATTGCATTGAAGACGTCAGCGAGGAGAACTCGATGAGGAGAGCCGAGAGGATGTTGAGTCTGAAAATGGGAAGACGGCTCAGTGAAAGTGAGCGAGGTAAGGGGGGGGGGGGGTCTTCGCGGCGAAACGAACGCGGAGATGACGATGACGATGATGATGAGGAGGAGGAGAATGATACATATGAAAACACCGTCGACGGGCAAACATTTCTACGGTTACTACATTATCTATGCACGCGATCATCTCTCCGCGTCTCTCACCCCGTTCGCCGTTGTCGTCAAGTTTCTCTTCCAATAAATATCAAGAGAAGAGAGAGAGGGGGGGGGGGCCTCTTCTGGAATAACGGGGCGAAATGTATGATCAGAGAGAGCGAGCGAGAGAGAAAAGACCGATGGGAAACTGTTTTGGAAGGGCGAGAGCGGAGGGGGGAATCGATTTGCATAGCAGATTCCCACACCGCCGCCACAAACTCCTTCCACTATGGGGGGTCGATGGGGAATACTCGCTCACCTCGAATGCACTCCTTCCACCGTTCTGAGCACCGTCTCGTACTCGTCCGCCAGCTGCCGTCTCATCTCGCGAAGGGCCTCAAACTGTTCGGGCGTCATCGTGTCCGCCTCGTCGCGGCACAGCTCGTCGATCGCGTCGAGACGCTCCTTGATGCGGTCTCGCCACGTGTCGAGCGACTCTTTCACCTTCTGCAGACAGAAGATAGCTTATTTCTCTGGAGAAAGGAGTCCCGGTTCGGGTTACTGTACCTGCACGTTCTTCGTCGCCGCCTCCACCGACTGCGGATTCGGGTCGAAAGTGAGGTGAGAGGTGAAGATCTCGTGACGGAAACGCGTCAGATCCGACATCATGTCCTGCACTTCGGCTTCGCGGAACGACACCACTTGTGTCACATTCTCCTAAAGAAGCGGCTCGTTTAATGAAATGGACGAGACGCCGGGGTGGAAGGAACAATAAAAGGAGGAGAACAAGAAGAAAAAGGACGACGACTACTACTCGCCATGATTCCAAGCCAAATTTCCCAGTTTCCGCCCGTTTTTCTCGATTTTCACCCAGATTTCCTTCATTTTTTTCAACGGGAAAGCTTGAAATCTTAGTTTAAACGCAGCTCCTCAACATTTTCATTCAAGTTTTTCCCCGAAAAAATGGAGGAATTAGGGCGGAAATTGACGAAAAACGACGAAATCTCAAGAAGTATTCTACCAAATGCATCAAATCTCACGAAACCTTGCGGATCTCGATATCTACCGTAATCCCATTCCCACCGCCAAATTCCACTCCAGAACAACCGTTTTTTCAGCCTTTCAGTTTTTTTTCGTTTTTTTCCTGCAAAAACACTCTGAAAACCGCCTGAAACCTCCTTTTCAAACCAATTTTTCCTTTAAAAAACTCTAAAAATCTCCAAAATTTTCTTTCCAATCCAATTCCTGAAAAACGAGGAGCAGCTCGGACAGACACAAGAGGAACCCCGGACAAAACCACAGAAGGGGGGCGGAGCCAAAAACATGCGGGAAGGGGGACGTTTCGTTTATTCACACAACTAGGCGGAAATAAGTGAATGAATGAATGAAAAAGAGGAAAAGGACGAATGTTTCGGTGTGGTGGAGCTTCAATATGTTTCTGAAATTCGGGATATAATCACAGACGGGTCAGGAATATTACAGTCGGAGGAGAAAAGAGCAAATAGAGCAAGATAAGGAAGGGTATATAACATCTACATGGCGCAATGGGAAAACAGACGGCAGTGGGCGAGGGCTCGCCGAGCACGGAACACCGCTGATCATGATGATGCTCAAAAGTTCGTTGTTGTTGTCCAAGACAGACCCCCGAATCGGGGCTCCAACAGAAGAGAAGAGCTCTCCCGACAGATGAAAGGATGGAAAGAGAGAGAGAGCTCTAAAGGGGGGCGCGCGATGGAGCCCGAATCCGGAAAGAAAGTCTTGTTGGGGAGGAGCCAGATCAGCGAGTGTGAGCCAGCGAGCCCGTTGAAGAATGAGCACAGAAAAGTATGGGGAAGAAGCAGTGTAGAGGAGGAGAGACAAAACAAAGGCACGGGGAATTCGACATTTTGAATGGGATTCTTGCGGAAAAGTGGGGAGGGGAACTGAACATTTGAAAGAAGAGGTATTATGCATTCGAATAACTAGGAGGAATTGGCAGTGATTGAGAGGTAATGAGGCAATTTTGGGGGGGGGGTAGGAAAGGGGGCGGAGTCTACTTGGAGCTCGACCACTCTTGCGTCGACTCGTGGACAGTCGTGTAGGGCGCCAGCGGGTCGGTCTTCGAGTTGCGCAGCTCCGACGGTTGTCCGTGCCAGTTGACAGAGTACTCGCGGGTCGTCGTGCTTCCCGACGCCGCCGCTCCGGAAGTTCCGATCGGTCGGCTCACAGAGGCGGTGGCGAAGACTGGAGACGGAGCGCGGTGGCCGCCGGAAGACGTCGAAGTGGTGTGGATGGTCTGGGTGGCGTAGCCGACCTCTTCGACGGGCACGTTCAGCTGCTCCATGAGCCTCTTGGCGGCGTCGGCGCCGACGAGCTTCATGTGGACGGCGCGCGGGATCGAGTAGCGGCGCCCGGTTTCCGGATGAACAATCTCGCCGGTTTGGACGTCAAGAAGGCCGGACTGGGCGGCGTCGCGCACCGAAACTCGGTAGCCGGTCTTGGGATCCTCGATGACTGGCGCCTCGGTGTCGAACTTGTTGGCGGCGAGCGAGTCGAGGAAGTCCTGTTGGATGAGCGCCAGCTGCGACGGATCGTCGATGAACTGACTGGCGCGATCTCCGATGGAGGTCGTCGACTGACGCATTCGGACCGACAGTCCCGGCTCGTTGTAGTGCGGCGTGAGCTTCGTGACCGTGACCGACTCGCGGAACTTTGGTCCACTCTGGCTCTGTCGCTTCTTCTCGGCATCCTCGTACTCGGTGATCTTGAACTTGTAGCCCTCGGCGTCACGTCGCTTCACACCCTCGGTGACCGCCTGCACGGCTTCCGACGGCGAGGCGATGACGGTGAGGCGTCCCGACTTGACGGCGTCGCTCAGCTTCAGACGGTTTCCGCCGTCGACAAACTTGCCGTTCGAGTCGATCTTGTTCTGGTGCAGCGCGTCGCGAAGGGTGACGAGATCGCCGGAAGCCTGGAGATGAAGCAGCGAGTCGCCGTCGATGACGCCGCGGTGGACGGCGTCGGCGAACGTCAGATGGAGCGACGACTTCTTGTCGTAGATGCGTCCCGAGTTCTCGTCGAAATCGGTCGACTCGAGCACATTGAACAGATTGCTCTCGTCGTTGCCCTCGATTCCCTGCACAGCACCGGTGTCGATGAAGCCCTCCTCGATGGCGTGAGCGATCGTCATCTGACGGCCAGTGTCCGGATCGGTGAACACGTTCTGCTTCGAGTCGATGAGTCCCTTGCCGAGAGCCTCGGCAAAGTTCAGCTTGTCGACACGACGCAGCTTCTCGCCAATCTCCAGTGGGATGCGTCCGTCTTGGACCGCCTTGGCGATCGGCACGATGCTCTGACGCGAGAGTTGGATCGTTCGGTTCTTCGGGTCGATGAGACGCTCGCGAACCGCCTCGATCAAGTTGAGCTTGCGGTTTGATCGGTAGTCGGTGAAGAACGGCTTGGTGATCGTCTCGTAGGTCGAGCGGTCGATGAGACCACGTCCGACGGCTTCCGAAAGGGGAACCTCCTCGCCGGTGATCGTGTTCTTGTAGTTGCCGGATCCGGCGTTGATGAGTCCGTCGTTGAGAGCCGAGGTGACCGGCACGTGGTGAGCCTTCGTCGGATCGTAGACACCGTCGCTGGCGATCGCCTGGTAGACCGGCTTGAGAATGTCGAGCCACGAGATCTGCTCGTTGGTGCGCGGATCGCGAACATCTCCGGTTCGGGCGTCGATGATGCGCAGCTCGATTCCACGCTGAATGTCGATGCGTTCTCCGGTTCCCGGATGGATGATTCCCTTCGGCAGCACCTCGGACAGAGTCACATCGATGAGACCGCGATTGGCGGCCTGCGTCAGATCGATTGATCCGTCCTTCGGATGGCGGTAGGTCAGATTGCGAATGTCAACGATGCCTGCTCGAATGGCGTCCTGAAGGCTGACCTTCTCGTCGTTCACATCCTTGACTCCGGCGTTCACCGCGTTCTGGATGTTCGATCGGAACACTTGGTAGGTTCGTGTCATCTGCTTTCCCTTCTTGTCGACCTTGGCGATTCCGAGCTTGCGGGCCTCCTCGAGAGTGTGCACTCGGTTCGTTCGCTTGTCGAGGACGCGGTCGATTCCGACGAACTCGGCGTGCGGCTCCAACTCGACAGAGTGCACTTGCGACGTCGACTTGACGCTCGTCTTGGTCTCGGTGACGACGGGATCTCCGTGCATTTGAATGGTGAACTTCATGCCGGACTTTGGATCGGTGTACTCTCCCTTCTCGACGCCGCCCTCTCCACGAACGACCTTCACCTGGACCTGTTGTCCGCCGCCGAGATCGACGAGCTCGTGACGTCCATCACGCGATCTGCTGCCTCCGCCGTTAGTCGGTGCGAACGGGGTGAGCTGAAGGCGTTGCTCGACGAGTCGCTGCTGGTTTCCCGACGTGGGACGCGACTGTCCGGCGGCTCCCGACGAGACGAGGTGTCCGGTGGTGAGCGCCTGCGAGAAGCTCGTCGAGTCGGCACCGGCTCCGTGGATCAGTCCTCGGTCCGGATCGACGATGCGTCGGTTGACGGCCTCCTGGTACGAGTACTGGTGTCCGGTGGCGGGATCACGGACAGAGACGGAGCTCTGATCGACGTAGTTGCGAGAGATGGCCTCGTGAATCGGCATGCTTCCTCCAGATGGGCGGGTGTAGCTGCCCGTTCCCAAGTCGAGACGTCCGGAGAAGAGCGACGAGTCGAGAGTGTCGCCAAAGTTTTTTCCCTTGACAAGACCCAGATCGGCGGCCTTGAGCAGGTTGTGAACCTCGCCAGTCTTCATGTTCTTCACAGTGCCCGCCTCGTCGTCGACGATTCCGTCGGTGATCGCCTGCATCAGCGACACCTCCGTGTTCGTGCGCGTGTCGACGATGGTCGTCTCGTAGGGATTGAAGAGTCCCTTCATGATCGCCTCCTTCAGAGTCATCTTGCGTTGGGTCTCCGGATGAATGAACGTTCCCGCCGACTGATCGTACCATCCGAGGGCGAGAGCCTTGCCGAGCGAGTCGTCCGAGAGTGGGAGTCCGCTCGAGAGCGCCTCCTTCTTGGCGACCTGCGTGCGCGTCTGCACCTTGACAGTCGTGTGGACGGCGTCCGACGCGTTCTCGGGAACTCCGCCGGTCGGGTACATGAAGTGTTGCTGAGCGGCCTCCGTGTAAGACATTCGCTTGTTCTGCGCTTTGTCGACGAAATAGCGGTTCTGCGTGTCGATGATTCCCCACTTTTCGGCCTCGGCGAACGTCATTTCTCTTCCGGTGAGTCCGTCGCGAACCGAAATGTCCTCGGGCGCGAGCTTTCCGGTGGCGAGAGCGCGCTCGAGCGAGAGCTTCTCGCCGGTCAGATTGTCGACGAGCACTCCCTGCTGGCTGTCGAACTCCCACGACTGGGCCGACTCCTCGACGACGGGCTGTCCGATTTGACGGAACGAAATGATCGGTCCGTTGCCCGGCGGGATCTGGATGATGTTCTTCGACTGGTTGTACGGCACCAGCGGCTCGGCGTCGATGACGATCAGCTTCGCCTCGATTGCCTTCTCAATGTTGCGACCTTGAGTCGAGCCGTCCGACTCGATGATCTTCTTCTCGAGCGCCTCCTTGACGCCGACCGATCGTCCGGAACGATCCTGCACGTGAATCGTCGACGCGTCGATGATTCCGAGCTCGATTCCCTCGGCGAAGCTGAGCACTCGCTCCACATTCGGCGCGGAGATCTTTCCGTTGGTCAGATCGATCAGTCCCTTTCGCTCGGCCTCGTAGATGTGGTAGCCTCTCGACGGCACCTCGATGGCTCCTTTTCCACCGGTGATCGATCGGTAGACCGAGACTCCTCCGGGCCCGCCGAGCGCAGTGGTCTCGGTGGTTCGGACTCGCTTCACAGTGGTCACCGACTCCTCGATGTTCTTGTCCGGGTAGTACTTGGGCGCCAGCTGCTGTCCGGTCTCGGTCATCGTCTCGGTCGTCTTCTCCTCGATGGTCGGTCCGACGCCCTTGCTGCGATCCGGAACGATCCATTCGCTGGCCGGATCGATGAGTCCCTGACTGAGCGCCTCGTCGAGCGACACGTTGATGTTGCCCTGACGGAAGCGTTGCGTGCGCGAGTCGATCAGTCCCTGCTTCATCGCCTCGGCGATCGTCACCTTGACCTGGTTCTCGGCGAGCTCGAGTCCGCCTTGTCCCGGGCGACTGATGCGCTTCTTGCGATCGATCTTCTTGGACGGCGTGATGAGCGCCGGCGGAACGTTGAGCAGACCGAACAGTTTGAGGGCTCCGCGAAGACTGATGAGGCCGTGCTCGTAGGCCTCCTTGGTCGAGAGCTCCTGCTTGGTGGCCTTGTTGAAGAACACTCCCTTGACGGGATCGATGATTCCCTTCGAGACGGCACGAATCAGATTCATCTCGAACGCGCCTCGCTCGTCCTTGATACCGATCGGCGTCGTCAGATACTCGTAGAGGGCGGCGTCGATGAACTGTTTCGCGCGCTCGTCGGTGATCAGATAGCTCTGACCGGTGTGGATGTCGACGATGCGCTCGGCGTTCGGCACGATCACCTCCGCCTCGACGGCCTCGTTGAAGCTGAGGAGTTGTCCGGTTTGAGTGTTGCGAATGTCGCGGATGTTGAAGATCGAGTGACGGACGCGCTTCGTGAGCAGACCCTCGTGGACGGCTTCCGGAACCGAGAACTGCTTCTCTTGCTTCTCGAGCACAATGTTTCCGTTCGGGTGGAGAAGGCCACGCTCGAGCGCCTCGGCAATCGAGATCACATCGTCCTCGTTCGGATCGACGATGTGACGGACCTCGGCGTCGAGAAGACCGGCGACGATGGCCTGAAGAAGGGTGTAGCGTTGCCCCTTCAGTCCGCGATCGACAAAGTGTCCGGTCGAGTCGATGAGTCCCTTTCGGGCGGCCTCCTCGAGCGTCAGCGCCTTGCCGATGAGCTCCTCCTGGTGAGCCTCGCGGAGCGACATGCTGTGACGGCTGATCTGGTCGGTGTACTTGCCGTCCTTGACGCCGATCGTGTTCTTGACGAGCGCCAGTCCCAGCTTGATTCTCTTCGCCTCGTTCGTGTCGACAATCTCGACGATGTCGTTGTTGATGAGATTGTTGCGCTTCGAGACTCCCTCGCGGAAGTTGAACTTGTCGTTCGTGTTCCGGTCGACAAATTCGGCATTGTTCGCGTTGATGAAGCCGTTCTCGATGACTTCGGTCAGCGAAATTCCGATCGAGTTCACGTGCTCCGGATTCTCAATCGACAGGTAGCCGTGGTAGATGGCGTCCCAGAGCGGGAGCTCGATGTCGGAGCTGCGTCCCTTGAAGACGCCAGTGACGGGGTCGAGCATCTCCTGTTGGAGAGCCACCGAGAGCGGTGTCGGCGGCAGCTTCATGATCTTCTCCTTGATGAGCTTCATGACCGTCTCCATGCTCTTCGCGATTCCCTTCGCACGAAGATCCGTCTGCGAGAGGATCTCGCCGGTCTCAATGTCACGGAACTGACGAACGTTCGAGTCGTAGAGTCCGATCTCGATGGCACGGGCAAGAGTGATCGGCTCACCAGTGTGCGGGTGGAAGATGCCCCAGTGGGTGGCGAGCACGGTGGGCAGATCCTTCTCGACGAGTCCGTACTTGGCCGCCTCCTCGAGCGACATCACCGATTGCGAGGGAACGTCGAAGAACTCGCCGGCGGCCGTCAGATTGCCCTGTCGGATCGCCTCGAAGAACGTGAGCACCTCGCCGGTCTTCTTGTTCAGATTGCCCTCCATCTCGTAGAACTGCGTGTTCGTGATCGTCTCCTCGGCGAACGTCTGCATCTCGTCCTCGACCTCGGAGATCTTCGCGCGGTCGCCGATCGGATCGACAATCTCCCACTCGTCGCCGTGTCCGGTGACGATCGGCTCGATGTTGATCTGTGGCTTCTGGATCTTGAGATCGATGTCGGGCTTCTGAAAATGAGCACGATTATTGCGAGGGAACCGTCTGTGAAGGAGAGGCGGCGGCATGCAGGATAGAGATAGAGCTAAACTGTTCTAGAAACCAACACCACAGGGGGAAACCCGTTTTTCTTTTCGATTTTACTTTTACTTTTGTACCATTTACCGGTTAGAAAAGATGGAAAAAGAAGAGAGAGAAAAAGAAAAAAGGTTGGTTAGTTGAAATCAACCACACTGCACTCAGGGGAGAAAAGTAAAGAAACAAACCGAAAGAAGAAGAAGAAGGCGTCACCTACCTTGCGATTTCTCTCCTCCTCCTCGCGACGTCGCCGCTCGCGATCCTCGTCTTCGCGACGCTTGCGCTCTTCGGCCTCGCGTCGCCGACGCTCCTCCTCTTCGCGACGACGTCGTGCCGCGTCTTCGGCCTCGCGACGCGCGCGATCCGCCTCCTCTTGAAGGCGTCGCGCGCGGTCGGCGTCGTCTTTGGCGCGACGACGCGCCTCGGCGTCTTCGCGTTCGCGTCGAAGACGTTCGGCGTCTTCGAGCGCTTTGAGGCGAGCCGCCTCGAACGCGCGACGCTTCTCCTCCTCTTCGGCGCGACGGCGATCCTCTTCTTCCTGGAGGTGTGTGTGGGTGTATTTGTGGAAATGGATCGGGGGGGAGATCGGATCGGATCGGATGGAAAGGGTGGTGGAGGGGATCACACACACGCACACACAAAACACACACTGATCGACAAAAAGGTGGGAATATGTGGAGAAAATGATGAGCTAGAAATCGAATTCAAGAACCATCGGTTGTGTTTTTGTATTTAGAGTTGTTGTTGTTGTTGTTGTTGTTGTTGGTTGATTGGTTGGTTTGGAGCAAAAGGGGTCAAAAAAGAGCAAGAGAGAGCAAGAGAGCAAGTTGAGTGGATAAAAGTGGGCGGGGCTTGGGAGGGAGACAAACAACACACGCACAAGCGCCAAAGAACGCACTGTTGAACGAACAGACAAACAAACTGAAAAACAGAAACAACATACATACACGTGGCTTCTCTAGTAGAGGAAACACAATCGATTTTGATGAAATGGGAAGAGGAGCACTTCCAGAAGGGGGACGTCTTCTGGAATCTTCCGGCTTTCCATTTTCCCCTCAAAAAACCGCCTTTCCACCACTAGATCCGCCTCTGTTTTTTTCTTTTGTAAAATTGGCTATAAACTCAAAAACAATCGATAACAACAAACAAACTCAAAAATGACAAGACTCGAGATTAGAGGAGGAAGATTTGAAAAAAAAAAACAAACAAACAAAAACATAAAAGCAACGATTGTTTTTCAGTGTTGAATTAATGAGAGTAGATCGAGAAAAATTACAGGGAAAACGGGAGGCGAGGGGGCGGGGCTCAGGGGGGATGAGAGCAAAAAGGGGGCGTGGCTTAGCAGACACACACACAAGTACGACGAAAAACTCACCAGAGAGAAATGGGCGGGCGGGGCTCTTTCGAGAGTTAAAAACACACAAAACCTACCGGTTTTCAGTCGCCGGAATTGGATTTTTTGGATGTTTGGTTATTTTTTCAAATGATACGAGTTTTTAGCGAGGATCACATTTTTTTAGTTTTGGTTCACACTCAATTTTTTAGAGAGGCTGGTTTTTGTGTGTTTTTCAGGCGATTTTCAGAGCATTTTTGTTGTTGTTGAAGGCGACGCGGTCCTCGATTTGTGTGTGTGCGAAGAAGAAGAAGAAGAAGGAGAACACAAAAAGCAGCGGCAGCGGCAGCAGCACACATGTTTTAAAACGGTGCAACGTGTGCCTATGTGTTTGTGTTTTAGGAAAGAGAAAAAAAACTGAAAAGCTGAAAATCTCTGTGCTGAAACTGATTATGAAAAGGCAGGGGGCGGGCGAACGGGAGAGTGGGAGGGGCGGTGGGGGGCGGGGCTTCCAATGGGCGGGTGTTAAAACTCAAAAGTGGGCGTGGCAAGAGTGGTGGGCGTGGCATAAAGTGGGCGGGGCGGAGCAACTCAGTTATTCATTAATTGGGGGCGAAATTAGGAGGAAATTAGGAATGAAGGGAGAGAGAAACCAAATGAAACGAAAGTAGAGGGGGAGTGTGTGCAGCACTGGTGCAAGAATTCGATTCTTTTCTCACTTTTCTACTCACTAATTTTGTTGTTGTCGAACAAAACGCAAAAATTAGAGTAAACGAGAAGCGTTGTGTCAGAATGATGAGAAGAAGTAGGAGAAGGAGAAGGAGGCTGGTTAGCAGAAAGACGGGACAGTGCCTATCACCCTACACTAACTACAGTAACCCGCTGACTACAGAGACTACAACAAACAAGATACCGTAACCAAGGCGAGATATAACCCGACTGCTACCGTGAGTGTGGAGGAGGAGGACGGGGACGGGGACGGGGGGAAACGGGGAAGTGTGCGTAACCGGGGAGAAGGGAGGGGGGAACGCCTGGACTGACCTGCTTCTGACGTTTCCAGTTCTGGATCAGCACCTGCATCGTGTTGCGACGCTCGAGAATCAGCGAGCTGAGTTGAGCGAAGCGGCGATTGAGCAGCTCCAGCTCCTCGGTGACGATTTGCGCGCCGTTCTTCGGCTGTGGGCGGGTGCGACGGAACGCGTTGCGCACGTCCGGTCCGTGAACGCCGACGATGGCGTCCGAGTACTGGCCGAGTTTCGCGTCGAAGATCTTGGCCGTGTGAATGAACGAGCCGCCCTCTTTGTTGACGTTCTCGATCGCTTGCGTGTGCTCCTGAAGGTGCGAGTACTCGCCGATGAGCACGTCGAGCTGCTGCTGGTACTGCTCGGGACGCAACTCTTCCGGCTTGCGGAGACGGTTGATGGTCTCCTCGACGCTGTCGAGCCACGACATCTCCGTCTCGTACTCGGAACGGTAGACCATCTGGATCTGTAGAGCACGCTCCACGGAGGCGAGACGGTCCGCGATTTGAGCGTTCACGTTCTCCCAACGCACGTTCAACTTCTGCACCTCGTCTTCGATGGCGTCCACGTCGGGATGGCTGGAAGTGAAGGGGGGAACGTTATCGATTTCGCACGACTCCGAAAACTCACTGTCCCTCGTTGATACGAGTTCTGGCGACGTGCTGACGAAGGAGAGCGACGTTCTTGTTCAGCTGATCGATGACAGTCTGCTGTTGCTGAAAACGAAGAGCAGCGTTGGGAGCTCCGAGAGCATTTCGGCTCCTCACCTTGAGCACCATGTTGATCTCGAGCAACTGCGAGTGGTGTCCTCGCAGTTTGTCGAGCGCAGCCGGCAGATCGTCGAATGAGTTCAACGTTATCTCGTGCTGCTTCACGATGTCAGCGACTTCGACCATGCCATTCAATACCGACTCTAAGACCTGAAAGATCGGAGGAATCAGGTATGATACTCCCCGAAAAACGAATGTGCTCACCTTGATTCGCTCGACGTACATCCTCGACAGATCCCAGAGGTCGTCCCACAGACCGTTGAGGCGGTCGTGGTTGACGCGCTGAGTGGGCGTCGGATTCGGCAGCTGTCGGAACAGCTCCTTCACCGTCGCCACGTCTCCGTCGAGCGCCTGAAGCGCGTCCTCGAACCGTTTGTGCTCGTGAATGACGCGCTCGAGCTCTTCGGGAGTGCGCGAGACGGACTTGCCGACGGCGTCGTTGAGACGTCGCCACGCCTCCTCGAGCTTTCGCAGTAACTCGGCCATCTTCTGATCGTACTGCGACGCCCAGTCGGGCTCCGGCGGCTTTTGCGACGCGTTGAGCAGATTCCAGAAGTGCTCGTTGGTCTTGCGAAGCTCTTCGCGAAGCCGGAGAGCCAGCGGATCGTTCGGATCGAGCTCGCTGAGCAACTTGTTCGCGTCGTCGTTCAACGCCTTCATGATCGCGTCACGCTGATCGGGATCGATCGAGTTGAACGTGTCGAGATCCCATCCTTGGATGGTTCTCATCGTGTTGAGCACCATGTTGAAGCGAACCTGACGATGCTTCTTGTCCCACAGTTTGTTGAGCTTCTCGAACTGCTGCAGAAGGCGGTTGAGGAAGGCGGTGAGACGCGCGTCGGGCGGCGGAATGCGGAACACGACGGACGGCACCTGTCCTTCGACGCCCGAAAGATCGCGGACGGTCCACTTGATGAGGTCCGAGTTGTCGAGCAGAACGACGTCGTCGCCGGCCTTGATGGTGATGTGCTGGTTCGTGTAGTCGCACAGGGCGGTCACATTGATCGGATGCGGGATGCGCTCTCCACGCTGCCAGAGCGGCGAGATCGTCGCGCATCTTTCGGTGAGCGCCATCAGCACCTGATGGTAGGTGTTGAGAATCTCCTTGGTCTCGTCGAGCTCGCGCAAGAATCGCTCGCCCTCCTCCAGCGAGAAGTCGGTGCGATTGTAGTTGTTCTCGAGACGAGTGGCCTGCTCGTCGATCCACGCCTCGGCCTGAGACGCCTCCTCCATGAACGATTGGAGGTTGAGAGCGTCGCGAAGGTGCGATCCGAGGCACTGGCTCAACGAGAGAAGCCACTCCCACTGGTTCTCCATCGTCTTCAGATAGATCTCGATGACGTGGATCGCCGGATGGCCCTGATTGAGGAGCGCGGCTCCCTGATTGTGCACATCGTTGTACTGCTTCTGACGGAGCTCCATCTCGTGCAACAACTGTTTGTAGTAGTTGTGGAGCATCGGCAGATCGAGCTGCTTGATGTCGGACCAGTTGCGCGTTCGCTCGATCTCCTCGCGCTCGTTCACCCAGATCAGCTCGAGTTGGGCGGCACGGACGAAGGCGATCAGCGAGTCGAGGTCGAGCATTCGACCAGCCGACAGATCGCGCAACTGTTGGTACTCGGACTCGAGCACGCGCAGCAGCTCCCAGTACTCGTTGGTGTCCTCGACGGAGACCTTCGTCTGGTTGGCGATGCACTCGTCGACGTTCTGCCGGAAGTCCTGGATGTCGCGATTGTCGAGCTTGTGCTGCTCGAACATGTGCTCGAGCACCTCGAGTCCCTCGATGAACTCCATGTTCGTCAGCTTCTCGAGCCGAACACGCACCCACTCGATGCACTCCTCGATGCGACTGAACGACGACTGTCGGATGTTCTCGAGTCGTTGCGCGTTCTCCTTGTGCAGAGTGTCGGTGCGAACGCCGAGTCGGACGAGAATCTGGTTCGTCAGACGATCCAGGTAAGCGTTGCGACGTTGATGAAGACCGTAGACGCGACGATAGTAGTCGTTGGCCTCCGGATGTTGAACGGTCTTCAGTTGTTCGACGTCGTCGAACAAGCCGGCGATCGAATTCTCGAGCGCGTTCAGATCCTCGACGATCTCGGTGACGGTTCGTTCGACGGCCGCCGGTGGCGACGTGTCGACGCGAGCCTCGACTTCCTCGATGCGTTGAAGGATCAGGTCGAGCTTCTCGTTGGTGATTCCAATGCCGCGCTCGAGACGGCTGATGATGTCGTTTGTGTTTCCCTGAAGAACGAGAGTTTCAGAAGACGTCACGCAAAGATTGGTGGTAAGAGGGAGCCGGGATTCGGGGGCAGTTGAAAGTGGGAAGAAGGAAGAGGGAAGAACGGGCTGTTCCCACTTCCAAACCAAGCATGCTACACATTGTTAGTGATGAGACACAGATAGAGACAGACTAGTGAGTGAGTGTACATAGATCACCTCCTGAACCCGATGCCTTTCGAGCACCTCGAACCGCCGGTCGATCGCATTGCACAGCTCGTTCCACGCGCGTTGCAGAGCCGGACCGCTGAGCTCTTGCGGAATCGCAAGAAGCTCGGTGGCCCTCATCATTTTTTCGAGATGATCGTAGACGAGACACAGCCGCCGCTTCTGCTCCTCTCGCGGCGGCAAATCGTCGTCACGGAACCGTTGGAGCTCGTAGATGAGCTCCGCCGAGTTGCCGGCCAGAAGGCGATCGTCGACGAGCTGAATGGCACGTTCGCACCATTCCCGCCACTCGGCCGCCTCCTCAATGTACTCGTCCTGCACTTTTTGCAGCTAAAACCGGACATCAGTTAGGACACGAAAAGAGACGACGACAAGAGATGGACAAAGACAACGACAATCGGGGGAATGAGTTATACATATACATTCATATTTCAGGACAAAACTCACTCTGTTCAGCTCCGGCAGATCGGGAAGAGCGCTGTAGAGTTGCGAGACGTACGTGATGATCGACTTCTCGTCTGGATTGTTGGTATCAACGTCTTCCGAATCGAGAAGACGTGGCACACCGAACTCACGTTCGGCGGCCTGGAACGCGTTGTCGAGGCGTTCACGGTTGGACACAGACTCATCGCTGATCTGCAAGTTCGGTCCCCCTTTACTCATTTCGTTTCGGATCGTTTTTTGGGCGTGTGTGTGTGTTCATTCCGGTCCGATACCGGCACCGGCCTAATCCCATTTCAATTCGGCCTCTTCAACTTTTCCCCTATAGCCCCCTCTCTTCTCAATGTCCTCGGCGCACCTTCCGACGCGAATCAACCAACACAAACATCATCATGACCCCCCTCTTCTTGTATACAACAACGTCGTTTCGTAGGTGTGTGTGTGTAGGGGGGAATGCGGAGGACGCGCGACCTGTCTCATTACGCCTTCTCTCTCTCTCCCTCTCTCACTTCCCGCAACTAGAAACCACTCATCTAGAGACAGAGAGACCTCACGATGCCGCACACTATTTCCCCCCAAGGGCCCCCCTTCCGCTGGCTGCTAATCATTTTATCATTCATGTTTATATCACCCCCAACAAATCTTCTTCTTCTCCTTCTCTTTTCAAGGCGAAGAAGACAACAACTATTACGGTCTTTCTCTCTACACACAAAAAATGGCGGGGGGAGGGTGGTTTCTGGTTTTTCACCACCACCACCACCATCAAATCAGTGCCCCCCTCCCCTCCCGGTTTAGCAGAAACAAGACCGCTCTAATAAATAATCTTATCACGAAAAGTGGGGAAGAGAGTCAATTAGGGGCGCTGCTGCTGCCAAAAGGCAAGGAAAAGACTCACTCTGTCCCAGTCAATGCAGTTGGGTTTGTAGCGGTGAAGGATGGCGTTGAAGGCGAGTCCGTCGCGCCACGAGCTCGAGAAGTTCGTCACGTTCACACGAGGATAGCCCGAGGTCACCTGGAAGACGTCAGTTTCAGCAGAACCTTCGGAAAACCCCATCAAACCCCACCTTTCGCGCCCATTGAAGCAGTGCGTCGCGCGCCGATGTCGCATTGCTTCCCTGTAGCGCTTCGGAGACCTGAAAATGACTCGTTTTTGCATTCTGAACCAGGGGGTGTTTAGTCTGCAAATGTTAAATCCAGCGCGTTGGTATCTGGGTGAGCTCACTGAAAATGGTTTTGAGATCAAGGTAGAAGCCCACACACACAAACACAAAAAGGAATGTATTTCAGATATTTCCAGCCCTATGCGGTATCTTGAAAGCTAGATTAGATAGGGAAAAGTGCCTTAATCCGTCAGCTACATTGCGGTAGTTGACAACTTTTCATCATATCGTCTAGTTTTCAAGAAATCAGTGTGTCTTTTGACAGTTTTTCCCCGTTCGGCCCCCCATAGTGGAAAGAGTTTGGCGGTGTGGGAATTTGTATGCAAATCGAGGTGGGGTCCAGTAAGTACAGATTTCAAAGAGTTTCCAAGGTTATATCATGAAAACCAGATGAGAACGGAAAAAAACTTGTCAGACTTTACTTCGGTAGTTGACAACTTTCTACAATCTCTGCTAGTTTCCAAGATACTACAAAGTTCCATGGCAACGCCGGACGACTCGCTTTTCCATCCTCCCCCCCTGTACTCGCTTTCCTCTCCCGTCTTCTCTTTCTCGCCATTTCGGGCCCAGTGAGCGATCGAAGGGGGGGCATGTATCTGCTGTGCATACAAAAGAAGAAGGACGAGACCGAGAAGACCCGAGAAGAAGAGGAAGAAGGAGAAGCGAATCGTTTCGCCCCCCCCCCCCTTTTCCGAGTGGAATGGCATGCGTGCTTACGCGCCGCTCCCTTTGTGTCTACCTTTACCGCGCGCGCGCATTTCAAAGAATGAGTGACGGGGGAGTTGCTCCCACACAAGAATGGTAACAAGAGACTACTCGAAAACCAGTTAGTCATGTCTGTTTGGATTGCGTTCCTTGCTCTGCGGACGTTCGTTCAGATTCAGAAGACCCCTCATCAGAAGGAGAAGAAGACGTTTTTTGGGCGTTTCCCATATCGCAAAAAAAAAAACTCATCAGTTTCGGTCTCGAGCGTTTTGTCACGTCTTCTGCGCGATGTTTGTCGGGCAGGGACTATCACACAACAAGGTGAAGACGTTGAAGACGTTGAAGAAGAAGAAGAAGAAGAGGAAGACAACAATATTTGGGTGTGGTTTTCATTTCTTCTTCTCTCGAAACCAAATCGGAAATCAAGAGAGAGAGAGAGAGAGAAATTCCTCGAGAACTTGGTTCTTTCTCTTCTCCCCCCATCACCATAACTATCAATCATTCCAATTTCCAGACGCTCTGGTTGAGAATTCCTTCTCCCCATCCCCCTTTACTCTTTCAAAACAGACAAAAGGACACTGCGCCTCTCGGGAAGGGGGTGCCTTTTTCCGAGAGAGAAAGAGAACCAGTTGGTTGGGGAAGGGAAGGAATGGAAGAAGTGACACAAATCAAATCGGGCATTCCTTTTCAAATCTCGCCGATTCGACGGTGTGCGGGGGGAGGGATATTCGTCGTTTTTTTTTTGCGCTTCTCTCTCGTCTTTCACATCGCCCTATTGAGAGGAGAACCGTTCCAAGGCTATTCTCATAAACCTTTTCGGTTGGAGAGGGGGAGCGATTCCTCGAAACAAGTACAATCTCTAGACGCACTTTCGTAAACAGTCCGCGATATCTTTCTTTTCACATTCTCCTAGTGGCCGTCGCTTGCGGTCGGTGTTGTGTCGGTTGGTGATGAATTCATTATGAACGCCCGGACGGGACGAGGTGAGATCCCAATCTCTCCTCGCCTTCTCTAGGTCAATTGCGGCACAGACAATAAAAGTGAGGGTGTAGAGAGATAAGGGGAAGAAGAAGTAGAAGAACTGACCTCATCTCTCCTCATCGATCGGGACCGTTCCCTCTCGCCGCGAGTCTTTTTCACACGTTGTACTTTGCGCTCAAAATGCTCGCGTGTCTCGTAGCTCGAGCTCTCCGAGAATCCGCCGCCCACATGGTGTGCCTGGTAGGCGTGCGAGAGATGTCGATTGTCCGCCTGAGCCAACTGTCCGTTGCCGTAGTGATGGCCGAAGCCGTTGCCGGTCAGCATTGCGCCGCCGTTGGCTCCACCACCACCGCCGCCGCCAGTGCTCCGATGGTGCTCCTCATAGTACTGACTGCTTCCGCCACCGCCGCCGCCAATCTGACTTTGGCTCTGACTGTGCTGTTGGTGCGAAGACGACGAGCCGCCGGCGGCTTGATTCCGGGAGCTCTCCGATTTGCGCTCCTGCTTTTTCGAGTAGCTCCTCACTACTTTCATCATCGTGAGAGTTGTCGCGATGCCGAATAGGACGAGTGCAGTTGTGGCTAGACACGCTGTCGCATGCCAAACGTACGTATCACAATGATCGCACGCGTGAAGGCTCGATGAGGATGATGGTGACGAAGAACGATAGGCTGAAGAAGCGGAAGGGTCAGACTCTCGAGTATGGCGACGATGATACGGTTCAAGTTCACAAGTTGCGGTTGTTGTGAGAAACGAGAAAGGTGGAGAAGAAGTCAAAGAAGAAGAAGAAGAAGAAGAAGGAAACAACAGTCCCCCACCTCCTCCTCCTCGTCCGCCTCCTCCTCCCCCACCGCCAGTGGGCGTGGCCTCGTCGGGGTAGTAGGTGGGGTCGTTCTGCCGCCTGTGCCTCTCGCCTGACTGCCGAGGCTGCTGCTGCTGCTGATGGCGGTAATAAGTCGTCTCGGCGCCTGTTGCCGCCGCTGCATCGAAAACGGGAATCTCTCCGCCAAACAGTGCTATCTCGCCGCCACCGCCGCCGACAGGACAACTGATGCCGAAGGCGAAGCAGACCAACTCGCGCGTCAGGCACCATATGAACTCGAGCATCGAGAGCTCGTCCGAAGAGCACGACATGGCATCCGATCCGAAGCGACTTGTGGTGGAATATATAGATGGTGGAATATATAGGGGATGGTTGGATAGATGAATACGCAAATTTACCAGTTGAAACCGCTATCGGTTGTGTATGTGTGTGTCTATGTACGAGTGTGCCGGTGCCTATGTGCCTGTGTGTGTGTGCTTGCATCCCTTCTCCGGCTGTTGGGTCGCGGGGGGTGCACCGTTTTTATTTCATATGCATTGCATAGACTATAAAATCGATGTGTGGCCGATTCATCGTTTATCGTTCCCTTCTCCTCTCCATCGCTTCGCTGTCCGTTTTTTTTTGTGTAGTGTTGTTTCTTTCCCATCCTCAGTGCGAATCGGGAATGAGGTTTGTTTGCACTTTGGATTCACCAATTCAGCTTCTTCTTCTTCGCCTCCTTCTCCCCGCCGATCATCTTCGGTTCTTTCGGCGACTGGGAGCTTCCAACCATTCCAGCCAACTTTTCACAATGGTTTCCTTCAAGACGTCCCGAAAACGTGTCATTCCATTCGCTTACTCAGCATGAGACAGTGTGGGAGGGGTTGGCCAAAGGGGGGGACACACCCAAGTCTCCTCCCGTTTTTACTGTTTTTCATGATTCTCCTGTGTGTAGGTGTGTAGGAGGGCGTGGTGCCCCCCGATGCTGTTGCTGCTGATGATCAAGAAGAAGACGTCTCGAAGAGGAAGACACAACAATGCCATTCGGAGGGAGGACAACAAACTTGTCAATTTGATTGATTTCAATACCCAAATCGGACGGTTTCGAAATCGTCGCTACTAGCGCTACCACTACGATTGCGGATCCGTGATCCGTGACCGAGAGGACAGTAACCGTTCTCGGCCATTATCGGCGCGGTTCGGCGCGTTCCCATGCAATCTCCACACATGAATATACATCGCTTTGTTCTTCTTCTCTTCACCTGTGTCCGTTCCGTTTCGGGAGAGAGAGAGAGAAAGCGGCGGGTAGAGTTGGGGGGATAAGTAGTGTTTAGTTCGGTTCGGTTCGATTGATCATCACGGCGAGCGAATCGGCATCAGAATCCGAATCCGAAGGGCGGGGGGAGCGAAGGGGTCGTTGCTTGTTTGTTTGCCAAAAGCAAAGACGACGAATCACCATCGCCGTCTCATCCATTTT
The DNA here is from genome assembly GCA_963570955.1 of Caenorhabditis afra. Lineage (NCBI taxonomy): Eukaryota > Metazoa > Nematoda > Chromadorea > Rhabditida > Rhabditidae > Caenorhabditis > Caenorhabditis afra. The sequence goes on from OY751532.1 coordinate 8,529,237, forward strand.
TCAAAGTAGTTCGTTCTCGAGAGAGAGAGAGAGAGAGCGCCCGTGTCATTCGTTGAAAAGTGGTGGTAAGACTGCAATTACAGACGCGGCGAGCGAGGGGGAACCTGTTCGTCTTCGCCCTCGCCGCTTCCGTTCCAGCTGCTTCCCGAGAACTTGAACGTTTCGTTTCGTTTCGATTCACCACCCCCACAACAACAACAACAACAACATCAACAAAACGTGGGATTGTGAAGAGAGTTCCGAGTCCAATCGAACCTAATCTGTGATCATCATCTGATTCCAATCACGAAAGGAGTTCCCTTTGTCTTCTCTTTCTCTTTCTCTCTTTCTCCTCCCGGAAATGGAATTCTCCCTCTTTCGAAGAGAAAGACGACGAAGTGATTAGAAATCACATTTAAACTGCCAAGAAGACGACGAAGACGAAGAAGACGAAGAAGAAGAGGTGGGCCACACCCAAACAAATTCCAATGATTTGTTTCTTCTTCTTCTTCGTCTCCGTGCCCATCTTCCCCTCTTATTCCCACCTTCGCTATAATTCCAGCCATCCGGAAGAAGAAGAAGATCAAAAAAAAGAAAGAAAAAACAAATGAATCACCGCAAAATTGACATTTGAGAACATTTCACAAAATCCAGTCCGAAATATTTTCTCCCCTCCAAGTGAGTGGGGAGGGTGAGAAGGGAATGAAAGGGAAACTGGGTGTGGCTGGCCACCCACCCAAGTTGTGTAAAACTAATCGAGAACCATCGCGAGACACTAAGGGGGGTAAACAGTGGAACTTTAAAGGGGGTCGAACCGAATTTCCACTCATTTTTGGCTCATTTTTCACAGTTTGAAAGGTTGAGGACGAAAATCCACTTCAACAGGGATGGGTGTTTGAGGGAGGTCTCTCCGAGCGAGATCACCTAGTTTCAGCTCATTTGCCGGCTCCGGGTCTGAAATGATCCCGAACTTGAACGGTTTTCAGCTAGCCAGTGTATTTATACCAATTTCTACCAGCTAGCTGAATAAATGTTCAAAATCTCTTTTCGTGACCATTTCAGCGGCTCCGTCTGGCTGCCAAACGTCCCGGAGCTCATTTGGCGGCCGAAATCGGCTCATTTTTCACAGAGAATTAGTCGAGTTGAGAACGAAAAATCCACTTCAACAGGGAGGGAGGAGGGGTTTCGGGGGGAGGAAAACTGATATAAAAGCAGTGGGGAACGCGTTTTTCGTGTGTTTGTGATTGTCAGTGGGCTCCTACCTGAACTCTTGTGGACTCGTCGTTGCATTGAGAAACCAAAAAACTCTTGGATTTGCATGGGGGGAAAGGGGTGTAAAAAGGGGGCGGACCTGTGAGACACTCGTCCGACTGTTGTTCGCAGTCGTGTGATGGTGGTGCTGGGTGAGCAACTCGTGCTGCGACTCGAGCAACAGCCGCTGTCTGATCACCGAGACCTGGAAGTTGAGGATGATCGTCCAGATGAGGCCGAGCGTCAGTTTTCCGTTGCCCTCCACAATGTCCTCCGGTCGGATGTTGACCAGTTTGATCTGCAATCGATTGGGATGTGTGAAGCGAGGGAGGCCAATGCAAAACAAAAACACTCACATTCTTCTTCTTCAAAAAGTCCAAACAGTACTGCACGTTCTGAATTCGATGGAATCGTGTGTAGCCGTTCTCTTTTTGCTGCAAAAAAAAAACGAGGACGACGTCAGTTTCAGAATAGAAGCAGAACCGTACAATTCGTTCGCCCGTCAACGCCTCCAACAGTGCAATCAGTGCATATCCGTCGCGAAGATTCTCGAACAAATCGTCCACTTTCAAACCCGTCTGGAAAAAAAAAAACGGCAGCTAATTTCAGCAGCAGCAGCGCGCGCGCGCGTATAAACCGCATCGCAAACATTTGCAGTTCGGCTTACACTTTGCTCATCAACTGCACTTGTAATGCGCCGCGATAAACACGTGTTTGCTGCCGTTTGGAGTTTGGAAAACGAGCGCGAAATCTTCGAGTTTTCAAACAAGTAATCGCTGGAAAATGTAGATCTCGACGTCCTCTACAAGATGATGTTGAGCTTTCAAACTTTTATCAACTACCAAGAAAGTTACAAACCAAAAAGTGGCCGTGGCGATCAGATCGGCACTTTTTGGCTTCTAACTTTGTTGGTAGTTGATAAAAGTTCGAAAACTCAACATCATTTCGTAGAGGACGTCGAGATCTACATTTTCCAGCGATTACTTGTTTGAAAATTCCAAGATTTCGCGCTTGTTTTCGAAATTCCAAACGGCAGCAAACACGTGTTTATCGGGCTCCAAGAAACAATGGAGGATATTTGCCACAAAAAATTACCTTGGTTAAGTGTTTATTGACCCATTTGGTGAACGTCTTCTTCTGCACGTTGTCGCGCTCATCTGGAAGTCATCGATTGTTTTATCATTTCATAGCCCCCTTCCAGAGCTCCCCCGCCCGGAGCTGCCTCATCAAAAACCTGCTGGCTGCCAACTCTTGCTCAACCAGGTGGAGCCAAAGTGTCTCAAATTTCCCGCTCCATATGCATTTCCATTCTCGCCCCCATTCCAAATCACTTTTTTTTTTTCTCGCCTTCATTGTCCACACACTCACACAACATTCAGACTCGGAACAAACATAGAGAGCCGCAAGCAAGCGCAAAAACTTCTTTTTTCAGTGTGTTTGCCTTAACGTTTGTGTCAAGGTGAGGGAGCCCGAGAGCATTGTTGTGTGTTTGTGTGTGAAAAAGCGCATGCGCTTTTCATGAATACCGTCACGCTGATCTCTTTTTTTCTGCTTCTTCCTTCTCGCACAAAAACCCCTCTTACCAATACCACCACTTTTGATCTACCCGAAAACGGACAGTGCGCGGAAACGGCGATAATTCTTCAGATTAGTGGTGGAAGAGGAGGAGGAGGGGGCGAGTGACCCCGAATGACGAGTGCGAACAACAAAAGAAGTGGAGAATCGAATCGCGAACGGCCCGGGCGGACGGACGGACGAACAGACGGACGGACGGCGCGTTTGATATCAAATCACACACAGACTTTGACACGCCACATTCAAATACTACTTGACAGTTTTGTTCCGATACGTTTTCAGGACTCTGGTGGAAGACTCGTGGAAACGTATTATTCGTATGAGCTCGCAAGGTTTTGTGTAGATTTACGAGCTAGAACACTCGAATAAGGTCGTAAATCTACAAAAAAACCTTGCAGTAGTATCCGTTTATTGGGAACTGAAACTTAAATTGGCTCCTGGAAATCGCAAGGTCTTGTGTTGATTTACGAGCTGAAACAGTGTGAATATCTCGTAAATCCACACAAAAACCTTGCGATACTATCCGTTAATTGGGTGCTAAAGCTGTAACTGAAACTGGGAGCCTGAAAATCGAAAGGTTTTCTGTAGATTTACGAGCTAGAACAACTGTAATTAAGCCGTAAATCCACACAAAAGCTGGCGATTTTCGGGCTCCGAGGTTCAGTTTCAGCTTGAGCTTCCAATAAACCTGATAATATCGCAAGGGTTTGTGTGGATTTACGAGGTGTTCACTGTGTTCTTGCTCGTAAATCTACACAAGACGGTGCGATTTCAGGATCCAATTTCAGTTCCACTTCCCATTAAACGGAAGGTTTTGTGTAGATTTACGAGATGTTCACAAGGTCCTTGCTCGTAAATCTACACACAAAAGATTGTGATTCAAAACCAAATCCACTAATTCGGAACACACAAATCCATTAAACCCAGCAACAAATCGCCGCCTTCAATTCGAATGAAATCGCTTTTCTCTCTCGCTTTGGGCAGAGCGCCAGTTGGCGGCCATTAAAAAGTGTCTTCATTGACGCGCTTGATTGCACTTTTTTTGTGTCCTCCTTGAAGGATAATTAGAGGGAAAGAGAGAGCGAAAGGAGACAGACCAGGCAAGAAAAAAATGGCCGCGGATGGGATTTGGTCTAACTAGGTGTCCAAGAACTTCTCAACAGCCCAGGAGCTCTTTCCGTCAAAATATACATCCCAAAGTCCAATCCCTGATCCTAATCGCTTCAAAATCACTTTTTGGCCTCAACGCCATTTTGTAGAGGAGTCCGAAACCTTCATTTTCCATAGATTACTTGTTCCCAAATTTCAAGAAACAAGGCATGTCCAGAAGAGCCGTATAGCATGGTTAAACCCAATTTTGCCTCCCACACCGGTTCTACTATCATCCACCGCAAAAGGAGAAATTGGGAAGAGGGGGGTCAGGTTTCGTCGCTTGACCGTTCTGTTGGTTTTGTCATATTTGTCAACTTGACCCCCCTTTGCTTCGCTTCCTCCTCCTCCTCTACCCGTTTCTATTTCCTCCCTAACGGGGAGACGAATAGTAGAGAAATGGGGCTGAGATTGAAATCATTTGCAACGCTCCCCGAGTTTTTCACTGACCACAGAAGGAGGGAGGCGAAAAACGACGGCGTATTAATCGGCCCCTCGAATCTATGCATACAACCTTGAAATCCTACGAGAACTTTTGACACTGATTAATCGGTTTTCATCGAGAACGGACGGACGGAGGAGGACGACGACGAAGATGGATTCGGGTTAGGATCAAGAATCCCGCGACGGAATTCAGAATTGGGTCCAATTTTTGAATAGCAAACACCTACCATTATACTTTTCTCGATTCAACTCGTAGTGATCGAGCACCTCCTTCTCGAAAACGTCGGACGGATCGGCCGTTGTTGGGCCGCCGCCGCCGCCGCCATTTCCTTGCTGGCTACGATACCTCTCTCCTACCATCCTCTCTCATTTGGTGGTGATGGTGGGGGTGAAAAAGACGGTGGATTTTGGAGAGCACAGTTTGGGCGAGAGATAAAAGGAGGTGTTTGTGTGATCTCTTTTCTCTCGTGGTGGTCTTCTCACACTTAAAAACAAGAGGGCGGAAATTTGAAAAAAGTGAGAAAAGAAAAGAAAAGGGTCCGAGAGAGAGAGAGATAGAATGTTGCAAATTGCGCAATGAGAACGGAAGCAGAGAGAGAGAGAGAGAAAAAGAGAGTGAGAGGGAGAAGTTGACCCGGAGGAGCGCGGCCATCACCACAGCCAGCCCCCACGGTCTGGCTGGTACGCAGGCGACAGACGGACGACGAGAGAGCGTCGGACACCCGTCGAGACGCAGACACACGGCGACAACGAAGAAGAACACTCCGTGTGCGCGCGCGCGCGCGCTCGCACAAGCCGTCGCCGCCGCCGGACAGGGGATCCGAAACACGGTGCCCTCCGCCGGCCTTTCAAATGAATCACACCCCCCCTTTCCTCCCAGCCAGCCACGTTTTACGATGAGTCAGTCGGATGGGGGCATGCCGGCAGATGCTTCTTCTCGCAAAACGAAAGTGGGCGGGGCTTAGGGGTTATGTTGAAATTTTGGAGAAAAACGCGTGTCTTGATGCTAGAAACTTGAAGGATTGCCCTTAAACTGATTGTGAGGCAGAATGGGCGGGGTTTAGGGGGGAATTCAGAATTTTGACGCTAGAAATTTGAAAAATCGGCTTTAAATTGAGGCAGAAAGGTTTTAGAGCACTTGACAAAAGTTTTGCCCAAAAACTTGGTAAAACTGAAAATTTTCCGGGCTTTCAGCGCGATTTTTGATTTTTTTTCGGTTTTTCACAACGTTGAGCCGATTTTCCGACGTTTTTGATATCAAAAAGTTTGTTTCTCGCCCGGAAAAATGCCATTTGTCGCCAGATGGGTCGTCGGGTGAAAAATGGAGAATTGCAGAGAGAAAAGCGAAAATTTCGATGAATTTGAATACGCTGAATTCAAAAAAGTCAATAAATCGTCGGATTAATCGCGAATTTCGCCAGAAAATTCAAAAAATCTCGGAAAAATTGAAGCAAAAAAAAGTATTTTTGAAAAGTGTGCAACTTGACGTGAGGGTGTACATTGCGTACTTTGCAATCTACCGTAATCCAAAAAAACTCGAAAAATTGGGAAACCACTAGAAAAGCGCAGCTCTCAGCTATTCAAAAGGTGCGAACGAGTGGAAAATAGTGAGGTAGTGAAAGGTAGGTGACAGTAAATAATAAGTATTCGCACACAGATAATATAAATATAAACAACAAGAAGAACGCGCGCGCGGGCGGGCGCGCGCAAGGTCAAGCTGTCGTGGTAATCCGTTTATAGAGGCGTTTCGTAGTGAGGAAAAAGAAAGTAAGTGGCAATTATGATAAGTAATGCAAATGCGCTCTATTGAACGCGAGCGAATGTGTGTGTGTGTGTGGAAAAGTTGAAACAATGGAGGAGAAAAATGAGAAGAAAGTGGGGAGGGGCGGGAGTCGCTCGGCAAATGTACCAGTCTCCGGTACCTCCGGGAGCCCTCTGCCACCACTGTTTAGGTTTTATTGAGTCTGCGTCTCTCCGGAGGGCGCCGATTTCCAGAAATTCGCCGCTCTCGCTTTTTTTTTGTTTCGGAAGGTGTGTGAGTGTATGCAGAACGGATTATTTTCTTCCACTGTGGGGGGAGGAAGCAGCCAACTTGCTGTGTTTGCGGGGGAGAGAGAGAGAAAAAGCGACGACTTTTTCCATCCATAAAGTTGCGGATGGAAAGGCAGGGGTTATGGATGAGAATATCAGATCGGATGAAAGGAGGAGGAGAATCAAAAGGAAAAGGGCAGTTTGCAACAAGGTGGATTCGAACCAGTGGGCTCTCGATTAAAAGTTGGCAGCGCTACCGGGTAGGCCACCTGTGCTTGCGTGGAAACGGCCGGCGCGGGCCGTGATAAACTCGACCGGTCTTGCAGCGCAGTGACAACCCATTTTTGAATTTCCCGCCTTTTTTCCCGCCTAATTTTTGTTTTTCCCAACTTTAAACCAATTTTCTTTGTTTCTGACCGAGTTTTCATGATTTAAAACAGACGAAACAGGAGGATGTGAAGATATTTCTCACCGACAATACTGTGCAACGAGTACGAGGAGAGCCGCTGTTGCGGCGAAATTAGGGCGGACGAGTAACGCTGAAGAACGTCGGCGGCGAGCGAGTAGCGAGAATACGACGACGACGACGAGCCGATGACGTCGCCGTTCCCATTTCCCACCATTTGGATGGGGATTTCGCGCTGAAACTGAAACTGGAGAGCTTTCAGACCGCACAACTTTTCGGAATCGAGAGATTTAAAGTTTTTATAGGCACAGGGAGGTAGATCTTCTTGCGAGGAATCGAATGATACCCCAACTTGACTGTTTTAAGTGCGTACGAACTGAGATATAGGTAGATAAGTTCAAAACCTCAAAAATCGATATATCTCATCACTCGAACGTTGGAAAAACTCAAGTTGGGGTCGAAATGAAATCAGCAAGACGAGAACTATCGAATGGAGACAACGGGACACCTCTCACCTCCTTCTCTCTCGTTCGATTCGTATTATTCGTCGTCGTCTCGGCCGACGAGGGCAGATCTCGCGCCGTGTGCTCGAGCTCGACAGTCGTGTGACGGGCTCCGCTGCTCACCGTTCGTGTCACGTATTGGAATTGATAGGTGGACGCCGTCCGCGTCGCGCTCACCGGTCTGGATTTCGAAAAATAGCGCCCAGAAGAGAATAGCGCGAAAAATAAGAAAGGAAAGGAAAGTGATTAGATATAGGGTTGGTTAGTGTGTGTGAATGGAAGTGCGCTCCATTGACAAACCTCTCCCATTCTTTCAAAAAGAGACGTTCGCAATGGAGCGCACTTGCTTACGTGCTCGGAAGCGTCCGAAACGACGTCGTCGTCTCGTAGCCGTTCGAAACGCCACGTCCTCCGCCACCGACAAGCAACGATGGTCGCGAGATCGACGAAGACATGTTGGAGGCGACGGCGGCGTTCTCGATGAAATTCCACGTCGACGATCGAAATTCGGCGTCCTCATCGTTGTCGAAGACGTCGTCCGACGACGTGAAATAGCGATGACGTCGCGCTTCCATGCTTCTCCTTCTTTCCCTTCTTCGGTCGATCGTCATAAATGGAATCATTCGGGGGGTGTTAGATGGTGGAGAAGTAGATGGATGGAGAAAAATAAGAAGAGGTGGTTAGTTGGTGGTAGTAGAGGCGGAAAAGTTGGGGGGAGAAAGAGATTGAGAGCTATTTGGCTTTTTTTTCAAGTTTTCGCGCCATCTGGGGTCTTTTCACGGCGGTAGCCTAGAAAATACAAATCGAGCGCAGTAGAAGACGTGACAGCTTCAAAAAACGACGCCAAAATGATGAGAAACAAATCCGCCAGCAGGTGGGATCGAACTAAAAACCTCCCGCCTATCATCCAAAGTCGCAACCCACTAGACCACGCGGCAACGTGAAAACGTTATGGTTCCCGGGGGTAGACAAGAACGCGCGCGGCCCTTGCTTAGAAACTTAGTGGCCTAGAAATACAAATTCGAGATCTAGGTCAAAAAATGTTAAAAAGCAGTTTTTCAAAAAGAAAAAGGAAAACGATTTTAGCAGGTTGGCCCATTTAAGGGTGTGCCGCGAAAAATTGTACACATTTTCCTCTCCTTTTTTTGTGCCCCTCTTCCCGAGAGAGGTGTTATCAATTATCAACACACCGCCTCTCTCTTCTTCTCTTTTTCTCACTCTCTCTTTTTTTGTGTTGATAAAACACGCCTCGCCTATTTCAGGCAAACAGTGACACGAGCCGCAACAAGCGGAAAAGCAGGCAATAAGTTGGCATCGGAATTTGCAGAATTTTGGCAGCGAAAATGACGCGTTTACAGCTCGCGGTTTGGCTTTGAGCGCGCATATCTTGAAAACGAGAAAAGCTGGGCAAAAGTTGTCAACTGCTAAAATGTAGCTGACATTATAAGAAACTAATTGTCAGTTGACAACTTTTTTGTATCTACTCTAGTTTTCGAGTTATGCAACTTTAAAGAAATTATTGGATGCGTGGTTGCCTGGACACAGCGCTCGGGAAAAAAATTGCGCAAGTTGGATTCCCCACCTATTTCAAATTATTTTTTCTTTTTCAAAACGCCTAGAACGCCTAAAACCCAGTAGAAAAACGGCTTGTTGCCAATTTCCCATAGCTTTCGGGTCGCAGGGTGATTTGTTGCAGAAAATACGAAATTGGCGATAAAAATGTCTCAAGTTCGATTCCCCACCCATTTCGAACCATTTTTTCTTGCCTTTTCCCGCTAAAACGCCAAAAACCCTGGTGGAAAAACGACGAATTTGTCAATTTTCGCTAGTTTTCCGTCTGGCCATTGTCGTTCGGAAAAAGAGCGGCAGTTTTGATTTCTCTTCCATTTTAGGCAATTTTTCTATCAAAACTAATAAAAATTAGTGCAAAAAGAGGGAAAAATGGTTTGGAATAGGTGGGGCCACGAACTTGATCACTTCGCCGCCCGGCCTCTTTGGGTGTTGCAACTCTATTGGGAAGCGCATATCTCGAGAACTAGAAGAGCTGGACAAAAATTGTCAACTAACAAAATATAGCCCAAAGTGTGAGGAACAAAGTGGTAGTTGACAACTTTTCCCAATCTCTTCTAGTTTCCAAGATATGACTCATTGTGCTTCGCTGGGTCAGAACTCATCTCACAAGGATCCTAGGGAAAAGTCGGTTAGTACGTACAAAGTGGTTAAAATGTGTTGTAGTGGTCAAAAGTGGGGGGTGTGCGTGAGTGTGATGAACCGATTAGCACGACTGTAAACATTGGATTACTGTACCGACACGTGTGGCGTACGTTTTAAGAAGATAATAATTAGAACTGTAAGTTGACAATTAAAAAAATAATAAGAAATAAGAAAAAAAAAATAAGGAGAGAGAAAGTAGGTAGGAAAAACGGAGAGGATGGTATATCTTTAGTAGTAGTAGTAGGTACTCTACTACCATTAACAAGTGTACTTTTTCTCTTGAGAGACACGCTCTCTCTCTCTCTCCCTTCCGTTTTATTTGTATGTGTGTGTGAGTGAGTGTGCTCCGCGAGCACATAGAAATGAGCACATCCGCGCGCCCTCCCCGCCCCGGCTGTTTTAATCATGAAAACTCGGTCAGTGGTTCTTTTTTTTTTGCTGAATTTCGTACCTTGACCAAAATCGGCGTGCTCCTGAAGACTCGACGTCTTCCGGATCGTCGTCACGACCGCTCCGGACGATGGTGCTCGCTTCTGGCTCTGCCACGTTTCGAGTTGCTCACGCTTTCTGAAAAAACACCCCAGGATGGTGTGATTCTTGTAGTTTGTAGTCGCTCACGTCGTCTCCTCAAAGTCGAACAGCAACGTTTCCGAGTGATATTTGTATTCGATTCGTCGTTCCGACGCGTCCACTCTGGATGGAGAAGAAGAAGAAGACGTCATCACGATGATGATTAGTTAAAGGGGGGGGGGCTTACTTGTACTGGTAGGTCACTTTGCCGGGTGGTTGACTTCCCGCGCGGGCTGACATCGCCCGACCGGATTGCGAGTCGCGAACCACACTTCGACCCGACACGTCGTTCAGTTTGCGGCTCAGCGAGCCCGTTCTACAATCACAAATACATGTTTAGTTGTGTGACAGTGTGACACACAATTTCATTAAGCCGAAAAGTGACTACCGAATGGGTCACTATTAAAAATGGTTGTGACCATCCGATAGATCTCGTCTTGCTGATTTCATTTCTACCCCAACTTGACTTTTTTCAACGTTCCAGTGATGAGATATATCGATTTTTTGAAGTTTTAACTTTATCAGGCTATATCTCGGTTCGCACGCGTTGAAAACAGTCAAGTTGGGGTATCAATCGAATCAGCGCACTTTACTCTTTCGATTCCAACTATTTTCAAGTTGATAAATTCCAGTTCAGGCATAGTTTTGTGGGTAAAACGACTCACATGACATGTGACGTCTCGACGCGTGACGGCGTCGCTCCCCGATCGCCGACCCGAACGATGGGCACCGTGTCTGTCGACCGAATCGTGTGCGTTTTGACACGTGGCAACGTCAACGAGGCTCGCTGCGTCGTCGTGTTCGCCGTACGAATCGCGCCGTTCGCCGCGCCCTCCGACCTCACCGACACGCGTACGGTGCTGTCGCGTCGTCGTGACGCCGCCTCCGGATCCTGGGAGACACTGCGGCTCGGCGAGTAGACCTCTTGTGCTTCATACTCGTCGAGCAGTCTGGAAGAGCGGTCAAAAGTTTTACGGTGGTCGGTTTTCGCTTTTGATCTACCATTTGCCTCCTTTTTCCATTTTTGACCTACTTTCCCAGTTTTGACCTACTTTCCCCAGATTTGACCTACTTTTTCATTTTGACCTACTTTCCCCAGATTCGACCTATTTTTTCATTTTGACCTACTTTTCCATTTTAGTCCTCTTCTCCTAGTTTTGACCTACTTCTCCCTGGTTTGACCTACTTTTCTACGTTTGACCCACTTTTCCACTTTTGACCTACTTTTCCATTTTTGATCTACTTTTCTATTTTTTACCTACTTTTCTATTTTTGACCTACTTTTTCCTAGTTTTGACCTACTTTCCGCTAGTTTTGACCTACCTCTTTCGCACTTTACAACTGGACGGCGCGCAACACTTTGCACCCATTTCTCTTGCTAATTATTCGAAGTAATTAGTCATTTTGCTCAATTTCACTGGGTTTTCGAGTGGAATACAGGAGCTGGGAGGGTGGGGGAGGGAAATGAGAGATAAAAGTGATGATTTTGATCCGAGAGGTGGCGGCGGTGCGAGAGGGCGAGTCGTCTAGAAACTTGCAACGATTTTTTTTTGTTGCTCATCATCATCATCAAGAGGTACGGTACTCGAGTCAAGCACAAACATTAAAAGAGAAGACACCGAGCGCCTTTCTCTCTCTCGGGTAGAGAAAGAGATAAAGATGTGCGAGGGAGGTGGGGGGTGGCGGCGGCACAAACGAGGGAGGAAATCATGTTTGCAATGTGTGTGTTTGCCGGAAAAGGGTGACGAAATGCGAGAAAAAACGATACGCAGTCAGCAGGATTCGAACCTACGCGGGCAGAGCCCAATTGATTTCGAGTCAATCTCCTTAACCACTCGGACATGACTGCCGGCGGTGGAGGCGGCGGCGGCGGGCGTATACAAGGCCGGCGGCGGCGGCGCCCTCCCCTTCCCTCCATTTCCAAAAAAGGAGGGCGAAAGCGTGCATATTGTGAAATCCCCCCCTCTCTCGGCTAGTGAGATGGGAAAATAAGAAGGGGGGTCATTTCACATTGGCTCTTCTTTTCGGATAGAGAGAGGAGAGGAGAGGAGCGCCTAAGAGTGGCGACCCGAACCAACTTTACAATGAAAATGATGGAAAAAATATCTTTCGCTCTCTCTCTCTTTTGCCCCCAAACACTCCGGATTGACGACTTTTCCGTTTTCCCCCCGTCCCATATCTCATTTTCGAATTGTGCGAACCTTTGCGGTTTCGTGACGACCGTGTAGAACGTCCGCTGAATTTCCTGACGAACGTCTCGCGAGTGCTCGTTTCCGCGCGCTTTCGACACCGAATACTGGCCCGACGAGACGATGTCGTCGACGTTTCGCGACGTCGGAACGTTCTGGAAACGATGGTTTCATAAATGGGAGTGATCAAACGCGCTCTATTGCTAATTAGAACGATTGAGGTTGTTGTCGATTTACGCGGGACTAAACAGTGCACGTTTGTACAATCGGAGCATGGTTTACCTAATTAGCATTGATCTACTATTGAAAAGCTCTATTTAACCTGGTAGATCAAAAGATTTTGAAAAAATTTTGATCTACCACTGAAAAGTTCGTGATCTACCACCAAAAATTTGTGATCTACTATTGAAAAGTCATATTTAACCTGGTAGGTCGAAAATTTTCGAAAAAAAAATTTGACCTACCACCAAAAAGTTCGTGTTCTACTATTGGAAAGTCCTTGGCAGCTATGAAAAACTAGCGTTAACTGAGTAGATCGAAAAATTTTGAAAAAAAGTTTGATCTACCACTTAAAAATTAAAAATTTGTGATCTACACTTAAAAATTAAAAATTTGTGATCTGTACCATCGAAAGTTGATGATATACTATTGAAAAGCTTGATTTGACCTGGTAGATCAAAACAATTTGTAAAAAAGTTTGATCTACCACTGAAAAGTTCGTGATCTACCATCGAAAGTTTATGATCTACTATCGAAAAGCTCGATTCAACTTGGTAGATCAAAAATTGGGGAATCAAAGTTTGACCTACCACATTTCGCTGACGCCACGTGGCATGCGCGGCGGCCGCCCGTCCTTGCTGCTGCTGGCTGGTGCCCTCTCTGGCGTCGTCGTTTCTCCAGAATTGAACGTCGCACGTCTCGAATTGAAACGAGGAGGAGCTCGTTTTGGCGCCGTTGACGGCCGAAGACGTCGGCATCTGTCTGAAGGCGTTGTGAGAGAGAAAAGTATGAGAAATATTGAGAAGGGGGGGGAGAGAAAAGAGTTGTTTGCAAGATTGACTGAAGGGGGGTGTGAAGAAGAAGATGCTCTAAAGATGGGAAACGTTTGCGCACGGTTTTGAGAGAGTGAGAAGGAAGGGAGGAAGGATTATGGGGGTAGGTCAAACAAGAAAAAGGGCGACGAGGAGTTTGATCTACATGTCGGGAAAAGTTTGATATTGAAATACATGAAGAAAACGTTTTGATCTACTATTGAAAAGATCGCGCTAAACTGGTAGGTCAAAAATTTCGGAAATAAGTTTTGATCTACTACTGAAAACTGCTAAGAATCTTTGAAAAAGCCGCGCTACACGGTAGGTCAAACATTTTGAGAAAAAAGTTTGATCTACCATCGAAAAGTTTGTGATCTACTATCCAAAGGTTATGATCTACTATCCAAAACCTAGCGCTAACCTGGTAGATCAAAAAAGTTTGAAAGAAATATTTGATCTACCATTGGAAACTGCTAGAAAGCTATGAAAAGAACACTCTAACCTGGTAGATCAAACAATTTTAAGAAAAAAGTTTGTGATCTACTATTGAACAGTGCTTAGTAGCTATGAAAAACTTGAGCTAACCAGGTAGGTCAAAAAAGTCAGGTATCACATTTTGATCTACCACTCCAAACTTTGCGATCTACCACAAAAAAGTGCTTGCCGGCTATGAACCGCTGAGTTTCACCTGAAGTATTTGATCTACCACCGAAAATTGCTAAGAATCAATGAAAAGGCCGCTCAAATCCGGTAGATCACAAAATAGTTGAAAAAATTTTGATCTACCACCAAAAAGTTGGAATTTCAAAAAGCGGGAAAGTGGGGGAAAACGATGTAAAAGAGGAATAAGAAGTGAAAAAGAAGTAAAAGAAGAAGAAATGGAGGTAAAACATGTGTGTGGAATATGGATCATCATCATCCATTTACTACTCTTTTCACCACAAAACTTTTCTCTTTCTCTCTCTCTCTCTCTCTTTCTCTCTCTCTTTACAACCATCTGTCGATTTTGCAAAGAGAGAGAGAGAGAGAGGCGATTCGCTTGAATTACGAACGGAGAGAGAAAGAGAAAGAGAAGGGAAGGGGGGGGGGGGTCTAGTTATTAAATATGGCTACATGAAGTGAAATAGAGAGAGAAAGAGTGGGAAGGGGGGAACTGGTAGAAAAGTCGCGTTTCCTCTATGCCCTCACCACCACCGCAGCCCGCTTGGAAATTGTCCTCCTTTCGGCGCGGCGGTCACTACTACCATTACCGGCTTTGCATTCCGTCCCCCCTTCCCGTCCCCGTCCCCCGGTCCTGTCACACACACACACACAATTCACAGAAGAAGAAGAAGACGTGAGATGAAGGTGTTCACGAGAATAGTGGTAATTAGTGTTTGTTTCCCATTTCCCATTTCCCCCACTGGTGGCCTAGTTTCACGCCTCTTGGTTTTTTCTCGGCCCCCACCCCACTAACACTTTATAGGTGAGAACACAGAGAGATAGAGGTACCTAGGTGTGTAGGTATGTGTTGGCTAGTTGTGCTCTCATGTCCTGCCTGCCTGCTCTCCATTGAGAAAGTGCAGTGACAGCTGCTGCTGCTGCTCTCTGCCGGGGAGCTCCCTGATGAACCTCTCGGTGCTCTCTCTTCTCAACTGATCGATGAATAGATGGATGGACGAATGTGTGTGCCAGAAATCAATGAGCAAGTCCCTATTTTTGTTCCTTACCTTAGTTTTTGTATGCACATCTCTAAAACAGACGATTTTGAGTCTCTTGTACAAGTTGTGATGGTTAGCGGAGGTGTCCCTTGCCACATGTCACATATATCTACAGAAACTTTCCGAGTTTCAGACGTTCATCGTACCGTAAAACCTTTGCGGTCAGAACCGGACCCACATAGAGGAGATGTCCCTTTCAACATGTCACGTTCTCTACAGACTCTACAGAAACTGTCCAAGTTGCCATCAGTGTGTGCAAATGCGCTCTATCGCACCGTGAGACCTCGATGTGCTGGCAAGCAGAAAACCACTACACTGGGCTTCCAGCTGATTTAAGCACTTTCAGACCTTTCCATTCAAGGTGTCATCCAAATGTGACACCCTGTCACGCCCTGTTTCCCCCAAGATGGTTCAAACATGGGCGGCGGCAGGGCTCAAAAATCCTGGTCCCTCTCTTCTTTCTCTACCTCTCTGCTGCCAATGAATCATAACGACAACAAGCCCCGCCCACTGTGGGCGGGGCTTAGGAACCCCTCTTGTGTCCAAGAGACCCTGTCAAAAGACTCATTCGACTTCCACCCCTTGACCCTCGAAATGAGGGCTGCTCTTCTCGTCCTCCTTACGATTCTGACCGTCTGCGTCTGCACGTCTTCTGCAGTCTCCGATGAGGCTAGACGATTTGCCTCATCGCCGGAAGAGGCCGAAATTGTGCAGAAACTGCTCGACCGCATCAGTCTCGAACGTCATCTGGATCTCAAAGACCGACCGCTTCGAGGTCGACGCCATTGCCAACGTTGGCTGATCAGCCGCCTCGAAATCGCGTGTCCCAGTAGTGAGTGACAACGACTTGTCCCCTGTCACGCCTTCTTTATTTCAGGACTCGCCGGTCTTCTGAATCCTTTCCGACTCTGCTGTGATCTACCGTGCAGCGATCAGACCCTCACCGACTTCTTCTGCGAGGTCGACCATCCGATGGTCGACGACGTCGTCATCGAGAACGAGAAGCGTCACATGGAAGACAACAACGTCTACTTTTCTTATCTTCATTGAAAATCTAGAGAAAACGAAATAAATAGTTGTTGAGTTCTCCCCGCAGTTGACTTCCCGGCAGCATATCTTCAAAACCAGACGAGCTATCGAAAAATTTCCAACTAGAAAGTTGTTGCCAACGCTATAAGCTACATTTTGTTAGTTGACAACTTTCTCCCAACTCTTCTATTCGCGAAGATACGGACGTTTTAAACAACATCACCGCCTCAAGGTTGTCGTTGAAACAAACAAAAACGCTTTACAATCCTACTCGGTTTCCACAAATATCACTTCGAAAAGAAAATTGGCAACAACGAAAGATGGGCGGTTTGGCGCTAGTTTACTACATTTTTTCTATCTTCTTCTTCTTCTTTCTCTTTTTCATATTTTTCACAAAAAGTTGTTTATTACGAGCCACCTCACCAATATTCCAACTGATCGATGAACGTGAAGGTGACAGGACGACGACGGAAAATGTTTCACGCATCTGTTTTCTTTTTTATAAACACCTGAAATGAGCGAAAAATTGGACAATTTATCCGAAAACTGTCGGCGAAATTCGAAAATTTCGAAATGGCGGGCTACTGTTTAAAGGCGCAGCACGGATTTCTTTCAAAGGTCTCGCAACGAATTGTGTTTTTCTTTTGATTCCGAATCAAATGTTTATCAAGTTTTTTTTTCCAATTTCGCGCCAGATTTCCTCAGTGCCGCATTCTCGTGTCGAGACCCATGGTACCGTAATTTAGGGAAATTCCCAAAGTGGGCCTAAACCTTGGTCAACCGCACCTGATTTTCGAACCCCATGAATTTTAATTCCAACTCGAAAAATTAGATCCCGGATCTAATTTTTACTCCCAATTCAAAAAATTAGATCCCGGATCTAATTTTTGATTCCAACTCGAAAAATTAGATCCCGGATCTAATTTTTGATTCCAACTCGAAAAATTAGATCCCGGATCTAATTTTTGATTCCAATTCAAAAAATTAGATCCCGGATCTAATTTTTGATTCCAACTCGAAAAATTAGATCCCGGATCTAATTTTTGATTCCAACTCGAAAAATTAGATCCCGGATCTAATTTTTGATTCCAACTCGAAAAATTAGATCCCGGATCTAATTTTTGATTCCAATTCAAAAAATTAGATCCCGGATCTAATTTTTGATTCCAATTCAAAAAATTAGATCCCGGATCTAATTTTTGATTCCAATTCAAAAAATTAGATCCCGGATCTAATTTTTGATTCCAATTCAAAAAATTAGATCCCGGATCTAATTTTTGATTCCAATTCAAAAAATTAGATCCCGGATCTAATTTTTGATTCCAACTCGAAAAATTAGATCCCGGATCTAATTTTTGATTCCAATTCAAAAAATTAGATCCCGGATCTAATTTTTGATTCCAATTCAAAAAATTAGATCCCGGATCTAATTTTTGATTCCAATTCAAAAAATTAGATCCCGGATCTAATTTTTGATTCCAATTCAAAAAATTAGATCCCGGATCTAATTTTTGTTTCCTACTCGAAAAATTAGATCCCGGATCTAATTTTTACTCTCAACTCAAAAAATTAGATCCCGGATCTAATTTTTGATTCCTACTCGAAAAATTAGATCCCGGATCTAATTTTTGATTCCAATTCAAAAAATTAGATCCCGGATCTAATTTTTGATTCCAATTCAAAAAATTAGATCCCGGATCTAATTTTTGATTCCAATTCAAAAAATTAGATCCCGGATCTAATTTTTGATTCCAATTCAAAAAATTAGATCCCGGATCTAATTTTTGATTCCAATTCAAAAAATTAGATCCCGGATCTAATTTTTGATTCCAACTCGAAAAATTAGATCCCGGATCTAATTTTTGATTCCAATTCAAAAAATTAGATCCCGGATCTAATTTTTGATTCCAACTCGAAAAATTAGATCCCGGATCTAATTTTTGATTCCAACTCGAAAAATTAGATCCCGGATCTAATTTTTGATTCCAATTCAAAAAATTAGATCCCGGATCTAATTTTTGATTCCAACTCGAAAAATTAGATCCCGGATCTAATTTTTACTCTCAACTCAAAAAATTAGATCCCGGATCTAATTTTTGATTCCTACTCGAAAAATTAGATCCCGGATCTAATTTTTGATTCCAATTCAAAAAATTAGATCCCGGATCTAATTTTTGATTCCAATTCAAAAAATTAGATCCCGGATCTAATTTTTGATTCCAATTCAAAAAATTAGATCCCGGATCTAATTTTTGATTCCTACTCGAAAAATTAGATCCCGGATCTAATTTTTGATTCCAATTCAAAAAATTAGATCCCGGATCTAATTTTTGATTCCAATTCAAAAAATTAGATCCCGGATCTAATTTTTGATTCCAACTCGAAAAATTAGATCCCGGATCTAATTTTTGATTCCAATTCAAAAAATTAGATCCCGGATCTAATTTTTGA
This sequence comes from Caenorhabditis afra, assembly GCA_963570955.1. NCBI lineage: Eukaryota > Metazoa > Nematoda > Chromadorea > Rhabditida > Rhabditidae > Caenorhabditis > Caenorhabditis afra. The sequence goes on from OY751532.1 coordinate 8,547,759, forward strand.
TTCCAATTCAAAAAATTAGATCCCGGATCTAATTTTTGATTCCAATTCAAAAAATTAGATCCCGGATCTAATTTTTGATTCCAATTCAAAAAATTAGATCCCGGATCTAATTTTTGATTCCAACTCGAAAAATTAGATCCCGGATCTAATTTTTGATTCCAATTCAAAAAATTAGATCCCGGATCTAATTTTTGATTCCAATTCAAAAAATTAGATCCCGGATCTAATTTTTGATTCCAACTCAAAAAATTAGATCCCGGATCTAATTTTTACTCCCAATTCAAAAAATTAGATCCCGGATCTAATTTTTGATTCCAACTCAAAAAATTAGATCCCGGATCTAATTTTTACTCCCAATTCAAAAAATTAGATCCCGGATCTAATTTTTGATTCCAACTCAAAAAATTAGATCCCGGATCTAATTTTTACTCCCAATTCAAAAAATTAGATCCCGGATCTAATTTTTGATTCCAACTCGAAAAATTAGATCCCGGATCTAATTTTTGATTCCAACTCGAAAAATTAGATCCCGGATCTAATTTTTGATTCCAATTCAAAAAATTAGATCCCGGATCTAATTTTTGATTCCAATTCAAAAAATTAGATCCCGGATCTAATTTTTGATTCCAATTCAAAAAATTAGATCCCGGATCTAATTTTTGATTCCAATTCAAAAAATTAGATCCCGGATCTAATTTTTGATTCCAACTCGAAAAATTAGATCCCGGATCTAATTTTTGATTCCAACTCGAAAAATTAGATCCCGGATCTAATTTTTACTCCCAATTCAAAAAATTAGATCCCGGATCTAATTTTTACTCCCAATTCAAAAAATTAGATCCCGGATCTAATTTTTGATTCCAACTCAAAAAATTAGATCCCGGATCTAATTTTTACTCCCAATTCAAAAAATTAGATCCCGGATCTAATTTTTGATTCCAACTCGAAAAATTAGATCCCGGATCTAATTTTTGATTCCAACTCAAAAAATAAGATCCCGGATCTAATTTTTACTCCCAATTCAAAAAATTAGATCCCGGATCTAATTTTTGATTCCAATTCAAAAAATTAGATCCCGGATCTAATTTTTACTCCCAATTCAAAAAATTAGATCCCGGATCTAATTTTTACTCCCAATTCAAAAAATTAGATCCCGGATCTAATTTTTGATTCCAACTCAAAAAATTAGATCCCGGATCTAATTTTTACTCCCAACTCAAAAAATTAGATCCCGGATCTAATTTTTACTCCCAACTCAAAAAATTAGATCCCGGATCTAATTTTTACTCCCAATTCAAAAAATTAGATCCCGGATCTAATTTTTACTCCCAACTCAAAAAATTAGATCCCGGATCTAATTTTTACTCCCAATTCAAAAAATTAGATCCCGGATCTAATTTTTACTCCCAACTCAAAAAATTAGATCCCGGATCTAATTTTTACTCCCAACTCAAAAAATTAGATCCCGGATCTAATTTTTACTCCCAATTCAAAAAATTAGATCCCGGATCTAATTTTTACTCCCAACTCAAAAAATTAGATCCCGGATCTAATTTTTACTCCCAACTCAAAAAATTAGATCCCGGATCTAATTTTTACTCCCAACTCAAAAAATTAGATCCCGGATCTAATTTTTACTCCCAATTCAAAAAATTAGATCCCGGATCTAATTTTTACTCCCAACTCAAAAAATTAGATCCTGGATCTAATTTTTGATTCCAATTCAAAAAATTAGATCCTGGATCTAATTTTTACTCCCAACTCAAAAAATTAGATCCTGGATCTAATTTTTGATTCCAACTCAAAAAATTAGATCCCGGATCTAATTTTTACTCCCAACTCAAAAAATTAGATCCCGGATCTAATTTTTACTCCCAATTCAAAAAATTAGATCCCGGATCTAATTTTTGATTCCAACTCAAAAAATTAGATCCCGGATCTAATTTTTACTCCCAACTCAAAAAATTAGATCCCGGATCTAATTTTTACTCCCAATTCAAAAAATTAGATCCCGGATCTAATTTTTACTCCCAACTCAAAAAATTAGATCCCGGATCTAATTTTTACTCCCAACTCAAAAAATTAGATCCCGGATCTAATTTTTACTCCCAACTCAAAAAATTAGATCCCGGATCTAATTTTTACTCCCAATTCAAAAAATTAGATCCCGGATCTAATTTTTGATTCCAACTCAAAAAATTAGATCCCGGATCTAATTTTTACTCCCAACTCAAAAAATTAGATCCCGGATCTAATTTTTGATTCCAACTCAAAAAATTAGATCCCGGATCTAATTTTTACTCCCAATTCAAAAAATTAGATCCCGGATCTAATTTTTGATTCCAACTCAAAAAATTAGATCCCGGATCTAATTTTTACTCCCAACTCAAAAAATTAGATCCCGGATCTAATTTTTGATTCCAACTCAAAAAATTAGATCCCGGATCTAATTTTTACTCCCAACTCAAAAAATTAGATCCCGGATCTAATTTTTGATTCCAATTCAAAAAATTAGATCCCGGATCTAATTTTTGATTCCAACTCAAAAAATTAGATCCCGGATCTAATTTTTACTCCCAACTCAAAAAATTAGATCCCGGATCTAATTTTTACTCCCAATTCAAAAAATTAGATCCCGGATCTAATTTTTGATTCCAACTCGAAAAATTAGATCCCGGATCTAATTTTTGATTCCAATTCAAAAAATTAGATCCCGGATCTAATTTTTGATTCCAACTCAAAAAATTAGATCCCGGATCTAATTTTTGATTCCAACTCAAAAAATTAGATCCCGGATCTAATTTTTGATTCCAACTCAAAAAATTAGATCCCGGATCTAATTTTTACTCCCAATTCAAAAAATTAGATCCCGGATCTAATTTTTGATTCCAACTCAAAAAATTAGATCCCGGATCTAATTTTTACTCCCAACTCAAAAAATTAGATCCCGGATCTAATTTTTGATTCCAATTCAAAAAATTAGATCCCGGATCTAATTTTTGATTCCAACTCAAAAAATTAGATCCCGGATCTAATTTTTACTCCCAACTCAAAAAATTAGATCCCGGATCTAATTTTTACTCCCAATTCAAAAAATTAGATCCCGGATCTAATTTTTGATTCCAACTCGAAAAATTAGATCCCGGATCTAATTTTTGATTCCAACTCAAAAAATTAGATCCCGGATCTAATTTTTACTCCCAACTCAAAAAATTAGATCCCGGATCTAATTTTTACTCCCAACTCAAAAAATTAGATCCCGGATCTAATTTTTACTCCCAATTCAAAAAATTAGATCCCGGATCTAATTTTTGATTCCAACTCGAAAAATTAGATCCCGGATCTAATTTTTACTCCCAATTCAAAAAATTAGATCCCGGATCTAATTTTTACTCCCAATTCAAAAAATTAGATCCCGGATCTAATTTTTGATTCCAACTCAAAAAATTAGATCCCGGATCTAATTTTTACTCCCAACTCAAAAAATTAGATCCCGGATCTAATTTTTACTCCCAACTCAAAAAATTAGATCCCGGATCTAATTTTTACTCCCAACTCAAAAAATTAGATCCCGGATCTAATTTTTACTCCCAATTCAAAAAATTAGATCCCGGATCTAATTTTTGATTCCAATTCAAAAAATTAGATCCCGGATCTAATTTTTGATTCCAATTCAAAAAATTAGATCCCGGATCTAATTTTTGATTCCAACTCGAAAAATTAGATCCCGGATCTAATTTTTGATTCCAACTCAAAAAATTAGATCCCGGATCTAATTTTTGATTCCAACTCGAAAAATTAGATCCCGGATCTAATTTTTGATTCCAATTCAAAAAATTAGATCCCGGATCTAATTTTTGATTCCAATTCAAAAAATTAGATCCCGGATCTAATTTTTGATTCCAATTCAAAAAATTAGATCCCGGATCTAATTTTTGATTCCAATTCAAAAAATTAGATCCCGGATCTAATTTTTGATTCCAACTCAAAAAATTAGATCCCGGATCTAATTTTTGATTCCAACTCAAAAAATTAGATCCCGGATCTAATTTTTGATTCCAACTCGAAAAATTAGATCCCGGATCTAATTTTTGATTCCAATTCAAAAAATTAGATCCCGGATCTAATTTTTGATTCCAATTCAAAAAATTAGATCCCGGATCTAATTTTTACTCCCAACTCAAAAAATTAGATCCCGGATCTAATTTTTGATTCCAACTCGAAAAATTAGATCCCGGATCTAATTTTTGATTCCAACTCAAAAAATTAGATCCCGGATCTAATTTTTGATTCCAACTCGAAAAATTAGATCCCGGATCTAATTTTTACTCCCAACTCAAAAAATTAGATCCCGGATCTAATTTTTGATTCCAACTCAAAAAATTAGATCCCGGATCTAATTTTTACTCCCAACTCAAAAAATTAGATCCCGGATCTAATTTTTACTCCCAACTCAAAAAATTAGATCCCGGATCTAATTTTTACTCCCAACTCAAAAAATTAGATCCCGGATCTAATTTTTACTCCCAACTCAAAAAATTAGATCCCGGATCTAATTTTTACTCCCAATTCAAAAAATTAGATCCCGGATCTAATTTTTGATTCCAACTCGAAAAATTAGATCCCGGATCTAATTTTTGATTCCAACTCAAAAAATTAGATCCCGGATCTAATTTTTACTCCCAACTCAAAAAATTAGATCCCGGATCTAATTTTTACTCCCAACTCAAAAAATTAGATCCCGGATCTAATTTTTACTCCCAATTCAAAAAATTAGATCCCGGATCTAATTTTTGATTCCAACTCGAAAAATTAGATCCCGGATCTAATTTTTGATTCCAACTCGAAAAATTAGATCCCGGATCTAATTTTTGATTCCAACTCAAAAAATTAGATCCCGGATCTAATTTTTGATTCCAACTCGAAAAATTAGATCCCGGATCTAATTTTTGATTCCAACTCAAAAAATTAGATCCCGGATCTAATTTTTACTCCCAACTCAAAAAATTAGATCCCGGATCTAATTTTTACTCCCAACTCAAAAAATTAGATCCCGGATCTAATTTTTACTCCCAATTCAAAAAATTAGATCCCGGATCTAATTTTTGATTCCAACTCGAAAAATTAGATCCCGGATCTAATTTTTACTCCCAATTCAAAAAATTAGATCCCGGATCTAATTTTTGATTCCAACTCAAAAAATTAGATCCCGGATCTAATTTTTACTCCCAACTCAAAAAATTAGATCCCGGATCTAATTTTTACTCCCAACTCAAAAAATTAGATCCCGGATCTAATTTTTGATTCCAACTCGAAAAATTAGATCCCGGATCTAATTTTTGATTCCAACTCGAAAAATTAGATCCCGGATCTAATTTTTACTCCCAACTCAAAAAATTAGATCCCGGATCTAATTTTTGATTCCAACTCGAAAAATTAGATCCCGGATCTAATTTTTGATTCCAACTCAAAAAATTAGATCCCGGATCTAATTTTTACTCCCAACTCAAAAAATTAGATCCCGGATCTAATTTTTACTCCCAACTCAAAAAATTAGATCCCGGATCTAATTTTTACTCCCAATTCAAAAAATTAGATCCCGGATCTAATTTTTGATTCCAACTCGAAAAATTAGATCCCGGATCTAATTTTTGATTCCAACTCAAAAAATTAGATCCCGGATCTAATTTTTGATTCCAACTCAAAAAATTAGATCCCGGATCTAATTTTTACTCCCAACTCAAAAAATTAGATCCCGGATCTAATTTTTACTCCCAACTCAAAAAATTAGATCCCGGATCTAATTTTTACTCCCAATTCAAAAAATTAGATCCCGGATCTAATTTTTACTCCCAATTCAAAAAATTAGATCCCGGATCTAATTTTTGATTCCAACTCAAAAAATTAGATCCCGGATCTAATTTTTACTCCCAACTCAAAAAATTAGATCCCGGATCTAATTTTTACTCCCAACTCAAAAAATTAGATCCCGGATCTAATTTTTACTCCCAACTCAAAAAATTAGATCCCGGATCTAATTTTTACTCCCAACTCAAAAAATTAGATCCCGGATCTAATTTTTACTCCCAATTCAAAAAATTAGATCCCGGATCTAATTTTTGATTCCAACTCGAAAAATTAGATCCCGGATCTAATTTTTGATTCCAACTCAAAAAATTAGATCCCGGATCTAATTTTTGATTCCAACTCAAAAAATTAGATCCCGGATCTAATTTTTGATTCCAACTCAAAAAATTAGATCCCGGATCTAATTTTTGATTCCAACTCGAAAAATTAGATCCCGGATCTAATTTTTGATTCCAACTCGAAAAATTAGATCCCGGATCTAATTTTTACTCCCAATTCAAAAAATTAGATCCCGGATCTAATTTTTACTCCCAACTCAAAAAATTAGATCCCGGATCTAATTTTTGATTCCAACTCGAAAAATTAGATCCCGGATCTAATTTTTACTCCCAACTCAAAAAATTAGATCCCGGATCTAATTTTTGATTCCAACTCGAAAAATTAGATCCCGGATCTAATTTTTACTCCCAATTCAAAAAATTAGATCCCGGATCTAATTTTTGATTCCAATTCAAAAAATTAGATCCCGGATCTAATTTTTACTCCCAACTCAAAAAATTAGATCCCGGATCTAATTTTTGATTCCAACTCGAAAAATTAGATCCCGGATCTAATTTTTACTCCCAACTCAAAAAATTAGATCCCGGATCTAATTTTTGATTCCAACTCAAAAAATTAGATCCCGGATCTAATTTTTGATTCCAACTCAAAAAATTAGATCCCGGATCTAATTTTTGATTCCAATTCAAAAAATTAGATCCCGGATCTAATTTTTGATTCCAATTCAAAAAATTAGATCCCGGATCTAATTTTTGATTCCAACTCAAAAAATTAGATCCCGGATCTAATTTTTGATTCCAACTCAAAAAATTAGATCCCGGATCTAATTTTTGATTCCAATCCAAAAAATTAGATCCCGGATCTAATTTTTGATTCCAATTCAAAAAATTAGATCCCGGATCTAATTTCTGATTCCAATTCAAAAAATTAGATCCCGGATCTAATTTTTGATTCCAATTCAAAAAATTAGATCCCGGATCTAATTTCTGATTCCAATTCAAAAAATTAGATCCCGGATCTAATTTCTGATTCCAATTCAAAAAATTAGATCCCGGATCTAATTTTTGATTTCAATTCAAAAAAATTAGATCCCGGATCTAATTTCTGATTCCAATTCAAAAAATTAGATCCCGGATCTAATTTTTGATTCCAATTCAAAAAATTAGATCCCGGATCTAATTTTTGATTCCAATCCAAAAAATTAGATCCCGGATCTAATTTTTGATTCCAATTCAAAAAATTAGATCCCGGATCTAATTTCTGATTCCAATTCAAAAAATTAGATCCCGGATCTAATTTTTGATTCCAATTCAAAAAATTAGATCCCGGATCTAATTTTTGATTCCAATTCAAAAAATTAGATCCCGGATCTAATTTCTGATTCCAATTCAAAAAATTAGATCCCGGATCTAATTTCTGATTCCAATTCAAAAAATTAGATCCCGGATCTAATTTTTGATTCCAATTCAAAAAAATTAGATCCCGGATCTAATTTCTGATTCCAATCCAAAAAATTAGATCCCGGATCTAATTTTTGATTCCAATTCAAAAAAATTAGATCCCGGATCTAATTTTTGATTCCAATCCAAAAAATTAGATCCCGGATCTAATTTTTGATTCCAATTCAAAAAAATTAGATCCCGGATCTAATTTCTGATTCCAATTCAAAAAATTAGATCCCGGATCTAATTTTTGATTCCAATTCAAAAAATTAGATCCCGGATCTAATTTTTGATTCCAATTCAAAAAATTAGATCCCGGATCTAATTTCTGATTCCAATTCAAAAAATTAGATCCCGGATCTAATTTTTGATTCCAATTCAAAAAATTAGATCCCGGATCTAATTTCTGATTCCAATTCAAAAAATTAGATCCCGGATCTAATTTTTGATTCCAATTCAAAAAATTAGATCCCGGATCTAATTTTTGATTCCAATTCAAAAAATTAGATCCCGGATCTAATTTCTGATTCCAATTCAAAAAATTAGATCCCGGATCTAATTTTTGATTCCAATTCAAAAAAATTAGATCCCGGATCTAATTTCTGATTCCAATTCAAAAAATTAGATCCCGGATCTAATTTCTGATTCCAATTCAAAAAATTAGATCCCGGATCTAATTTTTGATTCCAATTCAAAAAATTAGATCCCGGATCTAATTTCTGATTCCAATTCAAAAAATTAGATCCCGGATCTAATTTCTGATTCCAATCCAAAAAATTAGACCCCGGATCTAATTTCTGATCCCAATTCAAAAAATTAGATCCCGGATCTAATTTTTGATTCCAATTCAAAAAATTAGATCCCGGATCTAATTTTTGATTCCAATCCAAAAAATTAGATCCCGGATCTAATTTTTGATTCCAATTCAAAAAATTAGATCCCGGATCTAATTTCTGATTCCAATCCAAAAAATTAGACCCCGGATCTAATTTCTGATCCCAATTCAAAAAATTAGATCCCGGATCTAATTTTTGATTCCAATTCAAAAAATTAGATCCCGGATCTAATTTTTGATTCCAATCCAAAAAATTAGATCCCGGATCTAATTTCTGATTCCAATTCAAAAAATTAGATCCCGGATCTAATTTCTGATTCCAATTCAAAAAATTAGATCCCGGATCTAATTTTTGATTCCAATCCAAAAAATTAGATCCCGGATCTAATTTCTGATTCCAATTCAAAAAATTAGATCCCGGATCTAATTTTTGATTCCAATTCAAAAAATTAGATCCCGGATCTAATTTCTGATCCCAATTCAAAAAATTAGATCCCGGATCTAATTTTTGATTCCAATTCAAAAAATTAGATCCCGGATCTAATTTCTGATTCCAATTCAAAAAATTAGATCCCGGATCTAATTTCTGATTCCAATTCAAAAAATTAGATCCCGGATCTAATTTTTGATTCCAATCCAAAAAATTAGACCCCGGATCTAATTTCTGATCCCAATTCAAAAAATTAGATCCCGGATCTAATTTTTGATTCCAATCCAAAAAATTATATCCCGGATCTAATTTTTGATTCCAATTCAAAAAATTAGATCCCGGATCTAATTTTTACTCCCAACTCAAAAAATTAGATCCCGGATCTAATTTTTGATTCCAATCCAAAAAATTATATCCCGGATCTAATTTTTGATTCCAATTCAAAAAATTAGATCCCGGATCTAATTTTTACTCCCAACTCAAAAAATTAGATCCCGGATCTAATTTTTACTCCCAACTCAAAAAATTAGATCCCGGATCTAATTTTTGATTCCAATCCAAAAAATTAGATCCCGGATCTAATTTCTGATTTCAATTCAAAAAAATTAGATCCCGGATCTAATTTTTGATTCCAATCCAAAAAATTATATCCCGGATCTAATTTCTGATTTCAATTCAAAAAAATTAGATCCCGGATCTAATTTTTGATTCCAATTCAAAAAATTATATCCCGGATCTAATTTTTACTCCCAACTCAAAAAATTAGATCCCGGATCTAATTTTTACTCCCAACTCAAAAAATTAGATCCCGGATCTAATTTTTACTCCCAACTCAAAAAATTAGATCCCGGATCTAATTTTTGATTCCAATCCAAAAAATTAGATCCCGGATCTAATTTCTGATTTCAATTCAAAAAAATTAGATCCCGGATCTAATTTTTGATTCCAATCCAAAAAATTATATCCCGGATCTAATTTTTGATTCCAATTCAAAAAATTAGATCCCGGATCTAATTTTTACTCCCAACTCAAAAAATTAGATCCCGGATCTAATTTTTACTCCCAACTCAAAAAATTAGATCCCGGATCTAATTTTTACTCCCAACTCAAAAAATTAGATCCCGGATCTAATTTTTGATTCCAATCCAAAAAATTAGATCCCGGATCTAATTTTTGATTCCAATCCAAAAAATTAGATCCCGGATCTAATTTCTGATTTCAATTCAAAAAAATTAGATCCCGGATCTAATTTCTGATTCCAATCCAAAAAATTATATCCCGGATCTAATTTTTGATTCCAATTCAAAAAATTAGATCCCGGATCTAATTTTTACTCCCAACTCAAAAAATTAGATCCCGGATCTAATTTTTGATTCCAACTCAAAAAATTAGATCCCGGATCTAATTTTTACTCCCAACTCAAAAAATTAGATCCCGGATCTAATTTTTACTCCCAACTCAAAAAATTAGATCCCGGATCTAATTTTTACTCCCAACTCAAAAAATTAGATCCCGGATCTAATTTTTGATTCCAATCCAAAAAATTAGATCCCGGATCTAATTTCTGATTTCAATTCAAAAAAATTAGATCCCGGATCTAATTTCTGATTCCAATCCAAAAAATTATATCCCGGATCTAATTTTTGATTCCAATTCAAAAAATTAGATCCCGGATCTAATTTTTACTCCCAACTCAAAAAATTAGATCCCGGATCTAATTTTTACTCCCAACTCAAAAAATTAGATCCCGGATCTAATTTTTACTCCCAACTCAAAAAATTAGATCCCGGATCTAATTTTTGATTCCAATCCAAAAAATTAGATCCCGGATCTAATTTTTGATTCCAATCCAAAAAATTATATCCGGGATCTAATTTTTTGAATTGGGAGTAAAAATTAGATCCGGGATCTAATTTTTTGAATTGGGAGTAAAAATTAGATCCGGGATCTAATTTTTTGAATTGGGAGTAAAAATTAGATCCGGGATCTAATTTTTTGAATTGGGAGTAAAAATTAGATCCGGGATCTAATTTTTTGAGTTGGGAGTAAAAATTAGATCCGGGATCTAATTTTTTGAATTGGGAGTAAAAATTAGATCCGGGATCTAATTTTTTGAGTTGGGAGTAAAAATTAGATCCGGGATCTAATTTTTTGAGTTGGGAGTAAAAATTATATCCGGGATCTAATTTTTTGAGTTGGGAGTAAAAATTAGATCCGGGATCTAATTTTTCGAGTTGGGAGTAAAAATTAGATCCGGGATCTAATTTTTTGAGTTGGAATCAAAAATTAGATCCGGGATCTAATTTTTACTCCCAATTCAAAAAATTAGATCCCGGATCTAATTTTTACTCCCAACTCAAAAAATTAGATCCCGGATATAATTTTTACTCCCAATTCAAAAAATTAGATCCCGGATCTAATTTTTGATTCCAACTCAAAAAATTAGATCCCGGATCTAATTTTTACTCCCAACTCGAAAAATTAGATCCCGGATCTAATTTTTACTCCCAATTCAAAAAATTAGATCCCGGATCTAATTTTTGATTCCAACTCGAAAAATTAGATCCCGGATCTAATTTTTACTCCCAACTCAAAAAATTAGATCCCGGATCTAATTTTTACTCCCAACTCAAAAAATTAGATCCCGGATCTAATTTTTACTCCCAACTCAAAAAATTAGATCCCGGATCTAATTTTTACTCCCAACTCAAAAAATTAGATCCCGGATCTAATTTTTACTCCCAACTCAAAAAATTAGATCCCGGATCTAATTTTTACTCCCAACTCAAAAAATTAGATCCCGGATCTAATTTTTACTCCCAACTCGAAAAATTAGATCCCGGATCTAATTTTTACTCCCAACTCGAAAAATTAGATCCCGGATCTAATTTTTACTCCCAACTCGAAAAATTAGATCCCGGATCTAATTTTTACTCCCAACTCAAAAAATTAGATCCCGGATCTAATTTTTACTCCCAACTCAAAAAATTAGATCCCGGATCTAATTTTTACTCCCAACTCAAAAAATTAGATCCCGGATCTAATTTTTGATTCCAACTCAAAAAATTAGATCCCGGATCTAATTTTTACTCCCAACTCGAAAAATTAGATCCCGGATCTAATTTTTACTCCCAACTCGAAAAATTAGATCCCGGATCTAATTTTTACTCCCAACTCGAAAAATTAGATCCCGGATCTAATTTTTACTCCCAACTCGAAAAATTAGATCCCGGATCTAATTTTTACTCCCAATTCAAAAAATTAGATCCCGGATCTAATTTTTGATTCCAACTCGAAAAATTAGATCCCGGATCTAATTTTTACTCCCAACTCAAAAAATTAGATCCCGGATCTAATTTTTACTCCCAACTCAAAAAATTAGATCCCGGATCTAATTTTTGATTCCAACTCAAAAAATTAGATCCCGGATCTAATTTTTACTCCCAACTCGAAAAATTAGATCCCGGATCTAATTTTTACTCCCAACTCGAAAAATTAGATCCCGGATCTAATTTTTACTCCCAATTCAAAAATTAGATCCCGGATCTAATTTTTGATTCCAACTCAAAAAATTAGATCCCGGATCTAATTTTTACTCCCAACTCGAAAAATTAGATCCCGGATCTAATTTTTACTCCCAATTCAAAAAATTAGATCCCGGATCTAATTTTTGATTCCAACTCGAAAAATTAGATCCCGGATCTAATTTTTGATTCCAACTCAAAAAATTAGATCCCGGATCTAATTTTTGATTCCAACTCAAAAAATTAGATCCCGGATCTAATTTTTGATTCCAACTCAAAAAATTAGATCCCGGATCTAATTTTTGATTCCAACTCAAAAAATTAGATCCCGGATCTAATTTTTGATTCCAACTCAAAAAATTAGATCCCGGATCTAATTTTTACTCCCAACTCGAAAAATTAGATCCCGGATCTAATTTTTACTCCCAATTCAAAAAATTAGATCCCGGATCTAATTTTTACTCCCAACTCAAAAAATTAGATCCCGGATCTAATTTTTGATTCCAACTCAAAAAATTAGATCCCGGATCTAATTTTTGATACCAACTCAAAAAATTAGATCCCGGATCTAATTTTTGATTCCAACTCAAAAAATTAGATCCCGGATCTAATTTTTGATTCCAACTCAAAAAATTAGATCCCGGATCTAATTTTTGATTCCAACTCAAAAAATTAGATCCCGGATCTAATTTTTGATTCCAACTCAAAAAATTAGATCCCGGATCTAATTTTTGATACCAACTCAAAAAATTAGATCCCGGATCTAATTTTTACTCCCAACTCAAAAAATTAGATCCCGGATCTAATTTTTACTCCCAACTCAAAAAATTAGATCCCGGATCTAATTTTTACTCCCAACTCAAAAAATTAGATCCCGGATCTAATTTTTGATACCAACTCAAAAAATTAGATCCCGGATCTAATTTTTGATACCAACTCAAAAAATTAGATCCCGGATCTAATTTTTGATACCAACTCAAAAAATTAGATCCCGGATCTAATTTTTACTCCCAACTCAAAAAATTAGATCCCGGATCTAATTTTTACTCCCAACTCAAAAAATTAGATCCCGGATCTAATTTTTACTCCCAACTCAAAAAATTAGATCCCGGATCTAATTTTTACTCCCAACTCAAAAAATTAGATCCCGGATCTAATTTTTGATACCAACTCAAAAAATTAAATCCCGAATCTAATTTTTGAATCCAACTCAAAAAATTAAATCCCGAATCTAATTTTTGATTCCAACTCAAAAAATTAGATCCCGGATCTAATTTTTGAATCCAACTCAAAAAATTAGATCCCGGATCTAATTTTTACTCCCAACTCAAAAAATTAGATCCCGGATCTAATTTTTGATTCCAACTCAAAAAATTAGATCCCGGATCTAATTTTTGATACCAACTCAAAAAATTAGATCCCGGATCTAATTTTTACTCCCAACTCAAAAAATTAGATCCCGGATCTAATTTTTACTCCCAACTCAAAAAATTAGATCCCGGATCTAATTTTTGATACCAACTCAAAAAATTAGATCCCGGATCTAATTTTTGATACCAACTCAAAAAATTAGATCCCGGATCTAATTTTTGATACCAACTCAAAAAATTAGATCCCGGATCTAATTTTTACTCCCAACTCAAAAAATTAGATCCCGGATCTAATTTTTACTCCCAACTCAAAAAATTAGATCCCGGATCTAATTTTTGAATCCAACTCAAAAAATTAAATCCCGAATCTAATTTTTGATTCCAACTCAAAAAATTAAATCCCGAATCTAATTTTTGAATCCAACTCAAAAAATTAAATCCCGAATCTAATTTTTGATTCCAACTCAAAAAATTAAATCCCGAATCTAATTTTTGAATCCAACTCAAAAAATTAAATCCCGAATCTAATTTTTGATTCCAACTCAAAAAATTAGATCCCGGATCTAATTTTTGAATCCAACTCAAAAAATTAGATCCCGAATCTAATTTTTGATTCCAACTCAAAAAATTAGATCCCGGATCTAATTTTTGATTCCAACTCAAAAAATTAGATCCCGGATCTAATTTTTACTCCCAACTCAAAAAATTAGATCCCGGATCTAATTTTTGATACCAACTCAAAAAATTAGATCCCGGATCTAATTTTTGATACCAACTCAAAAAATTAGATCCCGGATCTAATTTTTACTCCCAACTCAAAAAATTAGATCCCGGATCTAATTTTTGATACCAACTCAAAAAATTAGATCCCGGATCTAATTTTTGATACCAACTCAAAAAATTAAATCCCGAATCTAATTTTTGATACCAACTCAAAAAATTAGATCCCGGATCTAATTTTTACTCCCAACTCAAAAAATTAGATCCCGGATCTAATTTTTGAATCCAACTCAAAAAATTAAATCCCGAATCTAATTTTTGATACCAACTCAAAAAATTAAATCCCGAATCTAATTTTTGATTCCAACTCAAAAAATTAGATCCCGGATCTAATTTTTGAATCCAACTCAAAAAATTAGATCCCGGATCTAATTTTTACTCCCAACTCAAAAAATTAGATCCCGGATCTAATTTTTGAATCCAACTCAAAAAATTAAATCCCGAATCTAATTTTTGAATCCAACTCAAAAAATTAAATCCCGAATCTAATTTTTGATTCCAACTCAAAAAATTAGATCCCGGATCTAATTTTTACTCCCAACTCAAAAAATTAGATCCCGGATCTAATTTTTGATACCAACTCAAAAAATTAGATCCCGGATCTAATTTTTGATACCAACTCAAAAAATTAAATCCCGAATCTAATTTTTGATTCCAACTCAAAAAATTAGATCCCGGATCTAATTTTTGATACCAACTCAAAAAATTAGATCCCGGATCTAATTTTTACTCCCAACTCAAAAAATTAGATCCCGAATCTAATTTTTGATTCCAACTCAAAAAATTAGATCCCGGATCTAATTTTTACTCCCAACTCAAAAAATTAGATCCCGGATCTAATTTTTGATACCAACTCAAAAAATTAGATCCCGGATCTAATTTTTGATACCAACTCAAAAAATTAAATCCCGAATCTAATTTTTGATTCCAACTCAAAAAATTAGATCCCGGATCTAATTTTTGATACCAACTCAAAAAATTAGATCCCGGATCTAATTTTTACTCCCAACTCAAAAAATTAGATCCCGAATCTAATTTTTGATTCCAACTCAAAAAATTAGATCCCGGATCTAATTTTTACTCCCAACTCAAAAAATTAGATCCCGGATCTAATTTTTGATACCAACTCAAAAAATTAGATCCCGGATCTAATTTTTGATACCAACTCAAAAAATTAAATCCCGAATCTAATTTTTGATTCCAACTCAAAAAATTAGATCCCGGATCTAATTTTTGATACCAACTCAAAAAATTAGATCCCGGATCTAATTTTTACTCCCAACTCAAAAAATTAGATCCCGAATCTAATTTTTGAATCCAACTCAAAAAATTAAATCCCGAATCTAATTTTTGAATCCAACTCAAAAAATTAAATCCCGAATCTAATTTTTGATTCCAACTCAAAAAATTAGATCCCGGATCTAATTTTTACTCCCAACTCAAAAAATTAGATCCCGGATCTAATTTTTACTCCCAACTCAAAAAATTAGATCCCGGATCTAATTTTTGAATCCAACTCAAAAAATTAAATCCCGAATCTAATTTTTGATTCCAACTCAAAAAATTAAATCCCGAATCTAATTTTTGATACCAACTCAAAAAATTAGATCCCGGATCTAATTTTTGATACCAACTCAAAAAATTAGATCCCGGATCTAATTTTTACTCCCAACTCAAAAAATTAGATCCCGGATCTAATTTTTGAATCCAACTCAAAAAATTAAATCCCGAATCTAATTTTTGATTCCAACTCAAAAAATTAAATCCCGAATCTAATTTTTGATTCCAACTCAAAAAATTAAATCCCGAATCTAATTTTTGAATCCAACTCAAAAAATTAAATCCCGAATCTAATTTTTGATTCCAACTCAAAAAATTAGATCCCGGATCTAATTTTTGAATCCAACTCAAAAAATTAGATCCCGGATCTAATTTTTGATTCCAACTCAAAAAATTAGATCCCGGATCTAATTTTTACTCCCAACTCAAAAAATTAGATCCCGGATCTAATTTTTGATACCAACTCAAAAAATTAGATCCCGGATCTAATTTTTACTCCCAACTCAAAAAATTAGATCCCGGATCTAATTTTTGATACCAACTCAAAAAATTAGATCCCGGATCTAATTTTTGATACCAACTCAAAAAATTAGATCCCGGATCTAATTTTTGATTCCAACTCAAAAAATTAGATCCCGGATCTAATTTTTACTCCCAACTCAAAAAATTAGATCCCGGATCTAATTTTTGATTCCAACTCAAAAAATTAGATCCCGGATCTAATTTTTACTCCCAACTCAAAAAATTAGATCCCGGATCTAATTTTTGATACCAACTCAAAAAATTAGATCCCGGATCTAATTTTTGATACCAACTCAAAAAATTAGATCCCGGATCTAATTTTTGATACCAACTCAAAAAATTAGATCCCGGATCTAATTTTTACTCCCAACTCAAAAAATTAGATCCCGGATCTAATTTTTACTCCCAACTCAAAAAATTAGATCCCGGATCTAATTTTTGATACCAACTCAAAAAATTAGATCCCGGATCTAATTTTTGATACCAACTCAAAAAATTAGATCCCGGATCTAATTTTTACTCCCAACTCAAAAAATTAGATCCCGGATCTAATTTTTACTCCCAACTCAAAAAATTAGATCCCGGATCTAATTTTTACTCCCAACTCAAAAAATTAGATCCCGGATCTAATTTTTGAATCCAACTCAAAAAATTAAATCCCGAATCTAATTTTTGAATCCAACTCAAAAAATTAAATCCCGAATCTAATTTTTGATTCCAACTCAAAAAATTAAATCCCGAATCTAATTTTTGAATCCAACTCAAAAAATTAAATCCCGAATCTAATTTTTGATTCCAACTCAAAAAATTAGATCCCGGATCTAATTTTTGAATCCAACTCAAAAAATTAGATCCCGGATCTAATTTTTACTCCCAACTCAAAAAATTAGATCCCGGATCTAATTTTTGATACCAACTCAAAAAATTAGATCCCGAATCTAATTTTTGATACCAACTCAAAAAATTAGATCCCGGATCTAATTTTTACTCCCAACTCAAAAAATTAGATCCCGGATCTAATTTTTGATACCAACTCAAAAAATTAGATCCCGGATCTAATTTTTGAATCCAACTCAAAAAATTAAATCCCGAATCTAATTTTTGATTCCAACTCAAAAAATTAAATCCCGAATCTAATTTTTGATTCCAACTCAAAAAATTAAATCCCGAATCTAATTTTTGAATCCAACTCAAAAAATTAAATCCCGAATCTAATTTTTGATTCCAACTCAAAAAATTAGATCCCGGATCTAATTTTTGAATCCAACTCAAAAAATTAGATCCCGGATCTAATTTTTGATTCCAACTCAAAAAATTAGATCCCGGATCTAATTTTTACTCCCAACTCAAAAAATTAGATCCCGGATCTAATTTTTGATACCAACTCAAAAAATTAGATCCCGGATCTAATTTTTACTCCCAACTCAAAAAATTAGATCCCGGATCTAATTTTTGATACCAACTCAAAAAATTAGATCCCGGATCTAATTTTTGATACCAACTCAAAAAATTAGATCCCGGATCTAATTTTTGATTCCAACTCAAAAAATTAGATCCCGGATCTAATTTTTACTCCCAACTCAAAAAATTAGATCCCGGATCTAATTTTTGATTCCAACTCAAAAAATTAGATCCCGGATCTAATTTTTACTCCCAACTCAAAAAATTAGATCCCGGATCTAATTTTTGATACCAACTCAAAAAATTAGATCCCGGATCTAATTTTTGATACCAACTCAAAAAATTAGATCCCGGATCTAATTTTTGATACCAACTCAAAAAATTAGATCCCGGATCTAATTTTTACTCCCAACTCAAAAAATTAGATCCCGGATCTAATTTTTACTCCCAACTCAAAAAATTAGATCCCGGATCTAATTTTTGATACCAACTCAAAAAATTAGATCCCGGATCTAATTTTTGATACCAACTCAAAAAATTAGATCCCGGATCTAATTTTTACTCCCAACTCAAAAAATTAGATCCCGGATCTAATTTTTACTCCCAACTCAAAAAATTAGATCCCGGATCTAATTTTTACTCCCAACTCAAAAAATTAGATCCCGGATCTAATTTTTGAATCCAACTCAAAAAATTAAATCCCGAATCTAATTTTTGAATCCAACTCAAAAAATTAAATCCCGAATCTAATTTTTGATTCCAACTCAAAAAATTAAATCCCGAATCTAATTTTTGAATCCAACTCAAAAAATTAAATCCCGAATCTAATTTTTGATTCCAACTCAAAAAATTAGATCCCGGATCTAATTTTTGAATCCAACTCAAAAAATTAGATCCCGGATCTAATTTTTACTCCCAACTCAAAAAATTAGATCCCGGATCTAATTTTTGATACCAACTCAAAAAATTAGATCCCGAATCTAATTTTTGATACCAACTCAAAAAATTAGATCCCGGATCTAATTTTTACTCCCAACTCAAAAAATTAGATCCCGGATCTAATTTTTGATACCAACTCAAAAAATTAGATCCCGGATCTAATTTTTACTCCCAACTCAAAAAATTAGATCCCGGATCTAATTTTTGAATCCAACTCAAAAAATTAAATCCCGAATCTAATTTTTGATACCAACTCAAAAAATTAAATCCCGAATCTAATTTTTGATACCAACTCAAAAAATTAGATCCCGGATCTAATTTTTACTCCCAACTCAAAAAATTAGATCCCGGATCTAATTTTTGAATCCAACTCAAAAAATTAAATCCCGAATCTAATTTTTGATACCAACTCAAAAAATTAAATCCCGAATCTAATTTTTGATACCAACTCAAAAAATTAGATCCCGGATCTAATTTTTACTCCCAACTCAAAAAATTAGATCCCGGATCTAATTTTTGAATCCAACTCAAAAAATTAGATCCCGGATCTAATTTTTGATTCCAACTCAAAAAATTAGATCCCGGATCTAATTTTTACTCCCAACTCAAAAAATTAGATCCCGGATCTAATTTTTGAATCCAACTCAAAAAATTAAATCCCGAATCTAATTTTTGATTCCAACTCAAAAAATTAAATCCCGAATCTAATTTTTGAATCCAACTCAAAAAATTAAATCCCGAATCTAATTTTTGATTCCAACTCAAAAAATTAGATCCCGGATCTAATTTTTGAATCCAACTCAAAAAATTAGATCCCGGATCTAATTTTTGATTCCAACTCAAAAAATTAGATCCCGGATCTAATTTTTACTCCCAACTCAAAAAATTAGATCCCGGATCTAATTTTTGATACCAACTCAAAAAATTAGATCCCGGATCTAATTTTTGATACCAACTCAAAAAATTAGATCCCGGATCTAATTTTTGATACCAACTCAAAAAATTAGATCCCGGATCTAATTTTTACTCCCAACTCAAAAAATTAGATCCCGGATCTAATTTTTACTCCCAACTCAAAAAATTAGATCCCGGATCTAATTTTTGATACCAACTCAAAAAATTAGATCCCGGATCTAATTTTTGATACCAACTCAAAAAATTAGATCCCGGATCTAATTTTTACTCCCAACTCAAAAAATTAGATCCCGGATCTAATTTTTACTCCCAACTCAAAAAATTAGATCCCGGATCTAATTTTTACTCCCAACTCAAAAAATTAGATCCCGGATCTAATTTTTACTCCCAACTCAAAAAATTAGATCCCGGATCTAATTTTTACTCCCAACTCAAAAAATTAGATCCCGGATCTAATTTTTACTCCCAACTCAAAAAATTAGATCCCGGATCTAATTTTTACTCCCAACTCAAAAAATTAGATCCCGGATCTAATTTTTGATACCAACTCAAAAAATTAGATCCCGGATCTAATTTTTGATACCAACTCAAAAAATTAGATCCCGGATCTAATTTTTGATACCAACTCAAAAAATTAGATCCCGGATCTAATTTTTGATACCAACTCAAAAAATTAGATCCCGGATCTAATTTTTGATTCCAACTCAAAAAATTAGATCCCGGATCTAATTTTTGATACCAACTCAAAAAATTAGATCCCGGATCTAATTTTTACTCCCAACTCAAAAAATTAGATCCCGGATCTAATTTTTGATACCAACTCAAAAAATTAGATCCCGGATCTAATTTTTGATTCCAACTCAAAAAATTAGATCCCGGATCTAATTTTTACTCCCAACTCAAAAAATTAGATCCCGGATCTAATTTTTGATACCAACTCAAAAAATTAGATCCCGGATCTAATTTTTGATTCCAACTCAAAAAATTAGATCCCGGATCTAATTTTTGATTCCAACTCAAAAAATTAGATCCCGGATCTAATTTTTACTCCCAACTCAAAAAATTAGATCCCGGATCTAATTTTTGATTCCAACTCAAAAAATTAGATCCCGGATCTAATTTTTGATACCAACTCAAAAAATTAGATCCCGGATCTAATTTTTACTCCCAACTCAAAAAATTAGATCCCGGATCTAATTTTTACTCCCAACTCAAAAAATTAGATCCCGGATCTAATTTTTACTCCCAACTCAAAAAATTAGATCCCGGATCTAATTTTTGATACCAACTCAAAAAATTAGATCCCGGATCTAATTTTTGATTCCAACTCAAAAAATTAGATCCCGGATCTAATTTTTGATACCAACTCAAAAAATTAGATCCCGGATCTAATTTTTGAATCCAACTCAAAAAATTAGATCCCGGATCTAATTTTTGATTCCAACTCAAAAAATTAGATCCCGGATCTAATTTTTGATACCAACTCAAAAAATTAGATCCCGGATCTAATTTTTGATTCCAACTCAAAAAATTAGATCCCGGATCTAATTTTTGATACCAACTCAAAAAATTAGATCCCGGATCTAATTTTTGATACCAACTCAAAAAATTAGATCCCGGATCTAATTTTTGAATCCAACTCAAAAAATTAGATCCCGGATCTAATTTTTGATTCCAACTCAAAAAATTAGATCCCGGATCTAATTTTTACTCCCAACTCAAAAAATTAGATCCCGGATCTAATTTTTGATACCAACTCAAAAAATTAGATCCCGGATCTAATTTTTGATACCAACTCAAAAAATTAGATCCCGGATCTAATTTTTGATTCCAACTCAAAAAATTAGATCCCGGATCTAATTTTTACTCCCAACTCAAAAAATTAGATCCCGGATCTAATTTTTGATACCAACTCAAAAAATTAGATCCCGGATCTAATTTTTGATACCAACTCAAAAAATTAGATCCCGGATCTAATTTTTGATTCCAACTCAAAAAATTAGATCCCGGATCTAATTTTTGATACCAACTCAAAAAATTAGATCCCGGATCTAATTTTTGATACCAACTCAAAAAATTAGATCCCGGATCTAATTTTTGATTCCAACTCAAAAAATTAGATCCCGGATCTAATTTTTGATACCAACTCAAAAAATTAGATCCCGGATCTAATTTTTACTCCCAACTCAAAAAATTAGATCCCGGATCTAATTTTTACTCCCAACTCAAAAAATTAGATCCCGGATCTAATTTTTACTCCCAACTCAAAAAATTAGATCCCGGATCTAATTTTTGATACCAACTCAAAAAATTAGATCCCGGATCTAATTTTTGATACCAACTCAAAAAATTAGATCCCGGATCTAATTTTTGAATCCAACTCAAAAAATTAGATCCCGGATCTAATTTTTGATTCCAACTCAAAAAATTAGATCCCGGATCTAATTTTTGATACCAACTCAAAAAATTAGATCCCGGATCTAATTTTTGATTCCAACTCAAAAAATTAGATCCCGGATCTAATTTTTGATACCAACTCAAAAAATTAGATCCCGGATCTAATTTTTGATACCAACTCAAAAAATTAGATCCCGGATCTAATTTTTGAATCCAACTCAAAAAATTAGATCCCGGATCTAATTTTTGATTCCAACTCAAAAAATTAGATCCCGGATCTAATTTTTACTCCCAACTCAAAAAATTAGATCCCGGATCTAATTTTTGATACCAACTCAAAAAATTAGATCCCGGATCTAATTTTTGATACCAACTCAAAAAATTAGATCCCGGATCTAATTTTTGATACCAACTCAAAAAATTAGATCCCGGATCTAATTTTTACTCCCAACTCAAAAAATTAGATCCCGGATCTAATTTTTGATACCAACTCAAAAAATTAGATCCCGGATCTAATTTTTGATACCAACTCAAAAAATTAGATCCCGGATCTAATTTTTGATACCAACTCAAAAAATTAGATCCCGGATCTAATTTTTGATACCAACTCAAAAAATTAGATCCCGGATCTAATTTTTGAATCCAACTCAAAAAATTAAATCCCGAATCTAATTTTTGAATCCAACTCAAAAAATTAAATCCCGAATCTAATTTTTGATACCAACTCAAAAAATTAGATCCCGG
Source organism: Caenorhabditis afra (assembly GCA_963570955.1). Lineage (NCBI taxonomy): Eukaryota > Metazoa > Nematoda > Chromadorea > Rhabditida > Rhabditidae > Caenorhabditis > Caenorhabditis afra. Next base: position 8,570,765 of record OY751532.1, read on the forward strand.
ATCTAATTTTTGAATCCAACTCAAAAAATTAAATCCCGAATCTAATTTTTGAATCCAACTCAAAAAATTAAATCCCGAATCTAATTTTTGATTCCAACTCAAAAAATTAGATCCCGGATCTAATTTTTGATACCAACTCAAAAAATTAGATCCCGGATCTAATTTTTGATACCAACTCAAAAAATTAGATCCCGGATCTAATTTTTGATACCAACTCAAAAAATTAGATCCCGGATCTAATTTTTACTCCCAACTCAAAAAATTAGATCCCGGATCTAATTTTTACTCCCAACTCAAAAAATTAGATCCCGGATCTAATTTTTGAATCCAACTCAAAAAATTAAATCCCGAATCTAATTTTTGAATCCAACTCAAAAAATTAAATCCCGAATCTAATTTTTGATACCAACTCAAAAAATTAGATCCCGGATCTAATTTTTGAATCCAACTCAAAAAATTAAATCCCGAATCTAATTTTTGAATCCAACTCAAAAAATTAAATCCCGAATCTAATTTTTGATTCCAACTCAAAAAATTAGATCCCGGATCTAATTTTTGATACCAACTCAAAAAATTAGATCCCGGATCTAATTTTTGATACCAACTCAAAAAATTAGATCCCGGATCTAATTTTTGAATCCAACTCAAAAAATTAAATCCCGAATCTAATTTTTGAATCCAACTCAAAAAATTAAATCCCGAATCTAATTTTTGAATCCAACTCAAAAAATTAGATCCCGGATCTAATTTTTGATTCCAACTCAAAAAATTAGATCCCGGATCTAATTTTTGATACCAACTCAAAAAATTAGATCCCGGATCTAATTTTTGATACCAACTCAAAAAATTAAATCCCGAATCTAATTTTTGATACCAACTCAAAAAATTAGATCCCGGATCTAATTTTTACTCCCAACTCAAAAAATTAGATCCCGGATCTAATTTTTGAATCCAACTCAAAAAATTAAATCCCGAATCTAATTTTTGATACCAACTCAAAAAATTAAATCCCGAATCTAATTTTTGATTCCAACTCAAAAAATTAGATCCCGGATCTAATTTTTGAATCCAACTCAAAAAATTAGATCCCGGATCTAATTTTTGATTCCAACTCAAAAAATTAGATCCCGGATCTAATTTTTACTCCCAACTCAAAAAATTAGATCCCGGATCTAATTTTTACTCCCAACTCAAAAAATTAGATCCCGGATCTAATTTTTGAATCCAACTCAAAAAATTAAATCCCGAATCTAATTTTTGATTCCAACTCAAAAAATTAAATCCCGAATCTAATTTTTGAATCCAACTCAAAAAATTAAATCCCGAATCTAATTTTTGATTCCAACTCAAAAAATTAGATCCCGGATCTAATTTTTGAATCCAACTCAAAAAATTAGATCCCGGATCTAATTTTTACTCCCAACTCAAAAAATTAGATCCCGGATCTAATTTTTGATACCAACTCAAAAAATTAGATCCCGGATCTAATTTTTGATACCAACTCAAAAAATTAGATCCCGGATCTAATTTTTGATACCAACTCAAAAAATTAGATCCCGGATCTAATTTTTGATACCAACTCAAAAAATTAGATCCCGGATCTAATTTTTGATTCCAACTCAAAAAATTAAATCCCGAATCTAATTTTTGAATCCAACTCAAAAAATTAAATCCCGAATCTAATTTTTGATTCCAACTCAAAAAATTAGATCCCGGATCTAATTTTTGATTCCAACTCAAAAAATTAGATCCCGGATCTAATTTTTACTCCCAACTCAAAAAATTAGATCCCGGATCTAATTTTTGATACCAACTCAAAAAATTAGATCCCGGATCTAATTTTTGATACCAACTCAAAAAATTAGATCCCGGATCTAATTTTTGATACCAACTCAAAAAATTAGATCCCGGATCTAATTTTTACTCCCAACTCAAAAAATTAGATCCCGGATCTAATTTTTACTCCCAACTCAAAAAATTAGATCCCGGATCTAATTTTTGATACCAACTCAAAAAATTAGATCCCGGATCTAATTTTTGATACCAACTCAAAAAATTAGATCCCGGATCTAATTTTTACTCCCAACTCAAAAAATTAGATCCCGGATCTAATTTTTACTCCCAACTCAAAAAATTAGATCCCGGATCTAATTTTTACTCCCAACTCAAAAAATTAGATCCCGGATCTAATTTTTGATACCAACTCAAAAAATTAGATCCCGGATCTAATTTTTGATACCAACTCAAAAAATTAGATCCCGGATCTAATTTTTACTCCCAACTCAAAAAATTAGATCCCGGATCTAATTTTTACTCCCAACTCAAAAAATTAGATCCCGGATCTAATTTTTGATACCAACTCAAAAAATTAGATCCCGGATCTAATTTTTGATACCAACTCAAAAAATTAGATCCCGGATCTAATTTTTACTCCCAACTCAAAAAATTAGATCCCGGATCTAATTTTTACTCCCAACTCAAAAAATTAGATCCCGGATCTAATTTTTACTCCCAACTCAAAAAATTAGATCCCGGATCTAATTTTTGATACCAACTCAAAAAATTAGATCCCGGATCTAATTTTTGATACCAACTCAAAAAATTAGATCCCGGATCTAATTTTTGATACCAACTCAAAAAATTAGATCCCGGATCTAATTTTTGATACCAACTCAAAAAATTAGATCCCGGATCTAATTTTTGATTCCAACTCAAAAAATTAGATCCCGGATCTAATTTTTGATACCAACTCAAAAAATTAGATCCCGGATCTAATTTTTACTCCCAACTCAAAAAATTAGATCCCGGATCTAATTTTTGATACCAACTCAAAAAATTAGATCCCGGATCTAATTTTTGATACCAACTCAAAAAATTAGATCCCGGATCTAATTTTTGATACCAACTCAAAAAATTAGATCCCGGATCTAATTTTTGATTCCAACTCAAAAAATTAAATCCCGAATCTAATTTTTGAATCCAACTCAAAAAATTAAATCCCGAATCTAATTTTTGATTCCAACTCAAAAAATTAGATCCCGGATCTAATTTTTGATTCCAACTCAAAAAATTAGATCCCGGATCTAATTTTTACTCCCAACTCAAAAAATTAGATCCCGGATCTAATTTTTGATACCAACTCAAAAAATTAGATCCCGGATCTAATTTTTGATACCAACTCAAAAAATTAGATCCCGGATCTAATTTTTGATACCAACTCAAAAAATTAGATCCCGGATCTAATTTTTACTCCCAACTCAAAAAATTAGATCCCGGATCTAATTTTTACTCCCAACTCAAAAAATTAGATCCCGGATCTAATTTTTGATACCAACTCAAAAAATTAGATCCCGGATCTAATTTTTGATACCAACTCAAAAAATTAGATCCCGGATCTAATTTTTACTCCCAACTCAAAAAATTAGATCCCGGATCTAATTTTTACTCCCAACTCAAAAAATTAGATCCCGGATCTAATTTTTACTCCCAACTCAAAAAATTAGATCCCGGATCTAATTTTTGATACCAACTCAAAAAATTAGATCCCGGATCTAATTTTTGATACCAACTCAAAAAATTAGATCCCGGATCTAATTTTTACTCCCAACTCAAAAAATTAGATCCCGGATCTAATTTTTACTCCCAACTCAAAAAATTAGATCCCGGATCTAATTTTTGATACCAACTCAAAAAATTAGATCCCGGATCTAATTTTTGATACCAACTCAAAAAATTAGATCCCGGATCTAATTTTTACTCCCAACTCAAAAAATTAGATCCCGGATCTAATTTTTACTCCCAACTCAAAAAATTAGATCCCGGATCTAATTTTTACTCCCAACTCAAAAAATTAGATCCCGGATCTAATTTTTGATACCAACTCAAAAAATTAGATCCCGGATCTAATTTTTGATACCAACTCAAAAAATTAGATCCCGGATCTAATTTTTGATACCAACTCAAAAAATTAGATCCCGGATCTAATTTTTGATACCAACTCAAAAAATTAGATCCCGGATCTAATTTTTGATTCCAACTCAAAAAATTAGATCCCGGATCTAATTTTTGATACCAACTCAAAAAATTAGATCCCGGATCTAATTTTTACTCCCAACTCAAAAAATTAGATCCCGGATCTAATTTTTGATACCAACTCAAAAAATTAGATCCCGGATCTAATTTTTGATTCCAACTCAAAAAATTAGATCCCGGATCTAATTTTTGATTCCAACTCAAAAAATTAGATCCCGGATCTAATTTTTACTCCCAACTCAAAAAATTAGATCCCGGATCTAATTTTTGATACCAACTCAAAAAATTAGATCCCGGATCTAATTTTTGATTCCAACTCAAAAAATTAGATCCCGGATCTAATTTTTACTCCCAACTCAAAAAATTAGATCCCGGATCTAATTTTTGATACCAACTCAAAAAATTAGATCCCGGATCTAATTTTTGATTCCAACTCAAAAAATTAGATCCCGGATCTAATTTTTGATACCAACTCAAAAAATTAGATCCCGGATCTAATTTTTACTCCCAACTCAAAAAATTAGATCCCGGATCTAATTTTTACTCCCAACTCAAAAAATTAGATCCCGGATCTAATTTTTACTCCCAACTCAAAAAATTAGATCCCGGATCTAATTTTTGATACCAACTCAAAAAATTAGATCCCGGATCTAATTTTTGATACCAACTCAAAAAATTAGATCCCGGATCTAATTTTTGATACCAACTCAAAAAATTAGATCCCGGATCTAATTTTTGATTCCAACTCAAAAAATTAGATCCCGGATCTAATTTTTGATACCAACTCAAAAAATTAGATCCCGGATCTAATTTTTACTCCCAACTCAAAAAATTAGATCCCGGATCTAATTTTTGATACCAACTCAAAAAATTAGATCCCGGATCTAATTTTTGATTCCAACTCAAAAAATTAGATCCCGGATCTAATTTTTACTCCCAACTCAAAAAATTAGATCCCGGATCTAATTTTTGATACCAACTCAAAAAATTAGATCCCGGATCTAATTTTTGATTCCAACTCAAAAAATTAGATCCCGGATCTAATTTTTGATACCAACTCAAAAAATTAGATCCCGGATCTAATTTTTACTCCCAACTCAAAAAATTAGATCCCGGATCTAATTTTTGATACCAACTCAAAAAATTAGATCCCGGATCTAATTTTTGATTCCAACTCAAAAAATTAGATCCCGGATCTAATTTTTACTCCCAACTCAAAAAATTAGATCCCGGATCTAATTTTTGATACCAACTCAAAAAATTAGATCCCGGATCTAATTTTTGATTCCAACTCAAAAAATTAGATCCCGGATCTAATTTTTGATTCCAACTCAAAAAATTAGATCCCGGATCTAATTTTTACTCCCAACTCAAAAAATTAGATCCCGGATCTAATTTTTACTCCCAACTCAAAAAATTAGATCCCGGATCTAATTTTTGATTCCAACTCAAAAAATTAGATCCCGGATCTAATTTTTGATACCAACTCAAAAAATTAGATCCCGGATCTAATTTTTACTCCCAACTCAAAAAATTAGATCCCGGATCTAATTTTTACTCCCAACTCAAAAAATTAGATCCCGGATCTAATTTTTGATACCAACTCAAAAAATTAGATCCCGGATCTAATTTTTGATACCAACTCAAAAAATTAGATCCCGGATCTAATTTTTGATACCAACTCAAAAAATTAGATCCCGGATCTAATTTTTACTCCCAACTCAAAAAATTAGATCCCGGATCTAATTTTTACTCCCAACTCAAAAAATTAGATCCCGGATCTAATTTTTGATACCAACTCAAAAAATTAAATCCCGAATCTAATTTTTGAATCCAACTCAAAAAATTAAATCCCGAATCTAATTTTTGATTCCAACTCAAAAAATTAAATCCCGAATCTAATTTTTGAATCCAACTCAAAAAATTAAATCCCGAATCTAATTTTTGATTCCAACTCAAAAAATTAGATCCCGGATCTAATTTTTGAATCCAACTCAAAAAATTAGATCCCGGATCTAATTTTTGATACCAACTCAAAAAATTAGATCCCGGATCTAATTTTTGATACCAACTCAAAAAATTAGATCCCGGATCTAATTTTTGATACCAACTCAAAAAATTAGATCCCGGATCTAATTTTTGATACCAACTCAAAAAATTAGATCCCGGATCTAATTTTTGATACCAACTCAAAAAATTAGATCCCGGATCTAATTTTTGATTCCAACTCAAAAAATTAGATCCCGGATCTAATTTTTGATACCAACTCAAAAAATTAGATCCCGGATCTAATTTTTGATTCCAACTCAAAAAATTAGATCCCGGATCTAATTTTTGATACCAACTCAAAAAATTAGATCCCGGATCTAATTTTTACTCCCAACTCAAAAAATTAGATCCCGGATCTAATTTTTGATACCAACTCAAAAAATTAGATCCCGGATCTAATTTTTGATTCCAACTCAAAAAATTAGATCCCGGATCTAATTTTTGATTCCAACTCAAAAAATTAGATCCCGGATCTAATTTTTACTCCCAACTCAAAAAATTAGATCCCGGATCTAATTTTTACTCCCAACTCAAAAAATTAGATCCCGGATCTAATTTTTGATTCCAACTCAAACAATTAGATCCCGGATCAAATTTTTGATACCAACTCAAACAATTAGATTCCGGATCTAATTTTTGATCCCAACACAAGAACCGAATATGGCATTCCAAAAAGTCACCGTAGTGCCAAAGAAGTCGTTAGGAGCAGGCTTGGTCGGAACCGTTCGGATCGGAACATTCCGACCGGAACTTTTCGGAATTATTCCGACTCGGAACGGTTCCGAATTCCGTTCCGAAAATATTTTTGAAAATCGGAACAATTCCGAATTCTGTTCCGAAGCGTTTTTTTTAAATTCGGAATTGTTCCGAAAAGTTCCGAAAAAACTTCGGAATTTCGGAACTGAAAAGTCGGAACTTTTCGGAACTTCGGAACCAAAAAGTCGGAACTTTTCGGAACTTCGGAACCAAAAAGTCGGAACTTTTCGGAATTTCGGAACTGAAAAGTCGGAACGTTTCGGAACTTCGGAACTAAAATCGAATATTTTATCAAGAAAAAGTGCGATTTGAGGCGAAAATGGTTTTAAATAGGCGATTCCGATAAGTTCCGAATGTTCCGAAATTTCCGACCCAAAAAAGTCGGAATCTCAAGTCGGTTCCGAAAGTTCCGACCTAAAAAAGTCGGAATCTTAAGTCGGTTCCGAAAGTTCCGACCCGAAAAAGTCGGAATTGCGAGTCGGAACTCGGAACCGAAAAATTCCGGTTCCGACCAAGCCTGGTTAGGAGTCTTTGGAAGTGGTTCGAGTACAAATAAGTGTCATGGGGCGCCCAAAAAAGTTAGTTGAGCCTCGAGCCTGCGATGCCGAATGGAGAAAAGATTGAGGATGTGAAGACATAGTCAGGGGAAGAAGATTCTCCTTGTAGGTCGCAACGAAAGTGTTTTCCGTCCATGACTGCGTAACATGGCACCTTGTCCATCGATCCATTATGATCACGAAACTCGTCTTCCATTTGAATAATCTCCGCTTTCGTCGATAGGAACGTCGAGGGGTGGACGTGTAGAAATTTGAAAAAGTGCCGCAAACCCTCAAAATGACTGTGTTACATGATTGACGGAAGAGCGAAATATAACAATTTCGTTGAAAAAAAACATTAAACTTTGTAAAAACTTTGAGAAAATAATAAAAACTGATGAAAATCAATAAATGTGTGCGAAACGATAGAAATTCTATTCAAAGCACGATAAATTGCGGTGATCGATTCGTATGTGACTCATATCCGAACATTTCGGTCAAAATTTTGATAAAATGACGAAAAACTTCAAAAACGGTGTGAAAAACGAGAAAAAATGGCTCGGAAACCAAAAAAAAACTCTTGTCCGTGTGGACTACACAGCGCAGTGGCCTAACTGCCGCCCGGTGGCCGAGAAAATTACACTGCATTTTGTGGCACTTTTAAAGGGTTTTTCGCTGCATTTTAAAAAAGGTGTTCTTTTTCGGTCAGCGCATTACCCTATTAGTCAAACTCAAAACTCAAAAAAAAAATCAATGGAGATTATCGATTATCAGGTGCGTTTTTTGCGTTTTTCGATAAATTTATGAGATTTGCGATATTTCGGTAACAAATGGAAGGTAATAAAGAATGTGTGAGAGAATTCACAAGGCGTCGTAGTTGACGGTCTTCCAGAATGGTTTTTTCTGAGTCTTGGCGTGCTTTTCGCACTTTCCTCCCTCGACACAGTGATAGCCGGCCGGACAACAGGTGTTTTGACAACAGACGGCCTGAAATCGCCTATTTTTCTCATGTTATCTGCTGTTCCGACTTACATTGCTAAGCGGGCAACACATGGGTTTCGATTGTCCGTCCTCGGTTTTGACGGTGCAGCACGTCGTCTTCGCCGGGCACGTCTTCTCGATTCCGCACGCGATTGGCTCGACGTCGACGTCGATGACAGTGTCACGGTCACGCTCTTCCGAAGAGGAGGAGGACTCGTCGGACTCCTCCTGGGACACCTCCTCGTCGTCCGCTTCTTCGGACAGAAAAACGACAGCCGGCTTGCGATGGATCGGCGTCGAGTCGAACTTTCTGAGGTGCGGGATTTTGGCGTACTGGAAGAGAGGGAGGTAGATCAAAATCAGAGATTGAAAGTAGATCATACGTTTTGCGAGCAGAACTGTCCGTGACACTGGAATCCGTTGGGACAACAATGGAGCATGTCGGCACAACACACGGCGTTCGGCACCGGACAACACCCGTACGAGCCCTGCTCCAGAAGGCAGCACGTCGAACCGTCGGGGCATTTGCTCGATTTGTCGGGGCACACCACCTGGAATCGTTTTTTGGGCGTAATTCCGACCGGTTTCTCAAATCGCCAGGGTTGCCTTGTTACTTGGAATTTTCGAACAAGTAATCTATGGAAAATGTAGATCTCGACGCCCTCTACAAAATGACGTTGAGCTTACGAACTTTTGTCGAGTACAAACAAAGTTACAAGCCAAAAAGTGCCAATTTGGTCACCACAGCCACTGTTTGGCTTGTAACTACCGTAAAACCTGTTATAGAACGGCATGCCGGTCTAATTTTCAACTCTCTAATTTTAAAATGAAATTTCGAAAATCCACAGGAGGACCCTTACGATTTCGGGGTTTTGGGTGCCGGTCTATTAGAGGTACTGTTCAAATAGAGGTACCGGTCTAATACAGGTTTTACGGTATGCTTGTAGTTGACAAAAGTTTGAAAACTCAACGTCATTTTGTAGAGGACCGCGAGATTTACAAATTCCATAGATTAGGGGAGCTATTCAAGATTATTAAAAGGACAATACATCATTTATCGTAAATCTACACCAAGAACTTTTTCTTCCGAATTCCGGCCGCCAACATCACCCTAGACAACGAACCTCGTTGAATTCGTTGCGCTGCGCGGTCTTCCTGTCCGCCGGCCTCTTCTCCTGCCACGCAAAGTGCTCCTCCGAGTCGGCGCTCTTGCATCGTGCTCCCTGCGAGTCACACGTCGTTCCCGCCGGACAGCAGTGCGTCCGATCGTCGCAACACACGGCGTTCGTCATCGGACAGCAGCCCCACACGTTGTCGCTCAGTTTGCAGCACGTCTCCTCGTCGGGACACTCGGTCTCCGCGTCACATTCGTGACTGCTCGCCTGTGAGAATCGACGACGTTTAAGCATCTTTTCATTTCTTGATATGGTTTGGTTTTATTAGTGTGTGTGTGCTTGTGTGCTGAATTGACAGCTTTTTGTGGGGTTAACTTTCGCAATGTACATTTTTCCATCTTGTGGTTCAATAGAGCACATTTGCAGAGTGCTTAAACCAATTTCTCTTAAAATTCAGTTTCCTACCTGTTCATTAGCCTATTAAGCTTCTGAAACATCTACAAACTCTACACTCGAAGATTTTAAGTAGAGCGCACTTGCTTACACACGTTTATTGTGACTTACCAAGGCGAAAACCAGGAATAGTGTGGAAAAGAGTAAAAAAACGGATTGTCGCATGATGGTTATGAACGAATGAATCGAATGAATGGGTTGGAAGGAGAAGAGTGTGTGTGCGTGTGCGTTTGTATCTAATCGAAACGATGCTCTCGACTGATAACATTCCTGTTCCTTATCTTCTCTCCCAACACGACGGGACAAACAAAGTATAACCCCCCATGTCTTTCCTATAGCCAATGGTCAAGAAATTGCTCTTTTTGCTCCAAAAAATCGATCTAAAAGCTTTGAAATTCACAATTTTGCTTTCGCGACGAGACCCCACTGAACTAATTTTACCCTGCGCCTTTAAACTTCCCGGGTTACTGTAGCTTTTTCAATTTTTTATCGACTCGTTTTCTTTGCTTTTTTCTTCATTTTTGTCACAGTTTTTTTTTCAGTTTTTTTTTCCAACTTCATTACACAATTCAACAAAACCAGTATGAAAAAGACTCTGAAATGCGAGAAATCGAGATATGCGGCGAAAATAAAAATAAATTAGAAAAACGTCATTGAAAAAGTGGTGCTCATGGAGCACAAAAAAACTAAAGTTCGTCGTGGTCCAGTTTCAACTGTTGTCTGACGATCTGAACGAACGACTCCTTGTGCTGTGTCGTGATTGCGTAGCCGAGCACGTCCTGTCGCGACCATCCCGTCTTTCCCGCGTAGAGGCGAATCGTCGGATAGGCGCGCACTTGTGCTCCCTGACACACTCCCGGCCACTGGTCGCAGTCGACTTTGGCGAAGTTGACTTTGGCGCCGAGCTCCTTGGCGATCTGATCGTAGACGGGCGCGAACTGAATACAGTGGCCACACCACGGCGCGAAAAAGTCGACGATCCACGGCTCCGACGAGTCCAGTACCGTCGTCGTGAAGTCGTTGCCGAGTGTGACGACTTCGGTCGGCAAAAAGTTGTAGACCCATCGTTGGATCGAGTCCGAGTTGCGCCACATGTGTTGCGGGTAGTCGCTGCAAAAAGGAAAAATAAATCGATAGTTCCAGGCAGTTTTGTTTTGGCCCTGGGGAGAAACTCACTAAAACGCGGCTCTCCGCGGTTGTTTCGTCTTTTTGGCGGGGAACATTCGGACGGTTGGGTAGCTCATGATCTGCGTCTGTTTGCAGAATTGCGCGTACTTCTGACAGTCGATCGACGCCACTTTTGCGTTTTCGTCCATCGTCAGAATCGCGCGGGCGGCCTTCTGAAGTTCGGGCGCCAACTGTTGGCACGGACCGCACCAGGGTGCGAAAAAGTCGACGAGCCACGTCTCCTCGTCTTTCCGCTCCAAAACGAGCTCTTGAAACTGTTCGGGACTCATCTCGACGACCGACGGATTCAACGCGTTGTCGATGAACTCGAGCACGGCGTCAATGTTGTGATAGCCGACCATCCGGTGTTGTTTGCCGTCGGGCGTGTAGACGATGCTCGTCGGATAGCTCGACACACCGGCCGCCGTGCACAGATCCTTGAACTTGAGACAGTCGAGCGAGCCGATCGCCGCCGTGTGCAGAATCGAATCGTCGGACACTGTCCGATGGAAGCGACGGTACTCGGCGAGCAGCTTCAGGCACGGCGGGCACCACGGCGCGAAATAATCGATAATGTAGAATTCGCCGCCCGACACGGCGTACTCGTACGAGTCGCGATTCAACGCGTGAATGTGCGATGCGGATGCTTCACGAATAAACGTGCTCGCCGCATAGAAATCCTTGGAACCGGCGTAATCAATTTCGTGTCCGCCGGTCGTTTTGAACACCACAAACTGCGGTAGTTTCGTCTTATCGACGAGCTCGTCACAAATTTCCGGCGATTTCGAGCAGTCGAACGAGAAAATGGGCGTCTGAACGAGAGCGGGCAGCCTGCGGAAGTCCTTCCGTTCCGACGCTTGTCCCGGATTCGCAAGCATCCAAACAGCGATCGGCTCGTCCGGATCGTTTCCTTCTGTAATTAGACACTTGAAACTGAACGTTTTCCGGGGAAACTCACCGAGAAGTCTCGTCAAACTGTCAATCTCAATTGTTGGCAGCTCGTCGAGAAAATCGATAACGCGTTGAGTGATCTCCTGCGCATCCATGCTCTCAATGTTCTGTTGATGCTTACGGTCGAGCTTACGAGCCGCGAAATACATGACTCCGGTAGTTGGCTCGAACTTCGAGCACAACTCCTCCTCGACGTTACAGTCGATTGTGGCGACGTTGGCGAGTCCGTCGAGCATCGAGGACAGTTTTCGTCTGAAAGGAGGATCGATGAGCTCTTCCTAATCCTTCACCTCTAGTTACCTGGTCGTTGAGCTCAAACACTCGACATTGTCCCCACCACACGTGTCGACCACCCACGGCAGACGATTGTACGGCTCCCAGTCCTCGCTCAACGCCTTCCAATTCTCGGCGTTCAAATGAAGCACCTCGGACTTGAGCCGCTGCACAACAAACTCCACCATCATCTCGACGTCGCGAACGCCGTTATAGAACTCGCCGGTCGGATAGAAGACGAGCGACGGATAGGCGCCGACGCGTTGCGACTGGCACAACTGCGGATCCTCGGCACAGTTGACCGCACCGACTCGAATTGTGCCCTCGATTTCGCGGGCAAACTTGCGCCACTGAAAAAAACCTCGTTTTTCCCGAGAGCCTTGAAACTTGAACTTAGGCCACGGTCTCTGACCCTAAATGGGTCTCGAGTGGAAAATAACTGCAAAAGTTAGCGAAATTTCATAGACCTACTGTATTGGCGACAACACTATCACCCTGACGTTTTTGAAACTAATTTTTCTCGAAAACCAAGAGAGCTATCAAAAAGTTATCAACTTCAAAGTTGTAGCTCTTTTTGTGCTCTACAACTTTGCAGTTGTCAACTTTCCGATTGCTTTTCCAGTTCGCCAGACTTTTTTCCCTAATTCCGGATTCTCAAAATCCACTTCCGTCCAACAGAAAACCAACCGTGGGCGCCAACTGATGACAGTGCGAACAGTAGGTTGAGTAGAAGTTGATGAACCAAATCTCGCTGGAATCGGTCACCATCCGCTGAAAGTCGGCACGATTCAACGTGACAATCTCCTGATCGTCGTCGTAGATGCCGAAGTTGTCGTTGTAGAACTGCCAACTCTGGTAGTTGTTGCCGCCCTGGAAGCCGTCCTCGAGCCCCTTCTCGCCGAACTGATCGTACTTTTTGCGAAGATTCTCATCCTTCAGCACCTCGTACGCTTTGTTGATTTTCACGAACTCGTCATGGGCTCCCGGATTGTCCTGCAAATTGGCAATTTTCTAGGACCGGGAAGAGTTTGGCAACGGAAAGTTAGGCCACGGCCCCTTACTCGATCTCATTCAAGTTGTCAACTACAAAGTTGTTGCTCTTTTTGTGCTCTACAACTTTCCCATTGTCAACTTGTTCATAACTCTAACGGTCAAACCGAAAACGTACCGTGTTCCTGTCGGGATGCTTTTTGATGGCCAACTTCTTGAACGCCTTCCGAATCGTTCGATCGTCGGCGTCACGATCCACACCCAGCAGCTCGTAGTAGTCGTCGGCGGCGTCGACGACGACGACGAGCACGCCTACAGCGATCGACAGAAGAAGCGGTAGAATTGCCCGCATTTGTCGATACGGTGTGGATGTGCTGGCTAGAAGAACAACGATAGGATTACGAATAAGAAGACGTCAGACTAGTACACGTCGATTGATCAAAACCGCCCAAGAATGGAGGAAAAGAGAAGCAGAGGGAAAGGAAAGCGAATTGCGCGCGCGCGCGCCGCTGGCCTATAAGAGAATGGACACTATTTAGGCGAAGAAAACGAGACGAACTGACTGGTAGTGGGCAAATATCTCCCCCTCGCATAGTCCTGTGTGTGTTCTGAGCAAACCGCACGGTTTGCTCAAAGACTGCAAAGTTAGATCGAGTTGGCCGCGAGGAGTGCAAACGCGCTCCATTGCACTACGCGTGCTAGGTGCAATGGAGCGCATTTGAGAATATTGAGAAAAGCCTGCAGGTGGCCGTGTAGATTTACGAGATTCGCCGGGAGATTCTCGTCTGCAATACTTTGAAAGCGAAAAAAGAGAGAACAAGCGGCGTGGGAGCGGGAGTGACAAAGCGCCCTCTATTGTGATCTCCACTCTATCGATTCTTTGTGAAAACCACCGCGTTGGTTTGAATGGGCTCGCCGAGCATTTTGTTTGTCGAGCTGAGTTGAGCCAAGCAATTTTTATGAATGCGTACATTATACAGTTGTGGCCGTACAGTCCCAAATTTTTTTTCCAAGGAACTACATACTTGCTAAAAAAGTTCAAGTCTGGAAAGAAAAAAAACTGATTTACCATAGAACCAGGGCCAGACCTCTTCAACGGGCCGATTGTGGGCCGGCAAATATCTCCCTTGTTTCTTGAAATTTTCGAACAAGTAGCCTATGGAAAATGTAGATCTCGACGTCCTCTACAAAATGACGTTAAGTTTTCAAACTTTTATCAAGTACGAACAAAGTTAAAAGCGAAAAAGTGGACTGGCTGGTCAGATCGGCACTTTTTGGCTTCTAACTTTGTTGGTAGCTGACAAAAGTTTGAAAACTCAACGCCATTTTGTAGAAGACGTCGAGATCTACATTTTCCATCGATTACTTGATCGAAAATTCCAAAAACAAGGGGAGATATTTGCCGGTCCGATGATAACCCTGATTTGAAGATCTGAAGAGGCCAGGCCCCGGGAAATCGAAAGTCCATCTTTTTTTTCATATTTTGAAGTCGTTGAAACTTTTAGAGAACAGAGAAAGATAAAGGAATCAGGAAGAGCGAGCGAGAGATGAGTCATAGAAAAAATCTTGAGAGTCACACAGAGAGAGAGAGAGAGATTCCGAGAGAGAGAGGAAGAGAGTGACCCCCAAAGAGAAGGGGGGGCCGTGATGGTGTCTGCGTCTCTTCACTTTGCACACTCTCTCGCTCCGTCTCTCTGTCTCTATGTCTCTCTCACTCTCCTCAACCCGAAATACCTTCACAACACAAACAGCCGCCCCTTTTTCCCCGATTCAACGCAATGACCACACCGGTACCCCCTCCCTCTTGTGTTCTTTTTTCATTTCGCACCCAACTTTCCGCTCTAACTTTAACTTTGACCCCCCTGGAATGCAAATGCGCTCTGTGATTATGTGCAATCGAGCGAATTTGCAGGTTCCCATTTCATGGGAGGGGGTCTCGAGTTTGTTTCGGTTTCGATTCCCGTTTCACAATTGGACCCCCTGGACCTCCCAATTAGGTATTGGTTAATTACCATAATTACCTGTGACACAAAAAAATGACAGAGCTCTGGTTTCATTGAAAGTGCGCTCTAATGAGAATGGTCTCGATTTTCCATCCAATTTTCAATTCCCCAAGTGGTTTTGTTGTCCCCCCTCTTCACTTGTGTCAAAAGAAGGGAGGGGACTGGTTTTTGGTGTGACAAAAAACACAAAAAACCGAAGAACCCCATCGATTCACATTCCCATGTTGTGCAACACTGTTTAACCCCTTAACACCCCACTAACCACTACTAATTGGCTATTAGTAATTAGGTAACTAGCATCTCGGAATAAGGTGTGGTGGTGATGAGGAGAGCACCCCCCTATAATTAAGCGGCCTCTTGTGTGAGGTCGCAACAGGTTAATCCCTTGGACCCCCCTTAGACCCCCCCCCCCCTTTTTTCCGTTGACTATTGTATTGTATGGACTTGCAAAGCACGCGTCAATGGAAACGCGCTCTATTGCACACCGTCGGAGCTTTTATTTTTTGAGAAGCGTTCTCTTTGAAAGCGAATTATCTCGGTAGTACCCGCTTTGTGATTCCAAATCTTATATCTTGTGAACTAGAAAAGCTAGGTGAAAACTGTCAACTAACAAAGTGGTCCTCACGTTGTCAACTACATTTTGACAGTTGGCACTTTTTTCGTAACACTTCTCCTTAGACTAGGAATTGGCCTAGAATTATAAGCTAACTGTACTATGCGCCTTTTTTTGCTTGCCTGTAAGCTCTGAGCTTTGCTATCTCGAGGTTGGGGTCAACAAAGCTGGTCCCTCAACCTGAGTGCATAGATCACACAATAAGAACTGACCTAGAAATATCTGACGGACTAGGAAAAGCCTCTCAGCAAACTGGGATCAGTGCCTTGATATCTCGAGTTTGGGTCTAACAAGTATCCCCAAAAGGGGGTCCGATGCCTCCTCATTGTCTTCTTCGCCTTTTACTGTTCGTTTGTTCCAGATAAGACCATTATCTTATCTAGTACAACGGACCAGAAATATGATCCCAGTGCGCCCAATTTCATTACTTTTCAGTTTGCCGGTGGGTTCCGGCCAGTTCCATTCCGTGGTACTCCCATCCCTGGCCTGGAACCCAAAACCCCGAGATCTTAAGGGTTCACCCTGTGAATTTTATAAATTTTTTTCTAAAATCATACGGCTGAAAATTAGACCGGCATTCCGCTCTAATACAGGTTTTACGGTAGGTCTATCTTAAGAGGGGAGGGTCCAGTTGACAACTTTTTCGTCCTAACCCTTCTAGTCTCCAAGATCCACCCCTCATACGATTCATCGCTGTGAGTCATCGATGATAACAAAACACTGTCATTGGAAGGAGGCGGAGACCCCCCGACCGACAGAAGGAACAGTAATTCGATACATAAGACACTTGGAGCGCCGAGACGCCGAGACTGTCACCCCCCCCCCCTTTTTCTCTCTCTCTCTTTCTCCTTGTTTTGTCGATTTTTCCTGTCCGTTTCCAATTTTTCTCGTCGCACTGCTGCTTCCGTCGTCGAAAAGTGGATTTGAGAGGGTGTGGGATGAGTCATCTCGGTTTGTTTTTTTCTTTCCGCACTTCTGTGACCTTCTGACCGTACCCGTCTTTCGTGTAGATTTACGAGATGAACTTGACAATGAGGGGTTTTGGTCACCACCAGCCAGCCATCAGTTTCATAATACGAATGGAGAGTAAACAGTGTAAAGTTTGGAAGGCGTGCAAATCCTCTTCTCCGAGAGAAGAACGGAAGTGGAGGGAGGGACGACCTCGATTCAGTGTCATTATTCAATTCCTGCGCGCGCGCGCCCGTCTCTCTCTTTCTCTAATCCTCTTTCTCTCTCTATGTCTACAGCTGTTCAGCTTCAACGGATGGCCTTCTGGCCTAGAATTTCAGAACTGGAGGTTTCTAGGCCACGAAGATGTTCGTTGGATTTGCGAATAGCATTGCTCCCACTAATGGCCTAGAATTTCCAGCTCGGCCATCCCATTGTTTGCTAGGTTCGTGTCAAAACTTGTTGTGCACTGATGGCCAAGAATTTTCAAACTTGTGAAGTTCTAGGCCACCAGACTTTTCGATGGCCTAGACCTTTCAGCTAGGCCATTACATCCTTTTAGTTTTGCGAAAAACGTCTCCCGCACTGTTGGCCTAGAATTCCATCATTGGGGAATCTTAGGCCATGCGATTTCCTGCTAGCTTGTCCCAAACATCTGTCCCACCGATGGCCTAGAACCGCAGCTTTGTGAACTTCTAGGCCATCAAACTGTCTGCTAGGCTTGTCAAGACGTACACTGCTGGCCTAGAAATCTCGATTCGTGAAGTTCTAGGCCATCCGATTTCCGGCTATCTTATTCCAAACATCTGCCCCACTGATGGCCTAGTATCCCAATGAGATGGTAGCCTAGATTTCTAGGCCACCATATGTTTGTCTGATTGAGCGTTGTTGTGTTCAAAATGAATGATTTCCGTCCATTTCTTCATCTTTCTTCCACTCTTCTCTCGAATAAATAAACAAAGCGAAAGAAAGAAAGAAGGAAGAGGAGGAAAATAGGAAAAAGAAGAAGAAGAAATGTTATGACCAATGTCTCGTGCACGAGCGCGCGCGCTCTCTCTCTCTCCATCTCACCCCCACTGAACGTGTGTGTGCTGCTGCTGCTTTTGAAAATGAAATTGAGGGAGAAATTGAATGGGGAAGAGAGTGTGAATGCATTCCTCCGTTTTCCGTTACACTCGTTGACAGTTACACCAACTTTCGTTCACGAGTTATCTGGAAACCTATTATCTGGAAAACTAGAAGAGATAGGAGAAAATTGTCAACTAACAAAGTGATCCTTACATTGCCACCTACAATTTGTCAGTTGACACTTTTCTCCTAACTCTTCTAGTTTTCGAGATACCCCCGACGGTTTAGCGATGAGTCACCCGTCGGGTCCACTGCCGACTAGTATGGAAACTGGCCTAGAATCTGACGTATGTCTGAGGGACTAGGAAAATCCAAAAAAGGCCTCTACGCTAACTAGGCCATGAGCAGAACTGCACGGAATTCCGACTTCCGCCTTCCGACTTCAGATCTGGCCATTATCATTATTGCTGGACAGAAATAGCCGGAGGAAAGCCAGTAAGCTCTAAGATTCGATTTGGACCCCCAACAGAGGTGGACCCTTAGTCTGACATGTGACTTGTGATTCCTTAGCTTATATCTTAGAAACTACAATAGTTACATTGTCGCCTACAAATTGTCAGTTGACACTCTTGCCCTAACTGTTCTAATTTCCAAGATCCCATTCTCTCTGGAGTCTAGACTGGCCTAGAAAGGGGTCCAACAAACTAGGACCCCCTCTCTCCTCGGTCGTTCCAGATAAGAGACCGATTTCTTATCATGACCATCTTTCTCCCGGGGGGGGGGGGGGGGGGGTACCAGTCAGTCACCTGTGTCATCACCGCTGTCTGTCAATGTCGATTAGATTACCCGGGCGGCGGCATCGGTGAGGAGGAAGGGAGGAGGAGAACTATTTACCTGTACACACTAATTTGATCCTTTTCCGCCGCCTCCAGGAGGCCGCGCCCTTTTCCTATACATATCTCTTATCCCCCTCTAAGCCCCGCCCACTTTTGTTTCCATTTGCCGTCGTCCCAGTTGCTCATTCTTATTCTCCACACTAACACATTTTTCTTATCAAACAAACAAAAAGAAATTGTTTCGCCTATCTCTAACTGTCTGCGTCTCCACCTTTCTCTCTTTCTGTCATGGTCAGAAATGAATCAGAATTGGAGAAGAAGAAGAAGAGGAAGAAGGCGATGACGTCATCACACTATCCACCCATACCGATTGCCTCACATTTTGACCCCCCCCCCCCCCCCCCCTCCCACCTGGGCGGTGTTCCCTCTTTGATATTTGATCTACCCGGGGGGAGACTGTATGAGAGCGCGCGCGCGCGCAATGGATACCCTCTTTTGACAGATTAAGAGGGTCCCCCACCCCTTTCTTTGATTGATCGTCCCCCGTCGCCTTTTTGGTTATTTTTTGGCCTAGAGTTTTCTCTTCCACACCTCTTTTCTTATTAGTTTTCGTTTTACACCGGTCATCTCTTGGAATAGGGATTCTTTTGATGTCTTCGGGATTAGTTTTTTTGTTTTTTTTTACGCCTTGTGACCTGGATGGAGGTTTCTCTTCCACCATTTTTCTGGCCTAGGTTTCACTCTTCCGTGGTCTCTCTTGGCCTAGACTTTTCTCTTCCACAGCCCTTTGGCCTTGCTTTCGCTCTTTCGTATTCTTTCGGCCTAGCTATTTCTCTTCCATCTCTTTTCTTGTCCACATGCTTCTAACCCCGAGTTCTCCTGGCCTGTCAGTTTCTCTTCCATCTCCTCCTGGCCTAACTTTCGCTCTTCCACCTCAAACTCTAAGCCTCAGCTCTTCTTTCAGCCTAGCTCAATTGCACCGCCCCCGCAATGCGAGACCGTCTGACGACGATGACGGCGTCGGTGCTCTCTCCCCCACTAATCCTTCTCCTCCTACTCGCCACGACGACGACACACGCCGGACCGATGCCGTTCGGTCGTGACGATCCGAAGACGTCGTCGTCTTCAAAACCAGAACTGTTGGAGCCACGTGGCGAACATGTTTGCACAGTCAAAACGATGTGAGTGACCGGAAATCGCCACAGGACACACACTTGTACTAACATTTGCCCTTTGCGGTTGGAGGCGAAGGGATTAACAACAACCGTGTTTTCCCAAGAACGGCCCCCCTTTTAGATAGTTATTGCTATGTTTTTATCGTCATTTGTTGCAGCGTCGACACGTACGAACTTCGAAAAGTGATTCACGACGTCGTCTACAACGACACCACCCAATGCCTCAACATTCTCGCCGGTTTTCAGTGTACCGTTCAGAAGCGCGGTCAGAAGGCGTCCTATCAGAATCAGTTGGTGAAAAAGGAAAAGTACGTGAAGCGCTGTTGCGAGGGATACTATCAGACGAAGGATCTTCTCTGTCAACGTGAGTCAATCTCGAACAAAAAGAAGAAGAAGAAGACGTTGTGGTTCCTTTTTTCAGCCGACTGCAATCCGCCGTGCAAGAAGGGCAAGTGTGTGGAGCCGGGAAAATGCGAGTGTGATTCGGGTTACGGTGGAAAAACGTGCGCCGCTTGTGAGTTTTTTTGTCGCAGAAAAAAGGTTGAAAATCGAAAAATTCGAAGAAAAAATAATTGTCGAGTACGGTATTTTTTAAAGGCGCAGCATGCATTTCTTTCAGAGGTCTCGCAGCGAAAGCGTTTTTTCGAACTTTTTGACTTTTAAAATGGGCTAAAAAGTCGATTTTTGCATGTTTTATTTGAATTTTTCTCGGTTTTCAGCGTGCTCAGTCGGTTTCTGGGGACTCGGTTGCACGAGAAAGTGCGATTGCGCGAACGGAGCCAACTGCGATCCGGAGCTCGGCACGTGCAAGTGTCCCAGCGGTTTTCGCGGCGAACGATGCGACGACGAGTGCCCGATCGATAAATGGGGTCCCGACTGCGTCGAATCGTGCCCATGCCAGAACGGCGGACGCTGCAATCACGACGGCAAATGCCTGTGCGCCGACGGTTGGAGCGGCGAGTTCTGTATGAACAAGTGCGACGAGGGAAAGTTCGGCGCCGAGTGCAAATTCGAGTGCACATGTCAGAACGGTGCGACGTGCGACAACGCGAACGGCAAATGCATCTGTGCGCCCGGATTTCACGGAGCACTGTGCGAGACGCCGTGCGACGGCGATCACTACGGCGCCGGATGCACCCAAAAGTGCCGGTGTCTGAACCGGCAGCAGTGCGATTCGGCCAGCGGCGAGTGCCGATGCGTCGGATGGACCGGCAAACAGTGCGACGCGGGATGCGCGCGCGGACGATTCGGTCTGCAGTGTGCCGAGAAGTGCACGTGTCCGGGCCTCGAGTTTGCCGATTCGAACGCCTCGTGCGACGCGGAGACGGGACGATGCGAGTGCGAACGCGGCTACAAGGGCGACAAGTGCGACGAGCGAACGTGCGCCGACGATATGTACGGCGTCGAGTGTAGTCGTCAGTGCACGTGCGTCATGGAGAACACGTTGCAGTGCGCGCCGAACACCGGATTCTGCCGCTGCCGTCCTGGCTTCTACGGCGACAATTGCGAGTCGGCGTGCGCGCGCGACTCGTACGGCGTCAATTGCGAGAAGACGTGCCAGTGCGATTGGACGCGAGCCACCGAGTGCCACGTGGCGACAGGCGCATGCGTTTGCCGTCCCGGATGGACTGGACCAAAGTGCGACGAGAAGTGCGACGACGATCACTACGGCGTCGGATGCGAGAAGACGTGCGAGTGTAACGGTCACGGAAGTGGATGCGACCCAAAGGACGGAAAGTGTCGATGTGACGCCGGATGGACCGGCTACCGGTGTGAGCAACGATGTCCGGCCGACACGTGGGGCCCCGGATGCGAGAAGCGATGCCAGTGTCCCAACGGCATCGGATGTAGTCCCGTGACAGGCGAGTGCACGTGTCCCGCCGGTCTCACCGGACCAAAGTGTGACGTGACGTGTCCCGAAGGCACCTACGGACCCAACTGCCAACTCCACTGTCAGTGCGTCAACGGAAAGTGTGACAAGGTGACAGGCGCGTGTCACTGTGACACGGGACACTCGGGAGCCGACTGTTCGACGACGTGCCCGATCGGTTCGTACGGCGCGTCGTGCGAGTTGTCGTGTGACTGCGGACCGGGCGTCCACTGCTCCAAACAGACGGGCAAGTGCCTGTGCGAGATCGGAACACGTGGCGCCAAGTGTGACAAGAAGTGCGAGCACCTGAGCTTCGGTGTCGATTGCCACGAGTCGTGCACCGACTGCAACTACGCTTCGCCCGACTCGGCGGCCATGTGTGACTCGCGTAACGGCGTCTGTCACGCCTGTCCTCCCGGCTCGGCGGGTCTCCACTGTGAGCACAACTGTCCCACCGGCTCGTTCGGCCCCGCATGCTCCCAAAAGTGCGCGTGTGCCGACGGTCACGGTTGTGACCCTGTCACAGGTGTGTGCGTGTGTGAGCCCGGCTACACGGGCTCCAACTGTGACACCAAGTGCGCCAACGCCACGTGGGGCTATCGATGCGAGAACAAGTGTCCCAAGTGCGGAGCCGGCGCCCAATGCAACCACGTCGACGGCTCGTGCACATGTCCGCCCGGGCTCGAGGGAGCCCTGTGCACGCGTCCGTGCACCGCCGGCTTCTGGGGAAACGGATGCGCGCGCGTCTGCAAGTGCACCTCCGAGTTCAAACAGTGCAACGGACAGACGGGCGAGTGCAGTTGTCCGGCCGGCTTCCAGGGCGATCGATGCGACAAACCGTGCGAGGACGGCTACTACGGACCCGATTGCATCAAAAAGTGCAAGTGTCAGGGAACGGCCACCGCGTCGTGCAATCGAGTGTCTGGCGCGTGCCAGTGTCACGCCGGCTTCACCGGAGAGTTTTGTCACGCTTGTGAGTTTTGTGTCTCTCTTAAAGGGGGTGTAACTTGAAAACTAGAAGAGATCGCGAAAAGTTGTAAACTGCCACATTGTTCCTTATACTGCTAGCTTCATTTTGTCAGTTGACACCTTTTTGATAGATCTTCTAGTTTCAAAGATACAGGGGCCAAAAGCCCATTCTTAAAGGGGGTGTAACTTGAAATCTTTCAGTGTGTCCGTCGGGAACGTTCGGTCTGAAGTGTGTGAACGAGTGTCCGAAGGAGTGCGGCGACGGCTACGAGTGCGACGCCGCCATCGGATGCTGCCACGTGGATCAGCTGTCGTGCGGCAAAGCGCGCCAAGAGTTCGAGGCGTTGCACGGCTCGGCGAGCACCAACGCCTCCACGTGGCTGCTCATCGTCGCGGCCATCGCCCTGTGCGGCGTGCTCGCGCTCGTCGCGCTCTTCTATCGCAACAAATACCAGAAGGAGAAGGATCCCGACATGCCGACCGTCTCGTTCCACAAGACGCCGTCAGGGGACGTCGAAGGCACCGAATTCCAGAACCCACTCTACGCTCGTCAGTCGGTGTTTCCCGACGCCGAGCCGTTTGTCGGCGTGAACCACGGCGGTGGAGGAGCCGGAGCCGACGGCGACAACGATGGAGCCGGCATTTTGAGTGTCGAGGAGGAGGAGCTCGAGAATAAGAAGATTCGCGGTGGACCGTTTGGAGGCGCCACTAGAAACAGTGAGTTTTGAGTATGCTTCTACATCTAGTTTCACGAGAATTTGCACTGAAAGCGCTGAGAAATTCGTATTTTGAGCGAATTGTCGTCAAATGCGGTGATTTGTACGCAATCACCCCATTTAACGACAAATTGCACAGAAATTCCGGGAAGTCGATTTTTTCTGTAAATTGTCGTCAAGTCAAGTGTTTTGCACTTAATACACCCACCTTGACAAAAATCTTCACCAAAATCCCCGAGAAAATTGCGTTTTGAGCGAATTGTCGTCAAGTGTGGTGTTTTGTACGCAAGCAACCTAGTTGACGACGAATTGCACAGAAATCCCGGGAAATCAAGATTTTTGTGCAAATTGTCGTCAATTCAAGTGCTTTGTACGCAAGAACCCTAGTTGACGACAAATTGCACAGAAATCCCGGGAAATCAAGATTTTTGTGCGTATTTTCGTCATATTTAGTGTTTTGTACGCAATGCGTCAAATTTGACGACGCTCAACGCAAGATGATGGTTTTTTGTTGCAGACGAGTACGCGTCACTAGACGAGATGGCCGGCGAGGGAACGTCGTCATCGGCGGCGGCAGCGACGTCATCTGGATCGCGAAGAGGTGACACGCACGAGAGCCGTCCGCTTCTCCAGAATCGTCGAGAAGACGTTGACGATGACGATGAGGACGATGGCGAAGAGGAGGATGAGGAATTCGACGAACCGCACGATCTTCGTCCTTCGACAGACTCGAACGGTTTTTGAACACCCCCCTTCTTCTTTTTTCCCCCCGATTTTTTTTTGATTTCCTCGCAATTCAATCATGCATGCCTATATGGGTGTGGTGTGTGTGTGTAAATAAGCCCCGCCCCCTTTTTGCTTCTCACCTGCATGCCTTTTCTTGCCGTTTTCACTGTTCTAGAGCGAATCGCATGTGCTCTGAGGCTCATATCTTGAAAAGTGGGGGAGATTGAAGAAAAGTGTCTACTAACAAAATGCTCCTCACACTTTTTGCTCCATTTTGATAGTTGACAACTTTTTCCTAGCTCTTTTGGTTCTCGAGATACGGGCGTCCAATGGGAGTTTTGTTCCACGCCTCGTATCTCGAAAACTAGAAGAGCTGGAAGAAAGTTGTCAACTGTCAAAATAAAGCTAAAAGGGTGAGGAACATTTTGTCAGTTGACACTTTTCTCCCAGCTCTTTTAGTTTTCAAGATATCGGGCTCTAGACCCCCCCCCCCCCATTTGTCTGTTATTTGTCTCGTGAAATTGTCTTTCTTTTTGTGTGTTTGAAAAGTCGGCGAAAGATTGGCGAGAAGAAGGTCGTGCGGGTGAGTCGTTTTCCTCTTTCTTCTCCACCCCTTTGCCACGTGTCATCCATCATCATAATCATAATCTCAACGTCTTCTTCCCCTCGAATACCGTAACCCTGATGTGTCCACCTTTTGTCTCCTTTTTTGAAATTGAATTGCTACCTCCTACTCGAGAAATAGTAGTAGTACTACTAAGTAGTCGTTGTTGCACACACACACAACAGGAAAAATTGAATGATGATGCAAGTGCGCTCCATTGCACCACCCCCCCCCCCCCCCTCTCGTCTTTGAGTCGGTGCGATGGAGCGCATTTGCATTTTCACGCGTTTTTGGCCCGGAAAAGTGTTTTTGGGATAAAATTTGATGAAAAGAAGGAAAATTAGATAATTAACAAAAACAAAAAAAATTTTTTTTTTGAAAAAAATTTTTCGCGCCATTTTTTTTAAACTTTTCAATTTTTGCAGAAAACCCATACGCACACATTGGCTCGCCGGATTTGGCGGCTCAAAACTCGGCGAATGCTCAGCGAGCTCAGGACAATTTCTACACGTAGACCCCCCTTTACCCCCCTGGCAATTGCATTTTTTTTTTCGATCGATCTGATCTGATCTACGCATTTTTTTTTCGAATCATTCCCCCCTCCTTTCTCGTTTTTGTTTTCAAATTCTCAAATTTTCAAAATTTTCCCGCCCTTCCCCCTCTAAAAATACGGTTCTTTTGTCGAATTTTTTGAATTTTCCCCAAATTTTTTGTTGTTTGTATCATTTTGTCTCACTCTCTCTCTCTCTCCACGCGCTTTCCGAAACCGGTGCTGTTGATTCTTTTTTTTTTGAAAAAAAAGAGCCCCCCCCCTTCCAAATTATCGATTTTTCATGTGCTTTACTGGATTGTTGTTTTCAGAGTGTGTGTGTGTTTTGTGTAAATTTGAATGAAAAACATGTAAATATTTGTATTTTTTCATTTTTTTATCGATCGATCGATTTTTGTGTCATTCTCGATTCATCCATTTTTTTCTGGTTTTTGACCCGTCGTTTAAACTGAAACTGAGAAATGGGAACCGGAAACAGAGAAAACAGGCGGAAAATCGATACTATTTCGGCGATTTTGGCACTTGGATCACTATTTTCGGCTGCTCGTCAATGTAGCCACTGGCGTCGAGAACGCTGTAAAAAAATCGATAATTTTGGCTGAAAATTGTGCAATTTGTCGTCAAATAGGGTGTTTTGTGTGCATTTTGTCGTCAAATCGGGTGTTTTCGCCGTTTTTGTGGGAAATGCGGTTTTAGTGCACATTGTCGTGAAATTAAGCGTTTTCGCGGCGAAATTGCAATTTGTCGTCAAATAGGGTGTTTTGTGTGCGATTTGTCGTCAAATCGGGTGTTTTTGCTAATTTTTGCGGGAATTGCGTTTTCAGTGCAAAGTGTCGTAAGATTGAGCGTTTTCGGGGCGAAAGTAGGCGAAATCGCGTTTTGTGTGCATTTTGTCGTCAAATCGGGTGTTTTCGCCGTTTTCAAGCAATTTCGCGGGGAAATTTTACGCTGTTAGTGCGAATTGCCGTCAAATTGAGTGTTTTCGCGGGAAAAACGGCGCGATTTTAATTTTCGTGCAATTTGTCGTCAAATCGGGTGTTTCGTCCGCAATTACCTGGGATACGGTGATTTGAAGAGGCGCCAACAGAAACTTTTGACGCATCCCGTGTAGAACGGATTTTTCAATTGTCTCGTCGTCGCTGTCGTCGTTATTTCGTGTGGAAGGTGCGCGTTTCGCGACGGCTTCTTACGGTAGACACCTTTCAACTGCAGATTATCGATTGATTTTCCGGAATTGTCAATGGGGCGCGTTTACACAACACTCACGTCTTCGTTCGTCGTCAAATTGGCGCACAACAAATAGGTGTGAAAACACGAGAGTCCGATGATCGACCTGCAAAAAAATTGGCTAAGTGTCGTCGAATCGGGTGTTTTGTACGCAATGCGCCGGAATTGACGACAAATTGCGGAATTTGCGAGTGTTTTCGGCGTACCAAGTGGTGAAAAAGCAGACGACGACGACGATCGGCGAGCCGGGCGTTTTTCGCATCACATCTCCGAACGGCATGTTTTGGGCCACTGAGAGAGATCACAAATGTTGCGAAATTTTGGCGGGAATTCAAAATTTGAAATTTGAATTCAAAACTCACACAAACTGATGTGGGCCACCGAGCAGGCGAACAAGTAGACGATGAGAATCGAGAGCATCGAGACGAATCGGTAAAAATACGCGTAGTTACGTTGGCCGATACAGTTGCCGACCCACGGACCTGAAAAATGCGTTTTTATCGTTCTTTACGTACAAAACAACACATTCCACGCCAAAATTGCGAAAATTGCGAAGTTTCTGCATTTTGTCGTGTGATCGGGTGTTTTGTACGCAATGCACTCGATTTCACGACAATTACAAATTTCCGTGTAATTTGTCGGAAAATCAGTTGTATTGCGTAAAAAACACCCGATTTCACGGAATTTTGATTTTTAGTGTAGATTGTCGTGGAATTCGGTGCATTGCGTACAAAACACCCGATTTCACGACATTTTGCGTTTTGAGTGCGAATTGTTATGGAATTCGGTGCATTGTGTGCAAAACATCATTTTTCACGGAATTTAGTGCGAATTGTCGTGGGATTCGGTGCATTGCGTACAAAACACCCGGTTTCACGACATTTTGAGTTTTTGGCTCACAGTGATGGTCGAACATAAGGACGCAATTGTCGCAGATGGCACAATGCGAGCATCGAGGCGGTCGATACAGGCGACACGTCGTACAGTACTTCATTTTGACGTGTTCTCCGTTCACGATGACGTCACGAAACTTGGGACGCACAATCGCCGGATCGTCTGCAAATTGTCGTCAAGTGTGGCGCATTGGACGCAACGACTCACTCGTCGGATTGTGCTCGACGGCGATTTGACGGTCCATTTCGATGACCTCGATGTTGTCGACACGTGGCAGAATGCCCGGATCGGTGAATGACGTGGCAATGAAGTTGGAGAGGACGAGCATCGCGATGACGGCCGCCACTATCGGAATCGCCGGCGAGTACTGCCACAGGAATGGAGCGCTGCAAAAAGAACAATTTTTGAAAAAATGTCGTCAAATGTGACGTTTTGTACGCAACAGTTCCAATTTCACGAATTTTCGGAGGTTATTTGCAAATGCGACGTGCGGTACGCGTTTGCTTTCAAATTTGCAAATACTTGTGCAATTTGTCGTCAGGTTTGGTGCATTGCGTACAAAACATCATATTTGACGACAATTGCTCAGAAAATTCGAAAAAACGTGTTATTCATGACAATTTTCACACAACTCACTCGAAAACGAAGTAGAGGGTCAGTGTGATGAGCATCAGCGCTACCGTAACCACGAATGCTCCGTGGCTCCGCGAGCACACTAGTCGTCCACCGCACGCGAATCTATTTCTGCCCTGGTGCACCTGCCACTTCTTCCTCTTCGTCGCCGTCGTCGTGCCAAATTCTGGAGGAGGTGAAGACGTCACGACGACGTCGTCCGGAAGATGAAGGTCCGCTGATGACGTCGAAGGATCCGTGGAGGTCGTCATCGTGCATTCTAAATCAGTTTTACAATTGAAATTTGCAATCTCCAGCAGAAAATTTGACGAAAACTGTCTTTTATTAATTTTTCGAGCAAATGTCGTCAATTATGGTGTTTTGTACGCAGTACACCGAATCTTCCGGAAAATTGCACACTTTTTCTCTTTTTCCACCTAACGTACATGGGGAAATGAAATCCCATAAAACAATCAAAATTCCCGAGAAATTGGCTGTTTTGCGTACAAAACATCAAATTCGACGACATTTTTGATATTTCAAAAAAAAATTGTATCAGAACGGTGCCAGTAGCGAGAATTGAAAGGAACTCTATTCAGGCGAAAAAAAATCGTACAAAACGTACAGAAAAAAAAACGAGAAATGAGTCATTCAGGCTGGTGCACAAAAGAGTGTAAAACATGGGAAAAGTGTAAAACAACGACGAAATTGTTTAGTTGTGTGCATTTTACACTAAACTTTTTTCATATTTCTCAACAGGTGCACAAATAGCAAAGCTAAAGTTTTTTGTTTTGTAAAAATTGAAACTTAAAATTTTACATTAAAAAATTTTGAAAAATTATTTTGTGATGGGATTTTTAAGTTCCAATCATACCCATTCGGCTCACAATCGAATTCTAGTCATTTTTCAGCCAATTTGACAATTTTCGTGCAACTTGTCGTCAAATCGAGTGCATTGCGTACAATGCATCCGATTTGACGACATTTGATCGAAAAATTTAAAAAATTCCAAAAAAACTCACGATTTTCTAGCGAAGCAGGCGCGAATTGTGCGATTCTCTCCGCCTCCTCATCGATTGCAATCTGGAAAAAATTCGAATTTTTCGAAAATCACAAAAAAAAATTGTTTGGTGCAGCAGAAAAAGAGAAAGAAAACCGTTTCGCGCGGCCTGGAATTTCACAATTATCCAGGTGAAATTGGAGATTGGAAAAGAGATTTAGAGAAAAAAAAAACGAGAGAGAGATCGGGAGAGGAGTGTCGAAAACTCGTTCTTCTCGTCACTCCCCCTCCTCTTCAGTGATTTTGTTGTAGAAAAGAGAAACGAGAGAAAAAAGAAACCGAGAGGCACCAGTCACGAAAGTGTGACGGAGAGAAAAAAGGGGGACAATTTGTGTGTGTGTGTGTCTGCTGTTTTCAACTTTCTCCCACCGATGCTGCCAACACACACACACAAAATAAATCAGGTTAGGGTTCTTCCCCCTCTTCAAAAGATATCCTAGACGTGCGCGCGCGCGCTCAAAAACGTGGTAGATCAAAAATTTTCAAAAATTTTTTTTTTGATCTACAACTTTTTTCCTACGTTTTCCTACGTTTTTCGATGATTTCGACCCATTTTAACAGTGAGGAGCCTATTTTCAACCAGAAAACCGAGTTTTGATCTACTTTTCGTCGAGAAATCGAAAATAACGAAGAAACGAAGCGCGAAAAGGGGGTGGAGTGTGGAGAACGCGCGCGCGCGCGCACGCGCCAACGCACAAAGTAAGTGAAGTGTGAAATGAGAGAAAATAAGCAAAAAGACGAGAAAAAGGGGCGGAGCTTGCGCGGGGGCGCGCGCGCGCGCACGAGAAAATCTTCCCTCGCGATCGCTATTTTTTGTTTGATATGATTGATTACACTCTCTTCTCGCGCGCTTCTTCTTCTTTTTCCTTTACGAAAGAAAATATGAATGGGTTTTTTGGCGGGAAATTCAAATTTCCGGTGATTTTTATCGATTTTTCGGCGCAGGGCCGTTATTTTGCAAAAAACGGCGGGAAATTCAAATTTCTGCGATTTTATCGATTTTTTTTTGAATTTCAAACACAAACTAAACTAAAATTGACCAAATTGTCAAAGTTATTCGAAAAAAAATTCGAAAGTCGGCGGGAAATTTGAATTTTCAACTTTCGCGCCTTTTATCGATTTTTCAGCACAATCGCGTTTTTTAGGCGAAAAACGACATGAAAAGGGCGGGATGTTTGAATTTTCACAATTTAATACGTAAATTAAACTGAAAACAATCGGATTCTTCAAGTTAATCGCAAAAAAAAATCCAAAAATTGGCGGGAAATTTGAATTTTCGCGAAAAACGCAAATAAATCGATAATTCACCGAATTTCAGTCAATTTTCGGCTGTTCGCCGCCAAAAATGTGGTTTTTACGAATTCATTGGTATTTTGTGTGTTGAAAACGAGCGCGCGCGGCGCAGAAATCGAAACGAGAGCGAGAGAATGGAAAAAGAGGCGGCAGTTTGAATTATTCATGAGGGAAAAGCAGAGAAGGCGCAATTTGTGACACCGCCGTTTTTCCCGCGCTTTTCTGGAATTTTTCCAGGCTGAAATTGGTGAAAAATGACAAAAAAACACTGTTTCAGTGGAGCGCACTTGCTGAACACAGAAAAAAAACGCCCGGAAAACCGGATTTTCGCATCGTTTCGAGAATCAAAAACCAAAATTTGATAGTCAAACTCGAGTCAGTTGACCGAAAATTGGAATTTTATCAGTTTTTTTTGTGTCGAAATTTGAAATTTCGCGATTTTTCCCCAACTTACCTCCTCATCCAAAAGTCGTCGTCTCATTTGGTTCTCCATTTTCAGCGCGAAATTTCAGCGAATTTTCAGCCACCAATATCAATTTTCGCAGTCCGATGCGAGGAGAAAATGAGATAGATTGTGTGGCGAGGACGACGAGGTGATAACACGCACACTTTCCTCTTCTCGCCTCTCTCTCTCTTCTCTCCCTGCCTCCTCCCGATTATTATTTTTATTATGCACAGAAAAAGCACCGAAAAAGGAGGGCGAGAGGGGGAAAGAAGCAAAGATTCCAACATCTTCCCTCACTTCTTCTGCCTCCTCCTCCCTCCTCCACGACGCTTGTCGTCGTGTTTCTTCCACGCGCTGCCCCAACGTCTTTTGTTCCTTTTTTCGCTTTTGTGGAGAACTCATCAGAGGAGAGGAATCGAACCCGGAACTAGTCAACTAGCCGCACTCGACGTTGCTCACCTTGCCAGATCGGACGCAGCCGGCTGAAGGCGCGCGGCCGCAATTGCAAACTAAAACTAAGCGGCGCAGGGCTGTGATATAGCCGCGCAAAGGCTGCGGCGGCGCGCAATTTCCTGGGGCACAAATGAGCAAAAAATTAGGAGAAAAGGGAAAAATGGAAGAAAGGAAGGGGAAAAGGCGAGAAAGTGGCAAGGAGGAAAATCAATTTGGCTGCCCACATCCCCTGCAATTAGCACGCCGACGAAAAGCTGGCGTGTGCGCGTGCGCGCGCGAAAAATGGGCAGAAAAAGAAAAATAACAGCTGGAAAATGGAAAATGGCAAATATTTTCTGGGCTCTCTCTTTCTCTCTCTCTGGAAAAGTTGGTCAATATATACTCTCTGACACACACAAACCGCCCCACTCTATTTATTTTTCCCAACCAGGGCCCCCAGGAGCGCCGGGGCGGAGGCGAAACAGTTGCTTTTAATTACTAATTATATTAACCAGCTCGGTTCAAATGGAGCTTGTTGGCGAGGCCCTGAGGCTGTTGGAGCTGTAATTTCAAAACTTCCACGTTCCAATGACATACGAGTGCGTCTTCAAGCTCGATTGGGCAGCGAGGATCCTCGTTTCTCTACTCGACGACTCCGTGACCCCGGCGATGTAGGCGTCGAGACCATCGAACATGTCGGCAGTCTCCTTGATCTTCTTCACGACTTCCACGACTCCAGTGACCATCGGCCCGTTCTTCTTCAGATCCCGCAACTTCCTCATCGTCCGAGTCATCGACGTCACCGCCGGGGAGTTGGCCTGCATCAGGGATGGGCAGAAGATAGCGGAGCGCGAAAGTGCACTCGTAGCCTCCAGCCTGACATTGCCCCCCCCCCCCCCCTTCGGGTCCGCCTTGCAGGTGGGACATCTCTCCTTTCTAACGTGACTTTCAGCTACACTCCGTACCGCGGAGAAGTGGCGATCGCGTTCGAGTTGAATAGTGTTCAGACCGAACTTCAGGTCGTCCCCCCTTTCAGCTCGTCGACCCTCTGAAGCGTTCATTCATCTTCAGAAGGTCGTCGCGTTCATCCGCAACTTCCTCTTCCCGCTTCCCATTTTCAAGTACCACGATGGCACCTCTCGAGTCATCAGCGTCCCGTACGGAGGCAGCTTCTTCTACAAAAACATTCTCGAGTACAACTACACCGCCGGATACTAGTAAGCCTGGAAGGGGAACCGCACCGGGTTACTGTAGCTCTGTCCGTGTTCAGCAGTGTTCCGATCCTTCAAGCCAACATCGACACTCTCAACAAGGAAGCCGTCTCAACGACAAATGCGACCATCTACTCGTGAGCCCCTCCCGTCTACAGTAACCCTTCACACTCACACCATTCGCATTCTTTTTCAAATCACTTTTTTAATTAATAGAGTGGGCGATAAAATCGAATCTTTTGATGAGACCCACGTTTTTTCGCCAAAATTGATTGATAGGTGTATCAAGAAATAAGATGTAATTTGGGTTTTACCAAAAAAACATTTTTTAGTTAGTAAAGTTTAGTCTTCTTGTGTCGGCGCGGTCTGCATGACGGATGGCTCCGGCCTCATCTCTCTCCTCTCGAGCATCGCGCGGTAACAGTTGAGCAGCCTCGTTTTCCTGTCATCGACACTTTCCTTCTTCGCTACGTCCTTAGTCTGCAATCGTTTCAGTCGTGTGGCTTCAGCCGCAAATCGAACAAAGTGCTCACATCCAACGCAAACTCCATGATGGCTACAGCCGCGAAAGCCAGCTGGTTCTCGTTCTGAACGGCGTGAGCGCGCATCGTTCTGAGTTGGCCGAGAGCCACGCTCAACCCTAACGCTCCGGTTTTGGCGAGTGTCTGGTAGCCGTACTCGATCACTGCAAAACAAAGCGACAGGGCGTGAGAGGCTGCTTGACAATCGACACGACTCACAGGCAAAAGCGCCGGAAGCTCCGACGCCATCCGCGCAGTGGACGATGACGGGATTGGTACCGCAGCGCACATGACGCAGAATTTCAAGAGTGCTTTCGGGGTGTGCGGGTGCCGAATTATCGGGCCAGTCGAGGTACTGATATTGTTGATATTTGTACACGACTCCGTTTCTGCAAGAAAAGCCAATTAGCGGGACTGACTCAAGGGAGATTTACTTGAACTCAATCTGGTGAAACCGGAATATGAAGTGATCGGTGACCTGTTTCTCCAAGCATTTCACCTTACAGCGCTGGAACAGTATCTTCTCGCCTTGATTTTCGGCATAGTAGCGCGCGCACACGTCCTCTCCGTTGCTCGACTTCAATGGGCACAACATGACCACTTTATCCACCTTCTTCTCTTGAATCAACCACAAAAACTTGTCCACGTTGCCGGTCAGGTTGGCCTTCTGGTCCGTCACATGAGGCGACTGGCACAGGATCATCTTGTGCTGGTTCGGCATTGTGACAATACTTCCGTGATAGAAACTCGTCTTGAACCATAACGCCGGGTGAGTTTTGAGCAGGACTCTTGTATCCTTAATCACCGTAAAATCCTTGTGTCGAATATCTTGGGTGTAGAATTGCAGGTCCATCTTTACACCGTTCGCCGTGTCCGCGTTGATGACGAGAAGGATGTTGCGGAAGATGAGAGCAAACGCATCTTCGTCTGTCAACACTTGCGCTCCGAGCGGGTCTTTCCTCTCGGCCCGCAACTTCTTCTTCTCTTTTTCCAGCTCCGTCGTCACAGTAGTTGTGAGCTGGCCGGTGAGACCGTCGGCAAACCCAACACCATATTCAAACTTCATAGGCGGAAACTTGGGGTCTGGAATGAATCGAGATTTGAAGAGGATGCTGTTCACTAATGACAAACTCACTGGTAACTTTCTTTTTCATCGCCGCAGCAGCTTTTGACGTTTCCTTTTTTTCTATTTTCAGCTTTTCCACCAGTTTCTTATCTCTCTTATGCTGGGCCTTATCTTCCTTATGCTGCAGTTCCAAATACTGGTTATCATGCTCCAATCTGTTCGTCTCCGCTCGCTGTTCCTCTAGCTCATACTGTTTCTCTACGTTTGCCTGTGTCATCTTGGCCATATTCTCCTTGTTCTCGTTTAGCTCCTTTTGCTGTTGCTGGACCGTCTCCTTCAAACGCTCATTTTCCTCCGCCGATGGATTGTTATTGTTCTGGCCTCCTTTTTCTTCGTTTTTTCCGTGGTTTCCGGGGTTGTCGGTGTTTTCGGTGTCGTCGTGGTCTTCCTTGTTTTTGGAACCTCTGATGAGGAACCAATAAACTAAGAAAGCAATTAAACAGCAAACAACAACAGCGACGATAGAGTACCCAACGATGGTGCCCGTGTTGCTGAAAAAAGAAAAAGAATGGCTAGACAGCGGAAAAATATCACTCACCTTCCCGGAGCTGCCGTCGTCGAAGCGTTGTCAGCGACGATGGCCGCTGAGCTGTTCGTCGGAGAAGTCGCTTGCTGAGCACCTGGCGGGCCTCCTCCGCCAGGACCCGTTGGCGGTTCTTGCTCTGCGTCGGCGAACTTGGTGAAGAATTCGTCGAGTTCTTGGAGTGATTGGGCGGCGTCTCCGAACGAATACTCAGAGAGCTTGAGTCCCATCGTGGCGAGCGTCTCCAACTCGGACAGCAAACCGTCAAGTGTGTCGTGCTGGCCGACGGCTCGCTTGTTCTGCGAAGACGATGTCGTTGCTGAATGAGCCGGAACCGCCCTTTTCAGCGTCTTCACTGCATCGACGACGGCGGAAAGCTCGATGTTGACGCCGACGACCGCGGATGCTTCTCCGAAAAGATCGGAATAGTCGGCGAGAGCATCGGAATCGGGATTCTTGACGCCACTGCTCCACGTTTTCAGGGCGCTGCCGAAGTCTTTGAGAGACTTGCCGATTCCACTGACGTGTCTCAGCATTGACAGAGTGTGCGCGTCCAACGGAACGACAATCTTTCTCATCTCACTCTCGACAAGCCGACCCCACTTCTGCGAATCGAAAGAGAGCGGCTTCTGGATGACGTTGTGCATCGTCACGACTCCTTTTGTCGCCGTTCCAATGACAGACGAGTGCGTCTTCAAGCTCGATTGGGCAGCGAGAACCCTCGTTTCTCTACTCGACGACTCCTTGACCCCGGCGATGTAGGCATCGAGAGCATCGAACATTCCGGCAGTCTCCTTGATCTTCTTCACGACTTCCACGACTCCAGTGACCATCGGCCCGTTCTTCTTCAGATCCCGCAACTTCCTGATCGTCCGAGTCATCGACGTCACCGCCGGGGAGTTGGCCTGAATGCACTTGAAAGTTTCGGACAGTTTGGAGGCGTCCGCCAGAAATGGATCGCACGAAGCCATTTTCGAGGTGATGTTTTTGGCGGCGTCTTTCACCTTCAGGGTATCATATGGGCTCTTGTTCACAGCAATCAACTTTTCGTACAACTGCGACAGGGTTTTATCGGACTTCAGCGAAGCGGAAGCTTTTTGGAAATCTTCGTCCGTATTTAGATTCGATGACAATTGAATCGCCTTCTCGAGGCCCTCCTTCAGTTTCGACGTCTTCATCTCTGCTATAAGTTTCCAGACGAGGTTGTTCATCTCTGCTATGGCGGCGTCTACGGTGAGCACTTCCGCTGCTATCACTCTCATCTCGTCAAGACCACTTGGTATCTCGTGGAGTTGAAAAGCCTCCACACACTTCCGGATCTTCTCCTCCGCCTCGGACGGTTCCGGAAGACCCGCGAACTTCAGGTGCTCGAGGATGTCTAAGATGGCGTTCATCTGCTTCAACTGCTGACCTTCTAGTTTTCCGAAAGAATCTGAGGTTCCTTCGAGTCTGGATTTGAGCTCGGAGAGTGGCTGAAGGGCTGCTGTCAGGTCGGAAGTCTTCACGATCTTCAGGATCCACGAATCCAAGAGATCGGCGTTGACGCTTCCGAGGTCCTCGAATCCGTTTGGAAACCCGATCGTGGCACTCAGAACTCGCGTATTCCCGATTTTCTGGTTCTCGTAGAGGGATCGGATATTCACGAGAACGGAACTGGCGTCTTGGAGAGTGACTGCGGCCGACTCGACAGCTTTGTAGTTTGCAGAGTTTGCAGAAGTCTCCTCAGGTTTTTTCAGGACGGCGCGTTCGTAAAGCTGAATATTTCCGTACAGCTTGGATCCCTCTGCCGCTTTGCCGATCGTCGAGAATCCGCTGGCTGCACTCTGAATTCTCGTGAACTCGTAAGTGAGATGCTGGTTGGGATCGGTGGAGTAAATGATTTTCAGGATACCTTCCGAGTTGCTCTTCAACAGGTCGAAAAAACTTTGCGCTGGAGCCGCTTTTGTCAGTTGCTGATAAGCAGCTATCCAACCCGGCAGTAAACCTGTCATTTGGGAGTGGAAGGGAACGTCAAAGTTTTCGAGCTTCTTCATCTCCTCCTCGAAGTCGTTCTTCTTCCAGTTCGTGACGTCATCCATCCCTTGTAGGGCTCTCTCGATGTTTTCGATGATCGCGAAAAACTTGTCCACTTCAGGTGTGTCTTGTAGAGGAAGGTTTGCCAACGACTCGAGGCTCTTCTGAATGGCGGCGACGTCGATGTCTTTGACGTGACTTGGTGTGAGTTGTCCCATGCGAAGGAGCTCCGAGAAGACGTCGTCCGAATGGAAGGTGTCGTCGCCGATGCTCTGCACGAGGGAAATGCCGTTCGTCACGCGGGCGATCTTGCGCATCCGGTCGACAGCCGTTTCCACAGAAGCTGAAAAAGAAAACAGGTCTTCAGTTGGATGGCCTGGGATGCCCTATTCCAGTCTCCCCGTATAAGATCCCGAGCAAACTGACCGGCATTGGCTGCGTCACGAACGACACGTGGATGTTGGACGTCAGGCAGGGACTGTGTCGGCGCACTCGGAACTTCGATGGCATCTGCAAGGATCGATCGACTTTCGGAAGAGAGTTGGCTGAAACTTACAGCCACGCAGGACGGTTGCGGTTACCAAGTAGAAGATGAATTCTGAAAAGCAGGATTGGAGGCTGAAAGAGAGGGAGAGAGAGGAAGGCGGAAACTCACGATTGGAATCCATCATCTCTTGCTGTTCTAGTCGAGTGATTCTTCTAGTACTGAAACTGATGGAGACTGGAGAAGACTGATAGCCAGGGGCGGTGTGACACGTGGATGCTGATTATTCTTATCGGATTGGGAGAGCACGCTCGTGTCACGGTACATGTCAGGCCGACTTGGGTCCGTTCGATACGGTTTTATGGACGGGGCGAGAGAGAGAGAGAGAGAAGTCACGTACAAAGAGCCGGGACGGGGTTCTTTAGAGGATGAATCAGCTAGAACCATCCGATAACGTCTTCTTTTCATCTAACTTCCGCATAATCAGAAAAACTTCTATCCGAACCCTTCTCGCTTTATCCATTTTCCTCCCCCAGCCTCGGCATTCACGGCAACCCAGTTTGGACCTTCCCTTTCTTTCGACTAACCAGAGCTCTCCGTCCTGCTCTCATGGCCTCATCCCAACATCATTTAACCTGCATTCCTAGTGGAATCGCACAAGCGCATCTCGTCGGTAGCATACACGACGTGTCATTTTTGCTCGATTTCCTGCTCGCGTCCTTTCTGTCACCATCGTCTCTTCATTCGTTGTCATCTATTTCGCTCTTCATTGCATTCACGACCTAAAACAGCTGCCGGAGAAGAAATAAACCGTCATTTCATGTTCTAACCGCAATTTATTCGAAAATCTCCTAACGATTGTCGAATGTACAGTGACGTTCTGTAAACGAAACATTTTAATGAGGAAAACAGGGAGAAATCGATTGGAAAACGAAAAATTGCGACAGAACAAACACTGTTTCAGAATATATGCATTTTTTTTAGCTCAAAATTTTCGCTCACATTTCAGCTATTGATATTATAGACGAAATTTTGAAAAAGAGTACAAATATCCGAGGGAAAGCGGGAAAAACGAACGAAAATCAGCGATCGCAAATATGAAATTTCGAAAATAATTTCTCTCGTAAATCTACAATTTGCTGCGAGACCCACTCGGCGTCCGAGTTGTAAATGCATTCAGTCATGGCGGTGCTATCAGTTCCCACACACTTTGTGACTAACTCGCAGTCGAAATTTAATTGTTTCGACGGAGTAGATGCGTTCCCCGTGAGCTCGTTGTGCTCGCCTATACGCAGTAGACCCGCAATTTTTCGTGTAACCGCGCCTTTGCGGAAAAGTGGGCGTTGCCTATTTGGCCGTGTCTTCTCTTCGTCCATTTTTAATCTCCGGTGACAAGATTATTAAACGGACAATACTACTATTCCCGATCTCAACTTTGACAGCGCCTCGTCCTTCTTTTCTATCTCCTGTTGCAGCCTCTCCACTATCTCTTCCAAACGTTTGATCTTGATCGCAGATGCCTGGGTTTTCGGTCGGATGGCAAACCAATAAACTAGGAAAACAATGAAACAGCAAACAACAACAGCGGCGATAGAGCACCCAACGATGGTTCCCGTGTTGCTGAAAAAAGAAAAAGAATGGCTAGACAGCGGAAAAATATCACTCACCTTCCCGGAGCTGCCGTCGTCGAAGCGTTGTCAGCGACGATGGCCGCTGAACTGTTCGTCGGAGAAGTCGCTTGCTGAGCACCTGGCGGGCCTCCTCCACCAGGACCCGTTGGCGGTTCTTGCTCTGCATCGGCGAACTTGGTGAAGAATTCGTCCAGTTCTTGGAGTGATTGGGCGGCGTCTCCGAACGAATACTCAGAGAGCTTGAGTCCCATCGTGGCGAGCGTCTCCAACTCGGACAGCAAACCGTCAAGTGTGTCGTGCTGGCCGACGGCTCGCTTGTTCTGCGAAGACGATGTCGTTGCTGAAGGAGCCGGAACCGCCCTTTTCAGCGTCTTCACTGCATCGACGACGGCGGAGAGCTCGATGTTGACGCCGACGACCTTGGATGCTTCTCCGAAAAGATCGGAATAGTCGGCGAGAGCATCCGAATCGGGATCCTTGACGCCACTGCTCCAGGTTTTCAGGGCGGACGATTATATACACAGAACGGTTTTTTTTTATTTATAAGAAAGATGAATTTGAAACCAAAAGGAAAGATAACAAAAACCAAAAGCAGGGGAAAATCAGTAGTCGGCGATGTCCTGCGAGTGATAGTAGTCCTCTTTGAGCCGGTTCACATGGGACGGAATGATGCAGTGCGAGTTGGAGACGAACAACGTGACGAGGTCTGATTGGAGGCAGTCGAACGCCGGATGGAGACAGTCGACGAGGCCGGCCGACTCGGCGGACATCGCGAACGGCAGCGTGTTGCGACGGAACGTGTGCAGCGCGTCGGCGCCGGTGATGAAAAACGGGCAGAGTTTGTAGAACGGCGCGAGCACGTACACCGGAATGCAGTGGCGTTTCGCGAGCAGCGCGATCTGATGGCCACCCGCCGGCACGAGGCATGAGCCGTCCGGAAAGTAGGCGGCCGCCACGAGCACCACCTTCGACGTCTCCGCCATCTTCGACGCCACCTCGAACAGTTCGACGGGCGTCACAAAGTCGGGCGCCGTCTCGAGTTGCTCCTCGTCGTCGACGACGTCGATGACGCGATGCTTGCGGCCCGACTTGCTCGCGTGCGTCAAGAAGGCGTGCATCGTCTTCGACGACGCCAGCGAGTGCACCATGACGACGTCCTGGTTGAAGATGAGCTCTGTTGACTGCGAGGCGATGCACTCGCGTGACGACTCGATTTCGGTCGTTAGCTGCAGGTTTTGAAGACGTTAATCGGTCAGAACACTCGCAATTCAAGTACCTCTTTGATGGAAGCCTGCAAATCCTTGCGAATCTTCTTCATATCCGCCGTTTTCAGCTTCTCCGACGTCTCCTCGTCGTCGCGCCACAACGTGTACAACGGCTCCGGCTCGCCGCCGCCCTTCTTCTGGAGCACCTCGTCGCGCGCCAATTTCGAGATCATCAGACCGATATTGATGATGATCAGCTCGGAGCGCTCCATCGCGTGCAACGTTTTGCAGTGATTCGCCAGCGACACTTGCAGATCGTGCATCGTCTTCGGATTTTCGCGGAAAATGATTTTTCGGATCAGATTTACCGTCGATATCGCAATTGCCGACGAGGAATCGCGCGGGAATCTGGAATTTCGCCCGGTTTTCGATGGGAATTGGCCGGCGGGAAAATCTTACTTTTTGCGGAGAGACAGGATGAACGATCGCTTCAGCTCGTTGATTTCCGACTGAGAATCCATCTGCATAATTGAATTTTAGTGAAAAAGAGACAAAATTGCAATGGAAAATCGTTCAAAACCAGTGAAAAATAGGGGGGAAATGGTCGAAAATCGAGAGAAAAATTGGGGGTCAGCAAACGCGCTCCACCGCACACGCCGTGTACTCCTCTCGGACAATTTTCCGCCCGTTTTTCGTCGCCGTGTACTTCTCTCGGATAATCGAGCGAAATTCAAATTCCCCGCTGAAAAATGCCTCCAAAACGTATGAAAATCGAAAATATCGCTGGAGATGGCAAGTTTTAGCACAAAAATCGAGTAGAAATTGCTATTTTTGCAGAAACGCCCGAAATTTACACGGAGGAAGTCGAAATACGAACGAGCAACCAGTTTTACGAGGCGAAAAACGACAACGAGCCGGGCCCGTCGATCAGAGTCATGCGGCCAATTGCTCGCAATCCGGTCACTTATATAGGTGGGATTTCGATGAAAAAAGACCTAAAATCGTGGAAAATGGAAAATCTGGTTCAGAACTGATAGAACGACTCCTGCACCATCAGCAGTTGGACGTTCAGGAGATCGGACGGCTCATTTCGGTCGGAATGCTCGAGAAAAGCCTGACCGAGGAGGAACTGCGCGAGTTGACGAGGCGAGTCTCGCGCGGCTCACACCAGATTCCCAACATCGACGTGTGGAATCTGACGGATCAGCTGAGCAAGGGCACCATCGACAGTCGGCACGTCGTCGTCGGCAACGCGTTTCTGTGGAACGTGCTGAAGGCGTCGATGTCGACGGTGCGCGACAAATTCGACCACTACCACTTCAAGATGTCGTCGATGACGACGTGCGCGTCGACGGCCGGCAAAGTGGAGCTGGTGTCGACGCGCGCCCGGCTCGGCCAACACATCGCGCACATGGAGCACTTTGTGAAGACCGACCTGCTCGAGACGTTCCAGAAGGTGATATTCCGAAAGACGGGCGACTGGCAGTCCAAGTGCAAACAGTTCTGCAAGGCCTACTTTGTGAAGGCGACCGAGCCGAAGTGCGCCATCTGGCACTACAGCCTGCGCGTCAGCGGCGCCTCGCACAAGAAGACGCTGCAGGATTTGCCGTTTCAGGTGCTCGACGCGATCCTCGGTGAGTGGGGCAAGTGCGCTCTAATGCAAACTCCCTGTTTCCAGCGTTCCTCCTCGCCCTCGCCGGCTTCGGAAACCAGGAGCTCGAGCAAAAGTTCGAGGAGCTCAACCCGCGCAGCCGCTTCTACATCACACTGGGAAACACGGAAGAGTCGCGTGAGCTCGAGTTCGAGAACATGAAATCGGTGCGCGAGAGCCTGCTCGCCAAGTTCCGCACCTGTATTACCGACGCGCTGTGAGCCTCTTTTCACTGTGAGAAACCATAAATCCGAATGTTCAGAAACGAAATTCGCGAGATGCCGTACAGTTTGGCGACCGGCGAACTGTTCCCACCGCCCGTAAGCCCCTCGGATTTCAGTTTACCCAGTTTTTCCGATTTCCCGCCCATTTTCAGCGAGGAAAACCGTTCGACACGACCGCGTTCGTGACGTGGCGCATGTACGAGGGAGCGCTGAAAAAGTACGAGCTGGAGCCGACCAAGGAGAATTTGGACGCCAAAAATGAGCTCGCGTGCGTTAAAACTAGGTTTCAAGCTGGAAATTTGCATTTTTCAGGTACAAACTGCGCCTCAACTATCAGACGTCTCCGGAGAACGACGAAACAGATTTGGACGTCGAAGTCGACAAATAACACATTTTCATATAATCTAATTGTTCACTTTGTGTAATTGATGCTGAAATTGTCTGAAAACATTCATTAATTCATTGAATTTGAGCGTTTTCAGCTGAATTAACAAAAAAATGCTTCTCCGAGAGGACTACACGGCTCGAAAAAAGTTCGGCCACGAGATGAAAACCTAGGCCATCGCTGAAAATTTCCCAATTTTTGGGAAATTTTCAGCGTTTTTCCCCCACTTTTCTTCTTTTTTCTGCCCCCAATTTTTGCGGAATTAGCGCTGGAGCGCACTTGCAACCGGGCGCAGCGTCTCTTTTTCTCTCGCTCTCGCCGCGCGCGCCTGCTCGTCAAACCCAAGTGCTCTCCTCGAGATCCGCAACCGAACAATTCAGACGACGAGATGGGCGGCTCCGTGCTCAAAGCTCGCAAATGGATTCTCTCGGGAACGTCGTCGGCGGCGAGCAAATCGTTGGCTCACACGATGCTCATCGAGAACGGCTTCATTTTGCCGAACGGCAAAGGCTTCTACAGGTCGGTGTTTTATCGATTTTTCCCTTGCCAAATTGATTTTCCTTCCAGTCTACTGCCGCTCGGCCAACGAGTAATCGATAAATTGTGTCGAATACTCGATGTGGAGTTCCAGAAGGCGGGCGCGCTGAAAATCTCGATGCCCGTCGTCGGAACGAAACATTTGTGGGACAAAACGCGGCGGTGGGACGCGATGGGCGCCGAAATGCTGAAATTCGACGATCGACAATCGGCGCCGCTTTGTCTGCAAGTGGGTGAGCATCGGAAACACTCGGACTGTTGAAATTCCCCACTGATTTTCAGCCGACCGCCGAGGAGATGTGCACTGACCTCGTCGCTCAGTTGTCGCCGTTGAAAAAGACGCAGTTCCCGCTGATGCTCTACCAAATCGGCGACAAATTTCGCGACGAAATGAGCCCGCGATTCGGGTTGCTCCGCGCGCGGCAGTTTCTGATGAAAGACATGTACTCGTTCGCGCCGG
The DNA here is from genome assembly GCA_963570955.1 of Caenorhabditis afra. Lineage (NCBI taxonomy): Eukaryota > Metazoa > Nematoda > Chromadorea > Rhabditida > Rhabditidae > Caenorhabditis > Caenorhabditis afra. The sequence goes on from OY751532.1 coordinate 8,614,080, forward strand.
ACGCCGACGTTTCGCGCGAAACGTATCACAAAGTGTGCCGCGTGTACGATCGGCTCTTCCGCGACACACTGCAGCTCGGCGACGACGTCTTCAAGGTCGAGGCGGATTCGGGCGTGCACGGCGGCGTCGTCAGTCACGAGTACCATCTGAGAAGCAGTTTGGACGAGGATTTTGTGAACTATTGTGCAAAGTGCGGGGAGTGGAGCAAGAACGAGTTGGGAAAGTGCGCGAAGTGCGAGAAGACGGGGACGGAGAGGGTGACGAGCGTCGAGATCGGACACACATTCCATCTCGGCACCAAGTACTCGGAGGCTCTCGGAGCCCGCTTCCAGAACCAGCCGCTCGACATGTGCTGCTTCGGCATCGGCGTCTCGCGGATCCTGCCCGCCGCCGTCGACGCGCTCTCGGTCAGTTCGCGAGCTCTTCGGTTGCCGCGCGCCATCGCTCCGTTCGACGCGACGATCATCGTGAAGAAGAGTCTGATGTCGAACGTCATCGTCGAGATGACGACGTCGTCGGCGGCGCGCTACCTGAAAGGAGGCATTCTGCTCGACGATCGCGTCGAAATGTCGGCCGGCAAGCGCATCCACGAGGCGAATCGACTCGGCGTGCCGTTCATCGTCGTGCTCGCCAACGAGACCGAACGCAGTCTTGCCGCCGAGATGCCGCTCATCGAGGTCTACACGACGCACGCGAAAAGCGCGGAGCCGACTGCGCACGGCTCGATGAGCCTCGAGCAGTTCGTCTCGTTCGTCCAGTCGGCTCTCTACGGCTCGGGTGCCACCGAGCCGCTGCCACACTGTCACGTGCTCGAGGAGCTCGGCACCACCTCGGCGGCCACCAATCGATAGTTTCGTCATCTCATCTCGCTCCATCGTTTTGTTATAATTTATAAATTGTTCGTTGTTTTCCTTTTCCGAGATTCGCCCCTCTTGGTTCAAACTACCAATTTCCATATTTCATTGCTTCTTTTTCGGGTTTCCAACCTGTTTTCAACACAGAATGCCCGGAACCGAGCCGCCGAAATCGGACGATTCGCTGGAGAAAGGAGCGACGGACGTGGAGGAGCCGGTGATCCGAAGAGAGTCATTTTCGGCTCTTCGCCGGAGTAAGTCCCCCCCCCCCCCCCTTTTCTCTTTCTTCTCTCGACATCTCCGAGTCGGATTTTGCAGACAACGTGACGTCACGACAGCTGCGAGTGGTCACGCTGAACGCGTGGTGCCTGCCGCAACCGTGGCCGATCGGCTCGACGGACCGTGTGCACCGTCTGCACAAGATCGGCGAGACGATGCTCGACGAGGACTACGACATCGTCGGCCTTCAGGAGCTCTGGAGCTACTGGGACTTTGTGCGTCTGTCGGAGCAAGTGTCGTCGGTCTACCCGTACTTTCACTACTTCCACTCGGGCTTCACCGGCTCCGGCGTTTGCGTTTTCTCGCGTCACCCCATCGTCTCGACACTGACGCATCGGTACTCGCTGAACGGCTTCGCCCATCACATTCATCGCGGCGACTGGTTCGGCGGCAAGGTGGTCGGACTCGCCGAGATCGAGCTCGACAACGATCTGCGTGTGAACTTCTACACGACACACTTGCACGCCGAGTACGATCGCGAGAACGATCTCTATCTGCCGCATCGCACGTCGCAGAGTTTCGAGCTCGCCCAGTTCGTGCGTCACACGGCTCGCAGCGCCGACGTCGTCATCGTCACCGGCGATCTGAACATGGAGCCGTGCGATCTCGGCTTTCGTATGATTCTCGCACACGCGAGACTGTACGACGCGTGGCGCATGAGTCACGAGGTGGACAGCGACGAAATCGGCGACGGCGAGCTGTTGCGAGTACGCGGAATCGCCAAGGGCGGCACGTGCGACCGACCCGACAACGCGTACACAAAGCGAGCGTTGAAGAGTGTCGACGAGAGCAAACGCATCGACTACATCCTCTTCAAGTCGGGCCGTTGCAATGTGAAGCTCGAGGAGTGCGAGATCACGCTGAACCAGATTCCCGGCGAGGAGATCAACTACTCCGACCACGTCGGCCTCCGCGCGCGCTTCACCATCGACGATCGCTTCCGACACGGCGACTGCGCGGCGAGCACGTTCGAACCGAACCGCCCGCTGCTCATCGAGGCGATCGGCATTGTGGCGGGCGGTGAGCGACGCGCGCGCACCGACCGCACCTTCTTCCTGATCCTCGCGGCCGTGTGTCTGCTCATGATCCTCGGCTCGCTGTTCTTCGACGTCGTGCCGACGCTGTTCGCCGTCCTTCGCTTCGCGTTGACCATCCTGGCCGTCTTCTTCGTGTGGCAAGGCTTCATCGGGCTGACGCTCGAGCGGAAGGCGCTGAAAGCGGCGAAACAGTCGATTCAGCAGATTCTCAACAATTAGGCGATTGCGATTGATTTTTCTAGGGGTTCTAATCTAACCTGTGATACTATACTTTAAATTTAAATGTGATATGAACTATGAACCGTTTTATCTGTGCTCCTCTCGATGATAACTTTTTGTTTGAATCGTTCCTCTTGCGATTTTCAATACCTTTTCAATATTTCCATTGATTTCCATTGACTAATCTCACGATTGCAGCAGCCAGCCAGCCAGCCGAGAAGAATGGTCGACCGAATGCTGGGATGGTTGAAGCGTCGTTCGGAGAACAGCACGGTGACGTACTCGCGATTCGGACTGCCCGGCGACGAGGTCGACGAGCGTCCGCCGCCGACGAAGATCTTCGTGACGAACTTTGACGACGACGCGCCCGAGTACCGCGTCTTTTTCACGCACGCGACGCGCGCCGCCGCTATCAGCGCCGGCTTTGGGCTCTCGTGCTCCATCTTCTCGTTCGTCATGTTTCTGTTCGAGTTCCGATGGGACGACCATGGACGTGGATTCGATGTCGGCACTGTTGGTGCGTTTTTGTTCTCCTGGGAGTCTTTCTAGGGGGATCCTTGATGATTTGCAGTCGCCTCGCTGATCTTCCTGATCATCGGTCTGCTCGTCCACTGGCAGGTGCTCATCGGCGTCAAGAAGGAGAATCCGGTGCACATGGTGCCGGCGATCATGACCTACACGTTCATGATCGTCGTCGAGCTCATCGTCTACGTGCTCGCCGCGTGAGTTCCGCCTCCCACGGGCTCCGTTCTCGAGTCCTCCCCAGTTACAGTAACCATCTGATCAACTCGTCGACGCTTCTCATGTACCCGAACGATCGCCAAACGCCGACATTTTTGACGCTGTCGGTGTTCTATCTGACCGTCGTCGGCATTCAGACGGCGATGCTGCTGGCGATCACCAAGGCGCGCACCTACTACGACACCAAGTCGATTCACAAACGCGAGGTGGCTGTGGCCGAGCACGGAGTGAGATAGATAGAAGACGTCCCGCTCTTCTGAAGTCCCATTTCTCCCTCATTGCAGAAGCGCCAGAATCCGTCGATGACGATCGTGTACGTGAAGCCGGGCGACGTCGTGCCGTCGCTCGCCGACGCCGACGCTCAATCGTCGTCTTCCACGCATCCGATGATGACGTCACCGCCGCCACGTGTCATTCTGGCCGCCAACGACGACATCGCCTGAAGTTTCTTGTCCCATGTTCATCTTTTTTCCTCACTGTAACCACTATTCTATAGCTTCCTTCTTCCTCTTTCCCTTCTTCGCTGTTTGCCACGTGTCTCCGCTTTAAAATGTTCTTTTTTTAAAATTTGAACCGATTCTTCTTGCCTACTAACTAACTTTGACACAATTTTCACGTTTTGCAGCCATAATTTCGCAAATTTCGCAAATTTCACCCAGATTTTTTCATGTATTTTTATGAAGAATGCTTTTTAAATTATCGATTTTTGTTTGCCTCGAAACTCGCCGTTTTCAACTGAAATCATTTATTTATTTATTTTTTCGGTTTTCAATTGTCTTTCATCACAATTATGCAAATTTTACAGCGCACACAACGAGTATGTACAAGGTGAGTATTTGTTTTTTTTTTTTGAAACGTAAAGCCTTGGGAAAATGGGAATCTTGTGGGGGTGTGTGCAGAGAGGAGATGTCCCCGTCGGCGTTACACGTGACACTCTTGTTTCGAGTTGAACACGATCTCGTAGCGATGATCCCAGCCGAGGGAGCCTGTCCAGCAACTGCAAAAAAAAAAATTTTTTTCGTCTTGAATGTACTGTAGTTGGGTGATCACAGATTGCGCGATTGACTCATCTAATTCGATTGTCTCAATTGTTTTTTGTGTCTTTTTCCGCGCGATTTTTGATCAGAAACACGGGGGCAGCAAGTGCGCTCTACTGCATACCAGAATGAGCTGGATGTGTGTCGATTTACGGGGAAACGGGGGGTGGCTGGAAAACTGACCGAAAGTAGTAGATCTGCTTGTTGATGCTCTTGTCGGTCCACCCCTCCAAATCCTCGAACTCCAACTTCAAATGATCCATCGTGCGTCGATCGAACACGTAGCCGCTCTTGACGCCGTAGTCGAGAATGCGTCCGAGGTGGCTCGCCTGCGCCTTCGTCGCGTGAATCGAAATATCGTTGCATTTGGGCCAAAACGTGTCCCTGTCGGCGATGAACGGCGAGTCGAGATGGAGCTCGTCGAACACCTCGCTGGACGCCTTCAGAAAGCACTGAAACGCGTACCACCGCTCCAGCGAGATGTGCGACATCGAGATGACGATGAGCTCGGCGATCGGCGCGTCCATCTCGACGGTCTCGACGCCGTCGCGCAACACCTCGAGAATACCGAGAAAGACGTAGAAGTCGCCGACGACCCACGCCTCGTCGATGACGAGACACGCCGAGTCGGCGTCGATCTTGATCGCCACGTACGCCTTCGAGTGCCGTTGGAACGCGGCGTCGGCGCACGTCTCGTTGATGTCACGCTTGCGCAACTCGAGCTTCTTGATCTGCGCGAACTTGCGCTCGAGATGCTCTTTGACGTCCTTGCACAGACGGGCCAGACGGATTTGCTCGAAGAAGGGCATCCGATCGACGATGAGCAGCATTATCGGCAACGGCATCTCGAACAGCGGCTCGTCCTCCTTCTGATGATCGTTACGAATGAAGCGGAGCAGTCCCGACGAGTTCTTCTTGAGACAGTTCGAGCCGCCACCGCTGCCGCCCGAACGCTTTTTGGCCGCCACCGGCGATTTGGAGCGTATCGAGAGTTTGCGGAAGAAGTTGTGCATTGTCAGTTTCTGAAAGTTGGCTGGATGGGGGGAAATAGTTGGTGGTGGTAGCGAAGAAGGGAAAGAAGAAGAAGAAGTGGGCGGAGCTTGGCGAAATGAAAGTACAATCAACCCCCTTATTTTTTTCCCCCCGGCATCAGCAACGGGAGGGACAGTAGGGAGGGGAAGAAGATGGATGAGATTGGTGTTCTTGGACAGCGAATCGGTCGGTGAATGGGGGGGGGGGGGGGGGAATAGGCAAAGTTTTTGCTGGGGACTGTATAGGCGGCAAAGTTTACATTACGATAGAGATGATGGAGGAGGAGGCGTCGCGGGCGGAACAGGAAATGGAGGCGTCGCGAGAAGAAGAAGACAGAGAGAGAGAGAGATCAGTGAGCCTTTTTGGACTGACCACACAACTGAGACGTGGGGGGGGCGAAGGTCGTCGGGATCGAAATAGTCGGCCTTCGGGGCCAGTTACGATGGCCTAGATGCGGGGCTGTGAAGGCCCTAAGACTATTCAGAACAGTCTATAAGCCTAGATAAGCCTGACTAGCAAAGTTGGCCTTTGGTTCAGCTAAGCCTGAGTGGGACTGGATGCTTTAATAAGCCTAACGTTGATAAGCCTGATGGCCTCTATCAGCCTTAAGACTATTCAGAACGGCCTGAAGCCTGAATAAGCCTAATGGCCTTAGTCTGCATTCAGAGTATCTAGATAGGTCTAGAAGCCTGAATAAGCCTATCAGCCAGTGCCGGTCTTGGAACCATGGGTCTCTTAGCCCAGGCAAGCCTGGTGGCCTATGTTGGCCTTAAGTCCAGCCAGAGCCTGACGAGCTAACTAGTAAGTTCGGTCGGGCTGGATGCTTGAATAGGCCTAACGATTTGAATCGGCCTGAAAGACTAGATAAGTCCGATGGCCTCGATCAACTTTAAGACTATTCAGAACGGTCTGATTGCCTTGCCAAGACTGATGACCTATGTTGGCCCTAAGTCCAGATGACCTATGTTGGCCCTAAGTCCAGCCAGATCGGCCTATAAGCCTGACGGCTTGGAAACTCTAAAGCCTAACGCAAAAAGCTGACCTAACTAAGCGTGTGTAGTCAACGTAGTCTAGTCTCTAGCCCTCCCGCTCCCTAGTCTCGTGAAGATTGTGCGCTCCGTCGATAGACTGTTAAATATAGTCCTCGGGGAGGGGACCGGATTCGCACGTTCTGTTTTTCTATTTCAGTCCGTCTCTTCGTCCAACATGTTTTTTTGAGGACATGACGACTGTTTTTTGAAGGTAATCGCATCCGATTAGAAGAGGAAGGATAGAATAATAAAACGAGAAGTGGTTGGGTTTGAAAAACAAAACCGTTCTCGGACAGTCGCCGACACAGTGTTTTGTGTCTTGGAAATGGGAAATGGGGATATTCGGAGACCTTTGGAGGTTCTCTGAGACCCGCGACACTTATCAAACCCCTCCGAATGAAAGAAGATCCGATCACCGTACGATTCTTCTCATCTGTTCACGAGGAAAGATCAGGCGGAAGGGCGGGTGGTGGAAACGGTTGTGACCGGCGTGTCCCTTTTTATACACACTGTCCACTGCTGTCACACACAATGATTCACGAAAAACGACAAAAGTATCGTCGTGTCTGGTGGGGGGCTTAATTCGATTAGCCGAGTCACGAATGATATCATTGTGAAGTCTCCAAAAGTCTCGAGAAGTCTCCAGAAGTCTTTGGAAGACGTTCGGACTCGCTTTCTTCCTGCAAACGTGACGAACAACAAGAAGGTCACCTTGTTTTGCATTGTTTGCAAAAGCGACGAACAAACTAGAAGAACGGCGAGACAAGAAAACAGCAAATAATGTCTGACGCCTTCTGGAGAAGAGAAGATGGAAGATGGAAGATTGAAGACGTTCCGAGTCACCGGGACACGGTTTCTTTTATACGGCGCGTCTATTCTTCTACGAAACAAGCACTGACATCATTCGGAAACATTGGTTTTTGGCTCGTTTTCGCATCAGTGTGTACCAAGGAAAGGGGGGGGGGAACAGTTCAAATGCTGATTCTTCCATCATTTGTGGTCTCCCACTAATCCCGAATCGTCACGCTTCCCCCACTTTCCACTACGATATCATCATTATCATCATCTAGATCTTCTCCGTCTTCCTATCATTGCAAAAAAAGAAGAAGAGGAAGAAGGAGGAGGAGGAGTGATCTGTGAATGGTAGTGTAGTGGAGGGAGTAGTGAGAGAGGGGGAGAGAGTGGAAACGTTTTCTGAGACAATCGTCCAGCTGTCCGGGACGAGTGGACACGACCACGAGGAATGATGATGGCCTTCGAAGATCGGCGTGAGGGAGAAGGGAAAGGGATCGGAAGATCAGATGGTTCACGGGGATCGGAAGGGTGCTAGAGAGATTCTAGTCGTCGAGAACTTTCTAGAGGGATCCCCAGGCATTGGGAGGCTAGACAAAGTTGACCGAAGATCAGATTTTGTGGGATTGAAGGTGCTAGAGGGATTCTGAGAAGCTTACAGACTTTCGAGACCTCTGAAGATTCTAGGAGCTTCATCTCCAAAGAAGGAGTTAACGGAAAGGCAGATTCTATGGGATCTGGAGTTCTATGGCGATTATGGACCACTAGGAGGAATCTAGAGATCGCCAGATCCCTAGAACAAGCTAGAAAGATTCCTAGACTTGGGAAATGCTACAAGAAGATCGTGAGAAGTTTCCAGGCTCTTGAGACCTTTTAGGAATCGACCTAAGGTCAGATTCGGTGGGATCTTGGGTTCTACAGAGGTTCTGGAGCTCTACGAGGGCTCTAGAGGTTACCGGACCCGTAGAACATGCTAGAAAGATTCCCAGACTTGGGAGAGACTAGAAGAAGGTCCTGAGAAGCTGTCAGGCTTCTGGGACCTTTTAGGAATTGACCTAAGGTCAGATTTAGAAGGATCTTGGGTTCTAGAGGGATCCTAAAGATATAGGGTCAAACTAGAAGCTTGATCTACAAAGAAGGCGATGACGGAAGATCGGATGGTTTAGTGTGATCGGATGCTAGAAGGATCCTTGAGAAGGTCAGAAGCTTCTTCATCTGCAAAGGAAGGCGCTGAGGACCTCCCCGTCGTGCTTTTATAACCTTTGCCTGCCTGCTTCCTTCTGAATGAATGACGGGAGGGGGCCAAGAGGTGATGTTTGTTCCCTTCGGCTTCCTCCTCTTCGTCGACCAGGGGAGGTCGTGTCATCATCATCACGATCTAGAATCAAAAATGTGTTTCGTCTCACGGCTTTTTCATTCTTTGCCTGGTCCCTATGACGACTTCTTCTTCTTCTTCCGTACGACTTGTTTCCCTGTCTCTGCCTCTCTCCGTCTTTCTCGTAACGTCTTCTTCTTCTTCGCCGATCATCGTCGTCGGCGTCAAGCGACGTCTTCGCTGACACGATGACGACAAGCCAAACTGGGTCGACGGAAGCACGATGTGTAAGGGAAGGAAGGAAGAGGAAGCTGCTGGAATTCGTGGAATGTTCGGAATTCTCTTCTACCACCAACGCCTCCCGGGTCAGGGAACTCGTTGGAAGACGTTCGGGGCTTCTGGAAACGCTTCTCCCCCAACTCTCTAGATGACGTCGGTGACCTCGCCGTCAAGCTTCTGACTTCCTTCCCCGTCTAGCCTAAGCCTAGCCGCAGATGACGTCGTTGAGCTTTCAGCGACCTCATTGTCTCAGTCATGGCGTCGTCAGCTGCTAGATGACGTCATCGAGCATCTGGTTCACGGGTGAAGAAGGCGTCAGACGGCGTCAGTTGGCAAACACAGTCAAGTTCGAAAGTTGTGGTGGCGGTGCTGCTGCTGGGGGCATGTCTGAAAACATCCGGTCAGGTGTCGTTCGGGATCGGATGAAGAAGAAGAAGAAGACGTGCGGAAGACGTGAGGGGAGAAGAAGTTTTGTTGTTGGAATCGTGCGAATCTTGTGATGATGATCATCATGATGATGTTGATCGTCGTCGTCGTCCGAATCGCCAAACGCTACCGTTTTTTTTTGTTCTGTTCGCTATTGGATCCGCAGAATGGGAAAACTACAGTAACCCCCGGTCACAGACAAAAGCATTCTCCATCCATATTCCTTGAATGCGTGTACGTCTTCGGAAGACGTCACTGTTCATTGATCTCTTCCACTCGCCCTCGTCTTCGCCTTCTCTGCGTTTCATCATCGTCGCTGTCGTCATGTTTCAGAAGACGTCGTGGTTCGGGACGGCGATCGAGTTCGAAGGCCGCCTGGTTCGCCTCGGCGCCGCCGCCGATGACGTCATCGAGATGGACGACGTCGTCGACGACGTCGCCACGACGCATTGCCACGTAGCGATTCTGACGAGAAGCGGCGAAGTGGGCGTTCGGCGAATCGACGAGGAAGGTGGCGCGGTGCGAATTCTGAACGGGTTGGAATTGGATGCTGGAATCGAGCGGATTCTGATTGCCACGTCGAACGCCGTCTTTGTGGTGCGCCGGAATTCGAAGAAGAAGACGTCGTCGTCGGAAGTGGTGCGAATACTGGAGGATTCTGGAGACGTGACGACGACGATTTCCGAATTCCCGTGGCCTGTGCGAATTGTGCAAGCCGCCGCCGGACACGATTTTTTGTGCCTCCGCGACTCGAACGGCAATCTGTTCTCGATGGGGACCGGAACGTAAGAGTGCGGGGATTCTGAATCGACGACGTCATCTGAAGACACGTTGTTGCAGACGTGGCGAGCTCGGCGTCGGACTCGTCCGTCGTTGTGCGGAGCCGGTGCACGTGGAGCAACTGGCGGGCATCCGAATCGCGAAGATCGCGTGTGGCGGATGGCACACGGTGGCTCTGACCGAAGGTGGCGACGTCTACACGTGGGGATGGAATCGGAATGGACAGCTGGGCAGGGAGAAGGTAGGTGAGCTCGCGGAGCACATCTGTATTCTCTGTGCTCATCTCTGTTTCCAGATGAGCACAGAAGTGTATCCGACGCTTGTGAATCCGATGGAAGAGTTCGGAAGCGCCGAGGAGAACGTTGTGGATATCGCGGTCACGGAGCACACGTCACGCCTTCGCATTGTCACGGGGAGCAAAGAAGAAGACGGAGGAGAAGAGTTTGTGCTCGGCAGCGATAGCGTTCCGATCAACGATTTCGCGTGTTTCCAAGACTAGACTATACCATAAATAATGAGAATTCGGTCGGTCGGTGAACCAAAAACCAATGGAAAAGAATGATTGATCGGGCGATAAGAAGTGATAAATAACTCTCGCGCTGTGCTCCACCACCGGAGGAGCAAGGCACAACGACGACGACGACGGTCGCCACGTGTTTGAGGCGTTTGCTGCTCCGCGAGCACTAGATAAGGCGAGCCAAGTGCTCCATCAAGCACACGCTAGCTTGCTCCTTCGAAAAGGCTAGTCAGTGAGAGAGAGAGAGATGATGCTCCGCGGTGTGCTCGTCGTGCCGCTTCTGGTGCTCGCCGCGAGTGTGGCGGCGAAGCACGTCGAACTGCCGGCGCCCTACAAGGATCACTGTATTCTCGACGACAAACAGAACCTCTACGATCCCAGCAAACAGTTTGACATTCCATGGTGAGTGCTTTTTTGGTGGGCGCGATTCTGGGGCGTTGGCGCGTTTCTAGTGTCTAGGCGCGATTCAGGTGCTTTGGCGCAAATTCAGTGCCTTGGCGTGTTTTCGCTGTCTTGACGCTAATCTGGTGCCTTGGCACGATTTGGGAAACTTAGCTTGTTTTTACTGCCCTGACGCGATCCCGGAGCATTGGCGAAATCCCGATGCTTTGGCGTGATTTTGCCGTCAGGCGAGATTTTGAAGGCTTAGCCTGTTACCGCTGTCTTGGCGCGGTTCCGGTGCATTGACGCGATTCCGGTGCATTGGCGCGATTCCGGTGCTTTGGCGTGATTTTGGAGTCTTGGCGCGTTTTCGGTTTTACCCCCCCCCCCCCCCCTTTTTGCCTTGAAAATGTGTGATTTGTGAGAAAAGTTATGGGGGGGGGGGGGGGGGGGGAAATTAATCACGAGGCTTCTCCCTATCAATCACTCCATCCACACATGGAAAATATCAAGGAATTCCGCTGACACCGGCACTTTCTTATCACACTATAGGGTCGACTCGTCCTTTTCTCGACACTCTTTGAGCCACATATCGTGACGTCTTCATCGTCTCCTTCAGGTTCGAGGTGAATCTCGATTTGCCGCCATCGGAGCGTTGGAAGCAGATCGGTGCCGCCTACAAAACGCAAATCGCCGATCTGATCGGTGTGCTCATCGATCTGATCGTGCCGATTTTCCCGAACGCGCTCGAGTTTTGCGACGATGTGTTCGGCGAGCTGGCGCCGAAACTCGCGCAACCGTATCGCGACGAGATCTACAGTATCGCGGAGGTGACGGGCATTCCGCTCGGCCGCATCACCATGTACAACATCTTCTACGAGATCTTCACCGTGTGCACGTCGATCATCGCGCAGGACAAGGACGGCCATCTGACGCACGCGCGCAATCTCGACTTCGGCCTGTTCATGGGATGGGACGCCAACGTGCACGACTGGCCGATCTCGGCGAAACTGCGCAAAATGATCATCAACGTGAACTGGGTGCGCGACGGGAAGCTCGTGTTCAAGTCGAACAACTTCGCCGGCTACGTCGGCATCTACAACGGACTGAAGCCGAACGCGTTCTCGATCACCGCCGACGATCGATTCCAGTTGGAGGGCGGCTACTACGGCATCTTCAAGTGGCTGTTCGGACTGGAGCCCGAAGGAAAGTGGATGAGTTGGCTCGCCAGAGAGACGCTCGAACAGAAGAACAGTGAGTTTTACCCCCGGCGGCGGGACGGGAGGGAGGGAGGGAAGACGCTCCGATACACTCGATAGCAGCACCTAGGAATTATGAACTAGCAGCCCCGAAAACGAATTCTGGCAGCGCCCCGAAATCCTCTCTAGCAGCGCCTCGAATATCCGTTTCCGTCTAGCAGCCCCAAAACAATTGCAGGAAGCGCCTAAATATTCCCTTTAGCAGCGCCTGAAAACTCTCTCTAGCAGCCCCTAAAACGTTTGCGGGCAGCGCCTAAAAATGATCTCTAGCAGCGCCCCGCAACTCTTTTGCAGCGCATGGATCTTCCCTGCAGCAGCGCCTAGAAATGCTCCCAGCAGCGCCCCGAATTTGTCTAGCAGCGCCTCGAAATTCCTTTTAGCAGCGCCTGGGAACTCTCTCTAGCAGCGCCTAGATATTCCGCCTAGCAGCCCCTTTTCTCGAGATTCTCTCTAGCAGCACCCCGAAACTCTCTCTCTCTCTAGCAGCGCCTAAATTTTCCGTCTAGCAGCCCCTTCTCTCGAAATTCTCTCTAGCAGCGCCTGGGATCTCTCTCTCTTGCAGCGCCTCGAAACTATCTCCAGCAGCCCCTAAAGGATAGCGGGCAGCGCCTAGAAATCCCGTCTAGCAGCGCCTCGAAATTCCTCTCTAGCAGCGCCTCGAATATTCGGCTAGCAGCGCCTTCTCCCGAAATTCCTCATAGCAGCGCCTTCTCTTGAAATTCCCCCCTAGCAGCACCTCGAAATTTTCTCATTTTGCAGCGTACCTCGAGGCTAAAGAGCATCTGATGAACACTCCGATGCTCTCGCCCGTCTACTTCATCCTCGGCGGAGCCAAGAAAGACGAGGGTTGCATCATCGCGCGCTCGCTTAACGGCACCGCCATCCTGTCCGAAATGTCGGACTCGCCGCACGGCTGGTACCTGCTCGAGACGAACTACGATCAGGGCACCGAGGCGCTCTACCTCGACGACCGCGACACGCCCGGCATCCGTTGCATGGACAAGCTCGGCCAGAAGAACGCCGGCTTCGAGGGCGTCTTCAACGTGCTCTCCTCGCGCACCAACCTCAACAAACTCACCACCTACACTGTGCTCATGTCCGTCGAGACCGCCCGCTTCGAGACCATCCTCCAGTCGTGCCCCGGCGATTGCTATCCGTGGTGAACATGTGCGCCTTGATTATGTGAATAAATTTACCGCTTTTCGCTCGTTTTTCTCGGCGATTTTAAATTATTTTTTTTGGGGAGGGTTACGGTAAGCCGGAATGTGTGAACACGGCGACGCCAAATTGCGTACTTTCCCATGGTCGACTCGTGGGAAAATGCGATTTTCCCACGCTTTCGCGGCATATAAACAAGTCGAAATGACGAAAACAACTTCAGTTTCCATCAAAAACGGTTCGTTTTTCATCTTTTAATCCCAATTCCCGCCAGATTCCCGCACAATTTTCGCATTTTTTCGAATCCAGACCTGAAATTGTCCCCCGACGAAATAGATTAGATTTTTGATCTCCCCTCACTTTTCGGGCGCCCAAAATCAAATTTCCGCGTTCAGAAATCGATTGTTTGGCTCTCTCCGTTTTTGCGCAATGCATCTGCATCATCAAGTGCCTTCGAAGACCTACTACCTGGATCGTCTCGGCAACATGTCCACCAACAACACCAACACGAACACGTCGTCGATGTCGTCGGGCGGCTCGACGTCTTCTTCTGCGTCTTCTGGAGCGACATCGGTCGTACGCAAGCAGATTCTGCCGCTGAAACCGCGGCAGCCGAACAGCTTCGTTCAGCATCTCGACATGAAGGCCAAGGACGTGCCGAACGTGCCGGTGACGATGCTCGAGCTGAAAAGGAAGGACAAGACGGACAAGAACGTGGTGACGACGTTGATCTACCGCAAACCGAGCACCGTCTCGTCGGCCGGATCGCTGTCCGATCATCATCATCACCATCAACATCTTCATCAACGTCATCTGTTGGCTGCCAGTCAAGGCACCCGTTCCGGATCGCCGTCCTCGTCCGGCTACGACACCGATTCGCTCGTCGATCAGGAGAATTGCGACGTCTTCTCGGTGCGTTCGATTCTTTTTGTCCAGTGGGGGTTAAAGATGGACTTGCAGAGCCTCCTCACCAATGTGCTCAACGAGCAGCTCGACATGCTCCACTCGCATCCGATTTGGTCGCCGCAGCCACAGCTCAACAACAATAACAACAACAACTCGCTGCTGATGTCGAACCAGAACGGCTCCTCGTACCATCACCATCATCAGAGCAACATGAGCATGAACAACAACAACAACTTGCTGCTCAACCAGAACGATCTGATGGCGGGATCATCGCCGCACCACCACCACCACCACAACCAATATCTGTACTTTTCCGGCGAGTCGGACAAGTTTCTCGTTCAGTAGAGCTCGACTTCCCCGCGAGAGAGAAAGAGAGAGATCAAATCTATTGACATGCATTCACGGCTTTTAAATACGACTATAATAAGGTGACACATGACCTACATTTACTCCCCCCCCCCCCCCCCCCCCACTTCCCTCCAGGAAGACAATCGATTCTGTATAATAACCACCCCCTTTTCTCTCTCTCTTTCTCTCACTTCCCCTCTATACTCTCTCTCACGTTGGAAATTTCCCATTATAATAACCACCCATTCATTCTTCTTCTTCTGTGTACCTCATGTACTGCCCCCCCCCCCCTCCCATCTACTATTATTCTAATTCCACACTCATAAAAATCCATCCCACCCCCCTCTCAGATGATGATAATTCCCATTTTTCATATCATTTTTTGAATGAAATTGGGTTTATTGAAGGCCCAACGCCTATTTTTGTGGTCTTTCCTCTCTTTCGAGAGAGAGCTCCATCATGTAATTTGTGCACATAATCCCATGCGCGCGTGACTGGCTTTGGCTCACATGGGAGCTGAGAGATTGGAGCTTTGAGCTCTTTTGCGCGTGTTTTTTTGCACGTTTTTCCGGTGTGGCCTAGAAACCCGTCGTGCCGGTTTCTAGGCCAAGGCCGTGGCCGAGAAAACTGAAATTTTGGGCCAAATCGGGTTTTTCTAGACTGTTTTTCCGCTTTCCCCCCGCTTTTTCATTGCGTTTTTCGACGCAAATGCCTCGCAAATTTGTTGAAAATCCATTTTTGGGCAAATTGCGTGGATTCGCACTGCCCAATCCTCTCTTTTTTCGCCGATTTATCGTAAGAGAAACAACACAATTTCTCGAAATTTTCTCTTTTTTTTTCCCTAATTATAATTAGGGTTTCTCTAATTATAATTAGGAAAGATTTCCCTAATTAAATATAATTAGGCCTATAGGGGGGTTTTTTTTGCCCGCTCGGTGCTCTCGTCGTCTGCGTCTCTGCAGCGAGAGAGAGAAGACCGCCCGACCGTCGCGTTTCACCACCCCTCCTTCCCGTCGCTGACGGACGGACGGAAGAAGAAGAAGGCAAACACACATCTCTCCGCTCTCCGTCTCGTCGCGCGCTCTCTCGCCCCCCGTCTACACCTTCTGTCTGCGTCTCTCCTCTTGGCGTGCTATTAGCGATGCGTCGCGTGCGCGCGTCGCGGTCGTCCCTTGTGATCGCCACCCCTTTTCTCCATTTCCAACCACGTTCGTCCCTCGCCTCGTCTCGTCTCGTCCCATCATTCATTCATTCATTCATT
Organism: Caenorhabditis afra; assembly: GCA_963570955.1. Lineage (NCBI taxonomy): Eukaryota > Metazoa > Nematoda > Chromadorea > Rhabditida > Rhabditidae > Caenorhabditis > Caenorhabditis afra. The sequence goes on from OY751532.1 coordinate 8,629,732, forward strand.
CATTCGTCTTTTTCTCTCCCCCTACCACTACCTCCCAACGTCACGTCTTCTAAATGGTGGACATTTAGAAGATGTGTCGATTTCGCAATATTTTCATTCTTTGCTCTCTCTCTCTCTCTACCATGCTTTTTGTTACAGATCAACGGTCCTCTCGCAAATAACCTTCGGGTTTTGCCCGGTGTAGTTCTGTAAGATCAACAACTCCAACCAACGATCAGTCAATCAATCGATTTACTCCCCCTCCTACCTACCTACCAATACCTCAATCATGCAATCTTCGCCACACTCGCGTGCTTCTTCTTCCACCTCCGCCGCCACCGCGCCGGCACCGTCGACACCGAAAAGCGGAAAGCATCATCAGCAACGTCGTCAGCAGCAGCAACAACAACAACATCAGTACCAGCACCAGCGCAAGGCTCAATCCATGAGCCCACAGTCGCACGTCGCCGCTTTTGCCAACTCGTCGATTTGTGCGTCGCCGTCGGCCCGAAATGTGCCGTTGCCGCCGGAGGAATGGCTGAGCCAGGTGAGCAGAACCACGAGTTGCGCGTCAATTTTGGTGTTTTGTGTGCAGCGCGCCGTCGCGGTGTTTGCACACTTTTCCATTTTCGGGGCCTAAAACCGACCGATTTTCAGCTGCAAGTACCCACCGCGCTGTCGACGACGCCGTCCCGCCCGTCGTCGTCCGTCTCGAACGCCTCCTCGTCGGCGCGCTCGTCGCCGTCCACGTCGCCGACGCTCCTCACGGGCACCTCGCTGAGAGCGCTCGAGGCGCAGTTCGTGAAGGAGTCGTCGCACTCGGAGCACCGTCGTCAAGTGATGGGAGTTCGTGTGTGCCCGTTGCAATTGATTGCGGCCGTCGCTTCGGCGTAATTCGACCCAAACCTCTCCCCACTCTCATATAAGAAACGACGTCATATTCATATTCGACCCTTGTCCTATTTAATCACAATTCTGGCTTCTAATCTATAATCTCTCCCTATCACTCTCTCAGTTAACCAATCGATATTTTTGTTTGTCTTTTCATCTAACTCATCCCCTTCTCCCCATCTCCTCTCTATCTCTCTCCCCTCGTTAAAACTGCATTTTCCAACCGATTTACGGGTGTCTGACACCCCCCTCCCTCCTCCTTTTCGCAAAGGTTCTCAAGAATCTCTCCACCCCCGGATCTTCCCCCACCCCGCCCGTGTGTATGATGCTATAATAACCCCCACCCGTTCCGCTGAAAATGTGTAGAAATAGAGACCCCCCACACTAGAAGAAATCGATATTTTTGTCTTCCCTCTTTTCCACGCCGGTTTCCGTTTCCCCCCAGTGTGTGTGTCTGCTCTCTCAGGAAAACTTGCTTTGAAGAAATCAAGAAATTGAAATCCCTCCCCTCCCCGAAAAATTGTGATGATTTTCCCTGTACATACTTTTTAGTCTTGGATTTTCGCTCACATTCGCGTGTCACACAAGTGTTTTCTTTGTTTTTTGTGTGGAAATTATCGATTGGCTGTCTATGCCACTTTCTAGAAGCAATTTTGTCAGCCAATCGATAATTTCCTTTCCCACTTTTCTCTCTCGTTTCTGTGTAAAAAGCCGACCCAATTTCAAAAATTGATTTTGGCGGGTCGCGCTCTTTTCTTCTTCTCTTCTCTTCTTCTTTTCCCATTTTTTTACCTTTTAAGCTTTCGTTTCCTCCTTCTTCAAATCTTGTTTTTCGCGCGACGACGCAACCCCCCACCCTGTTTGAATTGAATCGGGGGCGATTTTTAGGCGCGACGGCGAAAAACGAGGTGAAATTATCGATTTTCTCTGCCTATCTATCTCTGTTTTTTTCTGGCCAACTTACCTCATTTTCATGTGTCTCTGTACCATCTGTGTTTCTCTCAGTATTTTTAGCACCATACACACCCGCCCCTCCCTCCAACTCTCTCCATTCTCCATCGATTTCAGATAATTTGCCGGAATTTTTGCGCATAGATTGATTCCTTCCCCTCCACGATTTGTATATGTTATTTTATTCGGTAGTTTTCTGTTTCTTTCCTTTCTTTACGGACTAGATTCTCTCTCTCTCTTCTCTATTTTCCATTAACCCCCCCCGTGCCACTTTGACCCGTTTTCTTGCGTTTCTGTTGCCTTTTCCCCCCTCTCATGTGTTTTTTTCTCTTTTTTGACGGCCCAATTGTGTGGTGTATCGGTGTTTGTGTGGCGATTTTTCGGTCCTCATCGAATTTCGCCTCCCACTTTTGCCCACCATTTTTGGCCCGTTTGCCCTTCTCCTTTCTCATTTCTCATTTTCCAACTAGTCCCCCCCCCCTCCCAAATTTGTATTCGAGCGGTATCCTTCATATCCTGAAAACTAGAAGAGATGGGAAGAATGCGTCAACGACTTCATTTCGACAGTTGACAACTTTTTCCCAACTCTTCTAGTTTTCGAGATATGAGGGCCTAAACGACTAGTCTCTGGGTGCCCCCCGCTCTAATTCAGATTTTCCTCCTCTACCTCTCTATCTATCTCTTTTCCATCCTCTCATTATTACCCCCCCCCCAAACCACAAATCCATTAGAAGCCTTAATTCCCTCTTTAAATGTGTCGAGTCGAAAAACCCGCACGATCTCCGCGCGCGGCCCTGGCGGCCCGCGGTTTTCGCATTCCGCCTTTCTTCTTTTTTTTCTTTTTTCCATCCATCCATCCAAGTTTGTTTTGGTGAAAAGTATCGATTTTTGCCTTTTTTTTGTCGCGATTTCCCGAACAACTTCCCCCTTCCACAACACCCTGAGATTTCCGCGTTTTTTTTTCGCATCTTCACCCCCGAACATCTGACGAATTTGCCACTTTTTTTTTCACTGAAATCGCCTCACCCCCCAAAAATTTCATCCCACTCGATTCTTTTCTCTTTTTTTGTTTTTTCACCATCCATCCTCAACCCCCCAGAGAAGAGTCGAAGATCACAAACTACACACAGTTTGCCCCCCGAGTTTTATCGATTTTTCCACGCTCCTTCCACCCCCGCGCCAATTTCCATCAACTCTCATTAGGTTGAATGGTCGGGGGAGCGAAGAACAAATTAACTTTTGGTGGAATTTGCCGATATTTTCCGGTGATTGAAAAGAAAATACGAACGAATGATAACAATAAACTGTGTTTGTGATCCAAAAATTGCGTTTTTTTTTTGTTTTCTCTTCGCGAGTCTTTTTCTCACGACATGTGAGCATAAAAAGTGAACAAGTTGGGAGCGACGGCGAGCGAATCGGCGATCGGAATGGAAATCTGCTGGTCGGACGACGCCGGACGTGACGGATCCGGTTTTCGTTTCGATTCGGGACGAAGTCGCGTCAGAAGGCGTATTCGAGGACGGTATTCTGGAAGATGGAACAAGATGGTGTCTCGGTGGAGCGCGTTTGCTCACTCGTCGAGTTCAGCTGAAAATCGGTCGATTCGCGAATCGCGAGCCGGCGGACCGTGTCGAGAATCGCGGTCAGTGGCCGATAGATGTTTTTGATGCGCTCGCTGAATAGTCGATTTACGCGGGGTGCTCAATGCTCCTGATGGCAAATGCGCTCTATTGAACACACCAATGTCGATTTACGGGAGTGGGCTGAACAGTGCGCGGTTGTATGAAACAATGAAACAAACGGAGCATCGTTGAAATTCACCCTGTTTCTGTTCATTTGACACCCCCCCCTTTCCCCATTATCAATAGAGCGCATTTGCTGAATTGTCCCCACCCCTTCCCCCTTCCCATACTCACGATTCGAGCGCCCATTCGAGTTGACTGACACAGATGCGGAATCCAATGAGTTGCCTCTCTGACGCCGTCACCATTGACACTGAAATATGACAACATAGGCGGGGTGTCGAACGTCTTCTAGCCGCCAACCCTCGAAAGCGAGAAGACGTCGCGCGGCGAGATACTGTCTCGCGAGTTGGCAGCTCTCGACGACGTGACGTCGAAAGTCGTCGTCCGGCGACGTGCGGTACTCGACGTCGACGTCGGCGTTGCCGAATCGCGCCGTCGGCCATCTCGCCGTCGCGGTGCTCGGCGAGCACCGCTCGAGTGCCACGTGGCAGAACGCGGGCAGAAAGTCGACGGTGAAGATTTCGAGGTCGGAGACGCGCGTGCCACGCGTCTTTTTGCCGAGAATCACGCGACGTGGCGCGCGAATTTCGACGGCCGCCGATGTCGAGATCATCTTCGTCTGCAAGTGCGCTCCATTGCAACAGGGGGGACCTGAAAGTGCGACGGGACGCGTTTGCACTGCCCTACTACTCGCCGTGGTTCGTGTTGTTGCAAACTCGCCCCATTGAACAAACGCAAGCAAATTTTCCAGTTTCCGCCCGTTTTTCGTCGATTTTCAGCCGATTTCCTTCATTTTTCGACGGAAAAGTTGAAAATTTTGGTTTTATTCCCCAAAAGAAACGGTGAAATTTGGGCGAAAATTGACGAAAAACGACGAAATCTCAAGACAAAGTACAGAGTACAGCGGGGCGCGTTTGCAACAACACCGAATCAAAGTAAAATATGCACTCGGCTCCAGGAGAACCGTTTTTCGCGAAAAAAATTTCAAAAAATGTTCAGAAATTTTTTCTTATCATCATTTGACACTGGGCGGGGGGGACACACAAGATCAAGACATCTGAAGGAAGGGGATGGTAGGGGGAGGGAAAAATAAAGTAAATTTTATATTTAAATGGGATTCAGCAAGCACAACAGTGTGTAAAAAGATGGATAAAACCAGGGAGAAGGGGGGGGGGGGGGAATTTTTGAAAATATCGATTGGAATTTTGTGTGAAAAATGAATAGGGGGGGGGGCATATAAAACTCGTCAAAATGGCACAGGAATCATCGTAAAGGGGGCGCGAAATAAGGGCGAAAAAACGGAAAAAATAGATATCTAAAACATTAATTCTGATTAATTTCTTATAGATTTGAGCAGGAGCAGAGGGGCCGGGAGAGATAATAGGAGCATTTTTCGATAATTATAAAAAAATATAGAATATAATGACCCGAAAAATCGTTCAATTGTGTGCGGAATGTGTAAATACAATGCTTGTAATTTGCCTTTTTCGCAGCGGGGGTGGGTAAAACACAACAAAACTTGGGTAAAAATGGAGTGTGTGGAGGGGGGGCGGGGCTTATTTAACAAGATTTTGTTCGGATAAAACTATGATATGATTATTGATTTTTTTTTTGGGCGGGGGGATGGAAGATGGAACATGATGAATATGGAGAGAGAGTCGTCTAAAAGAGCGGATTCTCATGGGCTCCCGAGCGGCGTGACTGGCTCTTTTTGCGCGCCTCGAGCGCGTTCAACGATTTGACGACCGACGGAAACGAGGGACGATCCGACGGTTTGAACTGCCAACACTTCATGAGCAACTCGGTGAGCCCGGCGTCGATGCGTTGCATTTGAGCGTCGAGGCGCGACAGTGACGCCTTCGTGCCGATCACCTTCTCGTACATTTTCACCTCCCACGGTAGTGAGCCCGACGGCATTTTTCGCATGAGCAGCTCGAAGAAGATTGTGCTGAAAGAATGAATGAAAAAAAAATTTCAATTTTCGGGATTTTCAACAGAAAATTGCGTGCAAAAATCATATTTGTCGTAAAAAAATTCATATCGCTCCAAATTGAGCGTTTTTGTGCACAAAATTTGGCTAAACGTTTTCGCCCATTTGGCTTTTCAGTTTCTATCGATTTTTGATACAAAAACATGAATTTCGGCGGTAAAATAAGAAGAACTTTGATTTTCACACATTTTCCCTGAAATTCCTTGGTATGGCTCACCCGAACGAGTAGACGTCCGATTCGCACGAGAACGGCAGATCCACGTTCGTCACCACCTCGTCCGCCTCGACAAACAGATTGCCGACGATTTCCGGCGCCAGATAGTCGAGCCAGTGGTTCGGCGTCAGAAGCGAATAGGTGCGCTTCGGCGTCGCCAACCGGTCGAGCTTCATGAGGGCGAAATCGGCGACGAACACTTTGCCCGAGTTGTCGAGCAGCACGTTTTTCGACCGCAAATCCTTGTGTATTATGCGCTTCTTGTGCAGATACGACATCGCCTGACAAATGTGCAGCGACACTTTGAAGACGTAGGCGGCGTCGATGTCTTGCGACGAGTCGTCGTGTATCAGCGTGTGCAGCGAGTGGTTCGGATAGTAGTTGGTGACGATCGCGTAGGTGTTCGTCAACGGATTCACAATGTAGCCGAGGAAGAGCGCGATGTTGTCGTGTCGCGAGTTTTTGTAGGCGGCGACGACTTCCGACTTGAACGCCTCGACGCGACGATCCTTCTCGACGATGTAATCCATGTTGACGTACTTGACGACGGCGTCGCCGTGATAGTGCGCGTGATGGACGGTGCCGAAGCGACCCTCGAACGCGCGTCCGTGGAATTGCAACTCGGACGGTTGTATCGTCACGTCCTCCCACGTCATCAGTTTGTCCTTCTCGAGCAGCTCGGCGTCGATGTCGTCGGCGGAGAGGAACGCGATGCTGCTGCCGAGAAGCGAGTCGGCCAGCGTTGTCGACGACGTCAGAGCCGCACTATTTACATTGTCTGAAAGAGGTGAGATAAAGAGTTTTGGGAAAGAGAGAGAGATGAAGACTCACGGTTAAAAGAGACGGGCGACTGCGGCGACGAGACGGAGCATCCGGGCGTCGTCGTCGTCGTCGTCGTCGTCGTCGTCGCGGTGCTCGTCGTGTTCGGATCCCATCGCTTCTTGTTGCTGCGTATGACGGCCGACTGGACGAGCCCGCCGACGTACTGTGTCGTCATCAGGCAGCTCGTCGTCAGACACTCCAGACATCCTTCGTGCACTCGGATTCTGGAGAAACAAAGGATGGTATGAAGATGAGAGAAACGACTACTATGGCCGGTGATTCGTGTTTCAAACGCGCTCCATTGAACTCAAGGCAAATTTTCAGGTGTTTTCGGCCGTTTTTCTTCATTTTTTCGACAAGAGAAGTTGAAATTTCGGTTTGAGGGCAGCTTATCAACATTTTCACTCAGTTTTCCCCCAAAAAATGGAGGAAATTGGGCGAAAAACGACAAAATCTGGAGAAGAATTTTGGCCGAGGCGAAGTGCTATCTCAGCGGGGCGCGTTTGAAACACCAATCACGGCTCAATTTTCGCCCAATTTCCTCAATTTTTTCGGGGAAAAATAGAATTAGCACGAATCACGGCGAGATAGTAGTAGTAATGGAACAAACAACGACTCACCCGCACACGTCGCAACAGAAGACGTGCTCGCCGGTCTCCTGTTTTCGCAGCACCGTCCACTGCATCAGAAAGCGGCGACAGTGCGCGCATCGTTTGAATCCAATGTAGCGGCCGCGCGAGACGACCATTTGATGCGAGATGGCGGGAAGGAACGACGACGATGAAGAAGCGATGGCGGCGGCGGCGGCGTTAGCAGCTGAACATGCTCCTCCTCCTCCTCCACCACCACCAGCCGACGTCGTCGCCGTCGTCGATGAGCGTGATTGCGAAATACTGAACGAGTGATGGGTAGAGGACGTCATCATCATCATCATCATCATCATCATCATCCGCGAGACGTCGTCGTCATTCAGCGCGGCGGATCGTGATATGGGGGGGAGGTGGTAACTTTTTGAAAGTGACAGAGAGAGAGAGAAAGGGATGCCCAAGAAGACGTGATACAGAAGAAGAAGAAGAAAGAAGACGTCGATAATCAGAGAATCAGTTGTAGAGAGAGAGAGAAACGCAGAACAAAAAGAGAGAGAGAGAGGCGAGAGACAAATCAATTTTCGCCTATCTTCTGAATGCGAAGACTGTCACGACGACGCCAAACAAGTCGATGCGCCACGTGGCGACCGACTTTTCCAAAAAAAAAAAAAGGTCACGTGGCCACGTGGAGGGCCGAAAAAGGTCACGTGAATATTGCCGTTTTCACGTCAAAATATGCAAAAATTGCGAGATTTTCGAAAATGTCGGTTCTCGGGTAGATCAAAAACAAAATCGAACAAAAAAAAACAAACAAAAAAATCGTTTAATCTTGCAAATTTTGCGGCGCCGCGCACAAAACCTAAGCCTGGGGATTTCACGACGGAAATTGGGTTTTTCGCCAAAAAAAAAGAAAAAAAGTTTTCACAGACATTTTTCAGCTGCGCGCGCGAAATAATGGAAAATTTTCGCAGAAAAAATTATATTCTCCCCTCCCCATCTCATCAGCGATTCTTTTCTTTTTTCGCAAAAGCGCACCGCGAAACCACTTCCACAAATCACTTTTTTTTTTTAAAAATTTATTTGTGACAGCGAAAAAATTTTTTTCGCAGAAAAACTTTTTGTTTCCATGAGCAACTGCGGGGAAAATGAAAATTTCGAAAAAAATTCCAAAAAAAAAAAAAAAAAAAAGAGAGACGAGGAAGTGTGTGACAGGTGGAATCCGAAAAACTAAAAACTAAAGAAAAAAATTTTCGATTGAAAATCTATAAATATTTGCGAAATAAAAAAAACTGCTGACGTCGTCGAAATCGATCAAGTGCGAAACTGTCAAATTTTGAAATTTTGAAATTTTGAACAAAAAACCGGAGGGAATTCAAATTTTGGAGGAAATCGCTTCCGATTCAGAAGAAGAAGAAGAAGTACGCGCAATTGACTCCGATGGTGAAAATGAAGGAGAAGAAGCGCATTTAGGGGAGCCGCTGAGGGGGAAGAAGAATACGGAATAAGGACAAAAGTGGAAGAAGTGGAAGAAGAAAGCAGCGGCTCCTCCCCGCCACCACTGGCTCGGGGAGCCGCAGCGGAATGAGCTCTCAGGAAGGGCCGAGACGGCTCGAAATGGGTGGGCTCTCTTTCTGTCCCCTCTCTCTCTCTCTGTCAAGAGGACCCCGGGTTGGCTGCTGCTACTGCTGCTGCTCGCGGAGCAGCACTTGATGAAATTAGCCGGGGGCGCGAAAAAACGACGGAGAAACGGAACGGCACAAATCGATTGGTTTGCGGCGGCGGCGGCGGCGGCGGCTCTTTACCTTCCATACGTCGAATTGAGCTGCTCGAAAGTGGTATTCCACGTGGAGGAGCACGTCGTCGTCGTGCTCAACACACTGAATCTGAAACTGCTCCTGCAAACCAAATGTGTGCTCGGCGAGCTCTCCTCCAGGCTCACCGCTTCTTCTTCTCTTCATTGCTCATCGATGTGTCCCTCACCTCGGCGGCCTGCAAAAACGGGAACAGTCAGTGAGAGAGCACGGCACACAAAAATTCAAATTGGGCACAATCACTTCCACAGAACCAACAATAGAAAAGAAGAGAGCAAAAGAGACGGGCGGCGCGGAGGAACGACACGAGTTTGCACTGTTCATTTTATTAAATTACCAAACTAACAAGGATGGTGGAGCTGGATGTGTGTGTGTGGTGGAATTGGCACACACACACACTGACAAAAGCTCGCTGATCCAGGGTTGTCACAAAGTGGGAGACAACGTTTGAATTTAAATTTTGAATTGGGTAATAGGGGAAGGGGGGAAGGAGGGGGGTTCTGTAGAACAGATGAAGAAATATCTCAAATATATAAAGGGGGCTACTTTCTCACAGCAAAAGGTGAGAATGCCTTATTCGGGAGCGATTTGGAGGGGGGAGGAGGGGAATAAAACGGTTCGGAGAGCATGGGGGTGGGAATAAATAGGGAGTGGAGAGAGAGAATGTGGTGGGAAAAGTAGGAGAGATACGTGTTAACAGGAGAAAACAGCATGTGAAACCAGACTTTCCCAAAGTATGCAACAATCTTTGGACGAGCATCGGTGGAGAGGAGGGGGTTCTTCTTTGCGTTTGAGGTCGTGAAAGGAAGGAGAAGGAGATTAGGTGGAGAAATAACTTAAACGAATAGAAATGGATTCAGTGGGTTGGGAGAGAAAGAGAATGGAAATTAAAAAGGAACAATTTTCGGCGAAAGAGGAGTATATGTCGTCGTCTAGAAGGTGCTCATGTTGACATCAGCAGAGAAATCCGGCTTGCCATTATCCCTTTTCGACGCCGGGCCACCACGACCATCTCCCGGCCTTTTGCCGCGACCACGCCTGTTCGACCTGAACGACTTTCCCTTGCTCATAATCACGTCTTATGCTCTCTCGACTTACATTCCACCGCGCCCTCCTGGTCCACCACGACCACCGCCTCTTGGTGATCCACGAGCTCCGCCACGGAATCCGCCGCCTCCGTATGCGCCGGGACCTCCGTATCCGCCGCCGAAGTCTCCATAGCCACCTCCACCGTAACCTCCGCCGTATCCGCCTCCGTATCCCATGTCGCCACCGTAGCCACCACCGCCCCACGGCATTGGCATGTCGTATCCGTTGTTGAAGCCGTATCCACCCTGATTCGGATAGTAGCCGCCGCCACCACCTCCTCCGTGGTGGTTTCCACCGCCACCTCCACGATGACCGCTTCCGCCTCGCTGTCCTTGGTTTCCGCCGTACATCGGACCGCCGAATCCGCGTCCCCGGACTGCCGGCTTCTTCTTCTTATCTTGAGGGGGTTTGGCGAGAGAAGCCTCGACGACGGTGCCTTCGAGCTCCTTGCCGTTCCACACCTCCATCGCCTTCAGACAGTCTTCACGCTCGTTGAAATGAATGAAAGCGTAGTCCTTGACCTTCTTCACACGCTCAAGTCCTCCGAACTCTTTGAAGAGCTCAGTGAGCCTCTCCTCAGAAACGGCCTCCTTGATGTTGCGAATGTAGAGCACTTTCACCTTCGCCATCGTGTCCTCGTCGGGCTCCTCCTGATGTTCGGCCCAGTCGACGTAAACGTCGGCGTTGAACGGCCGGATCTATAATGAAGGCTATAGTTAGCACAACAGCACACAAATCAGGAACAAACCTTGTGCTGCGCAATCTTTCTCTTGATATCCGAAGCCGTCTTGTGGTCGATGAAATCGACAAAGCAGAATCCGCGATTCTTTATCTTCTCATTGTCGGGCACAGAATAAACGATGACGTCGGTCACGCCCTCTGAAATCACAGGTTTTCTGAACATAAAGCACTAGACGCATCGAGGGACGAGACGATCGTCCTATAGAAAACAGGGCACATGCACATAGAAAATGTCTGTCAGAGATGATATAATGAGACCACATCACGATAGAAAAATAGTCTTTTTAGCTTCTCGCTCTCTAAAATTTGTGTCGAGATCGGAAAGATTGGGCTGTACCTGCATGATTTTTGAGCTCTTCAAGAATTTCGTCTTTAGATTTCGTCTTCGGAATATTTCCCAGAAAGAGGCGAGTGTTAGCGATAGACACGTTCACTTTGAGTGGTTTTCCAGTCGAAATTTCGTGGCCGTCATACTAAAGGATGCGTTGTTTGCGAGTAATTTGGAGGTTTTCGTTGATTTATTTGAATATGAAAGATGTCCAAAATGCAGTAACGCATTACAATGAACTAACTAAGCTAGCTAGGGTAGCAAAGTCCAACCATTTGGGGAGAAAAAAAGGGTGTGAAAACGTACCAGCTTAGCGGCCGCAGCAGCGTCCTCCTTCTGACAGTACGTCACGAAGGCGTAGCCACGCGAAGCTCCCGTCGCGGGGTCCATCATGAGACGCAGGTCCCAGATCTTTCCGCACTTCTCGAAGAGCGGCACGAGGGTGTCCTCGAAGACGTCGGTTGGAATGTGGCCGACGTAGATCTAAAACAACCTCATTTGCCTGGATTCTACCTCTCGAATGTACCTCATGGCCCTGACCGACTGGTCCGGTCGCGGGTCCAGTCCAATCTGGCGGCGGTCCTCCGTACTTCCGTTGTCCGATGGTCACCTCGATCGAGTACCCAGTAGTGTCGAGGATCTTCTTCAACGATTCCACGTCGGGTCCGTTGATCAGTTTTCCAGAGCAGGCTGCATTGGCTCCCTGATGACGGCAACGATCTTTGAACGATCTGATGAGCGATGTGACATAGAGCGACTTGGTCGAAACGCCGAACAGCTGAGAGTTCTTGATCTCACTGAAGATGAACTTGGCCTGATCTATGTTCACTGAGTTGATGATATCAACCGCGCGATCATCGAGATCGTCGGGGCCAAGCAGTCCCGACTCGTAGATCTCACAGACCACGTCAGCGACGGCCGGCTTCATCTTCAGGCTGATCAGTTTTTTGTAGTTGTCACTATCGATGTATTTCTGAAAACCGCTGACCAGTCAGTAGAGTTGCATTACTGAAAGCTCAAACTCACGCTTGGAGCAACATCAGCGCTTCCGTTTTCCGCGGAAGCCGTAGCATCGGCCCCGTTTGATCCCTCGGCAGGAGCAATTGTGGCGGCAGCTCCCGGAGCAACGTCCGAAGTGACCGGAGCAGCGGCGGCTGGCTCGGCGGCAGTCGTCGCGGTGGCTTCCGCCGTCGCTGCCTCTTGTGGAGCTTCGGTTTTGACCTCCTCGGGGGCCTCCTCCTTTACTTCTTGTTTAATTTCCTCGCTCATTACAAAGTTCTGAAAAATCAATAGAAATTCCTATTCGAAACATCAAATCGCTCTAAAAATTCCACTTTCCCGCGGAAAAACGCTCCAATCCGATGGAAAACCGTTACAGTAGACATAGGCCTATTCTCGTCGATTTTCACCGGAAAACCGAGCGTTTTTCGAGTGGAAAATGGATTTAAACAGTGAAAAATGATGTCAGAAGCAGGCGGAAGTCGAAAAAATCGATAATCGGGCGAAAAAACGAACGGCGAACGGGCGCAGATGTTCGAACGGGCCGGCGGGAAGACAAAAATCGAATTGTGGCGGGCCCGAGAGCGTTGAGAGCGCTTTCGTGGCGAGATATCGTCGCCGCCGCCGGGCGTGCGCCTTTAAACACTAACCGTCTGCGTCTCTCGCCCGGCATCACATGCGCAGTGTATATTTCGTCGGCGGCGGCGCGCAAGCGGGTGGTGGTACGGGGTGCGCGCGCGCGCTCGCGGACATCTGGCGTCTAGCGGGGGCCAGCAGCAGCAGCACGTTTATGGGCAAACGGAGACGTCCTTAACGAGCATCTGGGAGAGATTGACAGGGAGAGGAGAGGAGAACACACACACAATTTATTCGGAGGAGGAGAGCGGGGGAGAAAGAGTGCGAGGTAGTGAGAAGAGCCTTGAGAAAGGGGGTCTACTGCGGAAGAACCGTTTCGACGTGCCCATTGTGACTGTGTGCAGGTCGCCAGCTGCACCGTCGGGCGTCATTGAGCAGCACGCAAATCTCGACGAAATAGAGGCCCGAGCACAGGAAAAGAGCCGCCTGAAATGGAGCGAAACTCAACATTTTTGAATTTTTGAATTCCCGCCAATCGCTCACCGTGGCCAGCGCCGGCATTGTCGCCCATTCCGGATTGAAGTCGGCCCAATGGGCGGCACAAAACACCCATAGAAGAATCGCCGAAACTAGAAGGCCGACGGAAACGATGACGTACACTAGGGCCTCCTGAAAAAAAATATAAATATGAACGCTCATTTTTCTCGAGAACTGGAAGAGCTAGAAAAAAGTTGTCAACTGCAAACTTGTAGCTCTTTTTGTGCTCTACAACTTTGTAGTTGACAACTTTTCGATTGCTCTTTTGGTTTTCGAGAAAACGCGCGCTTTTTGGGCCAGTACTGTCAGCGAACAAAGCGGCGCATAACTTTTTTCAGAAATCGTGTTTTTTGACTGTTGAGGGGTGAAAAATGAAGCTCTCAACGTTCTCTATCGAACTACGATGAGAGTTTGTCGTTTTAGAAAGTCTAAAGGAAGTGATTCGTGTTGCAAACGCGCCCCGCTGCACTCAGTGTTTTTCGTCAATTTCGCCCAATTTCCTCCATTTTTTCGGGGAAAAATTGAATGAAACTGTTGTGAAGCTGCTTTAAAACCGAAATTTCAACGTTTTCCATCGAAAAAATGAAGGAAATCGAGTGAAAATCGAGAAAAACTGGCAAAATCCTGGAAATTTGACTTGCTCCCCCCACAAACCATGACGAATCCGCACGTGGCGGTGATTTTCGTGTTGATCATGAAGGTGTACTCGAGCAGAACGGCGAAACTGACGACAATGCCCAGAAAGCAGAAGAAGAGCGCCGGACCGCGCTCGTCGTTCACCGGCTGACTGGCGCACACCAAAACGATGGCGAAGAAGCACATCGCCTGCCGAATTTTCCAGAATTTTCGGCTGAAAAAGCGACTGGAAACTCACAATACAGATGATTTTCGTGATTCCGCGGCATTGCGACGCGTAGAACGTGTCCAAATGGATCTGTTTGCCGGCCCATTGCACCGTTTTCGGATACGTTCCGTCGATTTCGACTTCTTCCACCGGTTCCACGTCGTCGCGCTCGATTTCCATCGCTTCTCAATGGAGCGCACTTGCAACACTGTACGAAATGGGGGAGAAAGAAACAGTAAAGGCTTATGGGCCGAAACGAGTAGAATGGTGGGAATGTTTGCGATCGGAAAGGGGAGTTGCGGGTAAAAGTGGCACAAACAATGCGTACTGTCGAGTTGTGCTCCGTGAGCAACACAACACAGCTCTCCCGCCTCTTAATCACGAAAAACTGGAAATTGGCCTCGAAACGGCGGCGGCAAAACAAGGGAAATGGGCGAAATGGCGTCGCTAGTGCATATTTCGGGTTGGATTAGGTTCGGCCGGTTTCCGGGTGTGGATTACTGGATTACCCGCGCGAAACTACTGTTTTATACTGTTTTATTCGAAATCGCGTCACGATTCGCCGATTCTTCAGTTCGCGCCGGTCTGCAAGTGCGCTCCAGTGCGAATCGGCTCTCTCTGTGTTATTGCACTGTGAAACACAGGTGAGCACACAAAAATGTGTCCATTTCGACGATATTCGCCGGCCATTTGCCCAAAATGCGCACTTCTCGAGCCAGTTTCATCAATTTTCTCGTCATTTTCGTTCTAGGTCGGTTTTTCTGTTTTTCTGAAAATCCAGGCTGAAAATCGGCATTTTCAGGTTTTTGTGTGTTTTGTTACTTGTCGATCCTTCGATTCGCACGCCGGAATTCGTGTGAGAATGCTGAAAACTCGGGCGAATTGATGCTGAACGGCTTCAAAATGGCGGTTAGCGCGCGGTGGCCTAGAAAACGCCGTTCCCATTTTCTCTTCCAGGACTTGAAATTGGGCCAAAATCTGCCAATTTTCCCGCCATTTCCACTGCAAGAGCCGCCAGATGACCGAAAAACACTGCAATTCCCGATGTTCACGTTCACAAAGAGCCGCGGAGCCGGCCAAATGCTCTTCGAGCTGGCCTCCTTGTTCGGGCTCGCCCGCACTTTGGGCCGAGTGCCGATTCTGAATCCCGTCACCGATGGAGCGATTGTTAACCGATGGAATTGGGAAATTCGACCGGATTTCCCGAAATTCGCCGAGAAATTCGAAGAGAAACGCGTTCAGGTGGCGCGAATTTCGAATTTCAAAATTTTTTTCGAAAATACGCCCGTTTTTTTCCAGGCCACCGACATTTTTTCGCTAAACTTCAATATCCGCCACTGTTGCCGCTACGAGAACCCGGAAACGCTGAAAAAATCGCTGATTCAGCAGCACGTCCTTCTGAACGGCGTCTATTTTCAGGCAAGTGCGCCCCGTCACATAGATCGTTCTCAATGGAGCGCGTTTGCAGAGCTACAAGTATTTCGACAAGTTTCGCGACGAAATTCGCGAGCTTCTGGCGCCGAAAACGATGAATTCGATTCGAGCGGAAGCGATAATTCCGTCCGAGCACCGCCGAAATTTTATGTGTGTGCAATAGAGCGCGTTTGCAACATTCCTGCTGAAAATCTGAAAATCCGCGAATTTCAGCGTTTGTACACATACAAAGCAGCCGCAATCGTCTGGAAGCGCACTTTCAGCACCGTCCGACCCCGTTTTCACACGCGCCGCCACCGATTTTCTCGTCGCCAAGTGTAAACCGCGAAAATCGATAATTCCCGGCTGAAAGTTTGCTTTTTAAGATCAAACCCTCGGAAAACCAGTGACAGTGGCCGTGTTAGGCAACGATCCGCTGTGGGCGAAAGACGTGTTCTTCGGTGGGTGGTGCAAACGCGCTCCAGTGCAAACCCGCCCGAAAATCGCCGAATTTCAGACAAAATCGGCGGTTCCAAAGTGTTTTCGGCGCCCAAAAACGTTCTGCCGTCGATTTCGACGCTAAATTACACGGTTTTGCGGGAAAATTTGCCGAAAATCGGGCGAATTATCGATTTTCAGGCGATTCTCACGTTGGGCCTCAAAACCGGCGATGATTTGGCGTTTTCTCGCCACTTCTGCGATGCCGTCCTTTTGTCGGCGCCGACGAGCGTTTTCGGCTGGTGGACGGCTTATTTGGCGCGCGAGACCGCCGACGTCTACTGTCGGTAGGGGGGGCCGTGGAGTTTTCTAGGCCATCTCGAAATTTGCCGTTTTTTTGCAGAGATCCCGCCGAGGTGAAGGATCAGATCTATTTGGAGATGCGAGAACGCGATTTCTACCCGGAGAGTTGGCAAAAACTGAAATCGTCGGATATTTTTTTGAATTAATAATAAAAAAGAAAGATCAGATGCAGATAGAGGTCAGAAATGAAAAAGAAAATAACAAATAGAGAGAGAGAGAGATGAAGTACAGTAGGATTTGAGGGTTACGGTATTAGCGAGAATGATCAGAAGTGGTTGGTGGCGAGACGGCCGAGGCCGAGCGGACGGGCGGCCGGCGAACTTCTGCCGAATCCGAAGCCGAATCCGGTGGCGGCGGCGGTGGTGGTGGTGGTTCGATTGCCTCCGGGACCTCCTCCGCGCGCCGTCGTGACGCCGTTCAGACTCAGTTTCTGGAGCGTCGGATCGATCGTCGAGTCGTGCGTTCCGTTGAACTCGTCGACGCCGCGTGTCGACTCCGCCGCCGACGGCTTCTTCTCGAGCCCATTGTAGGCGAACGTCGTGCCGCGCACCGTCATCGTCTGGCTTCCGTCACTCTGCGGCGGCGTTCTCGGCGACGGCGTCCAGTTCGACCAGTTGGCGCGGGCGCCCAGGCCCACACGGTTGCCGGTCGGAGAGCCGCCGAAGCCGAAAGTCGGCGAGTTTCGTGGACGCAGCGAGTCGGGCGGGACGATCACCTCGGCACGGTTGCGGACAACTCCCTTCGGACCGCGCAGCACGTGACCGGTGATCGAGAGGTAGCCGTTGATCGAGTAGCACTTGCCCTGATGGATAAAGTGCACCACCTCCCAGTGCGGACCCGATTTGTAGTCCCGCGACGCGATCAGGCTCATCATCACGTCGAGCTCGTCGATGCGGTGCTCGAGAAGACGTCGATGCGCGTCGGAGCTGATGCTCACCGCGCCGTAGTACGAGTTGAAGTACTTGTTGTCGCGCGGGTCTCTTTGGATCGTGCTCTTGTGCTGAAATTTTCATGAAAATTTCGATTTCGCCCGTTTTTCTGCATTCGAACCGTCAAATTGCCGTCGCTGGAGTCGAATTGGAAGAAATCCACCTTGTTGTAGTCGCGAACGTCCATGTTGTTCGAGCGGAACTCGTCGCTCGTCGGCGCGCACGATCTTTTCACATCCACATATTGGATGTCCCTGGCAAGGCGCACACAGTTGACGGGATGGTTTTGCGGAGCCCTCACCGCGTAGTACTCGACCCAATTGCCGTATTGAACCTGAAAAACAATTATTTTTTGAAAAATTAAAAAACTGAAATTTTGAGGAAAAAAAATGTTTTTTCGCGATTTTTGCGTTCACAAACTCACAAACAGGTCGTCAATTTGACCGTAGAGGTATTTGTACTCGGCGTCGAAGATTTCCACATATTCGGTGTTGTCGAAATCGATCGAACCGGAAATCACACCTTGTCGCTTTCCAGACGACATTTCGTCGCAATTCAGCTGAAATTGTTGAATTTTCAGTGAAAAACTGAGAGAATATGACAAAAAAGGTAACGAAAAACTGAAAATTAGAGAAAAAATTTGGGGAAAACCACTTTTGAAATTTTTCGAATTTGAATTTGAAATCTCAACGGGGTACGGTAGAGTTTAAAGGCGCATACCTTCTTCAGTGCGATCGGGTTTCGCAACGAAATCAACAAATTTTATTTTTTCGATTTTTAAAAAAATAAATTTTAATGGAACATCGAGCAATTCATGTTATTATTTGGAACTTTAAAACATTGAATAATCATTTGAACACAATAAAACATGTACAGGAAGTGATAAAAAGTGCTAAAAAAGGTCGGCGGGCCGATCGGATTGCGTTGAGCAGGTGGAGGACGACGAGTGGCCGGTGAGCGATGGTCGCGTCTTCAAACCGAGCAAATCCTGCAAATTTTGGGAATTGAAACAAAGGAGATCGAGATATATCGCCTACGTATTCGAAAATCTCGTCATTATCGAGGCGGCTATCTACAGAGGACGCGATGGAGGAAGTCGACGCTGTCGGCGTGTTCTTCAGAAAAAAGTCGTCGTCATTATCGAGTTTTGTGGTCTCCGATTCGCATTTTTTAATTCTGCAAGAGAAAAATTGCCAAAATTGCCGGAAAACAGGGAAAACGCACAATTTCTCGAGTTTTTCAATTTCAGTCTGCGTATCTTTCAGTTTTTTCTTTGTACTCTCCTCGAATTTGTTGAGTTTCATCATTTGACCGGCGATTTCTTGCACTTTATGCTCGTATTTCAACCGTTGCTCCTTCCGCATCGCCGACTGCAAATTCACAAAAAAAAACTGAATAGTAATGGCCTAAAACCGACTTTTTTCGTCTCCATTCGCGAATGAAGTACTTTTTGAAACTTCTGGAACGCGAAAACCTTGCTGAGCCGTTTTTGAACGTCTGCCGCCAGGACGGCCTGATCGCCGAACAATTTCCGCACATTTTTCGGCAGATTTCCGTCGAGTTTGAGCACTTTTGTCGGAATTTTACACAGATGACAGAAATCGGACGAGGGCGCGAGACACGTGTCACAACAGACGTGCGAGCAGGCGGTGATGAAGAACGGCCGTTTTGTCGGCGAGCAGCCGCACTGATTGCACACAATGCACTCCATTTTTTGTGTTTTTTGGGAGCTGAAATCACAGGTTTGCCGAGTTTTGCCTGAAAACGGTGGAAAAAGGCGAATTGTTTTTGAAATTTTCAAGTTCTGGTCAGTTGAATACGGTAGATCTCAATTTCCGAGGTTTACCACACGCCATTTTGCGGACTTGTCGCAAACTTTGTTTTGCTGAAATTGTGATTTTCCTGCTTTCCGAAGCAAATTTTTTAGTTTCCCATTCGCTAATATTTTTAAAAATACGCGTGTTTATTGTAAAATTTATGTTTTCTGAAAAATAATAACAATAACATAGTTTTAAATATCAAATTTAAAAAAAAACAAAGTACGATGCTCCGGTGATGATGTCATTTGTTAGTAATTTATCGTAAATCTACACTTCCGCTTCCAGCCGAACTTTGAATTTCAGCCAGTTTTTCCTTGTTTTCCCGCTCTTTTATTGATTCTCCCCTCTCTTTCTCACTAAATTAACCGGTTACCTGGCCAACAAACCCAGAGAAGCCAGAAAATTGCGGGCGGCGCGCGAGAGAGAGTCCATAAACGGAAGAGACGCAGACCGGCAGCCTCCAGTAGCAGATATCGGCTTGTCGGCGGCGGCGGCGCGCGCGCTTTCTCAGTTCCTCCTCTCATTTCCTTCATTTTCTCACGTTCAGATGCCATTTTGAGCGAACTGCGGCGAAGAATAGCGAAAAATGGCGACTTCGGCGATTTTCATCCTCGATTTGAAGGGAAAAGTAAGGAAAAACCGAAATTTCGAGCTAATTTCACCTATTGCAGACGATAATCTCGCGAAACTACCGCGGAGACGTCGACATGACGGCGATCGATAAATTCATCAGCCTGTTGATGGAAAAAGAGGAGGAGGGCTCGGTGTGTCCGGTTCTGACGTACCAGGACACCAATTTCGTGTTCATCAAGCACACAAACATCTATTGTAACGAAAACGAGCCGGCGGCGGCCGAAAAATCGATAATTTGTGTGTTTCAGTGGTGTCTGCGTGCCGCTCGAACGTGAATGTCACCATGATTCTCTCGTTTCTCTACAAATGTGTCGAGGTCTTTTCCGAATACTTCAAAGACGTCGAGGAGGAGTCGATTCGCGACAATTTCGTGGTTATTTACGAGCTGCTCGATGAGATGATGGATTTCGGCTTTCCGCAGACCACCGAGAGCCGCATTTTGCAAGAGTTTGTCGATTTGCACTTGAATTCGGCTGAAAACCGGCGAAAATTGAAGGTACATCACGCAAGAGGGTCAGAAGCTCGTCTCGGCGCCGCGTCCCCCGATGGCGGTCACAAATGCGGTCTCGTGGCGCTCGGAGGGCATCAAGTACCGCAAAAACGAGGTTTTTCTCGACGTCGTCGAGTCGGTCAACATGCTGGTAGCCGTTGAAATTGGGCGAAATCGCAGTCTAATCGATATTTTTTAGGCGAGCGCCAATGGAACCGTCCTTCAGTCGGAAATCGTGGGATCGGTGAAAATGCGCGTCTATCTGACCGGCATGCCCGAACTGCGGCTCGGATTGAACGATAAAGTGTTGTTCGAGGGCAACGGACGTATGTTTTTTGGAGCCAGAGAGGTTCGGAGCATGCACAACCATGTTTTAGGGGGAAAGAGCAAGTCGGTGGAGCTGGAAGACGTGAAGTTCCATCAGTGCGTCCGACTGAGCCGATTCGACACCGACCGCACGATCTCGTTCATTCCGCCCGACGGCGCGTTCGAGCTGATGAGCTATCGGTGAGCAATGATCGAGTAAGAAGACGTGACGCCATCGCATCTTTCAGACTGACGACAGTGGTGAAGCCGTTGATCTGGATCGAGACGAGCATCGAACGACACAGTCACTCGCGCGTCTCGTTCATCATCAAGGCGAAGTCGCAGTTCAAACGACGCTCGACGGCCAACAACGTCGAGATCATCATTCCGGTGCCGTCGGACGCCGACTCGCCGAAATTCAAGACGAGCATCGGCTCGGTCAAGTACACGCCCGAGCAGAGCGCGTTTGTGTGGACGATCAAAAGTTTTCCGGGCGGCAAAGAGTACCTGCTCACCGCCCATCTCTCGCTGCCGTCGGTGATGAGCGAGGAGTCGGAGGGACGGCCGCCGATCAAGGTCAAGTTCGAGATTCCCTACTTTACCACGTCGGGAATTCAGGTGAGCGCCCCCTCTCGAGTACCTCCACCCACCCCGGTTTTTGCAGGTGCGCTATCTGAAAATCATCGAGAAAAGCGGCTACCAGGCGCTTCCGTGGGTCCGATACATCACGCAGAACGGCGAGTACGAGATGCGAATGAAGTGATCTGGCGAGTCGAAGCTCCCCGATGGCTCAACAATCGTTGGTTGCTGCTCGCCGAAGCCTCGCGCCTTCCTTCTTCTATTTTTAATCGGCCCACATGCACCAGCTGTGCTTGCTCGCAGAGAGCCCGAGGAGCCCCGAGCTCTTTTTTTTTGCTGCTCGTCTCCATTCGGATGACCTCATGCTCCCCTTTGCTCCCCCCGGCTCCCTCCTTTACAACTCTTTTCACCGCTTTCCTCTCTCCCTCTCTTATGTAATTTTATCCGAATTCCTCCCTTTTCCATACCTATTATCGAATATTTATCTCTTTTTTTTGTGCTCGCACAATTTATTTATTTATTTTCTTCCCGATTTTCAGCATAATATTTGATGTTTTAACACGTGTTTTGTTAAAAGATCCTCAAAATCTGTTCCCCGTCGGCACACTTCCCTCTCGAAAAAATAAATTATTATTATCTCCTAACCCTTATTAAAAACTTTGAGCTTGAACATTTCAGGTCCGAAATTCCAACCTGAAAATGACTATTTTATGTTTTTTTTTGCCCGGAAAATTCAAATTTTCGTCCACTCAACCTGATCGCAGATGCTTCGAATCGCGAAATTTTCAATTTCGTGCCGAAATTTTGCAAAATCGGCCATTTTGCGACAAATCGCGTACACTGAAGACGAATTGCGCCCGTCGGGGCGTCTCCTGGATCGAATTGTCGACGATTTGAAAGTGAAAACCGAGAAAATTGAAGGAAGCGCCTAAAAACGCGGATTTTGCAGAAAAACGGAACGACAGTCGTCATTCCGAGTCGTGATTCGTATGCGCGCGAGCAATCGGTCAAAGTTTTCGAAAAACTCGTGGAAAACGGTAAATTTAGACCGGAAAAACGCCGAAAATTGGTGGAAAATTCGTCGAAAAATGAAATGTGTGCAAACACGCTGACGCGCAAATACACACTTTGAGTTCTACCGTAATCCCCCGGAAAAACATTTTTCACGATTTTCCCCACCCAATTTTCCATCGTTGTACACAGAAAACGGCGATTTTTTTCTGACGAAACACACACACAGGCGTCAAAGCGGAATTCCTCATCGACGCCAACGTCAAAAATGCGTCGCTGTTCCGATCGGTCGTCGCGCAGCCGGCGCACTCTCTCCAGGTAACACGCTCTCTTTCTCTCTCTCTTGTCGGTTATACTGTAATATAGCGAAAAAAACGGGAGAGAGAGATAAGAAGGTGTGACTGTGTCGGGGGGCGAGGAGGAGGAGAAGGAAAGCGGCGCAAATTTGCAGGTAGTGGAGACACTCGTCAACGTCGCCTATCTCACCTTCGAGGATGCGATTCGTCTTCTCGCTCTGTGGGTTTTTCGGGATGAAATAGGCCAAAATAGGGTTTTTAAACCGTGAAAATCAGTTTTTCGAGGCCAAATACCCCTTAGAAACGGTCAGTTTTCGAATTCGCGCCGAATTAATCGTCAAAACAGTGTTTCGAAACGACTTTCCTCGAAATAGGCCAAAATAGGCGTTTTATACCGTGAAAATCAGTTTTTTGAGGCAAAAAACCCCTGGGCACGCTTAATTTTCGAATTCGTGCCGAATTTGTCATCAAAACAGTGTTTCGAAACGATTTTCCTCGAAGTAGGCCGAAAAAGGGTTTTTAGACTGTGAAACTCAGTTTTGCGGGCCCAAAAACCCCTAGAACCGCTCGATTTTCGACTTCGCGCCGAATTTATCATCAAAACAGTGTTTCGAAGCGATTTTCCTTGGAAAGGCTAAAATATGGTATTTAGACCGTGAAAATCAGTTTTTTGAGGCCAAAACCCCCTAGAAATGCTTCATTTTTGAATTCGCGCCGATTTTCCTCGAAATTTGAGCTTTCAGATTCCCGGAAGAGCTGCTGCGACACGGCGCCACGGCCATCGCGGCGAACATCGATTCGCTGGCCGCGTGCGGGATTTCTAGTCCACGCGCGGTTTCCTCGGCCATCAAACGATGCCCGGCCCTTCTGTTCGCCCGCGCGCCGCACGAAATGGAGCGGTTGGCGCACGAAATCGGCGGATTCTTCTCGCGGCGACAAGTTAGTCCCCCCCTTCCGGGGTTTTCCTAGGCCACCGCTGGGTTTTCTAGGCCGCCCGTCTGATTCCGAGATGTCCGCAAATACTGCTGAAGCCGATCGAGGAGATCGAGGAGAAGTACGAGTACATGTTCTATCAGGTACCTTGAATTTTGAAAATAAACAACGCGCGCGGTGCCGTCATTTCGAAGCGTCGTAGTGAGACAAATTGGGGAAGTACACGGTGAGAAAGTGCGCTCTATTGAGAATTCAGGCGATATGGACAGAAATTGGGGGAGTTTCAACGATGCTCCGTTTGTATTTGTACGGGTCAGCAAACGCGCTCCATTGGACACACACCGCACGTGTACCGATTGAAACGAATGGTACCGTAACCCCTAAGGGTCTTCCTTTCGAAATGCAAATGCGCTCTATTGATAATTTGGGCCCAATGAACAGAAATCGGGGGAATTTCAACGATGCTCCGTTTGTCTCATATTTCAAGCAATCGCGCACTGTTTAGCCCCCTCCCCGCGTAAATCGACACCTCTATCGTTTCGACGAGATTCTCTATGGAGCGCACTTGCATCATTTCCAGATGGGCGTCGAGTCGGAAGACGTCGCCGAGTGTGTCGCGTGGATCGACGATTTGTCCCTGGACGACCTGGTCGATCGTCACAAATTTCTGTTGGCCACCGGAAAATACACGACGCCCGACGCGAAACGGCCGCAAATCCGGTTCGAAAATCCGAAATTCGTCCGGATTATCGATTCGAGTGACGAGGATTTCGCAACCAATGTAAGTACAGTAACCCGATTCGAACCCCCTTCTATTCGAGTTTTTTGCAGGTCGCCCGTGTTTCCATGGAGGAGTGGAACGTCTACAAGGCTCTCAGGGTTAAACAGACGATCAATGAGCACAAGGTGGGCTTTTTGGGGTTTTTCCAAAAAAAAAATTTTAAATCAGAAATTTAAGAAAACAAAAAAAATATATTTTTTTTTAATGGATCTATTCAGTGTCAATTTTTTGTGATTTTTTTTGTTTTTTAAACCTATTCAGCGGCGTCGAAAAAAGGGGTAAATTACAGAAAATTAGGGCCGCCGCGGAATTTTTTCCGGCCCCGAAACCGTAACCCACCGTAACTCCGCGGCGAGACCCGCGTTGGAAATGCTCCATGTGCCTTTAATTTTTCATTGATTTTCAATTTTTTAATAAGTTTTTCTTCTTTTTTTTTACCTTTTCGAGTACTTTTTTTTGCCAGAATTATTTGTAACAACATCACTGACACATTAAAAATAGAGGCTATTCAAAATACTACCGTTCACTTACATATTTTCGTCGTTTTCGTCAAAAGCTCAGTAATTTCCGTGTTTCTACTAATTTTTTCACATTCGCCGCTGCAAACGAGTGTTTTCTCGATCGTCGGACATTGTTACTTCGACATTCGTCATATTTCATCATTTTCCTGCTTGTTTCCACTCATGACACCCATTTTTCCAGATTTGGACGATGAACAGCAATATTAGCGACGAGAATGTACAAATCGACGAGGAAGGCGATAGAGTGGTGTCGAAAAGGGACAGAAATGGTCGTGAAGTGAGTGCACTCGTTTTTCGAGCGATAATCTCGTTGTGCACCGCTTCCGTGATCGTGGCTGAGAAGCACAGTTGTCTCGAGGCTCAATGTAACGAAACGGGAGCCAAGCATTTCTGGAGGCGAACTCTGCTATTCGCCCAGAATCCGCAACATTTTCAAAGCAAGAACGGATCATTTTGAAGAAATCAACCGGAGTTTTTCGAAAAAAAAGGAATCTTTTATTTTCATGATTAGTTTCGTTTAAAATGAGAATAAAAATAGTTAAACCAATGCGTTCTTTTTCCTTCTCGTAGCTGTCGCTCGCCGTTCTGTCCCTTTTCGACACCACTCTATCGCCTTCCTCGACGATTTGTACATTCTCGTCGCTAATATTGCTGTTCATCGTCCAAATCTGGAAAAATGGGTGTCATGAGTGGAAACAAGCAGGAAAATGATGAAATATGACGAATGTCGAAGTAACAATGTCCGACGATCGAGAAAACACTCGTTTGCATCGGCGAATGTGAAAAAATTAGTAGAAACACGGAAATTACTGAGCTTTTGACGAAAACGACGAAAATATGTAAGTGAACGGTAGTATTTTGAATAGCCTCTATTTTTAATGTGTCAGTGATGTTGTTACAAATAATTCTGGCAAAAAAAAGTACTCGAAAAGGTAAAAAAAAGAAGAAAAACTTATTAAAAAAATTGAAAATCAATGAAAAATTAAAGGTACATGGAGCATTTCCAACGCGGGTCTCGCCGCGGAGTTACGGTGGGTTACGGTTTCGGGGCCGGAAAAAATTCCGCGGCGGCCCTAATTTTCTGTAATTTACCCCTTTTTTCGACACCGCTGAATAGGTTTAAAAAACAAAAAAAATCACAAGAAATTGACACTGAATAGATCCATAAATCAAAAATTAAAAATTGAAAAAAAAAACAAAAAAACAATTTTTGTCAATTTTTGTATTCTTTTCCTTAAAAATATGGTTATTTTCACACTTTTTCAAAAAAAAAGTTTACTATTTTTACAACACGAAAATTATTTTTTTGTTGAAATTAAAATTAACTTTTCCATAATGTGTCGTTTCGCAATTTTTCAAAAAAAAATATTTCTTAAATTTTTGAAAATTTTTTTTTCTCAAAAATTATTTTCTGAAAATCAGTAATTTTTTGTTTTTCATAAAAAAAAATTTTTTAATTTTCAACTGTTTTCCAAAAAAAAATTATTTTTTAAATTATTTTCCAATTATATTTAAAAATCAATAGCTTTTAGTTTTTATTTAAAAATTTGTAATTTTTTTTTTTTGGTTTTTTAAAAATTTTATTCATATTTTATCTTGAAAATTAAATTTTTAAAAAATCATTAACTTTTTTTTTCATTTTCAAAAAATTTTTCTTAAAAATATATTTTTTTGCAATTTTTTCTCCACACAACCACCCATATCACTGCAAAGTTTTCCATTAAAATTTTTTTTTTTGGAATTTTTAAAAATTTTTGACTTGCTCAGGATCGAAAATTCGAGCGAGTGAAGCCGTCGAAACGGAAGGCCTACGAGCGCCGTCACAAAGAGCGACAGGAGCTCGCCGAGCACATTTTCGACGTCTCCAGCGACAGATGACGTCGGCGTCGTTGCGCTTCGGACGTCTTCTTTTCACATTTCATTGATTTGTTGTTGAATTTATTGAATTTGTTAAAATTTAAAATTTAGCTTTTTTTCTGAGCATTCCAGGTTGAATCCTGATTTTTTTCTTTTTTTTTCGCTCTATTTTTTTGTAATTTTTCTCTCAAATTTTCCAGATTTTTTTTTGGGAATTTTTGAAAAAAATTCCCGAACCGACCCGAAAACGATGAAATAGACACTTTGGCTGGTGAGTTTTAATATTTGAAAAAAATTTTTTTTTGAAGCTCATAATGTTTTTTGTTCCAGAAAATGTTCTCGTACACCGACGAATTGGCCAATTTCGCCGGCGGCAGCAATTGGATCGAATTCATGAATCATCACGGTTATTTGGTGAGTTAGGCCGTACCAATTGAAATGGCACACGTGGCCTAGAAAACCCCCGGACGGATTTGGGAAAGTTAGGCCACCAGTTCGAAATTTCACGTGTGTGGCCTAGAAACTCCCCGAGAAACGAGAAAACTAGGCCATATCGAAAAGGCGGGGAAACTGAACTTTTGAAAATGTCGACATCCGCCGATGGCCTAGAGTTCGAAAAACTGGGAAAGTTAGGCCATCAGTTCAAATTTCACATTTGATGCCTAGAAAACTCCTCAAAAACGTGGAAAAACTAGGCCATCGGGAAGAAGTGAACGCTGTGTAGTTTCGAGTTTCCACATTTCCCAAATGACTCAGAATTCGACAATTTTGGTGGCCTAGAAACTCCCCGAGAAATGAGAAAACTAGGCCATATCAAAATGGCGTGAAAACTGAACTTTTGAAAATGTCGACATCCGCCGATGGCCTAGATTCCGAAGAAATGGGGAAAGTTAGGCCACCCCGCGCGTTCGTGCCACGTGTGGCCTAGAAAAACGCGGAAAAACTAGGCCACATTGGGAAGAACTGCAAACTAAATTTTGAATTTCCATCGCACACACACGGCTCAGATTCCACAACATTTTGGAAAAGTTAGGCCACCGTTCCCAAAAGTGGGGCCCACGGCCTAGAATCCGACGAATTGGGGAGGTTAGGCCATGACCAGTTTTTCTTGAAATTGTGTGTGTTTTGTATGAATAGAAACTGCGGGGAAAAAGTGGAACTTTTCGGTCGGTGGTTCTCGCCTAATTCTCATTCTTCTTCTTCCTATGTCCCTTTTCGCACGTCTTCTTTTTCCTCTTTTTTCCTTTTTTCGCCCTTTTCTTTGCCTCCTCTCGTCGTCGTCGTCGTTTTTGGGGAAGGGGGGTCGACACTCTCGAAAGAGCGAGAGAGAGGGAAAGAAACATGGGAGGGCCTTTCGGAGAGTGCTCCTGAGAGCCCCCGCGCAAAAAAAGAGCACAAAAAGGGCGGCCCCCGGCGGCGGAGCCACAAACGCCATCTCCTCCGAACAGAGGAGCCAGTGAGGGTCCCTTCTCGGCTCTTTTTGAGGAAAGTTGGGCTCCGCGAGCTCCACGAGACGACGGGGGCGGGACTACATATAATTACACGTTTTCAATGTTGATTTACGGTTGGAAACCCTCTAATTTTGTAAGTTCGCGCGCGAACACACGAACGTCTTCTTGTTTGTTTCTGACTATAAGATTCTTGGTGCCGTTTCACGTGCCATGTCATGCCACGTCACACAATCCTTCTATCGCGTTTTGCCTAATCGAATCGAAAAACCGGGGGGATGGTTGTTGGCGAAGCAATGAAATGCATATGTTAAAAATGTATGGGAAAATTTGGGCTGTGTGTTTCCCCTTTTTCGGCCTCATTTTCCCGTTTTTGTTCCCCCCCCCTTTCCACCGCTCTCGATTTTCCCGTTTTTTGCGGATTCTAGGCCACCGAACGCATTTCTCGATGGTGGCCTAGGGAGCCAGATGTGTGGATTCTAGGCCACACACACTTTCCGCCCCTGGAAGAAGTTTCGCATCTGTGGTTTCTAGGCCGCCCATCCAAACTCTCTGCGGTGGCCTAGAAGCGAAATTGTCGGATTCTAGGCCATACACTCTCCAACTAGGTTTTCGAGCGTGGAAGAAGTTTCCGAGTGTGCGAATCCTAGGCCACCAACAATATCGCTTTAGGATGGCCTAGAAATGATTTTCGCCGACTCTAGGCCACCAATCCCATTTCCCTTTCGTGGCCTAGAAACCAGATTTGAGAATCCTAGGCCACACACACACACACACTCTCCGCCCCCTGGAAGAAGTTTCGCGTGTGTGGATTCTCGGCCACATCTCTCCCCCACCAGGTTTTCTCACCTGGAAGAGGTTTCCGAGTCTGTGCGGTTTCTACTCTATATCGATCGATAGTGAGCGGCCGGGAGACAAAAAAAGGCATTAAAAAACGAAGAAACGGTGGTGCCCCCCATTCCTTCCTGGGGAGGCGAATCTGCGTGTTGAACGTCGTTTTTATCGTCCCCCCCCCCCCCCCCCCCCCCCCTCCTTCCCGCTCCGCTCCGCGTTTTGCGATTTTTATGAGTATTCGCCCATTTTTCTCCTTCTCCTTCTTCTTCTTCTTTCTCGGCGATTCCGACTTCCTTTTATTCTTCCTCCCTCTCGACCACCACCACCTTTTTCCCCATTTCGGTCTCTTTTTTTTCTATCACCATTGATAAGAAGAAGAATGAGAGAGAGAGAGCGAAATTGGTGGTGGCCGAACTTTTTCTAGGCCATGGCCTAGGCTTTCTGACGTTTTGGCGCTGGCCTGGCGGTTTCAACGATGCTCCGTTTGTATTTGTACGGGTGTGGTGGGCCAAAAGTGCAACCCCACGGCAAATGCGCTCTATTGCACACCAGGGATGCATGGAATTCCATTTCCATCTTCCATTTCCATGGAACATGAGTTTTTTTCCGTTCCATTTCCATTTCCATTTCCATTTAAAAAAGAAAAAACATATATTTCCATTTCCATGTTCCATGGAACTAAGAAAAATTTCCATTTCCAGTTCCATTTCCATGAAATTTTTTGTTGTATTACTGGAAACGCATCGAGACGAATTCCTCGGCAAATTCGAGGAATAACGAAGAAATCTTGATTCGTATCGAAACTTTTGAGGAATTCCTCGTTTTTCCTCGAGGAATCTCGATGATATCGGTGCCAGAGTTGAGCGGAATTCCATTTCCATCTTCCATTTCCATCTTCCATGGGTTTTTAGCCCCTCCATTTCCATTTCCATTTCCATGGAGTAATTTAAATTTTTATTTTTCCATTTCCATTTCCATGGAGAAAAAAATAAAACTTATTTCCATTTCCATCTTCCATGGAGTGAAAAATAGTTTCCATTTCCATTTCCATCTTCCAGATTTTGAAATTTTCTATTCCATGCAACCCTGTTGCACACCACGTACCGGTTGAAACGAGTGTTACCGTACGCCCCACAGGTGTAGATTTACGCGATCGGGCCCAACTTGTCAGTAGAGCGCACTTGATCATCCTACCCTGTTACCGGCGTTTTCGGCGAGAGGTGGAACGTGACCGTGACCTAGTTACGTGGCGCGTCACCGCTCTTCCCGCGCTGTGTGACTTTCGAACAGTTGTGTCCTCTGTTTCAGCAGCAACAACAACAACCAGAAGCCCACGATTCACTTCTCGTCATGGGCACAACGACGCCGCCGCCACCACCACCGCCGACTTCTTCTTCCTCATCGTCGTCAACGTCGTCATCGTCAGCGCCTTCTGGAGCGCCACAGCGACAGTCGGAAGACGTCCATCGTCATCTACTTCATCAGCAACACCAACAACAACATCATCAGCAGCAGCAAGAGCAGATGTGCGTCGAGGACACACGAACCGTCCGACAGGCGCTGATGGAGGAGATGAAGCGCGCGCAGCAGAAGAACGCCACGTCATCTGCTTCTGGAGGACGCGTCAACTTCGCCGCCGCGACGAACGGAATGGCGATGATGGTGAAGACGTCGCCGACGTCGCCGCCAATGGCACACTTCTCGCCGGGCATGCTCGATGTTGGTGAGTGACGCCACACAGCAAACGCGCTCTATTGCACACAGCGCCCATGTACCGCTTGAAACGAATGATACCGTAACCCCCCACCGGGGTCTCGCAGCGCTCTTTCCTTTTCCTTTCGAAATGACGAGCTTGATGTGTGTCGATTTACGGGGGCGGGAAGCTAAACAGTACACGGTTGTATGAAAAAAAACAAAAAGAAAAACGGAGCATAGGAAATTGGGGGAAGTTTCAACGATGCTCCGCTTCTTTTTGTTTTGTTTCATACAATCGCGCGTTGTTCAGCTCCCCTCCCCCCGTAAATCGACACACATCTAGTTTCTCATTTCAAAATGAATAAAGAGCGCTGCGAGACCCCGATGGGGACTACGGTATCACTCGTTTCAATCGGTGCAGGGGGATGTGCAATAGAGCGCGTTTGAGCCATCCAGGGTTACGGTACATACAATAGAGCGCACTTGATCACCCCCAAGATCCAAGAGCAAAAGCGCCCCCCCCCCCCTCCCGCTATTTTGCGCGCGCAAGTATCTTCCTTTTATATGGTGAGGAGAGTAGTGGATGTGAAGAAGAAGAAGAGAAGTTTGTGTTTCTTTCTGGCTCCCTCCCCCCTCTTGCGCCCATTTTCAGTGGCCGCCTCGCGTGCGAGCGCGCGCGCGCGCCGGGTGGCACCGAAAGGCGAGAGAGTGTGTGAAACGAGGAGACGCAGACACGACGACGAGAACGCTCGGTGGGGTGGGCTGGAAATGGGAGAAAAAGGAATGGGGGGAGAGAGAGAGAGAGAGCGAAACGTTTCTTTCTCTGCTCTTCTGTCTCACCCCCTTTCGTTTTTTTTTCCAATTTCCCTTTCGCCCCCCTTTCCTCCCGTTTTCTCGCCGCCGTGCGACGTTCTTCCGTTCTTCTTTCTCGCTTCTTGCCCATTTTTGTGAGCGCCCCGAATCTTCCTTTTCTGTCGAAATTGTCGAAACAAACTTTGTGTCTCTCTTTTTTAAGACTGCACCGGACTCTCGGCGCTCTCCGTCGTCGGCTCAATGATGAAGGAGAGCCAAGGAGGAGGTGGCGGTGGAGGCGCTTGCGATGTTGGAGCGGTCGTCGGCGGCGGCGGACTCAACGGGTTCGGCGATTTCGACTACATGAACATGATGCAGCCGCTTCATTTGGGTAAGCGCGGGAATGGGCCACACCGAATATTCAGGAATTTTTTGGCGTTTGGATGTCCGCAACCACCGCGAAACGTTGTTTCTTGGTATTTCCGAGCTAGTAACCTATGGAAATGTAGAGCCCGACGCCCTCTACACAATGACGTTGAGATTTCAAACTTTTATCGAGTACAAACAGAGTTAGATGCTTTTTTGGCTTCTAACTTTGTGTGTACTTGATAAAAGTTTGAAAACTCAACGTCATTGTGTAGAGGACGTCGAGATCTACATTTTCCATAGTTTACTATCTCGGAAATACCAAGAAACAAGGGAGATAGGAAAGTACTGTTGCCGTGACTCATTGAGCGAAACTCTTTGTGATCGCCGCGTTTTTCTGAGGAAAAATTGAATGAAAATGTTGAGGAGCTGCTTTAAAATCAATATTTCAAGTTCTTCCGTCGAAAAATGAAGGAAAACGGGTGAAAATAGATGAAAAATTTGGGGCAGGAAAATTTGGCTTCCGTTCAACGGAGCGCGTTTAAAACATGAATCACGAGGCGTCCGGCTGTTTTCTGACGTAATTTTATCTCGGAAACCAGAAGAGCTACCCGAAAGTTGTCAACTGGAAAGTTGTAGAGCACAAAAAGAGCCACAAGTTTGCAGTTGACAACTGTTTGATAGCTCTTTTGGTTCTCGAAAAAAAACGAGGAAAAAGCTAGGCCACCTTTCACTCGTTCCTTCTGTTTCCAGCCATCGGCCGCCACTCGTCGCACGGATCCGATGCGCAAATGTCGACGAACGGCAACAGTCCGGCGGGACCGATTCGCCACGCGAAACGATCGCGATCGTCGCATCTCGACGGCTACATGAAGTGTCAATACTGTCCGCGAAAGGTGCCCAATGATCATGAGGTACGGTCACTCACCAGTCACATGTCACGTGACACACTGTGCATGGTATTGCAGCTCGACGTGCACATGGCCGAGTGTCGAATCATTCGTGCGCACGAGTGCGAGCACTGCGGAAAACGGTTCAAAGCGCGCGGCGGCCTTCAGCAACACATGCGCATCCACAACAACGAGCGCGCCTACACGTGCACCTACTGCGACAAACGATTCACGCAGAAGAGCCATCTCGATCAGCACGAACGCATTCACACTGGTCAGTTGCCCAATTTTTAACTTTTGGGCCGATAAAAACGGAAAAATGCGAAAAATTGCGATATTTCCAATAATTTCGCATTTTTTCTACCTAATTGCGTAGATTTTCAAACAGAAATCCAAAAAATTGACGCTAAAACTGTCGAAAAATCCAAAAATTGCAAGTTTTTTCGAATTTCCCGGGCTAAAAACAAAATTCGTGGCGAGACCCGCGCGCCGAAAAAAGTCTATGCGCCTTTCAAATTTTCGAATTTTTTGACGTTTTTTGAGCAAATTGGCCGAAAACTTTCCCATTTTTGAGATATTTCTGTCATTTCAGGCTCCAAACCGTTTCTGTGCTCGTACTGCGGTCGCGCTTTCCGCCAGGCCTCTCAAAAAGCGGGCCATCAGGCGACACATCGTGGCGGCGGCGGTGGAGGCGTTCAGCAGAAGATGACGTCGTCTGGCTCGTCGGCCTCCTCGACGTCTTCCTCCTCGACAACGACGTCTTCTTCTTCTTCGTCGTCGTCGTCGGCGTCGTCGACAGCGGCGGCGGCGACGCGCGCCCTGCTCAAAGAGAACCATCTGCATCCGACGCCGCCGACGCCGTCGCCCGAGCAACAACAACAACAACAACACCATCAGCATCAGCTGCAACAGATGGCGGCCGCGGCGGCGATGATGCACCATCAGCACGAGCTCTCGTCGCTGCTCGGGCTCGGCAGCCCGCAGCAGGATTTCGATCCGCACCTTCAGCAGCAGCAACAACAGCAACAACATCATCACCATCCGTCGCAATTCCAGTCGACGGCCGAGGCGGCCGCCAACGGAATGCGTATGCTCAACCACATTGCCTCCTAAACCTTTTTTCCGCCGCTTTTTTGGTCCCAAAACGCCGCTTTTCCGCTTGTGGCCTAACAATTCACCGCCGTGGCCTAGAAACACTAACCCGCGCAAAAGTTCGGCCACCGCCAATTTTCGCCCGTTTTTCGACTGCTGGCAGTCAAAAAATCGTCCCACCACCGACCTATCCACCTTCCTGTCATCAAACAATTTTCACGCGCTAGTCTAGTTTTTGCATCCCGCCCGTCCTGAATCGATTCTAAATTTTCCCGCCCCGTCCCACTTCTCACCCAGTGTTTCCCCCCTCAATTTTTCTGTGCTTCTTTCTTTTTTCTCTCTCGGTCAAACCAACTCATTTACCCAAACATTTTCCTTGTTTTTTTTGCTAATTTCGTTCGGCTTCCCCCCCACTTTTTTCGGTGAAATTTTTTTTTCGCGTTAAACGTTCGTTTTCTGAAACACACAAATAAATAAATGATTTCCAAGAAAAATAAATAAGGAGGAGAAGGAGGAGAAGAGCAAAATTACATTGTGTTATGGCTCCGGGGAGAAAAAAATAAATGGAAAAGCGAAAGAGAGAAAGCTACAGTGAACCAAAGGGGGGACCATCACAGATTGCCGACGCGATTTTTAAGCGAATTCCTGTTATGCATAGAGAGGAAGTGGGAAAAATCAGAAGAAAACAACAACCGAGTAGAAGGATTATTATATTGGTGTGGAAATGGGAGAGAAAGAGAGCTAGAGTTCAAGAGTGCGAAATGATCATCCAGCTGACGATGAAGTAGAACAGAAACACCGGATAGATGACGAGCAGGCGCTTCTTGTCCGGTTGACAGCCGGCGAGGAATCCCATTGAGGCTGCAAAATGAATCAAGATTGTGGTTCGTATTGCAAACGCGCCCCGCTGCACTCAGTACGTTTCTTAGTTTTCAGCGGGCGGGTCGAAAAATGCGAAAAATTGGGGGTTTTCCGAATTTTTTCATTGAAAACGTACCACGCAGCATGCCGTGCGCGTCGAAAAAAGTCCATGCGCTTTTAAATTTTCATTGAAATTAACTGAAATTTAAAGGCGCATGGATTGCTTAGCTGCATGGGTCTCGCCGTGCAATTTTTCGCATAGATTTTAAAGAAGAAACCCAAAAAATTGGCGCTGCCGTCAAAAATTGTCGAAAAATCCAAAAATTTGCAAGTTTTTCGAACTTCCACCGGTACAAAAAAACTTCGCGGCGAGACCCACGCGTCGATAAATATCTATGCGCCTTTAAATTTTTATTAAATTTAACTGAAATTCGGGGTAGAAAAAATCGGAAATCGGTTGAAAAGCGAGAAAAAACTCACCATAGGTGGACCAGACGAATCCGACGGAGGTGATGAGGAGACGGAGCCAGAAGGCGATGCCGTGCAAGAACAGCGAGCACAGGACGGCGGCGGCGAACGGCGGAAGGAGGCAGTAGCCGATGACGCACAACGATTGGAAGAACGAGCTGAAAACATTTCAAATTTTGAATAGAGAGAGAGAGAAGAAAGAAACGAACATGTTGCCGCCGAGCAGTTTGATGTTGGCGGTGACGACGACGGAGCCGAAGAAGGTGATCGAGAAGACTTGCGTGAACTGCGGCGCCGACTCGCTTCCTCCGTTGTACTGGAGAAGCCTGAAAGAGTACGAAAGATAGACTTGAAAGGTTTAGCGTGGGAGAAAACGAAAACGAACAGTGACAGTCCGACACAGATGAAGAGCGGTCCCCAGAGATCCCAGTCGCGGAGCAATTGCTGTTTGTCGCCGTGCGGCAGAATGACGTGGCTGAATTTGGCGCCGACCGTGATGACGTCGCGCTTCTGAAGGCAGCAAATGTTGACTGAAAATGAGCACACAAGCACGTACCACAGTGTCCCAGACGGGCTCCTCGAGCGTGTCGAACTCGGTGTCGAGATCGACGTCCTGCATCGGACCGCGTCGCGTCGACGTCGAGCTCTTCGGAGCGCTCATTCCGGCGATGTTGCCGCTCAAATTAGCCGTCTGCTCGGCGGACATCTCTCTTTCCAGCTGAAAACCGGGGAAAATAACGCAATTTTCACGGATTTCACCTTTAGCGATGTGTTAGTGGCGAAAACTTGCAATTTTGACTTCGAGGCGCCCATTTTCGAGTTTCGCGACAGTCAGAAATGAATTTCTCATCGAAAAATGTGCGGAAAAGGCGCTTCTCTTGTCCCCCCCCCCCCCCCCCCCCCCGCTCATTCTTCTCGGAGCTGACTCACCATGTCAATGTCGACGGAGGCGTTGCCGAACGAATTCATGTCTTCCTGTTGGAGAGGTCGATGAATTTCCGGAAACGAGATAATTTTCGCGTCTGAAACCGGGTTCATTGTGCGCAAAAAATGGCGAGAATTGTGCGCGCGCAAAAGCGATGGAAATAATCGATTTTCGACGTGGAAAAGCCGGAAAAATGATGTGGAAAATAAAAAGCGCGCGAGTACGACGCTCCGAAATAACGCGCGCGAAAATCGTGTTTTTGAACTTTTCGACCTTGTTTTCAGTGATTTTCAGCGATTTTCAGTGATTTTCAGCCGAATTCACCTGAAAAATCATGTTTTTCGAGTCGACCGGCACTAACAGACAGGCGAGATCACAAATTTCCCACAATCGACTGAGCATCAAGGTATTTTCAGCCAACTTTCAACCAAAACTACCCACTTTTCAGACCGGAATCAAACATGAGCCCACAGAAATCCCCGGCTATCTGCAATTGTATCAAGTCCCGCCCGGCGACGACATCACTATCCAAGAGTTCGACGAGATCGCCATGGAACGACTGAAACTGCTGAAGACGTTCGAGAACTGCAAAGATAGCCATCCGGTGGCGAGCGAGGAGTTCAAGAACAAGTTGCGGAAGGCGTGCGAAGACGTGAAACTCATTTGTGAGCCTGGAAGATAATGAAATTCACTGAAATGGTTGAATTTTCAGTGTTTCCCGACCACAAGCCGTTGAATCAGGAGGAGGTGGCCGAAATGTGGCGTCGCGATCTGATCGGTCACTTCATTTTGCGGCTCGCCTTCTGCAGAACGCCCGAGAATCAGAAATGGCTCACTGGAATCGAGGCGGATCTGCTCCGGCACCGGCTCCGGCTCGAACGCGAGATCGTCGTCGATTCGGCACTCGGCGCCACCCAAATCGAGATTCACAAGCTCTCGAAAGCCGAGATCACGACGATGGCGAGCCAATTGTCGCGCTCCTGCCAAATCTCCACCGAACTGGACGTGATGCAACGCACATTCTACCGCTGTCGCTTTCAGGACGCCATCGAGCTGGTCCGCCGCGGAGGGATCCATCAGAAGCACGGCTACGCGTTCTTCGCGTTCGAGGACCTCGTCACGATTCTTGTGACCAAGATGCGGACGGCGATGAGTGCGGCGATGGCGCGCGCGTTCAAGCACCTCGCGCTGCTCGAAGAGGAGGGACGTCTTCTGCCGCGCTTCGCGCTTCTCACCAACAACACCCATCAGGGCAAAGAGTACACCGGCGAGCCGACGGACGGACAGATCGTCATCACGCGTCACATGATCGACAAACTCTACCAGCGATCGTTCCCGATGTGTATGAAGCAGATGCACGACCACTTGCGGCTCAACCATCATCTGAAGTACGGCGCACGTCGTCAATACGGCCTCTTTCTCAAGGGCATCGGACTGTCGTTGGACGAGGCGGTGGCGATGATGCGCGACGAGTTCACGAAGAAGATGCCGTCGGACAAGTTCGAGAAGGAGTACGGCTACAACATTCGCTACATGTACGGCAAAGAGGGCCGCCGTGTGCCGCAGAAGGCGATGAGCTGCGCGACGATCATTCTGAACAACACGCCGTCGGCCGTCGACTGTCACGGATGTCCGTTCCGGCACTGCGACAAACAGGTGCTCCGGCAGCGGCTCGGCAAGGAAAAAGTGCTCGGCAAAGAGCAAATCGACAAGATCGTCGAGCTCTCCGACACGCATCAGTACGACAAAGCGTGCACGCGCTTCTTCGAGTTCACCCACAAACTGCAAGAGGGCGAACTCGGACAGCTCATCACACACCCGAACGCCTTCTACGAAGAGTCGCAGAAGATTATCGGCGCGCGAATCGCCGCGAAAACGCAGTCGCAATCGCTGGCGGTGGCGCAGCCGAAAGAGGAGAAAATGGACACCGACTAACACTTTTTCTTTGCTCAATAAAGTTTGTACCATGCTGAGATGTAGTTTGCTCAATTTTGCCCTCTATTGGTCCGTCCAATCATTACTTTTTCGCCCCATTCCTCATTCGCACGCTCTCTCGCCGCGAGAGACGCAGAGAAACGTGGCCGTCGCGGTGGAGCGCACTTGCATTTCGCTCTTGCCGCACGCGCGCACCCTCCTCGCCGCGCACACTCTCTCGCCGCCGTCTCTCGTCGTCTCGCACTCTCTCGCCCCCACCCCCACCCGTATTTCTCGTCACCCCCTTTAATTTCTCGCCCCCCCCCCCCCCCCCCAATTTCTTGCCGATTTCGAGCGTTTCCAGCCCGAATCGCGCCGTTTCGACGCCGCCATCGGTCTCGCCGACGTCGATTTGGGTCCCGCGGCGATCGCGCGCGCGACTTTTGAAAATCGTCGATCCTGACCCCTAGGATCGCGGGGAATGAATGCATTTTCAGATACGGTACACTTTTGAGTGTTGCGCGATGTATTGGATGGTTTTTTGGGCGGAATTTCGGGAAAAATGAGGGATAGTGGGAAAAATGTGTGGATTTTTTGGAAAAGAAAATTTTTTCGTGAAAAAAATTGATCCAGATCCTGGATTTTAGGAAAGCGATGAAAAAACGAGTATTTGAGAGGGAAATTCAAATCTTTCGCTTCGAGACCCAAATTCCCTCATTTTCCCTTGGAATGGCGCGAATTCCTATGAAATAACCTGTTTTAGGCCCCCCAGAAACCCATTGATTTCCCTATTTTCGCCTTGAGAAGACATTTGAATCTTTTCGTGGCGGGACCCAAATCGCCTTTATTTTTTCCTCACTATCATTGTTTTTTTTTTTGGTTGTTTTCCCTCTTCCGATCTCCCGGGTGGTCTTTTCTATTTTCCTATTTTCCTCTGCGTTTCTCTTTTCTCTGCGTCTCTCTCTCTCGCCCGGTTTTCCCTTTTCTTTTCTTCGTTTTTGCGACGAATTTTGGGTTTTTTGGGCGTTTTCAGTGGTCTGAACGGCTGAAAATTTGAAATTTTCGTTGTTGCCTCGTTTTTCAACGCAATTTGCTCTCGATTTGCCAGGGAGATGCGCGCGAAACGTGCAGAATCGACAGCGGAGAAGGAGACGTCGTCGGCGGCGGCGGCGGCCACCCTGGAGGCGTACTCGATCGAGACGGAGTCGTCGTCCGACGACGACGACGGACCGCCGCCGCGACTCGTCCTCAACGCCGTCGGACTCGAAGACGAGGCGACGAACGTGCTGCCGTTGCCGCTTCTCAAACTGACAAAGATCGAGAACAAGGATCCGGTCGTCGTTG
This sequence comes from Caenorhabditis afra, assembly GCA_963570955.1. NCBI lineage: Eukaryota > Metazoa > Nematoda > Chromadorea > Rhabditida > Rhabditidae > Caenorhabditis > Caenorhabditis afra. Next base: position 8,668,835 of record OY751532.1, read on the forward strand.
TCGCGGCGGCGACGGCGTCAACAGGAGGAGCTCGAAACGACACGGCGAAACGGTCCGAATCGGCCGAGTCGTTCAGTCCGATGCCGGCGCTCTCGCCGGCCCACTCGATTCAACGACAACCGTCCGAGGAGGAGGAGGAGCAGGTGGTGGTGGAGGTGAAGATGGAGGAGGTGGAGGAAGAAGAAGAGGGTGGAGATGAGCAGGAGCAGGAGGAGGAAGAGAAGGCGTTCGTGTCGCCGAAACGGAAAAAGGCAAAGACGAGCCCGAAGAAGGCGGAGGAGGCAGGCTTGCGCAAAGTCGAGTCAAGCCCGGCGTTGGTCCGATTGGAGAAGGAGAAGAAGGCGTGGAAGGTGAGAGATTTCTCGGTGTTTTTTAACCGGAAGTAAACATTTGGGTGAAAATTTTGAATATTTGCTAGTTTCCTTGAAAGATGGACGTTCGAAACCCACAAAATTACTGAAAACGTACGAAAAATGAGATTTTGAACCGAAAAACCCCGACGAACGAACGTTTTTTCGATAAATTTTCACGGAAAATGAGCCGTTTCGGCCGAAGGCGAAAGTCGGAACAGACAGAGTGGAAAGTGAGCCTGAAGAACTGAAAATTGGTTGTAACAGGAAAAAAATGGATTTTGCTCGCCAATTTCAGTGAAAAGTCCCTGAAAAACCGGAAAAGAGCGGTTTTTTTTGGCATCAACAAAGCAAAATATAGCTTTTTCGACCATTTTCATGGAAAAAAAGGCGGTTTTTTTTTCGAAATTCCGGCTCAACACTAATGTTTTTCACTGTTTTCACTGATTTTTGGCCTAAAATGTGGCAAATTAGACAGTTTTACCCGATTTTTGTGGGGTTTTCGGATGAAAACGAGTTTTTTGGGTCAAATTATGGTTTCTCAATGATTCCCAAGCAATTTTGGTCGAAAATCGTCGGCAAGGTGATTTTCAGCCATTTCAGCCGATTCTGTATCGTTTTTAGGGTAAATTTTCGAAAATTTAAGCGATTTTGGGTGAGAATTCATTGGAATTGAGGTTTTTATGAAGAGAAAGTGGAAATTTCGACTCAAAATACTCAAAATTCTGAGGATTTTGGATGGTTTTGAGGGTGAAATTCGAAAATTCGAAATTTTGAGTCAATAATGAGGAAAAACTCGCTTTTTTTGACTGTTTTCACTGATTTTTGGCCTGAAATGTATCAAATTGGGCCGTTTTACCCGATTTTTGTCGGCGTTTTTGGTTTATTGATTTTTTATTCCAGAAGAAAACGAGCGACGACGCGGTGCCACACGTGGATCCGAACGCGCCGAAACGAAATCGATCCGCCTATGTTCACTTCATCATGTGAGTCTTTATTTGAACGTCTTCTCTCTTTCTCTCACACGTCTCCAAACATTTTCAGAAGCCGTCGCTCGAACTACTCGAAAGCGGTGATGTCACAGCGTGACATCAACATAGCGCTGGCGTCCGATTGGCAAAAACTGAGCGACGAAGCGCGACAGGTGAGCTCACGATGATGATGGGACACCTCCCCTCCCACCGATTCCGCTATTCACAGCCGTTCCACAAGTGTGCCGAGGAGGAGAAGAAGCGGTATGTGGAGCTGATGGACGAGTACAAGAAGACCGATCAGCACAAGGAGTATCAGCGGAGACGCGCGAAATTCATGCAGAGCCGGAAGCGGAAGCACGACGATTCGGACGACGATGACGGCGACGCCACGTCACGACACCGTCACCACCATCAGATGGCGTTCCCGAAGACGTCGTTGTTCTGTCCGCTTCTGAATGATCCGACGACGTCTTCTTCCTCTTCCGCTTCAGCTTCAGCGCCCCCTTCCGGCGGCGGTCTCCAGTACGTCGGTCCGATCTTCACGCCGGAATTCGTGGCGTACAACAAGGCGCGCGACTCGTACCGCCGACAGCTCGTCATCGAACGCGCCAATGTGGAGCACGAGCTGGAGGCGTTGCGCGAGCACGATGTGGAGGTGAAAATCGAGAAACGTGAGCTCTTCTTTTCCCCCCAGAAGACACATTTAGAGGTGGTTTTGTTGTTGCAGAAGAGGAGCGGCTCGACGAGATCGACGAGAAGATCGACGGAGCGATGAAGGTGATGTGCAAGGTGTTCGCCGGAATGAGCAGCGCCAAAGGTGAGCAGAGCTCGAAATTTCAGCTCAAAGTTGTGTTTTTTCTCGAAAATTCCATTGTTTTCAGTGGGTTTCGGCCGAAATTTCGGCAAAAGGAGCTCCTGCCAGTTTCCCCCGTTTTCCCAGCTCAAAAATGAAGTTTTTTGAATTTCGCGGCAGTTTTCTCGAAATTTCGACTTGAAACTGACGAAATGGGCGGTCGAGTTTTCGCCAGCCGGCGGCCGCGGCGGTGTGTGTCGATTTACGAGCGCTGGAATATCGAAATTGAGGAATTTCAAGCGAAAATCGCTCGTTTTCATCCGATTTTTCTCGTTTTTCATCGAAAAATTTTTTTTCTCATATAATTTGATATAGAATAGATATACGCACATTTGTGCTCAAAACTATCGTTAAAGTTTCAGTTATCGATTCTATATCAAATTATATGAGAAAACAAAACAATTTTCGATGAAAAACGAGAAAAAACGGATGAAAACGAGCGATTTTCGCTTGAAATTCCTCAATTTCGATATTTCAGCGCTCGTAAATCGACACACGCCGCCGCGGCCGCCGGCTGGCGAAAACTCGACCGCCCATTTCCCGATCCTCGTCCCCGCTGTCAGCTCAAAAAAAAAACGGATAATATGTTCTTGTTGCAGACCACCTCGACGACGTCGACTCGCTGACCGAGTGGCTGCGAGGCGTGACACGAATGAGCACGCGGGACACGACGAAGAAGGCGGTCCGCGAGCACCTGGTCAAGTACTGCAAAGCGCAGCAGCAGCAACAGAAGAAGTGATGAGGATGTCACGCCCCTCCTTTCCTTATGGTCTTTATTCATGTTTCCCATTTCGATATATATATATATTTGTGTGTGTGTGTGTGTTCTTCATACCTTTTTCGTCCCTTTTTACCCACCTTTCCGCCTCCTTTCTTTCTCTCTCTCATGTCTCTCTCTATTACGGTTCTCCGTTTCTTCCCCCCCGTTTCCTGCTCTCCGTTCCCCCACATCGCCCCCCTTTTCAAAAACGCGTCGTCGAGGTCTTTCTCTCCCTCTATCTTTTTCTTTTTTTTCAATTTTATGCCCCCCCCCCCCCTCGTTTTACACCAGTTTCTCTTTCTTTTCTTCCCTTCCACTTCCACCTCCACTCCCCACTGAGATTTCGCCCCCCCCGATTCTTCTTGTGCGTTTATGTGCGCTCGATTTTATTTCCCCGCGCGCATTTTTTCGGCTCCTTTTTAAACGCATATTTTTTATCGTCTTCTTCTTCTTTTCTGTGAAAAAATATTGAGGAAATGCAAAGAGAACCTTCAAGTTTTCGCAGTTTAGCCTTTTTTTATTTCTGGGTCTCGCCGCGAAGTTCAAAGACGCATGGACTTTTACGACGAAAACTCGCATTTCTGAGTCATGTTTTGACAAAATCGCGGTGAGACCCGTGCCTGTGAAGAATCCCATGCGCCTTTAAATTTTTCGGTGAAATCTACTGGAAGTTTAAAGGCGCATGAACTTTTTCGGCTCGTGGGTCTCGCCGCGATGCGCCTTTAACTTTATTACCAAAAGTTTTCCCCTAAATGACTCGTCGTGGCGAGACCCATGCGCCTTTAAACTTTTCATAGAAACCAACGGAAAGGTTAAAGGCGCATGGACTTTTTTCCAGAAAATCGCGGCGAGACCCACGCCTGCGAACAAACCCATGCGCCTTTAAATGATTCAATGAAATCAACGGAAAGTTTAAAGGCGCATGGACTTTTTCGACTTGTGGGTCTCTTTTTTTCTAAAAATTTTTCCCGAAATGACTCGTCGTGGCGAGACCCATGCGCCTTTAAACTTTTCATCAAAGCGGTATGGCCCCAAATCACTGGAAGAGAAAGTGGTGGCCTAGTTTTCTCCTCCACTCTTCCACACGCGCGCGCGCACCCCAAGTGCGAATGGGTGTTATGCATATGTGTGAGTGACATGAAAGGGGGGGTTGTTTGTGTTGTACCCTTAGGGGCCGTTGGGGGCCGTTCGGGCGACGGACGGACGGAAAAATCGATAATTGTCTGCGTCTCTTACTTTTACACTTTTACACCGCACCCCCTTAACTCCTTCACTCACCCACACTTTCCCATGTTTCTCCTGCTTTTTCGAAAATACCGGCCATTTCCCCTTACTTTCTAAAACCGTGTTTTCGTTGAAAAATGTGCATTCCCTGTGTGCACTTGCTCGGGGCGAGCAGTTTACGATAAAAGTTTGCTGAGACGGCGGAAAATCACTTGTTTGGGTCTCGCCGCGAATTGCGGGGAGCCCAAACATATGTACTGGTAGAGAACGGGCCCTGCGGTTAGCCCCGCCCACTTTTCCGTCCTCCACCTCCTCCACCCTAACTGCTGTCATCACATTTGGCACATTATAGGGGTGCCCTATCTCCACCATCACATCTCATTTGACCTGCTATTCTACTATTCTACTACCAACGAAAGGAGGCTATTTGAAGGATAGCCCTCTCTCTTATCTTCTTATCTCATCTCTTTGTTGTTCTTTGGTCCCCCCCCCCTTGACTTGAATAGGCTAATTGTCACTAGATGGTGCGATAGATAAGAGGTAATTGTGGGTTGAGGTGGAGATTGGCAGGTCACTGTCCTTCCATGCCAAGTAGCGGATTTTCTTTTTTTGTGTTGCCGCTGGAGGAGATGGAGAGATCCAGATTCCAGATTCGCTGGAGGCCACGCCCACTTTTTGTAAAGCCTAACTGTAATTGGGTTTTGAATGTCATGACTCTACAAACAGTGATTTGTAGAGTAGAGCTTACATGTTGTATTCAGACTGATTCAGAACAATCTAGGCCCCGATCCTTCCCTCTCTCTCTTTTTTCAACAGGTTCTACAGGTTGAATTCTGATTACTAATCCAAACCTGTGTAGAAGTCAGAGGTCTCTTTTGCCCAAAAATCATTATCCGAGATGAGTCAGGTGCCAAGATCCAATGTCCACGGTCGTAAACAGAGTCTTTAGAAAGGACTCGCTTTCTCGGCGGAGGACCTGATACCGTTGGAATTTTCTGTCGGGGCGGGGGGGGGGGGGTCTTTTAGACTAAGGTTTTTTGTTTTAGATAGGTGGGTAGGTAGGCTGACCGTGATCACTATTTCGATTGTGGATAGCTGTACGGACGATGGACCCACTAGCTAGGGAAGTGTCTAGCCGTAGTAAGGTGGCCTTTTTGATATCGGCACCCCCTATCTCAGTCGAAAGCCTAAATCAACTTGCAGGGCAGGTCAGTTGTGTCTTACGGTTACACACTTCCCTAGTAGGTCTGTTTACCGTTTCACACGCCCTATGGGTGATGAGATCCATTAGAGGGTTCCCACCTATGTGTCACCGCATTCGGGCTAGTCAACCACTGAATTTCACAAGTAGCCCGCCCACGGGGTTTTCCCACTTTGCCTTTGGTGAACCTGACACAACTGGCCTTTTCTCGTCATTGCCTCATTCCTCATCCTTTGGGCGTGTCCTTACGTCCTCCGTTCCGATAGTAGTTGTGCCCGGTAATTCGCGGCCAACTTGTAGATCTCTTGTTCTCTCTCTCTTCTTCTTCTTTTTTCTATCTCTTCCCAACTTTCAGCCGCGATGAGCTCCCACTATCCGGACCGAGACGATCCGTTCGCGAAGCGAAGGCCGAGGAACGTGCCGAAGGCGCCCATCAAGCAACTGCAAGTCCTCGTACTGGTGACGAGCATCGAGAAACTCGACAACAGAACTTACTACGGAACTGCCTGGACGCCACTCGGTGAGGCCACCTTCTACTCCATGATTCACACCAAACTGGGTATTCCCATCGACGTCGGGCACTGGGTCCAAGCGCGACTCCAGGACCGACTGGGACTCTCGGTCAAACAGTTCTGTCAGCATCACAACACGGGCCTTCGAATGAAGTTGTCGCAGCGAGGCGAGGTGATGCTCAGCGGCATGTTCGACGTCGTCGCGAGTCGCATCAACTATCCGGAGGACGACACGATGGGCCGCCTGTACTGCCGCAGCTACTGCCTCGGAATAGTGGAGGTCGCGGCGTGCTACGCTCGGAATGTGGCCGCCGGGCAGTTCCTCGTCGACTTCCGAAGGGTGCAGAGTACGGCGCCGGACGGAAGCCCGGTGTACTGGTGTCTCGAGGGACTGTGCACCGATTCGACGGCTGATGTCGGCTGTGATGTGCCGCTGAGCACCACCGAGAAGCTCCAGACGTTGTCGGTGGAGGGAAGCAGTGAGGAGGAGGAGAAGAAGGAGTCGGATCCGATGGGCAAGCCGGCGAAACCGGACAACTCCTCAAGAACGCCCGGATTCGCACCACCACGCGCCGCAGCTTCTGCTTATTCTCCTGATGTTGTTGGTGGTGTCAGACACCCGTACCGCCCGAAATTCGTTTCGAACCCGAACTGGAGACCGCAAGAGTTCAAGTTCAGCTGGAAACAGAACTCGCTATCGGGGGATCCGGACACGGATCCGGGTGAGGAATCGGAAGAGGAGGAGGAGGAGGAGGAAGATCCGAAAGAGGGCTACGAGCCACAGTGGAAGGGGGGCTCGTCTAGAGGCGGACCCCCATCGAATGGACAAGCAGGATCGCACAAGGAAGGCTATGAGCCACAGTGGAGAGGCCAGAGCTCCAACCGAGACGTCTACGAGCCACATTCGAAGGGAGGACCGTTTGGCGGCTCAGGATCACGGAAGGAAGGCTACGAGTGGAGAGGCCAGAGCTCCAGCAGAAGAGACGAGCCACAATCGAAGGGAAGACCTTCTGGCGGCTCAGGATCGCACAAGGAAGGCTATGAGCCGAACTGGAGAGAGGACTCGTTCCATTCAGTCCCCGAAAGCTGGGCTAGAGGCTTCACGGGCTCCCAGAATGGAGGACCTTCTAGCAGCAGCTCGAACAGGAACGGTGCGTCGTCGGGATCCCAGGTGGAGCCACAGTGGAAGGGCGGTTCGTCTAGAGTCGGACCCCAATCGAATGGCCTAGCGGGATCGCAGAAGGAAGGCTACGAGCCACAGTGGAGAGGCCAGAGCTCCAACAGAAGAGATGAGCCACAATCGAAAGGAGGACCTTCTGGCGGATCAGGATCGCACAAAGAAGGCTATGAGCCGAACTGGAAAGGAGCTTATTTCCATCCAGTCCCCGAGAGCTCGACTAGAGGCTTCACGGGCTCGCAGAATGGAGGACCTTCTGGCAGCTCGAACCGCCCGATTCCAATGAGCTCGCACTATCAACACATCGAGCCGCAGTGGACGGGACCGCCCGTGACGTCTTCTTCTTCTTCTTCTTTGCCTTCTCTCCCAAGGGACATCGCCGTTGTCACGCAAGTCGCTGGAGATCTGGCGATCGTCTACTTGCACCAACTTCGCGAAGCGGCGATCCTGAAGTGGTCAGTTGGAAGTGATGATTCCCACTCTCTCTCTCTCTCTAATGAATATTGATTTTCTAGGAAGGAGGTCAAGGGCAGAACGGTTCGACTTGGCGAGTTTTGTGAGGTGGAGTACAAGGAGATACCTGCTTTCGAAGATGTGCACTTTGAAGTCACGGTGAGTGGAGTTTAAGGGCGCATAACTTGGGAACGAGAAGAGCTAGCTGAAATTTGTCAACTGACAATTTGTTCCTTATAATGTCAGCTTTATTTTGTTAGTTGACACCTTCTCGATAGCTCTTCTAGTTTTCGAGATATTCCGCATCCAATTCGCTCTCTAGCCTCAAAAGTGTAGTTTTGCAATAGAGCGCATTTGCAGCACGTCTTATCCACCCCATACGACAAAGAATCGAAACAACCGTGGAAAATGGAAGTGCGCGTCGTGCGACACTACATCGAGGCGCTCTTCACCGTCGACTTGTGCACGCCGTCGCTGCCCGTCTTCGACTTCTGGACTCGTCAACAGAAGAGCCCGATTGTGCGCTGCGAACAGGTCGGCCACATTCCGATCACCTACATCGTTCGTCACAACGACAATCGTGACAAACGGAGCGTCGACGGAGTCTTCCTCAAGCGCGAATACGAGAACGATCCGGGCGCGCGACGAATGGCCGCCTGGTGCCAGTTTGTGAAGTTGACGGTGCCAAAGTGTCTGAAGGACCCGCGTGCTGGAGAAGCTGGCGTCGTCAAGAAATACGTCTGGATGATAGCGGAGGTGTCCGGCCGCATGGACGATTATGTGCAACGCGAGCGTGACACTCAGCGGTACAATGTGAGTCACACCGGCCTTTTAGGCTTTCAGCCCAACTTTCAGCCCTCATATCGGGGAAACTAGAAGGGATGGGAGAAAGTTGTCAACTGAAGTTTTGATCCTTAAACTATTGCCTATATTTTGTTAGTTAACACTTTTCCCCGAGTTCTTCTAGTTTTCGAGATATACGCCTTCAAATTCACAAGTAGGTGGTCTTAGCATCACTGGAGGTTTTTCGACCATAAAAATTTTCAAAATCACGTCTAAGAGTCAGTCGACCGCTCAAAATGTAGGTATTTTAAAGGTCTATCCAACAAAATTTACTAGAACACCGGATTTTACTTCCCCTAAAAAATCGCCCTGGACTGTTGGGACGGGCCCAGCCCTTTCCACCACCGGTCCGCCGTTTTTCGAGCCGCAGAAAAACGATGAAATTTCTGAGTAATTTTTATAAAAAAACCCTTAAAATTAGCTACAATTTGAGCGGTCGACTGACGCTTAGCAAGCACTTTGAAATTTTTTATGGTCGAAAAACCAAAAACCCCAAGGATTGGGTCGTGATGTTGGGCCCTCTTTTTTTGCTTGAACGCGTCCAGAATCGTTATAATTTTGTATAACAATTTTAAATAAAAAATTCGAGATTGTAATTTTTCGTTTTCAGACAAAGAATCGCATGGAAAATTGGAAAAAAATTTCGAAAAAAATTTCAAAAAAAAAAAAAAAAAAAAAAAAAATTTTTTCAAAAAAAATTTTTTTTGCAGCTTGGCACGAATTACGCGAAAATCGAGGAAGATCATGCAATCTCTCGCATCAAATACGAGCTCGAGCAGCAGAACGCACACGCGTCGGGAATATCCAGTCCGGCGGAGCAGCCGGAGCAACCAGAACGACGACGTCCACGACGCTCATCTGAAGCCGAACGAGACGAGGCGATGTCCCGAATCAACGAGCTTCTGAAGATCGCCCACGAGATGAAGGACAAATTTTCCATGTGATTTTTCCATTTTTACGATTTTTTTCCCCCAATTTTTAAAAATATTTCCATTTCTGTTTGTTATTGCATTTTGTTCTTTTTCTTGTTCTGTTTTTTTTAATTTCCAATTTTTTTTTGAAAATTTAATTCTCATATCCTATTGTATCATTGTATGGCTCGAAAGATAATGGTAATTAATAATAAGAAATAAAGTTTAGGCCCCGCCCACTTTTCGTCTCTTGTGTCACACTTGTTTTTGGCCAGCTGTTGACTGCCTCCTCATGATTCCGAGAATTCCTTACACATTTATGTGCTCTCTCTTTCCTTCACTTTTCGCGTTTTCTTTTATCCCCCCCCCCCCCCCCCCTTCTAACCTGATATTTACCCCCCGATTGCGAAATCGCTTAAGGGGGGTCGACATGGGAAGTGATAATGAGGAGGATTAGTGCAGTGGAGCGCATTTGCATCGTTTTCCACGATGCACTGGTGTAAATGCGCTCTATTGAACTTCTCGCAGGGTCAATTTAAATTGAGAGTTCAATGGAGCGCATTTGCATCAGTGAGAAAACGTGAAGTTCAAACATACTGCAAATGCGCTCTTTTGCCATTTTTCGCGTAGAAGTGCAGTAGAGCGCGTTTCCAGGGGTGCCGAATCAGTTCCCCCCTCACTAAGCCCCGCCCCTTTCTCATCCCCCCGTTCAGGCAGGTACCCCCCGCAGTGCCAGTCTCCTCTCTTCGTCCTCAGCTGATAGATGTCTATCTTCTTCTTTTTCCTCTTTTTCTTCATCGTTTCGGCTTAACCAAGACCGGTTGTTGGCGCCACCGAAATTGCGAAATCAAGTGGTACTAAAGGGGGCGATGAAGAAGAAAATCGAGAAAGAAGAACATCGAAAAGGGGGGGGGGGATTAGGGATTAGCGATGTCCCCCATGTGTCACACGCCGAAAGAGGTGTCCTGTCACACATCCACTACCTCTCCCTACCTTTAAGGTGAAGATATAGACAAGTAGATCAAAAGTAGTACCCCTTTAAGGTCGTTGTTGCTAGTACCACGTCACAACCGAAGGAGCTAGAAAAAAGGTGTCAACCGCAAGCTTGTAGAGCACAAAAAGAGCTACAAGTTTGTAGTTGACACTTTTTTGATAGCTCTTTTGATTCTCGAGATAAAATAGGATCAACAATATGGCTAGTGCCATGTCACGAATATACCGTTATAGGCAAATCTTGATGTTTAGCTAGTGCCACATCACAAATAAAGAGCAAATGTGACTAAAAACGGGTGGTTGAAAGTTGTGACAGTGCCACGTCACGAATTGGCCGATATAGCCAGTGCCACGTCACGAGATGGTAGATGGTAGATCAAAAACTGTCCTATTTCCCCTCTCGCCACCGCCACCACCGCTGCCGCAACAAACAAACAAACCACCATCCATCCATCACCTTTCTCCCAATGTTCAAGTAGGTATTGGGGGGAAAAGGTAGAGTGCCACGTCATACCCTGCCATCCATCCATTCTATTTGTATGTTTGCGGCCCCCTTCCCGACCTTGGGAGCGATAGAGAAAGAGAGAGAGAAAGTTCGCCCCTCCTTCCGTTTTGGTTTTGGCGGGCGGGCACGCGCGCGAAAAAAAGGTCGCTTGTTCAGCTGCCTTGTTGTTGTAGAAGAGAGGGATGAGAGAAGTGGGCAAATGGGGGGGGGGGTATAGGTTGGTTGGGGCAAGAAGAAGTGGGAAGGAAGGAGGGGCGACATGATGATGATGAGAACTCAAAGTAGACAGCGATAGAGAGTAAGAGACGCAGACAGCGAGAGAGAGGAAGGGCGCAGAGGCGCGCGCGCGCGCGCCGCTCGCTCACGCGAAATGAGGACACACTCTCTCTCTCTCTCTATGTCTTCCCATTCCCATTCCCATTCCCCCCGCGCGCGTTTTTCGTCGTTGGCCCTGAAGAAGAAGACATCTTCTTCTTCTTCTCCATCTTCTTCTCTATGTGACCACGCCACACCACACCACACCAAATAGCTTCTCGGTTGTGGTTGTGTTGTTTCTCTCTTCCTCTTTGTCACGATGTCACGACGACGACGTCTTCTGCTTCTTCTTCTTCTTTTTGAGCTCTTCCATCCACTAGTTTACATTTCCATTTCCATTTCCATTTGCCGCTCCGCAAGATGTAGATGTAGATGTAGATCACACGAGTAGATCAAATAAGTTCAATGGAGCGCACTTGCGCATTAGTGAGAATTTATCAATTTTCAACTTGTGGGCAATAGAGCGCATTTGCATTTGAATAGGAAAATGGCGAAGGACCTTTTTAAAGGGAGTCGTTTTTTTTTTCGTTTTTTCTCGTTTTTTGGTGCCTGGAGGTCCCTGGCACCAGAAAAAAACAGAAAAAAGAAGAAAATTGAGCAAAGGGGGGTGCTCGCGCGCGCGCGCGCGCGCGGGGGAGTTGCTCGGCAACCACTCGCACACTGCCCCTCCTTCCCGAAAGCTTCTCTTCGTGTGTGCCACCACTGGAGGACTAGGCGGTTGGCCTAGAAAACGCGACTCGCAAGCAAACTCGGCCACCACCACGGTTTTTGTATCTCTCGGATACCGTAATCCAGTTCCCATCTCTGTCCACTTGTACGTCTCCTCTCAGCCTCGGTTGTGTCATCACAAAATGACATCACTGTACATACGCGTGTTGTAGCCCCTCCACTACTCCATACATCTCCACTTTTTCTCTATGTGTGTTTCTGGTCACTTTTGGTTGTTCATATTTCATATCATTTGCTCTTTCATTTTTTTTTTGTGTTGCAGAAGGAGAACCGAAAAAATGACGACCACCACAATGATAACCACTCTCGACTTGGTCACACCAACAACAGGTGAGGAGGTGGAGGAGAGGCGCAGACACTCTTAAAGGGGGGGGGGGGGGGTAGTCGACGTCGCGTAAGCCACGTGGAACCATCGGCGCGGGGCGGACGAGAGGAATGTGAAGGAGAACAAAGAGAAAGAAGAATTGGGGCATGGGGAGTCGAACCCGTGGCCCCGCGCCCGCCGCCCCATCGTTTAACCCACTGCGCCACGGAGGTACACCCAGACGAGCAGCGCCCGGGCGTTGATAAAGGCGCGCCCTCCACATGGTGGCGCCGGCCGCCAAACCACTCACTGACGCTTTTCCAGTGCCTTGACGTGTTCTTCGTGCCCCCCCCCCCAAGTAATTATAGTCGCAGTGCGCGCATCGCGGACTCTCCCCCCATGCTATCTATTTCCGAGCGCGCGCGCACACACACACACTCTGACGTCACGAAGGGACCCTTTTTGCCGGGCCCCCCTTCTTGAGCTGCTCTGTTTTGTTCCACCCGACTGAGTCAAATGGGCGGAAAAGCGCAAAGACTAGTTGCGAAATCGCCGCTACTATTTGAGCTACTTCCCCCCATACACACACACACACGACGACGAGAGATTGCCAATGTTTTCGAACTTGGAACTTTGAAGGCGCATAACTCGGGAACTAGAAGAGATAGCAAAAAAGTGTCAACTAACAATTTGATCTACATGTTGTCAGCTACATTTTGTTAGTTGACAACTCCTCGCCAGCTCTTCTAGTTTTCGAGATATTCAGCGTTCAAAATGGAGATTAGCGATAGAGCGCGTTTGCTCACTCCAGAATCACGTATTTTTGCCGCAACCCATCTTCTTATCAAAGGGGGGTCTCAAAATTCCTGCGATGACTCATCGGGGGAAGTGTCCTCTCCCCCCTATCTCTCGTTTTCTCTCTCTCTCTCTTTTTACCGGGTGGCACCACCTTTACCCGCTTGTTGACCACGTATTTTGTGTTGCAGACGAGATGCCACCACCACCCATCGTCACTGCCACTGCTGCCACGTCATCATCATCATCGAAGAAGAAGCGCAACGACGACGACGACGACGACTTCTCGACGGTCGTCCTGTCCGACGCGATGGTAACACAGAGCGCGCCGAGCACACCGATTCAGCATCGAGAGCTCGCGAACGCCGAGTTCGGCAAGAGCAAAATGGAAGGTGTGTGTGGGGGGACAATGATGGAGGAAGTGCGCTCTATTGCACTTTGTGACGGTGGAGCGCGTTTGCGATTTCCAAGTCGTAGTATGTATTGCAAGTGCGCCCTATCGCAAATGACTTCGCGAGAGAGTGTTCACGTGAGAGAGACGCAGACAAAAATATGATTTTTCCTATGATTTGGCTTACTTTAGCAAATTTTGACCTACTTTCGAACATTTTGACCTACTTTCCTATAATTTGACCTACTTTCTTTTAATTTGACCTACTTTTTAATAATTTGGCTTACTTTCCTAAATTTTGACCTACTTTCCTAGAATTTGACCTATTTTCGTAGAATTTGACCTACTTTCCTATTTTTGACCTACTTTCATATATTTTGACCTACTTTCCTAAATTTTGACCTACTTTCATATAATTTGACCTACTTTCATATATTTTGACCTACTTTCCTATCTCTTGACCTAATTTAGTATATTAATTGCAAATTACTCGACGGGAGAGTCTTAAAGTTCCCCAAAAGACGCAGAGACATAACGTTGTGCAATAGAGCGCACTTGCATTGCAACAGTTTTCGACAACTACTACTACTGGCCCGGGCGCGCGCGCGCTCCCCTCCCGTATCTTCGTAAACAGTTTTCTCTGCGTCTCTCGCTCCCTCTCGCTTTTCCCATTTTTCCTCACAAAAGTTTCGTCAATCGATATATTTACATATATTTCAAGGCGCCTCACAAGTGATGGCGGTGGCTGGAAACGTCCAGCAACAGCAACAGCAACAACAGAAGACGTCGTCGATGAACTTCTACACGGACGGCTTCGGACAGATTCGCGAGGGCCTCTTCTCGTGCTTTCGGCCCGTCTTTGGCTATTTCGGAAAACCGGCCGCTGAGATGTGAGTTTAAAAGCGCATAACTCGGGAATGGGAAGAGATACGGGAAAAGTGTCGACTAACAAAATGTACCTTACAACATGTAGATCAAATTGTTAGTTGACAACTTTTTGCCAGCTCTTCTAGTTTTCGAGATATTCACCGTTCAACACCCCACCTGCCTGCGTCTCCCCCGCGCGCACACTCTCTCGCCTAGATTTGCAATAGAGCGCGTTTGCACCATATCAAATTTTATCGAGTAGAAGTGTTTTGTTGTCGCAAACGCGCTCTACTGCAAATCTACACTTCGTAGCGACGAGAGAGTGTGTCCGTGGAAGAGACGCAGGTGCGAGGCGTTTGAAAGAGGCGTAACTTGAGAATGAGAATTGATACGGGAAAAGTGTCAACTAACAAAATGTACCTTACAACGTGTAGATCAAATTGTTAGTTGACAACTTTTTGCCAGCTCTTCTGGTTTTCGAGATATTCACCGTTCAATCACTCTCTCGCCCAAATTCGCAACAGAGCGCATTTCCATTCCAGCAAAAAATCGGAAGACGACGAGTGGGAGATCCCGTTCGACGCGATCTCGGAGCTCGAATGGCTCGGCTCGGGCAGTCAGGGCGCCGTGTTTCGCGGCCAATTCGAGGCGCGAACCGTCGCCGTGAAGAAGGTGAAAGAGTTGAAAGAGATCGAAATCAAACACCTCCGACACCTCCGGCACGAGAACATCATCGAGTTTCTCGGCGTGTGCTCGAAGAGCCCGTGCTACTGCATCGTCATGGAGTACTGCTCGAAGGGACAACTCTGCGCGGTGCTCAAATCGAAGACAACGATCACACGCGAGACGTTCGCCCTCTGGGTCAAACAGATCGCCGACGGAATGCACTATTTGCACCAGAACAAGGTGATCCATCGTGACCTGAAATCGCCGAACATCCTCATCTCGGCCGAAGATTCGATCAAAATTTGCGATTTCGGCACCAGCCATCTGCAGAAGAAGACCGACAGCACGATGATGTCGTTCTGCGGGACCGTCAGGTTGGTGGTCCCCCCCCCTCCTGTCACGCGCGTGACACTAATTGGATTGATTGATTTACAGCTGGATGGCGCCCGAGATGATCAAGAAGGAGCCGTGCAACGAGAAGGTCGACGTCTACTCGTTCGGCGTCGTTCTGTGGGAGATGTTGACGCGCGAGACGCCGTACGCCAACATCGCCCAGATGGCCATCATTTTTGGCGTCGGAACGAAGTGAGTTTGGGAAAGCTAGGCCATTGAGAACGATAGCTGGACGAAAGGTGTAAGCTGAGATAGATTTGGTGAAACTAGGCCATAGTGAAGGAAAGTTAGACCATGCGGATAGCTAGGCCACGGCAAAGGAAAGCTAGGCCATGGGGATAGTGAGGCCATTGAGAAGGAAAGCTAGGCCAAACCTAATACTGATTCGGTAAAGCTAAGCCATAGTAGAGGAAAACTAGGCCATGTGGATAGCTAGGCCATAAAACGGTGAGAAACCAGGTCACAGGTAAAAATAGGTCATAGGTAAAGCTAAGAGTGATTCGGTAAAACTAGGCCACTGGGATACACCTAATCGATATTACGATATGAAAATCTAGGTCAAAGAGGAGGGACCTTTAGGTTGTTATTGGGAAAGCTAGGCCAGAACCAAAGCTAGGCTTGCAGACGAAAAGTTAGTGCAACACATCTAGGACAAATGGAATGCTAGGCCATAGAGTAGGGAAGCCTAAGGCAAACAGGAAGTAAGGCCAGAGGTATCGCTTAGAAATATGAAAAGTTAGGCCATCACGGGAGAAGCTGGGATTTAGGGAAGCTAGGTCACTATAGTAGGGTCACAGAGAAAGTTAGGCCAAGTAGCAAGCCAGAGGGCAAAACTAGGCCATCGAGAAGGCAAGGCCGAATGGAAAGTTAGGCCACTGACTTGTGAGACCAGATCAATATTATCATTATCACTTCCAGCATTCTGAGCCTGCCGATACCGGAAGAAGCGCCACGCGGACTCGTTCTGCTCATCAAACAGTGTCTGTCGCAAAAAGGACGCAACCGTCCGTCGTTCTCGCACATCCGCCAACACTGGGAGATCTTCAAACCCGAACTGTTCGAGATGTCCGAGTCCGAGTGGCAGACGAGTTGGGACGCCTATCGCGAGTTCGCCAAATCCATCCAATACCCGTCCACTGTCACCAAAGATCACGGCGGACCGAAGAGCGCGTTCGCACTGGAAGAGGAGGCGCAACGGAAGCGACACGAGCAACTCAACCACATCAAAGACATTCGCAACATGTACGAGCTCAAGTTGAAGCGCACCAACAAGATGTACGACAAACTGCAGGGATGCTTCAGCGAGCTCAAACTCAAAGAGCATCAGCTCGCCGAGTGGGAGCGCGATTTGACGGAACGCGAGCAAATGAACAATCAGGGCTCATCGCCGCGAGCCGCCAAATTTGCTCATCGACGTGGCACTGGCGGAGAGATTGGCAACTACTATCCGAACGAGGGATACGAGCGGTTCTCGTCGGAGGACGAGGAGCAATTCCAGCAACAACAACAAGCGCCGCCATCGTACCTTCGTGGCTCACCGTATCGGCTCTCGAACACGAGCACCACGTCTTCCGGCGTGCCGAGCTCGCAGAGCACACAATTCTCGCGACAATCGTCGTGTCGGAGTTCGGCCGGAGTGACTGCACGAAGTTCCAGTGAGTTTTATCTTGACAACCGAGTGAGCTAGACAAAAAGTGTCAACTGCAAAGTTGTAGAGCACAAAAAGAGCTACAACTTTGTTGTTGACCACTTTTTGCCAGCTCTTCTAGTTTTCGAGATATTCAACGTGTAACGACTGGCTGCAAACGCGCTCTATTGCAAAAAGACACGAGTGCATTCCAAGCGGAATATATTGAAAACTAGAAGAGCTGGAAAAAAAGTGTCAAATAACAAAATGTAGTTAACAACAATTAGATCAAATTATTAGTTGACAACTTTTGTCCACCTCTTCTAGTTTTCGAGTTATGCGCCTTTAAAGTTTAAACCCTCTGAAACTCAATTAACGTGAAAACAATGCACAAAGAGCCAGTTTTTTGCAGAACTGCTCCGCAACGAGAATATGCGTCACTCGGCGAGCAACTGGGAGGCTCTCGGAGCACGCGGAAGTCCGGCTCGCGGCTCCGGTTACTCGCAGGACTCGGGCATGTGGAGCGCCGGCGCGAGCAGTATGGCCATCAACGGCGTTGGCGGTGGAGGCGGACAACAGGTGAGGCGTGACATGTGTGACATGCGTGACAGACGTGACAATGTGACTTTTCAGGTGACCTACTCGCAAACGCTCTACCGCAACACGGACGGTCGCTGGTCGGACGGACGAATCGCGTCACGCCGTCGCGTCTCGGCGTCGATGGCCGCCGCCTCCGCGAAGCCGGTCACGTTTCAGCGTGACAGCCCGTCACGCATTCCACACGGTCCTCTGAACGTTGCGTCTCGTATGTGCATGCCTTCTCTCCTTTCCTCCTTTCCTATTTTTCTCTCACTTTTTTTCCAGAACCACCCCCCTTAAGTTCTGATTCCAATTTCAGTACCCCCTTAACAAATGTTTCATTTTTCAGCTCGGAGCAGCTCAAAACTGGCTCGCCAATCGTATCCATCCCGAAACGCGCCGGATTACGGCTCACGGGCTCAGCGAGCCAAATCGGTGGCGATTGGCGGAACAACGCGATCTTGCCGCTCGCCGACGCCCTACGACAATAATGAGCAGCAGCCGGAGCAGCAGCCGGTGGAGCCCGAGCCCATGATGATGATGAAGACGTCACCGACAGAAGACGTCAACGTCGTCAACAACATTGGCTCGATGGTGATGGTCGAGACGACGTCGTACGACGAGGCGCTCAAATCGATCGGCGAGCGACGACGTCATCTGGAGCAAGAACAGCAGGAGGAGGATGATGATGACGTGGCGATGACGTCGTACCACGTCACCGCCGCCGCCGCCAACGCCGTCGGCTACAGTAACCCGGAGCAGAACGCGAATCTCGACGGCGACGTCGATCTGACGTCTTCAATGGACTCGCGACGCTCGCGAGCCGACGACGCCGACGTCGAGAGCAGTGCTTCTGATGATGATGACGACGACGACGTCGGCAACGGCAACATTCTGAATACGTCGATCGACTCGCGTGGCTTGTCGTCGTCGAAATCCGACGAGGAAGAGGACGACGACAACAATCTGCGTTATCGAATCGACACGTCGCAGAGCACAATGATGAGCTCGCTGGAGCGCAGTTTGGAGCTCGGCGCCGCCCGTTCCGACGGTCTTAGCGACAACGAGCGACGTGTGCAGGCGGTGAAGAACAGCATTAAGACGCACCGAAGGACACACTCGGTGAGAGCTTCGTTTTGACGCGTTTTTGGTGCCTTGGCGCATTTTTGGTGCCTTGGCGCATTTTCGGTGCCTTGACGCATTTTTGGTGCCTTGACGCATTTTTGGTGCCATGGCATGTTTTTTGTGCCAGGACGCATTCTCAGTTTCTTGCGCTTCTTTTAGTGTACTCGCACAATTTTGGCGCACTTTCGCATTTTTGGTGCCTTAGCGCATTTTTGGTGCCTTAGCGCATTTTCGGTGCCCTGGCGCATTTTCGGTGCCTTGACACAGCCTATCGTTTGATGTGATCTCATTCAGACTTTCGTAGCTGTTTTATCGCTCGGGTAATTTCTTGGCGTGTTTTTGGTGCCTTGGCGCACTTTCGATGCTTTGACGCACTTTCGGTGCCTTGACACAATCTATCGTTTGAGGCGATCTCGTTCAGCCATCCGCAGTTGTTTTATCGCAAGCCAAATTTCTTGGCGCGTTTTTGGTGCCTTGAGGCACTTTCGGTGCCTTGACGCATTTTTTGTGCCTTGGCGCATTTTTGGTGCCCTGACGTATTTCGATGTCCTTTTTCTGCAGAATCCGCAAGCGCTGATCCACCAGCGCATCGACGAGTTCTCCTCGTCCGAGGCCACCGAAGAGGACAGCGACGACGCCGTCCGTATTTGATCTACCTTTGATACCGTAACCCTCCCGTAGACCCCCCTTCCTTTGATTAATTAAAACATTCCAACTACAGTACTTTTTATTCCCAAAAATTGCCATTTTTCCCCGCCGACCAGAAGCTCATTTCCACACAAAAACCTCTTACAAAAAAATAATACTTAATATTTTTTAATTTAAATTTTTTTTATTTTTGTTTTAATTGAGTAACGTAGAATTTAGAAACTAATTTTTTTTAAAATTTCTTTTTTCCCCATCCACATGTCTATTTTTCCGGTTATTTTGAAATTTAAAAAAAAAATTCAAAAAAAAAAATTTTTTTTGAAATTTTGAATTTCAATTTTTCCAGTAACACATATTTTGAACTATTAAAGAAAAAATAATAAATATGAATTTATTTGAAAAAATAAATATTTTATTTGGAACACATCGTTTTTTCCTTCTTTCTCATGGAATTTCGTCGAAACTGCAAAAAGTAGGTCAAACTACAGTAATCCCTCTTTCCAAAAAAACTCACTTTATGCTGGAATAGGCGGGCGGCAAATTCTGCGATTCACTGTAGCCGGGCGGACTGACGACGTCTTCTTCTCCTGAAGACGTGAAAGTGGGCGGCGGAGCCACGGCCGCGACGTCTTCTGAATCGCACGACGTCTTCGAAGACGACGCACGCCGCTGAAGACGTTGTGGAGCAGCAGTAGCAGATGACGTCGTCCCCCCAGTTTTGCGTTTTCGGCACGAACGGACACAGCCCAGAAATGCGGTGACGACAATCTGAAATGTTGCGATTTGACCTACTTTACTATATTTTGACCTACTTTCATAAATTTCGGCCTACTTTCTTATAATTTGATCTCCTTTTCTATAAGTTGACCTACTTTCACAAATCTTGACCTACTGTCATATGTTTTGACCTACTTTCACAAATCTTGACCTACTTTCATATATTTTGACCTACTTTCCTATAATTTGACCTACTTTCATATGTTTTGACATACTTTCATATGTTTTGACATACTTTCCTATGTTTTGACCTACTTTCATAAATCTTAACCTACTTTCATATATTTTGATCTACTTTTCTATAATTTGACCTACTTTCTTTTAAATTGACCTACCTCCTTAAAAGTTGACCTACTTTCATATATTTTGATCTACTTTTCTATAATTTGACCTACTTTCTTTCAAATTGACCGACCTCCTTAAAAGTTTACCTACTTACATATGTTTTGACCTACTTTCTCAAACGACTAACTAGAAACTGACCAGAACGGCGAGCAACGTCATTGCTCCATTGAGCACATCGCAAAACCATCCGTCGCACCCGAAACTGTCGATTTTGCCACGTCGATTCGAATTTAACAGTAGGCCACTTCCACCGCCCATTTTTGTGTTGGCGAGAAAAAAAAAGGAAGCGGGAGAGAGCAATGGGGTTGGAGCTAAAGGGGGCACTGAAGGAAAAAGGAAGAAGTCGTAATGTTTTAGAATGAATGGAAAAGCTGACACACGGGCGCGGCTCTCTTGCTCTTGCTCTCTTGCTCGCGGAGCCGTTTAATGGAGTCTGTCGCTCCTATTTTTAGGGAGCCCAGAAGAGCAGGGACAACAATGGAATTGGTTTTTTGGATTTCTAGGCCACAACTTGAGAAAACTAGTCCATCTCGGCAATTTGGGGTTTTCTAGGCCACCAGACGGGAAAGTTAGGCTATCCGGTTTCATTTGGATTTCTAGGCCATTTTTGAAGTCCTTGATATTTCTAGGCCACAAGGCACAAAAAACTGAGTCATCGCGTTCATATGGGATTTCTAGGCCACCAGACGAGAAATTTAGGCCATCAGGTTTTATTTGGATTTCTAGGCCATTCCAGGACGCGCCAATACACGAAAAACTAGGTCATCGTGCACATGTGGAATTTCTAGGCCACAACTGGAGAAATCTAGTCCCTCTCGAGAATTTGGAGATTCCTAGGCCACGAGGCCAGAAACTTAGGCCATCTTGATCATTTTGGGTTTTCTATGTCGCCCCCCTTTAAGAACTTATTTCCGAATTGAATGACGAATATTCCGGGGGAAAGATTTATTCACATCTCCACAATTCGAGTTTTGATTTATGACTTCTGGCATATGTTTCGTCATCTAGACGAACGTCTCCACTTCGACGTCGTCACGACGAGCGGCTTCTGAAACGTGGATTCGGATTCAGAAGACGTCGACGGTTCATTCAGAAGACGTTGTCACTCACCTTCGGCCCTCTTCTTCGCCTCGAGCATCTCCATCTCGATCTCGCGCACCGCTTCAAGAATAATCGACGGACGCGGTTCGGGACGTCGTGGCGGCGGTCCCGTCTCGAGCAACGTCTCCGGCTCGCGACGACGTCTTCTGGGTGCTCGGTTCGCGCGCAACTTTCGGCACAGGTAGATCATGTGCTCGTAGCCGGCGCGGAGACCGTAGTAGCAGCCGAGCACCTGGAAATGAAAAGAACAAAATGGGGTGGGTGCAAACGCGCTCTACTGCACACCGGCCAGAAACGCTTCATGGCGCAAGTGCGCTCTATTGGACTTGTGCGAAATGAAGCGACCCAGGGATTTCTAGGCCATCGAATTGAAAAATCTAGTCCGCCTCGGCAAGTTGAGATCCCTAGGCCACGTGCGATAAAAAAACTAGTCCATTTGCGTTTTCTAGGCCACAAGAAACGTGTCACGTCACACATCACGCCAACGCCCCCCTTTATCGGGACAGGTGGTGGGACAGTCATCATGATGAAGATAGGCGTGACACAAAGAAGCGTGACTCAATTAGATAATTGATCGATCAAGATAGGGGATTAAGGTATGACACAAAGAGTGCGTGACACACCTAGATACTGTCACACTGTCAGAAAATGCTTCACAGTGCAATCGCGCTCTATCGCACTCGTTCGAAGGCCATCGGGTTTCTATTTGGATTTCTAGGCCACCCAATTGAAAAACCTAGTCCACCTCGAATAGTTGGGATTTCTAGACCACACGGCAAGAAATTTAGGCCACCTTGATCAGTTTGGATTTCTAGGCCAACCCAGGTCACGCTTCACTAACAGATTGTGGTTTCTAGGCCACAACTTGAGAAAGCTAGTCGATCAGGTCTGTTTTGGAGGTTTCTAGACCACGAGATAAGAATCTTAGGCCATCTTGATTATTTTGGATTCCTAGGCCAACCTGGACCTTGTAACACACGACAATCTTCTAGGCCACCCTTGAAATTTGGAACCCCTAGGACGCAAAAACTGTCGGCGAATCCCTACACATCGCAAACGCGCTCCACTGCACTCCTCCCCTTGTGCAAAAGAGCGCACTTCCATTCCTTACGATCGCCAAAATGATGGGAGTGGTAACGAAGACCCAAAGACAACGCCAGTTGGCGCATCGTTTCGGCGCCGCCTCCAGAAGCGCTCCGATCAGCGACGTCGTCGTCGTCGTCGTCGAATTCATCCTTCTTCTGAAGACGTGACAACGTGACAGGGGACAGGGTGACATAAGGAGGGGGGATGTGGAAATTTGAAGGGAATTGAAAAAAAAAGAAGAAAAAGTGGAAAAGTGGGGGGCTCCGGGAGCCCAGGGCAACCTGTGTGGACGCCTGGCGACGGGACGACGACAAAACAAATTAAGCTCTCGTCCCCCCTTCCCCCGTATATCGATTCTCACTAAAAAAACGCATAAATCTTGCTTCCTTCATCCCCCCCCCCATTTTTCAATTCTCTTCATTTCCTTTCCATCAACCCCCTCCTCCCCTTTCCCCGTTTTTTTTTTCCATTCTCCTCGCTTCCCTTTTCATTTCCTTAGATGCCACCCCTCCTTTCTGGATGGATGGATAATGAATGGATTACGGTAGGTGTGGCCGTTGGGGGGAAATTGATGAGACGCTTCTGAAACGCTGAAATTGACTATAACTCGCTTAGAAGTGGATCTAAATGAGCTGATTACCGTTTCATTGGAAAGCTCGCGAAATTTGGCGTCGATTGGTTATAATGAAGTCCTATTTTGGAACAGATGGGAAAAGTAGGTCAAATCGCACCGACTAGGTGGCGAGCTTCAAAAGTAGGTCAAGGTCCCGAAAAGTAGGTCGTGACCCAAAAAAAGTAGGTCAAGGTTCTGAAAAGTAGGTCATGACCCAAATTTGTAGGTCAAGGCCCTGAAAAGTAGGTCATGACCCGAAAAAAGTAGGTCAAGGTTCTGAAAAGTAGGTCATGACCCAAAAAAAGTAGGTAAAGGTTCTGAAAAGTAGGTCATGACCCGAAAAAAGTAGGTCAAGGTCCTGAAAAGTAGGTCATGACCCAAAAGAAAAGTAGGTCAAGGTTCTGAAAAGTAGGTCATGACCCAAAAAAGTAGGTCAAATTCCTAGAAAAGTAGGTCATGACCCAATAAAAAGTAGGTCAAGGTACTGAAAAGTAGGTCATGACCCAAAAAAAGTAGGTCAAGGTTCTGAAAAGTAGGTCATGACCCAAAAAAAGTAGGTCAAGGTCCTGAAAAGTAGGTCATGACCCAAAAAAAGTAGGTCAAGCTCCTGAAATGTAGGTCATGACACAAATTTGTAGGTCAAGACCCTGAAAAGTAGGTCATGACCTAAAAAAATGTAGGTCAAGGTTCTGAAAAGTAGGTCATGACCCAAAAAAAAAGTGGGTCACAATTCTGAGTAGGTCATGACCCAAAAAAAAAGTGGGTCACAATTCTGAGTAGGTCATGACCCAAAAAAAAGTAGGTCATGGTTCAACAAAAAAGGTCAAATCCTTGAAAAACGATTGAAGGAGGTTTATGTGAGGAAAGCAGAACATGATGTACATAATGGCACAGGGGATCAGTCAAATGTCGCCGAAATCGTAGTCCTTCTCGTCGGAATCCGGCTCCTCCTCTTTGTACACCATTTCGAAGCCTGAAAACTGAGCTCTTGAGCTCCGGAGAGCCCGTGGATGGATTTGACCTACCATCTTGAGACGTCGGCGTGCGAAGATCACGATAACAGTGGTAGCAGTCGACCCGTCGGAACTCGGCGTTCGCAAAACTGAGCTCATAGTGACGCGCGCGTTTTCCGGGCTCCGCGTAGATGAGCACACGTCGGCCCGTCTGACGGCACTCTTTCGCGAACACGACGGCGTCGTTCGACGCCTTCTTGACGACCCGTCTCGACGCGCCGGAGGGGTAAGAAGGCGTCAGAAGGCACGCCCGCTCCATCGCCAATCCGTCCCACTTCGAGTAGTCGGCGGCGCCGCTCGCGACGAGCTGCGGATAGTAGCACACGCCGGCCAGGAACGTCTTCCCGTTCTCCGTGTAATAAGTGGCCTGCACACGCTTCGAGAGCATCTGGTAGGTGAGCCGAGCCGTCGTGGGCTCGGCGAGCAACGTCGGCTGGAACTCGTGACACGAGCGTCCCGGTCGGAAGTTGTCCATCGCAATTGAGACTGTCAGCGCGTTGGACGGGATCGGAATCGCACCGGCACTCTCGAAGTGAGTGCGCAGAAAGTCCTGAATGAAGAGCACACTCTCGGGCCGCACGAGCCCCGTGCTCGCCGAGCACGTGAGCCCCACACGCTGCTGCTCGATTCGCCACGTGTCGGCGAGCTTCAACGATTTGAACGTCTCCGGGTACACGGTGACCGGGTAGCCGGTCTGGAGAATGTCCACAGTTCGCGCCTCTTTGAACCGTTCGTACGACTGGGTGCGCGCGAAATCCGCCGACGCTTTGAGACCGGCGAACATGGCTGAAAATCAAGAAAAATGGTCAAGTTGGGGTATCGATCGACGCGCGAAAATGTGATCTATCGGATGAACACGTTGAAATAATGGGGAATCTGGCAAAAAGGCGGAGAAAATCGATAAAAACGCACTGGCAAAGGAGGACGGGTCGGATGAGGATGGTGAGGTTGACCGCTACACGCACGCGCGCACGCGACCATCGGAAATAGTGTGCGAGTGGAGGAGAGGGCAGACAGTCAGACAGAAAGACAGACAGACGTTCGTGTTGACAGATGTGTGTGTCTGTTTGTGTGGGAGGTGTGACCGGGGAGGGAAGGACGGTCGCCGATCGATCGAGATACTAATCAGATGTCTCTACAGAGTGATGATAAGCGTACTGATAAGGAAGTGACAACAACAGTAATAATAATAACACAACTGTTTATTGAATCATTTGGTATTTGGTTAGATTGCGAAACGGGTCGAGAAGATCGTCCATCCTAACACTGAAGCGTTAGCGAGGTCCTCTGCGATCCTCCCGATCTTCTGGAAAAAAATCCACGTGGCATCGGTTATCCATGGGGCAGCTATCTATATACATTGGCATTTAGTTTCTGCCACTTGGGACCCGGAAGCTGCATCTATACAGTTGAAAATCATTGAGGACTTGATTTTGATCCACCTAGGACTCGTAGAGCTTGAATATAACATTTCATGGGCGTAACGCGTCACGTGGACGGAACTAAGATAAGGGCTCCTCGGCATAAAATTCAGGGCTACAAATTACATATTCACGCAAATTTTGGTGATCATAGCTGGAAAACTGGTCGAACTGTATAGGATCTAGCACTTAGGACCCTCTTTTTTTGAAATTGATTCATTTATTTGGTAAAACAAAAGCGACAAATATAGGTGGGACCGGGATTGAGGTAGTATGACAAGAGAAACCTAATAATGAATGGAAAGACCCATGTGGACCGGCAATAGTCCCAGGGTTAGGAGGGGATGAGAGACTGAAGCGAGAGGGATTTAACGAATCGGATAAAACTCCCTTTTGACTGACGTTCGCGAATTTTTGAGGCCAGGTGATTCCAGATTTTGAGGTGCGCATTCAGGAATGGTCGCGATGAGGAAGTGGAGACCGCGTGGTTGGCCTTGAGAATGTACGGGTATCTTGGTGAACTCCCGGGACGAACGTATTTGTGTAGAGATGGGAAATCTTAGTGCAGTCTATATAGAGAATCCACGTGGCATTCACTTGAAAGCCATATAGCTGCTACGTAGTACATAGTATGTACATATCAATCTTCAGAGTGTCTACTAGCTACCCACAAGCCAGCAGACGGCCGCTCTACTACAGGAAATACGGTATCTAAAGATAGGATCCACGTGGCATCCATATAGCACCCTCTAAAGCAATTAGCGGCCACCTGTCATGCACATACAACCGTCGACCGATAACCCATATCAGATGAAGCAATTGCACCTTTATCGGTAATCTACACACGTTGTAAAGCTGCCTATTAGGAGCCGTTTGGGATCCATGTGGCTCTCATATGTTGTGCTATAGGCTTTAAGACTTACGTTACGCATTTAGGAGTCACAAAAGACCCCCCCCCCCCCCTGTCTACATCTATTGAGATGCTCTTACGATCTCAGAAAACAGATTCGGCTCTTTGGTCTTGAATGCAAGAATAGGAGGGGTAGTGGAACAGGAATGCAATCTCAAGACCCGGATGACCTGACTTTTCGTAATTCCTACCACGACCTACCGTATCCCTGAGCATCATCATCGTCACGTTCAGCAGCCGCATTGCGGCGCTCGGCGCGCTCAATGAAAAACTCGGCGGTCGTCTTGATGAGAAACATGATGAAGTAGTTGACGGCGGTGAATATGAACAGAGTGCGGATGATCGAGTCGGTCACGTGACCGTCTTCCATGTAGTGCTCGGTGAGCAGCAAACGCGTCAGCCAGTGCATATCTCTTCGGCGGAATGAAGTGAAGTGAAGTGAGGTGGAGCTCAAGCTGCTGGCTCATGCTCATGCTCCTTCCTAATTGGCACCTGGCCAACAACATTTCCAGGTACATCATGATAAGGGGGTATGTGGTGTAAACAAGAGCTACCGTAATCCGAGGTTTATTGAGAAGTCAGAAATTAAAAGTCCTCCTCCTCCTCCTCCTCGTAGCCAAAATCGAAATCTTCGTCGTCGTCGTCGTCGTCAAACTCCAGAAGACCATTCTCCGCCTCCTCTTCCCACTGACGACGTGCACAACAGCAAAAGTGCACACACACCGACACCGACGTCATCAGAACGACGACGACGACCGTCTGCCAGAAGTTCTGCGACGACGACGACCATCCGACGCGCTGAATGCGTTCGACGAGCGGCGTCGTGTCGAACATCACCGCCCACACCGTCATCCAGACGCATATCGCGTTGACGATGACGTCGGTGATTCTGAGCAACGTCTCCGTGGTTGACGGCGATGGCATCGTCGAGAAGAAGAAGAAGGCGTCGGAAAATTGGAGAAGAAGATGTGAAGTATAGAAGTGTAGAAGAAAGAAGAAGCGAGCCGCGGAGGTGTCCCACGTTTCCTTGGTTTCGGGGGCGCGCGCGCGCGCACACACACGCGCGTCCTCTGGTTGTGCTGGCAACGGCTACATTTTCGGAATTTCTGGATGCCGTGTGAAGATGCTGACGTCATCGGGATGTGGTCAATAACAAAATTTTATTCTAATCGGAAAGGGGGTCATATCTTGAAAACTAGAAGAGCTGGCAAAAAGTTGTCAACTGACAGTTTGATCTAAATGTTGTTGGCTACAACTTTGTAGTTGACAACTTTTGGATAGCACTTTTAGTTTCAGAGATATCGCATGATTTTCAGCAACTCTGGGCAGTTCCGCTGGTTTTGCTCAGATGTGCGAATTCAAAAGTGGATAACTTGAAAACTGGAAGAGATACGGGAAAAGTGTCAATTGACAATTTGATCTACATGTTGTTGGCAACATTTTGTTAGCTGACACTTTTCCGCTAGCTCTGCTAGTTTCCGAGATTAAAGGACCACAAAGTCGTCGGCCACATGATCCTCTCCATCGTTGTGTTGGTTCGCGAATTCAAAATCCGAATAATCATCTTCCACGTCATTTTCCACGTCTTCTTCGACCACGACTTCTGCTTCTCGCTCCACAACGACGTCTGCTGGCTCCGGCACGACGACTTCTTTTTCTGGCTCCGGAGCTGGCTGCGACATGACTTCTGGAATATAGGAATGGAAATGTAGGCGTGCAAAGCATTTTGAAATGAAAATTGCAAAAAAAAATCCTTAAAACGAGCGAAAATCTCATTTATTTCATTTTCGCTTCGAGACCTTCCCAAACAAAATGTCTGCTGCGCCTTTAAACGCTACTACCGTAGTCGGCAAAATTTCAAATTTCATCGATTTTCCCCTAATTTTCTCGCAATTCTCACCTTTTGAACTGCCAGCCTTTTCGATGCTCTTCTGAACTTGTTCAATTTTCAGCTCCGATTGCTCCTGATGCTCAGGCTCATGCTCGGATTTGAGCTCGCAGACGGGAGCATCGCGGGAGCTATCAATGCGCTGCGGCGATGACAACGACGGCGGCGGATATGTCCCGCCGGTGTGACACGCCAACGTGATCGCGTCCTCGTCGATCCGAGTGTTAATCCAGAAGCTATCGGCGAGTTGCGGATAATAGGTGACTCCGGCCAGATACCGCACACCGTTCTCGTTGTAATAGGTGACGTGCACGTGTTTCGACACCATCTGATAGGTGAAACACGACGATCGACGTGGCATTTCGGTGCCGTCGGCGAAGACGTACGGATGACGTCCGACGGCGGGAACGAACGCCTTCGTCGAGAACGACACGATGAGCGTGTTCACCGGAATACACCATCTGGAGACGTCGACGTCTTCTTCTACTTGTTCGTCACGAAGAAGACGTCGCAGGAAGTGCTGGATGAAGCGGAGACAGTCGATGTGAGCCGCCTGTTCTCGCTGCCGGCCCACCGAGTAACAAATCCGACGGCACACCGGATCGGTGAACGATTCGATGATCCGATCGCGGTTCTTCTTGACACCCACTTGAAATCGACAACCGGTGATCTCGGAGTTGTAGCGTTGAGCGATTCGTTCGGCGAACATCGTCTGGAAACAGATGGTGAGTCGGTTTTTGGAGCAAGAACTGACCATGTTGATGTTGACCCCCTTTTATCTCGGCCACCTGAAGAGATATCAAAAAGTTGTCAACTGCAAACTTGTTGCTCTTTTTGTGCTCTACAACTTTGCAGTTAACAACTTTTTTCTAGTTCTTGTGGTTTTCGAGATAAACGACAGTCTCATATCGTGGGTCCAGACCCGTCCAGACCTGGCCACGCGTTTTTTCGTTTTGTCAAGTCTAGGAGGAATCGGACTATTTCCAGATAAATTTTATAAAATTACCCGTCAAAATACCTCCAATTTAAGCGCTCGACTGACTCTTAGAAACTTGTTTGAAATTTTTTGAACTCGAAAAACCACACCCGGACTTGATGGGCCGTCATGTTTTTTTCTTTGAGCAGCATAAAAAATTTCAAACACGTTTCTAAGAGCCCATCGACCACTCAATTAATAGGTATTTTGATGGGCAATTTAATAAAATTTACTGGAAAATTTTCCGATTTTCCGGCCCTTCAGAAATCAGGATTTTTTCAAGGGGGTAACTAAAATCGGGAAAATTTAGTTTTGGAGCGCATTTGCGACCAGATAAGCAGTCCGAAACAGAAAAAACGGAAAAAATAAGAAAACGGGTAGGCAGAGAAGCCCTTCATTAGAAGGCTCCCAACCCCGGCTAATGTGTGCCAGGTGGCCCATTCTAGTATGCTCATTAGTCCAGCGGGTGGGACAGGTGCTCTCTGGGGGGATTAGGATAAGCTCCGATTCGACTAACAAATGGATGCCGCCTCGGATAGTGTAGAGGGGGGTAGTCGTCAGAAAAGGAAGGGAACATGGGATTCAACAAAAAAAAAAGAGCTCGGGGGATCGAACCCGGGACCTTCCGCTTGCCGGCCCAACGTGTAGCCCACTGCGCCAGCGAGGTGCATCTGGAAGATGGGCGCCAGGGCGTTCATAAAGGCGCGTTTTTCTCGCGTTTTCGCATATTTTTCGACGTTTTATAAAGCACCTAAAAGCAGATAAAAGGTACATACGAAGGTTATAAAGTGAGAAAATGAAGAAAAGCATAAATTTGAAGATTGCACATAAGATAAACAGGTTTTCAAAAACAAAAGCAGCAAAAGCA
Organism: Caenorhabditis afra; assembly: GCA_963570955.1. Classification (NCBI taxonomy): domain Eukaryota; kingdom Metazoa; phylum Nematoda; class Chromadorea; order Rhabditida; family Rhabditidae; genus Caenorhabditis; species Caenorhabditis afra. The sequence continues at coordinate 8,699,028 of OY751532.1, forward strand.
GTGAAATGCGATTCGCGAGCCGAAGATCACCATCGTCGGCGACGAAACAACGCGCGAGCACGTCGGAAGAGGCGGACGAAGAACGACGGTCGTCTTCTGCCCCGGTGAAATTGATTTCCATCATACAGGAACTCTGCAAATTGGCGGATGTCACGATGTCACACTGTCACGCGCTGTCTCACCTCCGGGACGTCGTCGTCGCTTGGTGGGATCGGAGCGAAGCGCCAGCTCTGTGTCGATCGTGTAGTTTTTGACGATGGCGAGTGTTTTCAAAAATGGGGCTGAAACTCGGGGGCCAGATTATCGATTTTTCGACGGATCCGCTCGATTCTTACACTGTTGCTCGTGACCCTCGGCGTAGTCGATCTTCAGAATCGAGCGGCTGAACTGTTTGCAGTAGATGCGGCGGAATATGTCGCTGGCCCTCCGCAGCGACGCAAACAAGACGTCGTTCGTGTCGTTCGGACACACATACGCCATCCGACGCTGGATCACCCGCAACGCGTCGACGAATTCGCGCTGAAGACGTGCCATCTCGGCCGACGTGCCGAACGTCGGCTCCTCGCCGGGTCTCTGAGAGAACAGGCGCTCCGCATCGCGTAGAAACTCCCCTGTAAGATGGTAGTTACGGTGTCACGTGACATATCTTATGTTCCTTACACCAACTCTCGATCTTCTTGAAGGTGTTGTTCTTCTGCACACGAGCGTCACGCATGCATTTCTCGCGTTCCGCTGGAAAATTTGGAAAGTTTGAAAAAGGCTGAGTACGGTATTTCTTAAAGGCGCAGCACGCATTTTGTTGAAAGGTTTCGCAACGAAATTGTGTTTTTTTTTTCAATTTGAATAATTTCCACTTTCAAAATCGATTTTTTCGCGAAAAACAGCAAAAAAAGCTACTCACGATCCGGAACATCGGTCTCGCACGGATTCGTCTCCATAAACAAGAGTTTCGGCCGAAAAACGGCTGCCGGCAACGGCGCGCGTCCCTCCTCGCACATCCAACCCGGCTTCTCGCGCACACTCCACACATTCCGTCGTCGATGCTCCTGCCGCTGCTTGAGAATCGCCATAAAGTCGTAGTCGAGCGACGCACGTCTACACCGCCGACACCGTCGCCGCCTCGTCTCCGTCAACGTTCGATAGCACACGTCGATGTGGTGGTGAATCTCGCGTCCGTACTTTTTGCGCACCAACACCCGTTTCCCGCCGCACTCGCGTCCGTAGAGCACGTGGTCGGTGACGCTCTGATAGAGAATGCGATCACGCAGCGGATAGTGGTCGGCCATCAGAAACTCGCGTCGAATCGCCATACACTCGGCACGCGCCAACTTCTCTCTCATCTCGGGAACATCGGTGCTGGTGGCAAAGTAGCAGACGCCGGCCAAATACGTCAGTCCGTCCTCTGTATAGTAGATCGCTTCGATGTTCGGGGAGAGGAGGCGGTAGGTGAACTGGTAGGTGCGCAGTTGTGTTGGCACTGTCGTCGGGTGCAAGTCGTTCGGATCGATGCCGGCGGCGACGGTGAAGTTCTTGTTGGGCAGCACGAGCACGCGTGTCGAGCCGAGCGCCTCGATCGTCGCCGCCGCCATCGGTCCGATCGGATGGCAGTTCGAGTCGTACAGAGCGCTCACCATCACCCGCACCGACGTCGGTTGGCTGGTATGGTCGGTGTGCTCGTAGCGTTGCATTCCGTACTTGCCGTTGATGTCGAACTCGATGGGCGCTCGCGAAATCGTCGCCGCCGCGTCGTTCTCGGGGCGCGGATGCTGGATCGGCGACGTTTCGAGCCGATAGCCGCTGTCCATTTTGGAGAGCACACGCCACTCGTCGAGCTTGTCGCTGAGCCGCTCGCGAGCTCTCGCCCACATGGTCTGCTGAGTGGAGGGTGGGCGGCAAATGCAAATGCGCTCTGTTGCTAATTAGGCACACTTTTTACAACCGCGCACTGTCGATTTACGGATGCACGGGGAAAAATCAGAGTACGTCAGTAAATACGCTCTATCGCACACTCCCTGCACAGCTGAAAAACGACTGCCACCGTACTAGACGGGTCTCGTTGGAAATGATCTGGATTTTGATTAACAATAGAGCGTATTTACTGACGAACCCTGTTTACTCCCCGTAAATCGACACATCCAACTTGGATGTGTCGATTTACGGGGGCGGGTGGGGCTAAACAGTGCACGATTGTACAAACGGAGCATCGTTCGGGTCTAAAAGCCAATCGACGGCTCGAATTGTAGGTACTTTGATGGGAAATTTCATGAAATTTACTCAAACTCATAAATTTCGAGTAAATTTTATAAAATTTCCCATCAAAATGCCTAAAACTTGAGCAGTCGATTGGATTTTAAAAACGTGCTTAAAGTGTGAATTTCTCTGGAATTCCAGTGGGGAAAAGGAAAAATGGCTCAAAAATTCTCGTAGACTGCCTATATTTTTGTACATTTTACGTCTTATAGTCAGACAGTGGCTGATTCGATTAACGCGCGCCGCTCACTACTACTATATTCTCACTCACTATACGAAAAACACGGAAAATTACGGTATTTTCGAAAACAGGCACGTTTTTCGTTATCGTTTTCGTCTTCGTCGCGTCGCGAAAGTCTGAGAAATATGTAAATGTAAATACAATTGTTTGAGGGTAAAACTGTGCAGAAATAACGAAAAACGGCAACAGAAAACGGGTATCAAAGCGGAGAGAACGTTTTGAGGACGGCGAGCAGGACGAGGGTGACGATGACGAGCACGACAATCGAAATCCACTTCCATTTGCGGCTGCGACGGTGCAAAACGACGGCCTCTTTCACGTTTCGGTTGGCCTTCGCCGCGTACTCGGTCGCGTTCGAGACGCTCGTCTCGATGCGTTCGATAGTGTCGCCTGGAGGAAAAAAAGAGTGTTCGGGTCAGTGTGCCGCGTGGCAAATGAACATTTTCGGCGATTTCGGCAACCCGATCGTTTTCAAAACTAGCCGTTCAGTAGTCACTTTTTGGCACTAACGCTGACGCTTCGGCGCTCAAATCGCACTTTTTCTTGATAAATTTCTCTAAAACGACAAGTCTGACTGGTTCGTATGCAAACGCGCTCCATTGCAAAGCTTCCACACACACACACACCTTGAGAGGCCACCAACAACTGCATATCCCTGAACAGATCGTTGATCTCGCGCATCTGCCGCTCCACATTCAGGATCTCGTTGGCGCGCGACTTGACGTCGTCGAACAACGCCTTCTTCTGTGTCACGCCGAGTGTGACGTCCCGTGTCAACTGAAACAGACTGCCCGACTCGATGGCCTCGTCGATTTGCTCGTCGGACACTTGAATGTTCTGTTTTCGCAGATAGACGGCGATCTTCCGGGCCGCCTGCTCTTTGTACCGTTGCTGGTCCTCGTTGAAGCGCGTCATCACCTCCTCAAACGACAGCTTCACCATTCGGATCTGAAGTTTTTGTCTCCAAAAGAGTTCAGGTCGATTCGGGGAGACTGACCTGCTCCTGACGCGCGCGCGCCGCTCCGAACACGCTCGCCGACGTCGTCGCCTCGTCGAGATACTTGTCGACGGTGTCGGCGATGCGATTCCGCGCCGCCGACGCCTGCCGGATGAACCGATCGACGTGCTCGCTGACGCGGCGACTCTTCACGACGTCTGATGCACCGCTTGCCAGTGAATCTACCTAAAATCCACATTTTTTCGCGTTTTCCCACTAAAAACTCGACGGACTTGCTCGCGCTGAATTTCCTCGCGCTCCATGCTCAACGTCATCAATATGTGACGGATTTGATCGATTTCCGACATGAACTCGTCTATCGAACCCTTCTCTTTCGCCTGAAACCCCGATTTGTCGAGAATTCCGGCGATTTTTTCGAAAAAAACGGGTTTACTCGAAGCACACTCCCTCGCCGCCCGTTCAACGGTTTTCCCTCCTCTATCGACGCCATTTCGTGCAACTCGTGAAGGCGATCCTTGATGACCATTTTTGAAAGCGAAAAACGTGCTGAAAGACGGAAAATCTCCCCGAAAATCTGGAATTTTGGTGGGAAAAACGAAAAAAAAAAACCAAAAATACATTTTGATAAACAATGCACCACATCGTTATAAGCGGAGCATTGTAATAAAGTTGAAAATTTTTTCGAATTTTTAAATTTTATTTAAATTTCCAGAAATTTCCATGAAATTGCAGAAAAATCGTGTAAAAAACTATTGTTCTATTGAAAATAAAGGTTTAAAATAGTACTTCCAATTATTTTAAATCAAAAACCGTCCATTTTCCGCCCTTTTTCACCCATTTTTCAGCGCAAAAGTGCACTGCATTCCGTCGCACCCCCGTCCATTCTATCAAAAAACCGCAGCGCGACACGCCTCGCGCGCCGGCGTGAGCGGTGCGTGCCGCGGCGCGTGCCCGCCTGCGCGCACTTTTCGAAACTTTCTTCGCCTCGTCCGCCGAAATCACATGGAAAACACGCCCGTACGTTTGTTTTCTCGCTTTCTCCCCGTTTTCACCGCCCAAATCGCGTATTTTTGTATATTTTTGTGTTTTTTCTGTGTTGCAGAGTCGAAGGAGCCACCGACGACTGGAGAAAGAGCAACGAGAGAGGGAGGAGCGCGCGCGCGAGCCACAGCAGCAGCAGGAGGAGCTGAGAAAAGAGCTGCCGCGCTGCAAACGGCCACGTGTCAAGTTCGTCAAACTGACCGAACCGGGCGAGCGAACGACGCCTTCTTCCGCCCCCGCCGACAACGGACCGCTTCCCAATTGGCAGACCGTCCAGAATCGAATCGTCCAGAAGCTCGGAAAACGGAGCGCGCTGATGATGGCGTCCCCGCCAGAAGGCGTCGTCGTCGTGAAACAGGAGCTGACGACGTCGAGAAGTCCGAGCCCGAGCAGCACGCCGATGGCAATGTTGAGCTCCTCCTCCTCCTCGAGCAGCCTGCAATTGGTGCTGAAACGACAGGACGAGACGACGCGCGCGCAACAAGAGGCCACCGATCACAAGTGGCCGACGGGCGTCGATCCGGCGGACCGACGTCGCCTCCAGAAGACGTTCCACACGAACCGAAAACGCAGATGGGAGGAGGCGCGCGTGTGGGCCGAGAAGATGCGCGACACGGCGCTTCGGGAGGAGCAGATTCAGGTGCGGGCGGCCGCCGAGCACCGAATCGTCAGATGGAAGGAGATCGACGCCGCCTACTTCCGACGGCTCGAGCAGGACGACTCAGCAGGTGCGAAACTGGCTCTTTTTCCCCTTTTCGTCGTCAATTTTGAGAGTTTTTACCACTAAAAACGTACAAAATTTAAAGGCGCATGAGCTTCTTTCAATGTGTGGGTCTCACCGCGAAACCCGTTTTTCGTCGAATTTCACCCGATTTTCTTCATTTTTTCGACGGAAAACGTTGAAATTTCGAGTTTTAAGCCAGCTCCTCAACATTTTCATTCAATTTTCCCCCGAAAAACGGAGAAAATTGGGCGAAAATTGACGAAAAACGACGAAATCTCAAAAAGTACTGAGTGCAGCGGGCATGCGCCTTTAAAATTCGGCCGATTTCACTGAACATTTAAAGGCGCATCGACTTTTTCGGCTCATGGGTCTCGCCGCGATTTATGTTTTTTGTGGCAATTTTCCGCATTTTTCGACACAAAACGGGCAAACTGACTGTTTTCATCGTATTTCAAACGAAAAACCCATTGAAATCCAGTTTTTCTCTTCCAGAATTGGCGCACTACACGGAATCGCTGGAACGCGAGCACCAACGAGCCCGTGATCGAAACGAGATTCTCGAGTTGCGACGAAACATCGAGGAGCTCGAGCGAGCACGTCTTCAGGACGCCGAATCGCGCGTCGATCTGATGCAGAAGGCGGTGGACGAGGAGCGACGACGCATTCAGAATCTACGTGGATAATCTCTCTTACTGAGAATCGCTCTTGTTTTATTATTTTTATTATTTTTAACAGTCAGTCGACAATCACAAAGTCATCCAAATCATCATCCTCTTCGTCATACTCATCTTCACCAAACTCGTCGTTTTCAGCGTTTTCCATTTCCAGACTGTCTTGGGAAGGCGTTACATGGGGATGCGTGACGTGACACGTTTGGCACTGACTTGTCTTCAGCCAAATCCTGACATCGCGCAGAAACTGGAGTACCTGGAAATCACGACGACGTCTTCTGAAGTTGTTCGTCCCCACCACTCACCAGATACACGTAGGCCACGCCCACAATCGGCACGACTACCGACATGACGGCGTCGAATCGACGCTGGCACGTCGTCGTGACGGTCACGTTACGGATCCAGTCTTCCAGCGAAAAGTAGTCGTCGTCGACGACGGTGGTGGACGATAATGGCATTGTGGACGGGGAGGGAATAAGCGGCGGGAAACTGGACGTCTTGTGATAAATATTTACGTTCTCCTTCTTCTCCTTCTTCGGCTCCTTCGGGGCTCCTTGCTGCTCGGTTGTCTTGGTGTCCGCGTGTGAATGTTCTCATTAGCGGCCCGTGTGTGTGTGAATCCAGCCTCCCCCTTGTGACTAGGCAGGTGGATAGGGAGAGAGACAGAACAGATTATCCGCCCCCCCCCCCCCCCCCCCCCCGCATGCCGAAACCCTTTAATCCGGTGGACCCCCCATTTCCATTTGGCCCAATTATAATCTGGGCCCCCTTTTGAATTTGAATTACGACGGGGCCACTTTCCAATTTCAATTTCCAAGCTTATTGCCTCGCCGGTTGACCCCAGCGAAGCGGTTCCAAAAGTTAAAGTCTGTTCGACACTTTCTTGCGAAAGGTCGGAACTCCAGCGTACCTTGAGTACTGGGGTTAAAACCGACGAAGGCAGCGAGCGGCGGCCTCCTATGCGCGCGTATGTACCGACAAAAACAAGACTCGCGCTGCCCACTATGCCCACACGCTGAAGCGGCGGCGGCCGGCCGACGAGGCGAGAGCACAGAGAAGCAGAGTCGGGGTCTCGGCGGCCGAGTGGGTCGCGTGCTTGGAATGGCAAGCGAGAGGCCGCGGGTTCGATACCGCATAGTGGAAAAGCTCTTTTGCTGGTAGTTCCGGTGCATATTTTAAGCAATGAGGCGAAAAAATGGAAGGAGACAGAAGAAGGAACAAGGATCGACTTGTCTGATGCACACATTCCGATTTATGCAAATGTAGTGTTTTCGATTTTTTAAAGTCTTTTATTACTCTCACTTACTTAGTCAGTTGGATTAGTACTTCTTCAAATTCTCAAAAAAATTGTAACTAACATTTTCCCACTGTGCAGTATCGAACCCGCGCCCTCTCGCTTGCCATCCCAAGCGCGCGACCCACTCGGCCACCGGGACACCGACTCTGCTTCTCTGCGCTCTCGCCTTGTCTGCCGGCAGCCGCCGCTTCAGCGTGTGGGTATAGTGGGCAGCGCGAGTCTGGTTTTTGTCGGTACACACGCGCGCATAGGAGGCCGCCGCTCGCTGCCTTCGTCGGTTTTTACCCAGTTACTCAAGGTACGCTGGAGTTCCGACCTTTCGCAAGAAAGTGTCGAACAGACTATAACTTTTGGAACCGCTTCGCTGGGGTCATCCGGCGGAGCAATAAACTGGTTGTAAATTGGGATTGGATGGAGGAAGGGGATGAAAACAAAAACAACAATTTCAGCGCGGATGACGTCGTGATGGTCGGTCGATCGATCACACAGAAGATTCTTCAGCGTCTCTTCTCTCTCTCTCTTGAAGATCAAAACGACAGAGAGGGGGGAGGTGGAAAGAAAACATTCTCCCCTCCGGTGGGTGCCGAGAAGAAGAAGAGGAGCATGTGTTGTGCTGCTGCCGAGAATCTGGGCTCTTCTTTACACACTATCCTCCTCCTTCCGGACTCGCCCTCCTCCTACGATTTTAGAATCGAAGAGGAGAGCTGATCGATGAAGAAAGAGAAAGAGCAAAAGAGAGAGAGTTTGTGCTCACTTGTGCTCAGAAATCAGAACTCGAAGAGGGGAGAAACGCCGCTCCCCTCCCGGCCCGTTTCTCGTTTCTTTCCATTCAAAGTGTTCTCTCTGTCTGTTTCTCTGCGTCTCTCACTTTTCCACACTCTCTCTCTCTCTCTTTCTAACTCTGTTTGAAGAGTGAGCATGAGTAACACAGTAACTCAATTATGATTCGAGAAGAATCCAACCCACTCTCCTTTTCTTTTTCTCGCACAAGCTTTCTCGTTTTCTCTTCTGGAAATTCCTCTTATTTTCATTTTTGTTTGTCTCTCAGGTGCAAGCCACAACGAATGGCGAAATATGTGCCGTGCTCGAGTCTTAAGGTTCGTTTCCCTTTTTTTTGTGTTCGATGGCCTAACTTTCCATGTTCGGTGGCCTAGGTTTCGCACAGGCTCCGAAAAGTTAGGCCATGGTTGATTGCTTAACTCGTGGCCTAGGTTTCCCATTTGCATTTGGCCTAACTTTCCACCTTCGTCCACATGAACACCTTTTTTGTTTAGTGGCCTAGGTTTCCCAAGTAGCAATCAGCTGAATGGCCTAACTTTCCGAATGTGCGTGAAGCTAGGCCATGGCCTAACCTTTCACCTTCATCAGAGAAAAGTCAGGTGGCCGGCCGAGATATCCCATTTTCCCCGTAGAAACGCAGAGTGATGAGTTTCGTCTTTAGTAGCTTTCCGATCGGTGGCCTAGTTTTCACACTGGTGCGCTTAGACGCGGGTATGGAAAGTTAGGCCATTCGGTGGCACAGCTGGGGAAGAACTATTTAGAGCGGGATGGCCTAACTTTCCGAAAGCGTACATTGTTAGGTCATGGCTATTGTCACGCGTTTGGTGTTGGCCTAACTTTTCTCTAGTGACACGGGAAGTTAGGCCACTCGGCGGTTCAGCTGGAATAACTTTTCAGTGGCTTGGTCTAACTCTCTGAATTCTAGGCCGAGGCTGATTTTTCGTTCGGTGGCCTGAATTCCAAGCTTCTCTTAACAAGGGTCTTTTTTTTGGAGGTCTAGATTCCCCAAGTATCATTCAGCTGGATGGCCTAACTTTCCGAAAGCCAAGCTGTTGCTAGGCCATGACAACTTCCCATTTGGTTTCGGCTTTACCTGTCTCTAGTGAACCGGAAAGTTAGGCCATAGTCGCATTTCTTTCCGGAAGCTAGGGTATTCGGTGGCACAGCCGGAAGGACATATCAGCTAGGTGGCCTAACTTTCCGAAAGCGTGAAAAGCTAGGCCATGCCGAAATACCGGCCTAACTTTCAACCGTAACTAGAGAAACACTCGGTCCTATGTACAATCCAAGCGCTAACTGGTAAGTGATAAGACTCGATCTCTGACCCGGCTGGCCTAGAACTTTCCTCTTCCACTATCCCCAGCGTGATTTGCAGACGGCCGGACTCGTCGTGGCCGTCGTCGAGCTGATCCTGTGCGCGTTGGCCGTCTACGGACTGTTCCGCAACTTCCATCTGTTCGGCTCGGCGTACCTCGTGTGGTTCGTGCTCGGCATCGTCTCCGTCCTCATCATCCTCATCGCCATCGCCCTGTTCGTCTACGCGATCAAATCGGAGAACGCGCGATGGCTGATACCGCACCTGTCCGCCCAAATATTTCTCGTCATCTTTCTCGTCCTCGTCGCCCTCATCGTCGCCATTTTTCTGATGTTCGGCGCGTACGCCGGCATCCGCAACCTGCTCGGCGTCTCGAACTACTACATGAGCGATGACTGTGGGTGCACATTCAATAATACAAAAGTGGTAGGAGGACAAGGTTATTTTTCTTACAGCCACTTTCCTGATGGGCATCATGATCATCGTCATCTACCTCATCGTCGCACTCGCCGAACTCTTCTTCCTCTACATCGTCTATTGCCTTTACAAGTGAGCTTGGACCGGACGGCACCGTTCGGCGGTATCTTGGAAACTAGAAGAGCTAGGGGAAAGGTGTCAACTAACAAAGTCTTGCTAAAAATGAGTAGATCAAACGGTCAGTTGACACTTTTCTCCTAGCTCTTCTAGTTTTCGAGTTATGACCCAAACAAATCCTCGACCCCAACTCAGACACCTCTGCCACTACGAGTCGATTGCCAACCAGGAGGAGAACCGTGAGAAGTGGCAAGTGGTCGGCGATTTTCCCAAGGACAATAAGCACGGCTCGCCGAGCATGGGAGACCAGTATCCGTACGGGGACGACGCCGGACCGCGCTATTTGTAACATCCGCCTTTGATAAGTCTGGCCAGAACGGTAGCACCCGATCGTATCTCGAAAACCGGAAGAGCAATCAAAAAGTTGTCAACTGCAAACTTGTAGATCTTTTTGTGATCTACAAGTTTGCAGATCTTTTTGTGATCTACAAGTTTGCAGTTGACAACTTTTCGATTGCTACTTTGGTTTTCGAGATAAAAAATATCAAAGACACGGTCGGACCACACTTTTTTGGCCATTCACTGTATTTCTTATTATTCGTTTTGAACACCGAAAAAAAGCATAATTCTTCCGTTTTCTCTATTCAAAATCAATAAATCAGCTTGTTTTCTGTCCCCTTTTGCGTTTTTAGTCGAATCGATTTGAAAACGCGATGGAAGGAACAAAGGAGAAGCTGGCGGGAGGTGCACAAACACAAACTACCGTAAGACTTTCTCGGTGTCTCTGAAGTCTCTTCGAGCCGCGAATAGTGTCTTCTCGGGGAGAGTGGTGCGCGGCGCGGAGAAGCCGCCCCAGGAAACAGATCGGATTTCAGAGGGCTCTCGCTTCGAAGGGGCAGGAGAGTGAGAGAGAGAGAGAGAAAGGCTCCGCACATGGAGCACTCGGCGGAAATACGAAATACGATGGGAAAGGAGGAAAAAAGAGGGCAAAATGGAAAAACAGTCTCGAGGAATCGAACTTGCGATGGGCCGAGCGGCGCGCGAACGCGTAACCAACTGCGCCACTCAGGTGCAGACCAAGCAAGGGCGTCAGAGCGGTGATAAAGGCGCGAGGCCCAGCCAGGGGGAGAAGCGGGTTGCGGCGAAAAGCATAATTTTCAGCACACCATCTGGACACCCCCCCCCCCCCCCGTATTCCCGAGCCCCTAAGAAGCATAGAGTGGGGTAGTAACCCAATCCCGACACCCTTCCCGTCCCCCCCCGCTGCCTCCTCGCCACGGGGCGGAGAGAGCCCTGCTCGTCGCCCGACTGGCTCCGGACATACGGTAAGGCTCCGAGAGCCCCCCGGCGAGGAGCAATGGAGTGTGCGCGAGAAAGAGAAAGAGAGAAAGAGAAAGCTTCTCCCCTTTCCACCGCCGTCGTCATTCTCCGTGTGTGTGTGTGTGTGTGTGCACAGCTCCTCGCCGCGCCCCTCTCCCTCCTATATTGGAGAGCTTCGGTCCCCCCACACACACACATATTCAGAAGACGTGCGGATTCAGAAGTGAGTCCGATGCTACCAGATCACGAGGTAAGAGTTGTGGTGGTAGGAAGATGAAGAGAAAAGGAAAAATGGTAAGTGAAGCTGACCGCGCCCCCTTTTTTTTGCGGCCGAACTTTTTGAGTATCAAATGTCGTCATGGTGAAACTAGAGAAAGTTTTTGCGGCGGCGGCGGCGGCGGCGAAGGAGGGGCGGTGTCTGTAAGACGACCCGAATAGTAGTGCTCCTACGTCGTGAGCCATTCGAGTCGTCGAACCTGTCTCACTTCACTTCTATTCCTTCTCTCGCTCTCAAAATGTGGCGGTGGTGGTGGTGTCGGTCATCATCGATCGGTTAGTTTATCAAAAGGGAACGAATGAAAATAATAAACAAACGAGAGTTCCAGTTGGAGGAGCTAAACAATTCGAGTTACCTGGGCCCCAACGACGACCAGTGTAGTTGATTTTGAGCTAGATGTCGACCCCCCTTAAGGAGTTAGCGTTGGTTTTGAATTTTGAATTTCGAATTTCAAATTGAAATCAAACCGCTCGCGCCTCAAAAGCCGCGCTCTTATCACCACCCCAAGCGCCCACCCTGGCGCTGCACCCGATGGCGCAGCCGGTAGCGCGCCCGGCCGCCAGGCGAACGGTCGCGGGTTCGACCCCCCCCCCTTGTTTTCTTTCCCTCTCTCCTTTTTCCCTCATCGAAAACCACCCCGCACAGCGGGATACACACATATCTGGCCCTCAAGTGTCACATATCGTACCCCAATGAGCCCTCAATTGCGTCACCTATTATACATTGCTCCCGCTTAGACAGAGAGAGAGGGAGGAAGGGGGAACAGTTGGTTATGGTATCGCTAAGGGGGTCACACCTGTCTCGAGCAAGTTGGTCGGGGCGAGAAGGCAGGCGCATCCTTTGTCGGCTCTTCTCCGGCGCGCTCTCTTGAAATCAGACACCTTCTTCCTGTGAGCCTAAGTGTGTAGCTAGCTAGCCGGCAGTAGTAGTAGTATACAGCCTCCCCGTTCTTTACACACTTATCACCTTGTGCTCTTTCCTATTGGCTCTTTGCTCTCCGAGAGAGCAAAGAGAGACAGTAAGAACACATGTACACGGACCACTACTACTACTAGCCGGGGGGAAAGGGGGGGGGGTACTAGAAAGGCAAACAAATACAGATGGCATTGTTTGTGTAGTTGGAGGGGGGAAGGAAGGAAGGCAGAAGATGGAAGAAGAAATCGAAAGGAGTATGTAAATGGAGTGGGAAAATGGAAACGACGACTCGAATTTCCCCCCCCCCCCCCTTATTTCAAGGCTACCATCCGCGTAGAGCTCTCCGAATTAGCCTAATGACCCCCTTTCCCACTTTTTCGGGGATATCTTGAAAACTGGAAGATCTGGCGGAAAGTTGTCAACTGACAATTCGATCTACACATTGTTGGCTACATTTCGTTAGTTGACACTTTTCGGATAGCTCTTCTCTCTTTCGAGATACAAGCTCTCAAATCGCGACCTTAAGGGGGGCTGGTTTCTAAGTGCCCACCTGTCACGACGCGCCACTAATTGAGTGTCACACAAACACATGCAAATATACATAATATGAGAACCAAATTTTTGATCTAATTGACAGGAGGAGTCGAAACTGAAAGAGTTCCTGTTGGCAGGCGGCACGACGACGACGACGACACAAAACAATCGGATCGCCAGTCTCGACGATCCCGCCAACTTTTTGTGAGTTCCCCTCTCCCAACAACGAGGAGCCGATGGTAGATGGCGAAAAACGATAGTTCCGTACAGTAGCCCATTTTTCGATTTGACCTACTTTCCCTAGATTTGGTCTACTTTTTTTGAGTTTGACCTACTTTTTCTAGATTTGATCTACTTTTTTTGGGTTTGACCTACTTTTCTAGATTTAACCTACTTTATCTACATTTGACCTACTTTTCTTCGATTTGACCTACTTTTCTCAGATTTTACCTACTTTTTTGGCTCTGACCTAGTTATTGTAGTTTTGACCTAGATTTTCTAGACTTGGCCTAGTTCCTTTGTAGTTTTGACCTGTTTTAGTCACTTTTGACCTAATTTTCCCTAGATTTGACCTACTTTCCTCAACTTTTTCAATCTACTTCCTTTTGACCTAGATTTTTCGGGTTCCACCTTTTTTTACCCGCTTTTTCACTTAATTTTCCAAAACTTAACCTAGTTTTCCTAGTTTGGACCTAATTCTCTTGGATTTGACCTACTTTTCATAGATTTGACATACTTTTATCAGATTTGACCTACTTTTCTGGCCCTAACCTAGTTGTTGTAGATTTGGCCTACTTTCTCCAGATTTCACCTTCTCTATCTAGATTTGACCTACTTTTGTTAAATTCGACCTACTTTCTCCAGATTTGACCTACTTTTCTGGAAATTTCCGCTAACTTGTAGAATGGCGACGACATCGGACTCGTCGACAGTCTGGACGACGATCCCGCCGGCGCCGTCGACGAACGAGAAAGACGCGACGCCGGCTGAAATAGTGGCAATCTCGGAGGCATACGGTGAGAGCAGCAATTAGTGTGTGTGGGTCCCCCCCATTCTTCAATAGACCCCCCTTCCCGTTCTTCTTGCATGGTCCTCCTCAATCTCAATCCGAAGAATCGACAACAATTACGCAATCCCTCCCCCCTTCCACCCAGCCAGTTGTGCTTTGTCTCTCTCTCTCGCACCCTCCTCGATCCACACACTCTCTCTCTCTCTCAGTGGGGGTGACCTAACGGTACCGCGTGCGCGCGCGCGTTCTCTCTGCGCAGAGAGCCCCTCCCCCTCCTCCCCGCCCGTTTATTCTCTCTCATTCATTCATTCGTTCATTCAACAACCATGTGTGTGTGTGTGCTCGGTGAGCACACACACATTCTTCTTTCTGTGTTGTTATATCGTCGACACCCCCCGCCCCCCTCTCCCTCAGATCAACCGGAATCTACTCCTTTTCGCTTCTTTTCGTGTGTCTCGTCGATCCGCTTTTTCTCAAAGCTTTTTTGTCTCTTGTTTCCCAATATTTGACCTACTTTATATCTCCTCGACCTTGTTTCGATAGATTTGACCTACTTCTTTTGGATTTGACCTAGATTGCGTAGGATTGACCTACTTTATATAGTTTTGATCGAGGTCTCCCTGATTTGACTTACTTTCCTTAGCAACGACCTAGATTTCCTAGATTTGACCTATATTTTCCAGATTTGACCTACTTTCTTTAGATTTGACCTACTTTCTCTAAATTTGACCTACTTTATCTAGATTTGACCTACTTTTCCTAGATTTGACCTACTTTTCCTAGTTTTTACCTACTTTCCCTAGATTTGACCTACTTTCCCTAGATTTGGCCTACTTTCCCTAGATATGGCCTACTTCTTCCAGATTTGACCTACTTTTCCTAGTTTTGAAATACTTCCCCTATATTTGACCTACTTTCACCAAATTTGACCTAGATTTCTCAGATTTGACCCACTTTTTTGCAGGACAAAGCTCTTCGACAACATCGCTGACGTCGTCGTCGTCGCTCGCTTCGCAATACCAGTACAACTCGTATCCGAGCAGCGCCCAATACGCAATGTACACGAGCGCCACACCGGCCACCGCCTACTACCAACAAATGGCGTCGAATCTTCGCGCGCAGACCACCGCTGCCGCCGCTTTTCCCTACTCGCTCGCCGGCACTTCTTCCTACTACAGTAAGATTGTTGGAAAGGGGGTACTGTAGATGGATAGGATACCCCCAACTTGATAACTTTGTCTGGAAAAATTTGACCTAATTTTGCTCAATTTGACCTAGTTTTGCTAAATTTGACTTACTTTCACCAGACTTGACCTACTTTCCCTAGATTTGACCTACTTTCACCAGATTTTACCTACTTTCACCAGATTTGACCTACTTTTCCTAGTTTTGACCTACTTTTTCTAGATTTGACCTACTTTCCCCAGATTTGACCCACTTTTCCTAGATTTGACCTACTTTCCCTAGATTTGACCTAATGTCCCTAGATTTGACCTACTTTCACCAGATTTGACCTACTTTCCCTAAAGGGGTATCAATCGAATCGTCAGAATGAGCTCTTTCCGAAAATCGCATTTGTTTTTGCAGCGGGCAGTTATCCGGTCGACTACACGGCCGCCGCCTATCCGTCGCCCTACTACACGAATATACGTGGCGGAGCACCGTACTACAATCCACTCAACGCGGCTGCCTACGCGGTACAGTAACCCTTCCTTCTTTCGATTATCGATTTTTTTTTTGATTTTCAGTCGGTCGCCAACTCTGTGCTCGGCTCCGATGCGGTGAATCTCGGCGGAACGACGTCGTCGGACGCCTCCACACCCGCCACGTCTTCTTCGATTGGCGGAAGTGGTGGAGGCGGTCTCGTCGTGCCGTTTCAGAATCTGAAGGAGAAGAAGCAGAAGGCGAAGAAGAAGAAGACGGGCTCGTGCTCGCCGGGCGACGAGACCTACGCGCGCGTCTTCATTTGGGACCTCGACGAGATCGCCGTGCTCACGAGAAACTATCTGCAACAGTTGACGATGGGATTTCCGGGCTATGCGAACGCTTCGAGCAGTTTACAGCACCTTACGGAAGTCATCGCCCTCTCCAGTTTCTCCGATCTCAGCGAGGTAGGCGCGCGCTTTTATCACCGCCCTGGCGCCGCACGTTTGGGTTGCTTGTGTGGCGCAGTAGGTTGCGCGTTGGGCCGCAGTGCGGGAGGTCCCGGGTTCGATCCCTCTTGAGCTCTTTTGATTCCATTTTCATTTCAGGTCATGGAAGGCGACGTGACAAACATCGAGGACGCCGTTGTGGACGAGACGAGCCTCGAGACGGGCGGCCCGATGGACAACTTGCGCGGTCTCGACGTGATGCGTCGTGTGGCGCCGAAATACGCGTCGTTCCGTCAATTCTACACGGAACTCTCGCGCAAAATGCACTCGGACTTCAAACAAGAAGGCGTGCTCAACTACGAACTGCTCAAAGCGCTCGGACTGGCCGCCCGTGAAGTCGAGTTGAGTCAGGCGACGTGCCAGCTGCAAGGCATCCAGGACACGGCGCAACGATGGCAATCGGCGTCCCGCTGCATGGAGCTCGTCCAGAAGCGGTCGGACGAGTCGCGCGAGGAGAAGTACGCGAACGTGATTCTGTCGGGCGACGGCGTCGTGCTCGGCGCCGCCCAACTCATGATCGCCGGCCTCAGCCCGTCGGTGCCCATCGAGAACATCTATTCGGTGACGAAAAACCAAAAAGAAGCGATTTTCGAGAAGATTCAGACGCGTTTCGGCAAAAAGTGCAGTTTTGTGTGCGTTTGCGGCGCCGACACGGCTCCCATCGCGAAACGGGTGAGCCAAATTGTCAATCGGGGCTCTTTTTGGTTTAACGCCTTCTCACTTTCAGCTATCGATTCCCGTCTGGCCGATCGGCTCGTTCAACGATCTCGACAAACTTTTCAACGCGCAAACCAACTATCTACTCGGATAATCGATATATTTTCCCATTTTTAAACAGAATTTCGGGTATTTAAAGATATTTCTATTTTTTCTGCGTTTTTTTTTCGATTTTCTCTCAAATTCTCGCCAATTATTGTTCTTGCAGCATTGAAATAAAGTATTTTTGGTCTAATTTTCATGTTTTATCGGCGAAAAGTGGTGAAAATTGCTGGAAATTTGGGTATTTTCGAAAACGCGCGCTTTTTGGGCGACGAGAGATTGGCCGGAATGGAGAGACGCAGAAAAATGATGCAATCGCGCTCCAATGAGAATTTGTTGTTTTTTGTGATTTTTCGTGGAAAAAAGGTTTTTTTTCGCGATTTCGAAGTGAAAAATAATTGAATTCTTATTTTTTCATCGAAGGAAATCGATTTCAGCTGCCTGTAACCCTAAAAATTCCAATTTTCAGCCCAAAATGCTGAAAACTCGATTATTGCTCCGTCCGGCCGTTCAAACGTCAGCTCCATCGACGTCTTCCATCGAATATCTACCCTCGAAACAGTTTATGTACGCAAAAGTGAAACGGCCGTCCCAAAAGTCACATTTCGTCAAAGTGGCGTCGGAAATCGAGGTAAAATATAAAAACAGTTGAGTCTGGAAATCTGGCTGGAAACCTGCAAATTTGCAGCTTTTCAAGGACGTCTACGGCGAAGAATCGCTGAAATCGCTGAAAATCGGCGATGAGACGTGGCGAATTCTGATGGAAATGGGATGGCAGGAGCGATTCGACTACCTGATGCAATTGCGCAGTTTTCAGCAAAAACCCCCAGTCGTCACAGATTCTGAAGACGTTGTGCCAGTGAGAATCCTCGATTTAAAGTGATTTTGATGGTTTTCTTGCAGATTTCGATTCAGAATAAAAATCGAATGGACTGCGGCGAAATGGTGTACGCTCGCCATTTTCACAGCCTTCTAGACCTGTACGGATCGGATTTTCGACGACAAATCGACATAAACTACGGGAGAAATGTGATGAAACAGGAGAATTTGCGGAATTTCATCGTCGATTGCCGATTTTTACGCGATTATTCCGTCAAATCACAGGCTTCGTTCACAAAGTCGGTTTTTCGGATTCTCTATGAAAATTCTCTGAAAATCTGAGGATTTTCAGTCAAATGCAAGCGCTTCACGACGAGAATTGGCTTTCGGACCGTCCGTTTTCGATTAGTTTTGCGAATTATCAGGCGGACGCACAATTGGCCGAGATTTCGAAACGGTTTGACTGAAAATTCGAAAGAACTGATTAATTTTGAAATGTTGTGCAGGAATTTGCTGTTTCAATATGGACCGCCGTCGAAAAACGGCGATTTTCAACGTCATCCATTTGCGCCGACGATTACGTCGAGAAGAATCGATTCTGTGGCGAACAAAGGTGAATGTCGTCAAGTAAGATGCCCAGTCTGCAATCGAAGTGTTTGCGGACTCAAAACATTGTACTTTACGACACTTTTTTGAAAATTCGACTGTTCGAATTTTCAGCGATTTCTTTCCAAATTTCCGCTGCGAATCTTTCAGAAAACCTCTTGTACATCACTCCGAAAGCGACCCGTTTCGTTCCGACGCGCCTTCCCGAGCATATCACCTCTGTAGTCGTGTGCCTTTCGAACGACGCCTTTCCGGGCACTTCGAGCACAAGCGCGTGCATTTCCGACAAAATTGTGCCATACCGTTTGCCGTTCAGCAAAGTGATCAGGTAGCGATCGAAATTGTCCAAAAACTCGCAATAATATTCAAATTTTCCAGCTCCGATCGATTCTTCTCGAGCCTCGTGCCACTTCCGCACCTCGGACGCGTTTTTCGCGACTATTTCAGCGGCGAAACGATCGAGGAGAGCATTCGGGCGAATGTAAGAGAAACTTTGAGAGACAAAAAGATTGATGATCCGGTTTTATTGCAGATGGATGTTTTGACGCGGAAGGCGGCGTCGGGAAAGCAGAAGAAGGCGACGAAGGACGAGAGGGACGAGGTGGGGGTTTCTAGGCCACCACAGCAAACGCGCTCTATCGCAATTATCAATAGAGCGAACTTGCTGACATTCAACACTTTCACCCCCAACGTGTGCACAGAGAACGAAGCACTAAACAGATGCTCTCTTTATCCATCTCTCTCTCTCTCTTCCAACTGCTCATTTCTCGATTTCAAGGTGTTTCTATCGGCGATGCATCGCATCAACAACTGTTCCGATCATCATCATCATCATTCGGCGACGACGGCGACGACGGCGAGGGCGAGGCGACCGAGGAGTTGAGCGGCACTCTTTTTCTCCCACTTTCTCCCCACTTTTCTACATCCCATTGTCCCAGTTTTTCCAATCAGTTTGCTTCCCCCCGAATAGCTTGTTTCTTGTTGTCAGTTGTTTGTTTGATTTCACATGGAATCCCTCGTTTTTTTGCTGCTCTCGATGACAAGAATGGTGGCCTAATGAGCCCGGCTCGCCTCCTGGACGAGGAGAAGACGAGCGAAAGAAGAAGAAGAAGAAGCTGTCACAACACAATTGATGAATTAATCCGAGACGCGGGCGGGAGGGGGTCCGAATTGAGACGGAGAAGAGAGTTTTCTCGCTTTTTTCGCGCCCCTCCCCCGTTGGTTTTCCATTTTTCTTTGGAATGAGCGAGAAAACGAGTATATCCGATTACCTTGAATCCATAATGAGCCTCCTACCGTAATCCCGTCCCCCCTCGAAATTAGTATGCTCACTGAGCTCTCTCCCTTTTTTGACGATGATGAATTGGAAATTGCGAGTGTGTGAGAGAGGAATGGGCATGAATTAGTTAGTCAAGTTTCCCTTTCGCCTTCTCTTTTTTATGCGCGCCACTCAATTTTTGGTCGCCGAAAAATATTTAAACGCATTTTTAGCGATTTGTCGTACGGTATGATGCATCGGGTCCGCAAACACCGCGACTGCAGACTGGGCACCATACCTGACGACAATTGACCTAAAAATGCTGAAAATTGCGAAATTGCTACATTTTCCGCCTTTTCCCTTCATGAAAGGAGAAAAAGAGTCGAAAGCGAAACGTGCTCTTTCCGAAACTCGTTCGACTGAAAATAATTGCCCGCTCATGGAGAGAGGGCTCTTTTGCTCGCCGCGAGCCCATCCGAGCGATTCCTAATTTCCCGCCGGCCGGCCGCCTTCTCAGTCACTTTTCTTCTTCCCATTTCCGGTGAGAAGGCCGCAGAAATAGAAAGAAAACGGGCGATTTTCCCCACTTTTTCCCCCCACACAAACACACTTTTTCTTTTTCCGGCACCGCGAAAAACTGCCAAAAGTCACTCATTTTGACACGTTTATTATTGTGTGAAAATCGGTTCCCCCCCCACTTTTCCCTCGATGACAGCTGTTTTTCGCGCTTTCAGCGATACTTTTACACCTCTTTCTCTCTCTCTCTCTCTGACAGGTTATGATTTTTTGTTTTTCGAAAAACTCAAGAGAGAATCATTCGTTTTCTGATAATCCGCCAAGGTTTTCAAGATCGCTTTTTGCTGTTTTCACCATTATTTTTTTGGCGAAACTTTAGACGCTTCAGAAACGATGAATGGATGAGAAAAGTGAGGATCAGTCGCTGTTTGCCACGTGGACGCGCGAGCAGGTCGTCTCCTACGTCAGGTGAGTAAAAATCTGCGGAAAAATCGAATTTTTCGGCTGAAAATCCCACTTCTAGCAATTTGTCGTATGGTATGATGCCCGTGTCCGCAAACACCACGACTGCAGACTGGGCGTCATACCTGACGACACTTGCTTCAAAAAATCGCAAAATTTGCAGTTTCGCCTATGTGATCATTTCGATTCTGATGGTATTGCTCTGGTCGATGTATCTGTGCATAGACGGTCGGCGGAACCCGAAAAAAGACACACGAGTCATCCATATGCTCGCGCAGAACGCGTTCTTCCGCAGTGTTCCCTAATCTTGCCACATTCCGAACACACCTCCTTCACTTTTCATAATGAAAGCAGCAAAATCGATCGATGATTGAATAAATTAATATATTATTTATCAGACTATTTTTTTGAGGATCACGAAATCGTTGTAGTGTTTTGCGTGTGCGTGCGTGTGTAGTTTGACCTGTATTTTGAGTGAGAAGTGCTAAAGTATCGTTTTAATTGGTTTCCTATCGAAGTTCGGCGGCGATTCGATTCTGAAATTACAGAGAAAACTAGGCCAGAATTGTTTACCTAATTACCTCGAAAATAGGCAACAAATGGCGTTCGTCTTTGATAAGAAGCAGTTGAAACGGCGCTGAGCCATCTTCACACTCGGTTTTGAAGAAGAGCCTGCAAGAGAAACAAATTTGAGCTCTACACCTAAAAACGGGAAAACTTACTGTTGCGCGCCGGGTGGAAGGGCAAAATGCTTTTTGAATTCGGCCAACGTCATCGGTCCATCGTTGGGCACATGCGCCACCACTGGCACTTTGTCGGAGCCTGAAAAAATGCAATTTTTCTCATTAAAATCGCTAAATGTCGTCAAGTCTGGTGCCCGTGTCCGCAAACACCGTGACTGCGGACTTGGCCTCACACCCGACGACACTTGCTCTGAAGACCCCCAAAATCGACCTAGAAGACGTTCACTCACCGACATAGGAGATAGTGATGAGGCTCAAGAGATTCTTGCCGATTTTGTGATGCTTTCGTGGCGTCGTCATCGACTGGCTCATCGATTGGCTCGCCATCCGTCGCTGGTGACTGTGACTGTGACTGTGATGATGTTGATTCTGATGATGATGACGTCGATCGCGCGAATCATCCATTGACGACGTCGCCGAGAACGACGACGGCGCCATCGAACCGATGCCCGACGAGTCGTACATCTGACTGCTTTTGCTGCTGCCGCCCGACGTCGTCTGATGATGGTGCCACGTGGACTTGAGTGGCGACGGTGCGAAAGTGTCAGAAGACGTCGTCGAGTAGGCTCCGCCGCCTCCGATCATCGACTGCGACATTCGGACGTCGATCTGATGATGGTGATGATGACGTGGCTTCATCGCCACGTCGAGCGGAAACGACGAATCTTTGAAGTTCGAAGCGCGACGAGGACGAATCGTCGGATGAAGAAGGACTTCTCGCGGCGTGTCACGCGCACTCGTCGGCGGTGGTGGCGAAAGTGTCGCTGCAAGCAAAAACCGGTCACTTTCCCATGTCAAGCAGTCGAATCGATCCATCACCAAGTCCCCTTTCTTTCTACTAATCTCCCCCCTTTTCCCCCGGCTGGGAACATCGGCCAGGTGTGACATATGGCGCTGACGAGCGTGGGAAAACTATAATTTTTCCAGCAGAAAATCGAATTTTAAGCGATTAGGCGTAGGGTCTGATGCCCGGGTCCGCAAACACCACAATTGCAGATCGGGCATCATACCCGACGACAGGTGCGCCAGAAAATCCCAAAATTCGCATTTTCGCCCGAATTTTCGAATCGATTTCAATTTTCTTACTCAAATTCCTTTACATATGCATAAACACGCGTTTTGTAGCAATTTCCCGCCAAAAACGCTCGTTATTCCACCAATTTTCAGAGTTGAAAGAGACAAAAACGACAAACCGTTTTTCGACGCTTCCTTCGAGCCGCTCGCCGTCGCGCCTCCCTTGTTCTTCGGCGATCGAGCCGCCGAGCCCTTCTGCGAATCGTCGGTCATCTTCATTTTGAGGTAGTCGTCGAGCTCCTCGTCCTCGTCCACTCTCGACATGTTGTCGTCCGTACAGTTGACCATGTCGATTGTCTGAAGATGAATATTCTTTCTTACAGTCCTCCCATCTCTTCAACTCAAAATGACTCACCGTGTAGCGCTCCTCCTGAATATCGTTGATCTGCTTCTCCATCTCGTCGTTCATCTTGATCTTGTCCAAATGTTTCAGCAGCTTCCTCGTCATCTCCATCGCGAAGTGTCTTCTTCCCGGCTCGGAAGAATGGTCGAACTGTTGGTCGGCGGATGAGGAGGTGACGCCGTGCGTCCGATGCTCCGGACGCTCGACACGTGGCACTGTGAATGTGCCGGTGTTTTCGCGCGCCTGCTCGTCGCGCACTTGACGAAGTCTGAATGGTGCGTTCTCTTTAAAAGTTGAAAAGTTGAGTGGAGAGCTTGCGGCGGCCGCGCCTTTATCAACGCCCGGACCACTTCATGTCGGCTTGACCTGTTTGGCGCAGTCGGTAACGCGTTGGGCTGACACCCGCGAGGTCCCGGGTTCGACCCCCCGCCCTGCCAAACACTTTTTCCCACCCCTCACCTTGTATTGTATGCCCTTGAGGAGGCGTCCCCGCCACCCGAAAACGACGAGCTGACAGCCGAGTCGTTGTGCGAGGTGGTCGGATTGCACACGTACGGTTGTCGCGTCGGCGGGTACATTCTCTCGAGTTTTCTGAACTTTTGACAAATAACCTTAAAGAAAACAGTTAAAAAGCTTACGTCTCGCCGAGTTTCGTGTGTCTATCGTGTTTCGATTTGAGCAACGCCTCCGCGGTGAGCTGCGTGCGGCGATGATTTGCTGCCGTTGCCGTCGTCGCCGATGGTCTCCGTCGTTCCATCGTCGTGTTCGGATGGTGAAGAGGGGCGGCGGAGGATGAGGAGTCGGAAGATGAAGACGTCGACGTCGTCATCTGGTGTGTAAAGACGGATGAGGTGGCAAAACCGGAGGGTGGCGAGAAGGCGTGGGAAAGGGGCGGAGCTTAGAAAGGGGGGGGGGGGGGGGGAGGAAGACCACCACCACACCAACCTTATTGAAAGCCTCAATAAAGTGGTCCGACTCGACGAACTGTTGGTGTTGCTTGCGAAGAAAATCGGTGACGAACGCGGAGCATTGCGAGAACGCGCCCTCGTCCAACTCCTCTCCTCGCTTTATCCTCTCGCCGATCTGAAAACTGCTGGCTGAAACTCGTGCTGGAATCGAAAAGAAGCACTCACCGGCGCGCGATACTTTCCGGGAATCGCCTTACAGTTGCCGGTTTTCGACGAGAGAAACGTCGTGTATATCGATCGAGCCAATTGAGTTTTCTGAAATTTCGGAGGGTTTTTGAAGTCTGTGACATCTTTTCGCTACCTCCGGATTGCCCTCCAACCATTTTCGCTCGTAGGCTCGTATCGCAAAGTGCAAGCTGAGATACTGAAACGAGGGGGTATAGCCTAGGAAAAAGTTCGTCCGCAACTGACCTGCGGGGACGAGAACTCGTCGAGCCACTCCTGAAACGCGTCGAGCGCCGAACGATCGGCCAGAACGGCGTCAAGACTGCGCGCCCAGCCGAGGTGTGACGCCACGTCCATACACTTTGCAATTTCTGCAAAAGCAAGACGATTTGAAGTCTCAAGAAACGAGAAAAGGGGGAGAGTGATGCAATGGAGCGCATTTGCATACTGAAGAAACCGAAGAAACGAACGACGAGTCGTCGACACTGCCGCCGCCCCAAAAATGAATGTGTGTGATCAACACAATGAGAAGAGCGATAGCGATAGCGATAGAGAAAGAGGGGGAAAGTAGAAAGTGTGATAACAATGGGACAGAGCACTAGAAAGAAAGAGAGAGAGTATGGGAGAGCAGAAGAGACGCAGAAGAGTCGATATCGAGTCGCGATTGGAGGAAGGGAGGGACGGGACGGGAAGGAAGGAAAGGCGGCAAACGAAGGAATCGACGAGTACAACACAACACACTTGAGATGGGACGGCACAGAGAGAGAGAGAGAGAGAGAGATAGGAGGGAGAAAGAGATGGAGGAAGGGAGGACCCCCCTCGCCACTTATGCCCCTTCGGGCGGCGCCCCCCGCCGATCCCTCCCCACCCGCCCGACTCCCTTTGATGTTCGCCGCCGCCCGTCGCTCTCTCTCTTCCTCCTCTCTCTCTTGCGCCTCATTTATTATTTTCTCCCTTCCCTTCCCTTCGTCTTCTTTCCCATCCGACGAACCGATCGGTTTTGAAATCTTCTTCTTCTTCTCCTTTCGAAGACTCACTCGAAAAGTAGGAGAAGTAGGAGAAGAAGACGTTGGAAGGACGAGAGAAACGATTTCATGGAAAGAAGAGTAAAGGGGGGGGGGTGATAAGAAGAGAGAAAGAGGAGAAAAGATGGATCATTATCTCTTTGGGGGCCCCCGGCGGCGGCTGCGGTGGAAAAGAGAAGACTGCCGGGGGGGGGGGGAGCGAAAGGACGTTTGTCGGGACATTTCATAAGAAATTTTTTCACCCCCCCCCCTTTTTTTTTGGCGCGCGCACCCCCCTTCCGACGGACTTTGTAGTTTTGCCGACGATGTTGTGGAAATTTTCAAAAATAGCTGATTTGGAGAAAATAAGGAAATTTCAGTTTTTCGCAGAAAATTCAAAATTTGACTCTTCTTTCTAGCTTTCTTTTTAGTTCTTATAGCCCAAAAACGGCATGCCGGTATAATTTTCAATCCTCAACCCAATTTTGGAAACAATTTTCAAATTTCCACAGGGTGTACCTACCTACGATCAAAAATTGCAAACGCGCTCTATTGCGCACCGAACCGGTTAATTTATTCCGAAAAAAAAACAAAAGGAAAAGGGAAAAATCAAAGAAATTGTAAGAAAAAGATGAAGAAGAAGTGGAAGAAGGGGCGAATGGGGTGGGGGCGACCTATAAAACCAATCCGCACTCGAATTTTATTGGGTTTTATATCTCCTCTCTCCCACTGTCTCTCTCTCTGACAGCTGCATCTTCTTCTTCTTCTTCGCCTTCTTCTTATTCCATCTTCCCCCCGTTACTACTGCTTTTATCTCGTTTTCAAAGAAAAAGATTGGCGGCGTCCGCCAAAAGGAAAGGAGCGCGCGCCGGCGAGAAATAACGCGACAAACAAGACTATAAACAGAAACACGCGTACACACACAAAAACTGTCATTTGGAAAGGCGGGTTTAAGGGGGGAGTGAAAGAGAAAGAAGAAAGAGTTGAAAAGAAGATCAACAAGTAGTTGTTATTAATTCGATTCGCCGGAAGTTGTGGTAGAGGTAGTGGTGGTGCTTTCAGTGGAAGAGGACGATTGGTCGGCGTAGTACTTGTCCGGATCGAACTGCGAGACGATCAGTGCGATGAAGTCCTTGGCAGACTGAAAATGGGCAGGTTGTACATCCTCTTGATGTAGGCGTTGGATTAAGAGAGACAGGTTGCTCGGTTCCATTAAAAAGGGCTGTCTGGGCCTAACCAGGACATGGAGGGCCTAGGAAACCTATAATGTGAAACTGGAAAGTTAGGTCCCTAGGCCACGGCCTAGGGACCTCCTCCTCCCGCAGTGAGAGGCTCCCACTAACCTCGTTCTCCAACATCTCCATGACCTCCTGATGCGTCGTCGTGTTGGTCACAAAAGTGCCATCGACGGCCAGAATGCGATCGTCGATCTGGAGCTGATCGTCGTCGGCCATCGATCTCTTCAATTTTCCCGACACCACGACCGGACGGAACTGATCGCAACCGCCCTGCAAAAGCGACGGTGAACGCGCAAAAACCGCCGTCTTTTCGAGCACCTACCGTAATCTCGAGCCCAAGGCCCTGATTAATGTGCTCACGCATCAGAATGACGACACGTGGCGGGCTCTGCCAATTGTCGCCACCCTCGAACGGCGCGTCGCGCATATCCGACGAGTTGATGCTGAAAATCGACTACATTCGAGAATCCTGTCGAAATAAGGGTGGGGTGTACCGATTGACAAGCCACAGTGTGTTGAGTCGCAACAATCGATTCTCCGCCTCGATCTCGTCCCAAAGTCTCGATTTGAGCGCCGCATCGATCGACGACGCGTTGCGCATCAAATCCATCATTTGACGCATCGCTGCGAGTTCCTGAAAACCGTTGACGACATCGTAGACGGGGGGAAGGAGACGTACTCTCGCGTAGAAGCGCGTCGCCATCAGATGCATCACGTTTCGTTTCGACAACTCGTTGATGTGCAACGTCATCCGCTGATTGCGACGACGCTCCAGCTTGAGCTTCGCCGCCACTGTGCAAACGTCCTCGAGTCGTAGCGTATTCTTGACGATATCCTCGAAGACGCGATCGAAGACGCGTTGCGACGCCGCGTCCGACGAGTTCTTGCGACACTGGGCGGCGAGAAGCGCGTGAAACTGACGGATGAGGTCGTTGTGGGCGTCGGCTTTCGCTTGCAGCCCCGCGAGCTCGCGGAACAGCTCGTTGCGCTCCTTGACGGCGCGCTTCTTGGCCGACTCTTCGGTGACGAGCGCTGTGCACAACTGAAAGACGAGACGCCTTCTCAAGCTGCCCAATGACGTTGGTACCTGTGTGAAGACGTTGGACATCGCTTTCAGATGAGTGACACAATCGTCCTTATTCTCCGCCGCCATCGCCTTCGACATTGCCGACGTGAACGTGGCGGTGAGCCGATTCATTTGCTTCTCCATGACACAACAACGATGAGAATGAGGATGTTGTGAAGAAGACGTCGTTTATTGATCCGCTGACCAGACTAGCTAGACAGAACGAGAAAACCAATGGCCGAGGGAAGAGAGAAGCGATGAGTTGGAGGTGAGCTGGCAAAAAGGGTTGAAAAAGGGGGACAGATGGGGGGTCACGGGAATATACAGAAGAAGCGAGAGAGAGAGAGAAAGGGTGGGAGCACCGGTTACGGTATATGCAAGAATCGGGAAGGCCATAGAGGGGTCACGTGCTGCGTGACTCGTCCGAGTTGTTCGACGAGCGGCTCGACGTCGGCTCCGTCGTCTCGATGTTGTACAGATTGTAGCTGAAATCATACCTATTATTGCGGACAATGCACCCGATCTCACGACATCTAGCTGTCTATGCTTCGGAACTCACATGGAGCCGTCGCTGTGCTCAATAGTCACGGTGCCGTCGTCGTCGCTGTCCTCGTCGGGACAAACGAACACGAGCTCCAAATCGAGATCGCCCTGTTGCACCTGCCCGCTGAGAATGTCGACGGCCTCCTGATGTTTGACGGTTCGCAAATCGTATCCGTTCACCGACAGAATCGCGTCGCCGACGAACACCTGACCGCATCGATCGGCCGGCTGGCCCGGCTGAATTTCCGAGATCACAATCGGCAACGCGTGCTCCGAACCGCCCTGAAATCGAATTGAGTCAGAGCTCGTCGAGTTGTAGTATCTCTCACGGTGATCGAGATGCCGAGTCCCTCGGTCGGATGCTTCGACAACACCACTTTGCGGCTTTTGCCGACACCGTTTCGTTTGCGAAGGCTCTTGAAGTCGTGACGAAGTGGCGCCGCTAATCCCTTCGTGTTACCGCGGCCGCTGAAGACGTGCGTGAGTGAGTGTGTGTGGGAAACGCTCTCTCAAAACTCACCGACACGCGCGGATCACCGTCTTGTGGCGATGCAGATGGATTTCCGCCTCGAGCTGATTCCACAATCGATCGTGCTCCACACCGCGCATGTTGCGGCCCAACAACTGAATCTGCTGAATGCGTCCGGCGAGCTCTTTGTCGAGATATTTGGCGGCGAGCCGCGCGCCGAACACCTCCGTCTCGAGCGCCTGAATCGTCTTCTTCGAGCGTTCCGACTCTTTTCGCGCCATCTCGAGCTCACACACGGTGCTCAGACCTTGAACGAGCTCCGAACGGAATTGGCTCAGTTGGCTCTCCTGGAATAGCACACGTCATCTGGGGCGGGACGCCTACTATCACCGACCAGCTTCTTTTTGATCATGTCCGACTCGTGCGGCGCGGTTTTCGAGTGAAGTTGACATTGCAACGAGTGCACCTGAATCATCAGCTGCTCCACCTCCTTCTCCATGCTCTCGCGAGCCGCGCGCGCCTCGACGACTTCATTTCGCATCTGGCTCATCTCCTGCAAGATGAAGGGGTGGCGGGGGGCTCAGCGAGGATTAGAGGGGTGACACGAGAGCGGGTTATGGTAGTACCTTCTCCTGTTTGCTTATCGTGTGCATCATGAACTGACATTTGTGCATCATTTGAGCGAAACACGCGCTGAGCGACGTCATCTTCTGACGCCCTTCGTACGTGATCTCAACCTGCATAGTTGGATAGAAGAGGCCCGCCGGGCACGCGATTACCGGTACCTGATCGGAGTCGACTTCGCCGAGGAGCAGATCGAGCGAGACGAACGCTTTGTCAAAGTCCTTCTCGAGTGACTCACTCCATCCGGAACCGCCTTCCATCTGAAATTCAGAAGGTGTCATCACGTTTCCCCCCGAAACTTGTGGATCAAAAGGAGAAAGGTGGATGCTGGGTGTGAAATGGCACGACGTGGCACCTTACCGTACTCCCTCCGTTCTCAAAATACTCGGACTCGGCATCGACTCTCAACACGGACTGATGATGTTGAAAGTGTGATGCCGTTGGTGGTGCTGGTGCTGGTGGAGGAGCACAATGAGCACATCTCATCGTTTTTCAGCGCCACTTTTCAGCCAAACAGAAGAAGGCGTTGAATAGGAAGACGTGAGACGGGAGGAGGAAGGGAAGAAGACGTCGACGACGAAGAAGAAGAAGAAGAAGACGTGTTGATGATGATGATGATGATATGTGTGCACACACACACAGGGAGCCAAAAAGGGAGAGACGATAATCGAATTGTGGTGGTCTCGGAAAAGAGAAAAACCGACCGGCGACGTCTTCTTTTTCCTTCGTTTCTTCCGGACGCCCCTCCTTCCCCTCCACTCCTTCTTCCAAGATACGAAATTTGAAAATTCCGGAGAAGGCGTCAAGTCTCCGCCCCCCCCCCCCTTTAAGTTCAGTTTGCAATGTGTCGTAAGATCAGGTGCATTGTCCGCAACACCACCGACGAATCCTTGGCAGGCAGTTGTACAACAACATGTAACGATGCTAATGGTTCCTCCCCCTTTTTATTTCTTCCCGCCTTTCTCGTTCTCTCTCTCTCTCTGTGTCGGTCGGAGCCGTGCCTTCTGTCCGTAACTCGATTTGGAGGGGTGTGTGTGGAGCTCCTCCTCGTTGTGCTCGTGTGCTCCTTCCCATCGGAGCTACTGGTCACACACATGCACAGCTCTTTCGGCTCTCGGAGAGCAGTCAGTTTTGTGTGTGTGTGTGTATGTATTATATGGTGACGGCGGCGCGCATTTGAATGTGTTTTTCGGGAGTCCTAATTGTTTTGTCCCCCTCCCTCCCATTGCTCTCTCTTTGATGATGAATTGACTCTCCCTCTCCCTCGGAGAGCCACTAACGAGATGTGGAATGGAGTACGGTAGATGATGGGCTCGCCGAGCCCACACACACACATACCGAGCACGAGCATGAGCAACGAGAAAAGAGAACAGAGGAAAACAAGAGGGTCACATTTCGAGTCTGGAAGGAGCAGGAAGACGAACTTACATTTGAAATGAAGAGCTCTAGGAATTGTGTATAGGAGTAGCCGGGCCACGTGGCGGCGGTGGTGCTGGTAGTGGGTGAGGTGCTCCGCGAGCACAACTCTTGCGAGAACATTCTCTCGAGAGAAAAAAAGTGAGAGATGAGCCTGACCGGCGGTGTCACCGCCGCCGCCCTATTCGGACGAAGAATACGAAGAAGTAGGCGTAGGAGGCGGCGGCTCACGGAGCACACACATGAGAAGTCAGTCGAGAAGGAGCGACACGAGGCTAGAGAGGAAAGAAGAAGAGGAGGAGGAAGAAGGCCAAATCATATTGTCGAAAGGAAGTATGGAGGAAAAGAGCCGCGGATTTCGAACCGAAATGGCACCGCGAGCGCACTCTTTTGTCCTGTGATCACTGAGGAAAACGCGTGAAAAAGGGCGATACGGTATTGCGGACAATGCACCTGATCTTACGACACCTGCATGTGAGATACCTAGGTGAGGAGGACTTGCGGATGTTGCACCTGATCTTACGACATTAATACGTACTTGGGTGGTAAGTAGGAAGATGAGGACTAGAGATTGCGGTTAATGCGTCCGATCTTACGACACTTGTCTGCGGGGAGTAGATAGGATTGCGGACAATGCGCAAAACTTTACGACATGTATACAAACTCGGATACTGTAGTAGTAAGAAGTCAACTATTGATTGCGGACAATGCACCATATCTCACGACACCTGACTTCCTACGCCACCAATGCAAATGCGCTCTATTGGACATTCGGTGCGACGAGAGCCCTTCGGACATGAAAAACGGTGAAAACTGACGATGGATGTAAGTGGTGCTCTTTTGTGGAGGAAAGGAGGAATGGTGGGAAAACAAATCGCCTTCCCCATTCATCCTCGCACACCACCCCACACTCGCGCCATTTACCCATCCCATTTGACACCAATCCAATCTCGACTCGTGCCAGTCATCCATCAAACGACCCCTTTCTCTCTCTCTCCCTCTATGTATATCCACTTTTTTCCATTCTTTTGGGTGTGTGTGTTTGGTGGTGACTCCGCCGCGGAGCCCTTCCCCTCCCCGTCCCATTCGTCCCGGATGGTGGAACAATTAGAAGGGAGGAAGCTCCTCGGAGCTCGGGCCTCGACTCGGCAAGAAAGAGAGCAAGAGAGAGATAGAGAGAGAGAGAGCACACCACAATTAGGCCCATGGGAGCCAAAAAGTGGCGGGAGGGGGAGGGGGAAAGGGGGGACGAGGATATCATATTTCGAAGGAGATTTGAATTTCGGATTATTTCGACGCTCCTCCTTAAACCAGTAAGGAGGAGAGTTGAAGAAAGCGAAAAAGGAAGGCGGAGAGTATGAAGGTGCTTCCTCTTCTCTCTGGGACCTCGAAATATGTAAATTGGAACGGGAAAGCCGCTGCTGCTCAAGTCAACTTTTATGGAGTGGCGCGGTATATGGTGTGTGCTCTGCGTAGAATGCGCATGAGTTGACGCGCAAAACAACAACGTTCTTCAACGTGTGCCATTTCTCGAGGGAGCAGCCCGCCGAAAAGTGGGCGGAGCCTATTTTTGTATAGATTGAGAATGGAGTAGGCGTAGGAGTAGAAGTAGGAAGAGTAGGAACGAACGAACGAGCGAACGACATATATGGAACTTTGTCAAAGCTTAATTGTCCTAGAGAAGAGAGCTCCGAGGAGCCCATGAAAGAGCACATCTCTCCCATTCTTCCCCCCGTTTAAAACCAACAAAAGAGGAGCGAAAGGGGGTGGGGAAGAGATATGCTCGATCTGTTTGAAAGATGGCCATACACACACACACACACACACAAGGAAAAGGGGGGGGGGGGGGCGCTTGAGAAAGAGCGACAAGTTTTATGGAAAACGGTCGCTCCCCCGGGGAATCGGGACATCTCCGCTTTTGCCACCAGGCAAGAAATAAGCGATGGGGGGAGGGAGAGAGGAGTTGCGCTCACCTTCCGACACACACAACACATGTGTCGTTTCAGTGTCGTCGCTATCGCCGCCAGTGTTGTCGATTCGAAGACCTGAAAGTGAGGACACGTCGGTGAGTGTTTGTGACGTGACGTGACGTGACACCAGACGACACAATTTGAAACTACAGTTTTTCGAAGAGAAGATGGCATGGGAGAAGTGGCGTAACGTGGCACCACCTTTTCGTATCAAAACTAAGTGAAGAGGCGAACCTCGGTGACATGGCACTAGCCGGAACAGCTTGAAGCTACAGTTTTTGAGAGCAAAGGAGAAGTGGTATGACGTGGCACCACCATTTTGTCTTAAAGTTGCAAAACTAAACTGCGGATGCAGACAAAAAACTATTGTAACGGGCATGAAGTGGCACTACCATGTCATAGAAAGTTTCTAGCTACCCACCGAAACAAATAAGCCGAAAATGCTATGGTATGATGTGGCACTACCTACCCACTTTAATACTACACTTGCTAAACCAGTTGAACGTTCGTGACGTCGCACTAGCTGATCAGCTCGAAAACTAAAGTTTTCAAATGGAAAAAATCATATGGAAGTGGCATGATGTGGCACTAAAGCGCTTGAAACTACAGTTTTCCGATGTAACAAAGCACATGGGAAGAACCAGAGCTCTCAAGAACATTTGAAAAAAAAACCTGGCGGAATGAGAATGAGAGGAGCGGGTGCGAGAGAAGCAAAAAAAAAAACGTCTAGAAAAGACGAATTCCGGGCGGGGTGAGAGAAAATGGCATCTTCGTCTTCTCCTTCGTCCTTCCGAACCACTTGTTATGCGGAACAAAAAAGGAAGACGAAGAAGAAGAGACACTAAAACACTTGTGGGTAGCCGGGAGAAAAGGGGTGCCGTTGGGGGGCACCAGATGCTCCTCCTCCCCTTTCCTTCCTCTTCCCGTGTGCGTGACTCCTTCTGGAAAATCCTTGTGAAGTGGAAGAACGAGGAGGAGGAGGACACTTCTTAATAAGTGAGGAGCTTTCCGTGAAGTAGGGGGGCGTCGGTGGGAGTAACTTTTCTCGAAAATACTCGACAAAGAGCGGGGAGGGCGAAAGCGAGCAAGAGACAGCCAGAACGTACAACTAATTCCTCTCTGAGACCATCGGATTAGCAGGAGCAATTCGGTTAGGCGAACCGAAACGCGAGCCCAAAAAGAGCGGGAAAAAAATGGAATGGGGAAGGGTTCGGTTGGTTTTCCAGTTTGTTTTCATGCAAAATTTGCGTTGTCGTAAGATCGGGTGCATTGTCCGCAATCACTAGGAGGTGCAGAATGCACTTGAGCGCATTTCCGTTGTATCGTTTTGAAAGTACGAACACATGTCGTAAAGTTCGGTGCATTGTCCGCAATCCCATCTACCTCCCACAGACAGGTGTCGTAAAATCGGGTGCTTTGTCCGCAGTGACTACTTCATCTGTATGTCGTAAGGTTAAGTGCTTGGTCCGCAATCCCTAATCCCTAGTTCGTTTCTTCCGAATCAAGAACGTAATTGCAAATGTCGTAAGATCGGGTGCATTGTCCGCAGTGACTACTTGATCGGTATGTCGTAAGGTTAAGTGCTTGGTCCGCAATCCCTAATCCCTAGTTCGTTTCTTCCGAATCAAGAACGTAATTGCAAATGTCGTAAGATCGGGTGCATTGTCCGCAGTGACTACTTCATCTGTATGTCGTAAGGTTAAGTGTATGGTCCGTAATCCCTTATCCCTAGTCTGCTCCTTCATACTCAAGTACGTAATTGCATTTGTCGTAAGATCAGGTGCATTGTCCGCAAGGTACTCATTTTGAAAGCTCTCCGTGCTCTCTCTTCTTCAAATCCCTCACAAAATGATTGCCTTCCGAAAACCTTATCGCTATCTCCGTCCCACATCTTTATTTTTCCGCCTGTGTCTGGTCACATTCCTCCTCGAAACGGCGCTGATCCAGTTTTGGCGATCAGAAACCTGATTGGCAATCGGAGAAAAAAAAACGAAGTGAGAAGGAAAGGAGGAAGGAAATCTAGATTGTGAATGAGGTGCAACAGTTTCTCTTTATTCGAAGACGAAAAACCGCGAAGGCCTTCAATCCGAATAGCCGAGTCGCTCTCCGAACTGTAGATCACACAACGCCGACTGGGCCGTCTGGAGCAGCTTGATGACGTGCTTGAACACGGCCAGATACCACGTCTCCGTGTAGCCGTCCTGTGGGACACAAACGAAGAAGTAGATGACGTCGATGTCGCTGAAGACGTACGGCGCACTATTGACAGCCGAAGCTGTCGACGACACCAGGGCGAGCGTCTGAAAAGCTCGTTTTCAGCCAGTTTCAGTCTGGGCGCATGATGAAGGCTCACCGTCTGATCTGCGTAGAGGACGACGAAACAGTCGAGACTCGGGTGCAGCTCCAGAACCTTCGGCACCATTTCACTTTCCCAATCCTGGAGATCGCACTCGAACTCCACGAAGAAGTTGAGGATGTTCGGGGTGTCCGGATGGTTGAGAGCCGGCTGGACCATCCGAACGTACTGTTGGTCGGGGCAGTAGAGCAGTCGCATCGGCAGTTTCGCCGTGATTCGATCGTAGCCCATGATCACTTTCTTTGTGCCACACTCGACCGGCTCGTCCGGTGTTAGCGGTTGGTAGAGGCTGCTCGTTGAGCCGTCCGGATTGGTTAGGCGCACGTGGGAGATGGGCTCCATTGGCAAGATCTCGTAGGACGACGTCGAGCCGGAAGAAGTGGTTGAAGGCTCCGAAGAGCTGGACTCCGATGTTGGCGACGCGGAAAAGCTGATGGGCGTTGATGAGCTTGTGGAGCTAGTTGAAGAAGAGCTAGAAGAGCCGGGAGAGCTGGTGGAAGTCAATGGGCTCGTGGAGCTCGACGAGCTTAGTTCTGACGTTAACGACCTCGTAGAGCTCTTTGAAGAAGAGTCGGAAGTGCCGCCCGAAGAGCTGGAGGAAGTAGTTGTGCTCGTGGAGCTCGTGGAGCTCGGCGAGCTGAGCTCTGACGTTGAAGACGAGTCGGAAGAGCTCGTCGAACTGGATCGAGCGGTTGAAGGTCCCGAAGAGATGAAGGACGTTGATGGGCTCGCCGAGCTGAGCTCTGACGTTGAAGACTCAGTGGAGGTCGATGAAGAAGAGTTTGGAGGTCCCGAAGAGCTTACGGACGTGGATGAGCTCGTGGAGCTCGGCGAGCTGTGCTCTGGCGTTGAAGGTCTCGTAGAGCTAGGTGAAGAAGAGTCGAAAGTGCCAGAAGAGCTAAAAGACGTAGATGAGCTCGGCGAGCTGTGCTCTGGTGCTGGAGACGACGTGGAGCTAGACAAAAAAGGGTCAGGAGAGCTCATCGAGCTAGATGCAGAGGTCGGAGATCCCGAAGAGCTGGAGGACGTAGATGTGCTCGGCGAGCTGAGTTCTGACGTTGCAGTTTCGGTGGAGCTCGGTGAAGAAGAGACGGAAAAGGTCGTCGAGCTGAAGTCCGATGTTGAAGATTCCGTAGGACTGGTGGAAGTGGTAGTGCTCGTGGAGCTCGTCGAGGTGGATTCCGACTTGGAGGACCGTTCGGAGGTAGTCGTAGACGTTGGGAGTTCCGAAGATGTGGAGAACGTTGATGTGCTCGTGGAGCTCGGCGAGCTCATCTCTGGCGTCGACGACCTCGTGGAGCTCGGCGACGGGGAGCCGGAAGAGCTCGTCGAGCTAGACGGACTGCTATCTGATTCCACTGTGAGCGTTGTTGTTTCGGAAGTCGTAGAAGACGAATAGACGTTAGTGAATTCGGTGAACACCGGGTCAAGCGAGTATGTGACAACTGTCCCATTTGGAGTCACGGTCTCCATGTAGTGCCCGGTCGTCGGGAGATTTATCGGCGAGGAGGAAGAGGATGGCGACCAGATAAGCGTCCACTCAGATGAGGTTGACGAGTCGGTGGAAGTCGTTGGCGATTCAGAAGACGTTGACGTTGAAGTTGCCACCAATGTCGTCGTCGATCCTGAAAACGCTCTGCACCTCTTCTAATCCTGGTTCCTATCGAACCGACCTTTCGAAGAAGTCGTTCCCGTCGGTGTCGGTGTGCTCGGTGTCGCTGTGGTCGACGGCAAACACGTGTCGATGAAGATGAACGTCGTACTCGTCTGACAACTATTCGATACGCCGAATCATCGCCACACTCACCAAATAATCGCCATCGGTTCCCGAAAACAGCGCGAGAAGCGATAGAAAGTGAAGAGTCTTCATCGTGAGCCGCCGAAATGCTCGAATGAAAAATGCTCGCGAGAAAGCGGCCCGCCGATGGCTCTTTCGCCATTCCGGGCGGAGCACTGAGCCGCGCCGCCTAGCAACACTTCATTGCATCGCTCATCTTTATTCATATTGCCTCAAACGGCGTCAAGCGCACGAAAAAACAATCAAACAGTGATTCTGGCGGCGAACGAGATGAAGACGTCGTCGTCGGGCACTGTGTAGTTGTGACATCCATGAAGGACAATCAGTGAGACGTCGGAGAAGACGAACGACAGCGTTTGCGACGTCTCCGTGTCAGTTCCAGACAGCAGAGCGATTTGCTGAAATGAAACGCGCATTTTTCGATGCGATGAAGTTTTGACATCAAATTTTGTACTTTTTCTTTGCAATTTCTCGCGTTTTCCCCTTTTTTTGGGTTTTCATACACTTTACATGTATTTCGAAGTACGGTAACACTTGTTTCAACACCTTGTCGATTTACGCGAAAAATGGCTACCTGCCCACTGTTGTACTCGACCGAGAAGAAGTCCATCGTCGGACTTCCGTACTTCCGATAGAACGCCGTTTTTCGGGCCGCCCAGACGGTCGTGTTGGTGTACTCGAGTAGTTTGTAGTCCATGATGCGCTGGTAGATGGCCTTTGGACGAACGCCGATGTGGTAGGAGACGAAGTTCGGAGAGGATGTGCAGAAGCCGATGGCCTGAAAGAAAGCAAGGGAAGCGTTTTGCCACGAAAATTTGGACATCCAACATTGGCCTCCTCCTGCCGAATGGCTTGTTGTTCGTCGTACGAGAGATTCATGAAGTTGACGTCGTCCTGTTTGGAATGCGACAGTTTGCACGTGCTCCGGGTGAGCGGTGTTGAAGAGGGAGAGGATGACGTCACAGTGGAGAATGATGAGAGGGAAGAAGCCGTCGATAGAGCGGAGGAGGGGAACGAAGAAGAAGAAGACGTTGGACGCGTGGGAGTAGTGGCTGTAGTCAAAGGAGATGTTGAAGACATGCTTGAAGACGTTGGTGAAGTGGTGGGGTTAGAAGTCGTCGAACTCCCAGTAGACGGTGCTGAGGAAGGCGTAGAAGAAGTCGGAGAAGGCGAAGACGTTGGACTCATGGTAGTACTAGATGAGGTCGTAGACATGCTTGTAGACGTTGTGGAAGAAGATGAAGTTGTGACATCAGACGTCGTCGATGGCCCAGTCGAAAGCGTGGAGGCAGGCGTTGAAGAAGGCTTTGAACCCATGACATCATTATCTGAGATCGTAGAAACTGTTGAGGATTTGCTTGAAGACGTTGTGATAGAAGATGATGAAGTTGTAATGTCAGACGTCGGCGAACTCTCAGCAGACATCGTCGAGGGAGTTGCAGAAGAAGTCAGCAAAGAAGAAGAAGAAGAAGGAGACGTTGAGACCATGGAAGTACTAGCTGTGCTCGTAGACTCTGTTGGAGACTTGCTTGAAGACGTTGAGGCAGAAGAAGATGAAGATGTGAAGTTAGACGTCGTTGAACCCCCAATAGACGGCGCTGAGGCAGAAGTAGAAGACGTCAGCGAAGAAGAAGAAGAGGGAGAAGTTGGAACCATGGGAGTAGTAAATGAGGTCGTAGACTCTGTTGGAGACTTGCTTGAAGACGTTGTGAGGTTAGACGTCGTCGAACCTCCAATAGACAGCGTTACGGCAGGTGTTGAAGAAGTCAGCAAAGACGAAGAAGAAGAAGAAGACGTTGGGGCCATGGAAGTACTAGCTGAGGTCGCAGAAACCGTCAGAGACATGTTTGGAGACGTTGTCGAAGAAGACGATAAAGTTGTGACATCAGACTTTGACGACTTGGCAGTAGACAGCGTGGCGGCATGTGTAGAAGAAATCACCGAAGATGGAGAAGAAGAAGCAGTAGAACTAGACGACGTCGTCACTCTGACCGAACTTGTCGTGGTAACGGACTTTTTGGTCGACGTCGTCGCGACCGGACATAAATTCATAAATATGAATTTCTTGCTAGTCTGAAATCTAGTTGTGCCTCGACGTACAACAAACAACAGTAGTTTACCAGATAATCGGCGGACAGAACCTGACAGAGTACAAAGATACCGAACAAGAGTCTCGGTAGAAAGAGCAGCATTATCGTTTTTGTGAGCACAATCCGAATGTTGTTGTTTCCTTTCTTCCCCGTTTCCTCCGCCTATCGTCTCGGCTCATCATTTCCCAGAAAGACACAAACCCATTAAATGTCTACATGCTAATGTCACATTTTCGGGCGGAAAACGGACAATGTACTTCCTTGGTATCCAGGATGTATAATATGCGGTCGTCAGGCAGAACAGAGCTCCGCAGAGCACGATGGAATAGATTAAAACACATAATGACATGGGGATGTGGGGGATCGAGAAGAGAACCGAAACATTGCCCTCTGAATACAGCTGAAAATCTTCCAGTATGCAAGTGCGCTCTATTAGACTATAGCGTGTAGTTCCGTCGATTCTCAAGACATCCAAAGATATGTGTAATTAAGATTAAACACAAAAAAAAACACAAGGATCACCCCACCTCTCACCGCAGCCCATTACCCTAGTTTTTTGCGCGCCGAAGTGATCTCTCAATGCGACGTCGTCTGCTATGAAATATCGCTGATCATTCATGACGAAGGGAAGAGAGTGTAATGACGGAAAAAAGGAATGTGGAGAAAATAGAATGTCTGGACAGATAAACATGTCTCCGCGGAACATTTGATAAGAACGAGACAGCTGTTGCGCGACAATACCTACATGGTCGCCGAATGATAACGCTGATCAAGGTATCAATTATGATGGATAGCAAAGATCAATAGCAAACATCGCCTACAGACGTGATCTCCAGATGCGCGTAGCACGAAGCTCGTGCCGAAGATAATCTGGAAATAGACCTGAAATAGAGCTCGGGACCAGGATCTCAACAGTATGGGGTACTGTAGATTTTTGAGTTGAAGGCAGAATGTGATTCATTGAACCCTTCTGCGTCTCTTCTGTACTTATACCTCGTCGGTTTGGCGGGAATGTCCTATGGAGCGCATTTGCATATTGGAACGTTTCCATTCCCGGTTCGATCCCCCAATCCCTCATCCTCTTCATATTCTATATTTCCTCATTTCCATATTGCTCGGCGGAGCTCTGTTCCGCCTGACGACCGCATATATAATCCTGGATACCGAGAGTGGAGTACATTGTCCGTTTTCCGCCCGAAAAATGTGACATCTTCGTAGACTTTTAATGAGTTTGTGCCCCCATAAAGCATGAATAATCGGCAGAAATGGAAATTGCGAGAATTTGGAATGAGGCCAAAGACACGAAGACAGTTCGTGAAACCCCAAGAAGAGATGGAGTTAGAAGATGAGTGGCACCGGTCATATCGAATCATTCGATCTCCTGCCGATACCTAGAACCAGATGTATTGGGTTTCTTGGCCACAACCATTTGTCCGTATGGTTCCAAAGACAGAAACGTGTCAGTCAGTCCAGAATTGCATCGGAACCTAGAGTCAGACATTTGGGTTTTCCGACCACGCCCACTTCGAAGTAAAACTAACGAAGTCATTTTTTCAAAATTTCTGTAAAAAATAAATCCCAAATTCAGAAAAGACGAAGCCATTAGTGGGCTCATTGTGCTCTCTCTCAGACTGTTCCGTAATTTTCCGACACCAAAAATATTTTATTCACTGAAAAGGAACAAGAGCGGAGTGCGCGCGACATCATTCACAACGCGTTTTCAGAGTTTCCACACGAGCCAGATATTGTTGTTTGAAGGGCGGAGTCGTAGAAACGACAGAATTGCTCGAGGCGTGAAGTGTGCAGTACGCCTGCAAGAGTTTTTTTGCTCTTCGTTTGCTTGAGGGTTTATCGAGGATTACATTGTGATCAAAAGAAAAAAATAAAGTCTGTGAATGGGTCTGAACTGGTCATCGGGCTCTTTCCTATACACTTTATCACCACAACAGACTTTTTTTAAAATCTCAATAACACACCCATCGTTTCGCCCCACCAGAAAACAACTCACATCGTTGCCGACAAACCAGAAGTAGACATACAGGGCATCATTGTCCACGCCTTTCGCAAAGCACGGATCGTACCAGTGCTCGCCCGAGAAGTCGATTGTCGTATCGGAGCCGTTGAAAAATATCGGACTCTTAAGGAGGGAAAAGTTCGCTTGTACTCCAAAAATGACAAGACTTTTCGAAACTCACCCCGATCATTAGCAGTCCGGACACAGATTTATACATGTTGGCTTGCGAGAACGCGGTAGGTACGGGTGTATAGTTGTGCCAGAGCGGATCACAGCGTTTCGCACCCTTCAGTAATTGTATTTTAAAAATGTTAACTCGAGCCAAAAAGCTCGTTACTCGCACCTGTACTACAGCCACAAAAAAGACCGCGACGAAAAAGCGCAGCATTTCGTAAGTCTGTTGAATGAAATTATGCTCGTCACCTGTGCTCTCTGCTTCCTGGCTCCGCCCCCCCCCCCCCCGAGCTCGATATTCGCTATTCATGTCACCATATTCTTTGGCTCCGCCCGTTGGAAACCAATAAAATGCGATGCTATTAACACAATGGATCACGAAAGTTTTATTAAACATATGACACATTATGAGAGTTTGGCAACCTTAAAGAGCAGAATGAGAAATTCTGCCCCCATTATAAGCAAGGCTCTTGAAAAACACAATAGAGCCTCTCGATAGGTCTGAAAATAAGGAAAGTCGGTGAAGTAGTCTGACGAGGCACTGCTTACTCTCCGTCTGGTGTCAGCCACTCTCCCGTCCGATCGCAAGTAATCGTCGCTGTCCCCGTTGAAGTACCAGTATACCCGATAACTTTCGTTGTGGTTGCAGTGACCGCCTGAAAAGTAATAGAGGAGGGGAAACGAAAGTGGGCGGATAGAAAAAAAACGGTATTACATTCAAGGTGACTGATATGCATACGGTGGACG
Source organism: Caenorhabditis afra (assembly GCA_963570955.1). Lineage (NCBI taxonomy): Eukaryota > Metazoa > Nematoda > Chromadorea > Rhabditida > Rhabditidae > Caenorhabditis > Caenorhabditis afra. The sequence continues at coordinate 8,740,269 of OY751532.1, forward strand.
AGCTCTTAAAACATATCACATCCAGCGATTGGCACCCGTCTACTATTGACTCCCTGAAACACGTATTCTCAGCCGGTAATCGACGCATTCTGATCGTTACACGGTATTGCTCGGAAGCGTAGAGTATTCCTCTGTCGGTGTGGGCGTGATGTCAGTATACACGCATTGCTGGCACACTGGAAGACAACTACAGTACATTTAAATTCGATTTGAGCAACCCCTTCCAAAAATGTTTCAGTTTCAGACCTCATCTGTTGAGAACTGAGACAGCTAAGAAATAATAGTCAACTAAAACAAAGTTTTTTTTTACTTGTTATCAAGTCTTTCTTAGTTGACAACTTCCTCTGTAACTGAAACACAAGCAGATTCTCACTTACGGTTGGCAGTAGTGGATAGAGGCTGAAAAAAATAATGTGAGTTTTTGTGAATAGAGGGATAAACTGAACCTCTTCTGGAAGTGTGGTCGGGATCTCCGTCTCTTCCGGTGGTATCGTTTTCATGCACCCATCCGAGAGCGGAAGAGTTACAATTAGACAGCAGCAAAGAAGGAAGAACGACATGGTGGAAGTCTTCGTTTGGCACCGAACTCTGCTGAGCCAATACTCACAAAACTGGTCCGTGCCTTACTTTGCCCTTTTTATAGAGGTCAATGTAGGCGGGTGGCCAAGTTGACGTTAACAGTCGCAACACATCAATCAAGTTGATGGAACAAGGAGAAAGACCACACAGGGCGCAAACAGGTGCGGTCCAAGTGGGAAACTCTGTTTAATGCCCATTTATCTGGCAAAATGATGGAATGATGGCGTGATATCAGAAACGTATGAAATCTTCCGAGCGAAGTTTGTTCCCCAAATAATTACAATGGTTTCTTGGAACCCTCACACTTTCTTATAATCTTTGACCTCATTCCATATTCCCTCGATTTCCATTCCAGCCGACTATATGTGTTTTATGGCGGGAGGGCACAAACACATTAAAAGTCTACGAAGATGTCACATTTTTCGAGCGGAAAACACGGACAATGTACTCCGCTCGCGGTATCCAGGATTATATATGCGGTCGTCAGGCGGAACAGAGCTCCGCCGAGCAATATGGAAATGAGGAAATAAAGAATATGAAAGGGATGAGGGACTGGGAAATCGAGAAGGGGATGGAAAAATGACTCACTATATACTGTCGAAGACTTTTCAGTATGCAAATGTGATTCATTGAACATTCCCGCTAATCTGACGAGAAAGTGTGTACGCTCAGGAAAACACAATGAAGCTCATTCTGCGTTTAACTGAAAGATCTACAGTACCAAATACTGTTGAGATCCCAACGCTGGCCTTCATTACACATCTTCCCGTACTGTCTTAGGCACGAGCTCCCTGCTCGGTGGAGCCGGCGATCACACCTTGTCAGAAGTACAACGAATGTTTCCGGTTATCCTTGTCTGTCTATCATAATTGATACTTTGACCAGCGGTATCATTCGGCGACCATGTAGGTATTTTGGCACAACAGCTGTCTTGTTTTTGTCGAATGTTCCGCGGAAACATGTTTTTCTATCCAGACATTCTATTTTCTTCACATTCCTTATTTCCGTCGTTACACTCACTTCCCTTTATCATGAATGACCACCGGTATGTCACGGCGGACGGCGTCTCAACGTCGCTTCGGTGTCACAGATTCTAGAAAATTATTCGGTGACAGACCATTTTGGAAAAAACTAGGGCACGGGCGACCCTTGTGTTGTCGTTAAATCTTAACTATATGTAATATATCTTCAGTTATCTCTTCGCGTTAAAATCGACGGAGGTGAATTGAACATCATAAATCAATCAATTCAATCATACTCTGCGCGTTTTCTGCACGTACGAAGGTGTACATTGTCTATTCTCAAAAAAAAAAAGATGGGACTTGGTCGGTTTTTTATTTAGTAAGCTCTCACCGAACCGGCGAGAGCTTAAAATATTGTTATACATAATTGTGTGTGAGGAGCCGGAAGCTTACTTCAGACCAATTCCCAGATTTTTAGTGGTCTTTCGATCTCGATCAATTTCTATTATACCCGTAGATTCTGAAAAAATGAAGAGCCGAAATATCTTGCAGGAATACTGCACAGTTCGCACATCAGACAGTGACGTCGGTTCTACAGCTCGGCCTTGCGCGAAAAGTCTGACAACCTGGTATGAATGGTGTCGATGCGTCGGAGATGTCATCAAGAAGAAAAATAAAGCAACATGTACATATTTGATTTGTTTTAATTTTTAATCAACCGGAGTAAAGCTCCTGAATCACTCAAGCTTGGGATTATGTCTGCCAGGCGGGTAGACGGGTAGTTTTGCTTCAGTCCGCCATTTGGGACCACTCAAATCAGTGGGTCAGCGGGTAGATCAACTGAAGTAGAGTGTTCCTGAATACCTGAATAGGAGACACAACGTTTCTTTCTGCAAGGCAAATCCTGAAGGCTCTCCTTGTTATCACACCTCTAGGAGCCGGTAGCCCAGTAATGGTGTCCACTACTGTGTCTCACGCTTTCAGGACACACCAATCACAGAAAACTTTGAACAACGTATGTTTTGAGCCAAGATTTAGTAGCCGTTACCCGAAAATGGGCATAAGTGATGAGCAACGACAGAAGATTTTCCCTAGAAGGCCAAGTTCCTGAATCAAGTTGAAGAGGTTTGAATTGCCAGCCCGAACCGAGATTTTTCGGCCGGTGTAGAAGTACCCGGTTCTTGCGAATATGGTTTTTCAGACCACCGTAAAATCTGTATTAGATCGGCATCTGAAGCGAGGGGTAGAGAAATAGGCCGGCATTTCTAATTGACTTTCACAAAATTTTCATTTTGAAAAGCACTATGGTAGTCAGGAGATTGCAATTACGGTTTGGATTTGTATCAATGCTGCGCGGTGAGAAATTTGTCAATTTCTGCAAAATCGACAAACAAATGTTGGCCTGGCGGTGTCTGCGTACAACCACTTTTATCTTTTTCCGTTATACCGTATTTACTTCATTATAACGGCATGCCGTTAAGTTTATCAAAGATCTTTTTTGAAAAAAAATTTCGTAAAATCCACAGGGGGACCCTAACGATTTTGGGTTTTAGGTGCCGTTATATTAGAGATTGCCGTCCTATTAGACTTCGATTCTGATCAATTCGTATTAGTAGTCACTTCTAATTTGGAATATTGTTCTCACAACGTTATTCGGCTGAAATGGCAGAAACTTACTGAACCGGCGATTTCTTCATAAAATATACACCTAAGCTGACTGAACTTGTAAACATTAAGAAACAAGTTGATTTCACTTCTGACACGTCATCCTCTCGGAAACTTTGGAAAAATGAGCACTTCATCCAAAAACATGTTCTTCAACGATTTTATAGCAGTTCGAATCGATTTCAGTCCATCGGAATTTGGGAGGTGATGGCCAACATGACATGAAAATGGCCGAGAAAGGCATTTTTTATTGTAAAAGTCAAAAATGGTTCAAAAAGAAGAATCGAAATTCGATATTCCATTATACTGCGAACCGCAAGAAGTCAAAAAATCGTCTAGGGCGGGTAGAGTTCGGATTTTTTGGCCCGGCCCGCCCTCTTGCAAGTATGGAAAGGGATAACCTTATATACAGGTTCCGGCCACCGGTAGAATCCGATAGGAACGCCCCTGATGACCTTATTTCGAAAAGATCGCCCCTCGATACGTGTCAGCCTGCCAGTACCTTTGCAGATGAATCGAATCGTTAGTGTCAAATGAAAGAGAAGTCACAAAGGCTTCATCAATCACCTGACACGCCAAGGAAGGATCGTAGACGGAAGAAGAAGAGCCGGTGTTCTGAAGGTAGAAAGGGTGGATATTGTCTGTCTCACGCCGTGTCAAATCGTGATGCGGGGGCCGAGTTTAGGCTTCCCGACCGTGGACTCCTCTCGGACAACGTGGATTTTCACAGTTGTTAAGTAATTTTGTTGATTTTTCCGCAAAACAAACGGTAATTATCAGCACCACCAGCACTCGCACAACCAACAAAGTTCAGTATGCTGGGAAACCACTATCACCGGAAAAGGATGTTCTTACTAAAAAATAGCCGATCACGGAAGATGGGCAGAAGGAAATCTGGAACTACAGGGTGCGCCATAAATACGGAGCCGCTTTCAAAGCGGTCAAAAAAAAATCTGTTTTGAAGACTTTTTCCTGAGATTATAACAAAATGTTATTGTATAGCATGACGTGTTATCGAACTTACAAAAAATTTAGTCTCGATTCTTCAAAAGTGTGAAATCGAATCCTCTCGTGGCCCGTTCTGTCGTCTACTACATGCTATGGGATTGAGCTATGCGCTCAAACGTTGAAATCCGTTGACAGAAGATCGGGGGGGGGGGGGGGGGGATGTTTCTAGCTGGCGGCGATGGTATATTGGTTTATCAGGAAGATTGCCTCATTTAGATCAGAGGATTACCACATAGTTTCTTTCGACAAGACGTGGCTCTACAGCGGAATGAGCACCCCGAGAGCATTTGAAACACAAATCACTGCGACAGTAGTTTTCCTTTTCAGCAACCCCCTAAATAGAACAGTAAACATTTTAGAAAATAGAATTTAATATCAGTATTTTCGCTTATTAGATTTTTGAGTCTAGAAAATTACACCAGCATGCCGCTTTAACATAAGTTTTAGGTGATTTCAGTTACAGATGAATCGAGGGGCAGTTGACCCCCATGTCCAAGTATCGTCAACAAATTTTCGCATTTGTGTTTCTGTTTTCGTCTTCTCCTTTTTTTTCTTCACATCTCTCCCCGCGCAGAGCGATTAATCAACGGGAAGCCGCGGGTATCGGCGGCAACCTTCAAAAGGACGACGAGAAGAAGAAGACGGAACTGGGTTCATCGAAGGGAATCGCTTCTCATCGACGTTTTGCAGAAGACGTGCAATCTCCGATGGCCTTCTTCTCGCTTCTTTTTTGTCGCCCTTTTTCGTCACGGTTTTGATAAGAAACACCGAGAAGTGGCCCTGAAAAATGGGTCAACTCGTTTTGGGAACAATTGCGATCGTAAATCTAGCTGAAGACACAACAGATAACGAGAAAGGTGTGACGGTGTGCGCTCTATTGCATTTCGACACTGTAGAAGAGGTGCTAACTGCAACGGACTGCATATGCCTACAAACACGTGTCTTGGAAAAGAAGCAGGAGTTGTCAACGGGCCGGTTTTTTTTCAAGTAGTCCATGGAAAACGTAGATCTCGGCATCCTTCACAAAATCACGTTGAGTTTTTCATTATAGAGTACAAACAAAGTTAGAAGCAAAAATGCGGTCGGTCCAACCAAACAAGCCCGGACCTTGTCGGCCCGGCCACATTTTGGCTCCCAACTTTGTTTGCACTCTATAAAAGAAAACGCAACATCATTGTAAAGGATGCCGAGATCTAGGTGTTCCATAGATGTTTGCCTGCCCGGCCCGGAATTGGCCCGTTGACAACTCTGCCTGGAAATTTCGTGCCCTAAAATCACGATGATTGAATTCCTTAGGGCAGTGCACGCAGATTTTTCAAGGAGACGATTCATCGCTCAGACGACCGGAGCCATATTCAACCGGAGTTGCGACGGGCCGTACGGGGCCTGCAGGTTATTAGCCCAGTATCGGACCGGTCCGAAAATCGCAACTTTGTCGCCCTTTTTCGTCACGGTTTTGATAAGAAACACCGAGAAGCGGCCCTGAAAAATGGGTCAACTCGTTTTGGGAACAATTGCGATCGTAAATCTAGCTGAAGACACAACAGATAAAGAGAAGGATGTGACGGTGTGCGCTCTATTGCACTTCGACACTGTAGAAGAGGTGCTAGTTGCAATGGAATCAAAACACGTTTTTTTGGCAGATGGACATTTAGCCTGTTGATTTGCACATAAAATTTGCCTTATCGGATTTGAAAAATCGACCTAAGAACAATGAATATAGGTCATTAACAGTGCTCAGATTGGCGCGAGGAAATCCAAAGCTCTCGGACTTCGGTGACCATTAAGTTCCATGGCCTAGAAATCCGAGGGTCGTCAACGAGCAGGTTCCGGGCCGGCGCGGTCCGGCAAAAGTGACCGGACCTGGCCTCTTGTTGACTTCCAACTTTCAACCCGTTGACGACAAACTCGAGAAACCCCTAACCCCGATTTTGTAACCCCTGCGACGGGCCGTGCCGGGCATGCAGGATTTTCGAGTAGGATCGGGCCAGTCCGAAAATCACAAAATTGTCTTCAATAGACCTGACCAGAATTATCAATTGCAACCAAATCGGAGGGAGTTCAGTTGAGAAAAGATTAGAAAAAAAAACACTCAAATTTTTGATTTGGAATCGAACCGCGCTCACAGAATTTCGATATCTAGTCGTGTTTTTGCAGGACGGCCAAAAAAGGCATATGTCCTATTGTTATTGGGCGCAGTGTATAGCGTGGATACTGTATTGATTGACCATTTTAGAGCGACCACCAAGGTTGTTCGTTCAAGTTTCAGTGGCTATATCTTAAAAACTAGGAGAGATATGAAAAGTTTGTCAACTAACAATTTAATTTTTATTATTGGCTCAGTTGACAACGTTCTCCCACCTCTTGTAGTTTTCAAGATGTGAGTGATGAGGGACAAGCCATTTGGTGTCGCTCTACTTTGCCCAGTAAATACGGTAGTTTAGTAGTTTACAAAGAGCTATGCTTTGGTTCCATTTTTCAATTAGAAACCAATGGGCCGGTAGGATTTTCTTTTTGCGTAGGTTGTCGTGACAGAGTGATAATGGTCGCACAGAAGGTCACACTTTTCACACACTCCCTATAGGTCAATCACTCTTCGCCCGCCTCTTTTGGTGCTTTGCATGTTTTTTTTTTGACTAGAAAACTGTTTATCCGCTCCAATTGGGAGTATAAAATGGACTCGATAACACCTTTGGAATAACGACCACCATGTCGTTGTTCCTGCTCTGCTGTTGTCTCATCGTGACCCTTCCGCTCTCGAATGGGTGCATGAAAACGATACCGCCGGAAGAGACGGAGATCCCGACCACACTTCCAGAAGAGGTTCAGTTTGCCCGTCTTATTCACGAACCCACTCGTTTTTCAGCCTCTATCCACTACTGCCAACCGTAAGTGAAGTCAAACTACATGGATACCGTATTCATTGCCGTAGAGAGGCTCCTTACTAGATGATTTGTATTCAAGTTTTGGAGGAACTTGTCAACTGACAAAGGCCTGAGGGGGCTGCTCCAATAGAGGGTAAATGTACGGTAGCTGTCTTTCAGTGTGCGAGCAATGCGTGTATACCGACATCACACCAATACCGACAGAGCCGGACTCGAGGCTGCCAAGCATCACATCGTGTGTCAACGAGCTCTCCCGTTTCATGCACCTTCTCTCATTGCAGAGAAACGAGTGAGAATGGATGTCTGTCACGATACATGCGATGCTTCGAGTCAGAGAGCACAATCTGCCAGGCTGTCAATCTTTTCGTATGCTTCGCTCTGTACCCTCTATATCCCATCACTTTGTAGGCCGTCACTGCCACAGATACCGTACTTCTGTCCACCGGCCTCACGAACACATTCGCCACAATCACTTGCGATCGTACCGGGGAGTATGTGACCGAAGACGGAGAGTAATCAATTTGTTCTTGCGCTTTTTCGCAATTCAACCCTATTTTACTTTCAGAGCGATCGAGAGAATCTACTGCGTCTTTTTCAAGTGCTTCTGATGTTGCCGTTTCCCTCCTTCATCTATTTTTGTTTATTACATCTTACACTTGGCTTTGAGCTTTCCCGAACAATGTTCTTCGAAATAAAAGCGCAACCAATCCTGTAGCGAAACTTTTAAACGGTGTTTGTGTAGATCAGAGATGTCCGGAATTCCTACTTCGGACTTAAAAATAATCAATATCAATCGATATCCGTCCTCAAATTCGTCTCGGCGAGGAGATCGAAGACACTCCGCGCATCGAGGTCGACGGCTCCACCGTGACGAGCATCGTCTGTCTTCCACCATAATAGGCCACCCTCGCCATCAACGCCAACTTCGTAACGATCAGGCTCCGGAACCGCGGATTCGTGACCAACATCACCGTCGTCGAGCACGCCGAGTGCGAGGCGATACCGAAGAACGCCGCCATCGCGATCTCTGAAAAAAATAACGTTAGAGGAGGATGCGCGGCGCGGTCGCGTCGCGGCCAATGACCTTGATACTCGACGGCCTTGAAGACGACGACGAGGAGCATGAAGAAGAGTGGAGCGATGATGAGCACCGCCGGAATGACGACTTGAAGTGTCAGACTGATCAACGCATTCTTGTGCATTTGGTACGTCTGTTTCGACATGTGAGCACGGAATTGAGACAGAATCAGCATGGTGTGAATGCCCAATGCGAAGGAGTAGCTGGAAATTGAGCGGAACTAGAAGAGAGGGGGGAAAGTGTCAACTAGCAAAATGTAGCTGAAAATGTCAGAAATAAATTGTCAGTCGGCAAATTTTATATATATGCTAAGCCGTCAAGCGATTCTGCGCTCCTTACTTTTAGGCTCTATATCTCGAGAACCAGATAGGCTATGAAAAAGTTGTCAACTAGCAAAGTGTACCTATCAACAAGTAGATCAAATTGTTGGTTGACAACTTTTCCGTATCTCTTCTAGTTCCCAAGTTATAGCCCTCTAAACACACTTTGGGGTTTAGTGTGACTCACGTGCAAAACACGACCACAAAAGTCAGCGATCCGATGCCACAGATGGCGACCCAGTTATTGGTATTGTAGTCGTAAACCACAAAAACCGGATCCTTGAGCCAGAACAGACATTGTGGATAGGTCTGGAACATCGCATTTTGAGATGGGGGGCGGGGCTTAGGGGCACGGAACTCTCTCCAAAAACAGAAAGGCCTCTTCGTACGTCAACTCGGACAGATAGAAGCTGAAAGCGGAGAGGAACGGGAAGGCGAACGTGGCATGAATTGCGAAACGCTTAAAATGTTCCGTCCGCTCGACGCCCATCCGCATTTTCAGCGCCGCATTGTGACGGTAGACGAAGCAAACGAGGATGGCGGGCAGCTCGAAACTGAGCCAGAACAGCCAGACGACCATCGCGAGGTGCGACCGGACGAGGTGTCCCGTGACACGGACAATGTTGTAGCCGCCGAGAAGCGGAAAGAACATGTAGGCGGGCGTGACCCACGTCATGTGGAACTCGGTGAGGAATGTGGCGGCTTGAAGGAAGCACAGACAGTGCTTGTAACGTGACATTCCCGGCGACTGGTAGATCACCAGGTAGAGTCCGAATAGGTTGAGTGGAGTGCTGATGACGGCGATGATGTGAAGGGTCATGGTGTAGTAGTCGGGCGCCACCGGACACGGAGCCGGCATGGCTCGCGGAGCACCTTTTCTGTGTGAGAGGAGTTTAGTAAGGTGGTGTCTCGGCCAAAACAACCCTAGCCGATAATTATATGGATGGAATTCCGATTCTGACTTCCAAACGAAGAATTGGAGGCGGGTGCGCAAGCACCCGAGTTTTCCTTCAAAAAAGGCGTTTTATTTTGTGATTTTTCGGAATCTGGCAGTTTTTACAATACCATCGGATAGAGCTCATTGCGCTGAATCGATTGATACCCCAACCTGTCCAATTTGAGCAACTTTTATTTTTTGTGTCAAAATGTTGCGATATCTCAACTTTTGGAAAATTTCAAATTGGACGAATTGGGGTATCAATCGAATCAGCGTAATGAGAACTATTGGATGATGCTGTAAAAATTGTCAATTTCAGGTTTTCCGGGGTTTTAGGCCAGAAATTAAGAGATTTCGCAACATTTTGGCACTAAAAACAAAAGTTGCTCAAACCGGCCAAGTTGGGGTATCAACCGAATCAGCAAATCGAGTACTACACGAAAATCGATATCAATCAATATTCGGGTCGATTTTTCCACGTGGGCTTCGGGGCGCCGCCGCCCGACGTCGAAGTGACCACGATCGGAGGTGGCGGTCGTTTGGCGAGTCCCAAAATTCTGGAATTACAGTTTTTGCATGATTTTCCAAAGTTAGCTACCTCAAAATCAATATAATCTTCTTCGCCGCCCACTTTCGCAACTTCGGATTCACAACGATCATGACGAGAACGATGCACATCGATCGGGGAGCAATGAGCAGAAAACTGTCGGTGGCAGCGATTATCGATTGATATTTGGCGACAACTGAGAAGAGCCCGAAACTCATCGGAATCGACAGTAAGTAGATCGAAAACAGCAACTGGAGCGCCAAAACAAGAAGGGCGGTACGGTGCATCTCGTAGATGACGACGGAAATTCGAGGGCGAGAAGTTCGGAGGGTTAGAAATGTGTGCAAGATGAGAAGGATGAAGAATCTGAAATCACACTGTCTTACTGTAGTTTTGAGCGGAACGGCTCACATTGAGAACAGAAAAAGTAAAGTGAAAGCGATGATTTGCGTGTAGAACACCCATTTGTTGGTTTTTGCGCTGTACACGAAGAAATCGCTGTCGTTGAGCCAAAACAGACATTCCGGAAAGTTCTGGAACAGTTTGGAGCTTAAAAAAAGAAGATTGAGAGAGTTGGGGTTCGAACTTTTGATGTCGGATTGGCAGGCAAAGCGATAAGCCACTGCGCCAGGGCGCCGCTCACTGACTGGCGGCGGTGGCGCTGCTCACGCGTGGCGCAGTGGGATGCGCGTTTGCCTGCCGATCAGGCGACCAAAGTTCGACTCCGTCAGCCCTCAATTTTCTTTTTTCCCACTTCGAATAACACTTGCCTCCTTTAAAAACGCAAATGAGTCACTCGAACTGGACCAGCACAGCGAAAAACAGCCGGCAACCAGAAAAGGAGTCAAATGACAGATTCCAGTCGCGATTTTGGCAATCGTTTCCGACGAAAACACAAAAGAGCTAGTCATTTCCATCGCCAGACTCCACTGATAGAGAATCGCCAGCGAAAACGCGGCGAATTGGAGGTAAACGAGAAAAATCGATAGTGTGAGGTGGAAATGGACGGATACAAAGTTTCTGAGCACACCCCCTTTCGTATTGTAACCAGCCGGAATCGGGAAGAAGAAATACGGGCAGAAGATGTAGGAGACGTGGAATTCGGCCAAAAAATGCGCCAACTGGATGTAGAGAGCCCATCGTTTTTGCCATTTCGAAATCGCCGCCGTCCGGTAGATCAAAAGCAGCAGACCGATCGAATTGACGACGACGCTGACCGGAAATATGTTGGAAATCGTCGAATTGTAGTAGACGGGCGCGCTGACAGGGCATGAAGTGGCAGTGGGCATTGCGAAGTGAAAATGAGTAGTTGGGGAGGGGGGGAGAAAGATGAAAGATGAAAGTGGCACTGCTGATAGATAATTGAGGGTGGTTGGTGTGTGTGTGGAGACCGGCGTCTTGTGCTCTATGATGCCTTTTTAGCCATGGACGGACATGTCGCGTGACACGGGACAAATAACGTGTGACGCATCTGATAGAGGGTGCTTTGGCTGTCTCAGAAGTCACATTTTGAAAATAATCGTAATCAATAATGAGTTAAGTGGGGTTAATTGGCCAATTAGTAAATTGCCTCGAAACTTTGTTTGCGACATTCGGATCAAAAAGATTAGATGTAGCGCCTAAGGCTGATCGAAGTTAATTGCAGTTAATTAGCTAATTATCCAGTCAACCAATTAACTTTTCTAGTTAATATTTTGTATAAGCAAAAGGCTAACTAGTTAATAAATTAATTTGTGGCTAATTAGCTAATCAACTTATAATCACGATCCATGCATCGGATAAACTTAGCATCTACAGTTGACTGGCTAATTGACTAATTATCCAATTAGATGATTATCCAATTAGATGATTGGATTTAATTGGGCTAATTGACTAATTAACCAATTATTATGCCTGAATAGGATAAAGTATCCATCTAAAGTTGATTGGCTAATTGGCCAATTCCCTTGTCCGCATGACCTTTTGGAAAAACTTGCAAACAAGTTAATTAGCTAATTAATTAATTATGTGGCGAGTTGCGAGGAGAGATGAGAAAAAAACAGGGAAAAAAACACCTGCCCTACATGGCTTCGCCGTGCTCACTTGCTCACTTCTTCCCGAATGCCAGCCCCGTGTCCGCCGTCGGCTCCCGACTATTACATCAACGGACTGCACTTAATTGCCCTAATTAGTCTGCCAATTAACACCCTTGGATTGTACCTGGTGATCTACCAGTCGCCGGGAATGTCACGTTACAAACATTGCCTGTGCTTCCTTCAATTGGTCACGTTTCTGTCGGAACTCCAAATCACTTGGCTCTCGCCGGGCTATTTTTTTTGGCCCATGTTGGGCGGATACAACACCCAATCGATAATGGGCTCCCTGTTGCCTGTGCACACCTATATGACGATGTTCGTGTTCAATCTGGCCTCCCAACTTCCCGCCATCCTCTGGTGCTTCGTCTATCGTCACAGTGTGGCGCACGGAATGCGTGCGACGTCTTCCAACAATCCACGTGTCGTCAAGAAGACGTCACTCGCCATTTGTCACCTGTTTCCGTTCTTCGCCGCCTTCTGCATGCACAAATCACAAATCACAGTGGAGCAGGAGTTTGTCCACTTGAGCCAGGTATGATGAAATAATGTTCTTTTGAAACAAATAAAAATGAGCAGAACTATCCGCAATGCCTGTTTTGGCTCCAGAATCCACTTTTCATCGTCTACGACTATCACACGAACAAATGGGTGGCTGTCGCTGGCGTTAGTGCCATCTCCATCGTCTTGCTCTTCTGCAGGTGCGCAGAGAGCCATATCTCGGAAACTAGGGGAGCTGGAGCAAAAGTGTCAACTGAAGATTTGATCTACATGTTGTCAGCTACATTTTGTCAGTTTACACTTTTTGCCTAGCTCTTCCAGTTTTCGGGATATCGGGCTTCTAAGCCGATGTTCAGTACTTTTAGAACAGTTTGGACAGTTTTCTAGATATGGTCATCAAATTTTGTGGGGTATGTAATTTTAAGTGGTTCTTTGGTTGCCAATTATCTGATCATGGTTTTGGTCACGTGACACGTGACAAATTACACTCCATCAGTTTTCGAGAGAGATACATGTACATATCGAGCGTACTAGCTAGAAGTAGTTAGCTTTGGTTTTTAACTTCGACTTTGAGCGGTCGTAACTTAAAAATTAGAAGAGCTGGAGCAAAAGTGTCAACTGAAGATTTGATCTACATGTTGTCAGCTACATTTTGTCAGTTGACACTTTGTACCTAGCTCTTCCAGTTTTCGAGGTAAAGCGGCTGAAAATGGCCCAGTTTCAGCTACTCCTTCTCGCTCGGCTTCCACACAATGACGATACTGCAAGAGTTCCGTCCGCAAATGTCGCCACAAACCTACCAAATGCACAAAAACGCGCTGATCAGTCTCACATTCCAAGTCGTCATCCCGGCGGTGCTTGTAGTCGTGCCGGTGCTCATCATGTTCGTCGTCGTCCTGCTCGAAGCCGTCGACTGGCAGCGACCGGCGTCGGACAGCTTCTTTCTGATGGCGTCGCACTCGTGCTGCTCGACGCTCGTCATGATTTGCACGAATCCAAAGTTTCGGCGCTTGATTTGGGCGCGAGCCGAGAGCACTTGCTTGTAAGAGGGGGCGGGGTTTAAAGGGGGTCATAACTTGGAAACTAGAGGAGATACGGAAAAGTTGTCAACTAACAATTCGATCTACATGCAGTCAGGTACATTTTGTTAGTTGACGCCGTTTTGCTAGCTCTTCTAGTTTAAGAGATATTGCAAGATTTGCTGATAATGCAGAAGTGTATACATTTAAAGGCGCATAACTCGAAAACCACAAGAGCTGGAGCAAAATTGTCAACTAGCAATTTGATCTACACATTGTGACCTACATTGTGTTAATTGACAACTTTCTTCCAGCTCTTCTAGTTTTCAAAATATAACCGCTCAAACTTCAGAAGTCTCAGGTGTCGCAACCGAAAGACAAGCTCACTGGCAACGCGGCAAATAACGGTGCATCATACAGTATGACAATTATCTTCATTATTGATTTTTGTTAATTGCCCTCTTATCACCTAAAGAAAGAAGCGTAAACCCGTCGATTTTCCATCACAAACAACGCATCGAATCGTCGAAATTGCCGGCCGATCCGCCGCGATTGATGTGGAAAAAGTCGACGATTTCGCTGACGTAGAAGTGACGATCGTACCAGAATTCGTTGGCCAACACCAGATTGATTATCGATTGGTCGAATCTGAATGGGGACGGACAACTGATTGGTTTTTTGGGGGGAATCTTGTTTCCGGGGACGGATCATGCAGGAAAGCAGCGGACAACTGATATTGCAAAGAATTTGATGTGTGAGGACAACTGACGTGCCACGGTAGCATGGTAACGGACAATTGATATCAGGGCACCATCACATAGTGGAGGTATGGACAACTGATATAACACATAGTGGACAACTCATACAGAGGTCACGGACAACCATATAGGTTCAATCAATTTACGGACAACTGTTGCAACTCGTATGGACAACTCATATTTGGGGAACAACCGACATCCACGGAGCGGGGCATCACATTATGGATGTACGGACAACTGATACAGAGACAAATCGATCCACGGACAACTGATATGAAACAAAAGTACAGTTCTACAAGGACAACTCATACAGATTTGAAAAGGTCCCGGACAACTGTCCTTCACATGGTGTTCGATACACGGACAACTGATACGACTCGTATGGACAACTGATCTTTGAGGGGACAATCGACACAAAAGGATATGGTGCAACTGGTTAGAGGTGCGGACAACTGCTACAACGCGGACAACTGCTGCTCACCGATGGCACCCGGCGTACTCGGCGAACCGATCGTCGCCGTGAAACTGGCATCCGAGCATCGCGCCGCTCGGCGCCATGCACTCCTCCTGAAGAGCGCACAAGAAGTACCATTTGACGACGTCGAGCATCGTCTGACGCGTGTTGACGGCGTACACGAAGCCGGCGTCGTACATCTTCGCCTTCCGCTTCCGCATCTCGACGCGATTCGTCGGAAAGTAGGTGTAGACGGCTGCAAAGTGAAGCGTTTGTCACGGTGTCACGATGTCACGACGCACCGGGATTCGTGACCGACAGTATTCCGTGACCGCTGTAGCCGTGTAGAAGGTACTGTCCTTTTCGGCACTCTTTCAGATTTCGACGCCAAACGTCGAGATTCCAGCCGCTTTCGTGCGGTTCACGCGATTCGCGCACGTCTCTGGCGCCGCTGGGAAGGACGGGCGGTCTGAACGGACAACTGATATAAAACGAGTTTTTACTGGCGGACAACTGATATTTGTTGGTTTTCTCAATACTAAAATGTTTGAAAATGACCGAATTCGTTCGGACAACTGATATACCCCTGCGGAACCGCGGACAACTGATTGAGCTCGTGCCAAAAGTTAGTCGGACAACTGCTTTTTGTTGGTTTTCACTTTTTATATAAAAGTCGCGGACAACTGATACTGGAATGTGTGAACTGACGGAGGTCGTTCGGACAACTGATATCTACGTCTGGGGAACCGCGGACAACTGCTATGGATTCATTTTTCTTGACAAAGTTCATTCGGACAACTGATATCTACTCTATTTTTCTTCTCTGCGGAACCGCGGACAACTGATACAACCCCATTCCACCACGTCCGTAACCACTCCGGACAACTCATACGGCCCTGCTCACCTGTCCGTGACACTTTTGTGACACCTCACGAGGTCGTAGACGTGCGAAACGTTCAACTTTTCGAAGATCACCGACGAGTCCAGATACCAGATGGCGCCGAAATCGCGCAAACTCTCCGCAATCACAATCGGCTTCCAGCGGTAGTCACGCAAATGTGTCACGCCGTGCGGATAGTCGGAAAAGTTGAAGTGGCGAATTTCCAGATTGCACGCCTTCTGAAAATCGGGGTTTTGATCTACCTGTCCCGATTTTTGACCTACCTCGGCAAGTTCCTCCAAATTCGACTCGTGAATGCCCAAATTATAAAGAATTATTCGATTTTCGAATCCCAATCGTCGAATTGAGGAAATCTGCAAAAAATGGAAAAAATCAATATTTTCAAAAAAAAAAATTTCAAAAAAAAAAATTTTTTTTTTCAAAAATTATTTTTAAAATTCAAATTTTTCTACCAATCTCTTTCCATTGTGCACAAACGAATCGCTGAAAGCGGTCACAAAAACGGGCTCCGGAATATCGATTTCAGCGTTCTCCAGATCGATTTCAGACGATTTTTGGGCGGATTCTGCAATTTTTCCCTTAGTTTTTGATTTTCCCATCTGAATTTCTAAAATTCACCAATTTTTTCCCAGTGCTCAACGAATTTGCAATCGAATCGTTTGCCAGTTTTTTCGCGGTTCTGAAAATTTTCAAAAATTTTTTCAAAAAAATGTTTGATCTACCACCAAACATTTTTTTCAATTTTTTGATCTACCTCTGGGAGTCGATAGCAAAAGTCGTAGATGATTCCAGTTTTCGGCGATTTACAGGCGCATTGTGGTGGAATTTCAGATTGAGTTGGGAAAGTTCGATTTTCAAACTGGGCGGCCAGTTGGAGCTGAAATTAAGGAAAAGGGGGTGTAACTTGAGAACTAGAAGAGATAGGGAAAAGTTGTCAACTACTGATTTGATCTACATGTTGGTGGGTACATTTTGTTAGTTGACAGCTTTTCGATAGCATTTCTAGTTCTCGAGATAAAAATTCGAAAAGTACAGGCGCCACGTGGCTCTTGTGACAAAGGTTGAACTATGATGTTTCAAGGTGTATATCTGGGAAACTAGAAGAGATACGAAAAAGTTGTCAGTTACAAATTTGATCTACATGTTGTCAACTATATTTTGTTAGTTGACAACTTTCTCCTAACTCTTTTAGTCCCAGAGATATCGCCAGATTTCCAGCTGCACCACCCTTCGCAGAGCGACTCACGTTTAAAGGCGCATAACTTGAAAACTAAAAGAGATACAAAAAACTTGCCAACTAGCAATTTGATCTACATGTTATCGGCTACATATTGTCAGTTGACACTTTTCTCCCACCTCTTCTAGTTTTCCAGTAAAACCCGCCCAAACCTGCGGATAGTCGGTGCCGGGCGTTTGTCGTTGAATCTGAACGAACAAGAGCACCGTCACCGAGCAAAACACTGCGACGAGCACATTGTGGGCTCGAAAACGCATCCAAGAAACCGGTGCAATCGGTCTGAAAAGTGGGTTTCGCTTTTTTTCTCGAATTTTGAAAAATAAGTTAAAAATCACAGTAATTCGAAAATACATATTTTCGAAAAAATAAAAAATTGTAAAAAAAAATTTTTTTGCGGCTGAAAATGTGCTGAAAATGCGAGAACAACATTGATTTTGTTGGGTTTTCTCATGCAAATCTTATTTTCATTTTTCATTCTTTGTATGATTTTTTTGGAGAAGAAGGAGGATGGAGGTGGTGACTCATGTGTTCACACGCTGTACATTGAAAACTAGAAGAGCTGGCAGAAAAGTGTCAACTGACAAAATGTAGGTGAAAAGTTGTAGATCAAATTGGTAGTTGACAACTTTTCGCTAGCTCTTCTGGTTTTCAAGTTATGAGCGATCAAAGGAATGGAGTATAACTTGAAAACTAGAAGTACTAGGAAAAAAGTGTCAACTGGCAATTTGATCTACATGTTAAGAGGTACATTTTGTTAGTTGACAACTTTCCCGTAGCTCTTCCAGTTTCAGAGATATCACCAGAATTTCAGCTACTTGGTACCTTTGGCCAGTTCCATCATCTGCTTCGTTCAAATGTTGTTTAAACATTTAAAGGCGCATAACTTGAAATCAAGAAGAGGTACAATTTCAATGGTATTGACACTTTTGATCTACATGTTGTTAGCTACATTGTGTTAGTTGACTACATTCTGATAGCTCTTCTGGTTTTGAAGTTATGGGCGATCAAAAGGAAATCAAGCTGTATAGGGCCTGAGGGGTCATAACTTGAAAACTAAAAGTGCTAGGGAAAAAGTGCCAACTAGCAATTTGATCTACATGTTTTCAACTACATTTTGTTAGTTGACAACTTTTGGCTAACGCTTCTAGTGGCTAAGATATAATTGAAGGAAAGTTTGGGAGCTCTGTGTATAGGAAACGGGAGATTTTTCATACAAATTTTATATTTTCCTGCTCGGAATGAAAAATGAAATGAGATGCGAATGTGAAAAAGAAGCGTTTCCTTCCTTTTTTTTTTCGGAAGCCATTTAATGGGAGGGCTTTAAAGGGGGGCTTCCTGGGGAGAGGGGGTGGCCGACGGGGGGGCACCAATGAAACAATTACTCATTCTTTATTTCTTCTCAATTCCAAATTTTCATATGTTTTCTAATATTTCGTATTTGTACTTTGTTTCTGTTTATGGTTGACCTACTTTTTCTAAATACAACCTACTTTTCTAAATTCAACCTACTTTTCTAGATTTGACCTACTTTTTCTAGATTTGACCTAATTTTTCTAGATTTGACCTACTTTTCTAGATTTGACCTACTTTTTCTAGATTTGACCTAATTTTTCTAGATTTGACCTACTTTTCTAGATTTGACCTACTTTTCTAGATTTGACCTACTTTTTCTAGATTTGACCTACTTTTTCTCGATTTGACCTACTTTTTTCTAGATTTGACCTACTTTTTCTAGATTTGACCTACTTTGTCTAGATTTGACCTACTTTTTCTAGATTTGACCTACTTTTTCTAGATTTGACCTACTTTTCTAGATTTGACCTACTTTTTCTAGATTTGACCTACTTTTTCTAGATTTGACCTACTTTTTCTAGATTTGACCTACTTTTTCTAGATTTGACCTACTTTTTCTAGATTTGACCTACTTTTTCTAGATTTGACCTACTTCTTCAAATTCGACCTACTTTTCTACAATTGACCTACATTTTCTTGATTTGACCTACTTTTTCTAGATTTGACCTACTTTCGCAAATTTGACCTACTTTTTCAAGAATTGACCTACTTTTTTGAGATTTGACCTACTTTCATAAAAAACTGGAACGAAAGAAACTAATTAAAAAAGAAGAAAACAAGAAAATGTTTTTTTGATTTTGAAAAAAATATGAAAATTCCGGAAAAAAAGACAACAAATTAGGAAAAAGAAGGATCAGGGAAGAATAAAATAAACGAGAAGATTGAATTAGTGAATAACCGCCTCTCCGGGAGGCGGAAGTGTCCCAATAATCAAAAAAAAAAATTTTTTTTTAAATAATTTTTTTGAGACCAACAGTTATTACTTATCTTTCTAAGTTCAAGTTTGAAAATTAAAAAAAATTGTGATTGCGAAATCGATAAAGAGAGAATAAGGGGAAGAAAAGTAAAGGGGGTGCGAAATGAGAAATCACATTCTTGTTCTGGTATTTCCGAGTGCATTTCACGGGCGGTCTCCATGACAACCGCCCCCCGAACCGAATGTCGTACCCCCTTTATTATTTTCCCTCGTGTTTCTCGATAATTACACTTAATTAGTGATCAGCCCACTAATTAGCTCACCTACATGAGGACTTAATAATCAAAAGGAAAAAATTATAAAAATTAAAATAATTTTGAAAAATGAAATTTTTATAAAATAAAACAAAACGAAATTAAAGGCGAGTTTTCACAATTTTTAGTTTTTTAATATAGAAAACAATAAATCAAATTAAATTAATTAAAAAATAAATAAATTTTCAGATAGAAAAACCCGGATCAAATTGTCGAAATACAATGTGTTTTTGAGAGAGAGAGAGAAAAAAATTGTTTTTCCAGAATTGTTTTTCCAGCCTTCGATCTCAGAGCCGCGCCATTTTTCGTCGCAAACGAGCCAGCTGCTCGGCGCGATTTTGAATTAGTCTGCAAACCGGAAGGGGGGACTAGGTTTTTCTGGGAAAGTTAGGCCACACACATACAGATGGCCTAACTTTTCCATTTCAGACGAGGAAAAGTTAGGCCACTTCACATTCATGCCCACGTGGCCTAACTTTTTCCAGTTCGGCTGTCAAAAAGTTAGGCCCTCTCACTCGTGGCCTAACTTTAGCAGTTTCCATTGAAAGACAGAAACACGATGGCCTAACTTTCCCACTACCACTTTGAAAAGTTAGGCCACGCCACCATCCGAATACGCACCTCTTTTTGGCTCTCCGCTGCACTTCCCGTATTCCGAGACAGTCTTCGATCGAGAAAAAGTCGACGATGGTCGACGTTTCGACAAAAAACGAGCCCGGATCCTCGTGGTTCGTCGCGTCGTTCAGAATACAGTTGAGAGTGGATTCCTGCGAAAAGTAGGTCAAATTTGAGGAAAGTAGGTCAAGTTTGAGAAAAGTGGGTCAAATTTGAGAAAGTAGGTCAAATTTAAGAAAAGTAGGTCAACTTTGAGAAAAGTAGGTCAAATTTGAAAGTTTAGGTCAAATCTAGAAAAAGTAGGTCGAATCTAGAAAAAGTAGGGCAAATTTGGAAATTTAGGTCAAATTTGAGAAAAGTGGGTCAAATTTGAGAAAGTAGGTCAAATTTAAGAAAAGTAGGTCAACTTTGAGAAAAGTAGGTCAAATTTGAAAAAGTAGGTCAAATTTGAAAGTTTAGGTCAAATCTAG
This sequence comes from Caenorhabditis afra, assembly GCA_963570955.1. NCBI lineage: Eukaryota > Metazoa > Nematoda > Chromadorea > Rhabditida > Rhabditidae > Caenorhabditis > Caenorhabditis afra. The sequence continues at coordinate 8,760,860 of OY751532.1, forward strand.
AAAAAGTAGGTCGAATCTAGAAAAAGTAGGGCAAATTTGGAAATTTAGGTCAAATTTGGAAAAGTCGGTCAAGTTTGAAAAAGTAGGTCAAATTTGTAGAAAGAAGGTCAAACTTCAAAAAGTAGGTCAAATTTAGAAAAAGTAGGTCAAAAAACTAACCTTTGCATAAAACATGACACTGACACACCCGATCGTGTGCTTCTCGATGCACAAATCGACGCATTCAGCCGCCGAGCCGACGGAATGAGCATCCACTAAATGGCCAATCAACACCTTCTGACGATGCCGAATCGGTTGTCCGCCCGAACACTTGTTCGCCGAGGATTCTGGAATTTCAGACTTTTTTGATTAAGGGGGGGTGTGTATTTGGATACGTTGAATGCAAATCTTCTCGTAAGTGGTGACCGGATGAACGGGTCTCGGCGTCATCGCCGCCTCGCCGGGCGCCGACGTCATCAGAAAACAGAAGCCGCGCGTCTTGTCGTACTCGATCGCCGTACAGTCGGACGTGCCGCCGCCGGGCCGTGTGTTCGTCAGACACGCGAACACACAATCGTCCTCGGAGATCTCGATGCGGTCGCGACGCTCCTGATGAATGCGTGCCTCCACATCGTCGCTTCGCACGAATATCACGTCCTGACCGTCGGGACAACGCGCTGAAACCAGCGAACAAAGTGCGCAAAAGAGACTAGGGGGCACCCGGAGTTGAACCGGGGACCTCTCGATCTGCAGTCGAATGCTCTGCCACTGAGCTATACCCCCGCGGTGGAAGAGGCGCGCCGGCGGCCGGTGATAAACTAACGCGTTTGGGCGAACAGCAGCGAGAGCGAGACGGCCGGCACGTCGTCCTTCTCCACAAGACGCAGAAACGGCGGCGTCGGCGTCTCCACGTCGTCCGACGTCGCCGCGTTGAAGACGTCACTCGAGACGAACATGCGCACACACCGCAACGTCGTCTTCGACACCTTCCGATGCAAACTATGGCCCTGACTGCGTATCACAACGTTTTGAAACTCGGACACCGAACGATACATGGCGCACGTCGTCAGCGGCACAGAATACGTGGCAGCCGCGCAATCGTCACTTCTGAATCACGGTGACGTGGTAGTAGGTCAAAAGATCAAAAATAATGAAAAACCGACTTGGCACACTTCGTCAAACACTCCAATTTGGTCAACTTCTCATCGGTCTCAAACGGCGACATTCGGACGATTGCCGTATTTTGTTTCGTGTTAAAACACACTGATTCCACGTCTTCCTGCGCGAAAAGTAGGTCAAATTGGAAGAGGGGGTGATGGGATTACTGTAGTTTTCCGCTCTTTTTCGTTGATGGCGCTCGGCGGTTGGATTTTCGTCGTGACGCCGGCGACCACTTTTCGAAGGCGTCGACTCGATGGATTGAATTCTGAAGGTGTGGAAAGGAAAATGAGAAGTTAGGCCATGAGGCGAGAAAGCTAGGCCACGGATTGTGAAACCTAGGCCAGAACATTTGGAAAGTTAGGCTATACCTTTGGAAATCTAGGCCACGGATGGTAAAACCTAGGCCAGAACATTGGGAAAGCTAGGCCAACACTTTCAAAATGTTGACTAGCACCCTGGAAAGCTAGGCCACTGATAGCAAAAGTTAGGCCTCGCTTTTGGGAAAGCTAGGCCATGTTATCGAAACCTAGGCCACCACGTAAGGAGAGCTAGGCCAATGCCTTAAAAGCTTCCGCATGAACTTTCCGAACCTAACTAATCTCATTGGAAAACTAGGCCAACACATAGAAAAACCTAGGCCATTCCGCTCACCCTGAAACTCGCGGCTCGACAGCACAACTCTCGACGCGACAGTCCGCCTCTTATCGGATTTCCGACGCGGCTCATCAATCCGATCGTCGAATATGGCGCCCGGAAATCGCATCAAATCGTGTCCGTGCAAGTTCTGATTCCACAAATTCACACGCTGCTTCTGTCCCCGGTAGACGGTCTCGCGCATCTCGAATCGTTTTCCGCGCTCGTCGACGCGCATCGTGACCGTCTCCTGTTCGGGTTTTTCCGGATTGTCCAGTCGTCGCTCACGATCTTTTTCCATCAGAAACTGCAAATAAGTTTCGTGACGTCATATCTTGAAAACTGGAAGAGTTTTGAAAAAGTTGTCAACTAACAATTTGATCTACTCATTGTCAGCTATATTTTGAAAGTTGACAACTTTTTTCCAGCTCTTCTAGTTTTCAAGATACAAGCGCTGAAAGTTCAAGAGCCATCCTTAAGGGGGGTCGACTTCATTCTTTGATCTACACTACCCACCTCCAAATCGGCAAGCGGATCCCTGATCGGTTGCGTTTTCGCCGCGTGCATTCGAGCCACGTTGCTCATTTCGCGCTCCACAGCGAATGGGTCCTGCAACGAAAAGTACCGGTTTCCCAGATTGTTCCAAATTTCAGTGACCACATCTTCCACAGTGTTCTCCTGAACGGTGTCCTCAATTTGTTCGGAATCCGATGCGGACGGATCGATTGAGAGCTCCGCGGAGCCCGGCGGTTGGTAGTGTTCTCCCTCGACACGGTTGTCGATGTAGTATTTGGTGGCCGAGACGCTGTAGCGACCTGGAAGAGGGAGCACTTAAAGTGCGCCAAGGCACTGGAAATGCGTCAACACGTTCCTACCGCTTTGAAATACCACAAAACGTTTCAAACAGCAAAAGTTCGGCAAAGCACCGAAAATGCGCAAGGCACCGGAAATGCGCCAAGGCACCGAAAATGCGCCAAGGCACCGAAAAAGCGCCAAGGCACCAAAAAAGCGCCACCAATTAGACGTACCGTTGTACTGAACGACTTCGTGCTCGTCCCTCCTTCTCGGCTGCTGCTCCACAAACATCTCCTGCATCATTTCGGTCGGCACTGGTCCGAGTTTCAAATAACTCGAGCCCTGGAACGTCGCCATCGGAATACCCATCGGCGTCGTCGTCACGACGATGGCGGTGACGTCTTCTGTTTCTTCTAGACCGTCGTCCGGAGACGTCGAGATGTCCTCGACGTCTTCTTCTGACGGCTCCTGCGATGATTCCTGCGAGCCGGTGTCCAGGAAGAATTGCTCTTCCTCCACATTGTTGGCGGTGATGAAACTCGTCGAACGTTCGAACGGGTCTATTTCAGATTCAGAAGACGTGGTGGTGGAGGTGGAGGATTCAGTAGAAGTAGAAGACGTGGACGTCATCGGAAACGCGTTAAAGTACGGCGAGCTTCGCGCGAATCCAGAAGACGTCGTGACGCCTACAGAAGAGATGGGCGTCTCGAACAACGAAACACTGGCGGCGAACGGTGACGTCGTCGTCGTCGTCGTCTCCAAAGTGCTTCGTCTTCTGAACGCCACGTCTTCCGCTTCCGCCTCCTCCTCCTTCTGAATCGCATTCTGAAGATCCACGTCATCTGGCCCGGATGACGTGGCGCCGCCGCCGAATTCCTGATAGTCCAAATCGCCGTTTTCCGGATCGGCCAACTCGAAAAGTGTGCGATTCATTTGAAAATATCGACTGTCAAAGTTGTCCGACACCGTTTCGCGGGTTGACGACCGTTTTGTGCTCTGTGACGGAACTCAATGTTTTAAAGGCGCATATCTCGAAAACTAAAAGAGCTAGAGCAAAAGTGTCAACTGACGGTTTGATCTACATGTTGTGGACTACATTTTGTCAGTTGACACCTTCCCGCTATCTCTTCTGGTTTTTGAGATATCGCCGATTTTGATTTGACCTACCAGTTTCTGCAGTAGATCGTCTTCCGTCAGCCCCTCGCCCGAATCGTCTTCGGGCGGCAGCGAGATGGTCGTGTTCTCCGAGCCGACCTCGGCGGAAAACATCGACATTTGAGCTAGCAGCGGGTTTTGGGCGAGCATTTCCGTGAGATTTTGAGCACACGACGGGCTCAGGAAGAAGAAGAGGTAGATCGGAAGGAGCATTCTTCAATAGCAAAATGACTTGGGACTGGTGTAGGTCAAAAAGTAGATCAAAGAATTGGGTGAGGTAGGTCAAAACGTATGTCAGATGGTAGGTCAAAAAAGGAAGTCAGAAACGAACACCCTGGGTAGATCAAAACTTCATAACCCATTGGCAAATGGTAGATCAAAAAAATCTGAGTGGAAAATAGGTCAACAAGGTAGATCAAAGTAGGCCAAATGGCAGATCAAATGGTAGGTCAAATGGTAGGTCAAAAAGTATATCAGAAACGAACAGCCAGGGTAGATCAAAACGCGGTGGATCATAGACAAATGGTAGATCAAAAAATGAGTCGAACTGAGTCAAAAGATGAGTTAGGGAAGGTCAAAAGCTAGGCTAGATGGTAGATCAAATGGCAGGTCAAAAAAGGCTACCAGAAACGAATAGCCAAGGTAGATCAAAACGCGCTAACCCATAGACAAATGGTAGATCAAAAAAGTAGTTCAAAAGCGAGTTGGTAGGTCAAAAGTCATAGCAAAAGGTAGATCAAAAATGTTCATTTCACACAAAATGAAAAAGTGTGACAGTCGGGGCGTGACCAACGAAACACGGACAGACAAAAAGGTAGATCACGATCACCCTAAGCGTTTTCACATTCTCGGGAATCGCTCTTGAAAAGTGACTAGACTGTTCGTTCCCAATTCGTCCATCATCCACTTGTAGATCACAATGAAAGTGACTATGTACATATGGAATCAAAACTAAAGGGGGTTCGAAATGAAAATGTGAACTTTAGTCCGTGAGGACGAGAAAAGGAAACACACACACACATAATGATGCGCGCGCGCGCGCACGGCTAATAAAAGAGTGCGAAAAAGTTGAAAGAAGTGAGAGTGACCGGAAGAAGAAGCGAAGGCGAAGAAGAACTATTATACTTTCTCCATGTCCCCCCCCCGCCGCCTGATGATGACCCCCCCCCCCCCCCCTTTTGGACAATGAGTGTGTGTTGAAGACGTTGAAGAAGAAGAATGAAGACGTCGACGACGACGACTACAGGGGGCGAGATGAATAGCCATTCTCGATTGTGTGTCGGTTGGTTAGCCGACTATGTCCAACAATACACACACTTCCTTCAATTCCCCCCTGACACTACTCTGTTTTCGATTGGGGACATCTCCCGCACTGCAGCAGCAGCATTGCACAGGCCAAGCGTGTTGTGTAGTTAATTGGGCGGACACTGTGTGAGAAATCGGTTTCGTTCTCTCGTTTCTCTCTCGGGTTCCCCCTTCTCCTTCTCCTTCTTCCTATTATTATTATTGCTATGATGATCCGTGTGTTATTAGGGTGCGAAAGTGCACACGGAACGTCTAAAATGGGTGGGCAGGTCGGCAGAAGGGGCTTTTTGATCTACCTGCCAACTTTTGATCTACCAATTGATAATGGGCAGGTGAGACCGAATTTGATCTACCGAAATAACGTTGAGATAGGTGATTTGATCTACCACTTGGTAATTGCTAGAGGTCAATCTGGTTTTGATCTACCACTTGGCAAACTGGGTATGGTCTAAATTGGCGTTTGATCTACCGAGATAAAAGTAAGCTAGGGGATTTGATCTACCACCTGGCACCTGCTGGAGGTCAATACAGTTTTGATCTACCGAGATAACGGTGAGCTAGCGGATTTGATCTACAACATGATAATGAGCAGGTGAGACCGGATTTGATCTACCGAGGTAGCTTTGAGTTAGAAAGATTTGATCTACCTGTTGGCAAATTGGGTTTGGTATGAATTGAGGTTTGATCTACATGGAAAACGTCGTAACTGGATTTGATCTACAACTCTAGAATGGAAAGGAACGAAACAGCTCAAGGTACAAGGTTTGATCTACCACTTGCAAATCGCTGGAGGTGAAACCTACTTTTGACCTACCCCCCGTCGCCACAACTTGGCAAATGGGGCGGCAGGTGAATCGACGCGGCTTTTTTGACCTATACCCGCAAGTTTTGATCTACTCGGTAAAAGTGGGAGCTAGCAAGAAGTTTTGATCTACAACTTGTGTCTACCTAGCAAACTGACAAGAAAGATGGTAGCGGGGGAGGGGAGAATAGCAGGAATGACGAAGAAGAAGAAGCCTGTGGGGGTGTTCTTCTCTGGAATCCGAGAAACCAGGTTAATCGGGCTGCCTGCCAAAGCGGATTATCCGCACCACACAATGCGGATTCTTAGCCGCCCGCCCTCCTCCTCCGACAACGATCCGCCCTTCTTATTTCTTTTCTCTTTTCAACTTTCTACTTTTCTCTGTCTCGGTTCCGTTACCAGTTCAGTATGCCGCCGTCGGGACGCCCCCCCCCCCCTTTCTCCCGTTTCTAATCAACTTTTTCTCCTTTCTCTTCTCACCTTAATCCGGTGCCTCGGGACGGGACGGGATTGGACGGGACGATAATGAAATACCGGGATTTTCGTCGGTTTCTACTAGTTGCAAATAGTGGAGGCGAAGGCGAAAAAAGGAGGACAAAACGGTTTGGGCCGAACCGGGAGTCGAACCCGGGACCTCTCGCACCCGAAGCGAGAATCATACCCCTAGACCATCCGGCCGCTGGTTTCGCGCCTCGCCGAGGGACATGACAAGAGGGCGCCGGTTGGAGGGGGGAGGAAGAAGCCGAGGGCAATGGGAGAACGAAAAAAGTTATCAGCAAATGTCAAATTTCTATTTCAGTTTCATTAACAACAAAAGTGCTCCTCCTCCGTCGCCTTCTTGGTCCCTGCCCCTCTCGAGTCTGCAATCGTCTGCAATTAACACACCACTCACCTTCGATCCCCTGCAAAACGTCTTCTATACTCCTGGTCGCTCCCTGCTTCTTGTTTCCTTTGTCATCATCGCACCTAGATTAAAAGTGGACAAGTAACACACAGTGCAAACACAAAACAAGCTACAAATAACTGCCACATAAACATCCATCCTTCAATCCATTGCTCCGCGTCGTTGGCGAACCTCGAACTGCTGCTGCTGCGTCAACATCACCCAACCTTCTTAATCCAGCCAACCTTCCAACCCTAGCCGACCGCCCTCCCTCGGATTTCACCTTCGATCCGCGGCGGCCTGCCGTTCGTCCTGGTCGCTGTCCCTATCGCTCAGCTTGACTGCAAGTTAAACTTTTAACAACTCACCTTCGATTCGTCGCTTTATAGATCCTGGTCGCAGTCGCCGTCCGTCGTCCTGGTAGTTGCTCGTCCCCGTTGACAACCCAACTAACGACAACCCAACTAAGGAAACGACGAAGAAAACCCAACTAACGAAGAGCCCCAGCTTCTCCCCATCAGATTGCTCCGAACGGAATCGGACAATCAGAAGAAGCTGGGACGACTACGACGGACTGACGACGGGAACCAAAGACCCTAGGACGACAAGCTAAAAATACGAGGACGGAGTTCGAAGCGGATCCTGTCGCCAACACGGAGAGCATGCCGTTCCGAGTGAACGGCGTGCTGACGACGGGAACCAAAGACCCTAGGACGACAAGCTAAAAATACGATGACGGAGATCGAAGCGGATCCCGTCGCCAACACGGAAAGCATGCCGTTCCGAGTGAACGGCGTGCTGGCGACGGGAACCAGAGATACGAGAACGACGAGCTAAGGATACGAGGACGGAGATCGAAGCGGATCCCGTCGCCAACACGGAAAGCATGCCATTCCGAGTGAACGGCGTGCTGGCGACGGGAACCAGAGACCCTAGGACGACGAGCTAAGGATACGATGACGGAGATCGAAGCGGATCCCGTCGCCAACACGGAGAGCATGCCGTTCCGAGTGAACGGCGTGCTGGCGACGGGAACCAGAGATACGAGAACGACGAGCTAAAAATACGAGGACGGAGTTCGAAGCGGATCCCGTCGCCAACACGGAGAGCATGCCATTCCGAGTGAACGGCGTGCTGGCGACGGGAACCAGAGACCCTAGGACGACGAGCTAAGGATACGATGACGGAGATCGAAGCGGATCCCGTCGCCAACACGGAGAGCATGCCATTCCGAGTGAACGGCGTGCTGGCGACGGGAACCAGAGACCCTAGGACGACGAGCTAAGGATACGATGACGGAGATCGAAGCGGATCCCGTCGCCAACACGGAAAGCATGCCGTTCCGAGTGAACGGCGTGCTGGCGACGGGAACCAGAGACCCTAGGACGACGAGCTAAGGATACGAGGACGGAGATCGAAGCGGATCCCGTCGCCAACACGGAGAGCATGCCATTCCGAGTGAACGGCGTGCTGGCGACGGGAACCAGAGACCCTAGGACGACGAGCTAAGGATACGATGACGGAGATCGAAGCGGATCCCGTCGCCAACACGGAGAGCATGCCATTCCGAGTGAACGGCGTGCTGGCGACGGGAACCAGAGACCCTAGGACGACGAGCTAAGGATACGAGGACGGAGATCGAAGCGGATCCCGTCGCCAGCACGGAGAGCATGCCATTCCGAGTGAACGGCGTGCTGGCGACGGGAACCAGAGACCCTAGGACGACGAGCTAAGGATACGATGACGGAGATCGAAGCGGATCCCGTCGCCAACACGGAAAGCATGCCGTTCCGAGTGAACGGCGTGCTGGCGACGGGAACCAGAGACCCTAGGACGACGAGCTAAGGATACGATGACGGAGATCGAAGCGGATCCCGTCGCCAACACGGAAAGCATGCCGTTCCGAGTGAACGGCGTGCTGGCGACGGGAACCAGAGACCCTAGGACGACGAGCTAAGGATACGATGACGGAGATCGAAGCGGATCCCGTCGCCAACACGGAGAGCATGCCATTCCGAGTGAACGGCGTGCTGGCGACGGGAACCAGAGACCCTAGGACGACGAGCTAAGGATACGAGGACGGAGATCGAAGCGGATCCCGTCGCCAGCACGGAGAGCATGCCATTCCGAGTGAACGGCGTGCTGGCGACGGGAACCAGAGACCCTAGGACGATGAGCTAAAGATACGAGGACGGAGATCGAAGCGGATCCCGTCGCCAACACGGAAAGCATGCCGTTCCGAGTGAACGGCGTGCTGGCGACGGGAACCAGAGACCCTAGGACGACGAGCTAAGGATACGAGGACGGAGATCGAAGCGGATCCCGTCGCCAGCACGGAGAGCATGCCATTCCGAGTGAACGGCGTGCTGGCGACGGGAACCAGAGATACGAGAACGACGAGCTAAGGATACGAGGACGGAGATCGAAGCGGATCCCGTCGCCAACACGGAGAGCATGCCATTCCGAGTGAACGGCGTGCTGGCGACGGGAACCAGAGACCCTAGGACGACGAGCTAAGGATACGATGACGGAGATCGAAGCGGATCCCGTCGCCAACACGGAGAGCATGCCATTCCGAGTGAACGGCGTGCTGGCGACGGGAACCAGAGACCCTAGGACGACGAGCTAAGGATACGATGACGGAGATCGAAGCGGATCCCGTCGCCAACACGGAGAGCATGCCATTCCGAGTGAACGGCGTGCTGGCGACGGGAACCAGAGATACGAGAACGACGAGCTAAGGATACGATGACGGAGATCGAAGCGGATCCCGTCGCCAACACGGAAAGCATGCCATTCCGAGTGAACGGCGTGCTGGCGACGGGAACCAGAGACCCTAGGACGACGAGCTAAGGATACGAGGACGGAGATCGAAGCGGATCCCGTCGCCAACACGGAAAGCATGCCATTCCGAGTGAACGGCGTGCTGGCGACGGGAACCAGAGACCCTAGGACGACGAGCTAAGGATACGATGACGGAGATCGAAGCGGATCCCGTCGCCAACACGGAGAGCATGCCATTCCGAGTGAACGGCGTGCTGGCGACGGGAACCAGAGACCCTAGGACGACGAGCTAAGGATACGATGACGGAGATCGAAGCGGATCCCGTCGCCAGCACGGAGAGCATGCCATTCCGAGTGAACGGCGTGCTGGCGACGGGAACCAGAGATACGAGAACGACGAGCTAAGGATACGAGGACGGAGATCGAAGCGGATCCCGTCGCCAACACGGAAAGCATGCCATTCCGAGTGAACGGCGTGCTGGCGACGGGAACCAGAGATACGAGAACGACGAGCTAAGGATACGATGACGGAGATCGAAGCGGATCCCGTCGCCAACACGGAAAGCATGCCGTTCCGAGTGAACGGCGTGCTGGCGACGGGAACCAGAGATACGAGAACGACGAGCTAAGGATACGAGGACGGAGATCGAAGCGGATCCCGTCGCCAACACGGAAAGCATGCCATTCCGAGTGAACGGCGTGCTGGCGACGGGAACCAGAGACCCTAGGACGACGAGCTAAGGATACGATGACGGAGATCGAAGCGGATCCCGTCGCCAACACGGAAAGCATGCCATTCCGAGTGAACGGCGTGCTGGCGACGGGAACCAGAGATACGAGAACGACGAGCTAAGGATACGAGGACGGAGATCGAAGCGGATCCCGTCGCCAACACGGAGAGCATGCCATTCCGAGTGAACGGCGTGCTGGCGACGGGAACCAGAGATACGAGAACGACGAGCTAAGGATACGAGGACGGAGATCGAAGCGGATCCCGTCGCCAGCACGGAGAGCATGCCATTCCGAGTGAACGGCGTGCTGGCGACGGGAACCAGAGACCCTAGGACGACGAGCTAAGGATACGATGACGGAGATCGAAGCGGATCCCGTCGCCAACACGGAAAGCATGCCATTCCGAGTGAACGGCGTGCTGGCGACGGGAACCAGAGATACGAGAACGACGAGCTAAGGATACGAGGACGGAGATCGAAGCGGATCCCGTCGCCAACACGGAAAGCATGCCATTCCGAGTGAACGGCGTGCTGGCGACGGGAACCAGAGACCCTAGGACGACGAGCTAAGGATACGATGACGGAGATCGAAGCGGATCCCGTCGCCAACACGGAAAGCATGCCATTCCGAGTGAACGGCGTGCTGGCGACGGGAACCAGAGACCCTAGGACGACGAGCTAAGGATACGATGACGGAGATCGAAGCGGATCCCGTCGCCAACACGGAGAGCATGCCATTCCGAGTGAACGGCGTGCTGGCGACGGGAACCAGAGATACGAGAACGACGAGCTAAGGATACGAGGACGGAGATCGAAGCGGATCCCGTCGCCAGCACGGAGAGCATGCCATTCCGAGTGAACGGCGTGCTGGCGACGGGAACCAGAGACCCTAGGACGACGAGCTAAGGATACGAGGACGGAGATCGAAGCGGATCCCGTCGCCAACACGGAGAGCATGCCATTCCGAGTGAACGGCGTGCTGGCGACGGGAACCAGAGACCCTAGGACGATGAGCTAAAGATACGAGGACGGAGATCGAAGCGGATCCCGTCGCCAACACGGAGAGCATGCCATTCCGAGTGAACGGCGTGCTGGCGACGGGAACCAGAGACCCTAGGACGACGAGCTAAAGATACGAGGACGGAGATCGAAGCGGATCCCGTCGCCAACACGGAGAGCATGCCATTCCGAGTGAACGGCGTGCTGGCGACGGGAACCAGAGATACGAGAACGACGAGCTAAGGATACGAGGACGGAGATCGAAGCGGATCCCGTCGCCAGCACGGAGAGCATGCCATTCCGAGTGAACGGCGTGCTGGCGACGGGAACCAGAGACCCTAGGACGACGAGCTAAGGATACGAGGACGGAGATCGAAGCGGATCCCGTCGCCAACACGGAGAGCATGCCATTCCGAGTGAACGGCGTGCTGGCGACGGGAACCAGAGACCCTAGGACGATGAGCTAAAGATACGAGGACGGAGATCGAAGCGGATCCCGTCGCCAACACGGAGAGCATGCCATTCCGAGTGAACGGCGTGCTGGCGACGGGAACCAGAGACCCTAGGACGATGAGCTAAAGATACGAGGACGGAGATCGAAGCGGATCCCGTCGCCAACACGGAGAGCATGCCATTCCGAGTGAACGGCGTGCTGGCGACGGGAACCAGAGATACGAGAACGACGAGCTAAGGATACGAGGACGGAGATCGAAGCGGATCCCGTCGCCAGCACGGAGAGCATGCCATTCCGAGTGAACGGCGTGCTGGCGACGGGAACCAGAGACCCTAGGACGACGAGCTAAGGATACGAGGACGGAGATCGAAGCGGATCCCGTCGCCAACACGGAGAGCATGCCATTCCGAGTGAACGGCGTGCTGGCGACGGGAACCAGAGACCCTAGGACGACGAGCTAAGGATACGAGGACGGAGATCGAAGCGGATCCCGTCGCCAACACGGAGAGCATGCCATTCCGAGTGAACGGCGTGCTGGCGACGGGAACCAGAGACCCTAGGACGACGAGCTAAGGATACGAGGACGGAGATCGAAGCGGATCCCGTCGCCAGCACGGAGAGCATGCCATTCCGAGTGAACGGCGTGCTGGCGACGGGAACCAGAGACCCTAGGACGATGAGCTAAAGATACGAGGACGGAGTTCGAAGCGGATCCCGTCGCCAACACGGAGAGCATGCCGTTCCGAGTGAACGGCGTGCTGGCGACGGGAACCAGAGACCCTAGGACGATGAGCTAAAGATACGAGGACGGAGATCGAAGCGGATCCCGTCGCCAGCACGGAGAGCATGCCATTCCGAGTGAACGGCGTGCTGGCGACGGGAACCAGAGACCCTAGGACGACGAGCTAAGGATACGAGGACGGAGATCGAAGCGGATCCCGTCGCCAACACGGAGAGCATGCCATTCCGAGTGAACGGCGTGCTGGCGACGGGAACCAGAGACCCTAGGACGACGAGCTAAGGATACGATGACGGAGATCGAAGCGGATCCCGTCGCCAGCACGGAGAGCATGCCATTCCGAGTGAACGGCGTGCTGGCGACGGGAACCAGAGATACGAGAACGACGAGCTAAGGATACGATGACGGAGATCGAAGCGGATCCCGTCGCCAGCACGGAGAGCATGCCATTCCGAGTGAACGGCGTGCTGGCGACGGGAACCAGAGACCCTAGGACGACGAGCTAAGGATACGAGGACGGAGATCGAAGCGGATCCCGTCGCCAGCACGGAGAGCATGCCATTCCGAGTGAACGGCGTGCTGGCGACGGGAACCAGAGACCCTAGGACGACGAGCTAAGGATACGAGGACGGAGATCGAAGCGGATCCCGTCGCCAACACGGAGAGCATGCCATTCCGAGTGAACGGCGTGCTGGCGACGGGAACCAGAGACCCTAGGACGACGAGCTAAGGATACGATGACGGAGATCGAAGCGGATCCCGTCGCCAGCACGGAGAGCATGCCATTCCGAGTGAACGGCGTGCTGGCGACGGGAACCAGAGACCCTAGGACGACGAGCTAAGGATACGAGGACGGAGATCGAAGCGGATCCCGTCGCCAACACGGAGAGCATGCCGTTCCGAGTGAACGGCGTGCTGGCGACGGGAACCAGAGATACGAGAACGACGAGCTAAGGATACGAGGACGGAGATCGAAGCGGATCCCGTCGCCAACACGGAGAGCATGCCATTCCGAGTGAACGGCGTGCTGGCGACGGGAACCAGAGACCCTAGGACGACGAGCTAAGGATACGAGGACGGAGATCGAAGCGGATCCCGTCGCCAACGCGGAGAGCATGCCATTCCGAGTGAACGGCGTGCTGGCGACGGGAACCAGAGACCCTAGGACGACGAGCTAAGGATACGAGGACGGAGATCGAAGCGGATCCCGTCGCCAACACGGAGAGCATGCCGTTCCGAGTGAACGGCGTGCTGGCGACGGGAACCAGAGATACGAGAACGACGAGCTAAGGATACGAGGACGGAGATCGAAGCGGATCCCGTCGCCAACACGGAGAGCATGCCATTCCGAGTGAACGGCGTGCTGGCGACGGGAACCAGAGACCCTAGGACGACGAGCTAAGGATACGATGACGGAGATCGAAGCGGATCCCGTCGCCAACACGGAAAGCATGCCGTTCCGAGTGAACGGCGTGCTGGCGACGGGAACCAGAGACCCTAGGACGACGAGCTAAGGATACGAGGACGGAGATCGAAGCGGATCCCGTCGCCAACGCGGAGAGCATGCCATTCCGAGTGAACGGCGTGCTGGCGACGGGAACCAGAGACCCTAGGACGACGAGCTAAGGATACGAGGACGGAGATCGAAGCGGATCCCGTCGCCAACACGGAGAGCATGCCGTTCCGAGTGAACGGCGTGCTGGCGACGGGAACCAGAGATACGAGAACGACGAGCTAAGGATACGAGGACGGAGATCGAAGCGGATCCCGTCGCCAGCACGGAGAGCATGCCATTCCGAGTGAACGGCGTGCTGGCGACGGGAACCAGAGACACGAGGACGATGAGCTAAAGATACGAGGACGGAGATCGAAGCGGATCCCGTCGCCAACACGGAAAGCATGCCGTTCCGAGTGAACGGCGTGCTGGCGACGGGAACCAGAGACCCTAGGACGACGAGCTAAGGATACGAGGACGGTGATCGGAATGAGACTTCGACGGACAGAGGAAACGACGATGACCACCCAACTAACGGAGAACCCCAACATGATCCCACACGCCGAAGAATGAATAAACCCAAAAAAGTCCAGAAAAAAAATAAACCGCTTGAAAAAGCGGTAACGCCATACGGGGCGGTTCTGTTAAACTTTTTCATTCCTTTATCATATTTTTATTCCCTCTTATTCGGACTGATAGTTCTAATGTCTACTAAACGGTAACTCTAAAGGGACTGACTAGGAAAGTAGTTGGTTTTTGAAATTAGTTCAGATCTCAAGTCCCCCCGTTTTTCTATTCTCGTCCAAAATCTACCGTCACCCATTTGACACCCCTTATGTCGTGTTTCACCCTTTACTGTTCTACTATCTTTATTGGTATTCCCTCTTGAAAACTGATATACTAATGTCTCCTCTATAGTTATCTAAGTTGAAAAGTAAATATTTTTCTTATTAGATCTGTTTAGTTACTTAGTTACTTAGATCAGTTACCTAACTATTTTCAATTTAATAACTCGCACTTTTCGTCGAAGGAATTCAAAAACCTTTCCTTACTTGAGGGTCGTCGGGCTGTGCGAAGTTGGCGATCCTTGGTTGTTGTCGCATGACGATCCACGATTGTTCCGTCGATCCGAACTCTGAGCACGTCTGAAAGTGAGCAATTTGTCGAGGGTGAATGAAAACTTGAGCGCATAGATCGATACGAGATTGGAGGAAAAAAACGGGGAAAAAACGGGAGTGCCAAGTGAACGAATGAAGAGAAACTGATTGAGGCGGTGTGGCATCGACCTCTCCACACATGAACACTTCGCACATAGCCCCCCGACCACCATCTGTCACAGAATGTGCACTCTCCTGTTCATCTTCATCTCGTTTCTTTCCCACGACCAGAAAAACAGGTCAGTGGTCTTCTGCGAGACGCGCCAGTTGAGAAGATCGGGAAACGGAAGCATTAGCTGAGAGCGAATGCACGTCTGCTTTCGTTAATTTTTTTTTTTTTGAATTTTTGAATTTTCGATTGATTTTTTTGGAACCCTGGCAGGTCTGATTTTGTTTAGTTTTTCCATGAGTGTTTGGTTTTTGGGGAAAAAGAACGAAAGCAGACCTGCCATGTTCTTTGCGTCCATGCTTCGGTTTTGCAGCGGTAATTCAAACCTGGTCCGCTGACATCACGAAGATTGTTTTATTGAGGCCTGCCTTTCAGCATTCCTATCTTGAGAGCTTATCTAGTAGGATGAGAAGTTTTGACAATCGATCGATACAATATTTTGACAGAAACCACTGTAGATACACCTTAATCCTTCGTTCTTACTCCAAGACAATAAGATCGCCTCATAAAAAGCACCGATGATGTTATCTTCTTCTACAAAAAACAGGGTCACAGGGTAATTGGCTTCGACAGATGTTTCTAGAAATTGGGGACGTTTCTGTCTTCCTGTTCTCTTGTGAGGGGGCTACTTATCGTCCAGAAAACATCTTTCAGACCGGAAAAAGAGCAAATGATATCCACATTTTCAACTCCATTTCGTCAATTTACACCTTGTTTCCAGCTCTTCTAGTGTGTTAGCCTGTTTTTTTGCCTCCCACCACCCAAAATCCGATTTTCATGTAGATCCCCATTGATCGATAATGAAAATGAAAATAGCGAAAAGATAGGCGCCCGTCTAGACTCCGCCCACTTTTCCCGTATCCCGAGATATTTTTGAATGGGCGATTGGTTTTCACATTTCACTTGTTGTGAAGCCGAAGTCCGCTTCTCTGCTTCTTCCCTTTTCACCAAATTTCAGCACCTGAACTTTTATATGGAGTTGTAACACGATGAATCTTGCCATAATCATTATCATCACATGTGGCGTTTTTGTCAGGCATCAAACTACTATTTTGGATACTTGATACATGTAATTTTATTTCTAGCTTAATAAGCTGCGGACTGAGTCTCCTCTAGCCGCCGTTGATATTCCTCACTTGCCGGGTCGCCAGTGAGCACGGTCTTCGATTGCGACAATTCGGACTTCTGAAAATCATATCTCTGAAACTAGTCGGGCTAGGGAAAAGTTGTCAACTGACAAAATGTACCTGTCTACAGGTAGATCAAATTGTTAATTGGTAACTTTTCCGTATCTCTTCTAGTTTCCAAGTTATAGCCCCCCCTTTAAATCCCGCCCCCTCTTACAAGCAAGTGCTCTCGGCTCGCGCCCAAATCAAGCGCCGAAACTTTGGATTCGTGGAAGCGCCGAAACTTTGGATTCGTGGAATCGTCGCGCGCATTCCGTGCGCCACACTGTGACGATAGACGAAGCACCAGAGGATGGCGGGAAGTTGGGAGGCCAGATTGAACACGAATATCGTCATGTACGTATGCACAGGCAACAGGGAGCCCATTATCAATTGGGTGTTGTATCCGCCCAACATGGGCCAAAAATAGAATCCCGGCGAGAGCCACGTGCCTTGTAGTTCCGACAGGAACGTGACCAACTGAAGAAAACACAGACAGTGCTTGTAACGTGACATACCCGGCGACTGGTAGATCACCAGGTAGAGCCCGAACAAGTTGAGTGGTGAACTGATGAGACCGATGATGTGAAGGGTCGTCGTGTAGTAGTCGGGCGCCACCGGACACGGAGCCGGCATGCTGGTGCTTGTGTGTGCAGGAGGCTCGCGCGGCACGATTTGTGTGAGAGGAGCTGAGGAAGGTGTCTCGACCAAAACAGCCGTCGACTAGCCGATAATTATATGGATGGAATTCCGATGTGGAGCAGGTGCAATTCTCTCTTTTCTCCTCATTTCCGTCTTCCAGTTTAGCATCACCCCCTAATCAAACAGGAACTTCAAATGTTCCGATTCACCGTGTCGTGGTAATCTTCACACTTTGCTGTCCAAGGAATGAAGGCTCCGCCCACTTTTCGCCCTCGCCGATTATCAAAGGGAGTACATTTTGTCAGTTGACAACTTCTCAGACTGCTTTGCCCCCAATCTCTCTAGGGTAAATTATTGTTAATTGCAGTAATTACATAGGTTATTGGTAAGAGATTGGTCTTGCGGCAGATGGTTTTGAAGATACACGTTCAGGGTCCGTATAACTTGCACGTCTTACTAGGAAAGTGTCTGAACGGGAGGTGGCCTTTTCGGCCGGCACCTGGCTCAATCGAAAGCCTCCACCATGGGGATGATGAATCCGTTTTCGAAATTGGCAGAAGAGCTAGCAGAGCCGAGATATTTCGGTCTGAAGTTTGAGTGATGACGTCACACTTTCCGGGTCATCCGCGTGAACTGTTTTGTGCGTTTTTGTCTATCCCTCGGACCTTCATAGTTTTTGACTGGATGGGTGTCGAGGGATTGATGGTTCGAGTAGTAGTCGGAAAGGTTCGATACCCCCGCCAGCAAGCTTTTCCCTTTATCACCCTTTATTTACAGTTTATACTTACAACAACAAAAAACAACTGAAAAGCGACACAAATAATAAGTCGTCGTCGTCGTCAGTGGCGCGCAAAAACGTCATCGTCACAAGAAGAATGGTGAGGTTCATCGGGACGGTTAGCAATTTTCAGGTGCCTTGGTTTTGTTTCTTGTCAGAAGGACGTTCACGAGGGTAATGCATGCGTGGAAGAGCTGGCTTCGAAGCGACTCTCTCTGCGGCTTGGCGACAATCGTCACAAATACTGCGACTCACAGTATCTGCGTCGAACTCCTCACATTGATATCTTCTACAATGAAACACGTCAGTTACGCGTCTGCATCGAGGGCATATCCTGCAGCGGCACATGTTTGTCCTTCTGAATGATGAAAATATCAGCAATGGAGCACCGTGATAGAAAACATTTATTATCGACGCAAAAAAGAGCGAGGAGAACTAGGGAAAACCAAAACATGGGCAATTAATCTTTTTATCAGTTATACATAACGCCTTTTATAGCATTGCACACAATAACACATTTGTTATTGCGGAGCCGCTAAAAATAAATTGGAAAATGAAACAATGACTAATTATTTTGAGCACATTCGTTGTTATCAAAATGCAAATCGTGTCTATCGAAATGACTGTTCATTAAATGATTATTACCGTAAAACCTGCTTTAGAGCGGCATGTACGCTGTTCTACATATTAGAGGTGCAGTTCAGATATTACGGTAATTGCACTAATTGCTTGGTTATAATTGATTTGATCTTGCGGCAGATGGTGTTTGGAGATAGACGTCCAGAGTTCGGATAACTTGCTCATCTTATTTTAATTTAATGATCATGAGCGAACTCGAAAGCAAATTTTTAATCGTAGAAAGGGCCGACGGCAATAACGGTTCAATGCCACGAAAAGTGGTGTCTCCAGGAGGGTGCCGTTATATTAGAGTAAATACGATATCTAAGCTTGAATAGGTCCATGAAACAAGTATATTGTTCTTTGCATCAATATAGGCTTTTAAAATACAATCACATGAGACCAGTAGAAGACGTTTCAAACGCCGAATAAGGAAACAATATAAAGGAATTGAGTGGAATCGATTCAACAAAACGGATGAAGCTTCCTTTCGAGAGACGTTCGCGTACATATAAGGTTGCGAGGAGGAAGAGGAAGCTCCAGGATGTATGTGTAAAATACGGGAAATGCGCGTAACCGGACAGTATTTTGTCCGTCCGATGATCACTATCACTTTCTCACCTCCTGGAGACACCACTTTTCGTGGTATTGAATCGTTATTGCCCTCGGCCCTTTCTACGATCAAAAATTTGCTTTCGAGATCGCTCATGATCATTAAAATAAGATGAGCAAGTTATCCGAACTCTGGACGTCTATCTCCAAACACCATCTGCCGCAAGATCAATCTTTCACCAATTATAACCAAGCAATTAGTGCAATTACCGTAATATCTGAACTGCACCTCTAATATGTAGAACGGCGTGCATGCCGCTCTAAAGCAGGTTTTACGGTAATAATCATTTAATGAACAGTCATTTCGATAGACACGATTTGCATTTTGATAACAACGAATGTGCTCAAAATAATTAGTCATTGTTTCATTTGCCAATTTATTTTTAGCGGCTCCGCAATAACAAATGTGTTATTGTGTGCAATGCTATAAAAGGCGTTATGTATAACTGATAAAAAGATTAATTGCCCATGTTTTGGTGTTCAATAGTTTTTGTTTTCAACAGCGATAATTTCTCTCTGAACAATATTTCCGGTGATACTTCATTTAGCGGTTAGCAAGGTACACAACGTGGGAGGCTCCGCCCACTTTTTTCCCCCGACTATAAAATGGAAGGTCTCTCGAATAGTTGAGTAGTTTCCCATCCACCCACTTTTGACTTCGCATGGATTCTTGTTCCAAACATTGATAATCTCTTATGGCCAGTCTTTGATGCCTCTAAATCCTGCCGTCAAACCCTTCGTCGTCGAAATAGCAATATTTTTCTATTCCAGACCATCATGGACCCCAAGAAGAATCAACAAGTTGCCCGAAACTCGCCTCCTCCGGCTCCGGCTCCAGCTTCCAATGTAAGCCGCCATCTTTCCTTATTTCTTGATCCCTCATGTTTTGTTATTACAGACTGGTGGCGACGGATGGAGGCTCCACGAGGGACATGCTGTGGAAGACATTCATCGAACTCCCGGCGGCAATATCCGCATTCACCGCGAGTTGAAGTACTGTGTCAAGGAAGGGAACAAGTAGTCATCGCGTCGGACACATGAACGAACAACTGAAAAGACAACTGTTGTTATGTGACATGAATGAATGCATCCACAAAGCGATTTCTCTCTCTCTCTCTCTCTCGCTCCCTCCCAACCGGCGCCCTCTTCATGTCCCTCGGCAAGGCGCGAAACCAGCGGCCGGATGGTCTACACAGGCAAATCGGAAAAGTCTAATAGCAGGCTACCAGCAGCTTAATGGTCGCCAGCAGGTTAGTGGCGGTCCACCAACAGGTTAACGGTCGCCAGCAGGAAGACGGCAGATTACTGGCAGATGCGGTCGCCAGCAGGCTAGTAGCAGGTTAACGAAATTCGCCCAGAAAAAGGCCAGAACGGAATTTTTCAGAATGATTTTGACAAAAACTGGTCGGGAACGTCTGACAAAACGTTTTTTCTTTAAAAATTGAAAAAATCAAAAACCACCGCCAGCAGCTTTAGAG
This sequence comes from Caenorhabditis afra, assembly GCA_963570955.1. Lineage (NCBI taxonomy): Eukaryota > Metazoa > Nematoda > Chromadorea > Rhabditida > Rhabditidae > Caenorhabditis > Caenorhabditis afra. The sequence goes on from OY751532.1 coordinate 8,781,395, forward strand.
CAGCTTACTGGCGGTCGTAGATAGGCCATCAGCAGGCGAATAAGCCTGACCTTCCGCTTCTTTGGCACACAATTAGGGTGTTTTACAACATCAGCACGTAAGCGACACTACTTTAGCGAAACAGTGTGATATGCATGCACAAAGCGATTTCTTTCTCTCTCTCACTCCCGCCCAACCAGCGCCCTCTTGTCATGTCCCTCGGAGAGGCGCGAAACCAGCGGCCGGATGGTCTACACAGGCAGATCGGAACAGGCTTGTAGCAGGCGTGTGGCGGGGCGCCAGCAGCGTAAGAGAGAGAGATAGTAAAATAAGGTAATTTATCATCGACCTGGCCTTGATGCATGTTGCTTTTGTAGTGGTTGATGACGCGAGTGGGTCGGCGATGCTCTCGTCGTCGCGCACTGTTGTCCCTATCTGGAACGCCGCTACTTGCAACGTCCCCTTCTTTCTCTCTCCCCCTCAGATTACCGATCACATCTCCCGCTCCATCGCCCTCTTCTAGCCTATCGCTCTTCCTACCCCTGTCCGATTCTGCATCTTCTCTCTCTCTTTCTCTCCTTCTTTCTTCCCCTACCTCCTTCTCTCTCTCCATTCTTGCACCCACCTCCCTCCCTCACTTTATTCTCCCCCCACCTTCCACTGTCGTCACCACTCTTTTGTCATCTCTGCCACTTACTCTCCGTTCCTATCGGTTTCCCCCGGTGGCGGACTGTAACTACAGGCCCTCTCGCTGAGATTGCTGTGGCGGCCTTGGCAAAAAGTTGTCAACTACAAACGTGTTGCTCTTTTTGTGCTCCACACAACTTTGCAGTTGACCACTTTTTCAAAGCTCTCTTGGTTCTCGAGAATGGTCTTATCTTATCTTAGAGTGAGCAAATGTGATGTCATAGATTGGAATGAGGCCCCCTCTCAAACCATCTGTCGCTTCCACCATATAGTCATCAGTAAATGCAAAACGGAGCATTGTAACTGATTATCTTTCTGTGAAGCCATTTGAAATGTGCACAAACACACAAAAATGTCGGAAGATCACCGGAAGGTAACTGATAACAGAGAGTCGGGGTTTTTCGAAAAGGCGATAAGGCATGGAACAAATTCAATAACAATTACAACTAATTTATTTGCAAGTTGATTTTTTTGTTAATTCAAATTATTTTTTCGTTTTTTTTTTGGAATTATGAAGGGTTTTGTTATGCGTATACAATTGAAGTAGTTTTTGGGTTTTAAAGTTTTGTAGGTTTTGTTTGGCTCTTTTCTTGGGGGTTTTTTGGGAAAATTAAGAGAGAGATATTAAGGGAAGGGATAAAAGGGATATGATAAAGAGAGGGAAAAGGAAAAAAAGAGGAGATGTTTGTCTTAGTTGGGGTTAGGGCAAACGGCGTTCACTTTGTTCTTGAAATCTTCGGACACTGTCAAATCGCAGGCTCTCCAAGAAATGTTCCGGTTTTCATTACGATTCAGCACCACGGCTTCACCATCCTTCAGTTCCAGTTCTTGAATAGCTTCCAGAAAGGCGGTAAGTCGTGCGACCCCATCGTCACGAATTCTAGATTTGGCTGCGAGAAGGTTGGTACGCATTTCTGCTTTGCAACGAATTTCGAAATTGGCGTAGGAAAAATCGGAGAACAGTTTGTAGCTAGAAGCGTGAAGATTGGTACGGCGTTTCGCTCCGGATAGAAGTTTCGAACTAGCATGCAGATAATCGGAGAGAGCTTTGGAACTAGCATAGAGAAAATCGGAATGAATCAATACACTAGAATCGAGAAGATCGTCGGGATGCATGTAAACCTTTCCGGGTGTAGCCGTATAGATGCCTCTGCCTTTGGCCTTTGACTCGCCACAATGGATTGCCGCGTTGCCAGAAAGAACTGATTGCCAGTACGCGTTTGAAAAACGTTTTGGTCCTAGATCGGCAGGATCGCCCAGCTTCACTTCATTAAGCTCGTTGTCTTCGTTTCTCGCATCAGTTTGTCCAGAGTAGAGAAGAACACATCCGGGTCTGTCAGGAATCGTCGCCTTGAACACAGTCTTGTATTGCACATCCAAATCGGCACCAGTTTGATTAGTCAGCGCATTCTCGAACTGGACGCCCAGCGGCATTCGTTCCAATTTGGGTGCTTCGTTGTGGTTGCGAACCCAAAGTTTTCCATCGTACTTGTAAACTTGGACCTCGCATTCTTCATCTGGACTTGCAACGATCTTCAGGACATTCTTGTTTGTCACGACATTCACGTCGTCAAGAAGGTCTCTTTTGTCTTGAATGTAGTTGAAAAACGATTCCATGTTGTTCTCGCCCGCTCCCCAGTCCTCATATTTTTTGTTCTTGTGCAATGTGAAGTTGTACTTCTCGTCGTTGGTAATGCATGGAAGTCCATCCACATTGATTTTTTCTATTTCACTGAAATAAGAATGTTAGAATCAATCAAAATGGTTGTACTTGCTTTAATAACTGGTTCATTACTTGAAGCAAATAACCTACAACTTTTTATCATATCTATAATGTCCAACAGTTTCCACGATGAGTGGGTCCTGTTGAGAATAGTTTTGTGTAGGTAGGTAAGTTAGTTGGTTCATTATTCAAGAGAGCTGTAACACGGAAATATTGGAACGAAGGAAGGACGAAAAAAGGCTAGATGTCCAAAAAAAACATTCTAAAAACTCTATTCGGGTCCACCGTGGGGCTGTTAGAAGCAAAGTGTTACGGAGGAGTGTTCTCGCGAGCTTGAAAAGGAAAAGGGCGTGAGCGCAGCGCCCCCGCCCCTTTTTTGCACAATTAGGTTGGAATTTCTGAGTTATCAGTGAATTTTTTTATTGACTTTGGAAATCACGTATGAAACTTACGTTGGAATGTGCCACAAACAATCTTTCTTGAACTAAAAACCGAAAATCGACGATCTTGTGTCACTTTCCTCATCGTGCCCTATCTCTGTAGAACACAAAAAGAGCAACGACTTTGTGGTTGACAACTTTTTGATAGATCTCTTGGTTCTCGAGAAAGAATAAGATTGGTCGTTTCTTGAACTCAACCAGTCGGTCTGATTTATCCCAATAAACGGTTCATCTCTTTTTTCTTCCTGTTTTGAAGAAACTTTTTTTTGTTCACTAAAAAGCAATCTCCAGAAAGCCTGGGACAAAACGGGCATCGACAACTGCAAAGTTGTTAGGGACATCTTAATCAACATTTCAGTCAAGAGAACGTGCCAAAACCTTTCCTTTCCTTTGGCCCTGGCCCTGGCCCTGGCCCCCTGGCCCTGGTCTTTATGGCCAGTACTGTATGTTCCAGCTCTTTATTTCTCCCTTTTATGCTGAATAATTTGATGCTCTACACACACACATCTACAGTACTCGTAAACCATTTTTATTTCACTGACAATCAAACTCAAAATCAAACATTACGCATTGAGTTCAAAAATCGTTCAAAGAGATGGCTTCAATTTTATGTGAAGAGTTTATTTATCGATATAGTTTCTTTTGTTTTTTCTATGTTTGATTGTTAGTGCAATGGACGCTTGCAGTTCGGGAACCGTAAAAGATATTGCATAACAAGACTAGCAGAATGAGCATGTACACTAGAGTGTCGATTCGATACCAAATCTCGATACTACCGAATACTTCAGCCGTGAGGACTTGCAACAGTACTGACGTGAATGAAAAAAAGATTAAAAAATATTCAAGTGAAAATTGACTGCATTGGGAAAGAATACGTTTGTACTCGTACTAATTTTTCCGTGAACTTTTTACTCGGTACTCGTACCCGAATACTCGAGTACTCGGGTACGAGTACTCTGGATTCGAACCCGAGTAAAAAGTACTCGGATACGAATACTCTGGATTCGTACCCAAGTAAAAAGTACTCGGGTACGAGTACTTTTGAAAAGTACTCGGTTCCATACCCGACCGGGTGTACCGAGTACTCGGATTCGGTTCGTATTCACTCGGCTCGAGTACCGAACTTCTTATCAGAGTTGCAAGAGAGGGCCGGCCATCTTGCTTATCGAGCGTCCAGGGCCTCAGTCAGGCCCGGCCCTGGCCCTATTTTTCGAGCCCCGGCGAGGCTGGAAAAATGATGGGGCCGGGCCACTCCGGGCCAGGGCCGGACTGAGGCCCGGGACGCCCGGCGGGCTAGAGGGCCGGCCCTCTCTTGCAACTCACATAAGAAGTACTCGGTACGGCCCGGCCCCGGGCATCAATCTGGCCGATCATTTTTCCAGCCTCGCCGGGGCTTGAAAAATAAGGCGGGGCCAGGGCCAGGGCCGGGGCCGGGGCCGGGGCCGGGGCCGGGGCCAGGGCCAGGGCCAGGGCCAGGGCCAGGGCCAGGGCCAGGGCCAGGGCCAGGGCCGGGGCCGGGGCCGGGCCTGACTGAGGCCCTGGACGCTCGATAAGCAAGATGGCCGGCCCTCTCTTGCAACTCTGATAAGAAGTTCGGTACTCGAGCCGAGTGAATACGAACCGAATCCGAGTACTCGGTACACCCGGTCGGGTATGGAACCGAGTACTTTTCAAAAGTACTCGTACCCGAGTACTTTTTACTTGGGTACGAATCCAGAGTATTCGTATCCGAGTACTTTTTACTCGGGTTCGAATCCAGAGTACTCGTACCCGAGTACTCGAGTATTCGGGTACGAGTACCGAGTAAAAAGTTCACGGAAAAATTAGTACGAGTACAAACGTATTCTTTCCCAATGCAGTCAATTTTCACTTGAATATTTTCAATTTCACGTCAATTTTTGTCGCGTTCGAACTGGTTGTATTCAATGAACCGAGTGAAAATATTCATTTTTCTCCTATTTGGGAGTTCGATTCCGACACTCTGATGTACACGCATCGTTCAATTTTGCGTTTCAGCTGTTTTACGACCCCTCAAAATACGACATTTTTGACATACCCTATCTTTACTCCTAGGCAAGATTTTGGCACGTTCTCTTGACTGACGTGTGGTTTAAGATTTCCTTAAAAACTTTGCAGTTGAACACTTTCTTCTATTTCGCACGCCCGAGACTCCAAAGTATCCAGGAGGAACAAAACCAGCACAGACCTCGAACCATGGGATCACGAAATTGGCTCTGCCGCGCAGCTAGTCGATGCCCGTTTTGTCCCAGGCATTCTGGAGATTGCTTTTAGCGAACAAAAAAAGTTATCTTTAAAACAGGAAGAAAAAAGTGATGAACCGTTTATTGGGATAAATCAGACCGACTGGTTGAGTTCAAGAAACGGAAAATACAAAGAGGGGATTGCCGAAGCGCGGATGGGATAGAAGAAGTGGAGAATGTGTAGGAGTGTGCTTGGGACGAGAGGAATGTAATATTCTTCGTCCCGAGCGGGGATCCTCAGTTTACAATCAAAGAAAGGGGAATTGAAGAGAGGTACTCAACCGAGTACACAAGTACATTCCCATAGACAGTTATTCTCATAGACGCACTAATAAAATACTTATATAGTATATGATATATCTAAATCTTAAAACATGATATATCCGTTTTATAACCTGTATGTATTATAAAATAAAATAAAGTTTTGGGGGGGGGGTTTACGTTTCAGCTCGGAGATTAACTCAGGCCGCGGCAGCCACACGATACACTTCGTCCGACGCCCACATCAGTTCGCCCATTCCCAACACCTGAAATACTCTTTTGTTGCACTGTATTTTGTTTGCAGTCAGGAGTGAGCAATGCTCGTATACCTGTCTACAAACTGATAGCGACATATCGTTTCGAAGACACCATGCGGCGATGACGCGCGGGTCGATATGGTTTCTTTTGACATTTGCCTGAAATAAGAGAATAACAATCAATATGAGCTCTTTCTATCAGAGGCTCTATCTTGGAAATTGAGTGATTAAAGATTAAAGATCGATCCGTTTGTTTCAAGGGTGGTCCCGCTGAGCCTGGTTTAAGTCACTTCCGGGCTAGGGATTGTGACCGATTAATCTTCGTAGATTGCTCTACTTCCTCTTTGGAGGCTAGGTAAACCTGGGGGTTGAGGACGGTTTTGAACTCGTGACCTCTCGATTGCCAGCGGCAACTCATAAAATTATCCTTGATTTGTCATCTATATTTGTTTTCAGTTGACAACTCATTCCGACCTTTTCTAGTTCTCAAGATATGAGGGACAAGGCATACACGGTACCCGGTCTTTCAAATAAAGCTGATCACGGAGCGATTCGAGAGCACTACGGAGCACGACGTCCTTGGCGCGTGACAGTTTCTGCCGGTCGCTGAGACCGTCGAATGTGCCGTCCGATCTGGCGAGCACGTCGCTCAGTCTCCTTGTCGACTGTAACTGCCGGAAATACTGAGCACGCATGCCTTCCCCAAACTGTCTCATGAATTCGTGATGTTCGCTGTGAATCGCCTGAAACTTTTTTCTGATTGCAAAGTTTGTTTCAAAATTACCTGCCCATCAATTGATCAGTCAAATTACCGTTTTGGTCAATTCAAAGTCATTTCCGAATCCGGCTTTTCAAATTCTGTGTACTGAAATTGACTGAAGTTGCTTGAAAGACATTGTGAAACAAGCTTCTTTGCGTGAATGTTCCATTTTCTGCTTCATCTTCAGAAGTGTGAGTGAGTCAGAAGTGACAGAACATTGTTCCTCGACGATTTTCTAGCAACTCCAGTCAATATCGGCGCACAGCTGATGACAAAAATATCCGAAAAGGTCATATTTTGCGACATCATCCCAAAAGTATATGTACCTTTTCGACACCAATTATTGATTTAAGAGTTACTACTGATAGGAAACACTTCGAACTGGCGTTATCTTTTGAAAAAGGTGAAAAAATGGTTTAAAACCGGCACCGCTAGACGAAAACCTGTTTTGCGAAAACCTATAATCGCTCTTATCCTGTCGACATTGAATGATTTTTTTTTGTCGCACAATATAAATTTACGGGCCTTGTACTCACGTCTCCAAACAGAATGGCGTTGTCTCCAAGGGAGTTTTTCAGCGTTTCGAGTACACGATAGAATTGGAGCTGTTCCGGAGTTATTACAGGTTTACTTGCTTCGAAGTTAAGCCTATGGCCGGGTCCGAAGCTAGGGCGGAAATTGAGTCGAATGAAGAGTCTGACAATAATATTTTTAAATGTATGATCTTTTTGTTCAAATAGTTTTTTTAATGGTTTATGACCGGGTTTTGGCCTGTCAAAAATGGTTTGCCCATCTCTCGTTCTTACTTTCCATCGGTATTCTCGAGGGTGACCTCGTTGTTTCGGAGTGTACTGATGCCGTTTATTTCTCTTCGCACCGATCCCGGATATAGTTTGAACTGCAATTCCACGGTTTAGTATTCTCAAAACAGAAGAGCACAGTGGAGCGCTTTTGCATCGGAACGAACAACATTACCTTGTTGATCAAAAACCCATAGAGCGCAATACGATGTATGTCAGTCACACCATCGTCAAGAGGAATACGAATGTCTTCTTTAATTCTTGTCATGTAGTCTCGAAACTGGAAGTCCCGAATTATGTTGGCTTTAGATTGGTTCACCATCTGAAATGAGCACTAACACAAATGTTGGGGGGAGCACTGGACGATGCTGATAACAAGAGCAAAGTAGTTGTATTTTTGAACGCTTGAACATCGAAATTCCATTAAATGGGCAAAAACCGATTTTCGAATTTTCTTCAGCCATTCAAATTTTGGACACAAAAACGCTCACTAGTCAATGTGCAGCGCCATAAATTTTTGACGGCAAATTATGATATTTCCACGCAATTTCCAGTCAAAATCGCGAAAAAAAAACGGGGAAAAATGTGCGAAAAAAATTATTTTTTTGTACGGACGGCCGAGTTCGCTTGTTTGCTTTCGTGAGTCGCTAGTAGTGTGACTCACTACCCCTTCTAGAAAGTTCGCTGAAATCCAAACCCCCTATTTTTGGTTATAACTCGACCAAGTTCAGAGGTCTTCACACCATTTTTTGAGAAAAATTCGGAAAAATTGAAGCGAACATTTTTTGAACAAGAGAAATGCACCGAATGGGATGAAACGGCAGGAGAAACTTATTTTAGGTCTGCAAATTTCAGGATTTTGACTAATTTTCGGAGAAGTTAGCAAGGTGGTGGTGGTTTTGTGGTGAAGGCCCTTCCCTGGCCCTGGGCCACTCCGGGCCAGGGCCGGACTGAGGCCCGGGACGCCCGCCGGGCTAGAGGGCCGGCCCTCTCTTGCAACTCAGATAATAAGTACTCGGTACGGCCCGGCCCAGGGCCTCAGTCTGGCCCGATCATTTTTCCAGCCTCGCCGGGGCTGGAAAAATAAGGCAGGGCCAGGGCCAGGGCCAGGGCCAGGGCCAGGGCCAGGGCCAGGGCCAGGGCCAGGGCCAGGGCCAGGGCCAGGGCCAGGGCCAGGGCCAGGGCCAGGGCCAGGGCCAGGGCCAGGGCCAGGGCCAGGGCCAGGGCCAGGGCCAGGGCCAGGGCCAGGGCCAGGGCCAGGGCCAGGGCCAGGGCCAGGGCCAGGGCCAAGACCAGGGCCGGGGCCGGGGCCGGGCCTGACTGAGGCCCGGGACGCCCGATAAGCAAGATGGCCGGCCCTCTCTTGCAACTCTGATGAGAAGTACTCGGTACTCGAGCCGAGTGAATACGAACCGAATCCGAGTACTCGGTACACCCGGTCGGGTATGGAACCGAGTACTTTTCAAAAGTACTCGTACCCGAGTACTTTTTACTCGGGTTCGAATCCAGAGTACTCGTACCCGAGTACTCGAGTATTCGGGTACGAGTACCGAATAAAAAGTTCACGGAAAAATAGTACTCGAGTAAAAATATATTCTTTCCCAATACAGTCAATTTTCACTTGAATATTTTCAATTTCACGTCAATTTTTGTCGCGTTCGAACTGGTTGTATTCAATGAACCGAGTGAAAATATTCATTTTTCTCCTATTTGGGAGTTCGATTCCGACACTCTGGTGAAGGGTATCTACTCAGGTTACGTTTAGAAAACGTGACTCCGCTCAAAATGATCGTACTGCACCTCAGGTCCGGAGCCGAGAGCACCAAGGCTAGTTTGAAGTATTACACTGAGGTAACGTCTGAAATAAGGGCAACACAGGAAGTAGGAGCACACAAAAAACCAATTGCAAATAGTCGCAAACAAACACACCATAGAGGTCTTATCAGTGTTGCAATTTCAACTTTTAGTGAATAAAAACGTCGCAAACTGAAACATCAATACATTCGCCTGATAATTTTCTGGCCTGGCCGCCTTATCGTCTTAACGTAGATATAAACAATTTCCGACTGAATTGATAGTGAGAAGACGCTAATATTACACGCACCAAACCACCCCCCAATAAGTTATAGGCAATTAGTCTTGTCCGACAGTATGAGATTACTGTATCGTGTATTATTTTAAAAACACAAACATTCATCAGCATATTAATGGAAGCAGCTTTCAAACCGATCACTTCTTATAGCCGTCGTTGTCGTAGGTGATAGTGTAGGAGTCCTGTTTGAAGGAGGTGTCCTTCGTCGCTAGATTGATAGCCTTTCTCGGTCGGCATGTTCGGAATACTGGGTATACTTAACGATTCCAGGGCCGCCTGATTTATAATGGAAGAGAGAAGTGGGCGGAGCCTCCCAAGTTGTGTGCCTTGCTAACCGTTAGATAGAAGTATCACCGGAAATATTGCTCCTTCTTTTCCTCAGAGCAATCGTTTTCTGCTGTTGCCTGATAAGCAGAACTTTGATGCGCTTTTCGAGGCGAATAACCGGGAGGTGTGTTGGAATGTAAGAATCGTACTTCAAACTCTCGTTTGGCATGGCATACGGGCTAGCAATAGACCGGCACTTAGACCAATGAAAAAGCTAAATTATGGGGGATAGGATGTTTCGGGCTGAAATTCAGAATGATGACTTCACACTTTTTGTGCGTTCTTGTCTGCTTCTACTACCCCGGACCCGAAGCGAGAATCATACCCCTAGACCATCCGGCCGCTGGTTTCGCGCCTCGCCGAGGGACATGACAAGAGGGCGCCGGTTGGGCGGGAGTGAGAGAGAAAGAAATCGCTTTGTGCATGCATTTATTCATTTCACATAACAACAGTTGTCCGTTCAGTTGTCCGCTCGTTCATATGTCCGACGCGACGACTACTTGTTCGCTTCCTTGACACAGCAATGCTCCTCGCGGTGAATGTGAATATTGCCGCTGGGAGTTTGACGAATGTTTTCCACAAAGTGTCTCTCCTGGTGCCTCCATCCGTCGCCACCAGTCTGTAATAACAAAACATGAGGGATCAAGGAATAAGGAAAGATGGGGGCTTACATTGGAAGCTGGAGCCGGAGCCGGAGGAGGCGAGTTTCGGGCAACTTGCTGATTCTTCTTGGGGGGCATGATGGTCTGGAATAGAAAAATATATATCCAAATTTGGAAGACTTAGTAGAGCACAAAAAGAGCTACAACTTTGTAGTTGACAACTTTTTGAAAACTCTCTTGATTCTCGAGATAGAATTGGTCGTACAACGTTCTTTATGGCCAGCTCTTTATTTCTGCCTTTTATACTGAATAATTTGATGCTCTACACACACACACACATCTACAGTACTCGTAAACCATATTTATTTCACTGACAATCAAACTCAAAATCAAACATTACGCATTGAGTTCAAATATCGTTCAAAGAGATGGCTTCAATTTTATGTGAAGAGTTTATTTATCGATATACTTTCTTTTGTTTTTCTATGTTTGATTGTTAGTGTAGATAAAAGTTCCGTTTTTCAGGAGACAAAGGCTTGGGAAGCTGGAGCCGGTACCAAAACAGGCGGAAGTCGGAAGTCGGAATTCCGCCCAACTCTGTTGGGTATCACTATGTGGATGTAAAATTATTTGAGACATCTGACTCAATTCCTGAGTTGGGAAAATTCCAGAAAAGTAAATACAAAATGGCTTAAATTTTAGCCTGAGTGAAAAAATGGGTTTTTCTGAAATTCTGAAACTTCAGATCAAAGCTGAGCTTCAGAACTTTGTCCCTAGTATTGTAGTCCGTGTTTACAAACCCAGTAAAAATTGCAGGTCGATTAGATAACTTTGAGAAAAGTTATGTCCCAGAAACCGATTTTGGATACCTTTATGGCCAGAACTGTACGTTGAAATGTGCCCCAAACAATCGTTCTTGAACGAAAGGCCGAAAATCGATGACCTTGTGTCACTTTACTCATCGAGTCCTATTTGTGCACATTGCTAACCGTTAGATGAAATCACCGGTCGTGGTGCTCCTCACCGCAGTTATCGCCGTTTCCCTTGTCACGATAAGAGAAACTTTTAATGCGTTTTTACCGGCGAGTTTTATTTCTGGGATAGTGTATTGGAAAAATTGAGATGCTTCAAAGAATACACAATTCCTCGTCCGGTCAGTGGACACACCAGAGATGGGCGGAAGTCGGAAGTCGGAATTCCGCCCATCTCTGGCACACACACACACGTCAGCACCAATCAACCATCAAATAAACATGTACAGACATTTCTCTTCCACGCTTAGGTCTTACAACGATTTGCGAGATGTAAATATGTTGAGCTTGAACAGGTCCACAAAAGTGTACCACACATCTTGCGAATCAGCTATGTATTGGCTGACTCAATAGTAACCATCATTCACTCGAAAACTTTCTTGATTCATATGAATAGATTCAACATGCCGCAAAGGTTCCTTTATTAGTTCAAAGGAAAAGCAATAAACGCACTAATCCTTATCATCAGAAGGTTGTTCTCATCCTTATCATCAGAAGGTTGTTGAGTCGGACCGGATGTGCCTGCAGTTGAAGCGGTATCCTCTTCATGTCTTGGTTCGGTTGTCTCATTTCTCGTGGTGCACGGAGAAGTGGCAAACTTGAAGTCTTCTTCGATTTCTACTCCCCACTTCAGATGCTTCTGACCAACAATCTGGAAAAATTTTAAAAGGAATACAATAGTTGTCAATGATAAAGCGACATTCGTTTTTTCAACGGATTACTGTCATTTACTGTAAAACCTCTACTTGCACGACGCCTGTAACAGAATCTAAATCACCAAAATCTTAAGGACCCTGTGGATTTTTGAAAATTTTTTCCAAAATTAGAGAATTGAAAATTGGGCCGCCAAGCCGCTCTAATAAAGGTTTTACGATATATTGTTTCATAGATCTTTGGCTAACATTCGATAGCACTGAGAAACTCAAAACTCGATTCGATCTTTAAAAAGAAATAACAGTCGAGGAATCAATTCGATTGGCAGCTGTATTTTTTTTTTTTTTTTGATTTTTTGGTTCATGTCTCACCTTTTTGGCATCGTCCTCACTAATTCCGTTCTTTTTCGCCCAAGCAGCAGTGACACGTGGATCGATGTAATCCTGTTTGGTTTTGAAAATGTTAGGGACTTTCTAAAATTAATATTTAAAAAAGGAATTCATAGGAACTAACAAACTTTCCCTTTTTCGTTTTTTTCATGGTTCAAAAAACGTGCAACTTTTTCGAGTTCCTTTTGGAAAATTTCCTTTTTCTTTTCTACAGTTAATTTGCGTTCTTCTTCCGTGAGCTCTCTTTCCGCTAACAAATCCTCGAGCATGACAGTTGCATGGTAGTTGCGAAAATCACTTGCAGTGAAACAGATCCCCGCAGTTATTTTGAACATGATACGAATGTACCATTCCTAAAATGGTTATATATTTTGTTTTTCCGTAGATCTTGAGGATTACAAGTTCGTAGGGACGAATTTGAAAAATACGCTTTCCCTCCTTTTCAGCACTTTTAATCAGCTCTTCCAACTTTTTTCCGAATTCAGGGTCTATTTTCGTTAGAGAACCTTTTTTCTCTTCTCCATACATCGCTTTACCGCTATCGTAGGGAACTCCTGCTTTCGCAATAAACTCCAAATGAACATAATACCTTAATCAAAACTATCAAAAATGAGTTAATTATTCATTAGATATCACTCACTCCTCGTTTTCTTTTGACAACTTTATATGGTCCCGAGTCAAAGTCAAGCATCCAATATTATCGCCACTGAAATTGAAATGTATACTAATGGGGTTATGCGCGGGCCGGAGAAAAAGGAGAAATCAGGGGGGAAAATATACTTTTTTCCCTTATTGTGGAACCGGAGAAAAGTCGAAAAAGTCCAACTTTTTCCCTGTTTTCTCCTTTTTCTCCGGCCCGCGCATAACCACATAACAAAGTTTGGTTTAACATTTTTCTCATTTAGATTTCCTCACCCGGACTTCCCCAGTCGAATGGCAAACTGAAAATGAGCTTGTAACGTTTATACATTCAGAACTATCCTACCGTATCGATCAAGTAAGCGGCACATGCTTCTTTAGGTTGAGTTCTCAGATTCGCTTTGTTCTTCTCTCTGAACTGTTCAATTGGTAATTTCCGGATCCTGTCGAATTTCTCCTTCGATCCTTGTGGAGTCCTGAACAATATGCTAAAGACTTTTTCAAAAGATCAGTTTGATTGAATCAAACATATACCTTGATGCTTGCGTTGTCGATTTGGCAGAGTCGGCGAGCTTCTTGGTTGTCGTTGACATCCCTTCAAACGTTCTGTTTCTGGATGGCCGGGTAGAGGGGGGTGTGAAACTCATCGAAAAACTCGAAATCAATTAAAATTCCGTCACTGGAGCATAGTTCTATTCCGGAAAGTTCTATTCCGGGGTAATCCCCTCAATCGGAAGGCAAAATTGGATCAGCATGTCGTAGGGCCGAGATCTATTCTATGCTACACATTTTGAAAACTGACTCCCTATCATTTTGCTCGAGCTAGGTGCCTGTCCAAAAGATCACCTAGTCAATTCGAAATTTCGTTTAAAAATTGAGAAAAAAGGATTTGGGCCGAACCGGGAGTCGAACCCGGGACCTCTCGCACCCGAAGCGAGAATCATACCCCTAGACCATCCGGCCGCTGGTCGCGCGCCTCGCCGAGGGACATGAAGAGGGCGCCGGTTGGGAGGGAGCGAGAGAGAGAGACAAATCGCTTTGTGGATGCATTTACTCATTTCACATAACAACAGTTGTCCGTTTGGTTCTCGAGATAGAATAAGATGGCCAGTACTGTATTTTCCGGCTCTTTCTCTCCCTTTTATACTGAATAATTTGATGCTCTACACACATCTACAGTACTCGTAAACCATCTTTTATTTCAGTGTCAATCAAACATTACGCATTGAGTTCAAATATCGTTCAAGGAGATAGCTTCAAATTTATGTGAATAGTTTATTTATCGATATAGTTTCTTTTGTTTTTCTATGTTTGATTGTTAGTGCAATGTAAATAAAAGTTCCGCTTTTTAGGAGACGAAGGCTTGGGAAGCTGGAGCCGGTACCAAAACAAGGGGAAGTCGGAATTCCGCCCAACTCTGTTGGATATCACTATGTGGAAGTAGAAATTGTTTGTGAGACAATACTGACCGCAATGCAACCGTGCTCTACTGCAGACATACATATAAGCACGGGGTGTTACGTCAGTAAGCACGCCCCATTGATAATTTGGGCGCAATGAACGGAAATTGTGTTTCAAACGATGCTCCGTTTGTTTCATATTTCATACGCCTGCGACATGGAACAAAAAAGACGTTCACGGTGTTCCTTTACTGTTTTATTTCGTGCCCCCTTCCCAATTTCCGGTTCCCTATTTCCACGTGGATTTTTGGGGCCGATGAGAGGAAGAGAAGGAACATGTGAATCAGTTCTCGGTTCTTCCATCTGACTCCCCCTTCCAACGGACAGATATCCTCGAGAGAGAGAGACATGAAGGTGAGGGAGTTCTCTCTGAAACTACAGTAACCTCCCGACCACGTGTACAGGGCGCTCTTCCGCTTCTTGTGCTCGTGCTCCTCGTCGGCTCCGCCCACTTGGCGAAGACCCGCTGGTTTTCGGTGCAAGTGCGCGGCACACTGTTGTGTCACGAAAAAGCGCACGCCAGTCAACCCATCGACATCTTCCACGAGTCGAAACAGTGTGAGAAAGAGATCGATCCGATCTGAAATTGGGGGCTGAAAATGAGCAAAACATGGTTGCAGTGGACTACACGAACTTCTTGGCGCACTACACGGACAAACACGGCTTCTTTGATTTGACGGCCAAATTGCAGACGGAAGAGTTCATGATCAATCCGTATCTCGTGATCCGTCACCGCTGTTGGGAGTCGTTGGAAGTGCCGCACAAGTGTAATCGGAAGATCGTTTGGGGCATTCCGCCCGGTAATTTGACCAATGCCGAGGAGCCCACCAAGGTGAGATTGAGGATTCTAGGCCATGCCCTGGGATGTTTCAAAGCTATGGCTAGGGATGGTTGAGAGTGTTAGGTCATGTGTTATGAGAGGTTAGCGAGGAATCCACGACCAGGGCCTAAGAGATTTATAGGCCATGGTTAAAGCGAGCTGAGAATTCCTAGACCATGCTCTAGGAGGTTCATGAGCAATGGGCACGGATCTTGAGAATGTGAAGCCATGATTGAAGTTAGTGAGGAATCCAAGGTCAGGGCCATGGCTACAAATTTCTGGAGTACCTATGTCATGTTCTCTAGGGCGTTTCTAAGCTGTGGTTAGGGATAGTTGAGAATGTTAGGTCATGTGCTATAAGAGGTTCCTAGGCCCTGGTTTAAACCTCGGCCCGCTCTCTAGAAGATCCCTATGTCCTGGTTCGAGCTAGTTAAGTATTCTAGGCCAGGCCACATTACAAGAGTTTTCTAGGCCATGGTTGAAACTATCGGTGGTTACTAATCCGCGTTCTAAAAGTTTTCCTAGCCTTGAAAAAAATTTAGCGAGGAAGTCTAGACCAGGTTCTATGTAGGAAGTTTCTAGGCCATGTTTAGGGATGGCTGAGAACTCTCGGCCAATTTTTAGGATCTTTCCAGGCAACATGTATATCTTTGAGTCGAATCAAACTTTTCGGGTTCTATGACACCTGCATAATTGCGATAGTTAAGCTACCCAGTCTTATCTGATTCTGGACCACCTGCCCGAAAAATTGTGTTCCCCCAACCTCTTAGTGAACCGAGCACATTTATCAACCCTTCAGATCTTGAGAAGATATCTGATTCTAGGCCACCAATTGTACATAAATCCTCTTGCAGCTCTTCGAAATCGGCACGATCGACTTGCGTTACAAGCACAAGAACGAGGTGAAAGTCAAGTGTGGAATCGCCTAAGAAGTGTCCTTTTAGAGTGAATATTTGATAAATCTAGGAATAAAGTGGTAGCTAAAAAAAATGAAAGTTAAAATTTTTTGTATCTCTGCGATTTTTCAAGTTATACCCCCTTCAATTGGTGGAAGATTGTATTACAGACGCCATTTCCAGAGTTCCAATCGTTCTGAGCACAGTATCTACAAAACTAGAAAAGCTAGGGGAAAAGTGTCAACTGACAAAATGTAGTTAGGAATATGTAGATCAAATTGACAGCTGGCAACTTTTTTGTATCTCTACTTGTTTCCAAGTTATACCCCTTCAATTGGCAGCATTCATGATTGGCGCCGTTTTCCAGCCCCTACCTTTTAAAGCTCAGTATCTATAAAACTAGAAAAGCTAGGAGAAAAGTGTCAACTGTCAAAATGTACCTTAAAACATGTAGATCAAATTGACAGTTGAACGTTTTTTCGTATCTCTTCCAGTTTTCAAGCTACGCACCTAGAAACATTGCATTCCGACCCATAGCCATGATTTCAATGAAGCCACTGTCGTTTTCCACGTTTATGTCGAGAATTAGAAAAGCTAGGAAAAAAAGTGTCAACTAATAAAATGTAGCTTACAACATGTAGATCAAATTGACAGTTGAACGCTTTTTTGTATCTCTCCTAGTTTCCAAGTTATACCCCCTCAAAGGGAAGACAACCCCCCAGGACGTTGCATCCCCAATCAGAGTTAAAGGGGATCCACCTCGCATTTGGATACAATAACAGGAAGCACCCCCGTGTGTTCCTTGGTGAAAACCGGGGCTCATGCGGACGAATAATAAGCGTTCAGGGCTCTTTCCTCTTTCCTCCGTCTGTTTTCTCTGAGTCTCCGCACCACCTTGTCCCCCCTCTTCTCCTTTTCCTTCCCCCTTTCAATATTCTCGTATCCAATCCTATTTCCGCGCGCGCGCGCACACACGCACGCATGCGGTTTCCGGTGGTGGTGCTCGACGACGGAGAGCAGAATTAGTTTCGGCGTCGTCGACGTCGCGTTCCGGGGGCACCATGGCAACCCCTCACGCCGCCTCCGAGCACCACAACGGCTTCCCGTTGCCGGCGACACACTGGAAGACGCTAATCCAGAAACCAAAATCCGGAATGCAGCAAGACGATGATGGTGCTCCTCCGAGTGTGGAGCCGGAGCCGGAGCCCGAGCCAGAGCAACAAGCATCTACGACTACGACGGCCGAGGATGGTCCCGGCAAAGAGTATGAGATCTATGTGAAGGTGAGCCTCTCATTGAAGAGCATCCGGGAAATATCGATTTGTGTGCAGAACGAGGAGCTCGTCGACAAGCTCAAACTCCTGCACTACGAGGACGGATTTCTGAGGCTCGGCGCCGCCTATAAACCCATTTTGAGGTGGGCTCTTCCTTTTCCAGAGCCATTTTAAGCTCCAAACGCTCTTCAGACACTATTTTGTGCGATCACGGAATGTGGGCGAACAATTCTTCTTGTTCACCTCACTGGCGGCGTGGTTGATACGAAAGACCGGCGAAGAGACGTACGCGATGCCTCAAGAGGTGACAGGTGTCACGCAATGATGATGTCACACTCTCTGTTGTTTCAGTTCGATGATCCCAACTCGACCATTGCTAATATTATGGCGGCCGCCAAGAGTCGTGTGAGTTGATTTGGTATTGCGAAATTTTTTTTGAGGGGGGAAACCACGAAAGGGGGGTCGTTTTCATGTTTGAAAGCGTTTTTGGAAGGTTTGACCGGCTTGGAACATAGAAATTTGGAAAATTGAGAAGTAGATCAAAAAATGTCCGAGTGGTAGGTCAAAACTTGGAATTTGCAAATTTCGGGAATTCGCGTCTTTTTTCGGTCTCAAAGTGTTTTCAGAATGTTTGGCATGATTTTGATGTAGAAATTTGAAAAATTGAGAAGTAGATCAAAAAATGTCCGAGTGGTAGGTCAAAACTTGGAATTTGCAAATTTCGGGATATCGCGTCTTTTTTCGGTCTCAAAGTGTTTTTAAAACGTTTGGTGGGTTTGTAACGTAGAAATTTGGAAAATTGAGAAGTAGATCAAACATGGTCGGATGGTAGATCAAAACTTGGCATTTTCAAATTTCGCGCTCTGAACAAGTTTTTCTGTGACCGGACATGACCGGACATGACCGAGCGTGACCAGACTTGACCATGACACCTCCAAATCGAACAAGCGTTTATTCGAATCGAAGACCCGTAGAGTTTGGTGAGCGACAAGTAACAACAAACAGAGTTTTGACGAAGAAATGAAAGCACAGAAAAGTGGGCGGAGCTTCAAGGGGGAGGGGGCACTACAAACTACAAAGTGCACCCGTTCTCGCTCTCCTCGAAGTCCGTCGAGATCAGCTGATGGATGTAGATGTTACGGTAGCTTTTGTAGGTCACAAACTCGCTTGCCACGTTGGTGCACCGTAGTCCCGGAAATGCGGGAATGTTGCAGTACTCGGGGCCTGCAGGGCTCATTTTGACTTGGTTTCTGGATTTGATCTACCTCTACACGTGCCAATGTCTTTGAGGCTGTAGAAAATGCGATTGTAGCAGACCTCGATGAGCGGGTAGTAGAGTGACACTTGCGGTAGTCGAGAGTAGATCTAAAAGGGGGTCGTAACTCGCGAACTTGAAGAGATATCAAAAAATGATCAATTAGGCATTTGATCTACATGTTATCAGCTACATTGTGTCAGTTGACACTTTTCCCCTGGCACTTCTAATTTCCGAGTTATGCCCCTTTAAAACCCAATATCGATTGGGAATAAGTACCGCTTTCTGATTGCCCTCCGAGACGCGATTCTTGAACTTTCGCTGTATTTTCAGCCCGTCGGACACTTTGTAGATTTGACGTTTCGCAGATTTCACGTGGTAGGGGTCGTAGAAGGGCGGCGCGGAGATTTCTGGAACGGAAATGGTGTTGGATAGGTTTAAAGGCGCATATGGCGGAAAATAGAGGAGATACGGAAAAGTTGTCAACTAAAGTTTTGATCTACATGTTGTAAGGTACATTTTGATAGTTTACAACTTTTGGATAGCTCTTCTGGTTTTCCAGATACTGGACTTAGAAAGGTTGGAGTACCGGAGAAGGAGTTAAAGGGGTATAACTTGAAAACTAGAAGAGATACCGAAAACTTGTCAACTGACAATTTGATCTACATGTTGTAAGGTACATTTTGTTAGTTGACAACTTTCCCCTATCTCTTCCAGTTTTCGAGATCCACTCACTCGTCTTGTTGACCGTCGGCACTTCTGGAAACGTCCATATCCGCAGATGGTAGAACGCGTTGATGTCCACCGGCATCACTTTCTGCTCGAATCCCTCGCGGATACTGTAGGAGCGATGGATCCAGAGACTGTTGAGCCGCTCCGGTCGGACCACCAGTTTGCCCCACTTTTGTTCGCCCTGCAACAGTAGTGGTGTAGATCAAAAATGGTTTGGTCAATTTGAAGTGGTTCGGGTTACTGTAGACTACGGTATGCACCTTGAACTGTATCGACGATAGCAGTGACATTGGCGAGTATTTGGCGGGCGTCGTGGCTGAAATCATAAATAGTTTCCATGTTTTGATCTACTTCTCTATTTCCACGTGGAATTAGCAGAGATCCCTACACGATTCGATGGCGGTCTGTGTCATGTTGTAGACGATGGCGCCGGCCGTCGGAAACATGTTGAATGCCTGCAAAAAGGGTGGAAAATTGAAATTGACAGAGATCGGCGGCGACTGTCTGTCTGACGTCGGCTTGAAACAAAAGATGGGGTGGTGGAGATTAGCGTGACAATTTGGACACACTTTTCGATTCTTGGCGCCGTTTTGTGTTGGTGTGGACGGTTTTAGGGAGTTTGCGACATTTGACCTACCCCCGGAAAGTTTTGATCTACAACTGAAAATTGATGATTTGGTACAATCTTTCACTGTTTTTTGATCTACCCAATCCAGTAAAAAGGAAACATGCACCCAAACACTAAAAATCTCGGCTGGAGAGGGTTTTCAAAGTTTGACCTACCCCGAAAAGTTGTGATCTACAACTGAAAGTTGATGATTTGGTACAATACTTTCGTCTTTTTTGATCTACCTGATCTACCATAAGGAAAAATGCCTCCAAACACTAAAAATCTCGGCTGGAGAGGTTTTTCAAAATTTGACCTACCCCAAATAGTTTTGATCTACAACTGCAAATTAATGACTTTGATAGAATCTCTTACTGGCTTTTGATCTACCCGATCTACCGAAAGTTATAAACGCCTAGACCACTGAAAACATTTTGACCTACCCCGAAAAAGTTTTGATCTACAACTGAAATTTGATGATTTGGTATAAAATTTTAATGTTTTTTGATCTACCATTTCTACAAAAACATAATTTGATTAACGCAGTGTAAAAAACACCCCAAAACGCTCAAAATCTCAGTTGCAGAGGATATTCAAGATTTGACCTACCCCGAAAAAGTTTTGATCTACAACTGAAATTTGATGATTTGCTATAATCTTTCACTGTTTTTTGGTCTACCTCATTTACCTAATTTAATTTGATCTACCCCCGAAAGTTTTGATCTACAACTCTCAACTTTTGATCTACACAATCTGCCAAAGGGAAAAGCCCCCCCAAAGCTATACAATTTCTTATTTCCCTTCCTTCGCCCCCATTGCTTTTCGGTCTAATCTAAAAAGTTTCCACACCCATCTCAAAAACAAACGCACGTGTGTGTTTGTAGTCTAATCTCATCGCGAAAAGGCTAAAAACAGTTCCTCTTTCCCTTTTATCCCCACCCATAAACATCTGGAACGTCTTCAGTCAGCCAAACTACAAACACAGACGAAAAATTGAGAATTGGCGGCGTAGCGACTCAGGGCTATGTATAACGGGATACGGAGTCGCTCGTACCTTTGTGAACTCGTCGTAGTACGTCTTGCCGAGCACCGGCACGAGAATATCGTCGGGATCGGGAAACACGACGAACTCGGCCGACTCCTTGTACTGCAGCAGACAGTCGGTCATCGCCGACGCCTGATTGCGAAACTCGAGCTCCGTGTTCGGATCGAAGCCCGGCGAGGCGGCCCGCGCGTCGCCGATTCGGATCGCCGGCCACGGACTGATTCGTGTCTGCAATAACAAGAATAAGAGGGTGTTAATGACAGTTCGGATAGGTCCAGTCTAGGCGGGATGTGGTCCTGGCCGTTTTAGAGAGGTTCAGGACATCTCGAGGCGATCTAGGCCGATTTTGAGCGGTTTTGGCCAAATTTGAAGGTTCTAGGCCAATTTTCAGCGACAAGTGCCGATTTTGACTGATCCTGGCCAAATTTGGGTGATTTAGGTCATATTTGAGGGATCTAGGTCAATTTTAAGCAAGTTAGGCTAAATTTGAGCGCTCTAGGTCAATTTTGAACGATTTAGTCAAATTGAAGTGATTCTAACCGATTTGGGGCGGAATGCTCGAAACTGCGAGGTTTTTGACCGAATTCAGGCTTTCCAGTCAATTTGAGCCAATTCCCGGGTGACCTATTTAAATCCACGTGGTTTTCCCCAAACTCACATTCTTGTTCTCCTTGATCAGACTGAACAGATCGGTGATCATCGAGCGGACGTAGAAGTGCATGAAGGCGCCGTAGTGCGAGTAGACCTGTGTGTGTCACGCAGTCACGTTACTCACTCACTGTCCCGTGGCTCACCTCGACAGTGGTCAACAGGAGTTGCCATCGTTCGTTGAGAAATAGCGGCGAGAAGCAGGCGACCACTTTGCGAGGCGTTTGGAAGGGGGTGCGAAGTGAGAGCTGGAAATGGGACTTTTTTGTTGGAGGGTAGATCAAAAGTTAACTTTAGACGTTTTGGTAGATCAAAACGATAAGTTAAGTCTTAGGAGATAGGTAGATCAAACATTTTTCGTAGGTAGGTCAAAAACTGGAGTTGGCGCCTTGGTAGATCAAAAATCAAATACAGACCTCGTGGTAGGTCAAAACGGATAACTAAGCCCCAGGAGACAGGTAGATCAAAAATGCTCATAAGTAGGTCAAAACAAAGCTATGGCTACGAGGTAGATCAAAAGTTAAAATTAGACGTTTTGGTAGATCAAAACAGTATACTAAGCCCCAGAAGTTGGGTAGATCTAAAATGACCTTAGGTATGTTAAAGCCACGCTGTGACGCCGAGGTAGATCAAACTTTTCCTGGTAGATCAAAAGTTTATTCTGGGCGTTTTGGTAGATCAAAGCGACAAAATTGAAGCTCCAGGATGTATATAGGTAGATCAAACTTTACCGGGTAGATCAAAAGTCAATTTTCGGCCGTTTGGCGGTAGATCAAAAGTCAAACGCACCTCCATGCCGTCCTTCTTGTTGGTGGACAACTTGAGCAGCACATGATCCTCGGGCACCTGTCCGATCGCCAAATAGGGGACCCACTTGCAAAAGAACGGTATCGCGTTGATGACGGGCTCGATGCGAAACGGCACCTCGACGTTGCCCTGCATCGTCTCGGCGACGACGTTGAGGTTCGCGTACTTGAGATGGAACACCTGAACCGAGTTGAACAGAATGACCGCCGTGTTCGGCGCGAAACTGGAAACAACAACAACGGGGGGTGTCATATCGATTATCGATCGATTCGGCTCACCTTTTCGAATTCTCAAAGTAGGTCGTCGAGAGGACGACGATGTCGTCGTTACGCGCCACATAGTCGTGGATGATGTGGTTGTGTTGGCGGTCGAAAATTGTGAGGCCTAGAAAACTCTTGTCAGGGGGGGGGGGGAGGTTTCTAGGCCATCTCTACCTGCTAGAATGGTTACGGCGATTAGGAAGCCGAAAAATGAGATGAGGAAGATGAAGAGGCGAATGAATCGTTTTCCTGGAAAAATGAGTACTTTGGTAGATCAAACGTTTATATTTGACGTTTTGGTAGATCAAATCGATATGATAAGCCCCTGGGAGGTAGGTAGGTCAAAAATTGGCTCTATCGCACTGGTAGATCAAATCTCACATGTGCTCAGAAACTGTAGATCAAAAGCTAATTTTGGACCGTTTGGTAGATCAAAAACCTTAAGCTAAGTATCAACGGGAGGTAGGTAGATCAAAAAAATATGACTGTAGATCAAAAGTCGGTTATGACGGACTGGTAGATCAAACTTTCCCCGGGTAGATCAAAAGCTCATTTTTGACCGTTTGGTAGATCAAAACCATATATCAAGCCCCAGGGGTAGGTAGATCAAAAACATTCAGCTGTAGATCAAGTTTTCCAAGTAGATCAAAATTTAGTTTTGGCCAGTTTGGTAGATCAAATTCATATATCAAACCCCCGGTGGTGGGTAGATCAAAAACTACCAATTTTCTCATAGCTCTTAGGCTTTAAGAGTAGGTCAAGGTCACCTTTGAAAATAAGCCGAATGCTGTCCAATTGCATAGCGAGAATATGTGTGATGAGGGGGGGGGGGGACGAATTCGCTGTTTATAGGACACCAATGAGAGAGGCAAAATTCGGTGGGGGGTAGAAGAGGAAGAAGACGATAAGGATCTTCTTCTTCTTCTTCTCCGAAAAGGTGGCCCTCGCGTTCTCCTTCTTCTTTCTCTTCTTCTTCTTCTGGTCGTCCTCGTCTCACACACATCCTTTCCAATTCCCCCGCTCTGTTCTTCTCAAGAAATTTTTTTGGCGCGTCACGCCAGATCCTGCCCCCCGCTTTTGCATGCCAACGGCTTTACACACACACTTCACTTTAAAAATCTACACCAATGGGGAAGGGGAGGGAAAAAGAGACGAAAATCGGCAATCGAAACAATCTTCGATCCTTGTTTCGGTGTTTCGACCATCACGGGGGTCGAACTCGCGTCGACCGGTTCGGCGGCCGCACGTGTTAGCCACTACACCACGCACTGCATCCCAACGCGCCGCCCGCATTGATAGTGATATTGCAGGGTGTCGCGGTGGATTTCACGGCCGCCAAATTGAAATCGGGCGCCGGCGAGAGTGTGATTCATGTGCTCAGCTCACTTGCTGACGTGGCACTCGTCAATGTGGGCTTTCAGTGGTCCAAGTGAGTTTGGGCTCCTCCAAATATAGTGCAAGTGCGCTCCATCGGAACCGTTTCTTTCAGAATCGTTCCGCCGCGAGAAGAGGACGAGGACACGGCCGTCGACGAGCAGGACGAGGAGGAGGACGCCGAAGACGTGGAGGAGGAGCCGACGACGTTTCCGGACGACGACGATGATGACGTCATCGAGATCGATCTGAAAGCGCAGGGACTGGTCATTGAGTCGGTGGGTTTTGATCTACCAAACGCTCGAAAGAAAACTTTTGATCTACCTGGGAAAGTTTGATCTACCAGTTTGATCTACCGCAACCCAACCGATTTTTGATCCACCTGGGGCTTATTTGGTCGTTTTGATTTACCAAAACGTAGAACACAAACGTTTGATCTACCAGGAAAAGTTTGATCTACCTCGGCGTCACAACCTGGTTTTGACATACTTATGGCCATTTTTGATCTACCTAAGTTCTGGGGCTTGTTTTTATCTACCGCAAGGTCCGCATTAACATTTGATCTACCTGGAAAAGTTTGATCTGCCAAGCACCACAATCGGTTTTTGACCTACCCACGGTTTTGATCTACCACTAGATCCAAGATGAACTTTCGATTTCCTATGGAAAGTTTGATCTACCAAGGAGCCAAATACGATTTTTGACCTACACCTACCTCCTGGGGGGTTTTGATCTACCAAAACGTCGAATATTAAAATGTAAACCATGATTTTAGAAAAACCCACTGCAATCCGTGCTCCAAAGCAACATCGACTCAATTTCGTGGAAACAAGAGGTCGAACGAGTGGCGCCACAACTGAAAATCACCCTTCGACAAGACGCAAAAGACTGGCGCCTCCATTTGGAGCAAATGAACTCGATGCACAAAACGGTGGAGGGAAAAGTGGTGGACATATCCCCGTCCCTGGACACACTATCGAAAGACATCGGCAAAACGTTGGAGCGGATAAATACACGCGAGAAATCACTGAATACACAGTTGTCGAGCCAAATGAGCCGATTTCGGAGGGCCACCGACACGCGCGCCGAGCTCCGAGAGAAGTACAAGTCAGTTGTCCACTTTTTCGTTTTTATCTCATAATCAGTTGCCCGGGGTTGAAAATAGTCAAGTTGAGGTTGAAAATTTGAAAATAAATGGAAAATGGAGAAACTTCCAACTATTGCGAAATAGTTTAACTAGCTCAAAACAGTCAAGTTGGGGTATATTTGGAATCAGCAAAACGAGATCAGACACACAGACACACAGACAGACACACAGATGGATATACCCCTCACGGTTTTTATTAATAAGGAAGATTGCGAAATAGTCAAACTAAGCCTAAACAGTCAAGTTGGGGTTGATTTGAAATCAGCAAAATCAGATCTATAAGAATACCTTGTTCAAAAAATATGAAAATTTGAAAATAAATGAAAAATGACGAAATTTCCAACTATTGCGAAATATTCGACATAGTCCAAAAAAGTCAAATTGGGGTATATTTGGAATCAGCAAAACGAGATCTATAAGAAAATCATATTCTTAACTGAAAAACTCTATGCCTGGAAATTCCATTTTTTAAACTATTGCGAAATAGTTGAACTAGGCCAAAACGGTCAAGTAAGGGTATATTTGGAATCAGCAAAACGAGATCTATAAGAAAATCATATTCTTAACTGAAAAACTCTATGCCTGGAAATTCCATTTTTTAAACTATTGCGAAATAGTTGAACTAGGCCAAAACGGTCAAGTAAGGGTATATTTGGAATCAGCAAAACGAGATCTATCAGAAAATCATATTGAAAATTTGATTACTCTTGACCTGGAAGTCCGATTTTTTTTTGAACTACCAGAATGAACCAAGCGGCTCCGCCGCCGACAGCGCGCTCTTTACCGCCCAGAGGTGGTTGCATTTGCATGGGTCCGGTGGCCGAGTGGCTCGTGTGTTTGCCTGTTGTGTGGGGGTCCCTGGTTCGGACTTTTGTGGTGGCATTCTTGTTTCTTCTTGCCATCGGAATGCGGACCGATAAACAGACACACAGACACACAGACACACAGACACACAGACAGACACACAGATGGATATACCCCTCACGGTTTTTATTAATAAGGAAGATTGCGAAATAGTCAAACTAAGCCTAAACAGTCAAGTTGGGGTTGATTTGAAATCAGCAAAATCAGATCTATAAGAATACCTTGTTCAAAAAATATGAAAATTTGAAAATAAATGAAAAATGACGAAATTTCCAACTATTGCGAAATATTCGACATAGTCCAAAAAAGTCAAATTGGGGTATATTTGGAATCAGGAAAACAAGATCTATAAGGAAATCATATTCAAAATTTGAAAACTCTTGATCTGGAAATTTGATTTTTTTGTTGAACTATTGCGAAATAGTTGAACAAGCCCAAAATAGTCAAGTTGGGGTTAGTTTGAAATCAGCAAAATCAGATCTATAAGAATACCTTGTTCAAAAAATATGAAAATTTGAAAATAAATGAAAAATGACGAAATTTCCAACTATTGCGAAATAGTTGAAATTAGCTCAAAACAGCCAAGTTGGGTATATTTAGAATCAGGTGAACGAGATCTATAAGAAAATCATATTGAAAATTCAAAAACTCTACGCCTGGAAATTCATTTTTTTTTTGAACTATTGCGAAATAGTCTATCTAGCCCAAAACAGTCTATGTGGGGTATATTTCGAATCGCCGCAACACGACCAATCTTTCAGAGCGGCTTCTGTCGGCGTCAGCTCGCGCACCGAAACACTGGACCGCATCAGCGACGACATCGAGCAACTGAAGCAGCAGATCGAGGAGCAGGGCGCGAAATCGGCAGATGGCGCCCCACTGGTCAAAATCAAGCAGGCGGTGGCGAAGCTCGAGGACGAGCTGCAAACGATGAGCGTTCAGATCGGCGTGCTCGAACAATCGATACTGAACACCTATCTGCGAGACCATTTCAATTTTACCGCCAATCTTTTGAACATCGTATGAAAGTTCGCCCCTCCTTAACTCTCCCCACATACAGACAAAGTTTGTGTGTGTATTTTGGATATTTCGGAAAGGGGGTCGCGTCCACACGCCCACAAACCCACAAACAACCACAGACAGACACAATGGTGGCCTAATTGGGGGGGGGGGGGGGTCAGTCAGTGTATATGCCTAACCAAATTGGACCCCCCCCCCCCCCCCACAAGCCCAACCAGAAGCTTTCTTGCTCTCCGCCCCACCACCAAACTTTTTGCGCCGGGGGCCAAAGAAGAAGAAGAAGAAGAAGAGAGGGAGAAATCAACAAAAGGGGGCGCGTTTTCTGCTTCCGGACCAGAAAGAGACCCCCCCTTCCCGCTCTCCGAATTTGTTATTTTATTCCCCAATTTTTTCTTGACGCCTTGTTGCCACCCGAAAAATGTAGTCCATAACATGTAGATCAAACTGTTAGTTTCTGAGATACACCCCCTTTAGCAAGAGACTTCAAATTTCAGCCCTTAAATCTCGAAAACTAGAAGAGCTAGGCGGAAGTTGTCAACTAACAAAATATAGCTAACAACATGTAGATCAAATTGTTAGTTGACAACTTTTTGGTACCTCTTCTAGTTTCCAAGATATGCCCCCTTTAAGTTGCCACAATCTAGAAATACAAATGCGCTCCATTGCAGTTCAACAGAGCACGTTTACTTATCCATCACAATGACGTCATTAGGAGAGATTAAGAGAGAACACCCAATTAGTCGCTAGAGAATCTAGATAAGCAAGTGCGCTCTAATAGCACTGCCAATAGAGCGCGTTTGCTCATCCAGCAAGTGCGTTCTACTGAACTTGAACTTCTATATCAAAATTTGAAAACGGGTAGGCATCCCAAAATGTCGCTATAACCCAGGTAAGCAAGTGCGCCCCATTGCAGTTGAATAGAGCGCGTTTGCTTCACCCAGGTCAGATCAGGTCACTCTCCCATCGCAATGACGTCAGCGCGAGGAGGTGGAGGGGGAGGATGAAGATGATGATAGAGATATCTTCTCTCCGTCTTGACAAGACGAGAAAGAAATTGATAAAGTGCTAATATGAGTGATAGGTGATCCCTCCCTCCTTCTTCTTCTTCTTCTTCTTCTTTCCGATGCCATTTCGCCCCTCCTTCCATTTCTCTGCGGTTTTTCTTCGTGCCTCTTTCTCTTTTTCTTTTCCTTCTGATCCTCACACTGATTCGTTTTGCTTCTTGTGCTCTCGGGAGCCCGGGAAGACCGGAGGGATAGGAGTGGCAGACACAAAAAGTGGCTCCCGCCGAGAGCTCGCCGAGCACACACACACACACACACACACACAAGCTCATTTTTATTGTTCCAGAGGCACAGAAAGAGAGAGAGAGAGAGAGAGAAACTACTAGCTGTCCCCCCCCCCCTGCCTACACACACCTTTATCTTTTCCGCTTCTTACTTTTTCCGCGTTCGAATTTCGAGCCTGGCTCCACATTCTCGAGTTAGCCGATGCTCTTTTGTGCTCCGAAGGCTTCGTGTTGAAGCTTGGAGCTCGAAGAAAATTGTGCTCAAAACTGCACATTCTAGCCGTGAAGCTCAACTTTTCAAAACCTCCAAAGTTGGCCTAACATTCAAAATGAGCATTTCCGGTGCCCTCGGCTGTTACCATAGTTCTACTGCTCGAGCTCAAAACGCCCGATCCATGTGCTCCAAAAAAAGTGCACGGTTCAGTCTTAGTGCCAAATTTGGTGTAGCACCAAAATGGAACATTCCCGTAGGGCTAGCTGGTCTTCAACCTTGTGTTTTGTAACATTCTAACCATGAAGCTCAATTTTCAGTCTTGGCATACTTTCCCACAGCTCAAGCTCCTGAAAATGGTAGCTATCTCGTGTTCCTAGACTTAAAATCCTCCGTAAATCGTCGTTTTCTTTCTCTCTCTCTCTCTTCCTCTTCCCCATATTTCCACTTGTTCTTTTTCCGTCCCCCCTTCAAAAAGAGCCGCGGGAAGCATAGAATGAGAAAGAAAGAACAATAGACCCCCCCCCCCCTCTTCCACCAATAATTTTCCGGTTCATCAGTTTTAATGTTGTTGGCTCCATCCCTCGCTTTTCGTTGTGCTCAGGCTCCGGCGGGGGCTCTAAACGGCCCCCCCCCCTTTAGCGTGACAGAGAGAATTTGGTCGTCATTTCTTGTACATTGAATGTTTATACTTTTAATAAACATTTCAAACCCCCCCCCCCTTCCTTTAGTGGCCTATGCTTGTACACCACACTTTCCCGGCCGAATAAGGAGGAAGAAGGGGGTCCGTGTCTGACTTTCTTTTCCGAAAACGGCCCCCCTTTAGAGAGGGGGGGGGGGGGGGATAGATACAAGGATGCCCTGGGGACCCGTAACTTTTCCACTCCGTCCTTCTTCTTCTTCTTATTCTTCTTCGACTTTCGAAATCACATCTTCTTCTTTCTTCCACTAAAGGGGGGAGCCAACTGGGGGAGTACGGTAGTTTTAGGTGATGAGATGCAGAAGAAGATGCCAAGAACAAGAAGAAGAAGAGGAAAGAGCGAAGACAAAATGCGATTTTTTATGTGCAGTTTTGTGAGTAGTGAGGAAAGGGGGGGGGGAGACTCTCTTTTTCTCTCCCTCTCTCCCTCTTGTGCTCCCGGAGCACACCCCGGGAGCATCGAAGTGAGCTCTCCCTCTTCTTCTGGCCGGATCAGGTTTCGTAAATCTCGTCTTGAACCACTGAAAGGAAGTCGCAAGACATCCGCGCGCGCGCATACACACACACACAAGCGATGACGACGATGATATCAAAAATTCGCCCCCGAATCGCAGCCTCTTCCCTTTTTCCGTTTCTAGACCCTCTATGGTCTTGCAGTTTAGTGAAAATGTCATAAGATCAAAAACAAAACCGATTTGCCATAGGTGGGAATCGAACTTTCGATGCACCGCCACCCCTCCTTTCCATCCCTCTAACCCACTGCGCCACCGCGCCCACCCCGCGTATCTCGGCCGCCGGTGGCGCCACGCGAAACTTTCCAACTGCGACCCCACCTAATTTTCGGCGCTGAATCCATTGAACCTAGTGCCACAGCGTGAAAACTGGCGGGAAAGCGAGAAAAAGAGGAAAATCAAACTTTGACCCGTCGAGACGTCTTTTGGCCATGTTGCTCTCTGCGAGACACGCCACGCCGCCGCCGACGCCTTCTGCCACTACACACACACACACACACACACATACACACAGAACTAATCGGGTGGGAAGGGGGGTGCCGGCTTCTTCTTCTTCTTCTTCCTCTCTTCCTCCTTCTTCCTCCCGCTTGTGTGTGTATGTGTCCCACACGCACTCCAACCCCCTTTTTGTCATGTCCATTGTTGCTCTGCTTTTATTCTTCGTTTTCTTCCCCCTCCCTCTCTCTCTCTCTCCCTCTCTTTCTTCCTCTCGTCGTTTTTTTTTTGTCTCGCTTCATGTGTGTGTTTTTTCCCGCTCCCCTTTGTTCTGCTCTCGTTTTTTGGGGTCCTTCCCTTTTCTCGGACCCCCCCCCCCCCTTTAAAAATTGTCGCTTGGCTGAAATTTCTGCCAATTTCAATTCCAACTTCATAGTTCAAATGGGGGGGAGTGAAAGCGACTTTTTGGCTGGGGGTGGCGGTGGTCGTGGAAATGTCCCGGGAGGAAACGAGACAACACACGCCATTACAAACATTTCACCCCCCCCCCTTCCCGCCCGAAAACGCCCTCTCTCTCTCTCTTTTTCTCTTTTCCAAAACTTCTTCTTCTTCTTCTTTCCCGCCCCGCCACCCCG
The DNA here is from genome assembly GCA_963570955.1 of Caenorhabditis afra. Classification (NCBI taxonomy): domain Eukaryota; kingdom Metazoa; phylum Nematoda; class Chromadorea; order Rhabditida; family Rhabditidae; genus Caenorhabditis; species Caenorhabditis afra. The sequence goes on from OY751532.1 coordinate 8,812,287, forward strand.
CCGCCACCACCAAATCTTCTCCTTCCTCCTCTTTCTCTCTCTTTCGCCCCCCAAAACACCCCACCCCCCCCCCCTTTACGACCCCCTCCTCCTACGCGAGAAAAAGCGAAAAAAGAAGAGGATTTCCGAAATTCCCAACGTTTTGATCTACAACTTTTTCATTTTTGACCTACCAAGTACATCTTCTCTTTGTTTGTGGTCAACTCATAGATTTTGATCTACAACTTCCCATTTTGACCTACCAAGCATATCTCCTCTTTATTTTTTCAATCAATTTGAGGTTTTGATCTACAAGTCTAATTTTTGACCACCCTGATGCACCTTATCTTGATTTGCAGCCTACTGCGAGTTTTGATCTACAGTTTACATTTTTGACCTACCTAGTGCATCTTTTCTTAATTTGTGGCCAATTCAAAAATTTTGATCTACAACTTCCCATTTTGACCTACCGTCATATCTTGCGTCGTATCTTGATTTGCAGTCTACTGCGAGTTTTGATCTACAGTTTACACTTTTGATCTACCTAGTACATTTTATCTTTTTTTGATCTACCATCTGAGGCTTGAGAACTTTTTGATCTACTACCACTAAACATTTTTGACCTACCCTTTTTCTATGCTCTCTATGTCTTTTCCAGTTTGATCTATCAGTTCTCAAGTAGATCAAAACCGATTTTTGATTTTTTGACCTACCACCAGTCGGGTAGATCAAATCGCAAAAGTGTAGATCAAACGCCGTTTTTGACCTACCAACCTGCGCGTTTCACCATTTGACCCCATTTTTTCGCCGTAATTCGGCACCATCAATCTTGCACTTCTTCCCGGCGTCCAACTAAAAAGTGTTCGTTCCCTTTTTTCTCTGCACCCTCTCTCTCTCTCCCTACACACACATATATATATATAAATATCTAGATAGATGGATATATATATATATATATATTGGAGCCCGTGGTAATAAATTGTGATTGATGGCAGCTAATTTCGTCCCCCCCTTCTGCTGCTGCTGCTGTCTCCGCGGCGAAACGTCAAAAGAGCCCGTTCGGAGCACACAAAAAGTGCTCTTTTTTATTTCCTCCTCCTCCTCCAAAACGGCCATATGGGAAAACCAGCAAAAAAAAAGAGAACGGACAACTTTCCCAGGACCACCTTTTTTCGCCGTTTTGGAAGAAATGGAGAAAAAAAAATTTTTTTTGCACACAAAAAAATTTGTTTTTCTTTCTTTATTTTGTCTTAAAAATCAATACTGAACTATAAAAAATTACAATAATGCTGAAATTTCATAAAATTAGTCGAAGAAAAATTTTATTTCAAAAAAGGGTATTAGTCAAGTGTTTACGAGTCTCTCTCCCCGGTTTTTTTTCAGTGTAGAGTCACAGAGAGGCAAAAAAGAAGGAGAAGAAGAAGAAGCAGTTTTTATGGTGTTTACACGAAATTTCGCAGAAAAAAAGAGAGAGAGAGAGAGAGGAGGAGACGACGAAATTTAAAACAAGTTGCAACAACTTTCGTGTGTGTTGGGGGGAGCAGAGGCCGAATTTCTATTTCTTTTTTTTTCGCCTTCAGCTTCGCTTTCTTTTCTGAAAGTTTGACCCCAAAATCTGCAGAAAACTGTTCAAGTTTCAATAATTTTGGGGAAAAATTATAGGGATTGGCGAAAAGTAGGTCAAATTTGAGGAATGTAGGTCAAATTTAGAAAAAGTAGGTCAAATTCTGAATAGTAGGTCAAATTTTAGAAAAGTAGGTCAAATTTGCAAAAAGTAGGTCAAATTTCAAATGAGTAGGTCAAATTATTGAAAAGTAGGTCGAACTCCGTCAAGTAGGTCAAATCTCACAAAAGTAGGTGACACCTAGGAAAAGTAGGTCAAATCGCACAAAAGTAGGTCAAAACTAGGAGAAGTAGGTCAAATTTGAAAAAAGTAGGTTAAATTACTGAAAAGTAGGTCGAACTTTGTCAAGTAGGTCAAAGTTTCAAAAAAGTAGGTCAAAACTAGGAAAAGTAGGTCAAATTCCGAATAGTAGGTCAAATTTTAGAAAAGTAGGTCAAATTTGCAAAAAGTAGGTCAAATTACTGAAAAGTAGGTCGAACTCTGTAAAAAAGGTCAAAGTTTCAGAAAAGTAGGTCAAAACTTGAAAAAGTAGATCAAATCTTGAAAAAGTAGGTCAAATTCCAAAAAGTAGGTCAGATATCATACCGTATGGCACAGTTCGAAAAAAAAGGTCATATCTAGGAAGAGATAGGTGAAACTTGAAAAGTGTAGATCAAAATTGGGAAAAGTAGGTCAAATGTGAAAAAAGTAGGTCAAATTTTTAAAACAGCAAATTTTACAACTGTATCCCGTGTTTTCACTTCTTTTCTCATCTCTGCACTTTCTCTCTTTTCGAAGACGTCTCACAGTCATGGGGACACACTTTCAGATCTGTCCACACCCCGCGCCACCACCACCACCGTCAGGAGCAGAAGAGCATCATCTCCTCCTCGCACACCTACACACACATAGTTCCGAGCCCTCCGGTGTGTGTGTGTGTGAGTGTGTGTGAGTGTGTGACACAACGGCATGCGCGACGATGGACTGCGGCATGTGGTGTGTGTTCAGCGAGCGGCGGCGGCACGTCGAACGTCTCTGGCGTCGACGTCTTCTCGTCACGTCGGATGAGCGTCGCGCCCGTCGCCGCTTCCTCCGTCTCATGCGCGGCTTCGACGCCGAAGACGTCGAGGTGATCCGGAAGGCGGTCGAGAGTGACGGCGTCGACTCGAAGGCGTGCGCGCCGGGACCGCCGATGGACGAGCGGGTCGAGGAGGATCCGCCCGACGAGGACTCGGGTCTCATACCGCAAATCGACCGGCCGATGAGCATGCCCTATTTGTGCTGCAAACTGTGGCGGTGGAAGGATTTGCAAGTCGACGCGGCGCTGCATCGACTCGAAGCGCTGCCGTGGTGTCGGTTCGGGCGGGTCACCATCAATAATGCCACCGGTGAGTTCGTCTCGTCGCGCTGATTCCAAATATACCCCTACTTGATCGTTTTGAGCAAGTTAAACTATTTCGGCATTATGAGTTCATTAACATGATATTCTGGTATATCAAACTTTGCCAAAGGGGGCGTGGCTTAATTAGGGGTGCGAACCAAAAGGGGCGTGGCTTAATTAGAGGTGCGAACCAAAGGGGGCGTGGCTTAATTAGAGGGGCGAACCAGAGGGGGCGTGTCTTAATTAGAGGTGCGAACAAAAAACAAAAAACCCATCTTACAGAGTAGTAGATCAAAAGTAGGTCAAATGACCATGAACCCGCCAACATTCCCAATTTCACCGTTATTTCAGTGTCATGCTGTAACCCTTATCACTACGCCCTGTGGATCCGGCCCGAGACGAATGGAGGTGACGATGATGGATCGGACAAGAACTCGATTCACGCCAACCATCGATCGTCGCTCATTGGAAACGGACACATCACCTATCGCCATCGCGATCGTACGTTTTTTCTTTTCCTAATTTGAGCTAGAAACTGAAACTGGAAAAACAAAAAAAAATGCCATGGCCGGGTGTCGAACTTGGGCGGGTTTCAAACTGATATTTCTTAAGTTCAAATTTTGCATAAAGCGCATAGAAATAGCCATAAAACGGTTGAAAAAGGCATGCAAAAACGAAAAAAAAAACAGTTTACCTCTGAAGGGATCGAACTTCGGTGCCACTTCTAACAGCGCCCTCTACCACTGCGCCATATGGGCCCTCAACTTGAAACCGTCATATCTCGGCTATTTTGAAATCCGTCCAACAGCGACCCGGGCTCATTTTTTGCGCTCTTTCAGATGCGCACGATGCGGAAATCGCAAAACTGCCGAAAATTCTGGCAGGCGAGATGCCCGACAGGCCGCCTCCGTCGGTGCCGGCCGGCACGCCTCCACTACCCGACGAGTCGCCGCCGTGCACGTCGAGGAGCTCACAAGAGGATCTCATTCACTACCATCATCACGAGTCCACTCGATGTGAGTTGCTTATCGATTGATTATCGATCGATTATCGACCAATTGCAGCGTGGGCGAAAATGATGAGGTACGAGCGAAAAGAGCAAATCGGCGAGACCGTCTGGTTGCACGGCGCGTTTGCCGCCGTCGGAGTGCTCTCCAAGTCAGGTATCACACCTTTCTTTTCAAAAAAGTTCCTCTTCCAATGTTTTTTGTACTTCATTTCCAGTTCACGACGCCCAATTGGAGTGCAGTCCGTGGGATTTGAAGAACGAAGTGTCATTCGCATTGATACGACAGGCCGATCCGATCGGATCGACGAATCCCGAAGACGTTTGGCTTTATAATAGGTGGGAAGATGTTGGGAGGGGTCATGGTTAGGCCATGGGGGTGTGGGGAAAGCTAGGTCACGATTGAGGGACCTAGGCCACGAGGTCGGAAATCTAGGTAATGGGGATGGAAAACTAGGTCATGGTTAGCGACAGCTAGAACATCATTGGAGGAAGCACATGCCAAGAGTTGGAAAATTTAGGCCATGGGGATGGAAAACTAGGTCCTAGGGGTGGGGAAAGCTAGGCCATGGTTAGAGGCAGTCAGAACATCATTGCACGAATCCTAGGCCATGGGGATGGAAAGTTAGGCCATGATTGAGAACAGCCCGGAACAATAGATCAAACCATGCGAACCCCAAGAATCGGCTAGAGAAAGTTAGGCCATTGCATTGCCAGATGTTCCATTCAAATTTCTGCCCATTTCAGCGGAACGCGCCCCCTATTCCTCTCGATGACGCCGAACGTCTCCTCAACAAAAGACACGTTACGGAGGCTCTCGCCGGGCTACTGTATACGAGTGCATCGGGGCGAAGTGTCCGCTTCGGCGCCCTCCACCGAGAGGAGTCGCGTTCGAAGGCCCAGCAAGGTTTGTGCTGTTGATTTTAGGTGAAATCAAGGGTTTTGCAATTTATTCCACAAATTTGGGGACATGTATTTTGTAAAAATTTTTCGAAAAAAAAATTAAAAATAGCAAAATGTAAGATGTCTTCATTCTTTTTTTTGATATATGCAGTCAATCAGACAGAATTTGCACCATGTATTTTGTAAAATATTTTCGGAAATTGTTTTCAACAAATTCCAAAAAAAAAACTAATCTTCTAGGGAGACGTTCAAATATTAGTTTACACAGTTTCCGGGCAAATTTCCATATGTCCGCGATCAGTTTGAAAAATTTTTGAAGCATGTATTTTGTAAAATTTTTTCGGAAATTTTTTTAAAAATTCATTTTTTTCAGGACCCCGCACTGGCGCAACAAAATCTGGTGATCTCAGTGGGCAAAGGGTGGGGACCGAACTATTCGCGACTGTACCTGACCGACATTCCGTGCCGATACGAAGTGTCTTTCGCCTAGGCAACTGTGTTGTTGTTTTTTTTGTGTTTTTTGTACTTTCTTCTTATTTTCCCTCGTCCCGAGTGTCTTTCTCTTTCTCTGCGTCTCTCTCGATTTCACTCACTCTCTCTTCCATTTTTCCAAAAAAAAGCAAGCTTTCCTCAACCGTTTTCTAGCGTTTTGCCCTGTGATTTGACCGGCGCCACTCGAATTTTCCCCGCCCCAAGCTTTCTCGTTTTTTCCTATTTTCTCTCGATGCTTTTCCAATTTTATAGGATTTTCTCGCACTCAATTTCGCTTCAAACGGGTTTTTTCTAGTCCCTCCCTCTACAAACTCCCTTCTGAAAAACCGAAAAACCGCCGCCCTTCAATAGATATATAATGCACTCCAGAAAATTGTTCTGATACTCTACCGACCACCTATGAAATGACCATTAAACAGCTTTCTCCATGAATATCAAATGAATTGAATTGAAAATTGAAAACCAAAACGAGAAAAAAAAAGATTTGCCACCACGGGGAGTCGAACCCAAAACGCCGTCAGACTGGAAAGTGGCGCGCGCAACCTGCTGCGCCACACACCGCACGTCGCACCGCCAGCTGCGGGGGCGGTGATAAATGCGCCGCCGCCGCCGGTTTTTTTGTCGCGCTTCTCGGCTCCGCACATGCTCATTAGTCAAAGCGGCGGAGCCACAAAAAGTCCTGGGAGAGAGAGAGAGAGCACAAAAGTTTTGTAGGTTAGTAGGTGTCGGGCTGTGGCTCGTGTGTGAGCAATTGAGCCCGCGGGAATTCGCTTCTTCTTCTTCTTCACCATCAAAACGAGGAGCCTCGTTTTTATTCTTCTTCCCCCTCCCCCTCTTTCACGCAGAAAGGGGGGTCAACATATGGTTCCAATTTGCGCGTGACCTGTTGTCACGTGCCACGCGGACACTTGTTGGCGGCAGGGAAACGGTCGAAAACGCCGACTGAGCCAGTCAATCGACAAGGATGAACATCTGTGTGGCGATCAATCGATGCTGTGGGTCACTATCGCTTCCCGTCACGTGACAACTATGTCACGATTTCAGTTGTCACGGGACTGCGTTACGGCTCGCGCCTCTTCGGCTCCGACGATTCGCTGATCACGGAGCCGCTTCTGATGGGCATTCTCAACGTGATGTGCGGCTTCGTGGCCGTCGCCGAGACGTCGTGGATCATCTACTATCTGTTCACGACGCAACTCCCCTATGATTACGAGTAATCAGGAAAAACTTTCCAGTTTGAGGAGTGGAAGAGTTTCAGCCGTTTGGATTTCTGGCCCAACACTGCTGTGCGCATTTTTCTGAGCGTCTGGCTGGCCTACAGTGTTCCGTATCACTATTGGAAGGCGCGCAGTGCGAAACCGATCGAATTGCCCAAGGTTCGTTGCGATGGTCGTGGCCGAACTTTTTCAAAATGCAAAAGTTCGGCCACCTCTAGATTTTCGGTGCTTTTCCTTGTTTTTTGCCTGTTTATGACAGTTTTCCGATATAGCTTCTCAAAATTTAGAAGAAAACGGTATTTTTAACGAAAAAACAACTTGGTGGCCGAACTTTTTCAAATTGCAAAAGTTCGGCCACCTCCGGATTTTCATTACTTTTCCCTGTTTTCAGCTTGTTTCCAACCGTTTTCCCTTGGTTTATCCGTGAAATTTTAAAAAAAAAACCCTTATTTTGGCGCCAAAACACTCGATGGCCGAACTTTTTCAAATTTCAAAAGTTCGGCCACTTCTAGATTTTCCACGCTTTTCCTTGTTTTTTCGCCTGTTTCTAACAGTTTTCCTGGTCTATTTCTTTGAAATTCGAAAAAAAACGCGATTTTGGCGCCAAAAATCATCGATCGCCGAACTTTTTCAAATTGCAAAAGTTCGGCCACCCCCTAATGTTTGCTGTTTTCCTCTGTTCCGTTGTTTTGCGCCCGTTTCTATCAGTTTTTCCCATCTATTTTCTCAAAATTTAGAAGAAAACGGTATTTTTAACGAAAAAACAACTTGGTGGCCGAACTTTTTCAAATTGCAAAAGTTCGGCCACCTCCGGATTTTCACTGTTTTTCCCTGTTTTTAGCTTGTTTCTAACAGTTTTCCCGGTCTATTTCCTTGCAATTCGAAAAAAAACGCGGTTTTGGCGCCAAAAACACTCGATGGCCGAACTTTTTCAAATTGCAAAAGTTCGGCCACCAGTAGAAACTCGCGATTTTCCGGCATTTTTCGACGTTTTCGAGGTCGGCGAACCCGAATTTCAGCTCGGCGACGGTCCGAAATGCATGCCGTGCTCGACGCCCAAACCGAAGCAAACGAGTCACTGTTCGACGTGCCGAACGTGCATCTACAAGATGGACCATCACTGTCCGTGGATCGGACAGTGCGTCGGCGCGCACAATCAGGCGCACTTCTTCCTGTTCATCTTCAACGTCTTCCTCTCGACGATTCTCGTGCTCTACGTCGAGTACGCGTTCTGGCTCGAGAACTGGACGGTGTGGACGAGCACCGGCGCCGAGGCGGCCGAGGCGGGTGTCACGGGACACGGAAAACGCGCCGTCTTCACGTTCGTCATCGTCGTCATGCTTCAGATGATCATGATCTCGTTCTTGTGCACCTACGCGTTTTTGGTCTCCGGCGGCCTGACGTATGTGATGAAATTGGTGAGTTGGCGGCTGCTGCGGCGCGCATTTATCACCGCCTTGGGGCGCTGCGCTTCGAGTGGTCCGGGTGGCGCAACCGGTTGCGCGTTTGACTTTTGAAAACTAGGTCACAGGTTCGAACCCCACTGGTGGTTTTTTGTTGCAGTTCAACAAGCAATCGGAGGATTCGCGGCAGAAGATCACACTGCCCATCGTACGTCTTCGCTGGAGACAATATCTGGCGGTCCGTCGCAACGAGTGGATCCTCCAGGCACTTTTCATTCCCTCCGATCGAATTGTGACTGATATGAACTTTTTCCGCGCTAATTAGCCGATCTTTTTTTCTTGTTTTGGTTATTCATGTCAATAAAGTTTTCCCTCCTTTGCTATTACAAAAAAGAACGTGACCTTTCGTCCTACTCCCGATGACGTCATCATCCCAATTCGCTCGATTTCGGCTCCCCACGGACAGTTTCACGTGCTCGGCGACGGCGATGGAGGCGTGCAGACAGTTCAATCGGCTCGGTGAGCAGCAGTTTCAGTCGATTTTAGCCCGCGATTCGCCGGATTTCAGTGTACTTTTTGGCGCGAAAATCGCTGGGAAACGTCGAGTCGATCGATCCGTATGTGGTGCTGAAACACGCCGCCACGTGGGGAGGACGTGTCAGTTTCAGCTTTTTTGTGTGAAAGTCTGAAATTCCCCTCTTTTCAGCTATGCCTTTTGCTCTTCTTTTGCGTCATCGGCGTCGTCACCTACGTGATTTTGTTCGACATCATTCCGTTCGAGTACAGGTATTATCACCAGCCGCCGCGCGCGCTGTCGTAGTGTGGTGTGTGGCGCAGCGGTTTGCGCTTTTGGCCTTCACACCACTCGACGGGGGTTCGAGGCCCGGTGCTGGCAAAGCGTGTTTTTCCAGCGTTCACACCAATCCGATATGGTTTGCGGCGAAGATCGTCGTGTTCCTCTTCACCTACTACAGCATCGTCTTCCACTACTACAAGGCGCGCACGCTTAAGCCCGTCGCGAACGCCGGAGTGGCGCACCGCGACGCGTTCTGTATTCCGTGCAACACGTGGAAGAGCCCGTCGACGTCGCACTGTAAGGCGTGCGATCGGTGCATCTACCGAATGGACCACCACTGTCCGCACATCGGACAGTGCGTCGGCGCGCACAATCAGGCCAACTTCTACCTGTTTCTGTTCTATCTGCTCGTCGGCACCGGCCTCTTCTTCCTGTTGGCTCAATCGTTCTGGTGGCGATTCTACGAGACCCGGCAGGCGATCATGAACAACATACCGACGGATCAGTGTTGGACGTCCTACTGTGTCAATCGATACTACGTCCTGCTCGTCAGCTCGTACGGAAGTGAGCCCTTTGTCGTCGCCGTGGCCGTGGCCTAGAAACCCGCTCTTTTTGCAGGACACGATCAGGCCGTCAAATTCAGCGCGTTGCTGTTCTTGATCCTTCACTGGATGATGTGGGGATTCGTCGGCGGCTACACCTACATCATTTCGGTCGGACTGACGATGGCGATGCGAATGGTGAGGTGATAGGCCGGGGAAAACGGCGAAAAACGGGGAAAAAACTCGAAAAAATGAGAAAAAACAGCGAGAAATAGCAAAAATCAAGCGGTGGCCGAAGTTTTGCAATTTGCAAAACTTCGGCCACCAAATTTTTTTTTGCGAAATTTTGCGTTTTTTTGCGGTGGATGTTGAGAAAATAGTTAGGAAAAACTATGAAAACGGACTAAAACTGAAAAACGAGTTTTAGAAAGCAAAAATCCAGAGATGGCCGAAGTTTTGCAATTTGCGAAAGTTCGGCATCCAACTGTTTTTTTTCGAAATGTAGCGTTTTTTTCGATGGATGGCGAGAGAATAGCTAGAAAAATCTATAAAAATGAGAAAAAACGAGTAAAAACTGCTGAAATCCACTGGTGGCCGAAGTTTTGCAATTTGCGAAAGTTCGGCCACCAACTAGTTTTTTTGTGAAATTTTACGATTTTTTTACCTGAATGGTGAGAAAACAGTCAGGAAAAACTATAAAAATGGGCAAAAACGAGGAAAAACGGCAAAAATCCACCAGTGGCCGAAGTTTCGCTATTTGAAAAAGTTCGGCCACCGAATGTTTTTGGCGCCAAAAACACCGTTTTTTTTCGCACTTTTTCACATCAAATCAACATTTCAGTTCCAAAAATCGGACGTCGAATCGCGAAAACCGTTCACATGGGCGGTGGTCAAGAATCGATGGCGAAAATATTTCAACTGCCGTCACGAGCCGCTGTGGCAGGTGTTTCTGATTCCACGCGCGCGTCCGATCGTCGTCTACGACGACTACAAAGAGATGATCATGTGAAGACGTCGGGCGAAAACGTTACCACCTCGACCTCCCGTCAAAAACGACAACAATTTCTCTTTGTGTCCATTTTTCTCTCCGCCCCTCCCTCGAATAATAATAAAATTTTTGAAAAGAAAATCGTCATTTCGTGAAAAAAAGGGTGGAGAAAAGTCTGTGCAAAAAGGAGGCGCCGTCGAAATGAAGAAAACGAGTAGCGCAAAATCGTCGATGCAGAGCGAATCGAACACAAATTCCGATGAGGAGGAGGCGTCGTCGGTGAAACGGATCGAGATTCGCGAGGTGACGAGGGAGCCCGAGGATCCGGAGGCCGATCGGCTCGGCATGTTTCCCGAGTGCCTCTACTCCGGCTGGAACGTCTTCTTCGGCGTCTTTCTCCTCTTCACGACGGCGTTTCTGGAGCCCGGCGACACGGCGGCCGTCATTACACAGTGTTTTGCCGTCCTTTATGTTCGTTTTCTTGCGATTTGTCGGTTTGACTCGAGATTTGCAGATTTTCGCCGGCCTTCTCGCGTTCGTCATCATTTTCAAGTCGGCCCGCTCGATTTTCGTCGTGCTGACGGTGTTCGCGTGCGCGACGACGATTGTGACGACGTTGACAATGATCGGCTTCGTCTACACCGTCGAGGGAACGATGCCGATGCCGGAATTGATGATGAAAAGTCTGGGAATTCGGAGAAATCGGAGAATTCGGAGAAGTATCGATTTTTGCAGACCGCGCGCTGGAATACATTCTGGGCGCTCTGCTGTTCGTCCATCTTGTGCTTAACATTTTCAGCTTTTTCGCCTTTTTGAGAAGATCCTGGTTCGCTAGCGTTTTTTTTCAGATTTTAAGTGAGAAAATGAGTTTTTGCAGCAGAAGTTCGGTGAGCCTGCACAATGAGTATACGAGGCGAGCGAATCGCGGTGCAGTGCCGCAACCGTCGGAAAGACAAGAAATGGGCTCGTCTGAAATGATTGTGATTGATTATTGAACTGATTTTTCGCGAATAAAGCCGTTTTTGCCATGAATTCATGTTTTTTCGGTTGAGAATTTGAATTTTTAACATTGGCGCCCACAAAAGTTTAAAGGCGCATGCGGTTTTCGAGTGTGTGGGTCTCGCCGCGCGCCACGTTTTCGAAGGAATTCACTCGATTTTTTTGAATTTCCGCCGATTTTCTTTTCTTTTTGCTCGATTTTCGCTGTTTTTTCGCGGATTTCGGTAGAAAAACGTGTCAAAATCTTCAAAATGACCCGTCCTTCAGCAGAAAAACGGAGCTCTTCGGTAATTTTTCCGAAAAATGCGCTCAACTTGATGGGAATTCACATTTTTCCAGCTTCCGCACTGCGATTGGAATGCGACGTTTCCGAACGATTTGGAAATTGAGGAATCGTCGGCGCTTTTCGCGTTTCGACTCATCAAAGTGACCGCCTCGTTTATTTTGGAGAAGCGCGGTGTTTTGGAAGAGAACTGCTTCAAAGTTCGACCGATTGGTGGGTTTTTTAAACGTTTTCGGCAATTCAGTTTTGTTTTTCAGCACGTCTTCTGATTCCGCAGTTCAACAAAGAAGTTCCGGTGGCGAAGCGGCTGAACGAGAAGATAATGGCTCTCAAGAGCGCGATTGCAGTTAGTTTTGACTTTTGAGCGATCAAATTCGCATTAAATTCGTGTTTTAGAAGCGCTTCTTGCGCGAATTCGCGATAGTCTTCTACAAGACGCCCGACGAGGAGGACATCGTTGAGGTCTACAACTTTCGACTCCAGTACACTCAAGACGGAAGTGTCGCCTTATCAATTGACTCGTAAGATGCTTTATTCTCGGAAAACTCGGCAAAAATTCGAAATTCTTTTTAGTGGAATCGGTGCGGCCGAGTATAGTCAAAACCTGGCGGAGGCGAAATTCGGCAGCCTCGACGAGACGAAACAGGTGTTCGTGGACACGGTGAAGAAGTTGCACAAGTGCATCAAGATTCTTGACGATTTCCCGGAAGGCGTCGACGCCAGCTTCCGAATCTCGTTCACCGACGAGGCGCCGAAAGACTACATGCCGGAAGGATTCACCGAATCACCAAAATTCTACGAGATCAGCCCCGAAATGAAGCTGATGCAGTGCGGAATCGTGCCGAGCGGTCATCACAAGGTGCAACTGATTGCTGCTTCTCTTTTGGCCAAAAAGACGATCGATCTCAATATGACGCACACCTCGATGAATCAATCGATTCTCGCGACACCGGCTCCGAAAGTGGGTCAGAAATGGGAAAATCCCAGGAAAACTGTTATGTTTTGCAGAAAAGAGCATCGCGGGCATCGTCTGCTGCCGCCAATCGCACGAGTCCCTACGGACAGACCAATCCATTGGGCCAAAAGCGTCGCAACCGCAGAGCCGTGCCTGCCTAATCTCTTGTTTTTTTCTTTTTTAGTATTGTACGTACCGTAGAATCGTTTCTATCTTGTGCCATTCCCATCATGTGTCATTTTCTTTCCCCAATTGATTGCATGTCTCATTTCTTCGTCCTCTATTGTTTTACACCGTTTTACAGCCTCCCACAACGATGAAAGGCGCACAGTTGATAAAGTGTCTCGGTGATGCAGCAGCCAGGACTGGACTGTTTGAAAGTGAGCCCATGCCTGTTATCATGTGCTCTCCACTCTCTTCTTCTTCTCCTTCTTCTCACTTTTCGGCAAACAGTGAATCAATGTCAACGTGTTGACTCTTTTCTCCATTTTTCTCTCACTTTTTTTCGATTTCAACCCCCCACCCCTTTTCAACAAAACTGGCCAGTATAGTTTGAAATTCGACACATTCCCGCCCATTGTTCAGAGCTGCTGACTCATCCGCTCTTCACAACGTCATTTAGGTGGTGTGATAAGCTCTTTTCTCTCTCTCTCTTTTCCCCTTTTTCGTTATCAATTTCGTATAGTTAGAGCAGCAGCAGTGGTGAGACAGATTTCACTGAGAGTGACCGATGTTTGTCGACGATTTGAAAACCGCGCGAAAAGTGAGCCTCGCGCTGCTCCTCGTCACCATTCAGCTCATCATCATCTCGGCGTTCGGAGCACGTGAGTTACCTCTTTCCCCCTTCCCCTTCACTCCCTAAGAAAATCCATGTTTTCAGGATGGACGAGCGGCGGTCTGACTTTGTGCGGCGCTCCCGCGTTCGCCGTCTTGATCCCCTATCCGAATGTAGGTGTGGAAGTGCGCTCCGCTGACAATCGGGTGGAAATCGAGAAATCAGTCGATTTTCACCAGATTTCCTTCGTTTTTCTGGGTGAAAATTGACGAAAAACGAAAAACGACGAAATCTCAAAAAACACAGAGTGCAGTGGGGCGCGTTTGCAACAACACCGAATCATGGCGATAGTACAGTACTCAGTTTCTATTTACAGTACGCACCATGGTGGCTCGGTTTGACGGCAATTGTGATGTACCTGGTGCTCGTGCTCTCGTTTCTCTACGTCCTTTGGACAGTCGCACAAATGTGAGCCCGACTGATTTCGCAATCAATCGATATCTATCGATTGGATATTTCAGCGTTCTGCCCGATCGGATTCCGTTCGATCTGAAGATGATCGTGTTCATTGACGTCGTGTTCGCCGGAATCGTCACGCTGATGCTTCTATTCGCTTATTGCTTCTTCGCCGGCGGATTCGGCGGCACCGCGAATCGCAAACTGGTGGGTCAATGTGGGGGATCCAGAAAATGAAGAAAAAGTATTGAAAAATGGAGAAAAATCTGTTTTTACGAGAGTTTTCAGAAGAGTTGCAATGGGCTTTTTGGGCAGTTTTTGGCATGAAAAGTTGAAAAAAATGTCACATTCAAATACGCTCTATTGATAATTTGAGTCCAGTGAACAGAAAATAATTTCAACGATGCTCCGTTTGTACGACCATCGCGCCCTTTTTAGCCCCCCCCCCTCCCGTAAATCAAAATCCAGCTCATTTTCAACACGAGACCCGCGGAAGGTACGGTGTCAGTCGATTTTCAGCTGTGCGAGGGTGTGCAATAGAGCGCATTTACTGACGTGCCCTGTTTACTCTCCGTGCCTGGGTCTCGCAACGAAGAGCTGTGTAGATTTACGAGCGGTTGGGATTTTCGAAATTGCCAGCGAAAATGTTGGCGATTTTTTCATTCGGTGTCGATCTGATAGGAGAATTTGTAGAATTTCGAATTTTTTCCAAAAATGTCGCCGCTTTTAGGCTAAAATTATAAATTCGCAAAAAATTGCCATTTCATCCAACTTGGCCTAGAAAACGCCGCCGAAAAACCTCGTCCGCGGCCTAGAAAATCTAAAAACCTTCGAAAAACCGTTCATTTTCCTCAAATTGCAGGGCTACGGCTACGGCTACTGCTTCTGGCTGGCAGTCGTTTCGTCGATCTCCTCGTTCTCGGTCGTCATCATTTCCGGACTGAGTTGGTTCAGAAATTGAGACCAAAATACACATATATATGTATTTATTATATTAGTAATTACACTCAAACGGAAAAAGAAGAAACGCACAGAGAATAAATATAAATACATTGGGGGGGGGAATATGAGTGTGGGGGCGGCGCGCATTATCGATTGATTTTCTCAAGCGGTCGCGACGGCCGGAGTTTCGGCGGCGGCAGTGGTCATCTCGAGAATCGCCAGCACGGCCGCTTCTTTGTCGCCTGGAAAGAGTGTCTGTGTGGCCTAACTTTCTCCTAGGCCACCACCCCCTTTACAAAAAGAAACGAACCGCGTCGCTCCTCGAGCACACACTTGATGACCTCCTTGTCGACGGACGGAAACATCTCCTGGATCTCCTTCGTGTCCTCCTCGGTGATCTCCACTGCTGCAAACAGAAAACAAAAAATAATTGGAAGAGCGGTTTTTAGTCCCCCCCCCCCCCCCGCCCTTTTAATAATCGAATTCTGTCAAAAATGAAAATTTCTGGAATTTTTAAATCACTGAAAACGCGCTTCGCGGTGAGACCCCTAGTGTTGAAAACGTCTATGCGCCTTTAAATATTTCAGTTGATTTCAATTGAAAATTTAAAGGCTCATGGAATTTTCCGACGGGTGGGTCTCGCCGCGATGTATGCTTTCAGTGGTAGAAATTTCGAAATTGGTGGGCGTGGCCTATTTTTTTCGGAATTTCTCAAAATTGATTTTTATCGATCGAAAAATTGCGAGTTTTTCCGAATTTTTCTACCAAAAACGTAAATCGCGGTGAGACCCACGCGTTGGAAAAAGTCCATGCGCCTTTAAACTTCAGTTGATTTTAATTGAAAATTTAAAGGCGCATAGATTTTTTCGACGGTTGGGTATCGCCGCGAAGTGCGTTTTTGGTAGTTTTCGGTAGAAAAATGCAGAACATTTTGAATTTAGGAATAGGCCACGCCCATTTTCACCGATTTCATCATACCCTTTTACAATTTTTGCGACGCGGAGAGAAAGAGCACTTACGAAGCGGCGCCGGAGGGGGCATGTGCTCCGACGGCACGACGTCGTGCGGTTGCTGCTCCTGAAGCGGCAGATCGATGGGCGCGAACGAGAAGTGCAGATGGATCATGCCCTCCTTGCCCTCGCCCTGCTGTCCCGACAACTGGAAGTACTCGTCGATGTTGTCGCCGTGAAAGATGACCTCGGGCAGCATGATGTGAGCCCACGCGATGACCTCGTCGGGGCCGAACGCCTTCTCGTCGAAGATCTGAATGTAGATGCTCTCGACGTTCGTCGGCAGGTAGGCGTTCAGCGTCCGATTCCACGTCGGCGCGCGTCCCGCGTTCGCCGCCACGTTTGTGTCGAAGGCGACGTTGCCGACGCGAACGCTGAAAACGAGTAGAAGACGTGAAATTTGAGAGGTCAACGGCAACAAACCGACAGTAGGGGTCCATGCGAACGATGCCGTAGTTTTTGACGAGATTCGCCTCGAGAATCGTCACCGACAGGCGGCCGCGTGTGTTCGGCGGCACGAAACTCACGAGACGCGGCTGAACAACCTGCAATTTTTCGCTTTTTTTTTGGGAAATTTTACGAAAAAATTGAAAAAAAGGGAAAAAAATTAAAAATTTTGTAGATTTTAAAGGCGCAGCACTAATTTTGTTGAAAGGTTTCGCAACGAAACTTCAAATTGTTTTTGTTTTTATTTTTATGTGCGTTTTTATGCGCGCTTTTGAAGGATTTCAAAGATTTTGTATTTAAATTTATTCTATTTTCATATTTAATTTTAAAGAAAAAATCATTAAAAAATGTTAATTTTAAATAATTCTCACAAAAATCTAACACTTTCGTTGCGAGACCCGTGGACCAAACTTGGTCTGCGCCTTTAAAATCTACCATTTTTTGAAAAATATTTTATTTGCATTTTTGCACCCTTTTTTCCGCATTAAATTTTCATTTTCCGACGGTTTTTTCCAGATAAAACTCTAAAATTATAGTAAAGCAATATTTGGACTATACCTCCGGCTCGGCGTGATGCTGAATCGGGACGGCGAGACGAAGAAAGTGCGGCGGAAGCTCGCCGACGAGCACCTGAAATATTTCTGGTTTTTTCGCGAATTTCCAGTAAAATGCGATGTTTTCTGGCTTCTTTGATCTATTTATAGATTCTCAGTTGTTTTGCAGCGTTTTTGACCGATTTAAATCGACATTTTTCCCCAAATTTTCTCACCTTGCGACGACGTTCGGCAACAGTCTCTCCCGGCATTTTCTTTGCGTTTTCGATTGCGAAAATCTAGAAATTGTCAGAAAACCATTGAAAAACTGAAAACTACAAAAAAACGGCTGAAATTTCGCAATAATTCGTAATAAATATCTTCTCGTGGTGTGTCGAGGGGGATGGAGATAATACGAAAATGTGTGCATGAAATTTGGAATGAGAAATAGGAAAATAGGGAGAAACGAGAGGGGGAAAAGATGAAGAAAACGGGGCGGCCAGAGTCGTCAACAACTCGTCGTCGCCTAAACAAGGAGACGAGCGAAAATCGATAAATTTGTGGCAGGAATGACGAGTGAGTAAGTGGGTGAGAGTGAGAAGAAAGGCACAAGACGAAAACAAAAAATAACTTTTTTTTATTTATTTGGTTCGGGAAATTAAATGGGTGGAAATTGGAATAGAAATTACATTTTTTCTGGAATTAGAAAAAAGGAGGGTGGAAGTAGTGGAAAATGGAGAAAAATTGAAAATTTTCAAATTTACTATAAAATAAACATTCGAAACGAGGGTAAAACGGTGAAATTTTAAAATGGGCTCGAGCTTTTGATTGGCGAAAACTAGGCCACGGTCTCTGGAGACTGTGAGACCAGAGACGGGGGTGGAAGTGGATTTTTGAGAATCTGGAAGTCGGAAGTCGGAATTCCGCTTGTCTCTGTTTGAGACCCGAAGTCTCCAGAGGTTGGAAGAGTTTGGCGAAACCTAGGCCACGACCTCTGGAGACTTTTGGTCTAATGGGGTTATGCGCGAACCGGAAAAAAGTGGAAAAAAGTGAAAAAGTACTTTTTTCCCTTATTCTGGGAAGCGGGGAAAAAGTCGAAAACCGGGGAAAAAGTCGGAGTTTTTCCCCGCTTTATTCCGGGAAAAAAGTCGAAAAACGGGGAAAAAGTCCGAGGGCCGTGGCCGGCGGCCTAGGTTTTCCACGGTGGTGTCGATTGGCGGAGTCTGTTTTTTCCTGTTTTCAATAGATTTTCCATGTTTTCGCGCATACAAAAGAAGTAATACTGTTGAAAATCAATTCCATATGTGAAAAAACATGCAAAACCTAGGCCGCCGGCCACGGCCCTCGGACTTTTTCCCCGTTTTTCGACTTTTTTTCCCGGAATAAAGCGGGGAAAAACTCCGACTTTTTCCCCGGTTTTCGACTTTTTCCCCGCTTCCCAGAATAAGGGAAAAAAGTACTTTTTCACTTTTTTCCACTTTTTTCCGGTTCGCGCATAACCCCATAAAACAGAGACGAGTGGAATTCCGACTTCCGACTTCCGGATTCTCAAAAACCACTCCCGCCCCCTATCTCTGGTCTTATTGTCAGTCCCCAGTGCCCGTGTGGCCTAGGTTTCTCAAGTGTTTAAATGTGTAATACGACACTCCCACAGTGGTTCAGTTCGTAAATCTACACACATACAATCACTAACAGTTAGTGGCCCCCGTACTTTCAATCGCAATTTCTAGGCCAGGCGCTGTCTTTTTGTTTTTTTTTCTTGTCAGTTACAGCATGAGTCCCGATGGCCGAACTTTTGCAATTTTTCCAGCACTGCAAAACTTCGGCCACCAGGCTCATGCGCTGTAACTGACGATAAATAATAAAAAAAAAACAGAAAAGCAGCGCGCCTGGTCTAGAAATTGCAAAAGTTCGGGGGCCACGGAACTGTTAGTGACTGTTGGTGTAGATTTACGAGCTCGAATCACTATTCTCAAAAATTTGAGGGAAGAGCACTTGTGGAAGAGATTGGCGTTGGAAATCGAGGCCACGGGGGTGTATCCTCGGGAGAATTTAAAGGTGCATGGGTCTCGCCGCGCGGTTCGAAGAAACGCAAAAAACCAGAGCACGATAAAAATGATAATGGCCGAGGTTTTGCAGTGTGATTTCTCGGCCCCCTCCAGGTTCATTAAAGGGGGGGGGGGGGGAGATAAATGGATAAGAGAAGAACAAGTGAATGGTTTTTTGTCTCTGCGTCTCTCTCTCTCTCTCTCTCTCTCTTCTCACATCAGTGTGTCTCGGCGACGGCGGGTCGTAGTTTCCATCCACAAGGTCGCCCCCCCTTCCGTGTCTGCGTCTCTCACTCTCTCTCTCCGCACACTGTCTGCGTCTCTCGATGCGCCGTTCTCTCTCTCTCTCGGCATTTCGCCCCCCGAGGGGCCTTTCTTTCCCCCCCCCCCCCATTCTTCCTCTTCCCTCTCTCTCTCTCTCACTGTCCAACAACTATTTCTTTCCCACACACACCCCAAAACTTTTGTCCGTTTGAAACACACAAAGAAACGCTCATCGTTTTGTTGTGTTGAGGATTTGCGAAAACGCAAAAATTGGCGATTTTTCCCATGTTTTGCTCGATTTTCTTGTTCCTCTCCTCGTTCTTCATCAATTTATCGCGTTTTCTTTTGATTTTTCATGCAAAAAAACGCGAAAAATTGCGCTTTTTTCGAATTTTTCCCATGGTTTTCGGTGGAGCGCACTTGCAGCGCGTTTTTGATGCATTTCAAATTTGAAACGTTTATCAATCATTTTTTATTGTTTTTTTTGAAGGAAAAATGAATTTTTGAGTGAATTTCTCCTTTGTGAATTGCTGGGAAAAAATTCAAAAACTCAAAAAAAAAAATTTTTTTTTTTTTTGGAATTTTTTTTTCATCTTTTTTTTTACATAAAAAAGAGGTTGCTTTTGTTTTTTTTTTTAAATATAAATATGTAAAAATAGATTATCAAAATTAAAATGAACTTTTTTATTTTTTTCGAAAAATTGAAATTTTGAAAAAAAAAATTTTCCCAAAATTTTTTTTCCATTTCTTTTTCCAATTTATCAGTATTCCCTATTCCCCCTCCTTCTTTTTCTCTATTTTTTGCCAAAAAAAAATGGAAAATAGAGGGGGAAAAAGTGTGTGTCCCATCGGAGAAGCACCCCCCTTAAGGCTAGTTAGTGTGTTGTTGTGTCCACAAACAACTCGCTTCTTTGCTTCTTTCTTCCTTTTCTTCCCCACTCTCGCTTTTCCCCACCGCCGCTGACTTCTTTCCTACGAGGAACGGACCGTCACGCGGTCACGTGACAGTCACGTGACCGTCGCCTTTTGGTCCCGTGACGTTTCTGCAGCAACGCGGGTGCAGCAGCAAAAATGTAAACGAAAAGAGGCGAGCGAGAGGGGGGGGGGGGGGGGGGGGGGGGGGGGCTCAGTTTACAAACCGGAAACAAACGCGAAGAGAGAGAACAAAGTCCAGTCACGCGTTCTTCTCATGCGGACTAGCTTTTTCTAGGCCACCACCACTTTCTCCGACTGCTTCCTTCTAGGCTCTTCTATTTTGAGCCTCCAAAAAATCGGAGCCAACGCTCCGATTTTCTCGTCAAGAAAGCGCGATTTCCGCTTGAGAGAGCACCCCCCTTTAGCGTCACTTTTTTTCTTCACTCCGCTTTTAGATTCGATGGCCGAGTTTTTGCATTGAGAGATGCGGTTTCTAGTCCGAATTTTCAGTGGTAGATCAAAAACTGAAAAAGTAGATCAAAACTAGCTCGGGTAGATCAAAAACTAGAAAAGTAGATCAAAAACTGATATGGTAGATCAAAACTAGAATGCAAGTTTAAAACCAGCTAGGTAGGTCAAAAATAGATTAGGTAGATCAAAACCAGATAGGTAGGTCAAAAACTGAAAATGTAGGTCAAAAATCGATAGGGTAGATCAAAACTATTAAGGTAGGTCAAAAATTGATTAGGTAGATCAAAACTAGCCTGGTAGGTCGAAAGTGAAAAAGTAGATCAAAATTGAAAAGGTAGATCAAATCACTTCACATTTCGACTCCATCCTATGAAAATCATTTGTCGGATCCTAGGCCACCTCCTCCATTGTTTTCGATGGCCTAAGTTTTGCCAGTCACTCACCCCCACCCCCAAAAAAATGCAAAAGTTACGCCACGTGATACAAAGGGTGGGAAACTAGTCTAGCGGATATGTATAGATATATATTCCGCTGCCGCCTCTCTCTCTCCCACAAACACCCCCCGACACACATTTTTTAATTGGGCCCCCAGTCGGCCAGGCGCCCCCCGTCGCCGCCGTTCTAGATGATTTATATGTGTTTGTGTGTGTGTGTATGTGTTAATCTCCCTTCCCCCCACCCATTCCCACCCCCATTTATCGATTTCTCCTCTTTTCATCGGGTTTCAAAATTGGACGGTTTTCGATTGAAACGACGGTGACCGAAGAATTCAAGAGGTGGCCTAGATTTCGCAAAACTAGGTCATGGCCTAGAAACACAAATTTCTAGGTATGGTGGCCTAGAATTCGCAAAACTTCGGCCATGGCCTAGAAATACCCACACTCTAGGTTTGATGGCCTAGCTTTTGCAAAACTAGGTCATGACCTAGAAACCCCAAGCTCTAGCTTGTCCAAAACTTCGGCCATCGCCTGAACACCGCTCTTTCTAGCTCTTGATGGCCTAGCTTTTGCAAAACTCGGTCATGACCTAGAAACCGTCATCTCTAGGCTCGATGGCCTAACTTTTCGCGATCGTTGGTTTCCTAGTCCCCCCTGGCATCCTCATCATCTCTTTCTTGCCCCATCTCCCACGCACACACATTCCCACATTCCTCCTCCCTCCTCCTTCACATATTTCTTCATATTTTCACACAAAACGAGTGCAAAATGTGCGTTTCCTTCCCCAACATCACATTGTTGTCGTTTTCTTTCAGGTTTCCAGGCAGAGAAGATTCGGAAGACACGGAAGAAGAAGAAGAAGAAGAAGAGAATGATGCGAGGGTACGACTACGATTCGGAAGACGACGAAGACGACTCGCAGACGACGACGACGTCCGACGAGCATCTCAACTCCCGAAATTGTGAGTTTTTGCCCTTTTTGATCACCAGTTTTGATCTACCACCTCATTTGATCGCCAGCTGTCTGGATTTGACCTACTTTTTACTAAATTTGACCTACCACTTAAACCTGGTTGAATTTGACCTACAACCTCTCGCCTACCACTTCCAGCTGGTTGAATTTGATCTACTGATCTGGATTTGACCTACTTTTAACTATTTTTGATCTATCACTTACAACTAGTTTAATTTGAACCACCGGCTTTGAATTTACTTACTATTCCTGGTTTTGACCTACCAAGTCCATTTTCAGCCTATCAATCTAGAATTGACTCTGATTTGACCTAAAACCCCTTGCTGGCTGGTTTGACCTACCTTTGGCCAGTTTTGATCTACCACCTCAAGCAGGTTGAATTTGACCTACTTTCTTGGTATTGACCTTGACCTGCTACCTTCCCATATATGACTGGATTTGACCTACCTGTACCGACTTGATTTGATCTACAGCCTCACGATCGGACACCGCCTCCTCCTCCTCGTCGCCGCCCATTTTCAATCCGCGACCGCACGTCGTGAAAATCGTCAAAACCGACACCGGGTTCGGCTTCAACGTGAAAGGCCAAGTGAGCGAGGGCGGACAACTGCGCAGTCTGAACGGACAACTCTACGCACCGCTGCAACACGTGAGCGCCGTCCTGCGAAAAGGCGCCGCCGACGAGGCGGGCCTCCGACGCGGCGACCGCATTCTCGAGGTGAACGGACTGAACGTCGAGGGGTCGACCCATCGGAAAGTGGTCGATCTGATCAAGAACGGCGGCGACGAGTTGACGATGATCGTCGTGTCGGTCGAGGATCCCGACATGGATCGGTACGACTACGGCGAGGAGAGCTCGATGGCGTACGGACACGACTACTCGGAGAACCGATCGCTGCCCGTCACCATTCCCTCCTACAATGTGGTCAACGATCCGTTGGAGAGGTACACGGTGAGTCCCGCCCCACAAAATGGTGGGTAGATCAAATTTGGACGTTTGATCTACCATTGGTACTGAAAAGGTACAGATCGAATCTTGAGGCTCTAGAGATTTGATCTACAACCTACGGATTGCATCTGCCATCTGTAGATTTGATCTACAACAATTAGGAGATTAGGTGTGAAAAGTAGTACGTAGGTCAAATCCAGAGATTTGATCTATCGACAAGTTGAAGATTTGATCTAGAAGGTAGTTGAAACCTAGAGAATTGATATCCAATTAAGATGGCCTAACTTTCCCTTTCCTATGGCCTGGCACTGGATGGGGGGGCTAGTTTCACGATGGCCTAGCTTTCCAGTTTCATGGCCTAACCCGCCAGTTTGATTGCCTAAGCTTGTGGTTCCCTTTCTGATGGCCGAGCTCTCCCCGTCCCATGGCCTAGCTTTCCTTTCTCTGCCTCATGGCCTAGAATTCTCGTGGACTAGCTTACCCTTCCCGAGAGCCTAGCTCTTCAGTCTCATCCCAAACGGCCTATCTTTCCGTTCCCAATAACCAGTAGATTCCCCATGGCCTAGCTCCCCAATCTCATGGCCTAGCTTTCCCCCTCTTCCAGGTCTTCAACATCCACATGGCAGGCCGTCACCTCGGCTCTCGCCGCTACTCGGAATTCGTCGAACTGCACACGGCGCTCAAAAAGCACTTCTACGACTTCTGCTTCCCCCCACTACCCGGCAAATGGCCGTTCAAACTCTCGGAACAACAGTTGGACTCGCGTCGTCGCGGACTCGAGCAGTACCTCGAGAAGGTGTGCACGGTGCGCGTCATCGCCGAGTGTGACCTCGTGCAACGCTTCCTGATGGAGTGCGATCCGTTGTCGGAGGTCGAGATCCGCGCGATGCTTCCCGACTGCTCACCGTTGTGCATCCGCACACGCAAGAGCATCACCGCCGGCCTCTTCTTCATGCTCGTCCAACGACGTCTTCACATGAGCAAAGAGGGACAGGCGGCGTGCGGCATCTTCGAACTGCTCGACAACTCGTTCGGTAAGTGGGACAACTCTTGTGACCCTGACACACCCTCATTTGTTAAAGAAAGGAAAGTGAACGAGCGAGAAAGTGTGCACGAGCTCTACACGCACAACTACTCGTCGGCCTCCTCCTCGTGTCTCGTCCTCCGCAAATTCATCTTCGACATCGATCGAGAACGAGCCCTGTGCAAGCGTGACGCAATATTCCGCCATTTTTGTTTCCTACAAGCGATTTCCGATTTGCACAGCGGAAAAGTGGTGACGAGCCGCAAGAGCTATCAGTTGCGCGCCATTCAAAACGAGGAGAACATGGACGAGGTATACCTTGGAAACTAGAAGAGATGGACAAAAAGTGTCAACTACAAAAATGTTCCTCGCACCGAGAGGAACACTTTTGCTGTTGACACCTTCTTGCCATCTCGTCACGTTGTCGCGTTACAGCTGCTGGAACTGGCGCGCAGTCTCGAGGGCTACAACCAGGTCACATTTCCGCCCGCCGTCGTCTCGCTGTGGAAACGACGTCGTCAGACGGTCATCGTCGTCGTTCGATACGCGCATCTCGTGCTCAAGTTTCCGGAAGACGTTGTGGTTAGTTGGGGGGTCACGTCTTCTGACTGAACGTCTTCTGAAGACTCGTTTTTGTTTCAAGGCGACGGCACTCGAAATCGATTGGCAACGTGTTCGCGATTTTCGCGTTTCCGACGACGGCACCGCATTCTTGTTTGAATATTTTCGACGACGGAAATCGACGACGACGACGACGACGACGACAATCAGAAGACGTGAGGAGCCACGAGGCGAGCGGCAAGACGACGTGGGGGAGAAGAAGAAGAAGACGTGCGATGGAGAGGAGGGTGATGGAGAGGATGAGGAGGATGAGGAGGATGGGGAGGCAGAAGACGTGGAAGGAGGCGAGGAGAACGGAACGACGACGACGACTACTCATGGAGGCGAACGACGACACCGAAGGACGCGCGTCGTTCGTGTGGAGACACCTTTCGTGAGTTTTTGTTTCGCCGTTGGAAATGGGCGGGGCCTGGAGGGGGTCTGAGAGGAACCCCATTGGAACAGCAAATAGGCACCCTGAGCGAATTGACATCGTGTCGGGGTTCTGGAACTGCAAATAGGGGTCCTGAAAGTTTGGGCATCCCCTCCCTGGAATCACCTTAAAACTGCGAACGAATTGGAAATGGGCGGGGCCTTTTCGGGGAGTTTCATGTGGAATTGGAAGTGGGAACCCGAGTTGGCCCCCCTTGAGGCTCCGCCCATTTTCAAATTTCGCCCATCTTTGGTGGGAACCCCTGGAACTGCAGATAGGGGTCCTGAGCGAATAGGCGCCCCGAGAACTACAAATTGGCATTCGGCCAAGGTTCTGAAACTGCTAATGGAGCTGGATGAAACTGGAGAAGGGTTCTTGAAAGAAAATTGGTGTAGATTTACGAGCAACACCACGTGGCGCCGTAATTTCGGAGTGTTGTAATTAGAAACATGCAAACTTCGTAAAAACACGTTTTGGGCTTGTTTTCTTTTGGAAAGTGCTTTTTGGCACGGTGCCAAAATATGTATGATTTCGAAATTTTCCTAGAACTTACCTGGCTGTGTCCACACATGAAAATGCTAGCGGGCATATCTCTATGGCAACCTTAAGGGGGGGGGGGGGTGTTTCACTCGAAATGGGCGGTTCTCGTATGGAATTAGGAAAGTACGAGCTGGCGGGACCTTAAGGAGGGGTCTCATTTGGATTTTCAAATGGGACCCTCTAAAACTACGAGTTCCTAAAGGGGGTCGTATTGTAGTGAAAGTGGTGCTTTCTCGATTCATAACGTGACGCGTGACACACTTACACACTTTGCAGGCCGAATACATGGCCGAATGTTTCGGAGTGATCCAATTCGAGCGTCACGCGACGACCGACTGGGCGCAACGCGACCAAATGCTCCCGTTGCACATTCCGCCCATCATGGGCTCCGCGTTCGCCTCCACCTCGACGACGTCTTCTTCTTCTTCGTTCCGCCCTTCCGCCACATCTTCAACATCATCATCGGCTCGCCGAGCCGCCGCCGCGGAGCCGCCCGAAGTGCTCAAAACGGTGCAAGAAGAGGAGCCGGAGGAGCACGAGCATCAGAATCGGCCGCCAACGACGAAGAAGCACACAATTCAGTTCGAGAAACGCATTCTAGAGCAACACCGTGATTGTATCGATTGATCCTCTCCACCCCCATCCGGACATGACACACTTTGTTGATTTAACTTAATTGGCTTATTAATTATGTACCTGGCTTTATTGTACCTTTCTGCAAATTATATGAAAAGTTGAACGCTTCAGACGCGATGTAGATCAAATTTGTCGATTTTTAGATTTGATCTACTTTGGTAGGTCAAATCTAGAGATTTGATCTACCTTTTCATAGCGAAATCTCGAAGTTGTAGATCAAAAACCTAGGTTTGATCTACATTTGTACATTGAATCTTTTGATTGTAGATCAAATCTCTAACCTTGATCTACCTGTTCCTAAATGCACTTATTTGTTAGTAGATCAAAAATATAGATTTGATCTACCTTTTCGCACCATATTTCTTAATGGTAGATCAATTCTCTAGGTGTGATCTACCTTTTTAGATCAAATCTTTAAGTTGTAGATCAAATCTTTGGATTCGACCTACCTACTAGTTTTCACACCTAATCTCCTAATTGTTGTAGATCAAATCCACAAATGACAGATGCAGTCCTTGTGTTGTAGATCAAAACGTTAGATTTGATCTACATGTTTAAAAATCAAATACCTCATTAGTAGATCAAAACTCTGGATTTGACCTACCATGGTAGATCAAAACTTTCGATTTGATCTACCTTTTCACATCGAACCTTCTGATTGTAGATCAAATCCCTAGAACCTACCAATGGTAGATCAAACGTCCAAATTTGATCTACCCACCATTTTTTTGCACTTTTACCGGGGAAAAAGAGAAAAGGGACCACAAACACGGTGGTAAACAAGATGAGACCCCTTCCAAACAATTGTTGGCAAGTAAACAATCGTGTTAAAACACACAACAACAAGGTCGTTTCTCATTAATTCTCGGGGCGCGCGCGCGCCGCTCCCGCAGCGACGCCAAATTCCGCTAATTCACTTGTCATTTTCCATTTCGCGTTCTGCCATCCACTACCCCACCGGCGGTGGCGGCGGTTCCCGATTTTTCTTTCATCTTTTCTCTGTTTCACTAATTTACCGTTTTGCCGGCACGCCCCCTTTACTGTCACAAAACCATTCCGATGTTGCGTGTTTAAAAGATTTCCCTCGTGTTTCCACCCCCTTTAACTTTTCCACAATTATTGTATCTAGATTCTAGACAAATCGGTCGGTCAAATAGAGCAAAAGTTTCCTTAGAGGTTTGCAGGGTGATAATTACCAAAAGTAGGTCAAATCTGAAATGGTTCCTATGGTAGATCAAAACCCGCCCTATGGTAGATCAAAAACTTCCTATGCTTAGTAAGACCTAACTGGTAGGTCAAAACATTCATATGGTAGGTCAAATCTGAACTCTTCCTATGGTAGATCAAATCTAAAGTTTTCCTATGGTAGGTCAAAACATTCCTATGGTAGGTCAAAACATTCCTATGGTAGGTCAAATCTAAAATTGTCCTATGGTATATCAAAAAACGCTTTTTGGTAGGTCAAATATGAACTTTTTCTATGGTAGATCAAAACCCGTCCTACGGTAGGTCAAAAACTTACTGTGCTTAGTAAGACCTAACTGGTAGGTCAAATCTAAAATTGTCATATGGTAGGTCAAAAACCCGTCCTACGGTAGATCAAATCAAAACTTTTCCTATGGTAGGTTTGCTATCTAGTCCCCTCCCCTCCCCAGTCTCTACGTGATGTTTGCTCGCCGCGAGCTTGTTTTGTCCTTATCGCTCACCTTTTTCTCTCACGCTGTCAGAAGCGATGATTATGGTCAGGTGACTGGAAATGAGGAAGAAGGAGAAAGAAGAATAAGATGAAGACGTGCACACGTAGCTGTCAACAACTCTCGAGCCGCCGCACTGAAAAAATTTGATCTACCGTGGGAAAAAGTTTCGATTTGATCTACCGTAGTTTTTGACCTACCATGACAAAAGTTCAGATTTGACCTACCAGAGGAAGTTTTTGATCTACCGTAGAAACATTTTTGAGCTGCCACGAGAAAAGTTTAGATTTGACCTACCATAGGAAGCTTTTTGATTTGAGCTACCATGGGAAAACTTTCAGATTTGACCTACTTTTGGAAACTTCCACTCAATCATAGTAAAACTTTGATCTACCATAGAAAAATGACAAATTTTAGCTTTATTGCGTCAGAATTTCATTTTTGACCTACCACACGGACAATTTTGATCTATTTGACCTACCAAATTGGTAGTACCAATTCAAAAAAATGTGTATAAATTTCGAACGCTTTTCTCTTCTTCTCCATCCTTTCACTTTCATTTTCGAATCTCTCTAACAAATTTTTTTTCGAAAACGAGACAGAGACAGAGTGAGAGAGAGCGAAAAAATTGGTGAAGGCCGAAAATTTGTCATGTTGCAACAAAACTTTTTTTTTTCGTAATACCCTCTCCGTAAATATAAATTCTATATGTTTTGTTTCTTTTGTTTGCCATTGAAAACAAATTTTTCAAATTTTTCTCCCTTCCGGAACCTTTTCGAAACGTTTGGAATTCGAAAATTCGAGAGGTGCGTAAAAGTTGAAAAGTATCAAATTTCGTAATATAAACTTTTTTTTTCGATATCAAACACGAAAACTTTTTGTTTACGTTTCGAATTTCTCGTTTTCTGACCAAATCTAAACAAATTTGGTGCGAATTTGACAGAATTTAACGAAAATTGAAAGCATTTTCAAACGCCGAATGCTACCGTATTTTTAAAGGCGCAGCACTCATTTCGTTCGCGGGTCTCGCAGCGATATTGTTTTTCTTGCCGTTTTTTGCGTTTTTTTCATGGCTTATCACGTTTCGTTAAGATTTTGTATGTATTTTTCAGTTAAAAAGTTGAAAATAGGTAAATTTGTCGTTTAAGCATGTGAAAGAAACTGAAAAAAACAAAGAGTTTTGGCCAAAAATAGGTGTTGGTGTAGATTTACGAGATTCTCAGTCATTGCGAAATGTATTTTCGAAAAGAAACGCTTTTTTTTTTGCTTTTCCGGGAATTTTAACGAACATTTAACGAGTTTGAAATGGTCGCAGGTTTTTGTACTTTTAAAGGCGCAGCACTCATTTCGGTCGCGGGTCTCACGGGGATAAAAAAGGGTACGTTAGTAAATACGCTCTATTGATAATTTAGGCCCAATAAAAGAAAAAATTTCAACGATGCTCCGTTTGTACGCCCATCGTGCCTTGTTTAGCCCGTAAATTAAAATCCAGCTCGTTTCCAACGAGAAAAACGTAAAACTCGCTGCGAGACCCGTAACGGGCTGTAAGGTACGGTGGCAGTCGTTTTTCAGCTGTCGAGGTGTGAGATAGAGCGTATTTACTGACGTACCCTTTTTTACCCCCGTGGGGTCTCGCAACGAAAGTTGTTTATTTCGCGTTTTTCTCGATATTTTCCATGGAAAAAATAGGTTAAATCTCGTAATCTTAAAAAAAAAAGATAATTAATCATTTTCTCAATTAGAAACTGAGAATAAAACGTTTTTTGCCGAAAAAGACCTATTTTTAGTTTTGGTGTAGATTTACGAGATTCTGGGTGCTAAAACTCCGTTTTCCGATTTTTCAGGTAAAGTTGTGTTGTCGTCTTTCCAATTAGAAACTGAAAAATTCCAAATTGCCCCAAAAAATGATTGTTTTCAAATTTTGGTGTAGATTTACGAGATTTTTCGATTTCTATGCCTCCCTGATAAGTTTTTTTTTGTTTAAATCCCAAAATAGGTCTCCTGGTCACCCATTGCTGATCCTAATCGCTTATAAATCTATCACCGGATAATCCGCAGTCGACGAAATGAAAGAAAGTCCTTCTTTTGTATATGCACGTATTATCGGTTCCCGCCACTTTTAGATCATGAGGATTTGAGGCTCGAAGATCCGAAAATAGCAAACATAAATCTGTGATTCACGCACTACACCCCATATTATACTTTTTTGTTTATCAGGTGTGCCATCTGTCCCCCCTCCAGAGAGGGATCAAGCGCGTGAGCTCGTGCGCGCGCGCGCACGCTCACGAGAGAGAGAGAGCTCAACCACTAATGAGGGGGGTAATTTGGGGGCCCGGTGGTGCCGGTTGGTGCGAGCTTTTGGCCGATATTTGAGATTGTGCCCGACAACATGTGTATATTGAGAGAGAGGGTGTTTGTCACGTTTTAAGCGAGGCTGCGAAATTGTCATTGACGTAGGTAGGCACATGATTACAAAACCACGGGGGCCCATGGGAGCTCACGGGCTCTTCTGTGGGAAAGTGTACACATAGTCACGCGTTTGGTCATGGGCTCACTTCCTATTCTTAGGGTGTACATAGTTTGAACCTTGGGCCACTTGAACGGTTCTACAGTTTTGGCCGGTCGATTTCTACAGGCCCTCAATCTCGGGGCCGGGAAACTACGTTTTTGGGTCCCCTGGCTCTTTAAATTCGTAGTATACAACCATGGGGGTCTAGTAATCGGAAGGGCTACAGATCTACAGGTTTCGTTCGATTTGAAGATCCGGCACGTTTCTAGGCCCTCAGCCTTTCCTATGTATGTTATGAGCCTTGGGGGCCTAAAAATCACGAGTTCTCAGCTTCTGGTCGATTTCTAGGCCCCCAGCCTTTCCTAACCTTAATATACAAATTTTAAACCTTAGGGCCATAGAATCCACAAGTTTGGCCCTGTTTCTAGGCCCCCGGCCTTTCCTGTTCGTAGTATACACAGTATGGCCTGGAATCCACAAGCTATACCATTTCCCCGCTTACAATAGATTTATAGGCCACCAGCGCTTCGGGGGGCCTAATTGCAAATGGGCCTGGAAATTCCAAGCCGATCGATATCTCTAATCCACCTCTCCTAGATAAGATGCTCCTGACGCTGATGAGATACACACACAAACATGCATGTCGTCCGTATAGGACCTCTAAGCCGTCGTCCGATCCGCCGGTGACAATCCGCAGCTCGCGCGCGCGCGCGCGCACAAAGATTTATCCCTCCCCACTTTGAACAGATTAGAGACGTTTCGTCGTCGTTTTGTTCGGCTCTTCTCCTTCTTCTTCTCCTTCTCCTGGATGGATTTGTGTGGATTTACTGAGTAGGGACTTCGTTCCGAAAAGTCTTCAGCAGTTTCATCTGGATTTCTAGGCCTTGGCCCTTTGTGTCCGGTTAAAGCCCGGTTGGACCCCCTCGAACCTTAGGCCCTGGTGACACACCTAATTGCATGACCGAGGAGTTTCATCTGGGTTTCTAGGCCATGTCCCTTATTCTCCGGTCATAGCCTCCTCATAGAAAAAGTGGGTACGATGAAATGTATGTGGCCTAGAAGCCCAAAGATTAATAATAGGATTCCTAGGCCATGACCCTTAATCTCCGGTTTTGGGCCAATTGGGACCTATGATAAGGTTGCGGCCTGGAAACCCAAGTCTTCGATACTTCTTTCCAATGAGTATGAGGAAATAGATGTTTCATCTGGATTTCTAGGCCATGGCTCTTTGTCTTCCGTTATTATGGCTTAACTTGTCCTTTTCTTTGGAGTATAAGATAAGATGCGTTTTCTCTTGAAAATTAGTTAGTTCAGTTAGTTGCCCGTAATCGGATCCTCCTTCTTCTCCACCTTCCGGCCTTCCCTTCCCAATTAGAGATCTCTCCGATTTCGTTTTCTTCTTCCTTCCTCCCCCTCTCCCTCTCTATCCTCCCTATTCTCTCGACTATCAGTCACACTGATTGGTTAACGATAGCAGGAGGGCGGAGCGACACCACAAGCTCCGCCCACCCGACAACACTTCATGAAGAGGTTACCACGGCGACGGGATGTACACAAGAATCGAGAGCAGGGGGAGAGCCTCCTCCTCCTCCTGCTGCTGCTCATTTCCACTCCCATCCCACCTCCCGATCGGTCGCTTCTTTCAAGCGGCTCTCATTTAGAAGAGGATAAGACCCCCCCCCCCCCCCTCCCCGGGCTCCTGGCTCCTCGCTCTGCGGAAGCTCGTTGCTTGTTTTGTCAAGTCGAAACCGAAATTGGTACTAAATAGGGGTGGGTACCCTGTCAGATTAAGAGAAGGGGGGGGGGTCCGGTGATCCTTGAATAACAAGATCCACTGTCAGGCTTTTGGACTCGAGATCCCAAGATTCCAAGATTGCGAGCCTAGGCCACAAGTGGTCCTTAATTGGTAGTGGGGAATACGTTGAGTATAGCCCTGTATCCAACAAGATCCACCGGGGGTTCCTAGAAGATTCCAAGGTGTTAAGTTCGGGGGTCTTTATTTGGACTGGGTTCAATAGTGCACATTTGGTATAACACCCAAACCAATAAGATCCACTGTCAGGCTTGTTGGAGTCAAGATTCCAAACTCTTCATTTTGTCAGGCTCCCGGTCAGCTTATCGGGTCGTCGGGTCATCCTAGAGTATAATAACATGTTTGGTCGGTTTCTAGGGATTCTAAGCCCCTGCAAACGAAAGGTGCTCTCTCCTACCTGATTAGCATTAGCCGCCGGCGATGCCTAGGTGGATGGTAATCCCCTTCCTCTCATTATGCATGCTCTAATGGTCAGAGAGGAGCAGCAAAGAGGATTATCTCCTTCTCCCTCCCCTTTACCCGGTTGTCATAGTGATATGTGCGCGCACATGTTGTTTACTCATTAGTGTGTATGTACTACGCATGTACTGAGAAAATATATAGTTTTCCAGTCGGATTTGATCTACTTCTTAGTGTTGCCTTATGTGTATGCAATGCATATTATGCATATACATATGAGGCAAAAATAATAAAAAATAAAAAATGAAAACAACCGAATCTCACTTACTGTACGATTGCCGCCGCTAATTGAATGTTTTTCCGATCGACCCCGTCGGCCCTCCAAAAATAAAAATTCAAATGTAATGTAGTACGAAAAAACGCGGCGACCATATTTTGAGAACAATTTCTTTATTTCGGTAGCTGACAACTTTTTCCTAGCTATGCCAGTTCTCAAAAATTTTGAGTCAAGATATGACCCCCCCCCCCCCCCCTTACTAGTAGTAACCACGTGGCACCACTTCATATAACACCTATACTTCCACAATCAGTCTGCCTGTAATCTCGCTCTGGCCAATTAGCCTTCCATGCCACGGGATCGGATTAAGAGCCATGTGTGTATGTTTGTGTGTGTGTGTGCACTGGAGCGCATTGTGCACGCACACACACATTTCGAAAATAATCAACGTGAGAAACGAAGAAAAATGCTCACGCCGAGTTTTCTCCTTATGTTTTGTTTTTCCTACTATTATGTACGCTATGCTATGTAGACGCTTTACAATTTGATCTACAACTTATGCCTACCTAACTGCTCGGTGTCCTAGTTTAGTAATTTGATCTACTTACTAATTATAAGTTGTACGTTATAACTAAGGCCATAGAGAGAGGGGGCCAGGGTTTCAAATTTGGCGCCATAAGTTAGAAGCCAGGGTTTCAAATTTGGCGCCAAAAACTAGGAGCCAGGGTTTCAAATTTGGCGCCAAAGCTAATAGACTTATTATCTACGACGATTTCGAACTTGGCGCCAACAAAAAAACGACGAGTGACCTATTTCCAGGAACTTTTTGAGTCTGATGGCCGTGGCCTAGAAACCCGGACAGATCTGACCTCAGGCCTCTATTATCCCTCCCCAGCTTTGAAACCAGTCTGTATAATAGCTAAGAGTTCCAAAGTAGCATGGCCGAGAAAAGCTGGTGAGGCTTCTAGGCCAAACATGTGTCTATAATTGGCATCTCCTGCTAAGAGCGCTCTACTTCTGTTTGTGTCTCTGTCGAGAGAGCAACTTTTTCCTTTTTCTCTTCTTTTTTCCCTCTCTCTCTCATTTTCCGTCCCGGCGACCTCTCCTCCTCCAGCCACCCTCCTCCTTCTTATTCTCGGAAACTCGAAACATTTTTTTTTCTCTCCCCCCTTCATGCCAAGTCAAGCGTGACAGCGCGACGGGGACATGGAAGTAGATAAATAAATAACTGAATATACGGGAGAGAGAGAAAGAGAGAGTGAAAAAGTGAGAACTAGTTAATAGTAATCATAACCAAGCTAATATGCGCCCGCTTTTTCTCTTTTTTTTCTTTTGCTCCGTTTTCACGTTTTCCTGCTTTTTCCCCGACTGGGAGTCCGTCTTTTCTCTGCTCACTTGCCAATTTCAGCAATCATGGAAGAAGGTGCTCAAACGAAGCGGCCATCGAGGGAGATTGCCGCATTGGGACCCGCCAACATTGTCGAAGGCCGACGAGCGGTGCGTTTTCTTTTTTTGCTTTTTGATCTACCACTTTTTTCCTCTATTTTCATCGATTGCTGAGAGTTTGACCTACTTTTCCATTTTTGACCTACTTTTGCTAGTTTTGACCTACTTTTCCATTTTTGACCTACTTTTGCTAGTTTTGACCTACTTTTCCATTTGTGACCTACTTTTGCTATTTTGACCTACTTTTCCAGTTTTGACCTACTTTAACTAGTTTTGACCTACTTTTCCATTTTTGACCTACTTTTGCTAGTTTTGACCTACTTTTCCATTTGTGACCTACTTTTGCTATTTTGACCTACTTTTCCAGTTTTGACCTACTTTAACTAGTTTTGACCTACTTTTCATACTTTACTCATCTGACTACGTCTTCACTGACTTAAACATATCTGACTTACAAATTGAAAACCCTGTCCTCGAAAACTTGACCTACCCAATATAGTAAGTTTGTCACACGCGCTGTCACGCCCGGATCACTAACGTTTGTCACAATTACAGACCCAGAGAGTGGCATCAGGTGTCTGGCTGTAAGTTTGTGTAGATTCTCTCTTCTCTCGCCGATTTTTCAGTTTCAGTTCGAACTCTTCCCTACTTATCATACCTACAGTACCCCTAGTACAGTCCCTAGATAGTGTAGAGACATTTGTGTGATGATGAGTGTTGTCGGTCGCCTACTCACCCTCCAAACATCCACCCCCCTTATGTA
The DNA here is from genome assembly GCA_963570955.1 of Caenorhabditis afra. Taxonomy (NCBI): domain Eukaryota; kingdom Metazoa; phylum Nematoda; class Chromadorea; order Rhabditida; family Rhabditidae; genus Caenorhabditis; species Caenorhabditis afra. The sequence continues at coordinate 8,847,188 of OY751532.1, forward strand.
CCTACCGTAATCCTTTGTAACTTGGAAACTAGTGGAGCTATCGAAAAGTTGTCAACTAACAATTTGATCTACAAGTTATGAGCTACATTTTGTCAATTGACAACTTTTTTCCAGCTCTGCCAGTTTTCGAGTTTTAGCAACCAAACCAACCCTGATTCAGTTTTTCGTACAATTGTCTATATTTTTGTTTGAAAGTTAGAGTGCACATTTTCAGACGTTTCTACGCTTATTTTCGAATTTTCAGCGACAACGGGTGTGCTACAATGAACTGGACGCCGAAGAGGAGGAGCAGGTGCGTCAAGCAGAGGAGATCAGTCGCAAAAGGCAACGGGTCAGTTTTCCGTAGTTTTGCTGATTTTGACCTAATTTTCCAGCATTTGACCTACTTTTTCGAGATGTGACCTACTATTGCTAGATTTGACCTACTTCTGCTAGTTTTGACCTATTTTTCTAGCATTTGACCTACTTTCGTCAATTATGACCTATTTTTCTACTGTGGACCTAAATTTTTAGCATTTGACCTACTTCTGCTAGTTTTGACCTATTTATCAAGTGTTGACCTACTTTTCCAGTATTCAACCAACTTTCGCTGAATTTGACCTACTTTGGCCTACTTTTTTTAGTTTCGACCTAATTTTGCTTGTTTTGACCTACTTTCGCCAGTTTTGACCTACTTTCCTTAGATTTGACCTACTTTCCCTAGATTTGACCTACTTTCCCTAGATTTGACCTACTTTCGCCCGTTTTGACCTACTTTCCTTAGATTTGACCTACTTTCCCTAGATTTGACCTACTTTCCCTAGATTTGACCTACTTTCCCTAGATTTGACCTACTTTCCCTAGTTTTGACCTACTTTCTCTAGATTTGACCTACTTTCTCTAGATTTGACCTACTTTCGCCAGTTTTGACCTACTTTCCCTAGATTTGACCTACTTTCCCTAGATTTGACCTACTTTCCCTAGATTTGATCCAAAAAAAAAAGAAGATGATTGCAGGATCGCAATCGGTTCATTGAGGCGGAAAGAGAGGAAAACGAACAAAGAGCAACAATGTACGGTATGACATACCACGAAATCGTAGATATCCGCGAACCATCTTATCAAATGACGTTGCACTGCAAAAAGACACAGAGAAGCAAGAAGAAGAAGGAGTTGTTGGCCGAGGAGAAGAAGAGAAAGAAGAAGACGATGGGGGTGGTGGAGGAGGAGCAAGTGATGCTCGTGATGGAGCATGAAAAGCCTCATTATCTCGAGCTCGATGCTCGCATGTACGAGGCGAGTCTCACGATGGATTGCGCTTCCGAGGCGGTTTCGGATGCCGAACTTCGGGAGAGATACCGGAGAGAGGAATGTAGACGTGGAGATGACGTCGTCGTCATTGAAGACGTTGAAGACGTGCCGATGCGCCAGAAGACGGTGCGCTTCAATGACTCACCTGACGTCCGCATCATTGAAGACGTGGCTCTATCGCCTGAGTGTGTTTTCATCGAAGAAGTGGTCGGGAACAAGCCACTTAAGGAAAACGTCAGAAGAGAAGAAGCGTCTCCTTCTGAACTTGTCGACGTGGAAGAAGACGTGCCGACGATCGAGAGACACTACGAAGTGTTCGATGATATCGCCGAGATGCTGAAGAGCAGTGCGAAGAAGCTCGAACAATGCGATGATTCAGATGACGTTGCGTCGGTGACGTCGGACAACAGTCTTGCCGCCGACTTTGGTCGCATTGAGTTCGCCGACAGTGACGATGACGGCGACGAGGAAGATGACGTGGATGCGATGCCGAACAACGTGGTGAGCCTGGAAGGGCCGGAGCTGTGGCGCGATGTGTCGATGATCCACGATGCGTATCAGCTCGAGCCGGAAGACCTCCTCCTGCAGTCGGACATGCAGCACTTTGGTGGAGAGGAGCAACTGTTCGAGCAGCTGGAGGAGATTGAGACGGAGCATCGCGAGGAGATGGAAGTGGAACAGACCGAAGGGCCTGAACGATCGGACACCTCGGACGCGGTCGTGGAGGATCATGACTTTGTGGTGTCCCGTCACGAGGAGGTGGTGGACGTCGGGGGATATTCGACTGGCTCAGGAGAAGAAGTCGATGATGGTCCGACTGGACAATCAGAGGCTCTTGAGGAAGTCCTGGAGCCGACGGACATCGTGGAACCAGCGATGCAGAACGTCATAGAGGATCATGACTTGGTCGATGAAGGTTCAACTGTTCAACTGGATCACCAAGGACTGCCCGAGCAATTCGAGCCTCTCGAACAAGTTCTGGAAGTTCAACAAGCTTCTGCGGTTGCCGACAAGGTTGAAGAAGGCTCTCTCAATATTCAAAACATGTTGATGGGAATGGTGGAAGATTCCAATCTACTGGGCGGCCGATTCGAGTCGAATCAGGCGGCTCTTCACGCGTATTATCAATACGTCCGACACCTGGAGCTGCTATCCATGCAGAGTAGTGTCAATGCTGGTGGAGCGGGCACTTTGGAAGTGGTCGGGTATGATCGGAGAGCCGAGGATCATGGGAAAGGCGTCGAGCCGTCTGGAGATGTTCGTGGACTCGGTGGAGCTGTGGAGAACGAGACTGAAGCGGTTGTTATGGTCGATGAGGAGCCAGTTATGGTCATGGATGGTCAAGACGCTGAGATTTATGATCATGAGGAGATCCCAGATGAGGTCATTGTCAATGTGGAGCCAGAGGTTTCGGATGTTGCTGAAGGCCTGGCTGAACCATCCGATCCTCTTGACCAGATGCTGGAAGTGGAGGAAGCTGTTGAACTTGAAAAAGAACAAAGCGTCAACGATACGGAGCAAGGCGCCGTGGAGGTCCTCTGCATGCCCAGAGAATCAGAAAATCGTCAAGGCGTCATGGATTATCAAGCGCCGGAAGATGTGGAAGTGGAGGAAGCTGTGGAAGATCCAGAAGCTTCTCTGATCGACGGCGAGGAGCTGGAAGTTCACTTGGAGCCAAGTTCTCAGAAACCTGACGACGGAGAACTAGCAGAGGGAGAAGAAGAGGAGGTTTTGGAGGATTCTGAACAATCAGAGCCTCTTGATGAAGTTCTGGAACTGGAGGAAGCTTCTGAGCCGGCCGCTCACTGGGAGCCCACTTGTTGGACCCCCGACGAAGAAGAACAAGAGTCCGACGGTGAGATGTACGATACCGATTCGGAAGATCTCTCGGACGACGTTCTGGATGTGGAGCAGGATGAAGACCCTGGCATCGGGGAACCAGTGATGTGGAACCAGAACATCATGGAGGATCATGAATTTGTGGTGTCTCATCACGAGGAGGTGGTGGACGTCCTAGAGGAAGACGACGAGGAACTAGTAGAGGAAGAAGAAGACGATGATGATGATGATGATGGTCTGGCTGGACAAGAAGCTTCTGAGCATGGCCAGGAAGGGTATGATCGCGAGATAGTCGTCGAAGAGGATCAAGCTTCCTTTGACGATGAACAGCCGGATGGTCGATTGGATCATGTGCAACTTCTGGGACTGGAGGGAGCACCTGAGCAAGTGGAGGAAGAAGTTCTGATCGACATTGAGCAACCGTATGTTCACATGAAGCCCGCTTCTCGTAGCCCGAACGATGACGGACAAGAGCCCGCCGGGAAGATCCCTGAAGGTCTGGAAGTTCAACAAGCTTCTGCGGTTGCCGATGAGAAGCCGGAAGACCTATTGGAGCCGACAGTGGAGAATCACGACGATGAAGGTGTTGAAGAGTCTCCCGAGCAGATGCTGGGAGTGGAGCAGAACAAAGTGCCTGAAGGATCGGACACCTCTGACGCGGTCATGGATGATCATGACTTTGTCTTTCAAGGTTCAACTGGTGCAGCTGAGATCGTCGAAGAGGTGCAAGATCAACTGGATCACCGAGGACTGCCCAAGCACTACGAGTCTCTCGCAGAATATCTGGAAGCTCAACGAGCTTCTGAGCACATCGAAGACGGCTCTGAGGTTGCCGACAAGGAGGACACATTCGCTCTCGATTCTCACAATATGTTTTTGGAATTGTGGAAAGCTTCCGATCACCTAGGCGGCCGGATCGAGTCGGATCAGGCGGCTCTTCTCTTGTATCTTTTGGGTCGTCGACAAGACGCGATGGAGCACCAGGAGGCGACGGCGCCGACCACCGGACACTCGACGGAACACGTCGCCAAGATGCCAGTGGTAAGATCTTGATGGTGATCTTTGAACTTTGATCATTGACCTTTGATTTCAGAGTGCGCCTGACCTTGAGGTTGAGAAAGTCGTGGTGGAGGAGACGTCGAGGACAGTAAAGGTAATCTTGGAAACTAGAAGAGATGGGCAAAAGTTGTCAACTAACAAAATGTTCCCCTCGTTTTCAGCTACATTTTGATAGTCGACACTTTTCCTCTAGCTCTCCTAGTTTTCAAGATATGCGGGCTCAAAGTCGGAAAGCTGACCAGCGGCGGCCAGACCGATTCCTGCCCTTATATCTTGAAAACTAGAAGAGATGGGAAAAAGTTGTCGACTGACAGTTTGATCTACAAGTTATGAGCTACATTTTTGTAGTTGACACTTTTCCTCTAGCTCGGCCAGTTTCAAAGATATGACCCATTTTTCAGAAGCGCAAGCTCGACCGGGATGAGGACAGTGTGGAGGCGGAGCCAGCGGAGCAAGCGGAGCCAGCGGAATGTGCAATGGAGGTAGACGAACCACTTCAGGTGAGCCTTTTCCAAAGGTAGTTTGTCACAAACTTGAGACCTCTAAATTTCCAGCAACGCCTCACGAATGAGATTGAGAATATTCCTGCTGTCCAGGTCCAAGGGCCACCAGAGAAGAAAAGGAAGAAGGAGAAGAAGGAGAGGGTGCTCGGCGAGCTCACGGAGCCCAAAGAGCCACAAGAGCTCCACATCGACACCACGCCGGCAAGCGCTCCATCGCCGATGTTGGCGCTGTCGCCGACGTTCTACCAGTCGCAATTGACGTCGTTGTGTCAACCAATCTCACCGCCGTCGGGCTCGTCGCCGTCGGAGCCCACTCCCGAAGTCGTCGCCTTCGCCGACATGATGGACCAACCGGTAAGTGTGCCTTCCGTGTGACTTCTATCTCGGATTTTCAGGACGGACTGTCACTGTCACGCGCTCCCACTAGTGAAGAGGTGCGTGCGATGAAGCAGGAGTTGTGGCTTGTAATCAAACTTCAACTTATGGCAACTCCGGCTCCAGGGCATGAGGGGGACAAGTGGGCCGAGTCGCGTCTCCTCGTCATCGATGCGTGTATCGAGGCGATGCGCCTTCTGCCGAAATCTGTGATCCAGAAGGCGCCAACGGAGAGACCAAGACTCCGATCGTTGGTCCAGCGTGAGCCGGCTCCGACGCCTTCTGAAGCATCCCTTCCGGTGGGCCAGAAGGATATCCCGACATGGTTCCGAGCCAAGAGGTTGGCAGGGACAACGTCAGCCCTTACGACTGCTCGGACGTCATTCCAAGATGAACTTCAGCCAGCTCCGGGCTCTACTGCACCAACTCCGGCTCCAATTCGACTGGAAAGTCTGGCTCAAACATCAGCTCTCTCAAGTGCACGAACTTCGTTCCAAGCCGATACTCAGCAGGACCTGAGCTCAGTAGAACCTGCTCCAAATCCAGGGACAGAAGGACATCTAGCTCTGGGTCAGAATCAGTCCGAATTCGGAGCTGGCACTTCATTCCAAGCCGAACTACAGCCAGCTCTGGGCTCGGTTGCACCACTTCCGATTGGAATAGGAAGTCTTCCGCAAGAATCAGTCCTTCCAAGTGCTCGAACTTTCTTCCAAGCCGATACGCAGCAGGACCTGAGTTCGGCTGTACCTGCACCGAATCCAGAGATACAAGGACATCTTTCTCTGGCTCAAGATCAGTCCGAATTCGGAGCTGGCACTTCATTCCAAGCCGAACTACAGCAAGCCATAGGCTCGATTGCACCAACTCCGGCTCCAATTCGACTAGAATGTCTGGCTCAAACATCAGCTCTCTCAAGTGCTCGAACTTTCTTCCAAGCCGATACTCAGCAGGACCTGAATGCGGCTGTACCTGTACCAAATCTAGGGACACAAGGACATCTAGCTCTGGCTCAAGATCAATCCGAGTTCGGAGCCTCCACTTCATTCCAAGCCGAACTACATCCAGCTCTGGGCTCGATTGCACCAACTCCGGCTCCAATTCGAATAGAAAGTCTGGCTCAAACATCAGCCCTCCCTAGTGCACGAACTTTCTTCCAAGCCGATACTCAGCAGGACCTGAGTTCAGCTGTACTCGCACCAAATCCAGAGATACAAGGACATCTTTCTCTGGCTCAGGATCAGTTCCAATTCGGAGCTTCCACTTCATCCCAAGCCGAACTACATCCAGCCATAGGCTCGATTGAACCAATTTCGATTGGAATAGGAAGCCTTCCGCAAGAATCAGCCCTTCCAAGTGCCCGAACTTCGTTCCAAGCCGATACTCAGCCGGACCTGACACCGAATCCAGAGATACAAGGACATCTAGCTCAAGTTCCAGTCCAGTTCGAGTTCGGAGCCTCCACTTCATTCCAAGCCGAACTACAGCCAGCTCCGGGCTCTGTTGCACCAACTCCGGCTCCAATTCGACTAGAAAGTCTGGCTCAAACATCAGCTCTCTCAAGTGCTCGAACTTTCTTCCAAGCCGATACTCAGCCAGACCTGAGCTCAGTAGGACCTGCTCCAAATCCAGGGACACAAGGACATCTAGCTCAAGCTCCAGTCCAGTTCGAGTTCGGAGCCTCCACTTCATTCCAAGCCGAACTACAGCCAGCAATGGGCTCGAATGGACTTGCAAGTGCTCAAACTTCGGCCTTTGCTCTGTCAGCTGCCTGCTCAATTTTACCGCTTCCGGCTCAAGCTCAGAACCAGTTTGGATTCCCGGCTGCCTCATACTTGAATCAGAGTGCTCCGATGTCATTCCTAGAGGAACCTCTGGCCGGGACCTCCCAGTCAGCGGCAGGCTCGATGGCACCAATTCCACTCCAAAACGATGTCACCTTATTCCAAGACACCATCGCAACTAGTGGCTTCTGTTCTCGAGCTGTGGATCAATCCCAAGCCAAGACACAGCCAGTCCGGAGCTCGGTTGAGCCCACTCAGGCTGAAGCTCTTTACACTTTATCGCCAGCCCAACTACAGACACTCCTAGGCTTGACTGAACCACTTTCGACTGGAATAGGAAGTCTTCCGCAAGCATCAGCCCTCCCAAGTGCTCGAACTTCATTCCAAGCCAATACTCAGCCAGACTGGAGCTCGCTTATATCTGCTCCAAATCCAGGGACACAAGGACATCTAGCTCTGGCTCAGAATCAGTTCCAATTCGGAGCTTCCACTTCATCCCAAGCCCCACTTCAGCCAGCAATGAGCTCGTATGAACTTGCAAGTGCTCAAGCTTCAGCTTCATTCCAAGCTGCAAATATGGCCAGTGCTCGGCTAGTCCTGAGCTCGAATGTCCTGCTTCTGGCTCAATCTCGAAGTCTGTTCGGATTCGGGGGCTCCACTTCGGGGGCTCCAACTTCATTCCAACCCGGAACATCGACCGGGACGACTCAGCCAACGCTATTCTCAAACCCACCAACTGTCACTCAAGGCGTCCAGTCACGCGACACGGTCCCACCGCCACAGCCGCCAACTGCCGTCCGGAAAGTGAAACCAAATCGGGCCGCCCGGACTCGAAAAGCAGCTCCCACTTCTTCCCAAGCTGGACATTTGGCCAGTGGGAAGCCAGCGGTATGTTCGTTTGCTCCGAATCCAGGTCACGTGACAATGGGAAGTGTGGCTCCGGCTCCGGCTCCAGTTCCAGCTCAGTTAGGAGCATTCGGACAACAACTTCAGCCAGCAGCAATGGGCTCGATGGCACTAGGAAGCATGGCTCAAGCATCAGCCCTTCTTGGAACTCCTCTTCCCAATGCTCACCAGTTTGGTTTCCCGCCTCTAACACCATACGTCCCTCCGAATCGCGCTCCTCCGAACAATCTAGCAAGTATGGCTCAAAAAGCATCAGCGCTTCCAACTTCATTCCAAGCTTTGCAGTGTGGTACACCAACAACGCTAGCAAATGTGGTGGTGGCTCCAGCTCGACGTCAGTTTGGGCTCCCGGCTCCAACAACATGTGACCGTCACAATGCCCGGCAAGGTGCTCAGCCGGCTGTTGTCTCGATTGGACCGCTTCCGGCTCAAATTGGACAAGGAAATCAGACTCAAGCTTGGCGCCAACTTGGACTCCCGGTCCCGACTTCATTCCAAGCTCAAAGTACCAGCGCCAGAGCTCAGCACTTGACGCTGTATCGATTCCCCCCTGGCTTCGCAAATCAATCGATGCGCGACATTGTCACAATTCAACGATCACTCGACAATTGCGAACGCGGCGTCGAGGCAGAAGAGGAAGCGATGAAAAAGCTCGGCGTTTCGTACCGTCAAAAGACCGTGCAGCACCAAAAAGCGCAGCGCGAACTCGCCAACTACCTGACGATAGCGGACCAAATGAAAACCGCCCTAAAAACGACGCCACTCGACAAGCGCCGGCCCGAAGACCAACGCGCATTCACCAAGAAATGGAAGGCGAACGAGAAATCGGCGAACAAAAGACACGTGGCGGTTGGCAAAAAGAGAGAGGAGCTGGCCGATTTGCGGCTCGAAATTGCGGCGAGACAGAGGAAAAAGGACGAATTGCACCGGGAAAAATGTTCGGCCACGCGTCTTCTTGCCTTTTATCGCCAGAGGAACCCCGTTTTTCCCGTTTCTAATTGATAATTTTGTTATTTATGTTCAGATTTATATTTATTCTTATTTATATTTCACTTTTTTGTCTTTTTTCCCCCATTTTTTAACGTCAATTGTCTGTTTTTAGCGCTCGTGGCCTAGTTTTGGTGGCCTAGAAAACGCCCACCCGCAGTTGATTTATTCGCCGCTTTTTGGTCTTTTCTACGCCGTTTTTCGATTGTTTTCCGTTATGAATCTAAGTGAAAATTGTCTAAAATTATCTAGAAATCGTTTTTTTACCAAAATCTACGAATTACCTCATCGATTTTGCCACCAATCAAACGACACCTCAGTTCTCAGAATTTCTCCCATTTTCCCCGGGTTTTCGCCGTTTAATTTCGATAATTTCCAGTGTTTTGTGTTTTCGCCATCTTTTTTATCCTTTACATAAACGTTTTCGCTTTTGATTATCGATTTTTGGTGGTTTTTCCCCCATTTTTCGGCAGGGCTCGCGTTTCCCGCTCGTTTCGCTACTTTTCCGGCCTGAAAATCGATAGAAATTCACATGTTCAGAATGAAGCATCAAGTGGAGACTCAGGCGCTCCCCTACTCGACAATCATTCTTCACTGCCTCAAATATCCGGCGAAAGGCGTTCTCGGACTGCTCATCGGCACGAAAAAGGCCGAAAAAGTCACGGTTAGTGGTGGAGTTTCGAAAAAAATCGGGCTTTTCGGGTTGGGAAACCTGAAATTCGCGCAAAAATGCGTCAGAAAACGGAAATTTCCCCATTCTCCGGTTGAAATCGTTACTTTTGGTCCAAAAAACCGCCTGGAACAACCCTTTTTCTGTGGGGATTCTCGGCTAATCGCATAATTCCAAATTAGACGAATTAGCGTTTTTCATTCAGGTCACCGGATGTGTCCCACTGTGTCACGACGCGACGCCACTGGCTCCGACGCTCGAGCTCGCCACGTCTCTTGTGCACGCCAAGTTCGGCGCGTCGCTCGTCGGCGTCTACTTCTCGAACGCGACGCCTTCTGACACGTCGCTGAACGCCTACGCCGTCCGCCTGGCCGAACGCATCTCGGGCGTCACGTCGTCGTCGGCGATTCTGATGCAGGTGATGAACGAGCGACTCATGTCCGACTGCGAGCAGGACCGTCTGGTCGCCTACGAGAAGGACGGCGAGACGTGGAAGGAGACGAAGTGAGCCTTTTGCTTTCTGAACTTTCCCCCCACCTAAGTGTTCCTTGTAGAACGATCTTCCACGGATCCAACTTCTTGCGAGGACTCCAAGCTGTCATCCAGAAGAAGCTCTACCGCGAGCTCGCCGACTTCGAGAACCACCTCGATAGTCCGGATTCCGACTTCTATAACACTAATCTGAGCAACAGACTGCTTCAAGTCGCCGAATTCAGAGCTTAACGGAGAGAGATGAATATATCTATTTTTTTTATAATAACTTATTATTCATGTGTTATCTAAGTCATCCTTCATGCTAATCTTCTTCCTTTCCGATTTCGGGTTGAATGAACGATTTGATGACAGCTGAGAGGATTTTGGGAAAATAAGTATTAGCCGACGTGTGTTGCTGTGGCAACTCGGCTTATATGCGCGCGTCACGGTGTCCGATGTGGTAAACAAGTAGGAGAGGGGATTTGGAAGCAATACTTTATCAACATTCAGCAAGAGATACGGATAATGTGGAAGTATGGAGGGCCGGAAGCCGCCCAGCTTGCCACACGCACCGGGGCACCGAAGGCCATTTACGAGAGCGGGGGTATTTATTCGTAGACCCACGAGTTGATGAATGGGCTGGCGTAGTCGTTGATCTCCTCCTGCTTGAACCAGTGGGCGATCTCGCGGTTGGCCGAGTCGACGGCGTCCGAACCGTGGCAGATGTTGCGTCCGGTCTGGATGGCGAAGTCTCCGCGGATGGTTCCCGGCAGCGAGGCGAGCGGGTTGGTGGCTCCGAGCATGACGCGTCCCTGCTTGACGACGTCGAGTCCCTGCCAGACCATGGCGACGATCGGTCCCGAGCTCATGTACTCGATGAGCGACGGGAAGAACGGCTTGTCCTTCAGGTCTTGGTAGTGGACCTAAAACAAAATTAATTTTACGATTTGGCCTAAATTTCCCGTTTTCTCACCTCAAGATGGGCCTTCGAGGCGGTGATTTGCTTGAGGGCAACAAGCTTGAAGCCGCGCTCCTCGAAGCGAGCGATGATCTTGCCGACAAGTCCGCTGAAAAACAAGAAATTTCAATTTTCCGCACGAAAAACAGCAAAAACCCAAAATTCCCGCTCCCGAAATTCGTGGGCCTAAAATCCCAAATTTCACCCCGAAAACACATACCGATGGACTCCGTCGGGCTTGACAGCGATGAAGGTTCTCTCAGAGGTGCTCATTTTTGGACAATCCGACTTGGAGCAGGTGTCAACACACGAGGCGACAGCGACAAACGCAAGTGAGGCGACCGCCAGCAGCCACCCGCCCATTCCGTGCGACTCGCCACACACGCGAAACGAGTGCCACCGTAGCGCGCGCCGGCGTGCCGAGACCCCGTCGCGCAATGCGACCATCTCTGGCACGATGCCAAGGTTCTCAGCGGAGCGCGTTTGCTTCGGTTTTTTTTTGTTGGGGTTGCGCCTTTTTTATTGGTTGGTTTTTGAGCGAAAACTGGTTTCGTCGGGAGATTCGAGAATTGTTGGTGGGAGAGAAGAAAACGAGGAATGCAGTGTCGGAAGCGCGGTCTGAAATCGCTGAAAAACAAGAAAAACAACACCGCCGCCTGACATTCATCACTCTCTCCGTCTCTTGAACTCAAAACTTGAAAACTTGAAAACTTGAGCATTTGCTCTCTTCAGAGTCCGAAGGATTTTCAATTTTCAGCATCACCCCCCGTCTATTTACAAGTCGATAGTACAAAGAACCGGTTCAGTTCCCCCTTCGCCTCTCTTTTCCCTCTATGTTTAGCATCGACTTCTCTCACTTTTAACCCGTGCGCGCGCGCGCGCGCGGTCCTCTTCGTCGCTGTAGCCGCCGCCGTCGTCGTCGTTTTTTGTCTATTTCTTTAAATATAACTACTTTATATTTGCCAAACCTTTTTGTTTGAAGAGAAAACGCGAGAGAGCGCGCGCAGCGCCGCCGCCGAGCCCATTCTCTCGTCTCCTCGCCTCCGGGCTCCGATTGTGGCTGCCAATTATCGAAATTATCAGCGCGCGAACGAGCCAGCAGCTGCAGCCGAAATGGAAAACGAGGTGTAAGTGTTCGGTTTTTAGGCCCTTCTCAAGTCGCGGCTGCCATTTCAGCGTTTTGCCGACGAACGGCGTGCTGAAAAAGTGGACGAACTACGTGAACGGGTGGCAAGATCGATATTTCGAGATCACCGAGGGCAATCTGGTGTACTACAAGTCGAAAGGCGAAAAGCTGCACGGATGCCGCGGCAGCATCTTCCTCAAAAACGCGATCATCGCCGCGCACGAGTTCGACGAGTGCGAGTTTTCGATTTCGATGGGCGAAAACGTCGTTTGGTACCTGAAGGCCGAGAATTCGCAGTCGAAACTGCTCTGGATGCGGTCGGTGGTGCGCGAAACTGTAAGATTTACGTTGAAATTCACACAAAATCACAGTTCAAACACCCACAACACGGCGGTTTTTTGTTGATTTTCGCTCGATTTCCCCCACCGCTGGTCGCCAATTCGTGTAAATATGTGGACTAAATACTAAATATTTTCAGGTGCAAAACGACTCGGACTACAGCTCGACGAGCACCAAGAGCCACTCACGCAATCCGTCGGTTTCGTCGGTTGTGGCCGGAGCGACGGGCGCCAAAGCGGAAAACGAGGGCGAATCGACAAAGTTGTTCGCGACGAAGGTGGCGGAGCTCGAGGCGTACCGCACGATGTGCAAGGATCAGATGACGTCGATCGAGCGGCTTCTCGACCAGGGCGGCGCCAGTTGCATCGTTCCGCAGGCCACTGTGCTGTCGGTGAAGGCGACGCATCTGGCGCTGATCGTCAATATCAATCATATTGTGGATATGGTGAAGACGTCGAAGGTGAGAGAGGCGGGGTGCTGCTGGATGGGGCTTTTGGGGGCTGCTTGGCGAGGCGCTGCTTGGTAGAGTTTCCGGGCGCTGCTAGGCAGGGGTTTCGGGTGCTGCTTGGCGAGGCGCTGCCGAAAGGCGCTGCTGGGAGGAGCTGCTAGATAGGGTTCTCAGGCGCTGCTGAATAGGGTTTACGGGTGCTGCTGAGAGGCGCTGCTTGACAAGGGTTTCAGGCGCTGCTAGGAGGCGCTGCTAGAGATGATTTTGTGGCGCTGCTGGGAGGCGCTGCTGGATAGGATTTTCAGGCGCTGCTAGACAGAGTTTTCGAGCGCTGCTTGGCGAGGTGCTGCTAAATAAGGTTTTTAGGCGCTGCTAGATAGGGTTTTCGGGAGCTGCAGGGAGGCGCTGCTAGCTCGAGTTTTCGGGCGCTGCTGGCTGAGAGGCGCTGCTTGGCTGGATTCCGCTTGGTAAGGCGCTGCTACAGAGGCTTTTGAGGCGCTGGTGGGAGGCGCTGCTAGACAGAGTTTCCGAGCGCTGCTTGGCGAGACGCTGCTGGATACGATTTTTAGGCGCTGCAACATAGGTTTTTCGGGCGCTGCTCTGCTAGACGCCGTTTGGCAAGGCGCTGCTAGGCACGCTTTTCAGGTGCTGCTAGATAGAAGTTTTTGGCGCTGCTGGGAGGCGCTGCTTGGCTAGGGGCTGCCAGCTCGAGTTTTAGGCGCTGCTGGATAGGATTTTCAGGCGCTGCTTGGCTAGGCGCTGCTGGGAGGCGCTGCTTGCTCCGCTTCCTCCACTCTTCGAATTGAAACCCCAAAATTTACAGATTGTTCTCCCCGAATCACCCTCCACCCCACCGACACCATCATCCTCAACGACGCCGCCGCCGCCAGCTCGCGAACCACTGTGCGCCACACGAAGCGTCTCCTCGTCGCACCTGCGACGCCAATCCGTCGACCACGACTACAATTCCGACGACAACTCGACGACGATGACGGCGTCGACGATCGTGGCGCGCACCGACATCGACGTCACCAGCGATTGCGACGAGTTTTTCGACGCCGACGAATTCGACGAGACGGGCTCGCGCGCGGACGAGGCGACGAGTGAAGACGTGCGAAACGGGAATGCGGCGAGCGTTGAGCTGGAGCCAAAAGAGCCCGAGAAGCCGAAATTTCGAGTTGTAAGGCTTCGAAATAGACGAAGAAAAAGGGAAACGACAAATTTGCAGGAAACGCCGCCAACTGGTCACTATGACAACTTGTCAGTCAGCCAGCAGCACACAATGTTCCCCACAATCGACAAACTCGCCGCTGAGCAGCTCAAGTGAGTTTCAGCCCGTGAAACACACGTTTCAAACCGGTTTTCCATCTCAGATACGCGCTCGCCGGTGTCGAGGACAACGTGTGGAGCCTGTTCGCCGAGGACGGTCCGATGCGCATGTACACACGTCAAATCGAGGACGAGGGCGGTCTGCCGGTCGATCCGCTCAAAGCGACGCATTCTGTAGAAGGCGTGACGGCGCTCGAATTCATGCACTACTTCTACGACGCGCGCTACAAAATGCAGTGGGATCACACGCTCGAGGCGATGAGCGTCGTCGAGCACATCTCGCCCGACTCGGTCGTCCTCCATCAGAAGCACAAGACGGTGTGGCCGGCCGCACCGCGCGAATCCCTGTTCGTCTCCCATATTCGACGCGTCGACGAGCACAAACGCGACGGAGCCCACGATTTGTACATTGTGTGCAATACGGACGTCAAACGACAGGACGTGCCGCTCGGCTCCTCGTCGGCCGTGCGCGTCGGACTGACCGTTTCGATGATCTGCGAGACGATTGTCAAAGATCCGCACGTGGATCGCAAATTGTCACGTGACGACGTCAAGTGTAACATCATCTACGTTTCGCAAGGTTTGTCGGCCTTTTTCTAGGCGATTTCGCTCAAGAAATTTAAAGGCGCATGCACCTTTTTCGACGGGTGGGTCTCGCCGCGAGGTTACTGTCCCGGTGGTAAAAAATTCGGAAAAATCGGGAAAAAAAATTTTTTTCGCATTTACGGCGTTTTCCACCAGGATTGAATAGATTTGTAGAGAAACTTCCAGAAAAAAAATTATTTTCGTTTTTTCAGTGCACCCGGGAGGATGGGTTCCCACCGCCGCCCTTCGACACGTCTACAAGAAAGAATACCCGAAATTCTTGCGAACCTTCACCGAATTCGTCAAAAAGAACGTCAAAGGAAAGGATGTTAGCATTTGAATTTCAAAAAAAAAAATTTAAAAAAAAAATTTTTTTTTGAAATTTTTTTTCACTTTAATTTTCAAAAAAAAAAACTAATTTTGTGCCATTTTCATGTACCAGCTTCCCATTTTTCCACAAAAAACTAGCAAAAATTCATGTAATTTATGTAGATTCATGTACTAATAATCTCCCCCACTTCGCCCAATTTGTAGCAAAAATGGTTGTGAATGACTTGAAAAATGAATTTTTTCCCATATTTTTTTTTTGAAAATTCCCGCAAAATTGTTCCACTGGTATTTCTATCCGGATTTCGATTTTTTTGTAGATTTTTTGAAAAATTTTATTTTTCGCAAAAAAAATTTTTTTTCAGAAAAACGAAATTTCAAATGTAATTTTTTTTTTGTTGAAAATAATAATAAAATGCGAAATTTGCACCGATATTTCGGAGCACTGCTGCTCGGCTCGCTCCTAGTGCTGCTCATTTTCGAGGAAATCCAAATCGGCACCGGATATCACTATTTGGCGAATCAGTACGCTTATGAGGTTATTCGCAATATTACGGTAATCAGAGGTAATCAACGAGCCCTTAATTAGGCGGCAATTTGAATTTCTCCACCAGAAAAACCGCAAAATATCGGGATTACGGTAGTTTTGGAGTCGAAAACCGACGAAAACAAGTATGAAATGGCGTTGGACACGTTGAAATGCTATTCCGCACACTTCGGATACGATTTGTACATAATTCATGTGAAAAACGAGACGATCGCCGAGAAATGCGCGCAAAAAGACGTAAGTCCGCAATTTGTCGTCAAATGTGATGTATCGTCGTCGTCGTCGTGGGGGTGTCCGTAATCTGTCGTCAGGTGTGGTGCATCGAATCGGCTTACTGTATTTAGAGTCAAACACACGCACAAGCACAACAGCGCTGCCGTGAACGGTGCAAACTGCAAAGTGTCGTCAAATGTGGTGTATTTCGCAATCGCGCCCAGTAGCCACGTGTCATTTCCAGTTCATGTTCCGGCGGCATTGCGTAGTCTCGCTGAAAATGCGCGAGCTGCCCAACACGTGGCTTCTGTTTCTCGACGCCGACATGGGAATCGTGAATCCCGACCATTTGATCGAACGCCACGTTCCCGCCGACGAGCAAGTGCGCTCCACCGCTAAACCCCGCCCTAATCCGTTTCTTTCTTTTCGCTTCAAGACCCAAATCGTGTTCTACAACCGAATCATGAATCAGGAGGTGATGGCCGGCTCGTATTTGGTGAAAAACACCCGCTGGTCACGTGACTTTCTCATGTTTTGGGCGCGATTCGAACGCGAACTGCCCGACTCGTTCCACGGATCCGACAACGGAGCGATTCATGTGATTATCGATCGAAAAACACCCGCAGACTCGAAATTCCCACTTTCAGAGCGTTATTTTAAGACGCGGACTGCCGAAACTGGCCGAACAGCGCGAGTTTTGCGAGCGAACATTCTGGCACAGTGCCAAGTGCTACGAGGAGCTGACGACGTTCGAAGTTTGCGCGCAGCACCTCATCCGCAACAATCCGATCCCCGAAATTCGCATTTTGAACAAGGTGGGTGGGTGCGAAGCGGTCGCGCGTCGCGTGTTTTGCCTTTCACGGGAAATTTGAAATGTTTCACGTTTTCCCATTTTCAGGGTCGAAAAGCGTGGGCTCGCGACGGTTGGCTGACGAAAAATCGATGGTCCGACTCGGATTTCGTGTTTCACGGATGGCAGAAACGGTGAATTTTCGAAAATCAATCGATAATTGGGCGATTTCGCAATTTCGCAATTTTCCAGCCGACAGGACAAGCAGGTGTTCGCCTCGTGGAATTCGCCGCTCATCTACGAGCATCGATTCAATTTGACGCTTTGCTCCATCGGAAGAGCTCACGAGAACTGGAAGTTGGTCGTTTTTCCGAAGAATTTCTTGCAATTTCGCCGATATTTCGATTTTAGGTACAAAAACACGTTTATGGACGATGTTATCGATGTGGACGTGCGCCTTCTGGAGACGATAACCGAGCAGAACGACGAATACGAGCGGCACTCGAGAATAATCGCCGAAAAGCGGCGGCTACACTGAAAACTCACACATTCCCATTTTCCCTTGGTTTTTCTTCTTTCCTCCCCCGCATCTCTGAACATTTTGCCATCAAATTGCATAATCTTGAGCTTATTCTGTGATTTCATTAGAATGCATAATCATAAACCCGAAAAAATGCCACTTTTTCCTGTATTTTCGAAATTTCAAAATTTGCGAGTGAGAGAGCGTGTGAAAACGAGAGACGCAGACAGAATTCTCAATAGAGCGCGCTTGCACCGCCAGCTCGCAACTTGTTTTGTCACCGATTTTTGAGCCATTTCACCTCGATTTTTTTCCGAATTTCCCACCGATTTTCAGGTGAATCATTAGAAAATTTGATTCCCGAGCTTGAAAACTACTAATTCTCTCAAATTTCACCGAAAAATTTCCGTTTTGTCGAGCAAAAAATGTGGGCAAAGTTTGCCAACTCTAATTTGAAATTTTAATCCGATTAATGGCGGAAATTTGATAAGAAAACCCACATATTTTGCGATAAGCGACACTGTTGAACAACTTTTCGATCTTTTCACGTGATTTCTGCGCCGCGAAAACCATTAAAATTGGGGTGAGAATAGATTGGCCAAAGTATGCGATAATTATATGATGTCAACCGGTGAAATTTCATTTTTCTTATGAGTTTAATCGAAAATTGCCTATTTTTCGGTTTTTTGTGGAAAATTGGGTCCCTGGCAGCTGTTCGTCTCTCTTGAAAAATGACGTGTTTTTTTTTCGTCGTGTCATTTTCAGCGTCCCTCTTTCTCTTTCTCTTCATCTGCCAAAGTGGCCTTGAAGCCGCTTTTCGCTCATCGAAAATCTGTTTTTCTCCTCTTCGTCCCCTTTTTTTCCACTAAATACGGGAATTTCGAATTTCGTGTGACACGGTTTCGAGGAAGAACGCGCAGGAAAAACGGATTTTGACCGATTTTTTTCTCGCTTTTTTTCTAGTGTATTATGGACCCCTTCATGGTCAGCGTCAATTTTTTAATGGTTAAAAAAAAATTCTATGCAGCGCCGTCGAGAAAGGTCGAAAAGGGCAAGGGTCTCGCAGCGAAAAGCTGTGTAGATTTACGAGCGGCGGCAAATACGAAAACCGCTGTTTTTCATTTGTTATTGATAGTAAAGAAACATTTTTGTGAAAATAACGAAAATCCGAGGAAAACGAAGAAAAAACGAATTTATCCGATTTTTTCTACCACTGAAAAACTCAGCGCGACGAGACCCACGCGTGGAAAAAATCCATGCGCCTTTAAATTTTCATTGAAATAAACTGAAATTTAAAGGTGCATGGACTTTTTCCAACGCATGGGTTTCGTCGCGCGGAATTTTCAGTGGTAGGAAAATTCGGATGAATTCTTTTTTTTTCTCATTTTTTCTCGAATTTCCTCTTTTTCACCGATTTTTCTGTAATATCAATAACAAATGAAAAACAGTGAATTTCGTTTGCTCGTAAATCCACACAGCTCTTAGTTGCGAGAACCTTTCATTTTACGACCTTTCTCGACGGTGCTGCATAGAATTTTAAAAAAGCACAAAAATTGACGCTGAATAGGACCATAATACACTAGAAAAAAACGAGAAAAAAGCGTTCTTCCTCGAAACCGTGTCACACGAAATTCGAAATTCTCGTATTTAGTAGGAAAAACAGGGAGCGAAGGGGAGAAAAACAGATTTTCGATGAACCGCCGAACAGCACGGGGAGTAAAAAGGTACGTCAGTAAATACGCTCTATCTCACACCCCCTGCACAGCTGAAAAACGACTGCCACCGTACCATACGGCCCGTTACGGGTCTCGCAGCGAGTTTTACGTTTTTCTCGTTGGAAATGAGCTGGATTTCAATTTACGGGCTAAACAAGGCGCGATGGGCGTACAAACGGAGCACCGTTGAAATTATTTTTTTTTTAAATTGGCCCCAAATTATCAATAGAGCGTATTTACTGACGTACCTTTTTACTCCCAGTGGAACAGGTGATAGTTTTTTTTTTCTCGGATTTTCCCATTCCGAACCGTCAAAGTGCACTTTACGTGTAGTCCTCGACACATGGTTGGCCTGCGTCTCCGGGTCGGTATCCTGTCACACTCGCTCACTTCCTAGTGCAACCAGACACCGCACAGAGGCGGTGCGCGCGCGCGCACAGACACACACATACGCTCTCACGCACACACGCTCATCGATACAGAGAGAGACAGGAAGAGAGAGAGAGAGAGAGAGAGAGAGAGAGAGAGAGAGAGAGAGAGAGAGAGAGAGAGAGAGAGAGAGAGAGAGAGAGAGAGAGACAGGAAGCCCCCGCGCGCGTCGGTTTTGGACGTGTATTTGTGCGCGGTTGCGACGCGTCGCGATGCGGATCGTCTGCGGAATTCCTCTCTTCTTCTTCCCCTTCTCCATCCTTCTCGCTCCCCCGATCGATCGAAATGCACCTTTCGCAGAGTGTCTCTCGGGCGCAATTCATTTTTCCTCTCCTCATGAACCGGTCTACAGTGCCTTTATTGATTGGCTGAAATCAAAATCCGTCGGGGTTTTTTTTTTTCCGATTTTCCATCAAATTGGCGCAATTTCCGAGGTTCTCAAGACATTTTTTGAGCCATTCTGAAAAGATTGGTTCATTATCTGTTGTTTTTCAGATGTGACTCATCGTACTGTGTCGGTTCCTGTCCGTGATGGTTTTTTTTTTGTGATATCGGGAAAAAAACGCTGATGTTTTCATACCCATATTAGTTGGGCGGGTGGTTGGTTGAAAGTGTGGTAAACAACGGCGCGAGAGACAGTGAATCAAAATCGTGTGACACTTCTTTTTTTTTCGGTTGGTCTTTAGTTCGAAGTACACGAGTTGAAGGTCGTCAAATTGCGAAATTCCCCGTTTGATTTGGTCCCCTCCGCTGGCCTGAACAGTTCGTTTCATTGTTAAAATGACTGTTTCATGTTTGGAATGGCGTCGCCTCCTCTTAAAGTGGTAGAAGCTGGTTTTCTTGGTTGAGAAACTTGAGCGAAGTAATTGTACATGGAATTGGCCATGACTAGGAGACGAGGCGAGTGTTTGAAAGATCACGGCGAACACTGATCGGGCCGCCAGACAGGGTGTTCGTTTTGTGAACAGTTTCTTCTGTTTTGGAAAAGCGACCCTGGTGATGTCACACGTTGTGACATTGTGACTGTGATTAGTTGGAAGGCCACCGAGAATGCCTACTGTCTCGAAGCACGGCCTCCCGCCAAAAATCGAGGTCGTGACCCGGCGGCAGAGGCGAAATTCAAGGTCTGACACCTCCGCTACTAGTCGATCTTGACTGAATAATAAATGTTGAAGAGTGGGGAGAGCGAGTCAGACTGACTGAAATGTAACATTCGACAGGTCTAGTTTTCCGAAAAGTTCTGACGGCGTTGTTGTCTCTGTTGAAGACTGGGTTACTTTCTATCCACTTTAGATCCCCGGGCTGAACTGACCCCCGGCCTTCCCATCTTCCGATAAACACTGAACGGAGGGAAGGAGTCTATACGCTCAAATAAGTGGCCAAGTTTGCCGTCTGGCTTTCCGAAACCTTTAGTTGTGATAATTGTATGTTAGAAGGTTGGACATTGGTCAGCAAAGACCCCCCACTTTTCTGCCTGAAAATATCTCCATTGTTTCTGGGAATTTGCAAATCAAGTAATCTGTCAAAACTGTAGAACCCGGCGTTCTCTAAAAATGATGTTGAGCTTTCAAACTTTTATACAGTACAAGCGAAGTTAGAGGCAGAAAAGTGGACGGACGGCTGAAATCGGCCAGTTCACTTATTGGCGTCTAGCTTTGTTTGTATATTATGAAAGTTTGAAAGCTCAAATTCATTTTTTAGACGGCACCGGATTCTACATTTTTCACAGATTAGTAGTTCGAAGATTCCAGAAAATAAGGGAGATGTTTACAGGCCAGATGCGCCAAATGTCAGTTGAAAGGGTAGACTATTATACTTCCGAGATTCCCCACGCTTTGAATGGAGAGCATTGGTCCGCAAACACCGTCACGTCGAACGCGAGGTGTTTGCGGACTGTGATAGACTCCCTGGCACCTATCGATTGTACATCTCGCCTGATAAGGACTGTTCGGGATACATGTGAAGATTTATTGTGATTATAGGGGAATCAGTTGACGACAGATTACCGTAAAACCTGTATCAGAACGGCATGCCGGTCTAATTTTCAACCCTCTAATTTTAAAATGAAATTTCGAAAATCCACAGGGGGACCCTTACGATTTCGGGGTTTTGGGTGCCGGTCTATTAGAGGTGCCGTTCAAATAGAGGTGCCGCTCTAATACAGGTTTTACGGTAAATACCTGAAGAGGATTCACCTATAATCACAATAAACCTTTACGTGTATCCCAAACAGTCCTTTTCAAACGAGATGTACAATCGATAGGTGCCAGGGAGTCTATCACAGTCCGCTAGGTCTCGCCGTCAGGTAGACTGAATCCTCGGTGGTTCGGGAGGCTCCGTCTCCCGTTGCTTGAGAGCCAAAGTCTCCTGGCCAGAAAAATGGCCAAGAGATATCAACGTAGCAAAAGTCGCCCTAACGGCGACTGCTGCGTTGACAGGACAATGTTGTTCTCCACATGGCGAGTCCGTGATAGCTATCAGAGAAAAGGGCATCCGTGCTCTCCGCCTGGTTGACCTGTTCGTCACCAGACACCACGCCCCTTCTCTTCTCTGTCTGTGTGGCATTTCGTTCGTTCGCTCCCTCTCTCTTCACGTCCCTAGTTTTTTTTTCTAGTTCCCTTTGCCGCGAATGTCGGCCTATTTGCCCTCCTCGTTCTCTTTCTCATCGTGTTCTTTCTCCTCTTCGCAAGCCGCCTCGCCGTCGTCGCTCGTTCCTCTTGTGTGCCTGGATGTGTGTGTGTGTGTGTCGCTGCCGCCGCCGTCATCGTTTTTTTTTCTTTTCGTTTTTCTTCTTTTTCTTCTTCTTTTTCTTTTTCATCCTTCCTTCCTTCCTTTCTCTCTCTCTCTCTCTCTCTTGTGGGGTTTTTTTTTCGCAGTTTTTCTATTAGTGCCAGGGTTTTCAACGGGCCGCCCAATATCTCCCTTATTTCTTGGGATTTTTGGACAAGTTACCTATGGAAAAGGTAGATCTCGGCGTCCTCTACAAAATGGCGTTGAGTTTTTGAACTTTTATCGAGTACCAACAAAGTTAGACGCGAAAAAGTCTATCTTTGTTGGTACTCGATAAAAGTTTGAAAACTCTACACCATTTTGTGGAGGACGCCGAGATCTACATTTTCCATAGGTTACCTGTTCGAAAATTCCAAGGGACAAGGGAGATTTTTGCCGGCCCGTTTGAAACCTGGCCCTAATTGGCTCACGGGAGGAGGGGCTTCTTCATATTTAGGCTCCGCATTCATTAAGCGCCTCTGCGTCTCGCCGCGCGCCGCCGTCGAATCGAATTATCGATTGTTATTCCGTGTCACTATTATGTGCGTAGGAAGCGAGACAGACAGACATAGAGAGAGAGAAAGGCGTGGCTGGGGGCTGGGGAGGGGGCTGTTTCTTTCTTCTCTTCGTTTCTCTCGCTCACTCACTTCTATTTCATCCTCAAATAAACCCATTCAGCAGTACTTCCCACTACTAAAAACTATCGATCGGCGGCGCAAAATGGCGTGTCTTCGGAAACTGAAGGAGGACATTGCGACGCTCGAAAAGATGTTTCACAAGAAGCACTCGCGCTTTCAGGTTCGGCGGTTTTTCGCGGGTTTTTCATCACACCCGGCGTTTTTTTTGCAGATTTTGAACGCGTCGGTGGACGAGCTGTCGATGAAGTTCATCACCGCCGACAACAAGGCGATCGTGATGACGGCGAACATACAGGAGAACTATCCGCGACAGCCGCCCATCTGGTTCTCCGAGTCTGATGACGTGCCGGCCGTCGGCGCCTCACTGCAACGACTCACCGATACGGAGGAGTCGACGAACATCCTGCACCAGGTGCACTGTCTGATTTCCGAACTCTGCTCGTTCTACAACCTTCAAACGCCCGTCGAACTGCCGCAAATCGCGCCGCCCGCTCGTGACGATGTCGACGAGGGCCGGGGCAGCGATATGAGCGACACGACGTCGGAGGTAGGCGTTTTTGGGATGTTGTTGGCCTGCTTGAGCCAATGATAGCGTTTACAGCCGATCGACGATATTGGAAACGAGCGCGAGGAGGAGGAGGAGGACGACGACGACGACGGGGAAGACGAGGGCGACGAGGAGGACGATGAAGACGTCGAGGCGGGCGGCGACATCGAGATGGTCGAGATGGCCGAGGAGGAGCCGACGGCGCAGCAGGACGTCGGCGTGCCGCAGGAGGGACTCGACATACTCGAAAAGGTGTCGCGCGTCAACCGTCAGCAGCATCTCGACGGCAAAGTGCAGGGCTCGGTGACGGCCACCGATCGGCTCATGAAGGAGATTCGCGACATCTACCGCTCGGAGCACTACAAGAACAACGTCTACTCGTTCGAGCTCGACAACGATCAGGATCTGTACCAGTGGTGGGTCAAGTTGCACAAAGTCGACGAGGACAGTCCGCTGTTCGAGGACATGAAAAAGTTGAAGACGGAACACAAGCAGGACCATCTGCTGTTCAGTTTCACGTTCAACAACAATTTTCCGTGCGAGCCGCCGTTTGTGCGCGTCGTCTCGCCGCACATCACGCAGGGATTCGTGCTCGGCGGCGGCGCCATCTGTATGGAGTTGCTCACGAAGCAGGGATGGTCGTCGGCGTACTCGGTCGAGAGTTGCATACTTCAGATCGCCGCCACGCTTGTCAAGGGACGCGCTCGCATCACGTTTGATAATAAGGTGAGGAGAGATGGAAAGTTGGGACGATAAGGAGTCTTTAGAAGAGGTGTAGGACCCGAATGAGCTTCAGGAGGCACCGAGAAGTGTCCAAGAGCAAGGAAAGAGCCGTGAGATCCCAAATGAGCATACTAGGGTCTTAGGAGCATCCACGAGCCAAAAACGAGCTGTGAGCTCCGAAATGAGCATACTAGGGTCATAGAAGCTTTTAGAAGCATCAAAGGGCAAAAAAAGAGCCGTGAGCTCTCGAATGAGCTTCTAGAAGCTTTTAGAAGCACCCGAGTGCGAGTAAAGACTCGATAGCTCTCGAATTGTCATATTAGAATCTTAGAAGCATCTGAGACCCAAAAACGACTCCTTTGAGCCCCTCCCATACTCCAATCAACAAATCTGAATCTACTGCAGCACACGACGGCCTACTCGCTGGCTCGCGCCCAACAATCGTTCAAATCGCTGCAATCGATCCACGCCAAATCGGGATGGTACACGCCGCCCAAGACCGAGGGATGATTGATTCGCCCTCGTTTCCAGTTGCTCCCCTTTCTCTCTATTCAATCTCTCTCTCATACTAGTGAACAAGTGCCCCCTCAACAACAAGAACATCACCAAAACACCTCACATTTTCGCCCTCCCCCTCCTTCCCGAGAACTCTCTCTCTCTCTCTCCTTATTCTCCTCATTTTCTCTCCTTCTCTCTCTGGGTCCCCACACTCTTCTCCTCCTAACCAGTTCTGAACAAAAAATGTATGTATTTCCCAAAACGCTCCCCCTTTCCGCGCTCCACTCTCCTACCCCAAACACACACGCACACACACATTTCCGGGTTGATCTCCTCGTTTTGGCGCGATTTACGAGGCCCCCCCCTCTCCCACCGATTATCGATTGATTTTCTGATTGTCTGTTCGCGCCTTTCGAATCCCAACAATACAACCATCTACCTGAACCCCCCCCCCCTTTTACCCGTCTTGATTGTTTATCGATTGATTTTCCAAGGATTTCCGACGAAGACACATTCCCCCCCCCCCTTTCAAATGTTTTCTTTTATCCCTCCCTTCCTCGAATCAGCAGAAAAAGACATGAAAATGTACATTTTTTGGTGTCAGATCATCATCATCAGCGTCATGAAAAGGAGGAGGAGGAGGAGCCGGATCGATGCTCGGCGGCTCGCCGAGCAAATTCCCGTGTACTCGCAAATCTTCTCCGTGTGCACGGGAATCGGAACGAAATACTCGGTGGCGAAGTTCGTCCGCAGGTGCTCTGCATCGTCGGGCTCGATTTGGGCGCTCGTCTGGCACGTGCCTGCAAGACAAAAACGCAAAAAAAGGGAAGTTTTTCATCCTTCGCGGCGAGACCCACGCGTTGGAAAGAAAAAGTCCATGCGCCTTTAAGTCATCGTTGAAATGAGCTGGATTTAAAGGCGCATGGACTTTTTCCAAGGCGTGGGTCTCGCCACGCGATGGTACGTTTTCAAAAAAACTCACTGCTGACGAGCACACCGACGAGTGTGTGACGGCCGCGGACGCGACGCATCGCCGCTCCGCCAAAGTCGCCCTGAAAATGTGAATATTTGAGTGGAAAACACTTGGCGAAACCTAGGCCACGGCCACGGGGGCACTTTGGGTCTCGAGTGGAAAATACCTCCGAAACGACTTTGAGCCCTCATATCTTGAAAACTGGCAGAGATGGGAAAAAGGTGTCAACTACTGAATTATAGCTGAAAACGAGGGGAACATTTTGACAACTGACACTTTTTCCCCAGCTCTTCTAGTTTTCAAGATATGAGGGCTCAAAGTCGTTTCGGGGCTAATTTCCTATTTTCCACTCGAGACCCAAAGTGCCACCGTGGCCGTGGCCTAGGTTCCGCCAAACTCTTCCCTCTTCCACAAGTGTTCTTCCACTCCAATTTTCCATTTCATAAGAAAGAGGAGCTCACCGGACACGCCACATTGCGCTCGTTCCACGACCTGGTCATGATTCGGGTCGTCGGCTCGCCGTCCGACGCCTCCTGGCTCCGATAGGCGAAATGCGGTTGAATGACGCGAGTTTGCTCGAAGAGCAACTCGGGAACGAGCAGCGAATCGTCGTTTTGATGGAAACCGGCTGGAAAATATCGATTTTTGGACCGGTTGGCTGAAAATCGCGATTTTCTGATTTTCAGCCCAAAAACGCGGTTCTAGAAATTTCAGCTAAATTTCATTAAATCCGCCTCAATGAGAGCTTCATTTTGATGGGGTTGACACACTAAAAATCTTGTCTCTGAAAATAGTTATAGCCCGAAAACTGAAAATCTCACGATTTCGGCCGTAACCGTAGAAGTCGAGCAAAACGAACGGCGCCGCGTCGTCCATCGAGACTGAAAAAGGCAATTTCAGACGGATTATCGATTTTTTCTCAAAAAATTTCCAAAATTTGTCGACTGACTGGAGAGGCACGCCTGATTGAGATAGGCGGTAAAATTGAAGTCGTCGATTGTCTCGATTATGGCCAAATTTGGCGATTCGTCGGACTTGTTGTACGTTCCGCATGCTCCGATGAGCACTATCTGAAATTTTTTGGCGAGTTGCGGAATTTTTTGAAATTTCTTTCGGCGCGAAATTCAAATTTTGACTGAGACATGGTTTTTTGGAAAATTTTGGGGCTAAAAAAATTTTTATAAAATTGTTTGTATTTTTGTAAAATCGGCAAGATTGAGAGCTTCAAAATGAGCCATTGACGAGCTTTCCATCATTTTTCCGAGAAAAGATATGGCTTGAAAACGGAAATCCTTAAGGGGGGTCGTTTTTTTCTCACTTTTTTGGCGACGGCCACCGGCGGATCGTCACTTTTGATGGTCTCGTTCAGTCCGCTGTAGTATTTCACATTCTCGGCCACTTTCACGTCTTCTATCACGTAGTCGCTGCAAGAAATCGGGAAAATCTGGCTAGACACTTTCTAGCCGTTATAACGTTTTCAGTTTGGTAGTTAAGGTGGTTTTTATGTTACCAGGTGATAGATCTCAATGTGCTGAATCGATTGATACCCCAACTTGACTGTTTTGAAGTTCGCGCTGAAAAGTTACAGGCGTTTAAAGGTGACCCTCAATGATTTCTAGAACATTGAAGTTTGGGAGCCTATAACTCCGTTCATTTGAGTTCAAATAAGTCAAGTTGGGGTAGCAATCGATTCAGCGCATTGAGATCTATCTTTTTACGATAACAGAAATCCTATCCAATTAGAATATTTGAGCTAAACACCCCCCTTTAAGTAGTGGACTCACTTCCCACGGCAATTCTCGCGTATCATGGGATTTCCGGTCATCTGGATCTCCATGATTTCGGTGAAGTCGTCGTTCCAATTGACGAAGCTGGTACTGTCCGTCAGAATGTGTCGTTTCGAGATTACGGTAGCCGTCGACAAGCGGAGCGGGAGCCGCGGATCGACGGGTTTCGCCGTCCGCAACTGCTGGTTGAGCGTCCACGGCGCCTCGGTGCGCGTCGTGTTGCGTCCCTTGTAGATCTTGGATGCTGCAAGTTACCGTACTCTCCTACAGTAATCCGAGCGCGATGTCGCAACTACCGTAACCCTGTACCACCTCCCTCCGGTTTCACTTACAAACTGCCGCCTTCCCGCACTCTTTTATCCGTTCCTGATTCTCGTCTCGCGTCAGCAGCTCGCCCATGGTTATTGGAATTGAAAAGATAAAAATCAGCTTCCAATTCATTTTTTTTTTTGGTTTTCACGAGAAGGGCGAAGGATCAAAATAATCGTGTTTTTTCCATATTTTTTTAATCGCATTTTTCGTGGTTTTTTCAAGATTCCGCCCTATAATTCACGTTTTAATCAGGTTTTTTGCTGAAAATTCCATTTTTTTTGCATCCGGCTACGGTAGACAAATTGGTACACTGTCGTCGAATTCAACGCCGCGTGTTTGCGTACGACGAAAATTTTCAAATTTGTTTTTCATTTTTCAAATTTTGCTTTGAAATTTCCCGATTTTTGTCATTTTTTCAAAAAATTTCCGAAAAAATGTATTGATTTTTGATTTTACATGTTTTTATACACATCTACCACAATTTCTATCGAAAAATTGAAAAATTCTATCAATTTCCCGGCAATTTTAGGTTATTTCAACTTTCAGGTGATAAAAACCGGGTGAAACAATGATTTCACTCCGATTTTTGCTGCTCTTCGCCTTAATCCCGCTGTCAGCGGCGTATCGGCTCAACGTGCCGCGCGTTTTGCTGCCCTACCACCCAACTGTGCCGGTTTCGTTCGTTTTGGAGGTCACCCACCCGACTGGAGGCTGTTTCGCATGGTAGAATCGCGAAAAAGTGGGGGATTTTGATGAAATTGACTGATTTCAGGCGTTCCACTCGGCCCGACATTGTTTCGGTGAAAAGTTTGGATGTTTCGGGCGCCGGATGCTCGGACAAGGCGGAAATTCGATCGGTCGCCAAGCCGGGCAGTATCGGAAGCTCCGAACTGTCGGCGGTCATTTTTGCAGAGGATAAAGGTTGGAATGATGAGAAAACGAAGGGAAAACACGAATTTCAATGCAGGAACGGGAACAACGCTGAGCTGCGGTGTGACGGTCGACGAGATAGCCACGATCAGCATCGAGACGACCACCAAAGTGCTGTTCGTCGATGCGGCGCCGGCGCGAATGACCGTCGACGCGTTCAACGCCGACGGCGACCGCTTCTCGACGCTCAGCGAGATCGCGCTCGAGTGGGAGCTCTCGTCGACGTCGAGCAACAAGGCGAAACCGTTGCGCATCGTGCCGTTCGAGCAGTCGACCTACGAGGCGCCCGCCGAGATTGTGAAGCTCGAGAAGAATCGCAAGAAGGGATATCTGATTCTGATCGAGGGCGTCGGCACCGGTACAGCCACGCTGACCACCAAATTCAGCGATTCCTACCTGCAGGTGAGAGGAGAATCTGCTGTAGTTGAGTAATCCGATCCCTTCCCTTCCAGAAAGTGGCCGCCCACAACGTGGAGCTCGCCGTGGTCGCCAACCTCCTTCTGGTGCCCTCGCAAGACGTCTACCTGCCAGTTCACTCAGTCCTCCCGTTCCAAGTGCTCATCGTGAAACAGCGTGGCACTGAAGTCGTCGTGATGCCGAACCCCTCGTACGAGCTGCAAATCGACACCGGAGACGTCGCCTCGTTGGACCAGAAGACGTCGTCCGTCAGGGCGCTTCTGAAGGGAAACACCGCCGTTCATCTGCTCAGTAGTCGTGAGTTTTCGACTTGTTTGGATGGTTGTAAAGCTGAATAACGCCTCCTCCGTATTGTAGACGTCGACGTCCGCGCCAAAGCCGGCCTCCGCCCGCCGTCCACCGTCATTCACGTCGTCGACCCGGAATCTGTCCAATGGCACGTCTCCGGCGAGAATTGGATGCTCGAGACGGGAAGGCAGTACGAGATTAGTGTCGAGTTGCTCGACGAGCACGGAAACGTCATGTTCGTCGCTGATGTAAGCAATTTCGCGCTTTTAACGCTGAAAACCAATGGTTCCCATTCCAGAACTCGCGTTTCGAGACCCACATCGACGAGAAACTGCTGCGAATCGATCAAAAGTCGCAAAACGGCACCTGGTTCCTCGTCACACCACTCCAACCCGCCCAGACCACCCTTCGCACCAAATTCGTGGCGATCATCGATCAAAACGGACAGCGTGTCGCACAATCCGGCAAAATTGGCGGTGAGCAAAAAGCGACGCTGGTGGATCCGGTTCGAATTGTGCCGCCTCGCGTCTATCTGCCGTTTGTGGCCGAGAAGCGAGCGCAGATCGAGTTGCGTGCCACCGGCGGCAGTGGGCTCTTCGAGTGGAGCACCGAGGACGCGCACGTGGCGACTGTGGATCAGCTCACCGGCAAACTGACGGCCAACTCGATCGGAAATACGGCGGCGCGCGTCGTCGACAAGCGCAACGCTCAGCTCGGCTCGCGAGCTCACGTCCATGTGCTCGAGGTGTCCGCCATCGGATTCGGAGAGACGGCGCGCGAGACGTTCGTCGGCGCCCCGCTGGTGCTCAATCTGAGAGCCACCGGAGTCGACGAGGACGGGCTCGTCGTCGAGATGTCCGACTGTCGCAACATTCGTCCGCAGGTCACCATCTCCGACGGATCCCTGATCAAACTCGATTCGGACGGCGAATCAGTGATTCCGACGGTCGGCACCGGATGCGGAACGCTCAATCTGAGAGGAATCGCGTCCGGAGACGCCCGAATCACCGTCAGCTTTCTGGGACACAAGGCGAGCATCGATGTGGCCGTCTACGAGAAGCTCGCCATCTCCGACGACTCGACCGCCATCGCCGTCGGCTCTTCGCACCCGTTGACGGTCTCCGGTGGTCCGCGACCGTGGATTCTCGACTCGGCCCACTTCTACAAACGTCAGGAGCTCAAGAAGGACGCCTCGTTGGGTCTGAAACTGAACTTCGAGCAGGAGAAGGTCCACTTCCAGTGCGGCTCGTCGGAGGGCACCGAGGTGGTTCGGATTCGAGTCGGCAACGAGAAATCGTCGACCCTACCGCTTCCCGTCCACTCGGAGATTGCCGTTTCGGTGTGTTGCGCTCGTCCGACTCGTCTCGAGATTCACGAGAATCGCTCTCGCCCAGCCAAGTGCCCGCTGAACGTGCACACGATGCTCATCGACTCGCGCGCTCGCCTCGTGCTCCGCGGCTCGGGCGCCTGCGAGGGAGTCGCCACACCGCTCGTCTCGATCAACGGCCTCACGACGAAATGGACGACGTCGGACGCGTCGACGCTGAAGATCGACGCCGACAAGACGGAGGCCGATGTGAAGTCGTTCGACAAAGAGGGCGTCGCGTCGATTCACGCCGTCTCGGGCTCGCTGTCCACCAAGTACGAGATCGGTGTGACGAAGGGCGTCCGAATCGAACCGGCGCGTCTTGTCCTGTGGAACGAGGCCGTCTCGAAGGGCACATTCACGATCGCCGGCGGCTCCGGACACTTCCACGTCGACAATCTGCCGAGCGCGGGCGCCCCGTGCTCGGTGGCTCTGCGCGCGCGCAGTCTGACCGTCATGCCGAAGAGTCACGGTGAGATCAGTTTGCGAGTCGCCGACGCGTGTCTCGACGGCCAACACGCCGACGCCGTCGTTCGCATCGCCGACATTCACTCGTTGGCCATCGACGCGCCGCAATTCGTCGAAATCGGACAAGAGGTCGAAGTGGAAATCCTGGCGCAGGACGAGACGGGCGCCTCGTTCGAAAAAGAGCATCGTCCGCTCGCCGAGGCGCTTCTCGACGCCTCCAACCATCACGTCGCGCTCAAGAAGATCGACGGACTCCGCTACTCGATGCGTGCCTCCACCATCGGAAGTGTCTCGCTGTCGGCCACCTCGAAGTCGTCGTCGGGACGTGTCCTCCACTCGCGTCCGCACACCGTTCAGATCTTCTCGCCAATCTTCCTCCAACCGAAACGTCTCACACTGATTCCCGACTCGAAGTTCCAGCTCGAAGTGGTCGGTGGTCCGCAGCCGACGCCACCGCTCGACTTTTCGCTCAACAACTCGGCCATCGCGACGATCGAGCCGAACGCGCTGATCACCTCGTCGGACCGCATCGGATACACGTCGATCACGGGAACTGTCCGCGTCGGCGACGGTCACGTGACCAAGGACTCGGTGGTGCTTCGCGTCGTCTCGCTCGCCGGAATCACGCTTTCGGCGTCGTCCCGCAAAGTCGAGACTGGCGGTCGAGTCAACGTCCGCCTTCGCGGCGTCGTCACCGGACACGAAGACGAGGAGCCGTTCGCATTCGGTGGCGCCATCTATCCGTTCCACGTCACCTGGAGCGTCTCCGATCCGGCGATCCTCGCCTCCACTCATCCGCTCGGTGGCGACGTCGTCGAGCCGTCCGACAATCAGTTCGCCGTCTGGTTCGACGCCGCCCGAAGCGGTGCCGTCACCGTGAAGGCCGTCGTCCAGCTGCACGACAAGGCGCGCAAACACTTTGCCACCCGTCTCACCTCGTTCACCGCCGAGACCACCGTCATCGTCGAGGACGCGCTGTCGCTCGTCAACCCGTCGATGGCGGTGTCAAGTGTCCGTGTGGCTCCGAACTCGCAGCTCAATCTGATCACCGCGTGGCCGCAAGCCGCGTTCTCGGTGCCCGCCGAGTTCGCCGGACGCGTCTCCGTCAGTCCGGCGGGCGTTTTGCGCACCAATGGACGCGAAGGATCGGCGGCGATCGCCGTCCGCCGCATCGACAGTCCCGACAACGAGACGGTGCTCATACCGGTCACGGTGTCACGTGTCGCCTCGATCGACGTCTACCCGACGGAGGAGCTGAAGAGCGCCTACGACGCCTCGCCGCTCGTCCATCTGCCGGTCGGAGCGCAGATTCAACTGAACGTCGTGCCTCGCGATGTTCGAGGACGTCGTCTTGCCGCCGCCTCGACTAGCATCAACTTCAGACCGCACAGGTGAGTTGCTGATCCTTGGAATTCCCGTTGAATACCCGATTCCTCTTCCAGATTCGACTTGACCGACATCATCGCGACGAACAACAATCTGACGCTGTCGATCACGCTCAAGTCTCCCGGCGACACCGTTCTCCGCATCGGCGACGCCGTCAACACCCAGATCGCCACGTTCATCCGACTCTCGGCGGCCGAATCGATTCTGCCGGCGACCGCGTACAAGTACTCGCGCCACCTCGTCGTCTCCGACGTCATCTGCCTTCAATCGGCTCTGTTCACGTCGGACGACTCGACGACTCGCTGGTCGTCGAGCAACGAGGGACGCGTCGTCGGATGGCTCGACGAGCAGCTCGGCGTCGCGCAACTCCAGAAGCCCGGTGTCGCCTACATCAAACTGCACGCCGCCCGACAGACGATTCACTCGAAGGTCTCAGTCGTCGTTCCGCACGCGCTCCGCTTCCCGCCGCATCACGGCTCGCCGACGTTTGTGAGCAATGAGGAGGGCGCGGTGACCGTCATCCCGGTCGTCGGCGTCACCAACGGCACTTCCGACGAGAAGATCACGTCGATCTACGGCGACTGCTCGCCGGACCAGGTGCGCGCCTTCGACGACATCGCCGCACCGTTCGACTGCCACGTGGCGTTCCATCGTCGCTCACGAATCGTGCCGGCCGTCAACTTCCTCACCGCCGCCGCCGTCTTCCACCCGCATCACGGATACGGATGCGAGATTCGACGTCTCGACTCGGCTGTGACGACTACAAGTGTCGGAGTGCCCGAGGAGCTCGAGAAGGAGCAGTTCGACGTGCAGATCACCGCCAAATGGGTGTCGGACGGAAGTGTTCGGGTTGTCGACGCGCAGATCGAGATTCCGTTCCATTTTGCGTTCAGTGTGGAAGAGAAGGAGGTAAGTGATCGGCTACCGTAATCCTGCATGAACCAACCGATTTCCAGCTCGTCTTCTCGAACATGGAGCAAACTGTGGCTCACCTGTCCGTCTGGGCGCCTCTCTACGACTCGAAACACATCGCCGTCTCGGGATGCGAGGGCGAGATCGTCACCGTCGAGAAGACGTCGCGATACGACGACAAACACTCGCCGAAGGCCAACCTCTTCTACACCGTCCGTCTGAACGTAAAAACGGCGGCGCTGTTCACAGAGCACGCGAGAAAGTGTCAGGTGACGGTCACGAACAAGGTCACGGGACAGACGGTCAAGGTGCCGGTCACGGTGCAACTGTTGGATGAGACCGCCAAACAAGTCTACAACGGTAGGATTCTTCTAACGGCTAACTTCGTTAATTTCCCCAAATATTTGCAGCGCTCGAAAGTCGCGGTGCGATCGACGTGCTTCTGATTCTGGCGCACAAGTACTCGTACGCGATTCCGACGCTCCTCTGGACGAGCGTCGTCGGCTTCGCGATCCTCGTCGTCGGCGTCTATCTGAAGATGAACGTGTTCGACAAACGCGGCTCGTTCGGCGACACCAGTCAACTGAACGCGTCGGTCGCCAGCTCGTTCAACAACACCACCAATGGAACGAACGGTAAGGGGGAGGGGACGGATTCTGAATGAAAATTCTTGCGGGAACTTTGAGCTCTCAAGTTTGAGCGTTCGAACGAGCAGCTTGGGAGTAAAAAAGGGGCGTGGCCTATTGCAAGGGACACTCTAAGCCACGCCCACTTCGATTTGCCATTTGTCAGTATGGCTATTCTCCTCGTAGACCTACTTTAGAGAAGCTGGAAACTAAAAGTAAGAGGGGGCGTGGCCTAGGGCGGTCTATTGCCAGCGACACTAAGCCACGCCCCCTACCCCTCCCCGTTTGTCGTTGGCGTTATCCTTTCTGTAAGGCTATCTTCGAGAACTTTCAAGCCAAAAGGGGCGTGGCCTGGGACACTCTAAGCCACGCCCCCCTCCCTCTCTCCTAGTTGTCCATAGAGTTATTCTGCCAAAAGGGGGCGTGCCCTCGAGTTCTCGGGACACTCTAAGCCACGCCCATTTTCTCTTCGCTCAAAAAATCAATCGATACACCGTTTTTTTTTCTTTTCAGTGAGCTTCCGCGAGCCCATCTTCCGCTCCACGCCGGTGGCCGCCTCGCCGCAAATCGCGATTCCGACCGCTCGTGAACGTCTTCGCACCCAGATGGGCTCCACTGGAGAGAGATCCGTCTGGAGCTACTAATTCTCTCTTTCTCGATGATCTTTCTTCTTTTTGTTACACCAATAACCCGATTTTGATTTTCCCCACTAGGCCAATGTTTTTTTTTTTTAAATTTTAAATCTTCTAGAAACTATGGCTCAATTCTTTTCCACCTTTTTGTGGCTCCCCCCAAATCTCAGAAAATATCGAAAAAGTGACACGGTTGTTGTTTTTTTTTTTGGCTGCTAACTCTAAATTGTACCATTCTCGGTTGATTTTCGCGCCCCTCAAACTATTTTCCAGTGTTTTTCTCTCTTTTTTCCCATCCCATCCCAATTTACGAGTATCGCTTTTTGTTTCCGTTTTGAAAAATTTCCCAGGTTTTTCAACGTTTTTTATCCTCCACCCCACCCCATCTTCTCAAAAAATGAGCAATTCATAATTTTATTTTTTTTTTCGGCGCATCGTCCCCACCCCCTTTAGAAGTGAATTTTCAAAGAATTTGTTGAATCTGCTGACATTTTTCATTTTTATTCATGCAATTATCGATCGACTCGTTTCGTTTCGTTATTTTGGTCACTGTCCGTCTGGCTAGAACTTGGGCTCTTCTCTTTTCTCTTCCACTTCATTCTTCTCCTTCCTCCTTACTGCGCCACACTCGAAACGGCACCCTCTTGCGGTTTGACGGCTTCTTCTTCTGCTGGAGCAGCGCCGCCTCCAGAAGACGTTGACGTCGTCGCCGGAAGTGCCTCGTGAAGGTCTTGCAGCGAAATGTCGGGTTTCGCCGTCGCCGCCTGGACCTTGACGAGGCCCTCCGCGTGGACGGTCTCCTTGAAAATCGAGACGATCGGCGGTTGGCCGGCCTGCTCCCTCACAAACACTGGCGTGAATTTGCGGCCGTACGCGTTCGTCATGTAGGTCGAGGAGGGTCCTGCAACGATCGGCGGGTCTCGCCACGAAAACCCGATAACGTTCGACGTACCAATGTAGACTTTCAGGTCTTTTGTCTCGCGGTTCGCGCGAAACCAGGCGCGCAAATCGAAAATGTAGTCGACGATCGACGTGAAGTCGGCGCGATCGGCGAGCATTTTGGTCTCGACGAGCTCGCCGAGCTTCTCGCCGAAATCGAAAATGTCCTTCTCGACGCGCCACATGTCGAACTTCTGGAGTAGTAGGGAGAATTGAATGGGGAGGGACTAGAATTTGGCAAAAGTTCGATTTACGAGCTGCTGCACGATTGTGGACCTTCGTAAATCTACACAAAGTAACGGCTTCTGTGATTCCTAGGCCGCCCCTACCCACGGGGGGGAGTAAACAGGGTACGTGTCAGTAAATACGCTCTAGTGATAATTTGGGCCCAATGAACAGACAATAGTTTCAACGATGCTCCGTTCGTACGACCATCGCGCCCTTTTTAGGCCCCCCCCCCCCCCCCCCCCTTCGCGTAAATCAAAATCCAGCTCATTTCCAAAACGAGACCCGCGGAAGGTACGGTGTCAGTCGTTTTTCAGCTGTGCGGGGGGTGTGCAATAGAGCGCATTTACTGACGTACCCTGTTTACTGAGTTTACTCCCCCGGTGCCTGCCTCCTACTGTATTATTCACTGTACTCGAGTTTGAGTGCTCCTAATCCTTATTAGTACATCTTGGGAAATATTAGAGAAATTGACAGTTGGCACCGTTTTTCTCATCTTTTTCTGTAGTTCCTAATATATCCCGTAAAACCTGTATTAGAGAGCGGCACCCGAAACCCCGAAATCATGAGGGTCCCCACCTGTGGATTTTCGAAATTTCATTCTAAAATTAGAGGGTTGAAAATTGGTGTAGATTTACGCGCCTCTTTACTCCTTTTCAAATGAGCGAGCTAAACAGTGTGCGGTTGTATGAAATATGGAACAAACGAAGCATCGTTGAAATTCTCCCGATTCTCAATAGAGCGCACTTGCTGACGCTATGACGTTACAGTAACCACCACACGAGACCCTCACCTTCATTTTTCCGACGTGAATCAAATCGACGACTGTCTGCGTCTCCTCCGAATCCGCGCTCTTCTTCACTTCCACATAATTGGCCGGAAATTTGAAGAACAGCGCGTCCGACTGATCGAACGCGCCGTTTTCGGCTGTCACGAGGACATCTCCCGTTATGTGATCCTTGAATTGAACCATTCCTGAAAATTGGGGAGGAAAATATTTTTCGAAAAAAAAATTTTTTTTTTTTTAAATTTAAATTTTTTTCCCGTCTGAACTTCAATTTTGCAGTAAAAATTTTGAAAAATAGAGGAAAAAATTGGAAAATAAAATTGAATTAAAAATAAAAATAAGGATAAAAGATCAGGATCAAAAATTTCGCCTTGTCTAGGTGGGGGAACTAATAAAGATCGGGTCGCCCCCCGAAAAGAAGACGTGGGAGGCGGGAAAAAATCAGATGGCCGCGATGAGATAATAAACGGCCACTTTCGATTAGTAGGAAGAGTAGGAGGATACGTCCATTTTGGGGACAACAACGACGACATCGGGACGAAGAGGGATCGGATAGCCGAGAAAAGGGCGCTAGAAACTGATCTAAATCCGGAGAAAAGCCCGGTTTTGGACTAACCGTGACAATGTGTCACGTGACACACCGGGACAGAAGTTCAAAATGAGTTCCAATGGACACAAGCTTGTGCTACCCGTGACAATGTGTCACGTGACACTTTAGGACAGATCAAATTTTCAAAATTTTGATCTACCAATTTTTTGGTTGTTTTTTGATTAAATAAGCTAGAACACAAATACTGGGAGGGATTATGTTTCAAATTTTCAAATTTTCCGAAAAAAAATTTTTAATGTTAAATTTTTAAAATTATTTCTAACATTTTAATCTTTCCACTTCTTTTTTTAGTTTTCAAATTTTCTTTTAATTTACGTTTTTTGTTTAGATTCCACAAAAAAACGCCCGTTTTTTTGAACGAAAATACTTGATTTCGTATCCGTATCAAGTATCACGAAAGTCATTTGACACTGCCGCTAATTTACAGTACTCACAATATTGCAAGCGAATTAGTGTGTCACGTGACACACTGTCACGGGTAGTCTGATTTTGGTGGGCTGGCTTCGTAGTGTTCGTAGTTGAAATATGTGTCCCAGAGTGTCGCGTGACACATTGTCACGGCTAGTACAAACGTGTGTCTTTTTGGTCCCACAAAAAATGGTTTGGTTCCAAAAATCGCAAAAAAATTATTTTTTTCTCATATTTTTTCAAAAAAATGAGCATTCCAATTAAAATTTAAAATTCCAGATTTTTCGATCATAGTGGAAAAATTTGAAAAAAAAAAAATAATTTCCAAAAAAAAAAATTTGTTTTCAAAAAAATGTTTCCCGCCTAAAAGGAGGGGGGGGGGGTGGTTAACTAAGAAATAAGGGAAAAATAGCAATGAATGTGATAGTGTCGTCTCTCTCTCTCTCTCGATTACCGTCCACCCCCTCCCCCTCGCCTTTTCCAATCAAAAACCGGTCTGTGTGATTTTACTGATATATGTTTAATTGATAACACATCTTCTTCTACTTCCCTTCCTTCCTATTCGACGTCTTCATCTTCATCGTCAACGTCTCCTACTCCTCCTCCAAAAATGTGACACGATGACGGTGTCGTTGAAATGAGGGAGCGGAAGATCGAACATCGAGACAGCATGTCGAGTAAATCTTCTTTTTTTGGAGATTACGTGAGATTCCGCAAGTTTTCTTCTCTTCTCTTCTTGTAGTCGTCGTCGTCGTCGCTGCTGAGACAAAAGAATGATGAACAAATCATCAGAAGACGTGAGATTGGTGACGTCTTCTGATGAGAGAAAGTGTGTGTATCATCGTGTGGAAACCAATAATAAGCTATTTAACAGGATAAGGGGGGAAACAATTAGTAAATTTTCGCCTCGATCGCCTTTTTCACAAACTTCATCTTGTCCTCCGAACGGAGAATGTTCGAGCAGGCTGCAATGAGGAAAAATTAAAAATTTTTTTTTTTGAGAATTAATTTTTGCAAATAATTTGATTGTGATTATTATTCGGAAGTTCAAATGAAGCTTGTTCGAGAGAAAAATTTAAAAAAAAAACATTTTTCGAAAAATTAATAAATTACGATTTTTAGAAAATTTTTTAAAAAATTAATTTTAAAAAAAAATTTTTTTTCAGAAATTTCAACGAAAGCCACCCTCAAATAAGCGTTTTTCTAAAAATATATTTGATTTGAAACAATAAAAAAATTGCTTTTAAAATAATGAAAATGAGCTTTTTCGAAAAAAACAAAACGAAAAATTAGTAAATTTACAAAAAAACAGTTTTTTAACCATTTTTTAACGCATCTAAAATATTATTTTGATGAATATATGAGCATAAATATTCGATTAGAAAAATAAAAAAAAATTTTCAAAAAAAAAAAAATTTTTTTTAAATTAATTTTTTTGTCAAATTTTCAAAATACCTCTTTTTTTGAAATTATTGATTTTCATCTCCATTTCATCACTATTTCAATATTTTTATCGCAAAAACGCACCAACAAAAAGGTGCGGCGTGTGGGGCACAAAAAAGGGGCGGAGCCTGTGGAAGAGCTCCTCCCACTGGATGTTTCCCGTTTTGTAGGCTTTCAGTGTGGCGGCAAACTGTTTTTTGTTCTCGTCGGACATCTGGAAAAACGGATTGAAACAGGTAAAATTCAAATTCCAAAAATGAGAAAAAGACCTCTTTCAGCAGCTCGCCGGTCGAAATTTCGAGCGCTTTCTGATACCGGGCTGGAAGGGTGTTGCGCGTCTGAAAATCGGCGGATTTCCAGTTTTCAGCCCATTTTCAGCCAATTTCTCACCAGGAGCACAATTTTCCGCTTCTTCGCCGGCTCAGCAGCATGTGTTTCGTCACATTCCCGTTTTACGGGCGGTTTTTCGTCGACGAATCGTCGTTTTTGCGGGAAACTCGCCGCCTCGGCTTCCATTTCGACCTTCTTGAATTTCAGCTCGTCCTCGTTCTGAAAACGTTGAAATCGCCCCAGAAAATGATAAAAATTGGAAAAAAATTTGAATTGGCGCCAATTCGAGACGAGAACGATGCTCCGAAATGACGCTCGGGATTATTGTTTATCAAAATTGTTTTTCGAAATTTTCGAATATCCTAGGACCGTTTTTGCGCCAAAATAGGGGAAAATGGTGCAATTTGACTGTTTTGAACCAAAATTTGCAGCAAATCGATCTGAAAAAGTGGTTTCTTACGGTAGGAAGGCCGATGAGTGGTTTCGGAGCATCGGCGACTTTCTCGAGTTTCACTTTTCGATCCAGCTGCACGTTGGCCGGCGAGAAAAAGTCCTCGAGTGTGATTTCAGACACGGTTTGGCTGAAAATCAAGGAGAACGACAGGTTTTTCGGTTTCCAGTGTTCGGGGCTCGCCGAGAGCATCTCACCGTGAATACGAATCCAAGCTCGACTTCTTCGTCTGCCGGAACGATTTGCACTGTTTCGCTTGTCGCCGAACATAGTCGGTTCGGGATGTCTGGAAAAAGGAGAGAGAATGCGTTGGAAATGCGCTCTATTGCACACCGCCCGTGTACCGATTGGAATGAGTAGCTGGATGTGTGTCGATTTACGGAGGAGGGGGGGGGGGGGGCTAAACAGTGCGCGTTGTATGAAATTTTGAAACAAACGGAGCATCGTTGTTGGAAAACTCAAATTCTGTTCATTTGGCTCAAATTATCAATAGAGCGCACTTACTACTCATTCGAACATTTGGCCACGGCCTCTCGGGAAACTTGATCAAGTGCGCTCTATTGATAATTTGAGACAAATGAACAGAAATTGAGGAATTTCAACAACGATGTTTTTCTAGAGTGATCAAGTGCGCTCTATTGATAATTTGGGCCAAATGAATAGAAATTGAGTTTAAATGATGCTCCGATCGGATCATACAACCGCTCACTGTTTAGCATCCGCGTAAATCTACACGGGTGTGCGATAGAGCGCACTTGCTCACTCTACAAAGTCAGCAAGTGCGCTCTATTGACGATTCGGGTCAAATGAACAGAAAAAGCGTTTTTTTCGCTCACTGTTTAGCCCCCCTCCCCCGTAAATCTACACCATC
The DNA here is from genome assembly GCA_963570955.1 of Caenorhabditis afra. Taxonomy (NCBI): domain Eukaryota; kingdom Metazoa; phylum Nematoda; class Chromadorea; order Rhabditida; family Rhabditidae; genus Caenorhabditis; species Caenorhabditis afra. The sequence continues at coordinate 8,887,734 of OY751532.1, forward strand.
GCTCTCAATTCAATCGGCACATGGGCGGTGTGCAATAGAGCGCACTTGCTCACGCCTCCTCTCACCTCAATCAAATGGGCTCTCTCTTTGAAGAAACGCGTCGTGCGGTGCGCACACTCGTCCGTGTCGGCTCTCGAAATGGTGGCTCTCAACCATTTGGGGAACATTTCCGGTTTCGCCGACGCGTATCGTGTGTCGAGCAGAACGACGGTGCCAAAGTCGTCCTTGTGACGGAGGACACGTCCGATCGCCTGATTCACCGCCCGGAACGCCTCCATCTGATACCAGTCACGTGACGATTGTCGCTGCTGCTCCGAGCCACTTCCACGGCTCATCAGATCGTCGAGGAACGCCTTCTTGAGCACGACGCGCTCGTCGTGAATCGGCGGATACGGAATGCCGACGATGCAGACGGCTCGCGATTCGGCGTCGCAGAAGTCGATGCCCTCCGACACTTTGCCACGGCAGACGGCGAGCAAGGCGGCGCCGTGCGGATGCGTCACGCCTTGCGTGTACTTGAGCCGAATCGCGGCGAGCTCGTCTTTGGCTCGCGGCTCGACGAGCACTCGTTTCGTGCGCTCCATTCGCGACCAGATTGTGTCGACGTCGTCAAGAGATGAAGAAGAAGAAGAAGAAGAGGACGTCTTCCACGTGGCGACGAGCTCCTCCATTTGCGAGTAGGACGAGAAGAAGATGAGGACCCCTAAAATGGGCGTGGCTTAGTATGTGGGTTACTGTAGGGGATACTGTACCTTGTGGCGTCGCCTCCATGACACGTATCAACGTCTCGCCGACGTCCGAAACGTAGTTCGCGTTCGAGCGATTCTGAAACGAGCCGGTCAGTCCGCCGTGACGGCCACGTGTCACGACGGTGGTGAGCACTGGCACGTGTTTGAGCGCGTGCTCGTTCTCGAGAATCGCTCCGAAGTTTCTGGAATTTTCGTGGAGTTGATCAAGTGCGCTCTTTTGAGAAATTTGAGTGAAATGAACAATGGCTAAACAGTGCGCGTTTGCATTGAATTTGAAACAATCGGAGCATCGTTGTTGAAACTCATTTTCTATTCATTTGGCCCAGATTATCAAAAGAGCGCACTTGCCGACTTTCTAGAGTGATCAAGTGCGCTCTATTGATAGATTGGGGCCAAATGTACAGAAAGTGAGTTTGCAACAACGATGCTCCGTTTGTTTCACACATTTCATACAACTGCGCATTGTTTAGCCCATCCCCCGCCGCCGTAAATCGACACACATCTAGCTCCTCATTTCAAAAGGAAAAATAGAGCGCCGCGTAAATCGACACGGGCGGTGTGCAATAGAGCGCACTTGATCAGGCTGGAAGTGACTATACAACTTTTTACAACAATTTTCTAGTGGAAAACGGTCAACTGGTCAAATTTAGGTCACGATGAGTTCTGTCGAATGGTCCAAGAAATTTCGGAAAATTTCATATTCGAACAAAGTTATGAGGGTTTCTTTGTTCAAACATGAAAATTTCCAGAAACTTCTTGGACCATTCGACAGAACTCATCGTGACCTAATTTTTATCAGTTGACCGTTTTCAAACAAAAAATTGTTGTAAAAAGTTGTATAGTCACTTCCAGCCTGATCAAGTGCGCTCTATTGCACACCGCCCGTGTCGATTTACGCGGGGCTCTTTTCTCCCTTTTGAAATGAGGAACTAGATGTGTGTCGATTTACGGCGGCGGGGGATGGGCTAAACAATGCGCAGTTGTATGAAATGTGAAACAAGCGGAGCATCGTTGTTGGGAAACTCATTTTCTATTCATTTGACCCAAACCATCAATAGCGCGCACTTCATCACTCTAGAAAGTCAGCAAGTGCGCTCTATTGATAATTTGGGTCAAACGAATAGAAAGTGAGTTTCAACAACGATGCTCCGATCGTACAACCGCGCACTGTTTAGCCATTGTTCATTTGACCCAAATTTCTCAATAGAGCGCACTTGAACTCCACGAAACCCTTTTGAAATGAGGAGCTAGCTGTGTGTCGATTTACGGCGGCGGGGGATGGGCTAAACAATGCGCAGTTGTATGAAATGTGAAACAAGCGGAGCATCGTTGTTGGGAAACTCATTTTCTATTCATTTGACCCAAACCATCAATAGCGCGCACTTCATCACTCTAGAAAGTCAGCAAGTGCGCTCTATTGATAATTTGGGTCAAACGAATAGAAAGTGAGTTTCAACAACGATGCTCCGATCGTACAACCGCGCACTGTTTAGCCATTGTTCATTTGACCCAAATTTCTCAATAGAGCGCACTTGAACTCCACGAAACCCTTTTGAAATGAGGAGCTAGCTGTGTGTCGATTCAAGCCCCCCACCCCCCCCCCCCCCCCCCCAAAGAACTTGGCGTGTGTGACACAACACCTACAGTCCCATGTTGAAAGTGAACGCCTGAATCGGCGACAGTGTTCCCGAGGCGAGCAGCACATTGCGAACACCGCGCATTTTGAGCATTCGCATCGAGAGTGACGCTTGGAAGCAGAAATATTTGACGGTGAGGCGTCCGCTCGTCGCGTCCCTCTTCATGAACAGTTTGCAGTTTTGGGCCACCGATTTCGGATCGATACGCTCGGCGAGCTGCAATTTTTGTCGTTGATGTGTGTGTGTGTGTGTCACGTGACACCTTATTCGCAATGGGTCTTTCTCTATACTCTCATTCAGTGCTCATTTCATTTCAAAACAAGGCAGCGAACGAATCGAAAAGCAATGAAGGCTCTCTTCTGGGGACAAGTAGATCAAAAACAGACAAAAGCCAAGAAGCAGAACAATGCCGTTGGAAAACCGAATCAGCGACAAAGTCCGCAGCTCGCGCGTCCGTCTCACGTCGTCAACAACACGGACGGCCGGGGAGACGAGAACCGGGTCGATCCGCCGCCGTCGTTCTTTGTGACCGTCACGGTCACGCTGGACAGTGTGTTCGGTAAGACGGACAACTTTTTCGACAGTGTCCGTCTCAATGCGAATATGGTTGTGGAACGCGTACGACCGCAATGGATGCATCTGTTTATGGCCGGCGATCAGGCGAGTTCAGACTTTTTTGGAAGACGGAAGGCGGAATTCCGTCTAGACCATCATCCATGAATGAATCACTTGGAAGAGTTTGCAAAACCTAGGCCACAGGAGACACAAAGCTTCCAGAAAGGCCCCGTGGCCTAGGTTTCACAAAAACTCTTCCAAGTGTTCTTCACTCTATTTTGCTGATATCTCGAGAACAGAGACGGCGCGAAAGTGACCATTTGAAAGTTCTAGACCCCCTATCATCATCCATTCACCATTTGGAAGAGTTTGGCAAAACCTAGGCCAACCTATCTCGAGAGCCAAAAGAGCTATCAAAAACTTGTCAACTACAAAGTTGCGGCTCTTCTCGTGCTCTACAACTTTGTAGTTGACAACTTTTCGATAGCTCTTTCGGTTCCAGATCATCAGTTTCAACGAACTGCCGCAGTGGTCACCGTCACAACTGCGTGACACAATGTACCAATCGCGTGCCCATCGACCCTACGTCAGCGCAACAAATGACGACTACCGATGCGAGCTGCGAGTGGTGCGTGCGTGGAATCTCCAGTGTCCGACGTGGCAACAGATCGACACCGCCGCCGGCACCGCCGACGAACGCTACCAGTACTTTTGTGCGGGCGTCCATTTCGGACTCGAGCCCCGCGCGCGCGGCGCCGGATTCGACGTGACGACAGACGACGGCAAGAGGTGTATCGTGACACACGTGTGGGCAAGGTCACGCGTCAGCTACGCGCTGGCCGTCGGCGACGAGATTCTGACGATTGGCGACCGAGATGTGAGCCGGATGACGGACAGGCAGCACGTGTTCGAGACGCTCGCCCAGGTCGTCGACAGTGTCGGGCGGACCGGTGCAACAAGGTGCGGACTGTTCTAGCGAAAGGGGCGTGGCTTACTCAGACAGCTTTGCAAAAGGGGCGTGGCCTAGTATCATTGCTTTGGTGAAAGGGGCGTGGCACAATTAGACAGTCTAGCAAAAAGGGCGTGGCTTATCCTCGCAATCTTGCGAAAAGGGGCGTGGCTTATCCTCGCAATCTTGCGAAAAGTGGCGTGGCTTATTTTCACAGCCTTGCAAAAGGGGCGTGGCTTAGACCCACAACCTTGCGAAAGGGGGCGTGGCCTAATTTCGCAATTTTGGCGAGGGGGCGTGGCTCAATTAGACAACCTTGCCAAAGGGGCGTGGCTTAATTAGACAGCCTAGCAAAAGGGGCGTGGCTTAATTAGACAGCCTAGCAAAAGGGGCGTGGCTTAATTAGACAGCCTAGCAAAAGGGGCGTGGCTTGATTAGACAGCTCGGCAAAAGGGGCGTGGCTTAATTAGACAGCCTAGTAAAAGTGGCGTGGCTTAATTAGACAGCCTAGCAAAAGGGGCGTGGCTTAATTAGACAGCCTAGTAAAAGTGGCGTGGCTTAATTAGACAGCCTAGCAAAAGGGGCGTGGCCTAATTAGACAGCCTAGCAAAAGGGGCGTGGCTTAGTCTCACCATCTTGCAAAATGGGCGTGGCTTAATTAGACAGCCTAGCGAAAAGGGGCGTGGCTTAATTAGACACTTTTGCAAAAGGGGCGTGGCTTAATTAGACAGCTCGGCAAAAGGGGCGTGGCTTAATTAGACAACTCGGCAAAAGGAGCGTGGCTTATATTCAAAGCGTAGCAAAAGGGGCGTGGCCTAATTTCGCAATCTCACGAGAAGAGGCGTGGCTTAACTTTCGCAGATTCTTCGCCCGTCGCGCTATATTCACGCGAAGCTCGCCGAATGCGAGTGTCGACGCCCACATGTCCCGATACCATTGGAACGCGCTTTCGCGAGTCTGGAACGACACGACGGGAACGTCGATTGTGCCGCGAGACGGCAACAACAACAACAACGTCAAGTTGAAGTTCGCCACCGATCCGGCGATCGGCACCGAAGCGTTGGAGATCGCACTGCGCGAGGCGACCGCTCTCAACGAGATGCTCGTCAGAGCTGGACCGTGGGTGAGTTGTTCAGAGCGGTTCGAATCGTTCGGTTGATTCTCAACATTCAGATGGGCGATCACAAGAAGACGTCGTTGCTGCGTGCTCCCGGCGAGCCGAGGAAGCCCAGCGCCGCTTTTTCGTATTCCGACGACGAATCGACGGTGGAGAAGGGCGGCGGGAAGAAGAAGAAGAAACGGAAGCCGACGACGACCAAAATGGGGTTGTGCACACTGAAGGCAAGTGTGTCTCCCCCTTAACCCCGATTCTACTGTAGATGCTCTATCTCTCTGTTTCAGAACCTTCCAACCACCGTCAAAATCGGGTCGGACGTCGTCGAGCGGGCCGTCTTGACAAAACCCACGGCGACGGACACTGGTCTCTTTTCGTTTTTCAAAACGCGACCGTAGTGATATTGAAAAAAAAAAATGAGTTTCTTGCAAATCGATTCAAATGATGTTGATCGTGCTCTATCTTGAGAACCAAAAAAGTTAGCGGAAAGTTGTCAACTGCAAAGTTGTAGAGCACAAAAAGAGCTCCAAGTTTGTTGTTGACAACTTTTTGATAGCTCTGACGGTTCTCGAGATAATCTTGCATCGAATCGTACGAGCAAATGCACACATATACACACCCACAAAAGTTTTTCGCCTACAGTAACCCGGAAGGACGCTACAGTAACCTACAGTAACCCACCTGAACAGTGTCGTCTCCGCACGCCGCCGCCACGTCTTGCGCGTGCGTCGAGTAGATGGAGAGCAGAAAATCGGCGAGTCGCTCCATTCCGTCGCCCTTCTCCGTCAACGCAATCTCCTCGCTCTTCGAGAGCAGGTACGACGTGGCATCTCGGAGCACGTCGACACATCGCTCGACGGCGTTACCGTCGAGTCCCGCCGCGCGGAGAGTGTCGAGAAGGACGACGCCGTCGGCGGCCTTCCCGTCCAACGGCGCCACTCTTCGCATCCGCGCGTCGTCCGATTTGAAGAGCGCGTCCAGATGCTCTTCGAGCTGAAAACACTTGTCGAGCATCGACATGAGATCCTCGGTCCGCAGGTTCTCGATGAGCTTCTTCGTTAAATCGACGGCTCCAAACGACTGGGTCTCGTTGTCGGCTTCCGCACGGGCCGTCTCCTCTTCGTCGACCAAAAGGGCGAGCACCTTTTTGAGCTCCTCAATGCACATTGCGATCGATGTCGACGTGAGCTCCGCCGACGCGTTCGACTCGCATATCGACTCCTGAAAGTGACGGGGAAACGACGTCGGTGTGATGTAGATTTACGGGGAGCCGAACAGGCGGCCCAAAATATCAATAGAGCGCACTTGATCAAGTTTCCCGAGAGGCCAAATGTTCGAATGAGTAGTAAGTGCGCTCTATTGATAATTGGGGTCAAATGAACAGAAAGTGAGTTTTCAACAACGATGCTCCGATCGTACAACCCGCGTAAATCGACACAATCACTCGTTTTGATCGGTACAAGGGGGTGTGCGATAGAGCGCACTTGCTCACTCTAACAAGTCAGCAAGTGCGCTCTATTGATAACTTCAACAAACGATGCTCCGTTTGTGTCCATCCTGCGTAAATCTACACCCCATTGTCACGTGACACTCACCAAATTGTGCGCCTCGTCAAAGATGACGATCGAGTCCTTCAGATCCAGCTTATACCGCCGTCTCATCTTCGGATCGATCACATAATTGTAGGGAAGCAAGATGAGCTCGGCGCTTTCCGATCGCTGTCGTGACATGAAATACGGACAGACGCTGCAAAATGGACAGTTTCGGGGGGCGATTTTCAGAGTCACAAGGAAAGGAACCCACGAGTTCTGGGTGCCCACTTTCACGAAATCCTCAATGTCCATCGCTTCGCCAGTGTCGAGCAGCTCGCCAATTTTGTCGGTGGAGCACGCTGGAGAGGACAAAAAGAGCACATATATTGCGAGGGGGCGTGGCTTATCGGGGGTCCTACCGTCAAACTTGTTGTAGTAGTGACACGTTCGCTTCGAGACCATTCCGCGACACACGTGCGCTTGCCGATTCGACTCGCCAATCTTTTTCACCTTCTGATTGATGCAAAAGTGCTCGCGCGAGCCCAGAATCGTCGTTTTCACCCTGGAAATGGTGGGAAAGGGGGTGTGATTTTAGATCGCTTTACATAAAAATAAGAGAGCCGTACCACTTGTACTCGGTGCGATTGAGCTCGTGCACCACTTGCTCCAACTGCGAATGCGTTCGCGACGCATAGTAGATGGTCGGCACGAACGGATTGCGCATCTTTCGGTCCTGATCCGATCCTCCCGACGTAGAAGCGGCGGAGCCCATCAGTTGCGCGAAATCGACCGTCCTCGTCTCCTTCTGATGTTGGACCCACGCGAGTGCCGAGCACAGCAGCGACAACGTCTTTCCCGTTCCGGTCGGACTTTCGAGTGCCGCGTCGAGCTTCTGGGAGCAGCACAATATCTTTTTCTTTGTTCCTTTTCAGGAGCCACACCGGCCGGCTGTGACTCCTCTTCAAAAATTGTAAATCGGAAGGTGGCCGTAGGACCGTTTTCCCGCCAGAACTGATGCGCCCCTCTGCTCGCACCATTCTGGTTCAGCTATAACTCTTGCCTCAAGAGAGTCGCCGTGGTGGGTGTCCAGGGGCTTCCCGCTCCGACAAATGAAATTTCGGGGTGGGCGTCGCGGCGCCAGAACGTCCCCAAAAGCAGCGGCCGACATCTCGCGGGTTCCGCGCGCCACTATCATTTGCACACAAAAGGGGCGGAGCTTATCTCAAATCCCAAAAAACCACGTGGAAATATCGATTTTCGCCGTTTTCGCTGGTTTTTCGAGCAAATTTCGAGTCAAAAGAAAGATTAAAAACAGTACCCTGTCCAAAACATCAACAACATTCTTCATAAAAACGCGCTGACACTCGTACGGCTCGAACGGAAATTTGACGCCGATTTTCGGCGTTATCCACACTTGTGTCGCGGATGACGTCATCTGGAATCGGGTTAGAATGCGTTAGAGAGAGGAAAATTAGAAAGTATCGGTTGCGAACAAAGATCACACATCACTTCACAAACACCCCACACACAACTGCAATTTGTTTTTTTTTCGTCAAATTAAAAAAAAATTAAATATTTAATCAACATTTTTTATAAGCGACAATAGCCAGATTCCGAGGTGAAACGGCGGGCTCGAAAAGGGCGACGACGCGCGATTCGATGCCGTTTTCGCGCAGAAACGCGCACCGATCGTCGAGAATCGCCGATTCGACGGCGGGCGCGAACAGGCGACGGACGACGTCACACGAGTCGAAGAGAGAGCATCGTAGTGAAGAGACGCACGCGAAGAGCGCGGTTTTTGGGATTTTCTGGAAAAAAAAATCAATTTTTTTTCAATTTTTTCTCGATTTTTTGAAAATTTGAATAAATTCTCTGGACTGACCTCTAAAACTCTATCCAATAGATGGGATCCCCGCTTTGACATTGCTTTCCGAACGTATTCTTCGAAAGTTGTCTTGTTCTCCTCGCATTTGACCTGAAATTTGAAATTTGAAATGTCAAACTTTTTCGGTCTCGACGCTAAACAGGGCGCGGTACGATGCTCCGCTACGCCCGTTTCTTGTCCGCTCGACGATTGTTTCTTTTTCTCTTTGCTCACCGCGCAAAGTCCCATATTCCGGTCGTCTGGATCGTCCGAACAGCTTCGAATCCACTTTTCTAGATGAGCTCGCGCATATCGGGCTAGATCCGGTGGATCCGATTCGCTGAACTTCACGTTTTCATTGTTGTGGCACGCCGATTCACGGAGCACATAGTCGAGCTCGAATCCCGCCCATTTCCGGCTCAACGGGAAGACTGTTGAGTTTGGGAGGCTCTGAAATGAAGATATTTGCAGAAAATGTCGTAAAATGTGGCGCCAAGTCCGCAAACACGGCAAAAAATTGGCTACTCTCAAAACCCCCACTACTGGCTATTTTCTACAGTAATTTACGGGTTTTCCGTCGAAAAAATATACAAAAAAACAGTTTTCCACTGTTTTCAAGTGGAAAAACGTACCAAATCGCCATCCGGCGCCTTTTCGGGGTGCAAAAAGTGAAACGACTGGAACTGTTTGTGATAGCAACATCCCAACAAAACCAGCGCTTTCGCCTTCTCGCTTTTGACGAAAACCTTCAAAATCGTCGACGAGAAGTCGCCGCAACAGTGTAATCCCACCAGAATCGCCGATTTCTCGGCGAACTCGTCGATTTCGGCGGCGAGATTTTCGGTGACAAAACTGGTGAATCGAATCGGCGAATTGCCTGAAAATGGGGGATTTTGAGGTTGAAAATGGGAAAAACTAATACAAAAGTCACCAAAATCGCCGATTTTCGAGGAGAGCAACTGTTCGTCCAACGAATTCGCGGATAGTGTGAACTGAAAAGTTTTATTTTTATTTAGGTGAATTAGGGGCTCAAAATGGGAGAATTGAGAAAAAATGAGTTCAAAAAAGGCGAAAAAACGTCGAAAATGGCGGGGAACGCGGCGTTTTGAGGCCAATTGCAATGGAGCGCGTTTGCATTATGCTCCCTGGCGCGCAGATCGAAATGGGCCATTTTAGGGGTAAAAAACGTTAAAAAATAGGTTTCCCGATGTTTTTCGCTCAATTTCAGTGATTTTCGGGTGATTTCCAGCCGATTCCCCCTCATTTTCAGTGCTCTCTCGCCTGCTGATTTCCCTCCACCGCCATCACTGACAATCGATTTTTGAGCGCGATTATCCGCGATAAATGGCCGACGCCGGCGCCGATGTCCACTAAACTGTCGATGGGATCTGCAAATAATCGATAAATTACTAGTGGAATGTGTTTGAATTCACTGGAATGGTGTTTTTGGAACGTTTGAATTTGGGCGCACAACTCGACGATTCGATCGATTTCGTGCTGTTTTTTGGCTTTAATTCGCTTCCGAACGAGGCCGTTCGATGACGTCATCGGCAGGAATTCTGGCTGAAAATCGATATTTTCAGGTTTTTCCACGAATTTTTTTACCTCTAAACCGTTTTTCGGCTCTTCTCCCGTCCATGATTTCCATAATTCGTAGGGATTTTTCACGCATTTCCTGCTGAATTCGAGGGATTTGAGACGGGCTCTCAATGCTTTTAGGGATTCTGGTAGCTGTTGAGAAGTGTCTTCTGGGTTTAGAAGACGTACAACTTCTTGGAGCTGAAATGAGAAGAATTGTTAATTGATGAGCGATTGCGAGGATTCTCTATACCGAAGAGTTTTGAAGGTATTCTAGCCAGGAGGTGTCGAGAGCCTCGACTGTGTTTGAGGCGAAGAACTCGATGCTTCTGGTGGTCAGAAGATCTTTGTGGTTTTCCAGGAGCGCCTCCAACTCGCTTCTGTTCATCTTTAAATGAAAATTCCTTCTATATTATTGTTCCCGCTTTGGTTAGTGACTCTTTATTCTACATACCAGATACTTTGGGGAACAATAATTTACGTTTTCAGTTTGCAAGCGAAATGTGGATGGGGATAATATAGTTCATTGAAAATCGATAGAATGAGTTAACAGTGAAGTTGCGTTTGTTTAGCACTTCTCCTCGGTGACGGCCTCCTTGACGAGCATCAGGGTTGGGACCTCGGTTCCGTCGACATCTCTGTACTCGATAATGCAGACTTGTCCGTTCTCGGCTCCCTCGGCGGCCTTCTCTCCGACGAAGAAAGCGAGGTTCTTGAAGCGGTCCTTGGCGAGGAGGGACACAACCCAGGCTTGGATCTTCTTCTTGAAGGTATCGACATCTTCCTTGGAGCGGTTGTTCTTCTCCATATGTCCGATGACGTTCTTCATGAAGGTCTTGATGTAGGCCTTGAAGATCGAGGGGTCCTCGTAACAGTTCATCTCGACCAGCTTGTGGTTGAGAACGATGTCGATACCGCGCTCAACGTGCTCGTCAGAGCCTTCATCTTCAGCTCCTTCCTCAGCAGAAGGGTTGGATCCGGCCAGAATGACCTCTCCCTCCTTGCGGACGACGTGCTTTCCCTTGAACTCGTAGACGAGGTCATCGACAAGCTTCATTGGGAAGGAGTCGGAGGCGATCTCGTCACCTAAAATGAGAGGCTTTCGTTTAGTTTCTATGAAAACACTAGCGTCACGGCGTTGGCCAACTTCCAAGAAAAAACTACGAGTGCCTACAGCTAATCTACCACACGTAACTCGCCAGTATGCCATCCACCATTGAAATTAACAGAATGAAACTCCTTCTCCAGCAAAACGCTGGAAAAGAAGCACAAGGACTGTTAGCTTCAAAAGCAGGCACAATGGCTTAAGGTGTGTGGAGGGAAAAACTAGATGTTTTTAGTTTACTCACCGGTGAACACATCAATGTAGATCAGCATCTTGACGGAATGGGGCCAGTAACTGTAAACAGAACATTAAACAAAAATTATAAAAAAGGAGGGAAAGATATGACAGTGTTCAGTAACACTTGAGAAGAGAAAGCAAATTAAGAAACATGCGAATTGGTTTTAACCTTTTTATTAACAACAAATTCAGAACAACTTGATGACTTAGTCGAAAAGACCGAAGCCCATGTCGTCGTCCTCGGACTCCTCCTTGACCTCCTCCTTCTTGGCGGCCGGAGCAGCAGCAGCTGGAGCGGCGGCGGCCGGGGCGGCAGCAGCGAACTTGCTCGGGTCGGCGATGAAAGCCTTGATGGTCTCGGCCTCCTTGAAGGAGACGTCGGTGACAGCGGCAACTCCGAGCATGTTCTGGAGTCCGGTGGCCAACGAGTGGGCGACGGAAGCGAGAGTCGGGTACTTGATGGCCAACGACACCGAAGCGACGTTGCGGACTCCCGAGAGGAAGCGCTTGCGGAGCTCCTCGGTGGTCATGTCCAAAACTTCCGGAGAGTAGAGGGTTCCATCATCGTAGACCTGACGGACGACAAGTCCGTACGAGAACGGGGTCACACCCAACATGTTGAGGAGAGCGGACTCGGAAGCTCCGACCTTGTCTCCCTCCTTGATGAGGTGAACCTAGAAAACGAGAAACTGAACAAAAGCCACACGGGGAAAAAAACCAACCTCGTTGAGGATCTCGATGGTTCCTCTGGCGATCTTGGTTGGGATCTGGAGAGCCTGGAAGAACGAGGTCTTCTCCGGTCCCATTCCGGTGTTCTGGGGTGGCAGCTTGACGTCGCACGGAGCGATGGCGCCGGCCTTGGCTGGAGCTCCCTTACGGTTCTCCAGAAGACGGGTGCGGATCTCTCCGAGGTCCTCCTTGGTGAAGACGAAGCCGACGTTCTCGACGATGTGGGGCAACAACTTCTCGAGGGATGGGTTCTTGCCGAGATGTCCACGGAGAGCCTTACGGATCATGGTGTTCTTTCCCATAAGGATCTCAGCGTGTCCGCGCATAGCCTGACGGATCTCCTGCATTTGCTTCGATCCGACATTGTCAACGCCGACAAGAAGACATTTCGGGTACTCCTCGAACAGCTCGATGAGCTTGACGAAGTAGTTAGCCTTCCAAGTAGATCTGTCTTCCCTAACCATCTTGGTGAATTAAGGATCGCGCTTGAACGTTTTAAAGACTGAAAAAACATAGAATTAGTGAAAATAGAAACCACAAGCAATTCCTAAAAATGCGCAAACAGATTTAAAGCCTAAAATTTCACAATTTTAACGAATTTTCAACGGAATAAGAGTTCTACAAGTGAAATAAACAAAATTTTCGTTAATTTTTTCAATTTTGCGACGCAAAATCTGGAAAAAACAGTGAAAAACGCGGTAGGATAGGCTAAAATTGGGTGAAAATTTTAGGAACAACACGATATTTCCCGTTGAGAACGGCAAAATCGCTTTCGTGGCGAGACCCGCGCCGCGTGAAAAGCCATGCGCCTTTAAAGTTTTTAGTCATTTTTCGCGAAAAAATTACGGAAATTTTCGTTTTCAGACCCATTTTGACGAGAAAACAGAAATTTTTCGATGAAAAACAGAGAAAGATGCTGAAAAAAAGTGAAAAGTGAAAAATTTGTCGGTTTTCGGCTCAATTTGAGAGAAAACCGTTTCTTTGGAGCGATTCAGTGTAAATTGCTGTTCAAGTTTAAGATTTTAATGGAAATAATTTATTGAAACGTTCGAATAGCACAAATGAAATTGGTTTCACATAAATAAGGGGGTCTGGGGCATCGGAATACGAACGGACGGGGGGAGTTTTGCGGGGGGTAGATACGGAGATTTAGAGGGAAGAGATGATCTGGTCGAGCTCCTCGTTCGAGACACGAGTGAATTCGCCGCTCGGGCGACCCTTGTCCTCGATCGGCTTGATGACGACGACCTCGACGTTGGCCGAGTTGAGCTTCTCCTCCATGACCTGCTTCAGAATCGCCAGCGCCATTTTGAGCCCGTCCTTGATGGTGAGCGCGTCGTGGTACTGCTCCTTGAGATTCTGCTCGGCTCCGTCGCTGGCGGCGCCGATCGACTTGGCCTTACAGTCGATGAAAGTGCCGGATGGGTCGAGATGGAAGAGCTTCGGGCCCTCCTGATCGACACCGGCGAACAGCATCGCCACACCGAACGGACGCGACATCGACGCCTTCACGTCGTCGTCTCCGAACTGCAGAGCGAGGTTGGCCACCGATTGGGTGACGTCCTCGACGCGGATCTTGCGGTTGTAGCAGAACCAGAAGTTTTGGGCCTCGATTTGAGCGCGCTCGACGAGAGTACGCGAGTCGGCGATGAGACCGGCGAATGTGACGCCTGAAAAACCAAAGTTGAGGCCTAGAAATCGCTGGGAAGTTAATACCGATATGCTGGTCGACCTTGCTAATCTTCTCGATCGCGTCGTTAACCATCAACTTGGACGTCGACCGCTTCTCGGCGGCCAGAAGCACTCCCTCGCTCGTCTTGATGCCGATGCTCGTCGAGCCGAGCTTCACAGCCTCGATGGCGTACTCGACTTGGAAGAGACGGCCTTCCGGCGAGAAAGTGTTGACTCCACGGTCGTACTCGCTGCGCGTAAGGAACATGGCGGCTGAAATTAAAAGAAAATCAAATATATCCGGGAAATTAAGAAGAGCGAACGAAAAATTGATTTTTCACGCTAATTTCTCTAAATTTCTGCAATATTTGCTGATAAAACCCGGCAGAAATCTATTGAAAGTCGCACAACATTGAAAATCTATTGAAAATCGGCAAAACCGATCGAAAAAAGCGAAAAAAGGCCGCCTCCGGATTTGTCATCATTGCGGCGTGTCGAGACCCGCGAATCTAAATCAAGCACGCGCCTTTGAAATTTACCGTACCGAAAAATTAATTTTACCGACTTTTCAGCGAAATTCTCTGAAAAACCGCCGGAAAACGCGATTTTTCGGTTTAAAAACAGGAAAAGAGCGAGAGGCGCGCGCGAAATGATGACAAAGTGTGTGAATTCTCGGCCACGGCCACACGGCCGCGCAGAGAAAAACGCGCGCGCGTTTGAATTTGAAGCGTGGCCTGTTCAGTTTGGAGAGGGAAAGAATGGGCAAACGCTTTAGTTTTGCAATCAAAATGATAAGCTTGAAGATTCTAGCAGTTTTTTGTCTAATTGCGAGCCAAGAAAGCCGGAAATTGAGCGAGGCAGAGAACGAAAAACGGCTGGAACAGTGCGGAAAAGTCAAGAAATGTGGGTTTTCCGGCTGAAAATTCGATTTCAGCACTTCAAATTTACAGCCAAAGTGTACAATGGACGTGAATCGGAGCACGTGGATGCTCCGTGGAGTGTTCTTGTGACCACCAACACCACCGGCTGCTCGGGAACGTTCATTTCGCCGCGCCACGTGTTAACCGCCACGCATTGCGTCGCCGGAGACAAAGATGTCAGAGAGTGGACGAATACGTCGATAAACTACGAATTCGACCGGAAAAACTGCAAAAAACACAAGTTTGTGGGCCGAATTGGTGTTTTTATGGGATTTTGGTGATTTTCAGCAATATTATCATTACTGAAACGCTTGCCAGTAAATTGAGGATTACAAGGAACGGGACAACACTCGGAAGAGCGAAATTTGTGAGAAAAATTATGCATTTTCACGAAAATTTGAAAAATGTCGTCAAGTGTGGTGTCTGCACACTTTACACCACATTTGACGACAAAATGCAGAAAAACGCGTGATTTTCAGCTGATTTTGGTCGGTTTTTGCCGAATCGCCGACGAGGGCTATTTGCACGAGTATCACGACGATTTCATGATTGTCGAGTTGTCGGAAAATATGGAATACTCGCAAGATCTTCGGCCGGCGTGTGTGGCGAGTGAGCGGTTTTTTTTGGCTGGAAATTTCAGACAAACCAGTTTGTGTTTTTTGTTCACTTTTCGATTTATTCAGGAAGCGTCAAAGACAACGAGGCGGGTGCGGTTTTGGACTTTTACGGATACGGCCAGAATCGTGAGCACTACCGTTGTCACGCCCGTTCGCCGATTTTCAGCCTTTATTTTCAGCGGAAAGGAACGAGAAAGAGAATTTGAACAGCTCTGCAACTCTTCGATACCATCAAGTCAAGGTGAAGGATGTGAACAAAAAGGGCACCCAGAAGATTATCGATAAACGCATTTTCCACGCTCAGAGTGTGACACAAATGTCGGTGGGGTGTCCGGTAAGTGTCAAAACCTAGTTTAAACCTTTTCCCACTAAATTCCCGTATTTTCTGCATTTTGTCGTCAAATATGGTGCAAAGTCCGCAAACACCGAATTTGACGACAATTTGCAGAAAACCGCCCAAAATTGGGTTTTGACCAATTCCAAGTGAAATTGGCTCTTTTCAAGCACAATTATAGTCAAAAACATCAAAATTGGCAGAAATCCCTGTGTTTCAGGGCGACAGTGGCGGCGGTTCGATGCGCACCATCGACGGACGGGTTACGGTAGTCGGGGTGCAGTTCCGAAGCACTTGCACTAACATGGAACGCGAGAAGAACGCGAACGAAGTGCACGCGGCAGTCGGATATTACGCGAAAACGATTTGCAAGTATACGGGAATATGCACACCTGACGCAGACTCGTCAAACCGTCGAATTCCCGTTTTTATCGCTTTTCTGACGGTTTTCAGTTTGAGTTTATGGCAATAAAGGTGTTTTCTGCAAAATGTCGTCAAATTCGGTGTTTGCGGACTTTGCACCACATTTGACGACAAAATGCACAATTTGCAGTAAAAACGCGTAAGAGACTGCAGTTTTCGCGGCCGAGTCATTAAAATTTATGGAAACTCATAAACCCATAAAAACGACACCCCGCGGGAGAGTATAAGAACGGCGACTTCATCGCAGTTGTTCTTCAACTGCAAATGCACCTTTTTTGCATATTCCTACTCTACTCGACGATGGTGGGCTTGGCGAGCCCTGGCGGTCCACTGACCCGCGAAGAGAACCTGGAACGTCTCCGCATCTGCGGAACTCGGCCAGTGTGGGGCTCCGGCTCCGGCTCCGGCGCCGGCTCCTCGCAACGACGGAGCATCAACGGAGGCCTTCCGGCCACACATCGCGATGCTCCGTGGGCAGTGTTCATGATAGATTCGTCGAGAAAAGCGTGCTCCGGCACGTGGATCTCCCCCCGTCACGTGCTCACCGCCGCGCACTGCGGCCTGACCGCCTTCATGCTCACCGGCGCTCAGAAGACGTGCGATGGCGGCGACGCCGTCTACACCAACGCCGCCTTCCGCGACGGCTTCCAACTCTACAATCCGGACGGTACGGCCGTCCCAGCACGCCTTCACAGAATGATCGCGATGGCGGCGTGCGCGGGTTTCGACCATCGTCGCGACGACCTGATGATTCTCGAGCTCGACCGCGACGTGCTCTTCTACGACGGAGCGTGGCCGGTGTGCGTCGCCACCGACGCGTCGTCGTTCACGACGCCCGGCACTCGGCTCAATTTGTACGCGTACGGTTACGATGTGGCGCTCGGCGAGCCGCCGTTGCTTCGATTCGGATGGTTCACGGTGATCGTCCAACTCGGCCCGTTCGTTCAGACGTTGAGCCCGTATGGTGTGGCGGTGCGACCGGTGAGTTTTCCGAGCATTTTCTGCATTTTGTCGTCAAGTATGATGCAAAGTCCGCAAACACCGCATTTGACGACATTTTGTTGAAAACCGCCCAGAGTTGGTTTTTGACCATTTTCCTGTTAAATCTCGCATTTTCTGCATTTTGTCGTCAATTGTGGTGCAAAGTCCGCAAACACCACATTTGACGACATTTTGCAGAAATGCGCCCAAAATTGGTTTTTGACCATTTTCAAGTTAAATCTCGCATTTCCCGCCTTTTGTCGTCAAGTATGACGCAAAGTCCGCAAACACCGCATTTGACGACATTTTGCAGAAACCCGCCCAAAATTGGGTTTTGACTGTTTCCAAGTGAAATTGACGGTTTTCAAGCACAATTCTAGTCGAAAACGCCAAACGGTGTTTCAGGGCGACAGTGGCGGCGGTTCGATTGTCGAGCGAAACGGACGTCTTCACGTTGTAGCCATCACGAGTCACGCGCGGAAAGGCGCTTATTACGACGCGAACGTTGGGCACTACTACTCGCGAATCTGCTTTTGGAGCGGCATCTGCTAGTTTTTCGTGTTATTGTGAATAAAGGGCCGCCGAGCTGGAATGTCCAATTTCAGTCGATCATATCTCGACAACTAGAAGAGATAGGTGAAAATTGTCAACGAACAAATTGATCTACATGTTGTTGGCTACGTTTTGTTAGTTGACAACTTGTGGCCAACTTTGCCGCCCTTCGAGATATGCACCTTGAAAGTCACAACCACCCGGTTCAAAGTTCAAAGGGCCATATCTCGAAAACCAGACAAGCTAGAAAAAAGTTGTCAACTGGCACATTGATCTACATCTTGTAATCAATACATTGTCAGTTTGAATGTTCATTGTACATAAAGAGGGGGGGGGGGGGGGGTCTCAAGAAACAATCGACAGGTCCTCCTTGATGAGCGCCTGCAGGCCTTCCGTCAACTTTTCCACTTTCGCCTTCATATTCTCGGGAACGGTGATCTTCTTCTGGAAAAGCGCAATTCATTTGATCTACTCGGCCTACTGTAGTTTGACCTACTACCCACCTTAATGTAGTAGATCATGGCCAAATAGAGCGACGCGTACTGTTTGAGACTGTCGACGGCGTTCGGACGTTGCTGCCGAATCGCGCGCACAATTTCCGCGATTCGCGGCTCCGAATTGTCGTTGAGACAGCAAAAACTGGCGCCCAGTGCCAAAAAGAAGCCCGCCCGTCCGCAACCGTTACGTGACACGATGAGCAGCTTCTCCGAGCCGTTCGACTGCTTCACAAAGTTCATCACGTCGACCACGGATCGCGTGGTGTTGGCGTATTTGACCGGCACACCGTGCGGCTCCCATCCGGTGTGCACATACACGTTGACGAGCACCGAATTCGAGAAACCGTTCGGAAGCGCCTCAATCGTGTACCGCGTGCGCTCTTCGTCCATCTTTTCGCACTGCAAATCGAAAACAAAACGTTTTGGAGGCAGGTGGGTTCGAACTCGCGAGGTCGCCCTCGCAACGTGGCCTAGTGGATAGCACGTTTGACCGGCTGTCAGGCGAGAGACCCGGGTTCGAACCCCACCGCTGGCAAAACCGTTTTTTCTACCTTTCTAATGTTGACAAACATGTTTCCATAGTTGATGTAGGCTCCTTCGGTCGGCGGGAAGAATTCGCATGGTCCGTCCTCGGCGCCCAGAAGAACGTACATCATGACCGTCGACTCCTGGTACACCGCTTTCCAAAACTCCTCCTCCAACCCTTTTTTCGGGATCTGTCCCATCATGATCGGATAGCGACAGTGTGGGACCGTGACAATTGACATGTTCACATAGTCGTCCGGCGCGCCGGTGATTTTGACGAGTGTCGCGTCGGTGACCGGATAGGCGTCCGTTTGGTTCTTGGAAAAGTTCTTCTTCCAAATCTGACAGTCTTTTTCAATGTCGACCAGTGTGCCACCGCACACCTCCACATATTCCAGACGGGCCATCGGCGCGTCTGAAATTCCACGTTGCGAAAGAGTGCGATTTTCAGAATCGCCACAACACGCCGAGTAATTTGACATACATCAAGGCATACTTTCATAAAATTGCTCTTTTGAGCTCCCACAGAGGCTCAAAGAGCACCAAAAAAGTGCTCAAAAAGCACGAAACTCAAAGGTAGAAAACCATGGCATGATATATCTCGTTCGAATCGGCGAAACATGGGGATTTCGAATTTCGAGCTCCCACGGAGCCCACCATGAGCTCAAAGAGCAAGAAACACACAAAATCGGCAAAACATGGGGATTTTTAATTTGGCACTTACCCAGCTTATCCAAGTACCCTCTCGCCACGTCTTCCGCCTTCCACTTGACAACCGGCGGTGGCGGAGTCGGCGGAGTGACCGGCGCCCCCGGAACAGCCACCGCCGCGCCCGGCGCCATCGTCGGCGGCATCGGCGGCACCGTCATCGGCGGCGGCTCACACGCGAACGTCGGCCGCGGCGGCTGGAGGCTCCGCGTCGGACCGGCCGACCCCTGTTCGGAGAAGAACGCGACGTTGATGTTCGTGTCGGACGGTTGGATGCCCGGCACGAGCAACGTGTCGTAGGAGGGCTCTTTTCGCAAATTGTGCGACGAGCCGACGAAGCCGAGTTTCGTCGTCGAGGCGGTCGTGCCGAGTCCGTTGCCGCGACGTTTTTTGTCCTTCCGCCCCGACTTTTTGGGCGGAAAAACGCCGACCGAGGTGCCACGTGGCATGTGCGCGCTCAGGTGATGGGTGTGTTGGGTGTGGTGGTGGTTGTGGTGACTGCGACCTTTCGCGGCCTTGTCACGCTCCTTTCCATTCTTCTTCTCATCTCTACAATGTGACGCTGACTAGTGAGTTTCTAGACCAACTTGTTGGATCCTAGGCCATCAAGATATGGGCTTCGGGGTTCTAGGCCATCTGGCTAACAATTTGGGATCCTAGGCCAAGACAAGGGTTTTGGAATCCTAGGCCATCAAGATAAAGGATGTGGGATCCTAGGCCATCAAGATAAAGGGTTTTTGGGATTCTAGGCCATCAAGATAAAGTATTTGGGATCCTAGGCCATCTAGCCATGATTTATGGGATCTTCGGCCATCAAGCTTAAGGTTTTGTGGACTCTAGACCCTCCAAACCATCTTTCGGATCCTAGGCCATCTAGGAAAGGGTTGTCGGATCCTAGGCCATCTGGTCCCCCGGCCCTTTCCCTAAAACTCACGAGCTGGTCATTTTCACAATTCGACTTCTTCTTCTTCCAGCTTTCTCACTCTCTAAACACCGACACCACCGTCCTCTTCGTTCTTTTTTCGATTCGAAAAATAATTTACTACTTTCGCGATTTCGCTTTTTAAATTGACAAATTGACAAAAAAATAAGAGGTCACGCTGGGAAATTTGTTTTTCTCAAAACCCCTCAATTTGGAGCCCTTGGAGCCCATTTCCCCGTCTATTTTGTGCGCTTTTCAAATCGAAACGCTTTTCGGAGCAACGGGAGCAGAGAAGTGCTCGCGGAGCCCTGAGCACGCGCAAAAAGGTATCAGCGGGGCGGCGGCGGCGAAAAAGAGAGTAATAATACGAAAGTCTCCATGGCAACTCGCTTTTTCTTTCCCTCCCCCCCCCCTCTTCTTCTTCTCCTCCTCTTCATTCTTTTCCTCTACTTCCCCTCCCACTTTTCTCCGTGTCTGCGTCTCTTGTGACGTCATCGCACCCATTGGGAGCTCTTCTGTGCCTTCTGAGGTTTTTGGAGCCCGCCGGGACTTGGATTTTCATAATCCCCCTGGTTTTGCGAGTGTTTTGACATACATCAAGCCCTACTTTCGAAGAGTGCTCATTTGCTCCGATTGTGTGCTCCGCGAGCAGCAATCCGGTGATTGCTCGGCTTCACACGCTCCGCGAAACCCTCATTTTGCTAATCCCCAGCTTTTTGCGAGCCGATCGACATACATCAAGCCCCACTTTCCCGGCTTTCGTGTCCATGCTCATTTGAGCCCGCCAAATGTGCTCCGCGAGCCCGAAATCAAAAAATCTCACAACCCCACCTTCATGTATCTCGTTCAACTCGCCGAAACCGTGCGATTCCGAATCTGAACCTCTCGCATCTCCAATTACCCATCCGATGTTTCCGTCCACTGTTTGCACAACTCAACTCGGCTCCGAAGCTCAATATTGTGTCATAAGACCTTGCGGAGAGCGGAAGGGCTCGCTGTCTCAACAATTCAAGAAACACTAGATAAATGAAGCGAAGAGGAAGCACTTGATGTTTTTTTGCATGTCAAGCCCAAGACATGTTTGTGCTCTCTCTCCCCTCTTCCACTGATACCCCCTCTTGTGTGAATCCAGTCACCGAGAAGGGCTTATCCTTATCCTTCTTCTTTTCCCAGGAAACCTCTCTAATCCACCCCTTTCCATCCATTTTTCCCCAAAAACGTCGATCCGAACCCGTAATCCGTATAGTTTTCGCGATGTCGCACCCCCTTTACACTTCTTCTTCTGCGTCGTCTTCTTGGTTTTCTAATCTTTTTCCTCACTTTTCAAACATTCAAACAGACACACACACACACACACACACACACACACACACACTTTGCATTGAACAAACAAAGTCTCTCCCTCTCTCTATCTCTCTCTCTTTCGCAATGCATGACTGTCTTTTCTTTTCGTTTCGACCCCCCTTTCGTATGTTTCCAATTTTTTCCCTCCCCAAGTCTCTCTCGTTTCTCAACTCTCTAAGTTTCTTGAAAATACCTTCGTTTTCTTCTTCCCCTTCTTATCATGAAACGCCGCGCGTGTGCACGAGCTGAAAATTGTTGCGTTTTGTACGATTTTATCGATTTTCCACACTTTCCACTTTTTTAGATCAGTTCTATTGGGTTTGACCTACTTTTCATGAGGTTCGACGAGGTAGATCAAATTTGGCAAACTTGCCAAATTTGATCTACTTTTGTTGTAATTTGATTGAGAAAACCAAGTTTATTGGATTTGACTTACTTTTCACGAGGCTTGACGAGGTAGATCAAATTCATGAGAATTGAGCTTTTGACCTACTTTCCATTGAGAATTTAAGAAGTAGATCAAATTAGTAAAACATGACTTTATTTTGAACAAATGAAGTAGGTCAAATTCAAATTCATCAAATTTGACCTACTTTTTTGTAGAAGTTTAGAGAAGTAGGTCAAATCTACCGGAATTGATCTTGACTTCCGTGTTTTGATCTACATATTTAAAGCTTTTAGAGTAGATCAAATTTATCAGATTAGATCTAGATTCCCCATTTTTGATCTACATGTCTAAAGTTTTTACAAGTAGATCAAATTTATCAAATTTGATCTAGATTTCCCATTTTTGATCTACTTTTCTAATATTTTCAACAAGTAGGTCAAGCACTTTACATTTGACCTACTTTTCGAATCTTCTGAGTTTCTAGTTTGTTCCCTTTTCAATTTGACCTACCCTTCAAAACGAACCGTTTTTTTAATGAGACTCTTCCAGATGCGGCCGACGTCGTCTGCCACGTCACGCCTTGGCGGTGGTGGTGGTGGTGGACAAGGCCAAATGGTGATCAACATGAAGACGACGGTGACGACGAGCGGCGGACAGCACAACGGACTGGTGGTGCACAGCGCCGTCCAGTCGGCCGCCGCCTCGCCGAGCACCAGTGAGTTGTTGTCGCCCCCCCTTTATCCACATTCACACTGTATTTTGATTTGAACAGGTTCATGGATGCCGTCGTCCGCCTACAACGATGAGAGGATCGAAATGATGCGATCCAACACCTCACTTCATGTTAGTTTTTCAAAAATCATCCCATAATTCTATGACACCTTCCAGAGAGCCCCCTCGTCGCCGTTGCCGATTCAGATGGTGCCGAGCACGTCGCGCGAGAGTCTCGTCAGTTTTGGAGGCGGACCCGGAAGACCATCGAGGAGGCCCGACACTGCTGTCTCGTTTCAGACGTTTCAGCCGCCCGTCGAGAGGAGACCCCCCTCACCGCCGCCTTCTCCCATTTACTCGTTCAAGGTAGGGTTTAGGAAAACCTGGTCCTTCCCTTTTGATGCTCCTAATGAGACTCTTGACTGGGTATAGGCTAGAACCTCCAATCATGGCGTCAACTCTACTTTCCAAGCCTAATCTCTTCTTGACCTAGAAACTCCAAGACCCATGGCCTAGCTTTCCTTGGCCTAGAACCCCGATGGCCTAACTTATCTAACCTCTCAACTTGAATGTCCAGGGTACCCGAACCTCTTGGCCTAACTTCCCAGGACCTTATGCTAGGAATCTCATGGCCTAGCTTTGCTATGTACCATCCTCACCTAACTTCCAAAACCTGTGGTCACCCTTCACTAACCGCTTGACCTAAATTTTCAGTCGATTGGCCTAGGACCGCAAATCACTTTGACCTATTTTTTTTTGTCTATATCGAATCCCTAGATTGAAAGGCCTAACTTTTCATAAGCTCTGAACCTAGCTAACCTTCTAGATGCTTGACCCTAGAACCCCAAAACCTCATGGCCTAGTTTTCCAGATCTGTGGTCTAGATCGTCTATTCTCTTGACCCAGAACCATCTTAATCTCATGGCCTAACCTAAAACCTATCCTTCAAAGTGGCCTAACTTCCCTAGCGCCACTGCTAGTCCCTCAAATCCATCAACGTCTAATCCTCTCTGCCACTTCTTTTCCAACCTCGTAGCCTTTCTTTTCCTGCTCAGAACCCTCAAATCCCATGGCCTAACTTCCCAAATGCTTGGCTCATAAAGCTCGAGACCTAACTTTCTAGATGCTTGGAATGTCGAACCTCTAAACCTCATGGCCTAGTTTTCCAGGCCTGTGGCCTTGTTCCAGAGCCATCCTTATCTCATGGCCTAACTTCCCCCAACACCAATGCTAGTCCCCCAAATCTCTCAACCTGCCTTCCGTATCTTGTTCTCAATTTCAGGGTCGTGACTCACCGCCAGACGAGTTCATCCAACCGACAAAACTGGTGTTAAACGTCTTCCGACCGGTGAGTCATTACCCTCCCCCCCCCCAAAAATAAGTGTGTCCAAAGAGAGGAGGTGCGCGCATCTGAGTCAATATTTGTGAAACAACTCGATCGATTCTTGTTGTTTTTTTGGTTTCTGTGTATGTATGTATGTGTACATGTATATGTATACATAGTAGTGCTATAGACGCCGAGGTGCCAAAAAGCGGGGGTAAACAAGAGAGTTGGAAAGTTGGCACGGCGGCGCGAAATTCGATACACTTGGTTTTCATTTTCTGGGAGCTCACATAAAAGAGAGAGAGAGTCACTTGCTCCCCCTTTGGGCTCCCAAGTATGATGATTTGCTCGTCGTCGAGCACCCGCTATTACTATGAGAGCCGCCGCCGAGTTGAGGAGAGTACGGTCAGTTGTTGTTTTGTCAGGGTTGTTATCAGGTGGACGTGGCCTAGAAATCCCATAGGTGGGTTGCTAGGCCATATTGTAAGATGGGATTCAAGGACAAGAATAACTAAACTATGAGGTTTAGAGGTACTAGGACAAGGCAACCTAGGTCATGATAATAGGGGGTTGAGGCCACGAAATCTAGGTTATGAGATCTAGGAGTTCTAGGTCACGGATAAGGAAACCTAGGCCAAGATATCTAGTGATTCTGGACCAGGGAAGGCTAGGCCATAGGATCTAGGAGTTCAAGACCAAGAAACCTAGGCCATGAAGGTCTGAGGGTTCTAGGCCACAGGCTTGGAAAGTTAGGCCATGATATCTAGGGATTCTAGGCCAAGGAGAGCTAGGCCATGAGAATAGAGAATCTAGGCCAGGGGTGTGGAAAGTTAGACCATAAGATGTATGGGTTCTAAGCCACGGATAGCTAGGCCATGAGATATAAGGATTCTAGGACAAGGAAACCTAAACCATGAGATCTAGCAGTTCAAGACCAAGAAAACTAGGCCATGAGATTTGGGGGTTCTAGGCCATCAGATTCATAAGTTTTACAGTGGTTCTGGCTTATTGAAGAAATGCCAACGAAAGCTAAGTTGTGCGATTTGAGGTTCTAGGCCACGGTCATGACCACGACCAAACCAAACGTCCTTCCCACCTTTCCAGAAGCACCCAGAAACGCCATTATGGCAAGCGCCCATTCCGCCGTCACACGTGACACCGGACACCTCCGGCGGCGGCGGCGGTATTCAACTGCTCAACAATCGGCCTGCGATGCTCAACGACGCCGTCACGACGACGACGACGGTGGAGGTGTTCCGCGCGCCGACCTCCTCCGAGCACCCTCACCATCCCGAGCTGATCTCGTTGACGGCGGCTCCGATCGGCGGTGCTCCGCCGCTGCTCGTCCGAGCCCACGGACCGGCGTACGAGCACTGGCGTGGCGAGAGCCGCCACAACAACTTGCTCATGGCTCCAGATGACGTGGCGAGTGGTGCGATGACGATGACGACGCCGAAGGGGGTGCAGTGGAAGGAGCGACTTGTGGAGGACAATCAGCGGAGGTTTGTCTTAACTAGAGAAGGGGTTCCCTAAGCCACGCCCACTTTTCTCTTCCAGCCTGTTTCGGTATCGCGACACGAGCAGCGACTACGATGAGATCGCCGAGCCGGCTCACTTCATCCATCACGACTATCGGCCGAAACCGTCACAATTCCAACCGGTCACACATCCGATGATCATGGGAATGGGCGGCTCACGGGACGATTTGAGCCGGTGAGCCCCCCGGCTTCCGGCTCCCGGAGCACACTTTTTCCCGTTTTCAGACCCCCACCACCGGCTCCGCTGAGCCCGTTGTACATTGTGCCCGACCGACGGCTCGCCTCACCGGGACAATGGTCACGCCGGAGTCACGTGACACCGCCGGGCGTCGAGTTTCGCGATGAGCAGCGGGAAAATGAGCACAATCAGCATAGGGAGAGGTGATAGCGAAAAACCGGCAACCAACTTTTTGATCTACTTGTTGTGGGCTACATTTTGTTTATTGGTAACTTTTGGCTAGCTTCCCTGGTTTTCGAGATATGGGCCTTTGAACTTAGGTTCATGTGGTTTTGACTTACAAGGTGCATATCTCAAAGGCCAACAGAGCTAGAAAAAAGTTGTCAACTAACAAAATGTAGCTAACAACATGTAGAGCAAATTGTTAGTTGACAACTTTTGGCTAGCTTCTGTGGTGTTCGAGATATGGGCCTTTGAACTTAGGTTCAGGTGGTTTTCACTTCCAAGGTGCATATCTCAAAGGCCGGCAAAGCTACCGGAAAGTAGTCAACTGACAAAATGTAGCTAACAACATGTAGATCAAAGTTCCAGTTGCCAACTTTCACCTATCTCTTCCAGTTTCCGTGATACACCCCCTTTCAGGTACCAACACCGGCGTTCGAAGAGCTCGACGCGCGACAATCGCCCATCATCACTGCGCAACCGTAGTCACTCGCCGGCGGCAACGACAACGACGTCGCTGTCACGTCACGCGTCACAAGAGTTCGTTCTGCCCGCGCACTCGCCGATCGGCAGCACGCTGATGCTTGCGAGTCCCGATCCGAACGAGGTGCCGGGTCGGCCGGCCAGCGCGCGCTCCCAGGAGATTTTCGCGTTGTACCAGACCCGCGACGCCTATAACCGCATCGTTGATCAGTTGTGACCTCTCTCTCTCTCTCTTTTCATGTACTACTGTAGTTGTATGCCCGATGTGTAGTAGTTCAGGTCCCAGTCCCAGAGTTCAAACCATCATATCTCGAAGGGGAGTGGAGATGGCGCAAAGTTGTCAACTAACAAAATGTTCCTCTCGTTCTCGACTACATTTTTGCAGTTGACCACTTTTCTCCATCTCCCCCGGCTGCCGAGATATACGCATATGCATGTTTTGTATAGGAAAGTGCGCTCTATTGAGAATTCTCTACCCGTGATTGTGTCTCTATCTCTTTTTTTCTTGGAATAAAGCATGGTTATTAATAGTTGATGTCTCATTTCTCTTGGTATCTGCATGCGGAACGCAGAATGAATGGTTCTTGGTTTTTCGTGGCGAGACCCACACTCTCTTTGTTTCCAGAGAGCTACTCATGGAAAAGGTGATCGACGAGCTCGAGATGATATCGTCGCCACTGGCCGAGTCGGAGGAGTCGCTCATCTCGGAAATGTCGATGCGAAACGATTTCACCAAGTCGTCGTGGCTCGAGTACCGGGATTTGCGGCGGAGACGTCAACGGCGTCATGATGGCGACGATGAGAGCGATTTGGATGAGGAGGACGAGGTGGAGGATCGGTGGAGAGCCCGGGCGCCGCCTGTTCCCGAGCGCGACTACCACAGGTGAAATGCGATTGGCCAATCGACGCTGATAGGCCTATTTGAGGCCAATAATTGACAAACCGCAATTGGTGGCTCGCGAAACAGGCCAATTGTGGACGAACCGCATTTTATTGCGATTGGCCAATTATTGGCCGAATATCTGCTCGATCGCGAAGAAATGCGGCCACGACCGTACTCCGCGCAACACTTTTCATTTTCATTGAATTCCGGCCTACTTTTTACTTTTTCTCCGTTTTTTCGTGGTTTTCTTGCAACTTTTTCGTCGAAACTTGACATTTTAGAGTTCTAACTACCGTTCAATTAGTTTTTCAGAAGAAAAAGCGCATTTCATCGACAAAAGCAGGAGTTTTCGCCGTCAAAAATAGAAAAAAAAGGTAATTTTTCGACGATTCCGATTTAGAATGTTTAATCAATTTTAGAAAGCTCCTCTGAAAACGAGACGAAATGTCGCATTGGCGGTGGAATTGGGCACAAAAAGAGGGAGCCGACACTGAAAAGGTACTTTCAAACTTTAAAAAAGTGTCGAAACGTAATGTGTTTTAGAAAAGAAGGGAAGCAAGCAAATGGAGTTCTACGACGCCGAGAACGACGCAGAGAGTCGGAGAAGTCGCCGGCGAGGATCATGAAAACGGTAATTTTTACGTTTTCGAAAAAGCACAGAGTCCAAAGAATATTAGTTTCCCTGACTAGACGAGCTCTGCTGAACTCTTCCGAGGCTGTCAGAAATCGGCCAGGCTGACTCGGTTCAAGAAAGTTTTGAGAAAGAAAAAGCGAAAGTTGTGAAAAAATTCGAGAAAGCGCAGTTTTCATGTTGCTAGGGGGGGGGGGGGCGGGGGGGGGGGGGGGGGGGGTTCTACTGATGGAAACAGGGAAAATTATAATTTTTCGTCTTTCTTTTCAAACTATGATTGTTTTAGAAGCACGCGGACATCCACCGACAACAGCAACCGACGGAACCGAATCAACGGAATGGATCAACGACAACCGCGCAAGGACCCGGAGGATCGACAAATCTCTAAATATTTCGTTGTAATGTATTTCTGTCTTCCTAATAAATAATTTTTTTCCGAATTTTATCGATTTCCTGTGAATTCCGAAGCCATTTTTAGGCCCAGAAATTAATTGCCATTGTTCGCGATAGGCCAATTATAGGCTCGCGAACAGGCCCACAATGGGTCAAATGTTCGCGAAGTGGCCTATTATGGGTTCGCGAACAGGCCCACAATGGGCCAAACGCATGCGATTGACCAATTGTGGCTGAAATGTTGGCCAATAGTGGCTCTAGAGCGGCGATTGGCCAATAACCGGCCTACAATTGGGCTGTTTCCTGGTACTCACTTCAGCAGCTCGCGAGCAATTTTTGACCCACAATTGGCTTAACGCATTTCACCTGCACAGGTGAAATGCGATTGGCCAATCGACGCTGATAGGCCTATTTGAGGCCAATAATTGACAAACCGCAATTGGTGGCTCGCGAAACAGGCCAATTGTGGACGAACCGCATTTTATTGCGATTGGCCAATTATTGGCCGAATATCTGCTCGATCGCGAAGAAATGCGGCCACGACCGTACTCCGCGCAACACTTTTCATTTTCATTGAATTCCGGCCTACTTTTTACTTTTTCTCCGTTTTTTCGTGGTTTTCTTGCAACTTTTTCGTCGAAACTTGACATTTTAGAGTTCTAACTACCGTTCAATTAGTTTTTCAGAAGAAAAAGCGCATTTCATCGACAAAAGCAGGAGTTTTCGCCGTCAAAAATAGAAAAAAAAGGTAATTTTTCGACGATTCCGATTTAGAATGTTTAATCAATTTTAGAAAGCTCCTCTGAAAACGAGACGAAATGTCGCATTGGCGGTGGAATTGGGCACAAAAAGAGGGAGCCGACACTGAAAAGGTACTTTCAAACTTTAAAAAAGTGTCGAAACGTAATGTGTTTTAGAAAAGAAGGGAAGCAAGCAAATGGAGTTCTACGACGCCGAGAACGACGCAGAGAGTCGGAGAAGTCGCCGGCGAGGATCATGAAAACGGTAATTTTTACGTTTTCGAAAAAGCACAGAGTCCAAAGAATATTAGTTTCCCTGACTAGACGAGCTCTGCTGAACTCTTCCGAGGCTGTCAGAAATCGGCCAGGCTGACTCGGTTCAAGAAAGTTTTGAGAAAGAAAAAGCGAAAGTTGTGAAAAAATTCGAGAAAGCGCAGTTTTCATGTTGCTAGGGGGGGGGGGGGGCGGGGGGGGGGGGGGGGGGTTCTACTGATGGAAACAGGGAAAATTATAATTTTTCGTCTTTCTTTTCAAACTATGATTGTTTTAGAAGCACGCGGACATCCACCGACAACAGCAACCGACGGAACCGAATCAACGGAATGGATCAACGACAACCGCGCAAGGACCCGGAGGATCGACAAATCTCTAAATATTTCGTTGTAATGTATTTCTGTCTTCCTAATAAATAATTTTTTTCCGAATTTTATCGATTTCCTGTGAATTCCGAAGCCATTTTTAGGCCCAGAAATTAATTGCCATTGTTCGCGATAGGCCAATTATAGGCTCGCGAACAGGCCCACAATGGGTCAAATGTTCGCGAAGTGGCCTATTATGGGTTCGCGAACAGGCCCACAATGGGCCAAACGCATGCGATTGACCAATTGTGGCTGAAATGTTGGCCAATAGTGGCTCTAGAGCGGCGATTGGCCAATAACCGGCCTACAATTGGGCTGTTTCCTGGTACTCACTTCAGCAGCTCGCGAGCAATTTTTGACCCACAATTGGCTTAACGCATTTCACCTGTGTGTGACTCGAGGTGGGTCGAACTTGGGATGCGAGATTGGCGGGCAAAAGCGCGCGCCACTAGGCTACCGGTAACACGTGAGGCGAACGGTGGAATGGTGGTGATAAGGTCGCGGTGGGCGGCGCGCGTGGGGAGCAGGGTGTCGCTGAGAATGGCGCAGTGGCTTACAACTTAGGCTGTCAATCCAACTACCAAAGTTCAACTCCCGCGTGCCTCCATACTGTTTTGTTTCTCAAAATTTCTCTTTAGACGCCACCCATACGTCTATCGGAAGCACGGCGAAGAGTTTCCGATGCGTCGCTCGAAGAGTCACGACAGACCGCGAACTCCCGAGCGGAGATGGACGCGTACCGCGCGGAGCGTTGCGGACAAATCGAAAAAGAGCCATCACGTCTACGCGACGCCGATTCGGAGCCAACGGAGACAGCAGCCAGAAGTGCCGATAATCGAGGAATTCGTGGAGGACGTCATGCCGAGATACGTTCGTCCGTTGCCAGTAGCCGTCGTTGAAGAAGACGTGACGCCTTCTGAAGCGGCTCCAGATGCTCCCGTGCCGGTTATCGATTTTTCGACGGAGGTCGAGTTCTCGTCGAAACCGGCCGAACTGAAGCGCGAGGATTCGTTGACGTCACTTCTGAAGCGACAATTGGCGGCGAGACCGACGGAGAAGAAGTTGCCGGAATACGTCGAGCCGAAGGATCCGATCATTCGAGAGCTCCAAGAGTTTCTCAAAATTCAGCCGAAAAGCGAGGAGAGCTCGTCGAACGACACCTCGGCGACGTCGTTCGAAAAAGTCGAACGGATCGATGTAGGCGTCGCGAATATCGATTTTTCATCGAATTTCTCCTTGTTTTCAGGAAGAAAGTGAGGAGATCGAGGAGGTATCGCCGCGAGAAGAGGTCAAAGAGAAGGCTGTGCAGGCGGATGAGCATCGCCTGATTGTACGCGGCTGGCAGGAGCTTCTGAAGTCCTCATCGTCTTCCAGCACGTCATCTAGCACGTCTACCACTGTTTAGCGCCTATTTATATTGAAAAATTGAGGTTTTTTGGAGGATTTTAATAAAATTGACCTATTTGCTTTTTCATCAACATTTTCCCGAGAAGTTTGATTTCTAAGGTTTTTGTTAGTTGTATTTGACAATATTCGAATATTTTACGCAGAAAAACTGGAGAAAATCGGTCTAAATCGGTGAAAAATCGCAGAAAATCCACGCGCGCCACTTGTCCGTGTGGACTACACGGCCGCGTGGCCTAGCCTGCGCCCCTCGGCGTTTTCTAGGCCACCACCAATTTCGTCGATTTCGCGCGCGTTTCTCTCGCCATTTTCGAACGTTTCTCTCCGCGTTTTGTCATGAATTTCGTCGAACTTTTAGCCATGAAGTCGCCGGGAGCGTCGCCGGAACGAAAAAAGCCGAAAACCGAGCGGCTTCCGATGGAAATTCTGTCGGCAGAGGAGCGCGAAATCAATCCGACCGATTTGCTCAACTATACGACTGCTCTGTCGAGTTTCGAGACGCCCACCGAGGTAAATCCAACGGGGAATCGAGGGATTATTGATTTTCGGCGATTTCAGGAGCAGCTCGTCACAATTCCGGGCGACGCGTTCCGTCACCATCCGAACAAGGACGTCGACGCCTACTTTCGCGCCAGCTCGCGATGGGGAGTGCCGGCGATCGCGTGGAACATTGTGCGTCCCGCGTTCCTCTGGAAAGTCGAGGTTTTGCTTTTTTCAAGCCGTAAAAGTGCGGAAAATCGATAATTCTCGTGTTGTTTCAGTTCTCGATCACCGAGTTCATGAACGTCGAGAAGAAGCGGAAAGAGGAGGCGGCGGCCGTCGAGGCAGCCGCAAACGCGCCGAAATCGCCGAAGACGCCCGAGTCGGAGAAGAGCGAAAAGTCGTCGGAGGCGGCGTTCAAGGAGAAAATCGCCGTGCTCAACCGTAAGCCTTCGATTTTCTTAGTTCCTTGCTCGCTAACCCCGCCAGGCGTGTTTCCAGGCTCCATTAATCTGATCAAGACGGTGCCCGTCGAGTTTCGCACCGACGAGTCCGATCGAGTTCGTGCTCGACAAGGCGAAATCGTTCGACGGGTTTCCCGTTCACGTGGCAACGCCTCTGCGAGCTGCTCAACGATCCCACCTATCACTACAACACGCTCGACAAGTTCTTGCGCGCCATGGAGAAGGTGAGAATGGCGAGCTGAGTCACGTTTTGTGTCACACTAACGCTGAGAGCCGGCGCGACCCGCTCGCTTGAAAAAGTTGCTCGATTTCCCACTTTCAGCGAGTTAATCGTATGTAAATGATTTAAAAACTACATTTGGAACAGTTTTTTCGGCTTTTACACTTGAAAATGGCCCTTCCGGTCAATTCAAAGTCTGTGTACTGAAATTGACTGGAATTTCTCGAAAATCGTCGAGGAACAAGCTGTTTTGGGTGAAAGTTCGATTTTACGCAGTTTCAGAGGGGAGAATGTGTCAGAAATGACAGAAACTTCTTCCCCAATGATTTTCTAGCGTATCCAGTCAATTTAGGCGCCCGGATAATGCCAAGAATCGCCGAAATGGTCATATTCAGCGATTTCGGCCCGAAAAAGGCGGCCCGCTAAAACGATCTTTGTTCTTGATAAATTAGTTGAAATTCTGCTATCAACTATGAAATCTAGACAAGAATCTATCATTAAAGAATTGATTGCAAGAGAAAAAACACAATCTTTCTCAAAAATGTTCAATTTTTTCCCGAAATTTGCTGAATCCGGGCCGCCGGGCCTAGTTTTGAATAGTCTGTTTTTTTAGCCTTGTTTAAAAGAAAATATATTGACTTTTTAATCCGCGGCATTATTCGCGGCATTTAAACGTTTTTTCTCGCTGAAAATTGGAATTGGAAGCCTTCAGTTGTCGGTTTTCCCCGGTTTCGGGCATTTTTTCGGCAATTTTCGATTCCGACGCTTTCTCCCCGTACCAAATTGAAAAAATCGTTACATTTTTGAAAAGTATCCATGCGCCTTTAAAAATTGTTGTATCAGTAGAAAAATTGAAAAAAAAAATCGGCGATTCGGCAAGAATATGGTCGAAACAGAGCAAATTCAATGTTCGCCCGGAAAATTGGCAACAAAATTTTCTTCAACTTTGAGTCTTGAATCTGATGCCAAAAACCTCAACTCTTAGTCCCCGTCACGTGACGCGTTACACTTAACTCTCTCTCGCGCATTCCAGGTAATCAACGTGGTCACGACGATCAACGAGAACGGCGGACGCAGTTTCGGCGACTGGGAGGTGCCGAGCAACGCGCCGCACCACCTCGAGTCGGTGTTCTTTGGCGCTGTGGTAGGTGTCAGAGCTCTCGGAGCCCGTCTGAACACTCCCGGCTCTTTCAGGACGAGGTGGAGGCGATGGAGATGGAGGAGAAGCACCATCATCATCAGCAACAGCAGCAACAGCAGCAGCAGCAGCACAAGAAGAGCGGCGACTACTCGTCGTTGTCGCCCGAAGAGCAGCCGCTCGACATGAGCCAAAAGAGCCAGACGTCGATGCCGGCGCCGTTCACGCCGCCCACTGCTCCGGGAGCCGCCGCTCGCAAAGAACAGCCGGAGCCGGAGCCGGAGCAGGAGCCGGAGCAGGAGAAGGAGGACGACGAGGAAATCAACGAGGAGGAGATGCCCGAGGAGCCGCCGAGCCAGGAGCCGGAGCCGCAGGAGCAGCGGGAGCAGGGGGAGAGCAAGGAGCAATGAGCACACACCCATTTACCACTAATCAAACCGCTATTTATGTTTATTTTGGATCTCCCAGCACCACCACCACAATTTGGACACACGAAAACATTTTTCAGGTTGTG
The DNA here is from genome assembly GCA_963570955.1 of Caenorhabditis afra. Classification (NCBI taxonomy): domain Eukaryota; kingdom Metazoa; phylum Nematoda; class Chromadorea; order Rhabditida; family Rhabditidae; genus Caenorhabditis; species Caenorhabditis afra. The sequence goes on from OY751532.1 coordinate 8,921,626, forward strand.
ATTCTCCACTTTATTTTATTTTGTCTCTATTTCTATTTGTCCCTCCCCCTCTCTAATCTCTCTCTCTCTCTCGCGTTTCTCATTATTTGCTCTTGGCTCTCGAGAAAGAAATGTTCTGTCGTCGAAAATCGACGAGAGAGAGAAAACGGCGGAAAATTGGTGATATCCTCTGCCCCGAAATTTTGAAATTTTCCGACCCCCCTTTTAAAAATTCCCCCCACCCCCCCCCCCCCCCCATGCGTTCCCTCCTATTTCGTCTATTCCATCGTCTTTTCCGCTCACTATTTTCACTATTATTCTCGCTTCTCATTATCGTCGGCCCCCCGTTTTGTATAAACAAATGTGATGGAAGTGTCGCCGAGACGAAACTGTTCACCGATTTGTTGAAAGGTATCAACGACAACAACTAGTGGAAGCGGAGGGACTAGTTTTCGCTTTTCTGCGAAAGCTAGGCCATATCCAGTGGCTCGGGTGGCCTAGGTTTTGAAGGGGTGTGAGAGTTAGGTCCCATGGCCGTGACTGGCCTAGTTTTTCATCGACGGGCGTTAAGTTGCGAAAGTTAGTCCCCCCGCTGAGAAGCCACGTGGCCTAGGTTTGCAAAAGTTAGGCCAACTCCCTTCCTCCTGGTGGCCTAACTTTCCCCGAAAGGAAAAAGTTAGGCCATCTCTACGCGGATAGCCTAGTTTTCTGGGACATTGCAAAAGTTAGGCCATTCTTCCTCCTGGTGGCCTAGTTTTCCCCCAAAGGTAAAAACTAGGTCATATCCATTCCGGTGCCCTCAAGATGGCCTAGTTTTCCTTCCAAAGTGAAAACTAGGCCATCGCTTTGCAAAACCTAGTCCCTCCCCCGAATCTCACAGGCTACAATCCGTTGGAACGGCCGGTGCAAAACTCGTCGGAGCCGTTGGTCGTCAAAATCAAACTGTTCCTCCAACAAATACTCGACGTCGACGAGAAGAATCAGATTGTCTCGATCAACGCCTGGTTGAGTTATGTGAGTGAGACTACAAACACTACAACGAGACTACAATCACTACAATGATCGAGTTGTGCAGAGTTGGTTCGACTACAAACTACAGTGGGAGCCGAAACGGTACGGTGGAATACAGGACATCCGGTTTCCCGGCTCGTCGGATCACATTTGGAAACCCGATGTGCTTCTCTACAATAGGTTTGTGCTCCTTACTTCGTTTTTTGATCTACCCACCGATTCTGATGGATTCGACCTACTTTTCCTGAATTTGACCTACTTTTTCTGGTTTTGACCTACTTTTTCAAAATTTGACCTACTTTTTTCAAAATTTGACCTACTTTCTCATATTTGATCTACTTTTTCTGGATTTGACCTACTTTTTCAAAATTTGACCTACTTTTCCCATATTTGACCTATTTTTCCTAGATTTAACCTACTTTTCCTAGATTTGCCCTACTTTCCCTGGATTTGACCTACTTTTCTATATTTGACCTACTTCCTCCATTTGACCTACTTTTCCATATTTGACCCACTTTTCCAAAATTTGACCTACTTTCCCTGGATTTGACCTACTTACCCATATTTGACCTACTTTCCCTAGACTTGACCTACTTTTTCAAAATTTGACCTACTTTTTCAAAATTTGACCTAGTTTTTCAAAATTAGACCTACTTTTTCAAAATTTGACCTACTTTTCCCCATATTTGACCTACTTTTTCAAAATTTGACCTACTTTTCACTTTCATCTCCAGCGCGGCCGAGGACTTTGACTCGACGTTCAAATCGAACCTGCTCACCTACCACACGGGCAACGTCGTCTGGATTCCGCCGGGCGTCCTCAAATTCGTGTGCCAACTCGACGTCACGTGGTTTCCGTTCGACGATCAGGTGTGCGAGATGAAGTTCGGCAGTTGGACGTTCCACGGATACGCCATCGATTTGCAAATCGACGACGAGACGAACGGAAGTGAGTCCCCCTCACCCACACTTCTGATGACGTTGATTCTTGAAGTTAGAAGACGTTCCGTGCAATTTTCAGCCCAATCGATGGATCTGTCGACGTATTTGGTGAACGGAGAGTGGCAGGTGATTAGCACGAACGCGAGACGCATCGTCAGCTACTTCAAGTGTTGTCCCGAACCGTATCCCACTGTCAACTACTATCTGCACATTCGACGGCGCACACTTTACTATGGTAGGTCGAATTTGATCGAAAAGTAGGTCAAATCTACGATTTCTAGGTCAAAGTTTAGATTTGTTTAGAAAAGTAGGTCAAATGGGAAATTTTTCATCAAAAAGTAGGTAAAATCTCAAAGTTCGGGAGGAAAGTAGGTCAAATTGAAAAAACTGTGACAGAAGCAGGTCAAATCGGAAAAATAGGTCAAATTTTGAGCTTCACGTTGAAAGTAGGTCAAATCAAAAGTTCACGGTAAAAGTAGGCCAAACTTCAAGCATTCTTTGAAAAGTAGGTCAAATCACGAATTTCACGTTAAAAATAGGTCAAATCAAAACTTAACTTTGAAAGTAGGTCAAATCTGAAGCTCACGTTAAAAGTAGGTCAAATCAAAACTTCACGTTGAAAGTAGGTCAAATCAAAACTTCACGTTAAAAATAGGTCAAACCAAGAATTTCGCGTTAAAAGTAGGTCAAATCACGAATTTCACGTTAGAAGTAGGTCAAAGCTCGAACTCAACCCCAAAAGTAGGTCAAATTTCAAATTTTATCAGAAAAGTAGGTCAAATCAAAAGTTCACGTTGAAAGTAGGTCAGTTCACAAAGTTCACCCCAAAAGTAGGTCAAACAAGTTGTTTTGCTCGTTTTTGCAGGCTTCAACCTGATAATTCCGTCGCTGCTGATCTCGCTGATGGCGATTCTCGGTTTCATGTTCCCACCGGACGCCGGCGAGAAGATCACACTTGGTGAGTGCCCCCCTTCCAAAAGGGATTACTGTACTTTTTCCCGCCACCACCCACCCTCTGTGATTCTCGTCTCATCATCATTTTGGAATGGCAATAGCACTAATAATAACGAATAATGATGACGCTTGCTGCAGAAGTGACAATCCTGTTGGCAATCGTGTTCTTTCTGAGTATGGTGTCCGAAATGACGCCGCCGACGTCGGAAGCGGTGCCGTTAATTGGTCAGTTAACTTGCGAAAAAAGAAAAGAGATCACATTTTGATCCTGATCCTTCTTCTTGTTTAATGTCACTGGGAATGGGAATAGTGGAGGAAGGAGAATGGCTTCTTCTAATCAAACTACACACTGCGGCGGCTACCGTAATCCAGATAGCGATTTGATCTACTCTTGGGATGACTATGCTACCTATGGTGGATCAAAAACAGTTTCGACCTACCATGTTTCACATAGATGGAAGATTTGATCTACCTTATGATCTCTACATGTTTTGACCTACCAATTATCATAGATATAAGATTTGATCTACCTATGGTACCTATGGTAGATCAAAAGCTGTTTTGACCTACCATGTTTCACATGGATGGAAGATTTGATCTACATAATAGGATAGGTGCGAGGGTTGTAATCTACTTTTTGATCTACATGTTTTGACCTACCAATTATCATAGATATGAGATTTGATCTACCTATGGTACCTATGGTCGATCAAAAACTGTTTTAATCTACAGAGTCACATTTATGGGAGATTTGATCTACATGTTTTGACCTACCAAATAGCACAGAGGTTTGGTCTACCTATGGTACCTATGGTAGACCAAACAGTTTTGATCTACCATGTTTCACATAGGTGTGAGATTTGTTCTACCTGATAGCATAGGTGCGAGATTTGTGATCTACCTTTTGATCTACATGTTTTGACCTACCAAGTACCACAGATATAAGAGAGTTTTATCTACCAGCTGCGAAACTTTGTGATCTACCTCTGTCTTGACCTAAACCATCGACTGACAGGCGTGTTCTTCTCGTGCTGCATGCTCGTCGTCTCGGCGTCCGTCGTCTTCACCATCGTCGTCCTCAATTTGCACTTCCGAAGTGCCGACACGCACGAAATGAATCCGATGGTGCGGCGGGTGCTGCTCGAGTTCCTCCCGTGGCTCCTGTTCATGTCACGTCCCGGCTACAAGTTTGTGAAGGGAAACGTGCTCGACCAGACCGACAAGATGCCCAAGAAGCCGAAAAACCCGATGGAGTGAGTGAGACGGACGGGGTTACTGTAGATGAGTGAGGTGAGGTGTGTGTTTCAGTTGCACACTTCCGTCGAACCACGCCGGATATGAGGCTCAAGTGTTGCTGTTGCACAGTGTACACACCGAGTTGAGGAGGGTGAGGACAACAATGACAAAAGTTTGGACTTGACCTAGTTTTGACTTATGTTTTGACTTAGCTAAAGATATTTGACTTAGACCATGCTTTTGATTTGACTTACCATTTTGACGTGACTATTAAGTTTGACTTGACTATCCATTTTGACTTTACTTAAAATTTTGACTTGACTATAGAGTTTGACTTGACTAAAAAGTTGGACTTGACTATCCATTTTGACTTGACTCACCATTTTCGACTATAGAGTTTGACTTGACTATAGATTTTGACTTGACTAACCATTTTGACTTGACTTAAAATTTTGACTTGACTATCCATTTTGACTTGACTTAAAATTGACTCAAAACTCACACACACACACACTTCAGGTGGTGGCGTTCTACAACAAAGAAGAGAACGACGAGCGCATCCAAACCGACTGGCGATTCGCGGCGATGGTCGTCGACCGCGCGTGCCTCATCCTCTTCTCGATCTTCATCGTCGTCTCGATTCTCTCGATCATGATGTCGGCACCTCATCTCATCGCCTGAACTCGAGGAAACTGGTACTACTATTATCGATTAATATATTATTTTTTATCAAAACAATTCACCAAATAAACATCATCATCATATAAGGTACATAGAAATAGAAATAGAAAACGAGGGGGGGGGCAACAAATATACAGGAAGAGGTTAATTACTTAATTGGACGAGGGGGCGGGGACCAATTATCGACCTTGTCCGACGTAGGCGTTTCCGGCCGGAAGGGGGGCCGAATAGACGGCCGCCGAGGCGCCCGACGGTTGAGCTCCGAGTCCGATGGCCGCCGGTGGTGGTGGTGGTGGAGGTGCGATGGCGGCTGGCGCAAAGTACGGAGTCGCGATTGGACCAGCTGGGTACGGGCTGAAAGGTTGGGATTGGAAGGAATACGGACACGTGGCCTAGAATCCCAAAGTCCAAAAACTAGGGCTTCGGGCTCCTTGAAGGCTTGAAACTATGTCCTAGAATCCGGAAATCTAGGCCTGGGATCCCATTATCTTTAGAAACTTGGCCTGGAACCCTAATAGCCTTTCAAACATGCCCTAGAAGGTTAAGGGTTTTGGAATCATGGTCCAGAGCCCTTAAAACTCTAGAACAATGGCCTAGAACCCCAAAACTCTCTATTTTCGAGGACTTCCGATGTTTGGCCCTGAAAGCGTTGGAACTTGGACCTAAAACCTCCAATACCTAGAACCCATGGCCTAGAACGCCAAAACTCCATATTTCCCAAAATGTCTGATGTTTGGCCTAGAACCTCAAAAGCGTTGGAACCATACCCTATGATCCCAATTTCTAGAACCCATGGCCTAGAACTCCAAAACGCTCTGTTTTTTAGGACTTCTTAGGTTTAGTCTAAAATTCTTCAAGGTTCAGGAAATTGGCCTAGAATCCCAGATGGCCTAGAGACATGGCCTAGAATCCTAGAACCCGGAAACTTTAGCAACTTGACCTAGAGTCCTAATCTCTCAAAACGTGGCCTAGAACCCCAAAACCATAGCTCCCCATGGCCTAGAATCCCTCCCAATGAACCACTGATCACTCACGCAGCGCCGCATCCGCCTCCACAAGCGATCGGCGGTGGTGGCGGTGCCGCGGCGGCTCCGCACGGCGACGCAATGCCTCCGCCGCATCCGCCGAGACCGCCACCGAGTCCCGGAAGGCAGGCGTACGTCGTCGACGACCAGAGGACGATGAGAAGGGCGATGGAGGTGATGGCGTGCTGCTGTAAGGAATCGGGAGATGGTGGTGGGGGATCTAAAGGGGGGGGGGTGACTTACCATTCTGCTTTGTTGTTCGAGAAGGAGGAAGAGAAGATGTGGGCGGGTGAAAGTGGCTCATTCGGCATGCCATCGACGCCACCTTTTATAGCGGATCAGCGGCGCCTTAGCCTTACGCTTAGGCTCCGCCCCTTTCGACGACGACGACGATGTGATGATGAATGGAAACCCGTTTTGCGTTTGCGAGTTGAGAAGTGAAGCCAAAGGGAGATCGCCCCGCCCACTTTTCGCTCTTTTTTTCTTTGGTAGAGGAAAGATGTGGTGAGATTTGGATGTCGATGATGGTGATAATGGTGAGAAGGATGATGATGATTGTGTTGTGGGATGTGGGAAGAAGAACTGACTATACTAGTGAAACGAGAATTCTAGGCCATGCTTTGTAGTTATTGGGATTCTCTAGGCCATTGGCTCTTGATTTTGGAGGTCTAGGCCATGTTTTATAGTTTTTGGGATCCTAGGCCATGGTCTTTTTGTCGTGGAGTTCTAGTTCTAGGCCATGTTGTTTGGAAGCTTTTGGTGTCCTAAGTCATGCTTTTGGCAAGTTTTTTAGGTTCTAGACGGTGTTTTGTTGGTCTTTGGGATTCTAGGCCTTGGTCTCCTCATTTTGGAGTTCTAGGCCATGTTTCAAGTGCTGTTGGGGAGCTAGGCCGCAGTTTTCAGGTTTTGTGATTCTAGGCCATGGTTTCTTGATTTTTGCGTTCTAGGCCAGTTTTCAAATGATTTTGGCATACTAGGCCATGGTTTCGGACGATTTTGAGATGCTAGGTGTTGTTTTGGTTTTGGGGTTCTAGGCCATTTTTACCGACCTCTCGACATTCTATGCCGAGCCCTTTAGCCTTTGGGATCCCTAGGCCATGTTCTCTTGATTTTAGGATTCTAGGCCATGTTTCCCAACCTTTGGTCATTCTTGGCCACGCCGTTCAGTCTTTTGGATTCCTAGGCCATGTCCTGTAGCCTATAAGGTTCTAGGCCACGATTCAAATAGCTTTTGGGTTTCTAGGCCACACTCAACCTAGGCCATCGTGAAACTTCTCTAGGGGAGTGGATCAGAGAGAGAGAGCAAGGGGATTCTAGGCCAAGGCCAAATTTCAGTAGTACGGGGGAACTGGAGATTTGGATTTCTAGGCCACACTCATAGTCAACGTGAATCGTTCCATTGGGTTTCTAGGCCGGCTCTACAGGAGCAGAGACATTCCTAGGCCACCTCCCGTGAGAACTTCGGCCACACCACGATACGATTCCAATTTCGTCATCCCTCCTCCTGCCAATCGTCGAAATCATCATCACCGCCATCAGAATAAGGAGGAGGAGAAGAAGAAGAAGGTAGACAAACAAAAAATCGCTCCCCCTTCCATTTCGTTCTGTTTACATAGACTACTACTACTTCTTCTGTGTGTGTGTGCAACAACGACGACAACGACGAAGACGACGCCATCTGAAATGGTGTGTGACGTCTTCTGAATATCCCCTTTTTGACGTCGTCGTCATGACATAATACAAACCAATGGCAGGAACCAGAAGCCGTGTCGTCGTCGGCGTAATCCGAAAAGTATTGAGCGGAAGGGGGGGCCCCCCGACTTTTCGATGCTTCTTTTCCGCAATTGAAAGCCAGCTAAAGGGGGGCCCGATTTCCATTTTCACCATCATCGTGTGTGCTTATTTCGTAATCGTAATACCCCCTGTGATTTGTGAGAATGGGCGGTGTTTGTGTAGTACAAGCTTATGTAATACACGAAATGCGCGCGCGCGCGCGCGGATTTGTTGGATTTGGGAGTTGAAAGTGAGTGGAAAAGGGGGGGGGGGCAGAGAGAAAGTTAGGCCCCCGGTGGTGGCCGAGGTTTTCAGTTTTGGATTTCTAGGCCATACATTGAGGCCATCTGGAAGATTTTGAGAGAGGTGACACCGTGGCCGAGGTTTTGGGATCCTCGGTCAAGAACATGGAAAACTGGGCCACATGACCCGAAAGTTGATTGTGCGAAAGCTAGGCCACTGGGGATTTCTAGACCATGTCGATATTCTCAAGGACAGCAAAAACATGGGAAACTAGGCCATGACCGTAAAAGTGGGTAGTTGAAAAGCTAGGCCACCATGGAAAGTTAGGCCATGGCCGAGTTTTTTTTTGGGCTGTGACCGAGGTTTTGCGGTTGCTAGGTCACTGACTGAGCTTGGAGAGGAAAACCGAAAAAGTTAGGCAGGTGGCCGAGATTTTGGAAAGTTAGGCCACCTGGAAGATTTTGAGAGAGGTGGCACCGTGGCCGAGGTTTTGGGATTCTCGGTCAAGAACATGGAAAACTAGGCCACATGACCCGAAAGTTGATTGTGCGAAAGCTAGGCCACTGGGGACTTCCGGGCCATGTCTCGATGTTCACAAGGACAGCAAAAGCATGGAAACTAGGCCATGGCCGTGAAAGTGGGCAGTTGGAAAGCTAGGCCACCAGGGAAAGCTCGGCCATGTACACCTTTCAGACCATAGAAGAGGCCATGGCCTAGAGATTGTAAGTTGGAAAAGCTAGGCTACTTGGGAACTTGATGGGATCCTAGGCCATCGGTATTCTAGGCCATCAGGCTCCCAACAAAGCGAACAATCCAAAAACAAGACCCCATGGCCGAAATTCGCCATAGTGAAAAACTAGTCCCCCGGCCATTCTGAAGGCGGGGTGCTCGAAAATGGGAAATGCGAAAGAGCCAAAAGACCCGAAATCCACCAAAAAAGAAGAAGCCAAAAGTGTGTGGGTGTCACATAAAGTTTATGACTCTCTCCCCCCCCCCCCCCCCCCCCCATTACGAATGGGGGGGGGGGGGGGGGGGCCTTTTCGGTGGGTCCCCCCCCCCCCCTTCCAAAAAGTGGCCCCCCTTTCGAAAATTTCTTTTTTTTTTGCGCGCGCGCGTCCTGAGCCGAGCCGTTGTAGGATTATTGAATTCGGCCCGGCGGCTCCTCTTTTTTTCCTTATTTTTGCACCACCATCACAAAAACAAACAAGAGTATCGATCATTTTTCTGCGCTTTTTATTCTTCCGCCCAATCTCAAGGGGGACCCCTTTCTTTTTGATTTTTGATGGCCTAGCAAAAACATCGGCCATCTGGCCCAGCAAAGTTGAAAAACGGGAGAGTCCACGTCATGGCCTAACTTTCTCCATTATTGGAAATGAAAGTTCGGCCACCATCTGGCCGAACTTTTTCATTGCGATAGTTAGGCCATTGGGTGAGTTAGCTTCATGGCCGAACTTTCTCCATAACAGGAAAGTTAGGCCACCCGTTCTAATCCCTCCTCCTTGTAATTAGTGGCCGAACTTTCGCACTTCACTAGTTCGGCCATAGGGATTAGTTTTCTTCGTGGCCTAACTTTCCCAATGCGTAACTTCGGCCATGCTTTCAATTCCTCTTTTATCTATCTAGTGGCCGAACTTTCGCTCTTCAAAACATCGGCCAGGAGGATTAGTATCCTTGGTGGCCTAACTTTCTCCATTATTCTAAACTTCGGCCACAATTTCAAATCCTCTCCTCGTATCCAGTGGCCGAACTTTTTCCAATGCAAAAGTTCGGCCATTGTGGAAGTCGGCTTGATGGCCTAACTTTCTCCATTACCCAAACGCATCGTCTTGTGTCCAGTGGCCGCACTTTCGATGGCCTAACTTTTCCCAATGCGAAAGTTCGGCCACGGGGCCCCCTTAAAATCAAAAAACGAGCGAATTTCCCCTTATTCTCCTCATTTTCACAGAAAACCGCCGCCACAATCCAATATAAGAAGATGAATGGTTTTGTTTGTGCCCCCCTTCCGTCTATTTTCGTTCTCTCTTTGTTATTTGGCCTTTTCCCCCATTTGACGTGGCGTGACGTGGCATTTGGTTTGGAATTGAAATGGGCGGAAAAATGGGAGATATCGAATTTCCCAAAGTTTTGTGTGGTGCAAACCAACTGACCAAAAAAAAAAAAAATTTTTTTTTTTTGCTGTGTGTGTGGTTTTTGGTTTCTTCTTTGGAAATCCCGTCGAATTTCCAATTTTCTTCACGTATTTGTGTGTGTGTGTGTGCTCGCCGAGCCCATTAGATTTCACTTCTTCCCTCCTTCCTTCCGTCTTTTAATTGAGCACCCCCTTTAATGCTTTTCACTTCATATCCTTCGTTTTGGTTCGATGCTCGCGGAGCTCTGGACTTTTGGACTCTTGGAGACTTCGCGGAATTTCTCAGCTTGTTTTTAGTCTGGCAAAATAAAAATTTACTTAGAATCGGAAAATTGACTAATGGGGTTTCAGAAATGCACTCTGGGAGTCGAAATTAAGTGCGGTTGGAAAATTGACTTTGGAAGTGCGAAATTGACTATGCAATGAAAATTGGCTTTCCTAACTCTTAAGTTCACTTTAAGAGCGGCATTGGACTTGAACTTACAAAATTTGACTTTGAGGACCAAAACTGACTTGACTTGAAAATTGACTTAAGTCAAAAATGCACTTTAAGGGCCAAAGTTGAGTATGGTCGGAAAATAGACTCTTTCCAATTGAAAATTGACTTTGGAAGTGCGAAATTGACTATGCATTGAAAATTGACTTTGAGGGCTAAAATTGACTTAAGTCTACTTAAGTCAAAAATACACTTTGACTTAAGTCAAAAATGCACTTCGAAAGTCAAAATTGACTAAGACGCGAAAATTGACTCTGATAGTGCAAATGTGACTATGAAGTGAAAATTGACTCCTTTAGTTCCAAAATGCATTTGGGACCAAAAATTGACACTCCACACTTAAAAATGCACCATGGGAGAGTGAAATTGACTATGGTATGAAACTTTGAAGATGGACTCTTTAACATTGAAAATTGACTTTGGAAGTGCAAATTTGACTTTTTAAGTGCAAAAATGACAATGATATGAATATTGACTCTTCTAGTCCAAAAGTTCACTTTTCGAGCCAAAAACGACTCTTTTCATTTGAAAATTGACTTAGAGGGTCAAAATTGACTATGAAGTGGAACTTTGAAAAATTGACTCTGCCAACCCAAAAATTCACTTTTAGGGCCAAAATTGACTTTGCAACTTTGTTAGTCCCTTCCCTTCCCCTCCCTTTTTCAGGGAACTAACTGGAGGGCTCATGGGCTCGCGGAGCCGCGGAGCTGTTGGCTCCTCGTTTATTCTCTCCCATTCCATTCCATTTTCAAGTGGTCCCCCCTTCCCCCTTCTTTTTTCTCTCTCTCTTCCACTCTCAAAAGTTCCCCCCCCCCCCCCCCCCCCCCCCATTTATTTTTTGGGCTTTTTTGGGCCATGACGACACTGCCTTCCATTTGGGTCCCCCCTCGTCGCATATCTCGCAAACTAGAAGAGATGGGAGAAAAGTGTCAACTAACAAAATGTAGTCCATGAGATAAGGAACAAAATGTTAGTTGACACTTTTTGCCTATCTCTTCTAGTTGGCGAGATATGAGCCCAGGAAGAGCCGCCCACCAGCTCGAGCTCCAAAGTGCAAAATGTCATTTCTAATCCATTTTCCCGCCGTCGTCATCCCATATATTTCCTCTTAATCTCTCAGCCGATTGCCATCCAACCTCTAATCTCTTCTCCAATGGGGATTTGCTGTGAACTTTAAGTGAAAAGAGTGGGAGGGGGCGGAGCCTATATTAGCAGCAGGATTACGGTAGTCTCGTGGACGCGCATTCATTGCCAATTCGTCTTGCATTCAAGAAAGAATGAAAGAGAGAGTGAGAGGAGCAGGCTCAGAGCTCCGCGAGCAAATGCTCTCCAAATCCGGGGGCTCTTTCTTTCTCAACTGGAAGAAGTCCAAGTTTGAACTTGCTGAGTCATTTTTGACTTTGAGAGTCAATTTTTAGTCAATTTAGTCAATTTTTAGCTCATAAAGTCAATTTTCAAATTTTCATATTAATAGTCAAATTTCGGCCCCCGAAGTCAATTTTCGATTTTATAGTCAATTTCAGTTTTATGGTCAATTTTCGCTTCTAAGGTGCATTCTCGATTTTATAGTCAATTTTCGACCTTAGAGAGTCAATTTTCAAAATTTCATTTTTATAGTCAATTCTCGATTTCTGAAAGTCAATTTCAGTTTTATGGTCCATTTTCGCTCTCAAGGTGCATTTTTGATTTAATAGTCCATTTTCAATCTTAGAGAGTCAATTTTGACTTACATAGCCCAATTTCATTTTTATAGTCAAATTTCGCACTTAGAGAGTCAAAAAAACAATTTTTCATTCTAATAGTCAAATTTCGTTCCCAAAGTCAATTTTCGAATTCCAAAAGTCAATTTTGACTCTCATAGTGCATTTCACATTTTATAGTCAAATTTCGCACTTAGAGAGTCAATTTTCAAAATTTCATTTTTATAGTCAATTCTCGATTTCTGAAAGTCAATTTCAGTTTTATGGTCAATTTTCGCTTCTAAGGTGCATTTTCGATTTCATAGTCCATTTTCAATCTTAGAGAGTCAATTTTGACTCACATAGCCCAATTTCATTTTTATAGTCAAATTTCGCACTTAGAGAGTAAAAAAAAACAATTTTTCATTCTAATAGTCAAATTTCGTTCCCAAAGTCAATTTTCGAATTCCAAAAGTCAATTTTGACTCTCATAGTGCAGTTACCATTTTATAGTCAAATTTCGCACTTAGAGAGTCAATTTTCAAAATTTCATTTTTATAGTCAAATTTGGAACCGGTAAGTCAATTCTCGATTACTGGAAGTCAATTTTCATTCCATGGTCGATTTTGACTCTCAAAGTGCATTTCCCATTTTTATACTCAAATTTCGCACTTAGAGAGTCAATTTTCAAAATTTCATTTTTATAGTCAATTTTCGCCCCCTCAAGCCAATTTTCGGCTTCCAATAGTCAAATTCCCTTCCCAAACCTCAAATTTCGCCAAATTTTCACCCTATAATCTGGGCGGATTCTCAGAACCTGCCTAACCATCAATTCCGCGCGACATTTCCACATTCCATTCATTTTCGTCGAAACAAGCCAAAAAAACAGAGCTGTTCTCCATGTTTCCCAACCTTTTCACTCTCTCTCTCTTGCTTTGTGCTTATAGGCTCACAAACATAGTTCATACTGGGAAAAGTCTCGGGTTTTGAACAATCTTCCTTCTTGTTCCTTCTCACACCCCGACGACGTCTTCTACGTATCTAATCCAATCGTGCGCGAGCCCTTTTCTCACTTCTCCGTGACGTCGTCTCGTTTCTCACTGCGGGACAGAAGACGTGAGAAAGGGAGAGGAGAAGAAGAAGAGAAAGGGGGGAGCCGCGACGCGTGGGCTCGCGTCGCGGCTCCCCCCGTCTCTCTCGGTCAGAAGACGTGGGGCGGAGGAGAAGAAGAAGAAGACGAAGTGCTCGACGCCTATTCGTCATTCGGCTTCTCTCTAACGTCTTCGAAGGAGGAGGAGAAGAAGAAGACGAAGTGCTCGATGCCTATTCGTCATTCGGTTTCTCTCTAACGTCTTCTCTCTTCTCTCTTCTCTTCTCAGCTGACGTCGTCGTCTCTCTCTCTCGCGCTGTGCTTGCTCGCCGAGCCCCTCCCCCCTCTCCACTCTTTTTTCCCTTTCGTGTGTGCGCGCGCGCTCACTTTCTTCGTTTTCGCCTTCAGAAGACACAGCCCACGACTCGTCGTCGTCGTCGACGTCTTCTACGTCTTCTACTCCACTCCACAATGCCACAACACTATCAGAAAAGTGGCGGCGGAGCGGCGGGACACGGTATGTTTGTAGTTTGTAGTGTGTGTAGTTTGTAGTCAAACCTTCCCCACCCCCTTTCCTCCAAAAAATGACGTCATCCGGGGCCGCCAGGTGTAATTGGTCGGTATCCGTTTTTGTGACATGTTATTGTGAGTGTGCTCGACGTGCTCACTCGCTGGCTCCTCGCAATGTGCTCACTGGGAGCTCCTCTTTGAGCTGATTATGACGACATTCGCCGAGAAAAAAAGAAGAAGAAGATGAAGAAGAAGGATGAAGAAAAGGGGCTTAGTTGTGAAGGGAGCGAGAGAGAGAGCGAGCTCCTGTGTCACGAGGGATGGGGGCTCGCCGAGCACACCATCCACATCATGGGGGGGGGGTCTGAAAATAGTTTTGACCCGCCCAATGCAAGGGTTAGGCCTGGGACATAGTCCAAAGTCTCATTTGAACTTAGTCCAATGGACCCCAACTTTTGGGTGATAGTCCAATCCTTCTAACTTAAGGGGACCAAGTCCAATATCTCAATTGGACTTAGTCCAAAGTGCCAAACTTTTGGGACTTAGCCAAATGTCTCATTTTGGCATAGACCAATGAACCCCAACTTTTGGGTGATAGTCCATTGCCTTATTTGGACTTAGGCCAAAGGACCCCAAAGCTCGGGACATAGTCCAATCCTTCTAACTTAAGGGGGCCAAGTCCAATGTCTCATTTGCACTTATTCCAACGTCTCCAAAACTTGCAGAATGGTTCTATCTGGGCGTGGGCGGAGCCGTCGGACTGGCGGCTCTCGTCGCCGTCGCCGCTCTTCTCGCCGTCCGCAAACGCCGTCAATACCCGTCACTGCTGCTGCCGCCAAAACAGGTATGACTCATCATCTTGTGCTCTTTGAGAGAGAGAGAGAGAACAGAGCAGAGCAAAGCTCACCGATCTCAAAGTGCAGAGGGGGGAGGGGGTGTACTTGGAAAGTTCATCATCATCTTGGTCGTTTTCAGGTGATCGCCGTCCGCGGCGGTTTTCCCAAGGGACCCGGGGGACTGAAGCAGAGCCCGTCGCCGCTTCAGTCGCCGCTCTCGAACGACTCGACACCGTCGCCGGTGGTGCCACTTCAGACGTTGCTCGAGGATCGCACTCGGAAGCTCTCCCCATCGGAACTGCCGTCGGAACGCGGCAACATCTCGTTCACCCTCAGCTACGATCCGCACACCTTGACCCTCATCGTCAGCATTCTCAACTGTCGCAATCTGTGCGAGATGGTCGTGTCACGTGACGGACAGTGTCTTCTCGATCCGTACGTCAAACTGCAACTGCTGCCGGAGCGCGAGCATCGTGTCAAGACCCGCATCGTTCGTTCCACCACCAACCCGGTGTACGAGGAGCAGTTCGCCATGTACGGTGTCACACACGAGCAGGTCAACTTTGCCACGTTGCACTTCCAAGTCGTCGCGTTCGACCGCTACTCGCGCGACACCGTCGTCGGCGAGTGCGTCTACCGTTTGGCCGACGCCGAACTTCAACTTCATGCCGAGATGCGTGTCGAGTTGGCACTTCTGCCACGCGCCACTGATACGGTGGCGGCGCGCGGTGAACTGCTCCTCTCGCTCACCTATCAGGCGGCGTTCAACAATCTGACGGTGGTGGTGCTGAAGGCGCGCGGACTCGGCGGTCGTAACGACGCCGGCACCGCCGATCCGTTCGTCAAACTGTACTTGCGGAAGGAGAGCGGCGAGCGGATCGCCAAGAAGCGCACTCATGTGCGTCGTGCCACCCTCAACCCGGTCTACAACGAGTCGTTCGTGTTCGAGCTGCCCGAGGATCGTCTCGACGCGTCGGTCATCGATCTGCAGGTCATCAATCACGATCGTCTCAACCGCAACGACGTCATCGGACGCGCTCTTCTCAACATGGAGGACTCGCACGTCGTCGAGGTGCTCGAGAATCCCGGACGTCAGGTCGCTCAGTGGCACCATCTCGACTAAGTCACACACCCCTCGTTTTCTAATTTCCGTTTCCCATCTTCATTACCAACACTTCATTATTACCTATTTACCCTCAACCACATTTACTCTCCCCTTTGACTTGAACCTAGTATATCTTGGAAACTAGAAGAAGAGATCTCTTCTAGTTTCAAAGATATCGGGAAAAGTCAACAAAACCCCCGCTTGTAGCTACCTACTGGTTTACGAACCCCCCTTTGCACCCCCACCCCCACACCCACACACACACACACACACACAAACCCAATTACAAGCACACAAAACTGACAATGAGCAATGAGCGCGCGCTTAAAACAAAACGAAAAGCTGAAACCAATAAAGATCCGTTCCAATGTTGTTCGTGTGTGGAAAACTGACTTTTCGATGATGATGATGATGACTTGATTACGTTTACTACTTCTTCTAAGCGATAATAACCTCGTCAGGTGTTGTGCCGACGTTGCCGGGTCCAGAAGTCGAGGCGGGACCCTGTGTGGGGGTTGTGCCGACGTTGCCGGTTCCAGAAGTCGAGGCGGTACCCTGTGTGGGGGTTGTGCCGACGTTGCCGGGTCCAGAAGTCGAGGCGGGACCCTGTGTGGGGGTTGTGCCGACGTTGCCGGGTCCAGAAGTCGAGGCGGGACCCTGTGTGGGGGTTGTGCCGACGTTGCCGGTTCCAGAAGTCGAGGCGGGACCCTGTGTGGGGGTTGTGCCGACGTTGCCGGTTCCAGAAGTCGAGGCGGGACCCTGTGTGGGGGTTGTGCCGACGTTGCCGGGTCCAGAAGTCGAGGCGGGACCCTGTGTGGGGGTTGTGCCGACGTTGCCGGTTCCAGAAGTCGAGGCGGGACCCTGTGTGGGGGTTGTGCCGACGTTGCCGGTTCCAGAAGTCGAGGCGGGACCCTGTGTGGGGGTTGTGCCGACGTTGCCGGTTCCAGAAGTCGAGGCGGGACCCTGTGTGGGGGTTGTGCCGACGTTGCCGGGTCCAGAAGTCGAGGCGGGACCCTGTGTGGGGGTTGTGCCAACGTTGCCGGTTCCAGAAGTCGAGGCGGGACCCTGTGTGGGGGTTGTGCCGACGTTGCCGGTTCCAGAAGTCGAGGCGGGAGCCTGTGTGGGGGTTGTGCCGACGTTGCCGGTTCCAGAAGTCGAGGCGGGAGCCTGTGTGGGGGTTGTGGTTGGGAAGGCAGTGCTCGTTTCAGTTGCCGGCTTTCCGCACACGTATCCTCGAATCTGCCTCTCCGGCACTGTCAACACTTGCGAGCCGTCGCATCTGAAATGATGAATCTATCAATGAAAACAAAAATTGGCCGAGAAATCAGTCGATTTTCCCGGGCGCAGCAAACATTTTTTTCAAAGGTCTCGCAGCGAAACTTGGTTAGTGCGCTTTTTTCTAGGTTTTTGCGTTTAAATTTTGTTTTTCCGCCACATTTTTTCATAAAGAGCAGGCAAACACGATAAATTACTTGGATCGAACAAAAAAAAAACGCCAAATTTGTAAAGTTTCAAGGAAAAAATGGGCAAAAATCAAGAAAATTGAAAATTGCTGATTTTTGTATTTTTAAAGGCGCAGCACAAAATTCGTTCACAGGTCTCGCAGCGAAAGTTTTTATTGAGTGTTTTTTCGGTTTTTTGCGTTCGAATTTCGTTTTTCTATTGTTTTTCGTCGTTTAAAATAGGAAATGCGTTGAGCAGCTTAATTGAAAAAAATAAATTAATGTCAAATTTGAGATTTTTTCTCCAATTTGAAAACAAAAAATGTCGAAATCAATGCCTTAAAACAGTGGAATTGCACAATCTTCCGCCTATTTCTAAATCTGATCAACAGTAACTCACGAAATATCGTCCATCGCGCCCGGGAACCAATTCACACCCTTCACGACGAAATTGGTGGTTGTCGCGTAGAACATCACCATACAGTTCTGGTTGAGACCGTGCGCGTTGTCGGGTTGATTGGCGGCGAGCCACGTGAAGCCGTCGGTGCCCGTCGTGCGGCCGCCGTCCGTCCATCGGAACGACGTCTTTTGCGTGCACGTGGCGGTCAGCTTCTTTCCGACGCATGCCGTCGTTCGCGCAGCGCCGACCCAGAGGGAACCGGAGAGGGCGGTGCCGAGCGTTGAGCTGGCCGTTTCTGCGAATCTAATATGAGCTGTGAGATCGTGGGTTTTGTCTTCTTACGGTAGATATGCGCAGTTTCGGCCGCGTTTTGAATTCCCGACAAAACGGCTCCCTTACTGATACACTGCTGTGTGGCAGCACTGTTTCCGATGTTCATAGGCGTCGAGAAGATCTGAACATTCAAAGTGAATCAAAAGTAGATCACAAAGTGGGCGGAGCCTAACCCCAATACACCAGCCACCGGAGGGACGTTCGAAACGCTTCCAACCCGTGGCGCAACCCTCGTCCGATTGTGAATCGACGGAAGACGTCAGCGAGAAGAGCACAATGACGGTCAGAAGAAGAGGATGCTGCATTTCGAGCGAGACGAGACGAGACAAAAAGATCTTCGTGAAATGACCGAAAACTTTTGCGCTTTTATACCCGCCCCGTCGCGTTTATTGCAAGATTTAGGCAACGTTCAAAAGAGCGTCCGCGCGGGGCGGAACGCATCAAACACCAACCTACCGTATCTCGGCAATCATTAAAGAACAAATGTTGCACGGCCTCCTGGTCAAGAAGTGCGCCCGCCGAGCATTGACGCAATAAAAGTGCTAGCGCACTTTTCGTGACTGTGTACCATTTTCCGCGGAGCCTCATTATTCTCGTTGATTTTGTGTCCCTAGCAAAAATCATATTACTAAACTGTTTCTGTGTTATATTGTGTCTTTTCAGACGCCGACATCAGTTCCCCGATTTTTCTCGGCCCAAATAAGAGTCAACACGGACATTTGGATGGGATAGTTTTTTTTTTGTCTCGAACGATGAAACAAAGGGCAAGAAAATGTCTACGACACACCGGAAGCGAAAAAGCAAGTTGTATTTAATTCGACAAGTTTTTCAAAAATAACGACGAATTTGGCGATACGTCTCAGGCATATGCGAAACGTCCGTTCAACGAATTGGTTAGTTTCAATGTTGTTCGCGTGGAAAACTGACTTACCGTAAAACCTGTATTAGAGCGGCACCTCTAATAGACCGGCACCCAAAACACCGAAATCGTAAGGGTCCCCCCTGTGGAATTTCGAAATTTAGTTTTAAAATTAGAGGGTTGAAAATTAGACCGGCATGCCGTTCTAATCCAGGTTTTACGGTAAATCCATGGATTACGGCCAATCTGATCAGGAAAATGACAAGTCTGCAGAGCCATTTTACCAAAATCTGTGCAGAAGACCGCCATGTCTGATTCGCTGGTTTACATGCCTAGGACAAGTTATATCTGTGCAGAAAAAGAAAAACATATCTGCCTTGGCTCGTAACAAGCTTGTATTTTTCATGCACAGATATGTTTTTCTCCTGCCGCCGATCGATATAGAATTCACACTGAAGGCTCGGAGCGCTTTCGATTTTATGGTCCGCAACAGACACGGCAGATTAGATGGACTTTCTGATTACAGCGATCACATTGGAAAAAAAAGAAATAAATGGCATCGAAAAACAGTGCATCTTTTGAATTTCGATTCCATTCGATAGATAACGTATACACAAATTTTCCATAAATTATCGCGACGAGGCCTTTCCGCAAACGTATCCTTGAATCACTCGTTGCGGAATTCTGCTCACCGCCGACGCCGAGCAGCTGCAATGAACGGAAAAATTAATTAGAAATACATGTGAAAATATAGGGAAAATCCCCAAAAAATTGTCGCGAAATTCGAGAAAATGTTGAAATTGTTGATTTTTGTAGGTTTAAAGGCGCAGCACAAGTTTTTCTTCAAGGTCTCGCAACGAAGGTGTTCTTTTCGGTTTTTTTCGTTCAATTTTTGTGTTTCAACTTCATTTTTTCAATAAAAAGTAGCGAAACACGAAAAATAACTTAGTTTGAACAAAAAATGTCAATTTTTAGAATTTTTCAAGCAATGACCAAAAAACTGAAAACTATAGGACGAAATGCGGACTTTTATGAAAATGTTAAGCTAGATGTAATTTCTAACCTTAAATTAGTGAAATTACCGATTTTCTGGTCATTTTACCCGAGAATTGTCGCGAAATTCGAGAAAATTGAAAAATTGCTGACTTCTGTAGGCTTTAAAGGCGCAGTGCGGATTTCGTTGAAAGGTCTCGCAGCGAAAGTTTTTTCTTTTCGTTTTTCTTGGTTTTTCGCTTTAAATTCTTATTTTTAACCAGTTCTTCTTGTAAAAACTAGGAAAATTTGACTAATTTCTTGTTTTTGGGTGCAAAAATACCCCGCCCCTCTTATTTTCGTGTTCGTACTTGATATCGTCCAACGCTCCCGGATACCAATTGTAGCCGTTGACGGTGGTGTTGGCGGGGGCGAAGAAGAACGAGATGCAGTTCTGATTGCCGCCGACGGCGTTGTCCGGCTGACTTCCGTCGAGCCACGAGAAGCCGGCGGTGCCCGTCGTCGAGCCGTCCGTCCAGTAGAACGACGTCTGGCAAGAAGACGTCGGGTGTCAGAAGATTAGAACAAAGGGGGGGGGGGGGTACCGTTTTGGAGCAAGTGGCGGTCAGTTTGCTTCCGATGCACTCGGCCGTTCGTTTGGCGCCAATCCAGAGGGAGCCCGTCGAAGAGGCCAGAATCGAGCTGGCAGTTTCTGGAAAACAAAAGCGATGATTTGCGTTGCGGTCGCGTCGCGGTCGGGTGCCCCCACCATGAATATAGGTCATCTCGGTGGGATTCTGAATTCCGGACAGCACGGCGTTCGCGTCGATACAACCGTTGGCGGCGTCGGTGAACTCCTCGTTGGTGCCGGCGAAGATTTTGATGCACCAACCGCCCGACGGTCGTTCGAAACGCTTCCAGCCATTGTCACAGCCTCGGTTACCGTTGCCATTACCATTGCCGTGACCGTGACCGTGACCGTGACCATGTCCTCCACCATATCCCTCATCATCCTCACACGACGACGACGAGGAGGAGGAGTCCGAGCCGAAACGATGGGCGTCAGCCACCAGCAAAACGGTCGAAAGGAGGATGAGGAGGAGTGGAGGAACAAGAGGAAGGCGATTCATCGTTTCCAGAGCGGAAACGGCGACAAATGTCCGGTTTTATACCCCCCCCCCCCCACCCGCACCAGCCGAACCGTTGTTAACTTTATTTTATTGCAAGCGGCACGGTGTTCAAAGTAGCTGACATCCAGAACGAAACGGCGAAGCGTGAGACATAAAACCATGCGCGGTGTGCTGCAAACGCGCTCCATTGTACTGTGTGGCGATGGAGCGCACTTGATATTAAGGCCACGTGGCCTAGAAATCCGCCCAGCTGTCCATATCTCAAGACCAAGAGAGTGTAGATCAAACCTACAGTAACCAGCGAAATTGGTGAAAGTGGAACTGAGTTCAAATAGTTTATCGAACAATTTGGAAGAGAATAGCGATGGAGCGCACTTGCCGTTATGGTCGTGTGGCCTAGAAATCCAGACTTGCGGATTTTCGGCCCGGCCCGGCCCGTGATTCAAATTTCAAAATGGGCGGGATTTGACCGGTTTTTGATGAATTTACCGTAAATCCTGTATTAGAACGGCATGCCGGTCTAATTTTCAACCCTCTAATTTTAAAATGAAATTTCGAGAATCCACAGGGGGGACCCTTACGATTTCGGGATTTTGGGTACCTGTCTAATACAGGTTGTACGGTACCTTTTAAGGTCACAAAATGGCCGCGAACTACTTTTCTAAAATTAATAGAAGTTACCGTAAAACCTGTATTAGACCGGCACCCAAAACCCCGAAATCGTAAGGGTCCCCCCTGCGGATTTTACGAAATTTCATTCTAAAATTTGGGTTGAAAATTAGACCGGCATGCCGTTCTAATAAAGGGTTTTACGGTATTTTTTGATAAAAATCCGGCCCGGCCTGTCGCATATCTCAAGACCAAGACAGTGTGGATCAAACCTACAGTAACCAGACCAGCAAAATTGGTGGAAGTGGAACGGAACTCAAATAGTTTATCGAACAATTGGAAGAGAAAAGAGAACACTGAGACCTCCGAAACCAGCGCAACAACACAATGACTAGTCTCGACGAGGAAGGACCCCACGACCCATGGCTCCTCCCCGACGAGGCCACGGTCGTCGTCGTCGAGCACCTCTGACGCGTCCAATACGAGCACCAAGAGCAGCATCCAGCCAGTCGATTGGCATTGGCTCCGGCGCCACCGGCTCCGGCTCCGGCTCCGGCTCCTCCTCCTCCATCGGTTCCACATCGGAAAGATCCTCGTCGTCGTCGTCATCGTCGCCGCCATCGTCGCCATCGTCCTCCTCCACCTCTTCCATTCCGTCGTCGTCGTCCTCGTCTTCGGTGGTGTCGCTGTCGGTGTCCTCGTGGCCACGATTCGGATCGTAGTGATCGATGGGACCGATGAGGCCCTCCATCAGAACCGGTCCCGCGTGAGCCGGAGGAGGATTCTGACGTTCAGCGTGCTGAGCCTGCCGCATCTGCTCAACCCGCTGAGCCAGATGCTCGATCAATTGTGGCGGTCGTACGCGCGGCCTGTACGGTCGGCCGTTGCTGTCGAAACGAGGAGTGGCCGTCGCCGCGAACGGAATGCGCATGTTCTCGCGACGCACGTCTTCGGCGACACCCTGACGATGCTCGATCGACGCCCGCGTGCGTTCCGACAGACTGCTCATGTCGAGGTTGGCGGCCTGCACGTCTTCCGGCGACTTCAGCGCCGACAACAAGCTCATCTGCAAGACACCAATGGTGTTGTTGTTGTGGTGTGTGTCACGTGTCACGTGACACGCGTCCTCACCATCAACAACTCGTAGCCCTGGAACTCGTCGGCGAACTGAACTTTGAGCGCAAAGCTGAGAATCTCCTCGGAACATCTTGCCACGTGATCCGCCAAAATCTCGCGAGCCTTCTTGTGATCGTAGAAATCGATAATTTGAGCGAGAGCCCACATGTTGTCGGCTGAAAAAGAGCTCACTTTGTGTCACGCTCTAAAGTGTCACTCTGCTCGACCGGTCTGAGCCTTATCTTGATGGTCCAATTATCTAATTGAGTCACGCTCTAATGTGTCACACCTTCTCGACCTGCCTGTCCCATATCTTGATGGTTCAATTATCTCTAATTAAGTCACGCCCCCCAGTTAACTTGTGACACTCACTGGTAATATACGGCTGATCGTAGATGACGTAGAGCATCTCCCTGAACACCTCCGGATCCTGACCCTTCACCTCGATCTCCGGTTGTCCGCCCTCCAAAAAGTCGCCGTGCAGTGTGGAGGCGAAGACGTGCGAGTAGACGGCGAGCATCGCGCGTGACACGTAGAATCGATGAGTGTCGCCGATTCGAATGACGACGTCGCTCGTCGGACGTTTCCGATCGAACAGTGTCGCGTCGCGTTCCGCCATCACTCCGCACATCTTCAGAATTCGCAACGTCGCCTCGACCCGGACCGTTCCTCCTCCGGACTCCGGTGTGACATACTGCTCCAACGGATGGGCATCGTCGAAGACGACGGCGACGTTCACCGTCGGCGTCCGATTCGCGAACGTCTTCTCGTAGAGGGTGGCGGTTCGGACGAGCTCCGGATTGGTGGGATGGAACACTTTGACGTCGATCGTCGCGTCGATCGACCAGTCGAGCAGTTGATTCGGACGATGGCGACAGTGGACGACGACACTAACCGGTTTCGCGGTTTCCGATGATGTCCCAATCGATTGAATGCTCCTGGAATCGTTTTCGGTCACGTGACGCGTAGCTTTGAGCTTTCAGCTCTCATATCTTGAAAACTAGACGAGCTGGAAAAAAGTTGTCAACTGTCAAAATATAGCTGACAATACGAGGAACATTGTGTTAGTTGACAACTTTTTCCTATCTCGTCTAGTTTTCAAGATATAAGGGCTCAAATTTCAAGACGGGCTTTTGGGTGCCGCCCTACAGACGGCGGCGGCTTTGAGCTTTCAGCCCTCATAACTTTAAAACTAGGCGAGCTGGAAAAAAATTGTCAACTGTCCAAATATAGCTGACAATACGCGGAACATTTTGTTAGTTAACAACTTTTTCCCATCTCTTCTAGTTTTCCAGATATGACCCCTTTAAATTCAAAAGCTCACCAACTGGCGCCAGCCTCCGCGTGTACCTTCCTTCCCTCCGTCTCCGTCGCTACCAGTGGCACCTCATCGGTGATTGTAAACGTTTTGTAGATGCTCATCTCTGTAGAAAATGGGAGGGGCGGGGTTATGGGATTACGGTAAGTGCATTAAAGGTATCATCAATGGAGCATTGGAAACTCGGTTTGGAAGTTTAGAGGTAAAAGGAAAGGCATTATTAATTGATAGTTTATGCAGTAACGATCAAGAGCTATCGAAAAGTTGTCAAAGTTGTAGAGCACAACAAGAGCTCCAACTTTGTAGTGGACAACTTCCGGATAGCTGGCACGGTTCTCGATATAGCATGGAAAATAGAAATCACGGCGGTGGAGCACCGCCCTCAAAAGCGGCGATCCGCTCTCTTCCGAGTGCCGTGTGACGTAGGTGGGCCGCCTGTTGACGCTCCAGTTCGTATCTCATGAAGCTCACGATGGCGCTGCGTGTTGACGCCTTCTCCAATTGCCACAACCGCACTCCGTGCTTCTGCATTTCAAATTCGGTTCCTAGCTGCGACACTATGCTTATCTGCAACGGATGGGCGGAGTTAAAAGGGGTCATATCTTGAAAACTAGAAGAGCTATAGAAAAATTGTCAACTAACAAGCTGTTCCTCTTGCTGTCAGCTATATTTCAATAGTTGACACCTTCCCTCCAGCTCTTCTAGTTTTCAAGATACGACACACATACCATAAGCCGATCGTATCCGACAAAGTGGTCGGCGAACATGAGTCGTTGGTGGAGGGTGAGCGGCGAGACGAGCATCTGCGTCTCGATGATTTGTCGCACTTTCGGGAGGTTGAAGTAGTCGGCGAGTTGGGCGAGAGGCCACGCGTTGTTGACTGCAAAAGGTCAATCAATCAATCGATGAATCGATAACAGTTCCTTACTCGTGAGGTTCGGCTGATTGTAGATCAGATAGAGCAACTCTTTGAAGATGACCGGCGCGATGTCCAGCATCAACGACATCTCGCGCTTCTCGACACCGCCGTCCGAGTAGCGCGCGTCGAAGAACATCGTTCGAAAGTAGGTCGAGTGAAGTGACAGCAACGCGCGTGACACATGAAATCGATGGGTGTCGTTGAGGACGAGCACCGCGTCGCTGCGCGGATGCAACGACGTCACGTCTTCCTGGCCGACGTCGTCGAATAGAGCGGGATCGCGTGGCGGCGCGACGCCGGTCGCCTCGTGGAGTCGAATCGACGCCTCCACCCCGAATTGGACGTCTTCTTCCCCGCCGGATGATGGGAACCGGCCAATAGGACCGCCGGGAAACAGAAAAATCAGCTGAGCCGTCCGACGATTGAAGTGCACGTTCGTGTAGGTGTTCTCGATGAGCACTACGCCTCTTTCGGTCGGATGGAAAACTCGCGCGTCCATGTTGACACGGATGGTCCAGTCGATGAGTTGGTCGGGAGGGTGGAGGCAGTCCAGCTGGAAGCCGGTGTACCCTTCGACGACGTTCGGAGCTTGCGCCAGCGACAGCTTCCTGTGTGCAACGAATAGATCTTTGGAATTAGAGGAGATGGGTGGAAAACCTGTATTACCCCTACGATTTTGGGGTTTTGGGTGCCGGTCTAATACAGGTTTTCAGCTATACTTTGATAGTGATAGTTGAAACCTTTTTTCCAACTTGCTCGGTTCTCGAGATATGTCTCAATAATTGCTAGCTAGACACCTGCCCGACCGAAAGGAGCGATATCTTGAAAACTAGAAGAGCTAGGAAAAAAGTGTCAACTAACATGTTGTTTCTCTTGTTTTCAGCTATATTTCAATAGTTGACAACTTTTTACCATCTTGCTCGGTTCTCGAGATACGGCTCAGGCATGTATGACTCGCTAGAGCTGTGCACATCTGGGAAATTGGAAAACCTTCCAGTTAGCCAACAAGTTCACCTTTGTTTTGCTCATTTAATTTTTAGTTTATACTCATTTGATACTCAAGTGCCTTTTAGTGAAATCTTAAAAATCGATAATAAAGGTTGTACCCCTAACATTGCAAGCTTTAAGTGAACAGAACAGTTCATGTGTTGAAAGGGGGTACATCTTGAAAACTAGAAGAGCTAGGAAAAAAGTGTCAACTAACAATTGGTTTGTCTGGTTTTCAACTACATTTTGACAGTTGACAACTTTTTCCTAACTTGCTCCGTTTTAGAGTTATGACTGTCCAAAGTGGCCAAACTCTCTAGGTAGCGATTATCTCGAAAACTTCAAGAGTTAGCGAAACCCCGGAACTTTAAAACTATGTACACTTACCACCGAATACCGGATGCCTCCTGCACTCTCACATCGTCGGCCTTGTACTTTTCCGGATCGACGGGCACCTCGTCGCGAAGCGAGAACGTCGGAATGCACGATTCGATAAGACTCATCGCCGGAGATCTGAAATTTTGAAAAAAAAAACATTTCGGGAGAACAATGATTTAGGTTAAAGGGGGTAGGAACTGGAAAATGAAAAGAAACAGATAATCTCAGAGGTTCATGATAGACCTCTTGAAAATGGGGAATGCATTAAAAGAGAGAGAGAGAAATCAATAGTTTATCGATTGAATAGCAAAGAGAGCAAAGATCAAAATATGGTGGTGGGTGTCACGTGACAGTTACGGCGTCAAAGTCGACCCAAATTCGCGTTCTGCCACCTTGCCAGCTCGAGCAGAATCCTCTCGTTCTCGGATTGCTGATCGGCAAACTGGGCGGGCAGGGACAGTTTCGGCTGTCGACCCTCCGTCTGCTCGTAGTAGCGGCGATGTTTGACGATCGGCGGATGCACCTCCTCGCCGTTGTTGTGGCACAGTTGGAGGAGGATCGAGTTGCGTGTGCGTTGTGACAGTCGCTCCAGTGGGACATCTTGCGTGTCACGACCGGCGCGCATCACACCGATTGTCGATCTCTGTGTGCATTGACGAATTGTAAGGGTAGATTTACGAGAGGATTTTTTGAAATTGCGAAATTTTTTGCCGCTCGTAAATCTACACTGCCGTTCGCTTCGAGACCCATTGGGGCTATCGATTATTTATTTTTTGGTTTCCACAAAATTTAACTTTCAGATAGTCAAAAACAGTAAAATTTTAAAAATAATTTTCTCGGATTATCGATTTTTGGGACTGTCGATTATTTTGTTTTTTTTTGGTTTTCCACAAAATTTAACTTTTTTTTTTAATGTTGCTCTATTTTTTCTCGGTGCCCTATTTTTCAAAATGGTTTCTTTCGCTTCAAGACCCATTGTCGTGTCCTACTGTACTTATTGTACTGTTTTAGTGCTACTAATTTCAAATTAACGATAAATCACTTATAACTTGAAAACTAGAAGAGGTGGAAAAAATGTGCTAACTATAAAAATAAAGCTGAAATTGAGAGAAACATTTTGTCAGTTGACAACTTTTTCCCATCTCTTCTAGTTTTCGAGATATCAGGGCTGAAACTCTAACTTTCGCTTTGATACTGGAAATACATTGTTTCACGCACATTCATGGTCATAACTGGAAAACTAGAAGAACTATGACGAAACTGTCGACTAGCAACTTGTTTCTCTCGTTTTCAGCTACATTTCGTCAGTTGACACATTTTTCCCATCTCTTCTAGTTTTCCGGATATAGTCTCTGAAACTCACCAACAGATGTTCCAACCCGTACTTTTCGGCCAACATCAGCTTGCGGAAGATGGACACTATCGATTTGTCGCAATCGATCAGCTCCTGCTCGAGATGTCTTCTGACCGACGTCATCTGAAGTTGTGTCGCGTGTTCGATGAGGGTCTCCACGTTGTGCTCTGAAAACTGACTTTCAGTGAAAAGTGCAATAGAGCGCACTTCCATTTGGCACCGCACCTGTGACCTCTGGCTCCTGGTAGACGATTTTCAGCAGTTGCTCGAAGACGTCAGGTGCGACGCCTTCAACCTTGAAGACGTCGTCGTTGCCGTGCAGAAGACGTTGAAAGTGCGGCGATTCGGCCGACAGAATACACTTGGAGACGTGGAATCGACGATCGCCCACCTGGAGCACCGCATCCGAGATGTGCTCCATCGGCTCGTCAAAGCTCACACCTTCGCGGGTCTCAAACGCGACACCTGTCACGCCTGTCACGGTCACGCTCGTCTCGACGCGGACAGTTCCGTCGTCGGTTTTGAACTGGTCAAGTGTGGCCAAAATGTCGAATTTGACAGTCGGACGCAGTTTGGCGAATGTGCACACGTGCTCCTCGACCATATGCTTCCGTTCGTCCGTCGGATGCACCACTTTCACCGTCAACACGGTGCCGCACGTCCAGTCACGCAGCGTGACCGGCCACTCGTGACACTGCACCAATAGTTGGTCGCGTCGGAGGCTGAGGCTCCTGCAAACTTGTTTTGCACAATTTGAGGGGGAAAATGGACAGGTGGCCTAGATTCCGACATTTTGGGATTCTAGGCCAGGGTATCAAAATTGAAAATTGAAAAATCGATAAAAATCAATTTTTCGCAATTTTTAGAATTTTAAAAAAATTTTTTGTAGTGTTTCATGGTAACAGAAAGAAAGTAAAAACCAAAAAATTTTCAAAATTTTTTTTTTTAAATTTTGAAAAAATGTCAAAAAAAAATCATTATTTTTTTTCAAAATTAATTTTCAAATTTTCCGTTTATTTTTGATATTTTGGTACTATCTTCCAAACTAAAAACTAAATATTTTTAAAAAATTATTTTTTTTCCAAATTTAACCCTACCATCTCAAATTGGCAGCCTCATGCTCGGGACCGCTCATCCCATGGTTGTCAGGATTGAGATGATCGACGAAAAAAAATTGCGGATTGATCAGTTGATTATTGGCGTCCATTCTTCTGTAGTTCAAAAGAGGGGGTGGTTAGTGGGGAATAAGAAAAATTTTGAAAATAAGCATAGAGATATTGGAATAGAGATGGAGTCAAAACATTGGAAACCAACTCTTCTTGAAAAAAAAACATATTCCGAATAGATTATGAGAAGCGGGCGAAAAACTTTATCGGCGAATAAAAAATTGGGAAATTAAATCTGAAAAGTGTTTCATCAGTGGGGGCTACCAAACTGGGGGTCCCAAACTTGAGGACCGAAAATTCCGAAAGTGGGCGGGGTTTGAATCAGGCGGCACCTTTTTTCGTGACACGTGGCAGTTTGCAGACTACCTGAACCGTATGGGGGGTGATAGGAAGAAAGAGAGAGAAGGGAGAATAATGCGGGGGGGGGGGGGGGGGGGCGAGATTCGGGGTTTTCTCGGCCCCGCGGCCACCAATGTGTTGTTTTTAGGTTTTAGACGGTTTTGTCAGGTTTTCCAATTTTTCGATAACTTTCGCCCAATTAGTGCTTTTTGAAATTTTGAAAAATGCGATTTTTGACCATGAAAAATTAAATTTCAAAAACATTGCTAACAGTCAGTCGGCCACTCAAATTGTGGGTATTTTTACGGCAAATTTTATAAAATTTACTTGGAATCTATCCGATTTCTCTATTCCTTAAAAATCGTCCTGCCCTCTTAGGCAGGGGTCTGGCCCGGCCCCTAGATGGGCCCGCGTTTTAAAAGCCGGAGAAAATCGATAAAATTTCCGAGTAATTTTCATAAAATAGCCCTTAAAAACAGCTACAATTTAAGCGGTCTACTGACTCTTAGCGATTATTTTGAAATTTTTTATGCCCGAAAAACTGAAATGCCGGGTTCGGGCCAGACCCGGCCTAAATGGGCAGGACGATTTTTGAGGAATAGAGAAATCTGATAGATTCCAACTAAATTTTTATAAAATAGCCCTTAAAAATAGCTACAATTTAAGCTTTTGACTGACTCTTAGCGATTATTTTGAAATTTTTTATGCCCGGAAAACTGAAAGGCCGGGTTTGCGAAATTTCTGAAAATTGGGGGGAAAATCGAAAAATTACCCGACCAAAGCTTATTGAATTGGTTCATAAACTGTCTACAATTTGTGAAATTGCCTGATTTTTGGGAAAAATGCGCAACAGTTCAAAAGTTCGGGCCGGCCGCCTCGAATTGTTCCGCCTCGCGTTGAGCCTGCTCCCGTTGCTCTCGAGACAGATTCTCGATTTGCTGTTGAACTCGCGCCCTCCGATCCTGGTTTGCGCGTAACTCAGCCATATGGCCGGCAAGTCGGTTTTCTGCATGATGGTAACGAACCATGTAGTCGACCATTTGTCCTCGAAGCGGATTCAGCGGATTTGCGCCGCGAGGTGCGAACGGGTACCGCTCTTGCTGCAGAATTGGTATTGAATGGAATCGTCGTGATCAAGTGCGCTCTATTGCTAAGGGCCAAGGGGAAAGACAATGCTCTGTTTTTACCCGGGCGCTCTGCTTCGCCCCGCGTAAATCTACACCGTCACTCCAGACCTTATATCTTGAAAACTAGAAAAGATGGGAAAAAGTTGCCAACGCATACCATGTAGCTGAAAGTGAGAGGAACATTTTGTTATCTGACAATTTTTTCCATCTCTTCTAGTTTTCAAGTTATGATCAGAAATGGGAGGGGCATCCTGTCTTAAAGCGAAAGATAGGGTTTCAGCCCTCGTATCTCGAAAACTAGAAGAGATGGGAGAAAGATGTCAACTGAAAAAATGTTCTATCCAGTTTCAGCTTTATTTTTATAGCTGACACCTTTTTTCCAGCTTTTCTAGTTTTCAAGTTATGAGCAATTTTCTTGAACAGGGTACTACAGTCATCGCAAGTTATCCCCACAACAGTCAAACACAACTACAGTAAAACTATGGAAGAAACCAAAAAAAAAAACAGCACTAACATAGGGTTCCAGAGAAATCCAACGTTGGTTCGCCCACGTCACAAAGTCGGTAGCCGGATCGATTTCGCGTGCCGGGCGGCAGAATTCGTGATGCGTCGAACGGTTCTGTATCATCTCCATCTGGCCGCGAATCCACTCGATGCGTCGCTCGAATCCACGTCGCATCGACTCGTCACGCTCGAGTTCTTCGCGATGGTGCCGATACGCGGCACGACTCGGCTCGTGCTCATCGCCGTCGTCGTCGTCATCGCCGACGACGTTCGCCTCGTACTCGGCGATCGCGTGTAGGTGCACACTCGCCTCGGCGCGAAAATTGGCGACGACGTCGAGCAACCGGTGGCGTTGCTGTGAGAGCGCGTGACATTCGGACAGATTGCGCTTCTTGCGCTCCGCCTCTTCCAACGCGTGTTGTCGCTGCTCGACGTGCTCGCCGGCGCGACGAATCAGCTGGCGGTGCGCGGTGGCGGCCGCCTCGTCGTCGGGCGGCGGCTGCAGCGACGGATCGCACACGAGACGGTACATCTCGTCGACGGCTTCCGACAGTTCGGCGTCTAGTCGGTCCACCAAACTCATCGCCTCGTCTTGTCGCCGGTCGACCTCACGATCCGAGGCCTCGGTCTCGCGGGCGCGTCGTCGCGCCGCCGCGATCACGAACGCGTCGGTCGGACCGCGTTCGGCTCGGCGGCACTCGTTGCCGTAGTCGTGCGACGGCGTGTACGGCCAACGAGTGCCGGCCTCGACGAGACGAGACATGATCGCCACGAGGGTCTTCGTTTGAAGCGTGTCCTCGGCGGGCACGAGATTGTGGATGCCCGCCTCGCTGCGGATCTTCGACAGTGCGTGGATCTGGAAAAGATTCATGTAAGCTGATTTACGAGGGAGGGGCGGAACCCCAAGTAACAAAAATGCAGTGTGCATTTTCTCGGCCACCGGGCGGAAATTAGGCTATTGCGCTGTGTAGTTCACACGGACAAGAGCCCCCCCCCCCTTGACTCCCTAATCAGCTTTCAGCGCTCATATCTTGGAAACTAGAAGAGATACGGTAAAATTGCCAACTAACAAAATGTTCCTCTTATTTTCAACTATTTTTTGTCAATTGACAATTTTTCCCCATCTCTTCTAGTTTTCAAGATAACACCTCATAAAGTCAAACTACACTGAATACTTAAGTACGGCAATCTTACTTACCAACACCGAATCCAAATCGTACGCGTCGGCCATTTTGATTCGTCGGAAGACCGAAAATTGCTTTAACGAACAATTATTCACAATGATGTCTTCTAGGATGCGTTTCGCGTGTGGTACTTGAAGACGATGGGCGATTCGGCACAGATCTTCGATGTTCGACGCTGAAAACCGTTTTTTTTTGTCAGGTTTCTTGTGATTTTTAAGATTGCGGGTGTTGCGCTGAATCGATTGATACCCCAACTTGAGCGATTGCGAAATATCAAACTATTGCGAAATTTTCAAGTATTGCGAAATCAAGTGAAAATGAAAATGGCTCAAAATCGTCAAATTGGGGTATGTTTCGAATCAGCACAAAGAGGGCAATTCGAAAATCATAAACAGATAGCTTGAGAATGATTACGTCAACTATTGCGAAATCTTCAAATATTGCGAAATCAAGTGAAAATGAAAATGGTTCAAAATTTGAAAAATAGTCAATGTATGGTATTTTTTGAAATCAGCGCAAGAAAATCTATCTGAAAAGCACATTAAGATAATTTTGTCAGCTATTGCGAAATTTTCAAATGTTGCGAAATATAGTGAAAATGAAAATGGCTCAAAATGGTCAAGTTGGGGGTATCAATCGATTCAGCGCGACGAGCTCTACAAGATGGTCTTACCCGTGATACTCGGCTCATTGTAGATGATTCGTAGGAGTCCCAGAAAGTGCTCCGGCTCAATGTCCTGCTCCAATATGATCTCATTTTCCTCGACGTCGCCGTTCTCACCGTAGAACATACGATGTAGTACCTTCGAGTAGGTGCCCAGAATCGTCTTCGAGACGCAGAATCGACGATGTCCGACGTTGACGATCTCAGTGTTCGAGTGATCCGGCGCGTCAAAGTCGAGAACGACGTTCGGCGAAATGCCGGAGACGGCCAACACCTCGACGCTCGCCTCCATGACCAACTTCTCGTCTTGGACAAACATCGGCGGTTGCACGTACAAGCACAACAGTTTGCTCGTCTGCCGCTGATTGTTGAACGTGACGAGCAGGTGATTCGACACCGAGCGTGACGCGTCCGTCGGATGGACAAGTGTCACGCTTGTCCGCACCGACACGCGCCACGGTTGAAGTTGTGGGTTCTCGCGAATGAACAGATAGACCGTCCACAGGTCGTCGGCTTTCGGATTGGATTTCGTTTGTTGGACGCCGATTCGCCTGCAATTCAACTATTGCGAAATCTAGCTAGGGTATTGCGAAATATTTAAAGTGCTCCAAAACAGTCAATTTGGGGTATCAATCGAATCAGCGCAAAAAGTTCTATTTGAAAATTAAGTTAGCATATCATAAAATTGAAAATGCAACTATTGCGAAATCCTCAACTATTGCGAAATTTTACAAGTGCTCCAAAACAGTCAATTAGGGGTATCAATCGAATCAGCGCAAAAAGTTCTATTTGAAAATCAAGTTTAAATAGTCCGAAGTCAAAATTTCAACTATTGCGAAATCCTCAACTATTGCGAAATATTAAAAGTGCTCCAAAACAGTCCAATAGTGGTACCAAACAAATCAGCGCAAAAAGTTCTTTTTGAAAATCAAGTCAAAACTGCCCGAAGTCAAAATTTCAAATATTGCGAAATCTGGCTGGGATATTGCGAAATAGTTGAAGTGGTTTAAAACAGTCAATTAAGGGTATCAATCGAATCAGCGCAATTAGTTCTATCATAAAATCGTACTCGCAGAAGCGGAAAACGCACGCGACGCGACCGCAACGCGACTCACCATGCAGTCGAAAAAACAGTGTGCGGCTCGCCGAGCAACTCTAGTTTCTGGTCCGGATCGATGTGAAACTCTTCGCGAAACGTGACCGCCGGAAACAACGTCGTCGTGCTCATCTGAAACTCGGAATTCGCGGGGAGTTCAGGGGGGGGGGGTAGATCAAAAACAAGAAAATCAATAAACAAAAGATATCATTAAAGTTCAATGGAAAACTTTTTGGGTGGGGTAGTAAAAATCGAAAAATAGGTGGGGGATAACGAGGAACCAAATGATTTATGAATACGACAAAAAAAAAACGGATCAATCAATAAATCGATACTAATTGTGACAAAAAAATTAGGGGAAAAAATGCGATAGAAAAGACAAACATTGCCGGCGACTCTAAAATCAATCGATAATCGATCGATACTCACAGTTGAACGAGGAAATGGTTTTTGGGGGGTGAAAGGGGGTGGGAAACGAAAATAAAAAACGAATCGATGGGGAAAAAAAGGGGAATGGGACAGCAGAACATGAAGAAGAAAAGGTGTGACAACGTGACAATGTGACAAGAAGACATACATACTTGAGCAGAGGGAAAATTAGAAAGAGTGAGACAGGATGACAAATGAGCGCGCTAACCATCCAGTTGCTACTTTATGTGTTAGCGGGTAATGTGACAGCGTGACAGTGTTTTAGAAATTTGAAAAAATGAAAAATGGCGGAATTTTTTTTTTTTTTTTTGAAATTTTTTAAACGAATATTTTTTTGTATTTTTTTGTGTCTTTGAAGAATTTTGATATAAAAAAGTGAGAAAAAGTAGAGAAAAAATGGAAAAAAAAAACGAAAAAAAAAATTTTTTGTCAAGTGTGCGTCAGAGCTGTAACTTGCTTCCAAGTTACAGTCGGAACCCTAACTTGATGAAACCAAATTTTTTTGTTTTTTTTTTTTTAATGTATGTTTTTTGTAGAAATTTGGTATTTAAAGGTTAGAAAAAGTAGAAAAAAAAAGAAAAAGAAAATAAGTTTAATGCATACTTAAGAAAAAAAAATTTTTTTTTTGAAATTTTTTTCCCGAATTTATTATGACTTAGAGAAAAAATTTTTGAAAACGAAAAAAAAAAATTTTTTTTTTGTCAAGTATGCGTTACAGCTGTAACTCGCTTCCAAGTTAGAGTCGGAACCCTAACTTGATTGAAAAAAAATTTTTTTTCGTTTTTTTTTCAGAAAAATGTATGTTTTTTGTAGGATTTTGATATTTAAAAAGTGAGAAAAAGTAGTTGAAAATTTAAAAAAAAAAACGAAAAAAAAAAAATGTTTTTTGTCAAGTGTGCGTTAGAGCTGTAACTTGCTTCCAAGTTACAGTCGGAACCCTAACTTGATTGAAAAAAAAATTTTTTCTCTTTTTTTTCAGAAAAATGTATGTTTTTGTATGATTTTGATATTAAAAAGTAAGAAAAAGTAGTAGTTAAAGATGGAAAAAATGAAAAACAAAAACGAAAAAAAATTTTTTGTCAAGTGTGAGTTACAGCCGTAACTCGTTTCCAAGTTACAGTCGGAACCCTAACTTGATCCAAAAAAATTTTTTTTTCGTTTTTTTTTTGTTTTTAATGTATTCAGACGATTTTTTCCAGCGAGTCAAAATGGAAAAATTACGGTGCGTTTGGTGCGGGCGGGTGTGGCGGAATGATGTGTTGCATGAAGTGGAACATGTCGTTGGCGATTCCCTCGAGCTCCAATCTCTGCGCGATCGGATCGATGACGTAGTTGCCGGCGATGTTGGGCAGTGGTGGCTGCGGCTGTCGGAGCTGATCGATGAACTCCTGGTCCATCGGCTCCTCGGCCTCATCGCCATCATCATCATCATCGTCATCGTCTTCGGGCTCCGGATCCGGATCGGGAGCCGGAACCGGAAAACCGTTATGAGCGCGAGCCGCGTCGAGAGCCGCCATCATCGCTGCGACGGGCTCGGCGAGCCGCTGACGATTACGGTGAATGCGCAAACCGTCGGCGCGCAACTCTTCGGCCTCCTCCCAAATGAGATCGTCGTCGTCATGACGCACATTGTCACGGTCACGGTCACGATCGTAGTGGTTGTTGTGGCGAGGAGGCATGCGATCGTTCAGATCGGCGGCCTGCGGTCCGGCACGTTGTATGACACGTGGCATTTCGGCCTGACGATTCTGGTTCTGCAGTTGCATCTGACGTTGATGCGCGTACGCCACCCGCTCCGCTTCTCCACGACGCTGGTGTTGTACCGGATAGATGCGATCGCCGTTCTGGACGAGCACCCGCACGGGGACACCTCCGCGATCGTCGTCCGAGTCCGAGTCCGAACTGGACAACCTTCCCGCGCCGCCGCCGTTCTCGCCCTCGTTCCCAGCACCGCCGCCGTTGTTGTCGCTGTCGCTGTGATGACGTTGACGCG
This sequence comes from Caenorhabditis afra, assembly GCA_963570955.1. Taxonomy (NCBI): domain Eukaryota; kingdom Metazoa; phylum Nematoda; class Chromadorea; order Rhabditida; family Rhabditidae; genus Caenorhabditis; species Caenorhabditis afra. The sequence goes on from OY751532.1 coordinate 8,957,633, forward strand.
GAAACTGCGGCGGCCGGTAGGGGACACGATCGGCGAGACCGCCACGATCGCGTTCCGGTTGCGTCTCGATGAGACGTTCGATGAGCGCCTCCAGCGATCGCGGACACATTTCCGCTAGCGGCAAACCGGTCAGATCCGTCGGCTTTCTGATCGCCAACACCATCTTTCTCTGAAAATAAGATGGAAATTTAAAAATGATCGGAAAAAAAATTTTTGAAAAAAAATTTTTTTTTTTGAATTTTTAAAAAAAAATATTTTTTTGTTTAAATTGCAAACTAGAAAGTATTTACTAAGATACATATTTTGCTTATTTTTTAATTTTTCCAAAATTTATCTGCAAAAATTATCGCTTCAGAATAGGTCCCGGTATGAATTTTTGCGGACCTCGTACCAGGTTGGCACATCCCGGGTCAAGTGGTGTTCGGGTTTTTGGGCATAAAAAATTTCAAAAAAATCGCTAAGAGTCAGTTGACGGCTTGAATTGTAGGTATACTAATAGGCAATTTTATGAAATTTACTCGGGAATTTTATCGATTTTCTCCGGCCTGAAAAACGGCGGCCCGTCGGAGGACCGGTTCTAGACCGGCCTTGACTATGATAGCGTTTTTCAAGCCGGTGCAAATCGATAAAATTTTTAGGTTAAATTAATAAAATTGGCTAGTAAAATGGCTACAATTTAAGCGGTCGACTGGCTCTTACCGATTTTTTTGAAATTTTTTATGCCAGAAAAACCGAAAATCACTTGACCCGGGACGGGCACCCGTAGAAAAATAGGTGTTTTTTTATACTAAAACTCAATAAGTTCAAAATCTCATAATTTGGAAAATTTTGATCAAAACAACTTGAAAAGTAGCGTTATGGCTGAAAAGTTCGAAAACTTAGTCCTAAGCTAATTGACAAAAAATTTCGATTTTCAATTTTTCTCTGAACTTTTCGCAGTCTTCTTACCAGCAAATTGTCCATTTTGTATTTGTCGGCAAGTATAAGCTTATCGTTGACAGTCATGATGCAACTGTGACTGTTCAGAAGGTGTGACTCGATGAGAGTGGTGAGGGTGGTGAATTGGAAACGATCCGCATAGTGGAGAAGACTCTTCACATTTTTTGCTGAAATACAGGCGATTTTAAGATAGAGCTCGTCGCGCTGATTTGATTCATATCCAATTTGGATGGTTTTGCGACAGTTTGCACTATTTCGCAATATCGAGCTATTTCGCAATCGTTAGATTCTTTGCGGAATAGTTCGATTGTTAGTAGAAATATAATTTTTTGAACATGATTTCCTGGTAGATCTCATTTCGCTGATTCAGAATCTACCCCAACTTGCCCGTTTTGGACCACTTTGACTATTTCGCAATATCTTCACTGGATTTCGCAATATGTGAATTTTTCGATTTTGAGCTTTTTAAGCATTGTTATTTGAACAGAATTTTTTGCGCTTATTCAATTAATACCTCAATTCGACTGTTTTAGGACATTTTGACTATTTCGCAATCGCAATTTTTTGGGACTTAAAATGGGTATTTCGCAATCGAAACTTTTTTTTTAATTTGCGCATAAACATCTTCTTACTAGTGATATCGATCGACTCGTAGGCGAGCAGAAGAATCTGATGGAAGACGTCGGCGTCGACGTCGGGTCCGACGTCCACCTCCGTCGCGTTCGTCTCCATGAAGCCGCCGAAGAAGAGTCCGTGAAAATAGTCCGACTTTTCGGCGAGAACACCTTTTGACACGTGGAACTTGCGCGCGCCGACGCATAGAACAACGTCGGTCGACGCTTGTCGGGCGTTGAAATCGACCGGCTTCGGCTCGACGATGCCGTCGATCTGGCGGACCAGCACCTCGGTCTTGACACGAATCTTGCCGTCGGTCAACCATTGCCCACTTTGCTCGACACGTTGACGATCGAGACACCTGACGACGTCGTGCGTTCGCGTGAATCGCCACTTCTTCGTCTGCGCCAGCGTCGCGTCGGCGTCGTTCGGATGGACGACGCTAGAGGTGACGTCGGCGCCGATGTGCCACTTCTGAATCTGGTCGCGGCGGCCCGAGCATTGCAGGTCGAATTTGAACAGATTGTGCGACAATTTGACGCCAACGTTCCTGCAAAGTGCAGAGTTTAGGAATTTAGGTTTTAGGTTCAAGACTTGAAGGACCAAAGTTCAGGGCCGCTCGAAACAGAAAAGCCGAGATTTTGGTCCGAGATTAAGTGCGAGGTGCAAGGACCAAGTGCAGGAGTCCAAGAAAAGTAGAGATTTGGGATTAAGGTGTAATTATGTAAAATGATCACATCTAAGCATAAGTGCAAGTTCAAAATTAAGCCATTACATAGATGACACTACTAGATTAAGGTGCAAGGTTCAGGTATGGAGATTAGGCTATCTAAAAGATACAAGGCCAAGATTAAGTTGTGAGATGAAACTACGAGATTAAGGTGCAAGATTAAAGTCCAGGTTTAAGGTGCAAGGTTCGAGTATGAATTTGGAGATTAGGAAATCGATAAGTTAACACAAATACCAAGATTAAGTCCACGATTAGAGTGCGAGGTTAAGGTGCAAGGGTCAAGTATGAGTTTGAGGATCATAGTGTCACGAGTAAAAAAAAAAATTTGAGGTTAGGCAATCTACAGTTCCAAGTCCAAAATAAGGTAATCAGATGAAACTTTCAAGTTCAGGCCGGAGATTGAGGTGCAAGGTTTAGGTGCAAGGTTCAAGTACGAATTTAAGTTGAGGTTACGAAATCGAAAAATGCAAAGTCCCCTTGACATGAACTGTTAATAGTAAGTTCATGTGCGAGATTAAGGTAGGTGCAAACTTGAGGTTCAATGTTCAGGTATGAATTTAAGTGCAAATTTTGAAGTTAGGTAGTCTATTCTGGGGGGTCCAAGTTCAAGGTCCAAGGTTAAGTCTAAGGGTCAAAAATTAAAGTTCAAGGACTTCTAGACTTGTACTTATCGAATCTAGATGCACCAAAACGTTTTTTCGGGCGTAACTTTGCTCAAACGTGACCAATCGGTCTGAAATTTTCAGCACACCTTCAAAACGTCTAGGCGATGGGTTTGAAGTGGAAAAAACAATTGGCTCACCACTCCATTCCGAGATGCGCATGCTTGGCTCCGTACGCGTTGGTTCCGTTGGTCACGTCCACCTGGATTTCGTCCTCGAAAGTGATTTTTGGAAAGATTGGTGTACCCATCTGCAAGGTTTTACAAATAATTTTAAAAATTAGGTATGGGAAAGAAGGGAAAAATCGATAAATTGGGAGAGGAAAAAGAAAGGTATCATAGAGATCAATGTCAAATTGAACTCGTATGGAAATTGAAAAAAATTGGGGAAAAAAAAATTTTTTTTTACTAAAAAAAATAATTATTTTTTAACCGATTCTGGGTGAAAAATAGAGTATCAAACATGATTTTCCAATAAAAAAATCGCAAAAAATTTGAAAATTAACGGCGACTGGAGAGGCGACGAAGAATCGCGTGCAACGATTGATGGTGCAATTTTTCAATGTCCAGCGTGCTCAGCGGCTCCACACTTTTCAAGTTTTCCACCAGTTTTCTCTGAAAAAGTTATTTTCAAAAAATTTAAAAAAATTTTTTTTTTTTTGGAAATTTCCCAATATTTTTTATATCTCGATAAGTGAGCAAGTTGGAAAAAAGGTGTCAACTAACAAAGTGTAGCTCAGAACAAGAGGAACAAGTTGTCAGTTGGCACTTTTCCCGTATCTCTTCTAGGTTTCGAGATAAACGGGACTTACCATCAAGTCATCGAACTTGTACCTATCGGCGATCACAATCAGCGTCGCCGTGCTCATCGTCCTCGGGTCGCACTCGAGCAACTGCTGATGGCACTCCCGTAACGCCATCTCCACTTTGAAGGCGTCGGCCCACTCGCAAACGCCGGCGACGTTCTCGACGGTGAGTCGCGGGTTACGGTGGATGATGGCGAGAAGGGCCTCAAAGTCGCTGGCCGTCGCGGCGGTGATGTCGCGAGCGGCGGCCCACTCGTCGAGCTGGTACTCTGTCCGCGCGGGTGTCACGGCGAACATGTCACGCAGGACGGGCGAGTAGACGGCGAGCAGTGCTTTGGAGACGTAAAAGCGGGTGCCGTGGAGTTTGAGGCAGATGTCGGTGAGTGGCGGACGAGGGGCGGCGAATGAGCAACGCGGTTTCTGCGGCACTCCGCGGATTCCGAAGATGGTGACGACGGCGTGCAGCGTGACGCTCATCGCGTCGTCGGCGTACTCCTGAATGTCGGCGTACCGGCCGAGCGCCTTCATCCGCCACTGCAGTGTGTTCGGCTCCAGCATGAAGCGTAACGTCTTCGTCTGGTCGTCGTCGGTGTCCCTCTTCAGAATCGAATACGTCACCGAACAATCGATTTGCCACGGCTGCAGCGATCGATAGTTGGAGCACGAGAGGATGATGTAGAAGGCGCCGTCGCGGCGCTCGCCTGTCAGGGTCCTGGAAACCGGCGAATGTCAAATGTCGCATTTTAGAGGGGCCATATAGGTCAAATTTGACAGAGTCGGCCATTTTCTAGGTTTTGATCTACTATCGTTATCGAGTCGGTAGGTCAAATAAATATTCGACGACAATTTTGTGATCTGCCACTTACATCAGGTAGGTAGGTCAAACTCAATCGAATAGGTCACTTTCCTGGTTTGATCTACCAGTCATTGTTACCACATTAGACGGGTAGATCAAAATAGGCAAGGCTTTTGACCTACTCGAGCTCCTAGATTGTCGGCTGAGGTAGATCAAAACTTTGAAACGATAATCTTTTTTTTAAAAAATGAAATTTTATTTTATTTCAAATTTTCAACAAATTTATATCTAGCGATTAAATTCTAATTTTCAATTTTTAATTTAGTATTCGAATTTTTTGAATTTAAGGTAACCAGCTATTAAAAAATTTCCAAAAAAAAAAAATTTTTTTTTGAAATTTTTTTTTCCATTTTTGCCTACTTCCCCCATAAATACTAACCATTTTGTGAAACAGTGCTCTTGTGTGTCGATGACATTGTTCTCGAACTTGTCGTCGGTGCACGTTCCTTGCGTGCGCATTTCGAACGAAACGTGCTTCGGAGTCGACATCTGCAACCGAGAAAATCAATAAATCGACAAAAAAATTAGAGAGAGAGAGAGAGAAAAAAGGTATTTCAGCGCTTTTCCCGGTGGGAAATTAACGCATTTTGGAAGAAAAAAGAGCGGAAGAAAGAAGAAGAAGTAAAAAATCGATCACCGGTTAATTCATCATATCGGCACCTAAAAAAAAGACGTCATATCTTAAAAACTAGAATAGCTATAACAAAATTGTCAACTAACAAGTTGTTCCTCTTGCTGTCAGCTATCTTCCGCCAGTTGACAACTTTTTCACAGCTCTTTTAGTTTTCAAGTTATGACCCATCGAATACACAGTGGCAATTATGGCTCCTCCTCCTGCTCATCGTCCGCCACAAAAATGGGATGAAGCTGATTGCGCCACGCCGGCTCTCGCTTCAGTTCGTCCGATAAGCACTGCCACGTCTCGATATCCTCGGCCGGATCCGGGATTTTGTTGCGAATGTCGGCCATCGTCATCCGTTTCGCGATCGGCGGTTGTGGTGGACCTTCATCGTCGCCGTCGCCGGTGATGTGGCGAAGTTTGTGCTCAATTGCCTCAAGTGTCGATGGCTTGATTATGGCATCGGGCAAATTTTCGATTTGTTTACGGTCGGTTAGACGGTTCAGACAGTCGATCTGGAATTGTCACCGGGTTGTTATTGGGTTGAAGCCCTATCCCTGACCCCAGTTAAGCGCCGCCCCCGTTTCGCAGCCCTATCCCTGACCCCAGTTAAGCCCCGCCCCCGTTTCGCAGCCCTATCCCTGACCCCAGTTAAGCCCCGCCCCCGTTTCGCAGCCCTATCCCTGACCCTAGTTAAGCCCCGCCCCTGTTTCGCAGCCCTATCCCTGACCCCAGTTAAGCCCCGCCCCCGTTTCGCAGCCCTATCCCTGACCCCAGTTAAGCCCCGCCCCCGTTTCGCAGCCCTATCCCTGACCCCAGTTAAGCCCCGCCCCCGTTTCGCAGCCCTATCCCTGACCCTAGTTTAAGCCCCGCCCCCGTTTCGCAGCCCTATCCCTGACCCCAGTTAAGCCCCGCCCCCGTTTCGCAGCCCTATCCCTGACCCCAGTTAAGCCCCGCCCCCGTTTCGCAGCCCTATCCCTGACCCTAGTTTAAGCCCCGCCCCCGTTTCGCAGCCCTATCCCTGACCCCAGTTAAGCCCCGCCCTCGTTTCGCAGCTCTATCCCTGACCCCAGTTAAGCCCCGCCCTCGTTTCGCAGCCCTATCCCTGACCCCAGTTAAGCCCCGCCCCCGTTTCGCAGCCCTATCCCTGACCCCAGTTAAGCCCCGCCCCCGTTTCGCAGCCCTATCCCTGACCCTAGTTAAGCCCCGCCCCTGTTTCGCAGCCCTATCCCTGACCCCAGTTAAGCCCCGCCCCCGTTTCGCAGCCCTATCCCTGACCCCAGTTAAGCCCCGCCCTCGTTTCGCAGCCCTATCCCTGACCCCAGTTAAGCCCCGCCCCCGTTTCGCAGCTCTATCCCTGACCCCAGTTAAGCCCCGCCCCCGTTTCGCAGCCCTATCCCTGACCCTAGTTTAAGCCCCGCCCCCGTTTCGCAGCCCTATCCCTGACCCCAGTTAAGCCCCGCCCCCGTTTCGCAGCCCTATCCCTGACCCCAGTTAAGCCCCGCCCCCGTTTCGCAGCCCTATCCCTGACCCCAGTTAAGCCCCGCCCCCGTCTCGCAGCCCTATCCCTGACCCCAGTTAAGCCCCGCCCCCGTTTCGCAGCCCTAAAAAATATCCCCTCAAAATCAATAGCCAAAACATCGGAAAGACGCACCACGAGTTCCGACAAATCGAATTCATCACCGATTATGAGTTTGCCCACAATGCCAGGCCCAAGTCTGGGAGAGTCCAATATCACACCGGCGACGACGTCCTTCACCAATTGCACTTGAAGCTGTTGCTGCCTCAGAAGACGTTGTTGCCACAGAAGACGTTGTGGCCACAGAAGACGTCGTGGCCACAGAAGACGTCGTCGTCGGGAAGAACATACGTTGGAAATGTGGCGAGTGTTGCGCCAACACCGCCTTCGACACGTGCACCACCTCATTCGGATTGAACGTGAGGGCGACGTCCGTCGTCCCGTCGCGCACTCGAAAATCGCGAATCTTCGGCGGAATGCCCCAAATCGAGACGATCCAAAAGTCGAGCTCGACGCGCGTCGGCAACACCGTCGTCCCAATCGTGTAGCAGTGCGTGTCGGCAGGCCTCATCGCGTCCGGAAACGTCGTCGCCCGCATCGGTCCGATCGTCTCGGTGCCGTCCGGCAGAACGGCACGGAACCGGAAGCGAACATCGCAAAACCAGCGGGTCAGAATGATGTCAGTGTTCGCTTTGCACGCAAGTGTCAACTTATTCTCATCAATCTGCTTCATCGACCTGAAAGACTGTATCGTTGGGATCAATTTTGGACTAAAGTACATTTTTGACTAAACTTGGACTGAAATAAGTTTTGGTCCAAAATATAACTACAATAGTGGACTACAATAAATTGTGGTTCACAAGATAGTTGAGGCCATAGTAAACTTTGGGACCAAAACATTTTTTGACTAAAACCTTTGGACCAGAAAACTTTGAACTACAATAAATTTTGAACTAAACTTTGAACTACAACGAATTTTGGTCCAAGAAACTTCGGCCAAAACGTTTGGACCAACCAAAATTTTTTGACTTAAAAATTTTTTGACTAAACCTATGTAGACCAGAACATTTCGACTATAAAAACTTTTGACCATATTAAACTTTTGACCAAAAATCTTCGAACTTAAAATTTCGGACCACCAAACTTTTTTGACTAAAAACTTTGGACTACAATAAATTTTGGTCCAACAAACTTTGAACTAAAACAAAATTTTGACCACAAAAACTTTAGCCCTAAGTAAATTTTTGACCAAAAACCTTTGAACTTAAAATTTTGGACCAACAAATGTTTTTTGACTAAAAAAATTTTTTGCACTAAAATAAATGTCTACAAAACATTTTGACTAATATTTTGGCTTTGACTTTGACTTTGTTTGACCAAAACGTTTGGACCAACCAAAAAAAATTCAGACTATAGTAAATTTTTGACCAAAAACCTTTGAACTTAAAATTTTAGACTACTAAATTTTTTTGACTAAAAAAAATTTTTGTACTAAAATAAATTTTGGACTACAAAACATTTTGACTAATACTTTGGCTTTGACTTTGACTTTGTTTGACCAAAAAATTTGAACTTAAAATTTTGGACCAAAAAAAAATTTTTTTGAACTTCAAAGTTTGCACATCCTTTTTGATCCATTCAACCCACCAATAAGTTCCATGAGCGTGAAGGCGTTCGTGATGCTCCGGTTGGTGACACGTGAGCACCCCATTCTCACGCGTCAGTGTCGCCACAATGGTGTACTTTTGAAGTCCGTCGGGGACGACCACTTGTGTGGTTTCGCTCATGATTCGGGCTCTGGAAACATGAAGGAAATTAGCGAAAATCATGTAGCAACAAAAAAATCAATAATAGGTAGTTGATGGTGATTACAAGTAGAAACACCATAAATGAGAAAATAACTGTGAAATAAAATTGAATGTCACTGGTTTTAAATAATTTGAAATTCACACATAAAAGAGAGAGAATCAAAAGTCGAGTGAATCTTCGAATCTGACGCGTTGTCTTGGAATGTATCCCAAACTCCCGCCGCCGTCACTCTCGTCGTCGGAAATCTCACGATGCCACGCCGCCGGACGACGACGACATCGCGAGGAGTCGTGACGACGGAGACACCCTTTCTGCACCGCGTCGTCGCGTTTCGCACGCTCCGGAAGGCCTTTGACGAGACGTTGGAGGATGGTGTCGCGGGTCGACGCGCTCAGCGACTCGAGATTGATGTCGTTGATTTGTTCGGCGTCGGTGAGCACAACGATGCAGTGGCGCTGGAAACGAGTTGATTTTTGGATAGAGGGCATTGAGAGGATTCGATTGATACCCCTACTTGACTGTTTTGGAGGTGGGGCAATGTCAGGTATTGCGAAATAGTTGGGGGTAGTTCAAAATGGTCAGGTTGGGGTATCAATCGATTCAGCGTGAAAAGGCGGACCAGAAAATCAAACTCAAGTCATCTAGACTTCGAAAATGGGAGTATCTTGGCAACGCACGCAACGCGACCGCGACGCGCCACTAGAAAAATAAAATTTGCCTAAAATGGTCAAAATGGGGTGTCAATCGATTCAGCAAAACAAGGCCTGTTTGAAAATCATACTTAAATTAACACTACATCAAAAGGTGGAAACTTATGACAACGCACGCAACGCGACCGCGACGCGTCACTAGAAAAATTTGCCTAAAATGGTAAAATGGGGTGTCAATCGATTCAGCATGAAGAGGCCGATTTGAAAATCACATTCAAATTAACTAGAAATCAAAAGGTGGAAACTTATGGCAACGCACGCAACGCGACCGCGACGCGCCACTAGAAAAATAAAAATTGTCAAAAATGGTCAAAATGGGGTATCAATCGATTCAGCAAAACAAGGCCAGTTTGAAAACCCTACTTAAATTGACTAGAAATCAAAAGGTGGAAACTTATGGCAACGCACGCAACGCGACCGCGACGCGCCACTAGAAAAATAAAATTTGCCTAAAATGGTCAAAATGGGGTGTCAATCGATTCAGCAAAACAAGGCCTGTTTGAAAATCATACTTAAATTAACACTACATCAAAAGGTGGAAACTTATGACAACGCACGCAACGCGACCGCGACGCGTCACTAGAAAAATTTGCCTAAAATGGTAAAATGGGGTGTCAATCGATTCAGCATGAAGAGGCCGATTTGAAAATCACATTCAAATTAACTAGAAATCAAAAGGTGGAAACTTATGGCAACGCACGCAACGCGACCGCGACGCGCCACTAGAAAAATAAAAATTGTCAAAAATGGTCAAAATGGGGTATCAATCGATTCAGCAAAACAAGGCCAGTTTGAAAACCCTACTTAAATTGACTAGAAATCAAAAGGTGGAAACTTATGGCAACGCACGCAACGCGACCGCGACGCGCCACTAGAAAAATAAAAATTGTCAAAAATGGTCAAAATGGGGTATCAATCGATTCAGCAAAACAAGGCCAGTTTGAAAACCCTACTTAAATTGACTAGAAATCAAAAGGTGGAAACTTATGGCAACGCACGCAACGCGACCGCGACGCTCCTCTAGCAAAATTTGCTTAAAATGGTCGAAATGGGAAGTGTCAAAATCACACCCATACTCACCATCAACTCGTCCAACCCGTGCTTATCGGCCATCTCGAGTTGTTTGCCGAGCGACACCGTTCTAGTGTCCGCCTCGACCAACGCGCGTTCGACCTCCTCTTTGACGAGCGGAGTGTCGTACTCCTCACTCCACACCAACAGCGACTCGAAATTGTGCGCCGTGACGTACACGTCGCCGTAGATCGTCGAGAGGAACTCGTCAAAGTATTTGAACGGAATCGAGCTGCTGATGACGTGGCGAGCGCCCGTCACATCGTCACGATCGTCGAAGAAGCGACGATGGAAGAACGACGAGTGGGTGGCGAGCACGGCGGCCGTCACGTGGAACTCGCGTCCGTCGGCCACCAGAATCCGGTCGGTCACACCCGTGACGGAGGTGTCCCACGAAGCGGCGGGCGTCGGATAGACGATGCCGGCGGTGGAGACCAAAATGACGCGCCACTCGAGCTCGATGTGACCGTCGACGACGAAATCTTTGAGAAGCACATCGTACGTCGGATCGATGTGTCCCGTCAGACAGTGTTCGACGTCCGACGGCGAGTGCGATCCGAAATTGCCGCTCTCGAGTCCGTCCCAATTGATGGTGACACTTGTCACGTCACGCCTCGTCGTGTAGATGATGTCAGGCGGTGTCGCGGGGCGACGCGAGAGAATGTTCACCTGGAAGAGCACGGCGATGGACCAGTTTCGAAGGAGTCCGCGTTCGGATTGAAGACACTCGGCGCGGAAGAAGAGACGTCGTTTGATGGCATCCTCTTCCGGAACGAGCATGTCGTTGAGTTTGCCGACGTAGAAGTGGATTTGGCTGAAAATGATGACGATTTTCTAACTGATATTTGCACGCTGATTCGATTGATACCCCATTTTTGCTATTTCGGGCAAAATTTATTTTTGGCGCGTCGCGGTCGCGTTGCGTGCGTTGCCATAGGTTTCCATCCATTTTGGTTTCTAGATGAATTGAGTAAGATTTTCGAACTGGCCTTTTGATGCTGATTCGATTGATACCCCTTTTTCACTGTTTTGGACTAAGTTGACTAGAGGCGCGTCGCGGTCGCGTTGCGTGCGTTGCCATTGTTTTTCATTCATTTTGGTTTCTAGACGATTTGAGTAAGATTTTCGAATTGGCCTTTTGATGCTGATTCGATTGATACCCCATTTTGACTACTTTGGACTAAGTTCGCTACCGCTAGAAGCGCGTTGCGGTCGCGTTGCGTGTGTTGTCTAAAGTTTTGTTTTTTGTTTTTGAATTCTAGATGATTTGGAAGTGATTTTTGAATTGGCCTTTCTATGCTGATTCGATTAATACCCCATTTTGACTGTTTTAGACAACATTTATTAAAAGCGCGTCGCGGTCGCGTTGCGTGCGTTGCCATAGGTTTCCACCCATTTTGGTTTCTAGACGATTTGAAAGTCATTTTTGAATTAGCCGTTTTATGCCAAATCAATTGATACCCCTTTTTCACTGTTTTGGACTAAGTTGACTAGAGGCGCGTCGCGGTCGCGTTGCGTGCGTTGCCATAAGTTTCCACCTTTTGATTTCTAGTCAGTTTAGATAGGATTTTCAGATTCTCCTCTTCACGCTGAATCGATTAATACCCCAACTTGATCATTTTGAACCACTCCAACTATTTCGCAATACCTGACATCACAGCTCCAAAACAGTCAAGTAGGGGTATCAATCGAATCCTCTCAATGCCCTCTATCCAAAAATCAACATGCCCCGGCCACTTACAAATCGATTCCGTGGCAGCACTGGCTGAAACTGATATTCTCCTGTCCCACTTTGAGCTTGAGGGTGCCTGAGGTGAGCAGTCGTAGGGGTTCCATCTGAATTTGGAGGGGTTTCGATTAGATAAGACAAATTGAATAAACAGGTATTGGAATAGTGATTTCGGTCAGAAAAACACTTTGAGAAGACGGAAAAAATAAAAAAAATAAAATTGGGAAAAAAATAAATTTAAAAAATCTTTGGAAACAAAAATTACAATATAATACATAAAGGGGGGTCGAACTACAAATGATCACAGCCTTTCAAACACCCGTCTGTACATATGTATGTGTGTTTTTGGTTCAATGTGACGTCGGATTGTATTTGGGGAACACTCGCGTTTCGTTCGATTCGGCAGTCAAGACACGGTCGAGAATGAGCTTCAACGTGCGTTCGTCCAACGATGCCAGCGGCACGCCTGCAAGACTGCCCGAGTCCTCGATTTTGTTGAGACATCGACGCTGCAAATCGAGAAATATTGGGTTTTGGCGCGTTGCGGTCGCGCCGCGGTTCGTGTAATATTGATTTTTAGATAGAGGACATCGAGACGGTTCGATTGATACCCCAACTTGATCGTTTTGGAGGTGTGGTGTCAGGTGTTGCGAAATAGTTGGGGGTAGTTCAAAATGGTCAAGTTGGGGTATCAATCGAATCGGCGTGAAAAGGACAATCCGAAAATCACATTCAAATCGACTAGAAATCAAAAATAAGAATCTCATGGCAACGCACGCAACGCGACCGCGACGCGTCCCCAGCAAAGCAGCAAAATTTGTCTAAAACAGTCCAAATGGGGTATCAATCGAATCAGCGCGACAAGATCTACCCGATGCACGTGTGCTCACCATTAGAGTGTCCAGCTGGTAGCGGTCAGCCAGGATGATTTGTTCCGAGAAACAGAGCAGCTTTTGAGGCGCCCCGAGAATCTCCTGCTCGCACTTTTCTTTGACCACACGTAGATCCATCATTTGGGCGGCGGCCAAGAGGGGTTCCACGTTATTTACTGAAAAAAACTTTTTTTTTGAAATTTGACCTACTTTCTCAAAAGTTGAGCTACTTTCCCAAAAATTGACCTACTTTTCCGAAATTTGACTTACTTTTCCAAAAATTTGACCTACTCTCTCGAAGTTTGACCTACTTTCTCTGAATTTGACCTACTTTCTCTGAATTTGACCTACTTTTTCAAAATTTGACCTATTTTCCGAAAATTTGACCTACTTTTGTGAAGTTCACCTACTTTCCCAAAATTTGACCTACTTTCCCAAAATTTGACCTACTTTTCCAAAATTTGACCTACTTTTCTAAAATTTGACCTACTTTTCTAAAATTTGACCTACTTTTCTAAAATTTGACCTACTTTTCTAAAATTTGACCTACTTTTCTAAAATTTGACCTACTTTTCTAAAAATTGGACCTACTTTTCTAAAATTTGACCTACTTTTCTAAAATTTGACCTACTTTTCTAAAATTTGACCTACTTTTCTAAAATTCGAAAACTTGAAATACTTTCAAAGGTGGTTTAGGAAAACGGACAGAGAAGGACTAACCATTGATTCGGGGTGCATGGTGGAGGATCTGAAGAACGTCCTGGAAGACGTCGGCCGTGCAGTCCGAGATCCGAATCTCGTCCATACCGCCCTCCTGGAATCCCGAGAAGAACATTGCTCGGAAGTAGGGCGACTGGTGTGCGAGAAAACTTTTGCCGACGTGAAATCGCGTCTCCTCGACGATCAGTGTCACGTCCGTGATATCCGGTTGCGGGACGGAAAAGTCGAGGTGGCGCGTGGCACGAACACCGTTCGTCGCGAAGACTGTCACGCGACACTCGACGGGAAGACGGATGTGCTCCGAACTGCTTTCGAACTGGAACAACGCTCGGTCCATCGTGCGGTTCGCGTCGGAGCTGAACGTCACGTTGGGCTTCGAAATCAGCACCCGCTTGAGAGGTGCACCGACGACGTGGCGCAAGTGGAACGAGACGCGCGCTTTGAGATCGTACGGCATCATTTGGTTGAGAGGCGTCGTGCTGACATGAAAGACCAGGTACTTTGAATCGCGGCTGGTTGCGAACTTCCTAAATGAAGAAGGAGTGTTTTGAGGCAGAAAGGGGCGGAGCTTGCGTGGTGTCTCGCCACGAAAACGCGGAAAGATGATTTTAGGGTGGATTTACGAGCTTCTAGCACTAGTTTACGGCAAAAGAGACAGAGTTTGTCTGGGTCTCGCAACGAAAACGAGGTGAGCTTCGTGTTTAGTGTCGATTTACGAGATTCGGTGTTTTGAGAGAAGGGGCGGAGCTTGCGTGGGGTCTCGCGATGGAAACGCGGAAAGATGTTATTAGGGTAGATTTACGAGTTTCTACTTTGTGGAAGAAGGGGAGGTGCCTGTAGGGGTCTCGCCATGAAAAGGCAGGAATCCGTTTTGGTGTGGATTTACGAGCTTCTACTATGTGGAAAAAGGGACGGAGTTTTTCCGGGTCTCGCTACGAAAACGCGGTGAGCTTTGTGTTTAGTGTCGATTTACGAGCTTTGGTTTTGAGGCCAAATGGGGCGGAGCTTGTAGGGATCTCGCCACGAAAACGCGGTGAGCTCCATTTTTAGTGTCGATTTACGAGATTCGACGTTGAGACAGAGAGGCAAAAAGGGGCGGAGCTTGCGTGGGGTCTCGCCACGAAAACGCATGGATCCGTTTTAAGTGTCGATTTACGAGCTTCAATTTCAATGAAAAGGGGCGGAGCCTATTCTTTTCCACTCGAGACACATAAAACCATTAGAAAAGCGGCGAAGAAAAATCGATTTCGGAAATGTTAAACTGGTCTAGTGGCACGAACTGATAGCGAATTTAATAAGGTGATAAGATGGACATTTTTGGTCTTATCAGTGATGGAATTATGATGAAATTTGGAATTTGCACCCTAAACATGTACTAGTTAATTGGAAAATGGTTCAAAAAATTGAAAAAAAAAATTTCCAAAAAAAAACAAATTTTTTTTTTTTCGAAAAAAAAATTTTTTTAAGTTAACTTAGTTTGATTCGTTTTTATGAGTGTCTTATTGCACTTATTTTTCAATTAAATTGATTTTGATTTGCACTTACCATTGCAATCCGATACAATTGACTGTGGCCGTCTCCTCCAGCCTTCCGTTCCACGCGCAAACCATTCCTTTCATCCTTATTTTCGTGTAGAACTTATCCATTTTTACACCGATTTGTCTGAAATTAAGTGTTACAAATAAGCGCCGAAAATTGAAAGGAAAAAATGAAGATTAAAAAAAATTTGAGGAAAAAAACATTTTTTTGGGAATTTTTTTTTGAATTTTATTGTTTTTTGCGGTTCATCTCTATATTTTAATGATTTTTAAATGTTTTCCAGCTAAAAACGAGCGAAAAACAGCGGAATTTCAAGCGCGCGGCCTAGAAACCCAAAACTAGTCCCCCGAGTCCCCGCGCGTGTGTGCGCGCGCGCGACAGTGCCACTTTACAAATATTCGGGAAAAGGAGAACACAAATACCACCTTCCCCCTGTTTTCAGCTTGAAAAGCGCTGAAAATAAGGTGGAAAGCCCGAAAATGGCGAATTTTCACGAAATTATCGATTTTCTACGGGCGGCGCACGGAAAAATCGATGAAAATCGGGGAAAAAACGGTTTTTCGACGACAAAAATCGAGGAATTTCTTGTTCCAGGCGGCGAATTGGATTTTCAGCCGGCGGAACCCGAAAACCGTCGAGTTTACCCGCGGTTTTCGCTTTTTTAGGCCTAAAACTCGAAATATCGATAACTGAGGGGGAAAATCGATTTTTGGACGCTAAAAATCGGGTAAAACGCGATGAAAAATGGCGGAATACTTTTAGAAACTATAGCAGTCAGTTTTTCTCGACAAAATCGCTGAAAATCGCCAGTTTTGGGGGTCCGAAACACTCGCGTTTTGGGGGCAGAAAATTGGGAACCCGAAGGCGCACCTGCACTCTCTCACTCCCTCGCAGACATGCAAACGTGTGTCAGTGGAGCGCGTTTGCATACGTCTCATGTTTCGGCGCCGTTCATGCGTAATCGAGATGATTAGATGGATGATGGAGAGATAGTGATAGTGAAGAATGAGGAATGTAAATTAAAACGGAAAATTTGAATTATATTTTTTGAAAACTAATTTTTTTTTTTTTTGGAAAATTAATGGAAAAAATAGAAAATTTAGCGAAAAAATGATTGGTTTTGTATTTTTTTTTTGATGATTCAAAATTTTTTTTTAGCAAAAAAAAAATTTCCGAAAATTGAAAATTTCGAAATTTTGAAAAAAATATTTTTTTCTCAAACTCATTATATTTATACACCAATCGACGCAGAATTTCACGGCAAATAATAAACTCTCTTGCGCCAAACAACGAAAATCAATATCCGACGAGATATTCGCACTCGAACACACCACCAGCATTAGAGCTAAAGGGGGTAGGTTTGAAAAGGCGGCTCACACACTTTGCCGTCTCGGCTGGTGAGGCGGCTCGGTGGAAATTGGAATTGGAATTCGGAAAGGAGGCGGCACAGAAATAGAGAGGAGAAAGCGGCCAATTAAGTGCATTGGAAGGAGGGCGGCTCGCGGAGCACGCGATGTGTGCTCCGCGAGCATTGAGAATATCACCTAGGTGATGAGAAGCATCGTCTAAATGCCCGCAACACTTTCGGATCTGAAACAAAAAAAATTTTGAAAAATTTTTTTTTTTCAAAATTGACATTTTTTTCTGTTTCATTTCAGTTGGCTTTTTAAATTTTTAGAACATTTTTCTCACCTAATTTTTAAATTATAGTCCTTTTTTAGTGATTTTTAATTCAAAATTTTGAAAAAAAATTTTTTTTTTTGGTTTTGATGGGAAAAATGAAAATTTTGAAAAAATTCAAAAAAAAAATTTTTTGCCTGTTTTCAAAAATCCCTGTTTTATAAAAATTAGAAAAGAAAGAAATAATTAATTCAAATTCAAGTTTTTAATTTTTTTTATTCGAAAAAAAAATTCTCCAAGAATTTTTTTTTGAAAAATAATTTTTTTTGAAATAATTTTTTAAAAAATTTTTTCTAACTGAAAAATAAATATCTGAAAATACAAATTTGATTCCACAAAAAATTTCACTGTATTATTTTTTTCGAAAAAAACTCCCAAAAAAAAAAATTTTTCTCCGTCAGCTCAAAAATCATCATTGCGACG
Organism: Caenorhabditis afra; assembly: GCA_963570955.1. Taxonomy (NCBI): domain Eukaryota; kingdom Metazoa; phylum Nematoda; class Chromadorea; order Rhabditida; family Rhabditidae; genus Caenorhabditis; species Caenorhabditis afra. The sequence goes on from OY751532.1 coordinate 8,974,931, forward strand.
TGCTCACTTGCTCTTTCCAAATTCCAAAAATATCCGTCCCTTTTTTCCCGCTCAGACAGCCCCAGACACTAATAATTATCATTATGGTCAGAAAGTGCGCTCCACTGCACTTTTCCGTGTCGCTCCCCCTTTCGCCCAATTCCCCAATGTGGGCGTGTCTTTTCTCGTTCACCCCCCTTAAGCCACGCCCACTTTTCGAGCCCCCCCTGTGGTGGTGGCTCAGAATAAAAACAAAAAGAATCATTTTTGGGGAGCTGACGCCTTCTGCTTTCCGACGTCTTCTTCTCGCTTGTTTTTCACACAGCCTCATATATTATTTTCCAATTAAAAATGGCAGCCGAGGTGAGCATCTGATGTAAATATTATTCGAAATTGTCATACCCCCCCCCCCCTTTTTGGTCACACCTCGAAAATATACATGTATAGTTTTTCGCGCCCGTTTTTGGCCATTTTTGGGTCTCGCCACGAAAAGTGAGACTACAAACTACATTCAGTTTTTTTTCCCCATTTTAGATGTATTATCTAAAGCAATACCTAAATGTTTGATTTTTCCGATTTTTTGAAAGTTTTGGGTCTCGCCACGAAAAGTGAGACTACAAACTACAAACTACAAACTACACACTACAAACTACAACACATTTGTTCAGTTTAGTTGTTTTGTCTAAATCGATATCGAAAGATATGGTTTTTCCCCTTTTTTTGGAAGTTTTGGGTCTCGCCACGAAAATTGAGACTACAAACTACAAACTACAAACTACACACTACAAACTACAATCCATCGCCTTCAACAGTTCCCAAGTTTTCAGACGCCAGAAGAGCACCGATTCGCTGTCCCACTTCCTCCTCCTCTTCCTCTCCCTCCTACTTCGCTTGTCACGGTCACGCCTGTCACGCCTGTCACACCGCGGGACATGTCACTAACGGACGCGGAACGACGTCGACGGACAGCGTTCTACGCGCAAATCGCCCGTCTCCGAGCCGAGTCTCGTCCGGTGATGGTGAGTGGAAATGGATTCGGGAGATGTCCCGATTATGTCACGTGACACAACGTGACAGTGTGACATTGCAGGAGTGCGAGAGGTGTCTCCTGCTCTTCTCGGACGCCATCCTCCACCAGATGCACGTTTCGATGCACACCGCCTACACGTGGCAGTGCTCAATGTGCTCGGCGAGCTGCTCCGACCGTCGTCACTTTCAGGAGCACACTGTCACGCAGTCACACTCGGTGCTCCCGTCCACTCTCCGTGACGGCGGAGGTGTCCCACCGCTCTTCTTCCCGCCGCCGGGAGGTGTCCCATCTGTTTTCCATGTCGGCACCCCTTTGCCCGATCTCGCCTCCCTGTGCTCGCCCGCTATGCAGAAGGCTCTCGACGACATCCTCAAAAGTGTGTCACGTGACAAGTAGCCATCCGCATTCAAAAAGAGAGATGTCCCATGTCACGTGACACCTCTTTTCTTCTCTCATACTCTTATGTGTTGCCTCGAACGCTGTCTGTCATATTCTCTCTCCCGTTATATGTGAGTGTGTGTCACGTGACCAGTAACCACGCCCAGCAAAAAGGGAGATGTCCCACTGTCACGTGACACCTTCCCTAATTCTGTGCTATGTCGCCGTCTGTCATATTTTCCCATCTTTTTCGTGTGTCACATGTCCCATGTCACGCTTTGCGTGACACATTTTCAAACTACCGCAAAAATCGCAGTTTTTTTCGCGAAAAAAAAGCAATAAATAAAAAATGAATAGACAATTAGTTTGAAGACAAAGAGAGATCATAAAAACTCGAAATAGACTACAAAAACCGGGATTTCAGAAAAAAACGATGGTTTTTTCAAATCTCGACGTCTCTCCGATGGCCGACATGGTCCACTTTGTCGGCGGCAATAAAGTTGTCGAAATCCGATTTTCGCAAAAATTCGATAATGCTGAAGTCGTCCTGGAAGCCGTTGTCGCTGCAAAAAATTAATTTTCAAAAAAAAAAAATTTCGAAAAAAAAATTTTTTTTTTCAAATTTTCAAAAAACTTACATCAAGTCCAAACTGGTCAAAAAGTGCACTCCGGTGTTTCTCTCCACTCCAAACATCTGAAAAAACGTGACATCAAACGTGACATAGGATTACTGTAGTTGAGAGAAGAACTGTACTTTGTAGTCGGACACGACATGTCCCACACCGTCGTGGTAGAGCAGGTAGACGATGACGAACGCGATGGTGAGGGCGGTGAATATCGAGAAGATGACGAGCGTGACAAGGACAACTATCGAGTGGTGTGTCACGGTGGCGGAGATGTCCTGGAAGCAGCCTTTCGCGTGGAACGAGCCGTCTCTGCAATTCGAGGGGACTATCTCGGAAACTAGAAGAGGTAGGGAAAAAGTGTCAACTAACAAAATGTAGGTCAAAACGTGTAGATCAAATTGTCAGTTGACAACTTTACAGTATCTCTTCTCCTTTTCAAGTTATGCTCTTCCAAACTAAAAATGTTGTAGAATGTCGAAAAATGCAAAAAATTCGCAATTTTTTGCATTTTTTCACATTTTTCGACACTACTGAAAATTTTTTAATAAATGCTTTTAAAAAAAGCTCTTTTTCATGATTTCCACAATTTTTTCCATTGTTTTCATAATACTCACTCGGGCATCGTGAAATATTTGAGCATCATGTCCCACTGCTGGCCGGCCTTGAAAGCGTTCAGCTCGCCAAACTCCTCGTCCGTCAAATTTCGTTGCGAGCAAACTCTGAGCACAAAATAGACTCGGAAACGCAGAAAATTAGAAAAAAAATAATTTCAAAAAGTTGAAAAAAAATTTTAAAAAAATTTTTTTCAAAAATTTTGAAAAAACTTTTTTTTTAAATTCAAAATTTTTAATTTTTAATTTTTTCAAACCAAAAGCGGCATACCCTCCTCCTCTGGCGAGTTTGGAGCAGCACGAGATGGGAAGACTGTAGAAGACGTGCGTATCGTCGACGGCCCACTCCCTTGTCAACGGCACCCGAACGCTTCGGTTGGTGAGCGGATTCGTAAAGTCGAGTATGTGACTTTTCGTGTAGTCGGACGGTCCGTCGATTCCGCAACACTGCAATTATCGATTTTTTCAATAATGATGTGCCAAAAAATTTAAAAAAATGCTCAAAAACGCAAATTAAAATTTCGCTGCGAGACCTTTGAAAGAAACTTGTGATGCGCCTTTAAAGCCTACAGAAATGAAACAATATTCTGTTTTCTTCATTTTTCGACGAAATATTTCGATTTTTTTGATTTTCAGGTGTAAAAAAGCTAAAAACACACCCGATCCCTCGTCTCGTAGCCGGACAGAGTGCTCATTGTGTTCTGCGGGCGCAGAACGTGTTTGTAGAGGGCCTCTTTGATGAACGCGTCGCTGTTCACCATCAAAACCACTGAAAGTGTGTTTTCAGCACTTCTCTCTCACACAAAATGAGCCGCTTACCGATGTGGATAACGGCGCCGATCAGAAGAACCGAGAGGACAAAGTTAAACGCGGTGGAAATGACGACGCGCATCGGCGATTTGCACTGATACATGCCGAACTGGATGACGATCGCGAAGCAGAGGAGGACGGCGATCCAGAACGCGAACGAGTTCATCGTTCCAATCCAGACGATGTTGCCGACGATCAGATCCGATTGCAGCTCGACGAGCACCGAGAGACGCATCATCACGAGCATGATGACGAGTGTGATGACGCAAATGAAGCGCACACACTCGAACGCCGCGCCGATGTACATGCCGAGCACGAGCTCCGTCTTCCGGTTCCGCAGAAAACGCGACACGTACTGCCACTGGCCGTGCATCAGCAGTTCGTAGAGTGTCACGATGCGGAAGATCGGATTCTGCAAACCCTTCCTCCATTTTTCCACAGCGGCGGAAATCGACAGCTTCAAGTGCTCGTCCAGTGGAGCGCACTTGCTCACCTCCACCGCGAAGGCCGCGCGCACTCTATATTTTCGAGTTTTTGCGAAATCCATGTTCTTTTTGACTCACTATGGCAAGAAAATCTGACGGTAAGCGATAAAATTCAATTTTCTGACGAGAAATATTATTTTTGACATAGAAATACTATATTTCAACTGTTTTCTGTTTTGTTTAGCACTATTATCAGTAAGCAAAAATTGTGCTCAGCTTTCATGAGAGCGGACAGGTCAACTGGGCGTTGGTCCACTTTTTGAAAGGGAGCTTCAGAACTTCTTCCGCATCGATCATCGCAACGTCCAGGACACGGAGGCCGTTTTCATCGGCCACTACCCGACGTCGACAGACCGACTTCTCGCGCACATAGTGGCGCACAGGCGATCGGATCACTGAGATTCGGAATCGCCATGTCACCTCTGTCGTCACCCGGATTGCGAATCAATCCGCTCGAAATTTTGCAAAATCTTCAGGGCATCGAGCTCAAACTCTGAGAAACTGCTAATACAGTATTTCTATGTTTAAAATAATATTTCTCGTCAGAAAATTGGTTTTTATCGCTTACCGTGAGTGAGAACGAACATGGATTTCGCAAAAACTCGAAAATATAGAGTGCGCGCGGCCTTCGCGGTGGAGGTGAGCAAGTGCGCTCCACTGGACGAGCACTTGAAGCTGTCGATTTCCGCCGCTGTCATTTTTCCGGGGAAAATTGAATGAAAATGTTGAAAAGCTGCCTTACAGCCACAATTGTCACAGTTTTCGAGGAAAACATGCAGAAAATCGGTTGAAAATCGAGAAAAACGGGCACCGCCGTGAAATTTGGCTCGAGTTTAACCTGGCGCGTTTGAAACACCAATATCTCCCTTGTTGTTTGAATTTTTCGAACAAGTGATCGATGGAAAATGTAGAGCTCGACGTCCTCTACAAAATGACGTTGAGTTTCCGAACTTTTATCGAGTACAAACAAAGATAGACGCCGAAAAGTGGCCGGGACGACAAAATCGGTTCTAACTTTGTTCGTACTCGACAAAAGTTTGAAAACTCAACGTAATTCTGTAGAGGGCGACGAGATCTACATTTTCCATCAATTACTTGCTCGAAAATTCCAAGAAACAGTGTGGTTTTCGTACCAACTGATCGAACTGCTCGGGCTCCTCTTCGCTCGTCGTCGTCGAGTGCTCCTCACTTCCGGCCCTTCGACGCCGCAAATTCTGCATCGTTCTTGTCATTTCGAGATGTGTTCCTTGTGTTGGTTTCTTTCCCACCGGCGCGCGATCACCAACCACCCCTCTGTGACATCTGCCACGTGGCAAGGTCACGTCTCTCCCTCGCTTTCGGCGCTTCGCGAAACGCCGTGTGCCATTGAGCAGCTCTCTGCTAGTGTGAGCTAGTGAGCTCCCCCCTCTTGCTATTTGTCTCTCGTTTCTCTCTGATCCACGCGCTCTCTCGCTCCTCGAATCGAAGCGACGACGAGAGAGTGTGGGATTCGAGGAGGACGAGAAAGCGGGCGAGCGTCGAGTGTAATGATGTCCTGGAGGAGTCTCGGCTCTTCTCTTCCCATCCACAACTCGAAAACTACCCTCCCTTCCCCCCCTGCCTATCGATTCATATCGATTGGTTCGGATTCCGAATGAAGACGTCGTCGTCGCTTCTGACGATCGGCATCCTCGCCGCCGTCGTCCTTCTGCTCGCCGTCGTGACGACGGTCGATGCGAGGAAGAAGGACAAGAATCTGAAGGTGACCGTCGCCGATGACGTCGCACCGTCGGCGCCTGTCAAGAAGGCGTCGAAGAAGTCACAGGCTGCCGCTGCCGCAGCCGCAGCAGCCAAAGAATCAGCGTCCGCCGCGTCGAAGCACAAGGACGACGACAATTCGATAGACGACGTCGACGAGGATCGCATCGACGAGATCCTTCGCGACGCCTCGAAGAATCTCGTCATTTTCCTTTGTGAGCCATCTTTATTTTCAAAAAAAACTGTCGAAATGAGCGAAAAATTTAAAGGCGCATGGATTTCTTCGCTGGGTGGGTCTCGCCGCGAAGTACGTTTTCAGCGGTGAAAAACGCGAAAAATGCGAGTTTTTCTGGCGCAAAACTCCATGCGCCTTTAAATTCAGTTGTAGAAACCTCGAAAATTATCGATTTTTCCATTTTCGCAGACGACGGTCGAGTTCCGTGCCCCACGTGCATCGAGGCGCTCTCCGAGGTGGAGGAGATCGACGACGACATCGAGGCGACCGGATACGTGCAGGTGGTGAAGACCGACGATCGATCGGTCGCCAGAGAGCTCGGAATCAACACGTTCCCGGCGCTCGTCTACTATCGGCGCAAGAATCCGATTCTGTACGATGGTGAGTGGCTCTGAAGGTCGGAAATTGCATCATTTATCGATTTCCAGGCGACTTCAAAGACTCTGAAACGTTGCTGCGATGGTTGCGCGCCCACGAGGAGGTCGCCACGTGGGATTTGACGGACGACACGTTCGAGGCGCGCACCGACTCGCACTCGCCCGACGAGGGCGCCATCGACTGGTTCGTCATGTTCTACGACGCCGACGAGGGCAACAGCAACGCGTTCGTTCCGCTGTGGGAGACGGTGGCGCACAAGCTGCGCGGACTCGTCAACGTCGGCAAAATCGAGATATCGGTGAACGACGACGTCACCGAACGCTTCCACATCGAGGAGCGCGACTGTCCCGTCTTTCTGCTCTTCCATCGCGGCAAAATGTATCGGTACAAGGACGCGGCGAAGGATGTGCGCAGTCTCACCAACTTTGCCCTTCACAAGTACAAAGAGCAGCGGGGACACCGGTGGGGAGCCGTTTTTCGGGACAGATTTCAGTGATGGAACCAATTTTTCAGAGTGCCCGAGCCGCCGACCGCCATCGAGCAGGTGTACGAGTTTGCGAAGGAGAAGATCATGGACGTGATGGACGACAATCAGACGCTGTCGGTGCTCGGCGTCGGCGGGCTCATCGTCATCGTCTCCGTCACGCTCGTCGTCAAGGCCTACCGGATTCGGGCCGAGAACAAGAACAAGGTCGCCTGAAACTCATTTTATAGTCAATTTTCCCCTTGCTTGCCACTACACCTAACCACTGAATCTCCGTTCTAGGGCCTCTTCTTTTTTCCGTTTCTTGCTGCTTTTTGTATTCTATTCACCGGTGCTTTCTACTTTCTGCTGTTTCTCATTCGAACAAAGTGCTTTTTTTCTCGATCTTTTCTGTTCGCCCACTTTTTTTGCGTTTGGAAAATTGAATGTTACACTTTTTCGCCGCCCAGAGACAGAGACGCCCGCAAAATATCTTATTTTTAGCGATTTCCCCGTTTTTTTTTGAGTCTGAACCGGTTTTTGTCGGAGATTTTTGCGACAAAAAAGTGAAAAATTAGATACCGTAACCTGTGAAAGTTAAAGGCGCAGGGCTAAAATTGCAACTTGGTTTCGATGCGATTTAAATTTTTTTTTGGTTATTTTTTCAGTTTTGAGCTGATTTTTCAGTTAAAAAGTGAAGGTTTTTGCAGTTTTACGCTTCAGAAACTGAAACAGATTGATAAAATGCTAAAATTCCTGCGAAAAATTGATATTTTCCCAAAAATCCGCGGAAAAAAGGTGCTACCGTAGCACTAAAACTTTAAAGGCGCATTGCTCATTCAAGTTTTAGGTTCCGCCACGAAAGCACACAGTTTTTTTTTCTCATTTTTTCTCATTTTTTCAAAAAAATTTCATTTTCGTCTGCAATTGTCGAAAAATCATCCATTTTTCTCGTTTTTCCGTCGAATTTCTTTGATTTTCTGTGATATTTAAAGTCTTACCAATTCAAATCTCCTCGCACCATAAAAATGTAAGCGTATTTTCGTTCGTCGGCGTGCCTGCTTGCGTGTCGTGTCCGTTCCTCTCCTCGTCTTCTCATCTTAAGAAAGAAAGCAGCGGGCTAGGAATACGGAGGAGAAGAAGAAGAAGAAGCCCGCATAAAGCAAAGGGAAGAAGCGCAGAGAATCGTCGGGCGGGCGGTGGGGAACGCGCGTCTTCGTCGTCGAGTGCTCGCCTGTCTCTCTCTCGCTGTCTGCGTCTCCCCGAGATCGCACACTCTCTCGCCGTCCTCCCCGCGGGCCTGCTTTGATCAGAGACGCAGAGGCGACGACCCGCTTTCCCCCCTCCTTCCCGAGACGTGTCCCCCCCGCCGTTTTCACCCGCCTGTCACTTCCAGAAGCCCCCCCCCCCCTTTTCGGCTTCATCGTCGTCGGGCGGGCGGGCGGATTCAGAAGAAGAAGAAGACGCTCGTTTGCCTTCAGAAGACGTCTCCCCGTCTCCCCCGCTATCTCGTCTCTTATCACCTGAAAAGGGGGGTTGACGAGATGATAATGGGCGGCGTGCGGGAGGAAACGAGCGAGGCAAATGTGATTGTGCGGCTCGTCAACCGTTTTTTACCCATCCCCACCCCCTTCCGCCCGCATCCCAGACGAAACACACACCGATGTTTATCGATTTTCGGGCGCCCGCGCCTTCCTTCCGCGCCCCACCGCCGCCCAGCCGAGAAGAATCGTGAGTATTTGTTTGAACCAAGACTTTGAACTAGTGCAAAAACAAAAACGACTACATGAACAAAAACGGCTGAAAACGCCGGAAACGATGGAGATCGAGGAAATGCGTCGAGAAATGGACGATTTTCCAAATCGCCAGGAGATGAGCCGCTAGAAGCGAAATTCTACCCAAAAACGTCGAAATGCGACAAAGAAACGGGAATTTCTTGCCGAAACGAGCATGAAAAACGCTCCCAATAGCTCAAAATTCGGCCAAAAACGTTGAAATGCGTTGAAAAATCGGATTTCGATGGTTTCTCCGGGTTTCTTTGTTCAAAAGCGGTGAAACCTAGCAGTTTGCACCTGCCAAGAGCTAATTTCCGATTAGAAACGTTGAATGACGCTGGAATTTGGGAAAATTGGTGTCAAATCTCGAAACGAGCGTTTTTCACCTTCCAAGCGCGAAATTTTGGCTAAAAACGTTGAAGTGCGCCGAAAAATCGGATTCCGATGGTTTTCCCGAAGTTTTTTGGTCAAAAACGAGAAAAACTAGCAATTTTCACCTTCCGAACGCGAAATTTCAACTAAAACCGTTGAAATGCGTTGAAAAATCGGATTTTGATGGTTTTTCCGGAGTTTTTTGATCAGTAACGAAGAAAACTAGCAATTTTCATCTCCCAAACGCGAAATTTCAACTGAAACCGTTGAAATGCGTGGAAAACTCGTACTTTCCACCTGAAAACGCTGAAATTGGAAAAATTCGACTAAAACCATCGAAATGGGCCCATTTTCACTCTCGAGTCAACTCAATTTCCGCTCTCCGATCTTTAAATTTCCGTTGTCGCGCATCGCCGAATGCAATTTCCCGTCAGTCGCCCATGGCTACTACTGCTAATCAACTCTCGCCGGTTGGCTCCGCCCCCTCCGATGCCCGGTTTTCTCGTTGTTTTTCGGCGGCTCGAGAGACTCGGCTCTCGCCCCACCACCACCAACTTGATTATAGCCTTCTTCTTCTTCTTCTCGTTCTGCTCCGCCCGTCCCTCCAGTCAGCGGTTTCCAAGGCCCCCAAATTTCATTTTTCACCTGTGTGTGTGTGTGCTCCGGCACCCGGCACAGTTAGAGCCCGAGCCGGGCAGGTGCTGCTCGCTAAACCGCTGTTTTCGTCGTCAGCCAGTTTTCTCTTTCTTCCGGCACAAAATGAAGAAGAAAGCGTCCGTTTTCTCGGCCAATTGACGAGAAAAGCTCCACTTTTCTATCACTTTCGATGGTAGGTGGACACGATTCCCCGGGTTGTTTTCGCCAGTCGCCAGTCTGAAAGTGCTCCGCTTGGCTCGGGGCTCGGGGCTCGGGGCTCTGATTCGAGTTCTGACCGTCGTTGTCGTCGTATTTCCTTTTCCCTAGAAACGTATCCCCGACGTCTCGAGCGGCCGAGAGAGAGAGAGCCGACGAATAATAATAATAATAATACAAAAACAAGCGACCCCCTCTATCTAATTAGAAGAAGACGTTCGTGCTCTTCCAATTTCCGGTCCTCTTCTCTTCTCGTCGCGGTTGGCTGGATGGATGGATGGAATTCTAGAAAAAAAGGGGAAAAGAAGAGGGGAGGAGGAGGAAAAATGCAAAACCGAGCGAAGCGGCAGGCATACCTAATTAAGAGCCACAACGCCACATCTTCTTCACGTTTCGCTTTCCGTCCTTCCTCTTCACACACACACCCGTTTTCTCGTCGTATTCGTCGAAATTGAACGGATGGGTTGCGAAATCCGCCTCTTTTCTTGGTGTTCTCGGTCCTTCCTGGCTCCATTTCGTGGAATTGACCATTCTTGCGGTCAGACTCGGAGGTTTCGGTCGCAAGGCAGCAAATTCAGCTGAGCACAGTGAAAGTTGTGGAAATCACAAAAGAAAACATGAATGTTAAGCTGAAAACACGGAAAACCAGGATTGTACGTCACAGGCCGACAGGCTTTCAATTTTTCGGGCATAAAAAGTTTCCGAGGGCTTTCCAAGAGTCAGTCGATCACTTCAATTGTAGGTATTTTGATGGGCAATTTTATGGAATTCACTCGAATACTGTATCACTTTTTTTCTATCCAACTTCTCAAAAAACGGGCTGCGCGTTGTTTGAGCAGGGAGAAAAGTGGTACAGTGATCGAGTGAATTTTGAAAAAATTGCTCATCGAAATGCCGACAATTTGAGTGATCGACTGACTCTTAGAAAGCTTTTGGAAGTTTTTTGGCCCGAAAAATCGAAAACCAGTCGGCAAGTGATGTGCAATCCTGGTTTTCTGTGTTTTCAGCTTAACACTTGTGTTTTCTTTTGTAATTTCCACAAGTTGCGCTGTTTTTGAGTGGTTTTTGGCCTGAATCGTGTAGAATATGACTGAAATCAGCGGAATTGGTTTCCAAACATTGAAAAGTCCCCCCTTTTTCCAGTCTTTTGGTGGCGGCAATCTGAAAATGGATTTCCTTTCCGCCACGGCCACGACGGCGAGAAATCCCCGCCGGCTTTTCCGTCGTCTTCTTCGTTTTTCGCGTTTCCTCCTCGGATCTCTATCCCTAATCTGATAAGCTCTGTGTGCGTGGTTGTTGGAATCCCCCTCTCTCTTTCTCTCCGCTCGTTTCTGCTCCGTTTTCACCCTGATGTGAAATGGCGTGACGTGGCATCTCTCCTCTCGCGTCGTGTCTCCACTTCATTAGCGATCTCATTACGCCTCACCAATCTTTGGGCCGTGTTGCTGTTGCTCTCTCTGCGCGAGAAGGCAAGGCAGGGGCTCATTTGGAATTCATGAAATCAGAATGCGTCGAGAGCCTCTGTGTATTCGACGACGACGACGTCTTCTGAATAGAATGAATGAGGCGAGAAAAGAGGAGGAGGATAATGAGCAAGAGCATCGCTCCCCTCTCCTCCTCCTCCCCGTCGTCGTCCCCTGAGCAAAAGAAGGGATTTGGTGTTGCTGCAAAAAGTATGTATACACATGTATACAAATACTAATCCGCTCGGATTCAGATGACGTCCGGCGTGGCGGCTCAGTCGGTCGGTTTAGGACTACAAGTCGACCGGCCCGACAGTTGAGCCGCTCCAAAGCCCCCGGATGATGGCCCATTACTGTAGTTGGAGATCAAAAACCTCCCGGCAGGCCCTAGAATTTTCTCTGGCTCGCAGGCTCTCGGCTAGCTTCAAATTGTAGGCTAGAACCCGAAAGTTCGAGTGAAAAGGTTGTTAGTGATAGTTTTATTTACGATTTGGAGTAGCAAAAGTTGGGGGAAATCAAAGGACCAACCTTTTGGATCCTTCATTTTAAAATTTAAATTGAACCTGGAGACCTTTTTGTGTAGATTTACGGTACAACTGTGAATCTCGTAAAACTCCACAAAAACGTGGCTTTGTTACACCTGTTTGATCACTTTTTAACTTGGCCTAAGATTTCTGTCATCCTTTTATTTTGAATTGAACCAGGAGACCTAGAAATCGCAAAAGGATCTGTCATTGCGAGAAACACGCGGCGGCCGAACTTTTGCGATTTCTAGGCCACCAAGTTCAATTCAAAATGAAAGGATGATAGAAATTCTAGGCCAAGTTCTTAAAGTGATCAAACAGGTTTAACAAAGTCAAGTTTTTGTGGAGATTTACGAGATTCACAGTTGTACCGTAAATCTACCCAAAAAGGTGTCCAGGGTCAATTTAAATTTTAAAATGACGGAGCCAAAAGGTTGGTCGTTCGATTTCCTCCCAACTTTCGCTACTTCACAAATCGTAAATAAATGAGCCATCAACAACCTTTTCACTCGACCTTTACAAAAAGTGACCAACTTGAATGCCTAGGCTATTTCAAGTCACTCGAAGCTTGTGAAGTCAGTTTTCTATCCAAAGGGCGTTGGCCTAGAATTCCAACTGGAAACCTCGGCCATCTCTACGCATCCCGTCTTCTCAGCGATGTCTGGACAGAAACGAACGGCGATGCGGGGATGAGTAGGCGACGAGAGCTGGCGAGTCTCTCTGGTTCTCTCTCTCTCTCTCTGTGTCATTCTCTGCCTAATAGGCTCGTAAACCCGCCGCTCGCGGTGTATGCGGAGGGTGAAAAAATGAGGAGAAGGAGAGGAAGAAGGAGATGTCTCATTTGAATGCGAATTCAAATTCAAATTCAGTATGGAAATTGAAATTGAAATTAGGAAGAGAAGAATAGGAACAGAGAAGAAAGAGGGCCAGCTGATGGATTACTGTAGTGGCGGCTCCTTTCTCGGAATTCTTCTTCCTCGAGCGTTCCATTCATCTCTGCTCTAGTGTCAGGTCGGGGGTTGGGTCCTTCTCCTCCTCCTCGTCAGTTTCTTTCTCTGGACCCTCGGGGGGAAAGACATGAGACGCTTAGAGAAGCAGAGAAGGAACCCAACTAGTAGTAGTGACCGTGTGGACCCCCGGCTCTCCCCTCTCCCTCTCTCTGTGCTTCCGAGCAAAGAAAGAAAGAAAGAGCGGGGGGACCCCTCGGAGCTCTCCGGGGCTTCTTCTCCTCCTCCTCCTGCTCCTCTTGCTCGGCGAGCATCAGAGAGAGAGAGAGAGAGAGGGAAGAGACGAAGAGATGTTGTTGGTTTGTGCGTGTGTGTGTGTGTGTGCGGGGCTCTCGGCACCCCGAAAAGAAGAAGAGAAGCAGAGATAGAGAGAGGGAGGGCTCATCTCTTGCGCACAACGTCTTCTATACTTCTCGCTTCGTCGACGTCGTCGTCGTCGTCGTTGGCTAAAGTTGTTCCACCACCACCACCACAACTAGCACCAGAACCACCCCACGAGCAGTAGAAGCGGCTCGCGCAGGAGCATGATGCTCCAAATGCGAAGAGATAGAAGTAGAGAAGGGAGAGAGAGGGGGAGAAATAGGCCACGCCCCTAATTTTTCCCTCTCTCTCTCTCCCTTTCCGCGCGTGTGCCTGGCTCTTGCGCACCACCCTCTGCCATTTCGAGCACTATTTCCTCCCCTTCCCTCTTTCTCCCGCATCATTCCGCTCCTAGTTGTCGCATTCACGTTTTGACCAGTTAGGTTATACGCTTCGCTTTCCCCCCTTCCCCCAGGCTCTCACTACTGCCCCCTTTACCCACCCCCCTTTAGGCTCAGCCCCTTCGGATTCTCAAAGGTGGCATTTTTATTCACCGCCGCCTGGGATTAGTGTGCGGAACGTGGGAAAATTTGTCGAGAATTTGATTTTTTTGGTTTTTTTTTTTGGATTTTTGGTGTAGCGGCGTCGAAAAATGGGAAAATTTGAAAAAAATTGGGGGCGTGGCCTAATTGAGCTCCTTTAAATTTTCAATAATTTTAAATGGAAAAAATACTAGGCTCCGAATTTTTTTCTCATTTTTTCTCCCATTTCTCGTTTGAATCGTCTATTTTTCGCGCCGAACTTTTCGCTTGATTATTTTTTTTTTCGCCACCTAATTTTTTTTTTCGAAATTTCAGCCCACACGAGATAAAATACACATAGACAATACAAAAAATGCAGAAAAGAGGAAGGATATTGGACAATAAAAACATGAAGCGATTGCACATTTCACGACGCGGACGACTCGACGGAAATCAGACGCCGTAGGTGGCGATTTTTGAAAAAAAAAATGGGAGAAAATTCTGAAAATTAAAATTGAGCGGGAAATTTGAATTTTTTCTTTAAAAAAATTGGAAAGTTTTGAAAATCAAAAAAAAAAATCAATTAAAAAATTCCAATAATTTCGATTTTTGAAAAAAAAATGGAGAAAATTCTGAAAATTGAAATTTGAATTATTTTGCAAAAAATTGGAAATTAAAAAATTTAATTTTCCATTGAAAAATTCAAAAATAAAATTCGCTCAAAAGCTAAAAATTCTGAAATTTTTTATTCCAAAAAAATGTTTTTTTTTTCGAACAGCTGAAAATTTGCAATTTTTTTTAAAAATGGAGAAAATTCTGAAAATTGAGCGGGAAGTTTGAATTTTTTTTTCAAAAAAATGGAAAATTTTAATTAAAAATCAAAAAAAAATTAATTGAAAAATTCGAACAAAATTCCAATTTTCCAAAAAAAAAAATTTTTTTTCGGAGAAAATTTTGAAAATTGAGCGGGAAATTTGAATTTTTTCAAAAAAATTGGAAATTAAAAAATTTAATTTACCATTGAAAAATTCCAAAAAAAATATTCGCTCAAAATCTAAAAATTCCGAAAATTTTTATTCAAAAAAATGATTTTTTTTCGAAAAGCTGAAAATTTGCAATTTTTGAAAAAATTTGGCGGGAAATTTAAATTTTTCCTTGCAAAAAATTGGAAAATTTTGAAAACCAAAAAAAAAAATAAATGAAAAATTAAATTTTCCATTAAAATTTCCAAAAAAAAAATCGCTCGAAATCAAAAAATTCCGAATTTTTTTTCAAAAAAAAAACAAATTAAATTCCACAGGGTGCCCCTTTAATACAGGTTTTACGGTAAATCAAATTTTCGAATTACCCATTCTGTTCATGTGTATGTCTTCAGAATCTCGTGGACGTTCTTCTACTTGCGATCCGTGACACTTTGGATACTGATGATCGCGATGGACACGATGACGGGCTTCCGATTCGAGTTGTTGTGGCCGACGTGGCTGATGATGCGCGCCGCCGTCGAATCGATTCAGATGCGCAATCAGCACTGCGTCACCACCATCGCCAGTCCGACTGCGGCGGTGAGAGAGACACTCTGAAATCAACAATATAGGAGGGGGGACTAGAAAATGTTCGACGAGGGTGGCCTAACTTTTTCTTTGAAATTCGATGGTTTCCGTGTAGATTTACGACTGTAAGCAGCAAAACAGAAAGTCGCAATGTGGCCGAACTTTTGCGATACTGAAACAAAAAACGTTAGGCCACTGCGTGTTCGGGTAGATTTCCGCCGTGGCCGAACTTTTTCCCTTGAAATCCTCGGCCACGAGCTATTTTTCCGTGTAGATTTACGACTTTGAGCATCAAAGCAAACAGTCGCAAAGTGGCCGAACTTTTGCACAGTTCCTAGTCCCCCTCCTCCACTGAAAGACGACCAATTTGCAGCGCTTCTCAATACTATTCGTGTGTGTGACGGCGACGTCGGATCTGATTTGTTACCTGTTCATTCCGATCCGAATGCTCGTCTTTCTGGCGACCACCGTCGTCTGGATCAATTTGTATTGTCACACCCAGGGCGGCTTTCTTCGCACCGTCGCCACACTATACGGTATTCATCGCTCGGCTTCCTCTTTTGGCGCGAATTCAAATTTTTCCTCTCCAGGCGGTGAACGATCTCAATCGTGGTCATTTCTGCTCACCACACTGTTCATTGTGGCTTTCGAGCTGTTTTTGCGAATTCGGTAAGCTCCGCCCCCTTTAACTCGACGCAAATTCGCCTTATTTTGCAGAATCACGCGATATGACTATAACTTTTTGTTCAGAACCCATCCGCTCTTCATCAGCTTCTTTCCGAGCTGTAAGTTGTTGTTGCACAATGAGCACACACACACACACATTGGGCTCTTTGTCTTTTCAGTCGCCGAGTGGACGATAGTGCCGCCGGTGTGGCCGAAAAGTTTGAACGCGTTTTTTGCGGCCCATTCGATCGGCTATCCGGCCGTTTTGATCACCGTCTCGTTGCACTACTATTTCAAGTGAGTTTGCACACCAGTTGACGGCTTGATGACGTCAGAAATGTGGAAAATGCGGCAGAATGGAAACTATTGAAGTTGGAGGGACTAGAAATTGCACACAAGTTCGGCCACGCGAGAACACGCTCTGTGGCCGAACTTTTGCAGTTTCTAGGCCCCACGGGGATAAAAAAGGGTACGTCAGTAAAGACGCTCTATTGATAATTTAGGCCCAATAAAAGAAAAAATTTCAACGATGCTCCGTTTGTACGCCCATCGTGCCTTGTTTAGCCCCCGTAAATTAAAATCCAGCTCATTTCCAACGAGAAAAACGTAAAACTCGCTGCGAGACCCGTAACGGGCCGTAAGGTACGGTGGCAGTCGTTTTTCAGCTGTCAAGGTGTGAGATAGAGCGTATTTAATGACGTACCCTTTTTTACCCCCGTGAGGCCCCTCCAGTTTCAATCAATTCAAAACAAAACTGATCGGAAACAGGACTACAATGTTTTCACGTCTTTTGTGATTGTACCTGACTCCCTGGGGGCAACGTTTTTCAGTTTTCATGAATTGGCCTAGGTTTCCCAACTGAAAACCTCGGTCACGCTCTGGAAAAGAGGAAAAGAACGATGAACCTGCGCGGCACTTTTAGACTCATTTCTCGCACATTTTCAAATTGTGTCACTCTTGTTGTTTCGTTTTTGCAGCGAATGGAAACTGCGACGGAAGCAGGGCGACGTGTCGAATCGAAACGAGCAACTGTTTCGGATACTGGTGGAGAGTCTTCCCGCCGAATACGAGGGTCCCAAAGACTATACGAGTCAGTCGCACTTGTTGGATGACGGTATGTCGACCCCCCTTTAGTTTAGATTCACCCTCTTTTCCAGAACTCTACTATCTCGATCCACCGCCACCGCCGCCGCCCCAACAACCGATGCAGGCGATTCAGGCGCCTCCACAAGCCACGCCCCCTCCTGCTCCCGCGTCTTCGTCGTCGGCGAAAAAGAATGGAAGTGGTGGTGGTGGGAAGAAGAACGGCGATTGTTCAACGACGATGACGACGAAAAAGAAGAAGACGTCGTCGACGACGACGACGTCGAACGGCGGTTTCCAATCGACGCCGCCGACGTCGTCGCAAGACAAGAAGAAGGGAAAGACGACGTCGCGAGCAGCGGGAGGTGGCGGCGGCGTCGGCGGCGTCGGCAGTGGAGCCACCGGATCGCCGGGTGGACACGCCGCGCACGACGACGACGAGATTGACGACTCGGACGGTCGGTTTTTCACTTTCATGCAAGTAGTGTAGATTTACGGGGGGGGGGGGGGTAGGAGGATTACGGTAGATACGCTGGTCGGAGTTTCGCAGCTGCCGTTTGGGGGGATAATGATGAGAAAACACGATCAAAAGGGGGGCGACATGAAAATATCTAAGGGGCTGTACGAGGATTACGGTAGATTTCATTTTTGCAGCCGACGACTATTCGTGGCGAGACCAGTCGGGAAGCGACGAGCGACGTGGCATTTGGATCATTCGATTCCTGTGCGACGCTGCCACGTGGGCGTTTTGCATGTTTTTCGCGGTGAGAAGAGACTTTCGGGAAGGTTTGAACACCGTGGAATTTCAGAATACGACGACGACGCCGACGACGACGTCTTCTCGGAACAATGGAATTGCACGACAGCAACAGCAAGAACATCTTCACCATCACCATCAGAATCATCATCAGAATCATCAGAATCATCAGAATCATCACAGTCAGACGAGCGCCGTTCCAGATGACAACGACGATGAGAACGAGTCGACGTCGGGCGACGGCGACGTCTCGTTCGAGAAGAAGACCGGCCGGACGGACTCGTTGACGATGTCGTCGTCGTCGTCGGGAGGCGTCGTGACGACGAAGGGACGCGCGAACACGATGCCGACGTCGTTGACGTCGACGCCGACGACGTCGCGAAGCAGCAACAACAACAACAACAGCAAGGCGCGAAACGGCGGTCATCAGCAGCAGACGAACGGAAAAGCAGCGGCGTCCCACCATCATCAGAAGACGTCGAACGGCAGTGCGAACGGACACGCGACAAGGTCACATCATCAGAAGCAGCAGCAGGCGTTACGTGACAGTTCGCACGACACGAACGCGAGCAACGACAACGAGATGAGAAGTATGTCACGCGAGATCGAGTCACTCCGGTCGGAGTTGACGTCCCGTCGGAATCTCGAGGACGACTTCAAACTGCAAGTGTCGATGCTCGAATCGAACGAGTCACGCCTGTCACAACAGCTGTCCAACATGAAGCTGAAAGTGGAGCAGATGGAGATCAAGTGCTCGACACTCGAACGACACCGCGAGTCGGACAAGGCGCAGCTCGAGCAGTCGGAGCGCAAATACGCCGAGATGCTCGGCAAAAAGACGGAGCTCGAGGCGACGTTAAGTGCCGAACGTCGCGCACGCAACGACGCCGCCGGCAAACGCATCGACGTCGCCGAGCATCAGCGAGAGCGTGAACGGCAGCTCGAGTCGGAGATCGACAAACTCCGGCAGGAGATCAAGTCGAAAGAGGACGTCAATCTGCGAATGGAGGGCGAGCTGAGCGCGCTGCGCACCTACAAAGAGGACAACGACATCGCCGCGATTCACATGGAGCTGCGTGTGGTGCGCGAGAAGTCGTCGCAGATGGAGGAGTCGTTGGCCGGCGAGAACAAGCTGAAGCAGTCGTTGTTCAAGTGTCTCGGCGACGCGCGTGACACGATTGCGGCGCTCGAGAAGCGCATTCTCGAGTTGCAGACGACGACGACGTCGTCGTCGTCGTCGCCGCAAAAAGAGGCGACGCGCATGAGCAATGGTCACGTGACGCCGTGTGGTGCCGCCGCGTCGGATGGCAACAATGAGAACGATACGGTAGGTGGACACGTAAAAGTTTGAGGTCTGCAAGTGCGCTCTATTGATAACGCGCGTAAATCTACACCAATGAGGTGTGCAATAGAGCGCACTTGCTGGCGACGTTCCCACTTTAACTTTGACTCTCCGTGAGCTGCTGGATCCTCCCATCCCACCCCCTGGCCAGTTGCAGACGGCCTCCGACCAGTCGTCGCCGCAACAACAATCGCTGAAGAGCTCGCCGGTCTCGTCGGTGACCACTCCGCTCAACGTCGTCATCTCGAACTCGTCGCGCAGTGGCGGTGGCAGTGGCGGCGGTGGCGCCGGCTCGCCGTCCTACGAGAAGATGATGATGTCGTCGTCGTCGTCGCCGCCCGACTACACGATGGCCGTCGGTGGAGCCGTCGCCGCCGCCGCCGCCGCTCTCGCCGGCGCCAAACAGGGATCGACGATTCGGTGAGTGATAGACAGACAGCTAGTGGATGGAAGTGACCCCTGAGCGCAAGCAATTAACTTTTGAAGATTTGATTTTTTACCCGAAAATGCTCACAAGCGGCCACGCCCCCTGTTCCAATTCCGGCAAAAGCTCGAAAACCCGCGAAACTGTGTTTTTCATTGATTTTTAGTTTTCCGAGCGATTTCTAAACCGGGCCAATTCTTCTCTTTAAAACGTTTATCCCAAGCCAGTTCTATTCTGAAAACTTCCATTCCCTGGTACTCGCGAAATTTTATGGTCGAAAATTGACTTTCCCCCGGGTGGTATTGTCGTTTTTTTGCGGGCGGCAAAATTAGAGGGCTTCAGCACGCGTGGCTCCGCCCCACAAATGCCTCAGAAGTGCTCTGATTGGCGGAGCCACGTGGAAAAGCCAAAAATGCAATGGGCAGGAGTTTAAACCGTGCGGCACTTGCAAATTGGCCACGCCCCCAAATTTCGGCATACGTGGAATTTCCCACACTGCCCCCCGAAAAAAAAACGACAATACCCCCCATTTGGCGGGAAATTCAACAACAACGACGTCCTCGCTCAACTTGCAGCTACAACGACTTCAAACACATTCCGGGCGACCACCATCTGTTCGGAACGGCTCCACCGCCGCCGCCGCCACCGTCATTGTCGTCGTCGTCGGCGGTGGCTCCGTCGCCGACGGGCTCCAACTCGCAGCAGCAGCAGCAGCAGCAGCACGACGACGACTTTCTGTTGTCGAACAAGGGAAAGTTCGGGCCGCCCGCGCAGCCGTCGGCTCAGCGGCTCTAGAGGGGTTGTGCTCTCTCTCTCTCTCCTTCTCTATCAGTCTATAATCTCTTTTCTCTTTCCATTTCCCCCACACATTTTATCATATTTTCTCTTTCTAGTTTGTAGATAATAGCTCTCTTTCTCTTCCTCTTTCTCTCTTTTTTTCCCTCTTTCCTATTTTTCTCTTCTTTGCTCGCAAAATTATTTGAAATTTGAAATTTGAAATCCTCTCCACTCTCTCCTAAAAATGATCTGAAAAACGGGGAAAACCAATTTTTTCTGGGAAATTTTTAAAAATTTCCACAAAAAACGTGCATTTTCGCATTTTCCCCTCTCATCTCTGGTGTAATAATATAATAATTTTTTCTCTATATAATTAATATAATTAGAATATATTTATATTCATAATAATTTTGTGCAGCTTTATTTTGTGCAGCTTTTCCACCCGATTTTCCGTTTTTTTTTTGCTCTCTGCCGGCTGGCACCTATTTTTCTCCCCCCATTGACAAAAATCTCTTTCTTTCCGTTTTTCTCCTCATTTTTTGGCAGCTTTTCCAATGTCTCCCCCTCTCCTTTTCCAAGCGGGCTATCGCATTTTCGCCGAAAAAAAAAATTTTTTTTTTTTTCGAAAATTTTTTCCCCTTTCTCCCCGTCCCCCCGATAATAATGATCAATCACAGAATTGGATCTCCGAAGTACGGTTTTAAGTGTGTGTTTTTAAAAGCCCCGCCCCCTTTTTCTCTCTCTCGTTATATTATATGAGTTGTCCGAATCTTTCCAATTTTTTTTTTCCGAGCAGCTGTCCTTCCTCTCCCAAACAAACCGTTTTCCCTCTCTTTGTCTCTCTCTCTCTCTTTTCAGTTGACATTTTATTTATTTTTTTCTCCAATTCCCCGTTTTTTACCAATTTTTTTCATGTCAGTTCCTGCATATTTTTTTTCACTCGAATTTCTCTCCCCTCCCCCATTTTTTTTGGAAAGTTGGGATAGAAATTTTTGCAAAAAAAAGCAATGTGTTTGAAATACGAAAAGAAGACCCCAAAAATAAATTGGTGTTGAATTGGAAGAAATTGATTCGATTTGTTGGAAACGCCGATGGAGCGCGGTTGCATACTCCCATATTCCGTGTACATCTATCTTGATCACGCAATTATCTAATTCAGCCACGCCCCCTTCGGTTTGCACCCCTCATTAAGCCCCGCCCCCTTTGGTTCGCACTTCCAATTAAGCCACGGCCCCTTTGGTTCGCACCCCTCGTTAAGCCACGCCCCCTTCGGATCGCACCTCTAATTAGGCCACGCCCCCTTTGGTTCGTACCTTTAATTAAGTCCCGCCCCCTTTGGTTCGCATCCCTCGTTTAGCCACGCCCCCTTTGGTTCGCACCTCTAATTAGGCCACGCCCCTTTGGTTCGCACCTCTAATTAAGCCACGCCCTCTTTGGTTCGCACCTCTAATTAAGCCCCGCCCCCTTTGGTTCGCACCTCTAATTAAGCCCCGCCCCCTTTGGTTCGAACCTCTAATTAAGCCCCGCCCCTTTGGTTCGCACCTCTAATTAGGCCACGCCCCCTTTGGTTCGCACCTTTAATTAAGCCCCGCCCCCTTTGGTTCGCACCTCTAATTAAGCCACGCCTCCTTCGGTTCGCACCCCTCATTAAGCCCCGCCCCCTTTGGTTCGCACCTCTAATTAGGCCACGCCCCCTTTGGTTCGCACCTTTAATTAAGCCCCGCCCCCTTTGGTTCGCATCCCTCGTTTAGCCACGCCCCCTTTGGTTCGCACCTCTAATTAAGCCCCGCCCCCTTTGGTTCGAACCTCTAATTAAGCCCCGCCCCTTTGGTTCGCACCTCTAATTAGGCCACGCCCCCTTTGGTTCGCACCTTTAATTAAGCCCCGCCCCCTTTGGTTCGAACCTCTAATTAGGCCACGCCCCTTCGGTTCGCACCCCTCATTAAGCCCCGCCCCCTTTGGTTCGCACCTCTAATTAGGCCACGCCCCCTTTGGTTCGTACCTTTAATTAAGCCCCGCCCCCTTTGGTTCGCATCCCTCGTTTAGCCACGCCCCCTTTGGTTCGCACCTCTAATTAGGCCACGCCCCCTTTGGTTCGCACCTCTAATTAAGCCACGCCCTCTTTGGTTCGCACCTCTAATTAGGCCACGCCCCCTTTGGTTCGCACCTTTAATTAAGCCCCGCCCCCTTTGGTTCGCACCTCTAATTAAGCCACGCCTCCTTCGGTTCGCACCCCTCATTAAGCCCCGCCCCCTTTGGTTCGCACCTCTAATTAGGCCACGCCCCCTTTGGTTCGCACCTTTAATTAAGCCACGCCCCCTTTGGTTCGCACTTCCAATTAGGCCACGGCCCTTTCGGTTCGCACCTCTAATTAAGCCACGCCCCCTTTGGTTCGCACCTCTAATTAAGCCACGCCCCCTTTGATTCGCACCCCTAATTAAGCCACGCCCCCTTTGGTTCGCACCCCTAATTAAGCCACGCCCCCTTTGGTTCGCACCCCTAATTAAGCCACGCCCCCTTCTGATCGCACCCCTAATTAAGCCACGCCCCCTTTGGTTCGCACCTCTAATTAGGCCACGCCCCCTTTGGTTCGCACCTCTAATTAGGCCACGCCCCCTTTGGTTCGCACCTCTAATTAGGCCACGCCCCTTTTGGTTCGAACCTCTAATTAGGCCACGCCCCTTTGGTTCGCACCTCTAATTAAGCCACGCCCCCTTTGGTTCGCACCTCTAATTAAGCCCCGCCCCCTTTGGTTCGAACCTCTAATTAAGCCCCGCCCCTTTGGTTCGCACCTCTAATTAGGCCACGCCCCTTTTGGTTCGCACCTCTAATTAGACCACGCCCCCTTTGGTTCGCACTTCCAATTAAGCCATGCCCCCTTTGGTTCGCACCCCTCGTTAGGCCACGCCCCCTTTGGTTCGCACCTCTCGGTAAGCCACGCCCCCTTTGGTTCGCACCTTTAATTAAGCCACGCCCCCATTTGGTTCGCACCTTTAATTAAGCCACGCCCCCTTTGGTTCGCACCCCTAATTAAGCCACGCCCCCTTCGGATCGCACCCCTAATTAAGCCACGCCCCCTTTGGTTCGCACCTCTAATTAGGCCACGCCCCTTTTGGTTCGCACCTCTAATTAAGCCACGCCCCCTTTGGTTCGCACCTCTAATTAAGCCCCGCCCCCTTTGGTTCGAACCTCTAATTAAGCCCCGCCCCTTTGGTTCGAACCTCTAATTAAGCCCCGCCCCTTTGGTTCGCACCTCTAATTAGGCCACGCCCCTTTTGGTTCGCACCTCTAATTAGGCCACGCCCCCTTTGGTTCGCACTTCCAATTAAGCCCCGCCCCCTTTGGTTCGCACCCCTCGTTAGGCCACGCCCCCTTTGGTTCGCACCTCTCGGTAAGCCACGCCCCCTTTGGTTCGCACCCCTCATTAAGCCACGCCCCCTTTGGTTCGCACCTTTAATTAAGCCCCGCCCCCTTTGGTTCGCACCCCTAATTAGGCCACGCCCCTTTTGGTTCGCACCTCTAATTAGGCCACGCCCCTTTTGGTTCGCACCTCTAATTAGGCCCCGCCCCCTTTGGTTCGCACCTCTAATTAAGCCCCGCCCCCTTCGGCACCTCCTCCATCTGCCTGAAAAGTGGGCGTGACTTATCGGGGACATCCGGAGAAGTCCCGCCCATTTTTTTTGGAAAATTTTGTTTTTATTATAATTTATTGAAATTGAAAAGGAAAAACATTTTTTCAGAAAAAATCATTGTCAGTCTGCGGATTGAGAGAATACGTGTATCGCCGTTTTTCGGGACGAGTTATCTGGAAAAAATTGGAAAATAATTGCAAAAATTGAGATAGTTAATAATTTTTGGTAAATAAAAAACATAAATTTACAGTAGAAATTGAAAAAAAAAAACTTTTTCGAGCAATTTTTTTTCAATTTTTGAAAACTTAGTTTTTCAAATTCAAATTCAAAAAAAAAAAAAATTATATATATTTTTTTCGAATACGTAGATTGTGTAAATAAAATTAAAAACAATAATAAAATTTTTTTTGAAAAATTGAATACCGACAGCGGCGTAGATGTAGGCGGAGACGACGGCGGCGACGAAAGTGAGCACGTAGGTGTAGAAGACGTAGCGGCAGAAGACGTCCGTCTCGTCAGTCGACGAGACGAACAGCGCGTGCAAATCGACGCTGTTC
Organism: Caenorhabditis afra; assembly: GCA_963570955.1. Classification (NCBI taxonomy): domain Eukaryota; kingdom Metazoa; phylum Nematoda; class Chromadorea; order Rhabditida; family Rhabditidae; genus Caenorhabditis; species Caenorhabditis afra. Next base: position 8,999,265 of record OY751532.1, read on the forward strand.
TGACGAGAGAAACGAGAAAAATTTTAAAATTTTCATGATTATCGATTGATTTTTGCCCAGTTTTTGAAAATACGCGCGAAAATTTTTAAAAAATTGGAAATTGGCGAAAAATCGATTTTTCCCCACGAAAATAAGCATTAATTAAAATTATCGATTTTCTGAGGATTTTTTGTTTTTGAATTGCGAAAAAAATAACAAGAAAAGTCGACAATTGTGAAAAACAGTGAAAATTCACAGAAAATCAATATTTAGTGGGAAAATTGTTGAAAATCGATATTTTTCAATGTTTCGAGAAAAGATTATCGAATTTCTGTCTGAAATTGTCGGAATATTCGAAAAATTCGCTGGATTTTAGCAAAAATTTAAAGGCGCATGGACATTTTTCAACGTGTGGGTCTCGCCGCGAAAAACTTTTTTGTGGTTGAAAAATGCGGAAAACGCGCTTTTTTTTGCATTTTTCGACATTTTTCGACAAAACTGAATAGAGTTTTTTAAAATCCAATTAAAAATCGGTAAAAAATCGATAAAAACGAAACTCACCACACAAAAAATTGGAAAAACGACGATTTTGAGCAGAAACCGAATCATGACGAAGAATTGGAAAAAAGAAAGTGAAACTGATTGGAAACCGCCCGAAATTTTTATTTGTTCTGATTTTTGTTTTAACACCAAAAAGTTCACGTCCCTAATTATAACATAATTATCGATTTTTTCACTTTTTTTTGGTTTTTTCGCTGAAAATTGATCACGATCATCACAAATTGACAGGTTTCGCGACACGTTCGTTCGTCTGCTCGGAGAGCTCGGCGCGTGACGGGACGCGTGACAAAAAGTCGAGCAGTTCGTTGTTGTCGACAAAGTGCGGATTTCGCAACTTTTTCGAGAATTTGTTGGTGCCCCAAACGAGGATGAGCCACCGAAGTGGCACGAAATAGAGGAGGAGAAACGCCAGCGAGAGCACGATGACCGCCAAAGTGGACAGCCAGACGTCGGTGAAGTTGAACGTGTTGCGGATTTTTTGGAGCAGTTCGGTGGCGAAGTGGAGGTGGATTTGGACGGAGAGAAGGATCTCCTGGACGGAGGAGATGGTGTCACGGATGCCGCCGCTTCCCGCCTGAAATATAGTCGTTTTTCACTAGGGAGGCAAATGCGCTCCATTGGACTGGGGCGCGAAATTTGAATTTGAAGGCGATTTCGCAACTTTTTTTGATTTTTTTTTGAAAAATTTCTTATTGTACTTTTGGTCTCAGAGTTTCGGCGGTTTTTTCGGAATTTTCTACTGTAACTTGTATTTAAAAGGCAAACGCGCTCTATTGGACGGAGGCGCGAAATTTGAATTTTTTTTGGCGATTTCGCAACTTTTTAATAATATTTTTCGAATTTTTTTTCGATTTTTTAAACCGAAAAGCACATGTTCTTTTTTGAAAAAGAGCGGGAAAATTTGAAAATTTGTATTTTTTGGCGATTTCGCAACTTTTTTTGGATTTTTTATCGAACTTTTACTGTAATTTTTGACCAGCAGGGAAATGCTCTTATTTGAGAAAAGGCGCGAAAACTTGAAAATTTGAATTTTTTCGAAATTTTCCAATGTACTTCCCATAAAAAAGGCAAATGCGCTCCATTGGACCAAAGCGCGAAAATGTGAAAATTTGAATTTTTAGAAGAATTTCGCAAATTTTTTGAATTAGGTTTTGGCGGGAAATTCAAATTTTCACATATTCAAAAATTTTCGTGCCAAAAACCTCAATTACCTTCTCGTCCTCCTCCTCGCTTTTCTGTCCCCGCAACGAGTGTCTCGGCGTGACACCCGCCACTTCGTGACCGTCCATTTTGGCGCGCACAAAATTGTAGCCAAAAAGTGCCAAAATTAGCAGGGGAATGAAGAAAATCTCGAAAAAGTAGACGAAAAGCATGAAAATCTGCAAATTTTTTGCATTTTTTGTAGTTGTTTTTGATCTACCGCCATGTTTTGACCTACCACATAAGCGGCAAGAGATTTCGGTTTCGAGTGCCACGAAAGAAGATATTCCACGTGGTTTTTGTAGGTGGAAACGGCGTTGACGACTTCTTTCAGTTCACCGAAATAGGTGCGGAATAGCGAGGCCTGAAGATGTAGATCAAAAGTTTCCAGGTTGTGGAAATTGGTAGATCAAAACTTATTTAGCAGTAAAAGTGTTAGATCACTAACTTTAAAGTTGTAGATCAAAACTTTTCTAATCTTAAAATTGGTAGGTCAAAAGTTTTTGAGTGGTAGATCGAACGTTTTCAAGCAGTAGAAGTTGTAGATCAAAAATTTTTTAGCAGTAAAAGTTGTAGATCAAAAATTGCCAGTTGTTGAAATTGGTAGATCAAAAGTTTCCTAGCGATAGAAACGGTAGATCAAACGTTATCTACCATAATAAGTTGTAGATCAAAACTTTCCTCACAGTAAAAATGGTAGATCAAACCTTAAACTTCTGCTCCTGACTCAAATACTTCCTCTCCTTGGGCTTGAAAGTGCGAATCGCGGCGCGGACCGGATTCCAGATGACGTCCATCTCGAGAAGGACATCTCCTCGGACGCGCTTCCGCAACTTCTCGTCCTTCAACCCGTACCACCGCTTCTCGCAATTCCGAATCGATTTGAGCGGAATGTGAAGGCGTCCGAGAAACTCGAACCGATTGTTCGGATCCTCGTCGTAGATCGTCACCTGGAGACACGTGTGAATGTCTTTCACCGAGCTGCAAAAACGATTTGAAGAGGGTGTCACGTGACATGTGACACAAACGGGACGTACAATGTGTAAATCTTGTTCCAACTCGGACTGAGGGTCTTGTAGACGGTGTTTGTCTGAAATCGCGTGTTCACCAACTCGAGCACTGCGAACGGATCGCTTTTCCCGCCGAAATCCTTTGCCACAAGGTCCTCGGCTCCGAACACTGAAAATGACGTGGCATCGGGTTACTGTAGTCTGTACAAGTAGATCAAAACTCACACTTGACCGTCAACGTGCCGACATCTCCCACATCCGACAGAGAATTGGTGATGTCGTAGCGGAGCACGCGCGAGTTGCGCACATCGTTGTAGCTGAGCTCGTCGATCGGCTCACCGGCGCCGTGACACCCGGACACCGTGACGAGCAGCAGGACGTGCGCCTCGTCGCCGCCGCCGTCGAGCCGATGCCACGACTGATGGGTGACGTCGAGCGAGAACGAGGAGAGATCGACGGCGAGCCGCCCGACGATGCCGTTTGTGCTCCGATCGATGCACGCCATCTGGAGCATCTGATCTGCTTCGTCGAAGATGTGCAGGTCGAATTGCTCGATCCATTTCGGCTCGCCGTTGCTCGACGAGCACACTTTCGTCTTGTACTTCTCGGGACCGAGTTTGAATTTGCAGAAGACGTCCGACGGCTTCTCTGTGGCGACGACGTCGCCGATTCGGATGCCTTTGCCTTCGACGAGCACGATGTTCACGATTTTCGCCCACTCTTGCGTGTTGTCTGCAAATATTTGAGTCTTGACATACTTTTCTAGGATTTGACCTACTTTTCTGTGATTTGACCTACTTTCCTAGAATTTGACCTACTTCTTATGATTTGACCTACTTTCCTAGTATTTGACCTACTTTCCTAGGATTTGACCTACTTTCCTATGATTTGACCTACTTCCAAGGATTTGACCTACTTTTCTAGAATTTGACCTACTTTCCTAGGATTTGACCTACTTCCAAGGATTTGACCTACTTCCAAGGATTTGACCTTATTTCTTAGGATTTTACCTACATTCCTAGGATTTGACCTACTTTATCAGTCTCGATCTATCTTCTGATTGTTTGACCTACTTTTAGTGTCCTTCTTCTTCTCGGAAGTGCTCAAAACGCCTTTGGTGGCTTTTTGCTGAAAGTGCAGCGACTCGAGCTGTGTCATGGGACTGATTGTCACGCACAGTGACACACGTCCCGCCGCCTGACTCACTTCGTCCAGCAACTCCACGCGGAACTCGGTGGGACTGAAAATGATGAACCAATTTCAGATTAAGATCAAAAGAAGAAAGAAAAACGCACTGGCACCACTTGACTTGTGACAAATCCACTTCGGCGGCGCCCATGAAGTCGTCGGTGCAGAAGCGATCGAAATCGAACACCTCCAGCCGGATGGGACACGTGACGTCGTCGACGATCATCTGAAACTCCTCGTCCCACGACGGATTCAGATTTTTGAAGATTGTCGACGATTTGTAGACGATCGCCTCTTTGTAGCGGAACTTCACGTACGGATCCGAGCTTCCTGCAAAAAATGGAGTTTTTTCGACGTTTGACCTACTTTCCAGGCATTTGACCTACTTTCTAGGCACTTGACCTACTTTCTAGGCACTTGACCTACTTTCCAGAAGTTTGACCTACTTTCCAGAAGTTTGACCTACTTTCCAGCCGTTTGACCTACTTTTTGAGTTTGACCTACTTTTATGAGTTTGACCTACTTTTATGAGTTTGACCTACTTTTCTGGAATTTGACCTACTTTTCTGGAATTTGACCTACGTTTTTCATTTGTTGACCTACTTTCTCCAGTTTTGATCTACTAACTAACCTGAAGCGTCCTTCACAGGCAGTTCCTCTCCAGAATTCAAGCGGACCTCCAGAAGCAACGTGACGACGTCGAGCTCCGCACTAACTGCTCCACCGTCTCCTCCCTCGCCAGGACATTTCCGGGTTTCATCCGACTCCGCTTCCTCCTCCTCGTCTGCCTTAATTAGGTGTGTTAGTTGGGGGTAATTAAGGGTAATTAGGGGGTAATTAGCAGCAACGAACCACCAGTGTCGACGACAAACTGCGATATTTCAATTTCGACGACGCGTGAGCACTCGAATTGCTCGAATTGAGGCGGCGAACGAGACTTTTGAAATTGCCGCCAAAATTCACCATTTTTGCACACACACAATGATGATGATGATCAAAAGAGAGAGAAGAATATAGGGAAAAGCGCGCGCGCGCGCTCACAAAATATTATTGCCTTTTTGGATCGCAGGCCACCTCGTTTTATTTCCGAAAAAAAATGGGAAAAGATGGAGAGAGATAGTGTGCGAAACGAGGAGAGCAAGGAGAGAAAAATGGGAAAAAACTGTTTTTTTTTTGGTTTTTGGAAGGGGGTGCGTTTCGGAAAACTTACGTCGTTTTCCAGCGAATACTGTGGTTTCAGGGATCTGGAAATGAAATTTTTATTGATTTGTGCAAATTTTTTCTATTTTTTGTGGAATGGAATTGTTGCAAAATTGAATTTGAAAAAAAAAATTTTTTTTCAAAATTTTGAAAATTTTCCAGTTTAATTTTTAAAAATGTTTTTTTTTCTAATTGAAAACAAAATTGGATACTCAAAAAAAAAATGAATTTAAAAAAAAACAGGCGGTAGATCAAAAAATTTCAAGTTGTAGATCAAAAGATCAAAAGTTGCGAAATGGTAGATCAAAAAAAAAATTTTTTTTCTCGAAATTCAAATTCAAAATTTTTTGTTTAAAAAAATTTCTAGAATAATTGTGAAATTAAAATTAAATGAAAAAATGAAAAAAAAATCGAAATTTGAAAATTTTTCGAAAAAAAAAATATTTTCAACCTAAAAAAATTGACAATTTTTTCGAAATTTTTTATTGAAAAAATCAATAATTTGTCATAATTATCGATTTTTTGAAAACAAAAAAAACGATCAAACCTGGTAAAAGCAAAAGTGTCAAAAATGCGTCGAAACCGGAATCCGGGCGATTTTCTCGGCGACGGTGAACTTTTTTCGGCGGCCGCCGCTGGTTCTGCGAAAAATCGATAATTCGTATTTGAAAATATACGATAAAAACAATTTTTTGCTAATTTTTAAAAATTTGGAAACAATTACTTCTAAATCGATACGACAAAAAAGTCGGCTCCCGGCGAATTTTGCGTTTTCTCCGCCGAAAAACGACAAAAACTCGCGCCAGTGTGGAAAATCGCATTCTTTTTTGGCGCCACCTGAATTTGATTTTATTTTTTAAATTTAAAAATTAAAAAAAAAATTTTTTTTGAGATTGCGAAATTTCGAAAAAAATTTTTTGTTTTTTTTTCTTTTTGAAAAAATTATATATTGAATTGTGAACATCTGAAAGTGGGGAACAGCTGAAAATAACGGAAAAATAAGGGAAAAATGGAATTGTTTGGAAAAAAAATGATGGGATTTGTTGTGTTTTCTTCCTTACGGGGGGGCCTCCTCCCAATGTGATGGGAAATTTCAGAAAAAAAAACTGAAAATTTCGCCATTTTCTCTCGCTTTTCGGGGGAAAAATAAGAAAAGAAAAGAGCCTCTCTCGGCTCGTTTTGGTTCAATGAATCTTTTTTTTTGCGCGGAAAAAATTTTTTTTTTTTTTTCGAATTTTTTGGACCAAAAAACCCACTAAAAATTGATGGGAGCACAATTGCAGGTGTTGAAATAACAAAAAAAACGAGAGAAAAGCTGCGTTTCCCTTTTTTTGGGAGAAAAAACGAAGATTTTTGAGAAATGGGTCGTTTGGGCCGAATCGGGCCGATTTTCAGGCCGGTCTAAACATTTTCAGGCTTGTGAATGTTTTTTGTTGGGAATTCGAACAATTTAACTGAAATGCGGCGATTTTTAAAGTTATTGGACATTTTTTCGATGAAAATGGTCAAATGAGCCATTTGGGCCGTTTAGGGCCGAATTTCAGGCCGGCCCAAAATTTTGTGGGCTCAAAATTGTTTTTTTTACTTTGAAATGTAAAGTTAAATGACAATTAGGCTTATTTTGAGTTTGCTCAATCTTTTTTTTTTGGTGAAATAGGCCATTTGGGCCAAATGGGCCGTTTGGGCCGAATCGGGCCGGGCCCAGATTTCGCAATACTAGCCATAATGGTTAAAGAGCGATTTCTACCAGCAATACGGAAACTTAGGTTCAAAACAAGCTCTCAGGCCATTTCGGGCCGGGCCCAGTTTTCGAAGACGGCCCAATTGACCCGATTCGGCCTGAAACGGCCCAAAACACGGCCCAGACCGCCAAACCATTCCAAAACGGGCCGAAATGGTCCGACACAGTCCGAAGTGACTTTATACGGCCCAAACTGATTTTGGACAGCCTGACACGGCCCGAAATGGCCCAAAATGGCCCGAATCGGCCCGAAACGGCCTGAAACGGCCCAAAACACGGCCCGAACCGCCAAACTTTTTCAAAACGGGCTGAAATAGTAAAAACCAGTTTGAAGTGATATTAAACGGCCCGCACTGATTTTGGACAGCCCGATACGGCCCAAACCGGCCCAAAATGGCCTAAATCGCTAGAAACATATGGAAATGGCCCAAACATGCTTGAAACGGTCACAAATAGGCCTAAATTTCATATAACGGCCTGGCACGGCCCAAATCGGCCCTAAACGGTCAAAAAATAGTCCGAAATAGCCAATGACGGCCCATGACGGCGTAATTCGACCGGAATTGACTAAGGCAGTTCGAATTGGCCCGATGTGGCCCAAATTGGCCTAAAACAGCCCGAAACGGCCTGAAATTGTCCAAATCTACCTAAACAAGTCAGAAACCGTGTGATTCGGCCGAAATTCTTCGAGAACAGTTGAAAACGGCCCGAAATGGTCCGGAAAGGCCCGAATCGGCTTGAAGTGGCCCTAAAAGAAGCGAAACAGCCCGAATCGGCCCAAAATGGCCCAAGACCGTCCGAAACAGTCAGAAAAAAAGGAAACGTCTGGAAAGCGCAGAAAGAACAGAAAGAGGAAGCAAATAAAAACAAGGGGCACGGAAAACGAAGGAAAGGGGGGCTGCACATCGTAAAAGTGAGTGGGTGGGAGGGTCTGTGTGTCTCTTGCATGTATTCGTTCGTATTCACATCATGTTTCCATTTCGTCCCCCCTTCTCCCTTCCTCCCAGCCAAAAAAAGAAGAAGAAAAAGGCCGTGACTCACCGGCGTGACGGTTGTGACGTGACTTGTGACGTCGTCGCCGGCTCAACGGTGAGCATCCGATGCTCGACGCGCGGCGGGCTCCGCGAGCATCACCCTCCGCGTCGGAGCTCGGAGGGGACGGCTCGCCGAGCTCCTCGCACAACTGCTCCTCTTCCAATCCATTTCTCTGACCGCTTCTCGTCCTCATCGGCTTTCTATCCGCATTTCTTTCCTCTTTTGGACGCACTGAAAAAATTATTGATTTTTTCGGAAGAAACAAATTTGGAGAAGGGGGTGTTTGAGGATGTTGATAAATAGAAAATAGGGGAAGAAAAAAATGTGTTAAAAAAATTTTTTTTTGTAAAAATAATTTTTTTTTCAAATTATTTGTTTTTATTTGTTTTTAATTTCCAAAAAAAATTTTTTTTGAAAATCGATTAAAAATAAAATTTGAAAAAAATTTTTTAATTTTTATTTTATTAAAATAATTTTTCACCCATTTTTTATTCAAAAAAATTTTTTTTAAGTGTAAAATTCGCTTTTTTTGGGAAATAAAAAAAAATTCAAATTCAAATTATTATTTTTTATTTTCGAAAATAATTTATTTCGGCGTTTTCTAGAACCTTCTAGAACAAATTTCATGAGCTCAGAAAGTGTGTAAAAATAGCGAAAAAAGAGGGGAAAAAAGAGGGCAGAGAGAAGGAAATTTCATTAATTTTTGCCCACTACTACACACTACTTACTTATTTCTGCCCTCTTTTTTTTTTTTTTCGCGGCTCGGCGAGCAGCTCTTTTTTTTAATCTACTAAGGAAGTTAATTAGGGGAAAAAAACAATTGTTGTTTTTTAAATATTTTTTTTTCAATAAAATGAAACTAATTTTCAGAAAAAAAAGATTTTTTTAGTGAAAAATCAATATTATTTTGGATTTTTGGAATTTATTTTTCAAAAAAAAATTTTTTTTTTGAATATTTTTTCACATTCATTTTTTTTTTATTTTTCCGCAAAATGAATTATTTTTTTCTGAAATTTATTTTAAAATAAATTATTTTTAAAAAATTTATTTTTTTCTCTTTCAGTCCAAAAAGAGGAAAATGAAAAAAATTGAAAAAAAATTTTTTTTTTGATTTTTTTTTGAAAAATTTGAAAAAATGAACAGTTTTGATTTTAATTTTTAATTTTTTATGAATAAAAATAACTTTTTTTTACCTTAAAACAAATATTTTTTAAAAATTTAAGAAAAAAAATTATAGCAAATTGAAAAAAACAGCATTTTTCCGCAATTTTCGAATAAAAAATTTTGAAAATTTTGAAAAAAAAAAGGATTTTTGTCGTTTTTTTCAAATTTTCATTTTTTAAAAACCCATAATTTCAATACAAAATTATTTGATTTTTTGAAAATAAAAATATTTTTTAAAAAAAATTTTTAGAAAAAAATTTTTTTCGCTTCTTTTATTTTTTTTATTTTTCCGCAAAATGAATTATTTTTTTTCTGAAAATTATTAAAAAAAAATTTTTTTTTTAAATTTTTTTTTCTCTTTCAGTCCAAAAAGAGGAAAATAAAAAAGCTGCTCGGCGAGCCCACCAAAAATATATTGATGCACACAAATTCGACTATTCTTGGAGCATCTTGGGGCTCCGCAGAGCTCCAAAAAAAATTTTTTTTTTGAAATTTTTTGAAAAAAAATAAAATTAGAGATTTTTCAAAAATACACCATTTTTTGGTTTTAAAAATTTTTTTTTAAAAATAAGAAAAAAGGCAGCTGAAAATGGAAATGAAAATGCTGAAAGAAGAGGAAAAAGAGCGAAAAAACAACAAGGGGACTTCCGAAAACATGACAAAACACCACAAATTTCCGCCCCTCCGGCTCCCTTTTTTGAGCCAAAAAAAAAAAAGAAAACAACTTTTTGAAAAACATATTTAAAAAATAGCGGGAATTCAAAAATAAAATTGATTTTTTAAAAAAGTTTTTTACTTTTTCAGAAATATTTTTTTGAAAACGAAAAAAAAATTGAAAAAAAAAAAAATTTTTAAATTTTTTTTTGGAAAATTTTAAAAAATGAACAGTTTTAATTCTTATTTTTTAATTTTTTTCAAAATGAAAATTTTTCTCACCTGAAAAATACATCGTTTAAAAAAAAATTTAAGAAAAAAAATTATAGCAAATTGAGAAAAAAAGCATATTTTCCGCAATTTTCGAAAAAAAAATTATGAAAATTTTTAAAAATAAGGATTTTTGTCGTTTTTTTTCCAAATTTTTGTATTCTTCAATATTATTTTGAAAACGAAAAAAAATTGAAAATAAAATTTTTCAAATTTTTTTTTGGAAAATTTTAAAAAATGAACAATTTCAAGAACATTAAAAAAAAACAAAAATACCTTTTTTTACCTTAAAATAATATTTTTTTTTAATTTAAGAAAAAATTATAGCTAAATGAGAAAAATGGCATTTTTCCGAAATTTTCGGAAAAAAAAATTACGATAGTTTTGAAAAAGAAGGTTTTGTCCTTTTTTTTTTAATCTGAATATAAAACCATAATTTCAATACAAAATTATTTGATTTTTTTGAAAATAAAAACATTTTTTTTCTAAAAATTTCAAAAAAAAATTTGTTTTGTCCTTTTTTTAAATTTCTTAATTTTCATAATTTTTTTTCTATTTATTAAAATTATTCTTCAATCCTAATTTTTAGCCTTAAAACACGGTCAAATGAAAAAAAATTATTTTTAAAAAATTGAAAAAAAAAATATTTTTTTCGAAAAATTCAATTTTCCTCATTTTTCAACCCAAAATATTTTTTAAAAATAAAAAATGTGTTTTTAGATTTTCAGAATCACACAAAAACACTATGAAATGGATGAAAATATGGGGGAAAAATGAGGAGAAAAAGAGAGACAGTTTTGCAGGTGAAAAATGAAAATGAATACGAAATGAGCCGCATTCGGCTGCGACGGAGCTCACTGGAGCACTTTTTGCTGCTCTCTCTCTCTCTCTCCCTCGCAGAGCAAAAGAGCCCCAGGGAAACAGGGAGGAGCGTGAAGAAAAAAAACGGAAAAAAAAAGTTTTTCGCATTCTCATCCATCAAAAAAGGAGAGCGGAAAGGGGGGGAGGAACAAAAAAAAGTCACTCTTGGGACAACTCCGTTTTTAAAGAAAGAGAGAGGGAAAAGAGTGTAATTAGTCGCATTGCAATGTAGGGGGAACGAAAATGAGTTTGAAAAAAAAAAATTTTTTTTTGAAATTTTTTTTGAAAAATATATATTTTCAAAATTAATTTATAGGTTGTTTTTTGGATAATAGGGAAAGAAAAATTATGTTTTTCGAAAAAAAATGTTTTTTTGAAATTTATATTTTAATTCAATTCAGAGCAATTTTGTTTTAGGTATTTCTCCATTTTTTGTATTATTTGAAAATTTTTTGTATTATTTGAAAATTTGAAAAAAATGAGTTTCCAATTTTTTTTTTAAATTTTGAAAAAGAAACAAATGTTTTAAAAAAAAAAAAACTCAAAATTTGAAAATATTGTCGTTTTTTTCGGGGGGCAGTGTGGGAGATTCCACGTATGCCGAAATTTGCGCACAATTTTTGTGCTCTTTTCCCAAAAAAAAACTGATAAAATGATAATACCACAAAAAATGAGCCAGCTCGTACTGATAAGAGAGCAAAAAAATGTGCCCCAAAAAAAAAATTTTTTTTTCTTCGATAAGAATATTGGTTTCTAATGCTAAAATAGAGGGAAAAAATGAAGAGAAGAAACGGAAAATGTGAAAAAAAAGTGTGAAAAAAGTAGATAAGTAGGAGAAGAAGGGCGAAAATGGAAAAGGGGATTATCGATGATAGGCTTCTCTTCCCCTTTTTTTTCGAAAATTCTCTATTTTTACGGGCAAAATAAGAGCAAATAGAGTGAGAGCAATCAGTTTGGAGCATTTTTAAAAATAGATCAAAAATGAAATTTTAAAAAAATATTTCGAAAAATTCAAAAAAAATTTTTTTTTTTAGTTTTCAAATTTTTTAATACCATATTTTTTCTTATTTTTTGAATTTTTGAGAAAATTCACATTTTGAGCTCAAATTTTCAGTTTTTTCCTTGCTTTCTTACATATTGGATGCAATAAAAAGAGCAAGAAAAAACACGAAGGAAGGAGGCGGGAAAAGAAGAAAAAAAACTAATTTGGACGGAAACACGAGATATTTGTGCTCTTTGCCGTTTTTTTTTCCTTTCCCGTCATTTTTTTCTTCCCGGAATGCTTTCTCCTTTTCAATTACACAACAACTGGAATATGTGGAAAGAAAATAGAAGTGAACGAGTGGGAAAACGGGCGAAAAGAATGCGAAATTAGCAATTGGAAGGATGCGGGAAAAACAACGGAGAAAATACCGGTGATTTGAAGAAATAACATGAAAATAATAATTATTACGAAATTTACTGTCAAATCGTGCATTTTGTCGTCAATTGTGATGTTTTCGGTTCAATGTGTGCATCTTCATCTTTAAGGTGTGATGTTTTTGGTGCAATTTGTGCATTTTGTCGTCAGTTGTGATGTTTTTGGTTCGATTTGCCGAAATTATGCATTTTGTCGTCAGTTGTGATGCTTTTTGGCGCAAATTGTGCATTTTGTCGTCAGGTGTGATGTTTTTGGTTCTGATTTGCCGAAATTATGCATTTTGTCGTCAGTTGTGATGCTTTTTGGCGCAAATTGTGCATTTTGTCGTCAACTGTGAGGTTTTTGGTGCAACTTGTCAAATTTGAGCGATTTGTCGTCAATTGTGATGTACTAGATGCATTTTGTGAATTTTGTGGTCAACAATGATGCTATTGTCGTCAAATTCAGTGTTTTCAACTTTTTTTCGTTTTGTTTCCAAATTTCCGCGTGATTTTACGTTTTCTAATTGCCTTTTTGTCGTTTATTTTTCTTCTCTCGAAACAATCGATGCGTCGAAAATTGTCGTTTCTAGTGCTTTTGGTCTATTTTTCGGCGATTCAATGTGATATTTTGACGGATGCGGAGAATAAGGAACGATTAAATCAATGCGGAAAACAATTCACATGTTAGTTTTCGATTTGAACGGTTTTGGTGCAATTTGTCGTCAAATTTGGTGTTTCTGTGCAAATTCGCGTCAAATTCGGTGTCTTTGCGCAATCGGGCGTCAAATTCGGTGTTTCTGTGCAAATTGGCGTCAAATGCGATGTTTTGCGTACAATTTTTCGAAAACACCAAATTTGACGACACTTTCCCTTTTTTGTGCATATTGTCGTCAAATTCAATGTTTTATGAGAAAAATTTTCGAAATGCACCGAATTTGACGACAAAATGCACCAAACAAAAATTTTTCAGCCAAAGTGTTCTCGGGACGACGCGCACAACAATCCGAGGCGCCGTGGTCGGTGTTCATCAAAAACGGTTATCCGCAGGCGACAGTGTGCACGGGGACACTTATCTCGTCACGTCACGTCCTCACGGCGACCCACTGTTTTGCGCAGTTGTCCGCGCACGGATGGACAACCATTCAACACGGGACACACGACGCGTCGAACTGTCGGGGCACGCGCGGCGGCGGTAGTTACGTCATCGACGATCGACGGGTGCTCGACGGGATTACGGTAGACGCGGGCGGCGCGACGAGGGTGGCCGATCGTCCCGAGAGGGTCACACTGATCAGGGCGTGCGGACGGCGCGAACCGGTGGCTCCCGGTCAGGATGTGCAACAGTTGTACGAAGACATTGCGATTATCGATTTGTACGAGGATGTCGTCTTTTCGACGACTCTCCAGCCCGCCTGCACTTCAGGTCACTCTTTTTGACCTACTTTTCAATTTTTGATCTACCCACAATTTTTTGATCTACTTTGATTTTTTTTATCTACTTTCTACTTTTTGACCTACTTTTGGTCTAATTTTGCGATTTTTGATCTACCCACAATTTCTTGACCTACTTTTGGTTTTTTGATCTACTATCTTTTTTTGACTGACATTGCTTTTTTTTAAATCTAATTACCACTTTTTGACCTACTTTTCGTTTAATTTTCAGTGTTTGATCTACTTTTCAATTTTTGACCTACCCAAAATTTTTTGACCTACTTTCGAAATTTTTGATCTACCGCCTGCTTTTTCTGATTTCTTCTCTGTTTTTGACCTACATTTCAATTTTTGACCTAGTTTCCGAAGTTTGACCTACTTTTTCATATTTGATCTACTTGACCTACTTTTTTCAAACTTTTGATCTACCACTTCCATAGTGCCCATTTTCAGTGAACCCGGACGACCATAAGGTTGGCACTTCTCTCGAATACTTTGGCTATGGAATCGATCGTAAGTCTGTGTGTGTGACAGTGACAGTGACCGTGACCGTGACAGTGACACTGACCGCAACGCATCCGATCGACTCATTGTTTCCCTCATTCAGCCCCCCTTGTGGATCCTCCGTCCGATACGCCGCCCGCGGACACCTCCGGCGTCCTGCGTCACGAGACGTTACGGACACTTGTCCTACGGCTACGTGTCCCACTGCCCGCTCACTACTTTCTGGCTCGCGATCCGACGTCGAAAACAGTCGCCTGCTCGGGAGACAGCGGCGGCGGAGCTGTCCGTCGTCGTCACGCCGACGGGCGTCACACTGTCGTCGGCGTTCTGTCACAGAGTATGGTGTCATGTGACACGTCATGTAACGCGTGACACTGTTACACTTGCAGCCAGTTGTGCGAGCGGAGAGCGCGCGAGCCCCAAAACGATGGAGATGTACTCGTCGGTCGCCTACTACCAAACGGACATTTGCGAAGTGTCCGGGGTGTGTGAGATGTCCCAACATGTCCAAGTGCATCCCAACTATCAGAGAAAACCGTGAGTCCTCACACTTTTCTCTCGGACAACTCATACAAAACTTCTCTAAACGATTGAAAACGGCCGAGGGCGGGAAAAATGAGTTGTCCCAAGTCTACCGGACAACTCATATAAACCCTCAAAAGAGTATATATAATATCATATATTTGAGTTGTCCGCCACTGGGCGGACAACTCATACGAATTCCCAAAAACGTCTAAATAGCTTAGAATTAGGCGGACAACTCATAGAAACATCAAAAACGTTTAAAATAACGCAAAAATTGGCGGACAACTCATGAAAACCATCCATTTCTGTTCAGAAAACCCATCCGACCATCGAGCACCCCATCTCCAGAGCTCGCCGAGCAAAACGTAGTTGTCAGTGACAAAAAGATCCCTCCACTCGGGGACATCTCTCCAAACGTCCATCTGGCTGCCTCAATCCTCATTTATCTGTCACTACTACACTTGTTCTGATTCGACTGAATGAATGAATAGAGTTCAATTGGCGGCGCCCGGTCCGAAATCCTCGTAGCCGTCGTCCATTTTGGGCGGCGGTTTCGACGCGTCCTCTTTGACGGCGAGCACTTCGAGCCCGCTCGACGGCTCGTTCGTCGACGTCGTCGGCTCTTTTGGCTTCGACGGAGCCACTGGAGCAACTGGAGCAATCGGAGCCACTGGTGGTGGGACAACTGCCGCTGGTGGTGGTGGAGCACTCGGAGCACTCGGAGCTGGAGCCGGAGCAGCCGGAGCATCCTCTTGTGTCGCGTCGACTTTCCGATCGGTGGCCGGTTGCGGCTCCTTTTTTTTGGTTTTCGGCGACTCCTTCGTCTTCTTCGCCTCCTCCTTCTTCTTCGTCACATTATTGGCGGGATTCGAGTGAGTGTCCGGCGACGGCGTCGTCGTGTCACGTGGATCGATGAGACTCTGGGTGGCCGTCGAGGAGGCGACGCCCGCGCTCTTCATCGCCACCACACTTTGCGTCCGACGCGCCTGTGGATTCGACGTCACACTCGGCGAAATGATCAACTTCTTCTTTCGGCTGAAAATTTGGGTGGTTTTTGTGCTTTTATCGGCTAATTTGGTGTTTTTGTGCATTTTGTCGTCAAATTCGGTGTTTTTTGCTCTTTCCCTTCTAATTTGGTGTCTTGTGCACTTTCTTGCCTAATTTGCGGTTTTTGCAAATCTTAGTCAAAATTGGAGTGTTTTTGTGCACTTTTTCGTAAAATCTGGTGTTTTCCTGCACTTTTGCGTCAAAATTAATGTTTTTGTGCACTTTGTCGTGAAATCTGGTGTTTTTCTGCACTTTCTCGCCTAATTTGGGGTTTTATGCACTTTTCCGTCGAAATTGGTGTTTTTGTGCACTTTCTTGCCTAATTTGGGGTTTTTGTGCACTTTGTCGTGGGATCTAGCGTTTTTTGCACTTTTTAGTCTGATTGGGAGTGAAACACAATAATTAGTGCGTTTTCTCGTCAATTTTGGTGTTTTTCTACATTTTGTCGTCAAATTCGGTAAGGCATCGAACTTGACGACAAAATGCACAAAATCTATCATTTTGAGCCATTTGTAGCCAATTTAGAAGCGCTTTTGCAAGTTATGATGTTTTTCTGCATTTTGCCGTCAAATTTGGTGTTTTCCTGTTTTTTGTTCTAAAACCAGGTGTTCTAGCTGAAATTTTGCCGTTTTCTCAATAAAACATGTTTTAAAACACCATATCCAACAAAAAACCGTCATTAAATCAAAACACCCGATTTGACGACAAAATGCAGACTTCACCCAAAAACGGTCATTTTGGGTGGAAAAAAATGGGGAAAAATTGCAAAAAAGCGGGAAATTTACCGGTTCTTACCTCTGCGACACTTTAATCTTGTTGGCGCTGTTCTTCGACTTTTCGGCGACGGGCTTCTTGTTTTTGCGCGCACGCGAGCTGTTCGTCTTCTTTCTCGTTTTGTCCATTTTAGTTGTCTCCTCCGACCCGATCCTTTTCTTCACTCCTTTTCTCTCTCTCTTACTATTCTCCTCTTTTCCTTTTTATCGGAAATTCGAAAAAAAAGTGACTCGACTAAAAGTCACTTTTGTGAAATGAATCCGAAAAGGGTGGATTTGGGAAACGTCAAAAAAAATTTAAAAAAAAAAAAAAAAATTTTTCGCGGGATTCACGTAAAATATCGATTGAAATTTATGTTTTATGAGGAATAAAAAAAAAAATTTTGAAATTTAAATAAATTTTTTAAAAAATAGAACCAAATTTCATATTTTCGGAAAAAAAATCACAAATTTGAAAAAAAATGCAATTTTCTTATTTTTAGATAAAAATCATTATTTTTATCATTTCATGAGCAATTAAAATCAAATTTTTTAAATTTGAAAAAATTTTTAAAAATTATTTTCAAAAAATTTTCAAAAAAAAAATTTTTTTTTCTCCCAAATTGATTTATGTCCAGCTACAAAATTTAGTGTCCCCACTCACAAGCTGCAAAACTCTGTCACGCACCTTTTTGGTCACGAATTAAATTATCGCGCGCGCCCGGCACCCAACTTCAGATTTCGCAATACCTAAAGGGGGTGCGTAACCAGATTATGGTCTGTGGCTGCAATTGTTTTTGTGTGCTCCGGCTTGCAATCTAGGCATCTAAGATCTCGAAGAAGTGGCTGAAAATGCTGAAAATGCTGAAAATGCTGAAATTGGCGGTTGGTGGTTGTTTTGACGACCAGTCACACGTCTAGACGCGATTATGTCGGCACTTACGCTTACACTTGTTAGTTGGTCGAAAAGTTCCAAAAAAGTAGGTCAAACCTCGAAATGTCACTTGTCACGTGACGAAACTGCAAATATCAAGTGGTAGATCACAAAAAAGTGGTAGATCACACGTGATCTACCACTTTTGACCGCAAACATGAGACCGCCCGTTTAATCCAATCCAATAAATTGGCCAAAGGTTTGACTGGGCGTAGGTTGATGACAAATAGGCTCTCGTGCGTGCGCCAGCAGGGAAATTGATAGGAAAACCAAATTAGGGGCGCCTGATTCCGAGGTTCCGCCCACTTTTTTCGGCTCTCCCTCTATATAAAGTGAGCTCGGCGCTTTGGACAACTCTCACTTGTCCGCCGTGACACGCCCGTCGCCGACTCACTCGAATCACCATGTTCATGAAATTCACCGATGCCACGTCACCGGCGCAACCTACCGTAACCTGGCCGTACTATGGATCTGGCGCCGAGCCAAGTGCCTCTTTGCCTCCACAATGGGTGCGGAGCGTCCAGTACGCACTGTTCATCTTCGAGCTCGTCGTCAACGTCTTCGTCGTCCTGCTCAATGTCACGGTGTGCGTGACACTCTGGAAGGCCACCAAACTGAGGGAGGAGTTCAAAGCGTGCTTCTACATCATCATGCGCACCTTCAACCTTTTCGTGGCTGCAAATGCGTTGGGCTCGCTGGCTGCTCAGATGGACAAGAATGTGAGTTTCAGTTTTGGCGCGAAAATTTTGAACTAAAAGTTGAACTTATTTAGTCTAGTTAAATAGAGTTCGAATGGAAAATTGGCTTTGGAAGTTATTGACTCATCTAGATCTTGCACTATACGAAAATTGACTATAACACGTTGTGTTTTAAGTCTAAGTTCAGTTAACTCAAACTCTGGTCTTTGGACTACGTTTATTGACTTAACTTAATTTTGCACTAATTTTCATTTTGACTATAACTTTTTGCACTTTGCACTAAAGTCCGAATTTGAATAGCTTTACTTTAATTCTCTAAAAAGGGACTTTCCCTTAAGTTTGCACTAATGGTCATTTTGACTATAATTTTTTGCACTTTAGACTAGACTTAAAATTGACTAGGCAAACTTTGAGCTCTTTTCAAAAACAGACTTCCCCTGCATTTTAACTAATTTCCACTTTAACTATAAATTATTGCACTTTGAACCAAAGTCCAAAATTGACTAAACTTAAGTTGGCACTTACTAAATTTCATTTTAGCTATACATGTTTGCACTCTAGACTAGACTTGAAATTGACTTGTCTCAAATTTTGCACTAATTTTTCTTTTGACTATAAGTTTTTGCACCCTGAACTAAAGTCCAGTTTTGACTAGACAAACTTTTGACTTTGAATAACATTGACTAACCTTAAGTTGGCACTAATGTTCATTTTGACTATAAGTTTTTGCACTCTGAACCAAAGTCCAAAATTGACTAGTACAACTTTTGACTCTCAATAACATTAACTAACCCTAAGTTGGCACTAATGTTCATTTTGACTATACATTTTTGCACTAGACTTAAAATTGACTTGCCTCTTGCACTTGCACTAAATTTGCACTAATGCTCATTTTGACTGTACACTATCAACACCCCCGCATCTGCAGGACGAGGACTTCACCAACTGCTGGTGGATCCAGGCCATCCTCATTCTGAACATGTTCACGTGCATCGCCTCCTCGTTGTGGCTCTTCTACGCGGGTCTCAACCGAATGATGGTGCTCGTCTATCCGAAGCGGATGTTGTCCGCCTGGGGCTGCTGGATCGTCCGCACCACACTCATTTTCGCCTCTCTTCTGGCTCTCGCCCTCTCGGTGGCCTATCAGAAGGTGTGCGGTATGTACACCCGCTATGACGTCACCACCAACACCATCCAGATTGTCGTCGACAACACGATGGCCGAGGTACGGGGAACTGACTCATTTTCAGCCACTTTTCTTGATTTTTGATTTTCAGCCACTGACCATCGCTGTTTACGCGTTTCCGTTGTTTTCGCTCGTTTTCTACGCGGTCGCCTACAATAATTTGCGCGAGAAACGTCTTTTGGTGACGAGCGACAAGACAAAATCGATAATCGATAAGGCCGAACGGAAGACGCTGAAGATCGGAATGATCATTATGGTCACCTATACGGTAGGCACACTTGCGGTGGTGTGACGTGGCACCCCGATAGATCAGACTGATCCCTAGTATTGTGGTAGGCCAGGTGGTGTGGTATGAAATGGCACTTGATTATATCTGCTATCGAATTGGGTTATGACTCATACTCTGGTCGTTTTCTATGATAGTCATCTAAACTGTAGATGTGATGACGTGGCATGAAGTGGCAGAGCGATCTACAGTCGATTTTGAGCAATTATGTTCTAGGCCAGGTGGTGTGGTATGAAATGGCACTAGATTAGATCTGTTATCGAGTTTGGATGATGACGGAGTTGACCAGGCGGCTATTTTCTATGATAGTCATCTATACTGTAGATATAAATGACGTGGCACTACAGGTGAAAGCCATAATCACATGATCTAGACAAGATGGCGTGGTATGAAATGGCAGTAGATTGCATCTAACATAGATCTCATAGCAATGGATTCATTTCATGAAGACAGTAAGCCAACTGGCGTGGTATGACGTGGCACTAGGCAAAATCTTTCATATTCATGCCATTTTCAAAAATAGGCACTAATACATTTGAAATGATGAGATGGCATGACGTGGCATTTCAATATTTCAGCTCGCCCTTGTCGTGCACGTCTTCATCGTGTTCGGCGTGACAAATCCGACGTACGACGCCATCTACAGTCGAATTGATGAGCTCGTCTCGACGGCTCCACAAATCGCCCTCCCGATGGCACTTTTGACGTGCAACAAGAAGCTATTCAATCCACGGAAGACGTCGTCGCAAGTCGGCACGTCTTCTACTTCTGGCACCGTTCAGGACCTCTACACAAAGGAATCCCGGATCTCGACGGCTTCTAAAATTCACTCCGATGCCAAGAATTCTGACGCCTACTGAGTTTTTTGATCGAGTGAGAGGAATAAAATGTTAATTGTTAATTGTTAATTGCCCAATTAGTAATTAAGTCACACTAATTAACCGATAATTACCCAATTAAGCGACTAGATCAAAAGTAATAGATAACCAGAAAATAGGCACTATTGAAAAATGAAAAAAAAAACGAAACATTTGGTAATTGCTAATTAAGACCAATTAGGCCTAATTAGGCTTATGGAACCTACAGTAATCCTGGCTGCGGGTCCCTAAACAAATGTTTTCCGATTGAAAAACTTGAAAACCAAGAAGCCATCTTTCAAAAAGAAAAAATAAGAAGAAATCTCCCTGGAGACCCGTTTTCCGCCTCAAAACTTATTCATTTTTGGTTGGCGAAACAAAAACCATAAATCCATTTCCCTCTTTTTTTTTCCTTTTCCCGGCTGTTTTCGCTTCATGACCATTTCCAGACGTTTCCAGCCATTGAGACCAGCGTTAAGCGGCTTTTCCTCCCGGCTATGTCACGGATAAAAGAGGCGTCACGGACGTCAGCGTGACATGACGACTTCGTTAGCTATAAAAACTTTGATTTTCGTCCGTTTTATTAATAACAGTAGTTTGAACTGTGAGAAAATCGTGTTTTTTGATATGTAGATCAAAACTATTTTTTGGTAGATCAAAAACTTGTTTGACTGAAAATCACTATACTTATGATTGTCATAGTCAATTTGATGTTTTTGAGATGTAGATCAAATTTTTATTCGGTAGATCAAATGTTTTTCAAGCTCTAAATCGTCTAAATAATAATTAAGATAGTTAATTTGATTTGATGTTTTCTAGATGTAGATCAAACTTTTAACTGGTAGATCAAAACTTATTTTTGCTGAAAATCACCATTGTCACACTTTCCCTAGTCCACTTGTTGTCTTTAAGATGTAGATCAAGACCATTCTTGAAATAGATGTCTGGGTGCCACGTCACACCCTCCCACCTGTTACCGCTAATGATCCTAATCTGCCGTGCACTTTTACCAGCGGCCAGAGGGATAAAAGAGGCGATGTTTGATGTATGACATTACCTTTTTCTCGTCCCCCCCCCCCCCCCTTTAGACTACAAACTACAAAAGCCGAAAGCGGTGGGATTAGGTCCCCAAAGAGGAGGGGCTTAGAGTCAGAGAGCGCGCCAAGTTCAAACGCATAAAGTAGGAATGGGGGAAAGGGGGGGGGGGGTCCCTGGAGAGAGAGTTTGTGTGTCGGAAGGGGGGGGGGGTCTGAAAATAAGAAGACAAGGCTCTTCTGGAAAACACGTCACACAGACTTAGAAGGGAGGGGGGAGAGGTCGGCGATGCGCAAATCCGAGAATCAAAGAGCTCTCGACGACGACGACGTCTACATAGAAGACGTAGGAGAAGAAGTAGAAGACGTTCTCTGAAATACACCACTCGAGAGAGAGAGAGAAAGACCCAATCAGGTTTCAGATGAAGAAACATGTAGTCGTCGTCGCGATTGTCGTCATAGTGTTGTTTTTGTTTATTGCTCCATCTTACTCTCTCTGCTCAATGAATGAACGGTGTTTGGTGTGGTATTTGTGTATGTGTCACGTGACACGTGACACTACACACCAATCGACTCCACCTCTTGTGAACGGTGCTTGGCATGAGTATTTGCATATGTTGGTATGTGTCCCGTGACACTATCCACCTCTTTGTTCATGCTCGATTGGTAGTATGACGTGGCATTACCTACCCAACTACATTCATAGTTAGCCATGTTTAAGTTTGCTTGGTAGTATGACGTGGCATTAGGTATCCATGTAGCTTACTATGTGCTTTTTTTAAAAATCGAAAGTTGGTCCTGAAGTATGACGTGGCATTTACCTACATAAACACATAGCTAACTATGTTTTGATATCCACATCCTACTATCTACTTACTACATATCATATGACGTGGCACTTCCTACTTTATATTCAATTCAATAGAAAACCGTGACTTGGCAAGACGTGGCACTACATTTTCTTTTTGTTTGTTTTCCTCCTCTTTTTTTTGCATATGAGATATGTATGTACATTTTTGATAAATTTGGACTTTGATTGAAATTTTTCAAATATTCTCGAATATGTAATATTTCTGGCACATGAGTTTTGCAAGTTTGATCTACAATCAATTTCACAACTACACAACTATAAGCTCCTAGTGCCACGTCACGGAACACCCCACCGCCGCATTGTTTTCTGTTTTTGTGCCCTTCTCACCGCGTTTTCCAAATAATGCACTTGAAATCCCCCAACCGTATTCTTTTTTATAAAAATAATTATTTTTTGTTGTTTGGTGGCCAGACATCAGAAAATATTAAAGATAGATAGAAAAAAAAAATTTTCTGAAAATTTTTTTTTTGCAATTTTTTGTTGAAATAAAGATGACTCTTATTTATTCTTTACCACTCATTTTGAAAATTTTAAATCAAATTCCAGCCAAAAATGCAAGTTTTTAGGTAAAAAAAAAGTAGATCAAAAAAAAAAATTTTTTGATCTACCGATTATTTTTTGATCTACATCTTTTTTTTTGGATTTCTACCCGATAGTAATGTACCTTTGGTCATTTTTCTCATTTTTCTTGCAGAAAAAGACGTTTCGTTGATCTTTCTCCTTTCTCCTACTCAAACTCGCACATTTTCTCATTGTTGACACTTCGCCGCGCTGAAAAGAAATTCAATTTTTTTTCCTCTTCTTTGCACCCCGTTTCACACAACATTCCATGTGGAAATTTAGCCGTTTTTCTTTTGAGGTTAGCGATTGAAAATCATTTTTCGAAAAAAATTTGAAAAAAAAAATTTTTTTTCAATTTTTTTTTTGATTTTTCAATTATTTTCAGACAATTTTTTTTTTTGTTTTTCCCTTCTTGTTTTTCCCCAAATACAATCAGAAAATATCATATCAGTTAGCTACTAACCACATTTTCTCACATATATACATGTATCTCTCGTGGAATTATCAGAATTGGCGTAATTTGATACGCATTCACTGGAAGGGGGTGGATACGTGAAAATATGCACATTCATTTTTCATAGGTACCCGAAATTGTGTGTGTAGGTGAGTGTAGATGAGTGTGTGACGTGGCACTACAGTGATCTACTTATTTCGTGACGTGGCATCAGTTTTTTACTTTATAAAAGTTTTTGATCTACCTTTGATAAGTTGTGATCTATCTTTGAAAAGTTGTGGTCTACCTCAAAAAGTTGTGATCTACACCTTAAAAGTTGTGATCTACCGTAAAATAGTTGTGATCTACTTGTCCAATTATCAAATTCTACCGAAAACTAGCATTTGAAGGTAGTGCCACGTCATTTCATATTTTGATCTACTACTAAATTTTGATTTTTCTTAGGATCCAATCATCAAATATAGCTCAAATATGCCAAATAATGGTTTCCAGGTAGTGCCACGTCACGTACCACCACCGATTCCACCAATTTCTTCCGCTTTTCGCTCGAATTGTCGCGTTTCCTCCCCGCTTTTCGTTTTTGCCCGTCTTTCCACTTTCTTGCTCGAAATGTCACGAATCCCTTCCACGGTTTCCGGCGACGACGACTAAACCCCCCCGTCCAATTTCTCATTTCTCTCGCGCAGAAAAGTTGTTTCTTTCCATGTCTTTCAAGAGGAAAGAAAAGAAAGTGAAATCAATTTTTCCCCCCATTTCTTCTTCCTCCTCCTCCTTTTTCCTCTTGTGGAGTGCCTTTGGGGAATTGAGCCGAATTTCGGGTGTGTGTGGGAGGGACGAAACAATGGCACAGAATTCTGGGGAATGGAGAGAGAGAGAGAAAGTTCGAATGAAACTAGATACACACCGAAACACACACTTTGTTTTTTCTCCCCCCACCTTTTATGCACTTTTTCCCTTTAAGGGGGCTCTAAATTGGTTTTGGTTCTGCAAGCGATAGTGCCACGTCATGGTTTTCTAGTTTGATCTACCTCTAATTTCGTATTCCGTAGCTTCTTTAACTATGGTATAGTAGTGCCACGTCATCTCGTTTGTTTGATCTACTTCCTGAGTTGTACTAATTTTTGATCTACCTCTAGTTTCGTATTTCATGGACTCATTAACTATGGTATAGCAGTGCCACGTCATATCATTTGTTTGATCTACCCTCCATTCCATAGTTTGCGGCTGTTTTAACTATGGTATTGTAGTGCCACGTCATATCATTTGATTGATCTACCTCTAGTTTCGTATTCCGTGTCTATCTCAAATATGATGTTGAACATAGTGCCACGTCATGAAACTTTTTTTGATCTACCTCTAATTTTGTATTCCGCGTCTACCTCAAATAGGATGTTGTAGTGCCACGTCATGAAACTTTTTTGATCTACCTCTAGTTTTGTATTCCGCGTCTACCTCAAATAGGATGTTGTAGTGCCACGTCATGAAACTTTTTTGATCTACCTCTAGTTTTGTATTCCGCGTCTACCTCAAATATGATGTTGAACATAGTGCCACGTCATGAAACTTTTTTGATCTACAACTAGTTTTGGGTTTCACAAACACAAATTCAATGTACATAGTGCCAAGTCATGGTTTTCAGAAAAAGTAGGTCAAAGCAAAAAATTTGAATTTAAAAAATCAAAAAAATTTCCAACTCGTTTTTAAAACTCAAAACTTGTTATTTACCCCCCCCCCCCCTTTTTTTTTCCAATTCCATCACTTTTTTATGACAGATACACGGATTTTCTTGTCAACCAACTGACACTTTTTCTCTCTCTCTCACTTGATTCCTCATGTTTTCTGATCATTTTCCTCTCTTTTTTTGCTTGCTGGCTGGCTAATAATAGAGAAAATCCCGGCAAAAAAAGGAAGAAGAAGAAGAGAAAAGGTGCATTTCCGGGGTGCTCCGGAGATTTCCGCTCGAATAACTAATGTTTTTTATGCGGCGTTTTTTCATTTTTTATTCGACCATATCGACTTTTGATCTACCGTGTTGTTTTGGTGCAAAACAGTTTTTGATCTACAATTTTTTTTTCTATGAAACTTATTTATTTATTTATTTATTTATTTATTTTACGACATGAAGTCGTGGTAAAAGAAGAATAGAATAAAATAGAATAAGGAATAGGGAGCTGTTAGCGCAACTTGAGATCGGCAGTACATTAACTTGGGGAGAGATGAGGCATTGAGTAGTCGGAGAGAGCACGATTTGTAAAGAATGCGCGACGGATTTTAGTATGGCATTTAGGCCAGTGAAATCGATTTTTGGATCGAGTGCGGCTGTTATGGGCTAGAGTGAAAAACTCAGAGGTGGTGATGTCGATTTTTCCGGCAATCATCTTTTTAATGGTAACCCTGTCAATGTGTTTGCGGCGAGCTTCTATGGAGTCGAGTTTGAAAAGGGCGTTACGTTGGGGGGCCGTGAGGTATTCCGGGTCAGAGGGGATGAGATACTTCCCTTTTTGTCTAGCCAAAAGGCGACGGGTAAATGAGTTTTGAACTGCTTCTATGGCTCTAGTATCTTGTTTTTTGGTCGGGTTGCTGACAACAGTGCCATATTCTAAAAGAGGCCTGACGAAGGTTTTATAGAGCAGAGTGAAAAGTCTGGTGTTGGAGCTTGTGAACTGATGGAATATTTTTGCTAGGACGAATTTCGCCTTTTTTTTTTTTTTTTGAAACTTGAAAAAAAAGTTTTGATCTACCAGTTTTTAGGAAATTTGCGAAAGAAAAAAGTTTTGATCTACAACTTTTTTTCTATAAAATCTCCAAAAATGAACAAGTTTTTCGATCTACCGTGATATTTTGGTGAAATTTGAAAAAAATTAGTTTTTGATCTACAACTTTTTTTTCTATAAAACTTCCAAAAAGAGTAAATTATAGATTTACCATTTTTAGAGACAAATTTAAAAGAAAATAACTTTTGATCTACAACTTTTTTCCTATGAAACTGTAAAAAAAACTTTGATCTACCAGTTTTTAGGAAATTTCTGAGGAAAAAGTTTTGATCTACAACTTTTTTCTACGAAACTTCAGAAAATGAGTACATTTTTTGATCTACCAGTTATTCCAACCGAATCTAAAGAAAAAATATTTTGATCTACAACTTTTTTCCGGCAAATCTATATAAAATGAGAAAATTTTTTTGATCTACCAGTTATTTCCACCGAATCTGAAGGAAATAATTTTTGATCTACAACTTTTTCGTCGTCTAAACACGAAAAAAGTGCTTTTGATCTACAACTTTTTTTTCTTTTTCCCTCATGTTAGTCATATTATGTACTTGAAAATCTAAACTTGGCACTGCTCAGCGATGCGTAAATTTTCATGAAATTTGAGCACTCATGATTTTCAGCTTTTCAGATTTTCAGTTTCAGTTTTCTGTTTTAGATGAGAAAGTTTCAGATTGAAATTCCAATTATCTATTTCAAAGTACCCTATTTCTATTAGAAAACATTTGAAATGAAAAAAAACAGGGTAGTGCCACGTCATGCCACGTCAGAGACCACCATTTCTCGAAGGTTCTTTCTCTCTCGGGTGGAGATGAGAAAAAACTAATAAAAATATTTTTATTTGCATTTCATTTTTTCAATAATAAAAACGATAAATAGACCACCCCCACGCGTCTTGAAAAAATAATTTCCAAAAAAAAATAATTTTCAAAAAAAAATTTTTTTTCTCAAAAATAAATTAATTTTCTGCCGATAGTGGTAATTCTATCGTTTTGTTATTTGACTTCCGCGTTATTTTTCACCGACCTCACCCATTTTTTTTTCGTGTCTGTGTGCCTCGTTTTATTATCCGAATTCCTAATTTTCCATTCATTTTCCGGTCTTCTCATTTCTTGAGAATTTTTTGGAATTTTTTTTCCATTCGGGAGCTATTTTGGATGATTTCATGTTTTGATCTACACCAAAACATAGTTCTTGGTTGTTTGACCTACTTTTATATCGAGTTTGTATAATGCAAATTGGTGTGATCTACACTTCTCTATTTTAATTTTTTTTTGATCTACAACTTTTTTTCCAGTTTTTTATATAATTTTGATCTACAACTCGAAAATTGCTACTTTTGATCTACCAAAATCGAAAGAGTTTCGAAATTTGATTTGACCTACTTTTTTTGAAAAGTAGGTCAAATCAACTTCGTGCCTTGACCAAGATACTAATTTTGATCTACCATCAGAACTTCAATATTTTTGATCTACAAGTACTATTACCTATTTTTATCCTCATAATAGCTTTGATCTACCAAAATCTGCAAAAAAAAATATTTTTGATCTACAACTTGAAATTTACCATTATGGCCAATATTTTTGATCTACAACTTCAAAAACTCAAATTTCAGAATGCCTACGTGTTAAATTTCGAAAAAAAAAACACTTTCCGTTCTGTTTACACTACTTTTTCTTGCTGAGCGCGCGCGCTGCCGGATTTTAATAATTTTCCCGCCCATTCCAATTTTTTCCCACACAGAACACAAAGTTCCAAAAGCTTCCATCCAACTCCAACTAAAAATAATAATAATAATAATAACAAGTTGGTGTTTCCAGAATTTTCTAGCGACGAAAAAAAAATCAGGAAACCAAAAAATGGGCGTCCATTTGCCACGTGGCAATTTTTGCGATATATTGATGAAAAATACCGGAAAATTGAGAAAAATCGACTTTTGATCTACCAATTGGCGCCATTTCGTTTGAATTACGGTTTGATCTACAATTTGACCTACCATTTGACCTACGTAAAAGTGGGCGGAGCCTGTGACGAGGACTAAAGTGAAAATGGGAAAAAGAAGGGGAAAGAAGGCTAATCACGCCCTCGGGCAACTTTTTTTTCCGGAGAACCCCCCTTTCCGTATTTTCCCATCACAATTACTTTTTTTGTTGTTGTTGGAATAATTGCTGGAATTGGCTGAAAATGTGCTGGAATTTTTTTGAATTATTTTTTACAAAATTAAATATAGATTTGTTGGTTTTGGTGAAAATTTCGAAATTCAAAAAATTCAAAAAATTTTTATAATTCCCTTAAAATGCACCAAATTTCGATTTTTTGTGCAAAATGCTCCAAAATGCTCCAAAAGCTCCGAACACCTCAATTTTCGTAAATTTTCAAAAATCCCGCCAAAATGCTCCAAACTCCGCCCCTTTTCCTAATTTTCAAAATCGACCAAATTTCAGTTACAACCCCCTTTAGATCATTGGTCTGATAGCTTGAAAAATAAATAAATAAATCAATGAAAATCCCAATAAAGTGAATAATTCATGAGGCTCTTTTTTTTTTGAAACAAGAAAAAAAGAAACAACAGGGAATTGCGAAATTTCGAAATTTCGAGACAGAAAAGGATTTGTTTCCAATTAATTTCCTTATCTTTTCGAATTCCCGCCATTTTTTCGCGCGTCATTCTTTTTTCTGAATGGAAAAAGAAGGTCGGGAGATACATAGATAAAATGAAATTTTCCATTTTTTTTCACATCGCCCCTCCTTCTGACTCGTTATCCGCACAAATTGAAATTTCCCGCCTTTCGGCTGTCTTTTGCCCATTCTTTTATTTTTTTTCTCACTATCAATTCCCCTTATTCGCCTTCTTTTGTGTGTTTTGAGCCTCTCGAGCAGTTTCGCTTCAAGGGTGCTCAAATTTAGTCAAAACTTGTGTGTTTCTGTGTGGGAATGTTTGGACCCCCATTCCCATTGTTTATTCCCCCCTCCACTCACTCTTCCGATGCCCACTTTTTCATCTTTTGTTCGAATGTTTCGTTTTTTTGAGGAGGGAGAGAGAAAGATTTTTGATCTACCCGCAATGGGATTCTCTGGTTTTGATCTACTTCTCCAAAAGTTTTGATCTACTTCTCAATTTACCGCTTGAAATTAGCGTTTGATCTGCCTTTCCCAAAAGTTTTGATCTACTTGTTGATTTACCGCTTGCAATTAGCGTTTGATCTACCTTTCCCAAAAGTTTTGATCTACTTGTTGATTTGACGCCTGAAATTAGCGATTGATCTACCTTTCACATGATTTTGATCTTCTAATCTACTAATTGGTCGGTCTGACGCGTCAAGCAGACTTTTGATCTACCTTCGTACATTTTTGATCTACTTATTGACTTGAACCTGGGAATTAGTCGTTTGATCTACAGTGCGATTGTTTTGATCTACTAATCTACTAATTGGTTTGACGCTCCAAACAGACTTTTGATCGACCTTCGCACATTTTTGATCTACTTATTGATTTAGAAATTGATATCTGCGTTTGATCTACCTTTCACATAATTTTGATCCACTAATCTACTAATTGGTTGATTTGACGCCTCAAACATACTTTTGATCTACTTCTTCAAACTTTTGATCTACTTTCTCCAAAAAATGGTCTTGAACTATCCGAAACCCACTTTAGGGCCTGAATCAGTTTGGTCTACATGTATCAAGTTTTGATCTACAACTGGTTTTTGGGTCTGAAAAGTATCTTTGATCTGCTTTTCCAAACTTATGATCTTCGTTTACCCGAGTTTTGATCTACCTGTACCTAATCAGAGTTTTTTACCTACAAAACGTTTTTGATCTACTTA
Organism: Caenorhabditis afra; assembly: GCA_963570955.1. Taxonomy (NCBI): domain Eukaryota; kingdom Metazoa; phylum Nematoda; class Chromadorea; order Rhabditida; family Rhabditidae; genus Caenorhabditis; species Caenorhabditis afra. The sequence goes on from OY751532.1 coordinate 9,029,266, forward strand.
TGTAGAGTATAGTTGATATTTTGCAGCAGTGGGAATTTCTAGAAAAAATAAATTATGGCCAAAAATAGGTTATCCGAAGTTTTGATGAGATTATTTTTGCTACATTTCATTTATTACGTTATTTCCAAGAAATTGAATAAAACGTAATAAAAACAAGTTCAGCACCGAAAAAACCTCCACAAAATTGCGAAAGGAACGTTTTTTTCAAAATTAAAAAGATTTTGATCTACTCGTTTTCGGTTTTTAATTTTTTGATCTACAACTTTTTTCCTCTTCCTGCAAAATCGTAAAAACCGCTGGACGCCTCAAAAAAAAAGAAAATGTAAATAGCCCGAAGCGTCTTCTCCCCCCCCATCCTCCTCATTTCGTGTCACGGACACGTGGAAGCGATGGGCTCAGGCTCCGCCCACTTTTGGCTCAGCGCAAAAGAGCAAGACGAGGAAGGGGAGAAGAGGAGGGTGTACGTGATACTTGATCCAATTATTTAGATATTTATATAAATACTACTACTTTCACTGCTTCTAGAAGCTTTTCCTCCTCCTCCCTTTCCCCTTTCCTCTCAGAATCCTCTATTTACTTACCCCCCCCCCTTTACTTTGTTTTCCGTGGTTTTCGGGCTCCCGACCACTTTTTCCCCTGTTTCTAGCACCCCGGGCCTCGTTTTTTGTTTTTGATCTACCCGCAATGTTTTTTGATCTACTTCTCCAGTTTCCCGCTATTTTCCACTTGAAACAATAATTGTGTCCGTTCGAAAAGTATCAGTGGATTGTCGGCGGCCAGGCGCACGCGCGCCTTTTGTCTTGGCCCTGCGCCCCTCCGTCAGACATGCGGTTCCATGGTGTAGCGGTTAGCACTCAGGACTCTGAATCCTGCGACCCGAGTTCAAATCTCGGTGGGACCTATCTTTTTTGGTTCCTTTTTGTTTCACCTAGATTTGACCTATTAACCTATTTACACCGAAATTTGACCTAGTTTTCTCATTTGACCTACTTAATTAAAACCTTGACCTACTTTCACCACATTTTGACCTAGACCTATTTTTTCTTGTTTCTTTTTTGATTTTGACCTACTTTTCCAGTTTTACCTACAATTTCTAGGTTTTGACCTACTTTTCTAATTTTAAGTACATTTCCTTGATTTTGACCTACTTTTTCTAGATGTTGACCTACTGTTCCTAGATTATGACCAATGTTTCTAATTTGACCTACTTTTTCTACGGTTTGACCTACTTTTCTAATTTGACCTACTTTTCTAATTTGACCTACTTTTGCCAAACTTTGACCTACTTTCCTATTTTGACTCAGTTTTCGCAGTTTTTTAGCAGTTTTTAAAGACATTGAGACCTACATTTCTTGGGAAAAGAACGAACGTTGTTTTGGCGGTGTCGAAAAATGATATTTCAACACCGGATTTCCGTTTTCCCTTCCGGTTTAAAGGGGGGAGACATATAATTCAAAGAAGAAGCCCCCTGTTGGGAGGCAGTACTTCCTTCCGGCTCATTACCCGGAAACCCTCCCCGGGTTTCCTTGTTTTTCCCCCCACTCTCTCTCTACTTTTCTCTGGAATCTCTTATTTTCTCACTTTTTCCCTTTCTTTTTGTCTTCTCTTCTTACAAATGACCTTTTTCTGTTTTTTGGCACCACCGAACACTGGTCTCGATCATCATCGTCGCCTCTTTTTATTTTTTTCACCCCCCCCCCTCTGAAAAATTTGAATATCGAATTACTACGAAACGGCTCAGTGGCTGGCAGGGCGAAGAAAGAGAGAAAACACAAAACGAAAGGGGAAGGGGGGTCTCTAATTTCTTTTCCGTCTCAATTTTTCTGCATACATTGCTAATTTGTTCTCTTCCCCCCACGTATTTCCGTTTTTTTTGGATTAGGGGGGGGGGGGGGTGGCCTTTGTCATTTTCAGCCAATTTTTTTCTCGCCAGTTTTTTACCTCCCATGAAGTTTGGCGCGATATAATTGAAAATTTCAGTTTTGATCTACCAAATTTGAGTTTGACCTACCATTCCCGATTTGACCTACTTTCTTAATTTTAGATCGACGTTTCTTAAATTAGACCTACTTATCTCATTTTGACCTACATTTTCTAGGCTTTCACCTACTTTTTCAGTTTGACCTACTTTTTCTAGATTTTCACCTATTTCTCTAATTTGACCTACTTATCTCAATTTGATCCACTTTCCCCAAGTTTGACCTACTTTTCCAAGATTCTACCTATCCTTCTTAAATTAGAACAACCTCTCTAATTTTGAATTATCCTTGTTAAATTTGATCTACCTTTTTCAATTTGACCTACTTTTTCTAGGCGTTGACTTACTTTCACAACATTTGATCTATTCTGACTGAATTTGACCTACTTTTCCGAAAAATTTGATCTACCACTTTTCTATTGATTCCCCTTAGTTTTCCAGTTTTTGATCTACTCCCATCACCGATTTATGTTTTGATCTACCTCCCCCCCCTTTCGGAAGTGCTGCCCCTTTCACTCATGTGATATTCAATTCGTCGTCGTCATTTCTTCTTCTTCTTCTGATTTATTCGAATTTCCGCCCGTTTCGTTCCACCCACTGACTTTCTGCTTCCCTCTTTTTTTCTCTCCTTCACTCGACTGATTTTGAGAAAAAAGATCGTTTAGAGGTTTTTGACCTATTTTTCCAAATTTTCTGGTCTACCACCGTTTTTTCTACGATTTTTCCGCGTCTTTTCGACTTAATTGGCTTAATTGCCCAATTATCTTATTTTCAGCTAAAGAATGCGATTAGAATGGGAAGAATGCTCGGTGATAATCAGTCCGTACACTATTATGATCACTTCCATTTTCCTCCTCTGCCTCATACTTTCCCTCCTTGGAAATGCGATAGGTGAGTTAATTGGTCTTAATTACCTAATTTGCCTTAATTGGGGGATGCATCAGGTGACGATTAAAGTCTGAAAGAAAATTGTTTTAAGTATAGAAATAGGGATTTGAAAAGTTAATTGGTCTTAATTACCCTTGCTAATTAGCCTAATTACCTTAATCGGCACAGTTGGAAAAAATCCAGGTTTTTTTGTGAAATCAAAGCCTAAAAACCACCAGAAACAATATGAACTTTAGTTTTTCAAAAAGATAAGAATAATTATGAAAATGCACCAATTATGAATAATTTATCGATTTTTTCGCATAAATAATATTTTTGCAAAATATTCTTGGCTTTCTTTATTTTGCACATTGACGAAAAAACACAAAAAAAAAAAAAATTGGAAAAAATGTGGAGGCGTTGTTTTTTTTTGGAAGGGAAATGGCATCATAGTCTGACGGGTCCCAGTTCCAAAAATACAATTTTTTTTTTTTTGGAAAGTTAAAATTTTGCTTTTTTTGCTGGAAAATTGCTGAAAATTAGGAAAATTAGGTAATTAAGAAAAAATATATGACTTTCGAATTTTTGAAAATTTTCGAAAAACATTTTTTTTTTTTGAAATTTTTTTTTCCAATTTTTCAACAAATGCTATTTTTAGTGATTCTAACAATACTGGGCAAATCGCACCGCTCGCGTAGCATCACCAACTTCTATTTGCTGAATTTGGCGTTCGCCGACCTGCTGCGGAGCATCATCTGCATTCCGAGCACACTGCTCGGCGAGCTCACCCATTGTTGGCTCCTGGGAGCCGCCATGTGCAAGATTGTGGCGTTTCTTCAACGTGAGTACTCTGCTGCCTTTCCATTCATACCAGGAAGTTAATTAGTTTGAAAAGGGGTGTTAGGGGGGGAGGAAGGGGTTAGTGCGGCTGAAAAATGGATGAGCTCGTCGCCATCAATCAAAATGTGACGTGACGTGACGTGACACATACATATACATTTGCTTTGTGTGTGTCGGGGACACTGACTCTGAAAAATTGGAAGAAAAGGGGTTGTCCAGGCTGAAAATCGAAATCTGAAATTTCCAGCTGTCGGAGTGTGTGCTTCTGCCTACACATTGGCTGTAATTGCCATCGAACGGTACTATGCGATTTGTCGGCCGTTGGAGTCGAGGAAGTGGCAGACGAAGGTGCGTGACGGGATTTGATCTACCTTTTTGATCTACTCATTGGTTTTTGATCTACAAGTGAATTTGATCTACTTTTGGTTATTGGTAGTGTTTTTGATCTTTGACCTACCGATAGATTTGATCTACAACTTTTTTGACCCTAGAGCTATTGATTTCATCGTTTTTTGACCTACAGCCTGTTTTGATCTACTTTTCATATATTTTGCTAGCTATTTGATCTACAAACTCATTTGACCTATTCGATTTGATCTACCGTCCACAAGAATTTCTAGGGATTTGATCTACAAGTTTGGTTTTGCCCTACCAAGAAAAATCCTTTTTGATCAACTTCTCAAAACACAATGTTTTTGATCTACCTTACCAAAACAATGTTCCCGATTCCAGAAACGCGCCCTAATCACAATCTCGCTCGTGTGGTGCTTCTCGTTTTCGGCCAATCTGACCAGTCTGTTCCTATACGACACGGTGCCGATCGGCTCGAAATTCACGTGTGACTCCACAAAAGGACCGCTCGTCGACTTCATCTATCAACTCTATTTGACATTTGTAAGTTTCGACATTCTTTCGTGGACATTTCCAGACATTCCAAATTCCATTTCCAGACCCTTCTGTTCGTCCCATTGGCACTGATGGTCGGCCTGTATGGAAATGTGATAATCACCCTGAATACCGCAATTAACAGCGACAATCCGACGATGGAACAGCAAATTATCGAGAAAGGTTGGATTTGACCTACTTTTGTAAATTTGACCTACTTTTTCAAATGCACTTTTCCAAAGCTTGACCTAATTTTTTAAAATTTGACCTACTTTTGAAAATTTGACCTACTTTTGTAAATTTTACCTACTGTTCAAATTTGACATACTCTTCTAATTTGGCCTACTTTTCCAAAAATTGACCTACTTTTCAAACTTGACCTACTTTCTCAAATTTGACCTACTTTTTTAAATTTGACCTACTTTCTCAAAATTTGACCTACATTTTCAAACTTTGACCTACTTTTTCTAATTTGACCTACCTTTTCATAATTTGACCTACTTTTTCAAAATTTGACTTGCTTTTTCGAAATTTGACCTACTTTTTCAAATTTGACCTACTTTTTCGAATTCGACCTACTTTTCCTCATAAATGATGAAATAAAATTGCAGCTCTACCCTCGCGAGCCTCCTTCTCCGACTGGTTCGTCAGTGCGGTTCAACGAGTGCCCAGCATGAAAGTGGTCTCGAAGACGGTCAGTTTCAGCCCTCCCTCTTCAAAATTTCAGCCTCCCCATATCGATTTTTTTCAGTTCCAATTCAAGGAGAAGAACTCGCTGTCGATTCCGCACACGAACGGCCTTTCGGCCCGTCCGAGCCGTTCCTCGTTCTCCTCGTTCTTCTCGACGCCACGTGGCTCTTTCGATGCCACAATGCTCCTTCGGAGCACCAATCAGGTCAGTTCGTGTCACGTGTCACACTGTCACACTGTATCCCTCGTTACAGGAGAAAATCTTGATTGCCAAGAAGAAAGTGACGCGAATGTTGATCACGCTGGTCATTGTGTTCGCCTTCTGCTGGGTACCCTCTTACATGTATTGGCTCATTTTGAGGATGGCCGATTTGGCGGTGAGGGCTTAATTGCAACTTAATTACCCAATTAACGCTAATTGACCTATTTAAGAATATGAGATGAAAAATTGGTTTCCTAACACCTTATTTGCAACTAAGCTGATGTAATAGACCGTTATGAACCTAATAATTGTTCTACTTGAATGTTTAATTGGCCAATTAATCCAATTAAACATATAATTGGTCAATTAACCGTATTACTGAAAATAATTCAGACAATCCCAGGTCAAGAATCTGCTATCGATAGTCGTTCAACGACCCCTCAGTTATGACCAATTAAGACCAATTACGGTCAATTATCGTAATTGCAAAATTCTGCAGGCAATCTCTGACTCACACTCCCCGAATTATCGGTGATTTCTAATAGTTCAACGATGACTCAGTTATAACCAATTAAGACCAATTAAGGCAAGTTAAGACAAATTAAGACCAATTATGACCAATTAAGACTCATTAGGACCAATTAAGAGCAATGAAGACCAGCTAAGCCTAAGTAAGACCAATGACGACCAAGTACGACCAATTACGACCAATTAAGACTACGTAGGACCAATTAAGACCAATTAAAGCCAATTTAGGCCAATTAAGGTCAATTATCGTAATTGCAGGCGACGTCGCTATGGAATCCGGGTCTCAACTCGTCGCTGACCATCCTCACCTACATCAGTTCGCTGGCGAATCCGATCACCTACTGTTTCATGAACAAATCGTTCCGCACCTCGGTTCTCGCCTACTGTCGCCCAAAACCCAAACGTGTTTTGGTAAGGGGGCGCTGAAATTTTTTCAGACAAACAAGAAGAATGAAAATGTTTTTCAGACGCGCTGCTCGGCAATGCCAACTAAAAAGAGCCCGTCGAAAGATTCTCCGACACATCAGATTCCCATGATTAAGGTAATTACATTTTTTAATTAATTTTTTTTCAAATTTGAAAATTAATTTTTTTTTAGATTGATCTCGTTATGGACAGCAGTGTTCACATCTAATCACTTTTGTTTTTTTCCCCCACAATTTTATTATTTTATTTATTTTACTTATCTTTTAATTATTGATTTTTTTTGTCAAATTGCCATCAATTGTGTAGTGCCAATTAGTGACCGAATTCGGGTGAAACGCAAAAAGAGTAATGCTAAATGAAAGAAAAAAATCAATAAATTTATTGATTTCTCTCTAATTGCATTTCAACGATGCTCCGTTTGTACACCTTGGTGACCTCAATTTGAGATGGCCACACAGTGTTCAAGGTGCCGTCGCACTTTGTTTCAATCGATATTGTAGAAGAGCACAGAGAAAGAGAAAGCAAGTGGAATAGTGGAGATGTCCCTGATAGTTTGATGGTACATTTATAGGAAGTCACCATTCCATTTCAAGCCGGCGTGACACTCGGTGTTATCGTCTAGGAATAAAGACGTGTTCCAGATAGATAAGAGCTCTTATCGTCCACCTCCACTCCCCTTATAAGCGCGGTCATTGTCTCGATCACAATCAGTATCTGGAATCCCCCCGGAACGATGAGAGCGACCACCATCCTCCTCGTCGTTTTCGGCATCATCTCTCCTCCGCCTTCTCGTGAGCTTTTACCTAAATGGGTGTTGCACTCAGGGACTTCATTCTGAGAGAATGAGAGTTAGAGCAATCCACCTACTGTTTCGTACAGGTATATTTTCAGTAGAGCTGAAATTCGCTTATGAATGCACCGCGGATTTCAACCATATAAGAGTAAATGCAAATCTCACAGAATTGGTGAGAAATCACATCCCCCCCCCCCCCCCCACCTCCCTTATGTTTCTTTTTCAAGTGTATTTTCACGTTTTCCCAATAAACGTATTTAATATATATAGTTGAACGTTAGAAACTTTTCCTCAATGGTGATGCAGAAATTCGATAAAGAAATGTCGGCGATCCTCGATAAGAAGTATCCAGAGGACAAATGTCCAAAGGAAAAGCCGGCTGATGAGAACGGATTCACCGTCACCGTCATACACGACATGAAACAGCAGGATAAGTTCGTCATGGACCCGAAGATGACCCACGTGGCGTGCGGTCCGTGCGACATCGTTGCTTTCCGAGGACCTCCTCCCATGAATACGGCTACCAACGCACCATCAAACTCTCACGGACATCTCCAGTATTCCATTCTCATTCTTTCCTTATGTCTTCTCTTCTACAACCTCAATTGAAATAAAGTGAGACGACACCATGCCCCATTATGTGAGCTTATGTGTGTGCACTTTTTGCGGCTACTTTGCGTTCAAATCGGCGGTTCCAATCTCGATCCTCGCTTCTACCATTCTCGTCCTTATTCGTGTCTTGTGAAGAAATAAACTGATTTGATTGGTCCCTTCACCTTGATTGTTGCATTATGTGACAAGACCCTTGCCTCTGTCAAACTCAAAACGGTAGCCTCCTGATTCCAACCTAATTTTTAATTTTTTTAGCACTTACCCGCAAAACCCGATTATCTACCTGTTTAGAACTTTTCGTACTCTTCGGTACACCAAAGAAAAAATGTAAGCGAGTGATCGGAATGAGGGTGGTCGAAAAGTCCGGAAAAAATTAGTCTACCGTAAAACCTTTACTAGAGCGTCATCCCGGTCTAACTTTCAACTCTCTAATTGTGGTAACAACTTTTCAAAGTATCGAAGCAAAGACTCAAGAGGAGAAGAGATGGCAAATGAAGCAAAGAGCAGGATGAGAAACAATCAGATCGGGTTTTCCCTGATGGTCACTTTATTGGATACTGTAGAAGAGTACAATAAAAGCGAGGGCGAGAAGCGAATAGTGGAGATGTCCCTGGGACTTTGATGGTACAGTTGCAGCCTTCGTGGGGAGAGGTCCTTGGAGAGCCGCGAGGTTGCACGACATGCTGCACGCGATGTGAGTTGTCGAGGGATTCTTAACGAGCTCTAGGAACTTTTCCTTATCTTCATCGGGATACATAACGGTGTATCCGTTCTCCTGGGCCGGCATGTTCGTCGGACAGTAAGGCTGCTTATACTTCTGGTCAAGGAACGCCGCCATCTTTTTGTCATACTTCTGCAAGCACAATTGAGCAGAGGTTGTAACAGCTTGGCTGACTTCTCACCAACTCTTTGAGGCCCAAATCTTTTCTCATAATCATCGAAAGTGCCATGCATTTAGAACGAAGTGATTGCGCTCCGGGAGACTCTGAAAAAAATGTGCATTACATCTGCGTGAGACCGGCATGCTGATCCGACACATCAGATTCCCATGATTAAGGTAATTACATTTTTTAATTAATTTTTTTTCAAATTTGAAAATTAATTTTTTTTTCAGATTGATCTCGTTATGGACAGCAGTGTTCACATCTAATCACGTTTGTTTTTTTCCCCCACAATTTTATTATTTTATTTATTTTATTTTATTTATCTTTTAATTATTGATTTTTTTGACAAATTGCCACCAATTGTGTAGTGCCAATTAGTGACCGAATTCGGGTAAAACGCAAAAAAAAATTAATGCCAAATGAAAGAAAAAGATCAATAAATTTATTGATTTCTCTCTAATTGCATTTCAACGATGCTCCCATCGGCACATTGGTGACACCAATGCGGAACAGTGTTCAAGATGCCGTCTCACTTTATTTCAATCGATATTGTAGAAGAGCACAGAGAAAGAGAAAGCGAGAACGAGAATGGAATAGCGGAGATGTCCCTGAGAGTTTGATGGTGCACTTGTAGTTGTTGTAGTCGTAGTCGTGGGGAGAGGTCCTCGGAAACCAATGAGGTCACACGGCATGAAGCTGCATGCAATGTGGGTCGTCTTCGGGTCCCTGAAGAGCTTCTCGAACAGTTCTTTTTCTTCTTCTCCATTGATGAAAGTGTATCCGTTCTCTTGGACTGAATTGCCATTCAAACAGTTGGGCGGAGGGTACTTCTTGTCTAGGATCGCCTTCATCTCTTTGTCGTACGTCTGCATTACAATTGAGGCACGGTTCAAAAGTGTCACCTATTTCTTACCAACGGTGGGACTTTATATTTTTCTCTTTCCTTGTTAGCCCATTCGATGCATTCTCTAGCCTTATCGTCCTCAACATCAGCCAATTTTTCGGCCTTGAATCCTGGAAGTATGTCTGCTCGAAACTGAAAGGAGGGCTTGCTCTATCTCTAACACTGTTCAAATAGAGTCACTCTCCTTAGTTTAACACTTAACATTGAAGTGAAGACTTACCGGGAGGCGGGACAGAGAGGGCAAACGAAGCGAAGAGCAGGATGAGGAGGAGGTTGGTCGCTCTCATCGTCTCAGATCGATTCCGGATATTGATTCTGATTCTGACAGAAACCGCGCTTATAAGGGGAGTGGAGGTGGCTGATAAGAGATCCTTATCTATCTGGAACACGCCTTTATTCGAACTTTAACACTCAAAGCTACCATCTGGGAATAAAGCCGTGTTCCAGATAGATAAGATCTCTTATCAGCCACCCCCACTGCCCTTATAAGCAGTGTTGCAGGATTAAGGGCCGGGCCGGCCCGCTAGCTTTTTGGGCGGGCCGGGCCGGGCCGGGCCGAAGAATTCTGAAATCGGCCCGGCCCGGGCCGGCCCGGCCCGCTCAGAAAAGTTGCTCGATTTCATTCTTTCAGCAGCTCAGTCGTATGTCAATGGTTCCAAAACTTCATTTTTGAATAGTTTTCCGGTGATTACAATTGAAAATGGCTTTTTTGGTCAATTCAAGGTCATTTTCGCCTCCGGCGTCCATTCTGTGTACTGAAATTGACTGAAGTTGCTTGTAAAACATTGGGAAACAAGCTTCTTTGCGTGAAAGTTCCATTTTCTGGAGTTTCAGAAGTGGGAGTGAGTCAAAAGTGACAGAAATGTGTTCCTCATTGATTTTCTAGCAATTCCAGTCAATATCGGCGCACTGATGATGACAGAAATCGCCGAAAAGGTCATATTTTGCGACATCATCCCAAAAATATACCTTTTCGAAACCAATTATTGATTTAGAAGTGACTACTGATAGGAAACACTTTGAATTGGCGTTATCTTTTGAAAAGGGTGAAAAATGGTTTAAAACCGGCACCGCTAGACGAAAACCTGTTTTGAAACAAATTTTTGTTTTTTTCCTCAGCCCGCGGGCCGGCCCGGGCCGGGCCGGGCCGGGCCGGGCCGACTTTCGAATTCAGGCGGGCCGGGCCGGGCCGGGCTGGAAAATTTCAATTCAGGCCGGGCCGGGCCGGCCCGGCCCGGCCCGCTGCAACTCTGCTTATAAGCGCGGTTTCTGTCAGAATCAGAATCAATATCTGAAACCGCTGTCAGAAACGATGAGAGCCGCCACAATGCTCCTCATCCTGCTCTTCGCCTGCTTCGCCGTCCCCGCCCGTTCCGGTGAGTTTTCAAAAAGCTCGGCTCTACATGTGAGAAGAAGTGGAGTGAAATTCTAAACTCTTCCCACAGATGAAGTGATGCAACCTATCTGAAATTGCAGAAGTGGAGGATTGCTTGAAACGGTACAACACGTTTAGAGCGAAAGACAAGCCTCTGGTGAGAATAATCACTTCGCATCAGCCGCATTGGCATCTTCATTATTGATTACAGAAGTTTGACGCCCAAATGGAGGAGATACTCGACAAGAAGTACACGGAATCTTGTGAAATGCTCAAGCCTCAAGATGAGAATGGGTTCACGGTCCTGACGGTAGACAGCATCAGACATGGAAAGTTCAGGGATGACCCGAAAATGACACATGTGGCGTGTGGTAACAAATGCACAAACATCAGAGCGTTCAAATCGGCCGGCGCCGTCTCGATCTTTTCCGTCCTTCTCATCGTCCTTTTCTCTTTATTGTGAATGTGAACAATAAATGCGTCAATCTTCCCGGCTGTCAAACGAAAATAGTTTAAAGATTCTCCCAGGTCGAAATGAACTGATTCGTTTGCTCTCGACAGTTTCTCACTTATTCCGATGCCACCGAAAAGAAATCGAAAAGAATTCTCCCCATGTTTTCCATGAAAACGGATACCATGTGTTTTTGTACCTGCGACTTCCTTTTGATTTCTGGATCTCCGTTATTGTTGATAAGACTTGATGGCCACTTTATTGGATACTGTAGAAGAGTACAATAAAAGCGAGACCGAGAATGGAATAGTGGAGATGTCTCTGAGTTTGATGGTGGACTTGTAGTGGTTGTAGTCGTAGTTGTGGGGAGAGGTCCTCGGAAAGCAGCGATTCTGCACGAAATGGCGCATGCCATGTGAGTCATTTTGGGATCCTCTGCGATTTCGGACACTGTCTCGTCCTTCATAGACATAACCTTGTATCCGTTCTCATCGGCTGGCTTGTCCTTCGGACATTTTCCCTTTGGATACTTTTTCTCAAGGACCGCTGACATTTCTTTATCATATATCTGCAAAACAATCGAGCCAGGATTTGAAGAAGTTAAACTATTTCTAACCATCGGTTGGATATCAATTTTCACACGTTCTTCTGCGTTCCCACTGAGGCAAAAGTCGGCCCACACATCACCTCCATAAGAACTCTCTGAAACTATCCAGTGAGCATATCCTTTTGGTTTTTTTTGCTCTGTTTCTACAATTGCTCCTAAGTGTGACATCCGAAATTCTAAAAAAAATACTCACGGAAGAGGAGAGAGCTGGTGAAGAAGGCGAGGAAGAGGATGCTGGTAGCTCTCATCGTTTCAGATCGATTCCGGATATTGATTCTGATTCAGACTGAAACTGTGCTTATACGGGGAGTGGGGGTGGCTGATAAGAGCTCTTATCTATCTGGAACACGTCTTTATTTTTTCCAGCTACGTAGTACTGAAGCAGGGAGGATCCATTAAAGACGTGTTCCAGATAGATAAGGATTTCTTATCAGCCACCCTCCCACTCCCCTTATAAGCACAGTTCCAGTCTGAATCAGTATCAGTCTCTAAAATCGATCTGAAACGATGAGAGCGACTAGCATCCTCTTCCTCGCCTTCTTCACCAGCTCTCTCCTCTTCCGTGAGTATTGTTGCACAGCACTGGTAGGAATGGTAGGATATGCTCACTGGATAGTTTCAGAGAGTTCTTATGGAGACGATTTGTTGGCCGACTTTTGCCTCAGTGGGAACGCAGAAGAACGTGTGAAAATTGATATCCAACCGATGGTTAGAAATAGTTAAAACGTTTTAAATCCTGACTCGATTGTTTTGCAGATATATGATAAAGAAATGTCGGCGATCCTTGAGAAAAAGTACCCAAAAGACAAGTGTCCGAAGGACAAGCCGGCCGATGAGAACGGATACAAGGTTATGTCTATGAAGGACAAAGCAGTGTCCAAAATCGCAGAGGATCCCAAAATGACTCACATTGCATGCGGCATGTCGTGCAGAATCGTTGCGTTCAAATCGGCGGGCTCCATCTCGATACTCGCTTCTACCATTCTCGTCCTCATTTCTGTATTGTGAACCAATAAAACAAAAGTTTGATATGGTTTTTTTTTTGGACCTCCCGTGTTTGTTGACAAGACCTAATTTAGAGATAAATGAAGCTATCGGATCGGGTTTTCTCAATGATCACCTTATTGGATACTGTAGAAGAGCATAGTTACAGCGAGGACGAGAAGGGAATAGTGGAGATGTCCCTGGGAGTTTGCTGGTGTGTTTGTAGGTGCTCGGGAAGCAACAATCATGCACGATTTTTACTATGGTTCCCATTAAGTCAAGCTCCTTAGTGCAACACTCATTGACGAAAATACTGACAGGGAGGTGGAACAGAGATGGGAAAATAAACGAAGAGCGGGATGAGGAGGAGGTTGGTCGCTTGGTAGATTCCAGATAATGATTCTGATTCAGACAGAAACGGTACTCAAAATGAATGGAAGTGGTTGATAAGAGCTCCTTATCTATCTGGAACACGTCTTTAATGGATCCTCCCTTCTTCAGTACTATCAGCTGGAAGAAATAAAGACGTGTTCCAGATAGATAAGAGATAAGAGCTCTTATCAGTCACCCCACTCCCCTTATAAGCACAGTTCCAGTCTGAATCAGTATCAGTATCTGAAATCGATCTGAAACGATGAGAGCTACCAGCATCCTCTTCCTCGCCTTCTTCACCAGCTCTCTCCTCTTCCGTGAGTATTGTTGCACAGCACTGGTAGGAATGGTAGGATATGCTCACTGGATAGTTTCAGAGAGTTCTTATGGAGGTGATGTGTGGGCCGACTTTTGCCTCAGTGGGAACGCAGAAGAACGTGTGAAAATTGATATCCAACCGATGGTTAGTAATAATTGAACTTCTTTAAATCCTGGCTCGATTGTTTTGCAGATATATGATAAAGAAATGTCGGCGATCCTCGAGAAAAAGTATCCAAAGGGCAAATGTCCGAAGAGCAAGCCTGCCGATGAGAACGGATACAAGGTTATGTCTATGAAGGACAAAGCAGTGTCCAAAATCGCAGAGGATCCCAAAATGACTCACATGGCATGCGCCATTTCGTGCAGAATCGCTGCTTTCCGAGGACCTCGCCCCAATTAAGGCTACAAGTCCATCATCAAACTCCAAGGGACATCTCCACTAATCTCTTCTCGTTCTCGCTTTTACTGTTCTATTCTACAGTAGTCAATAAAGTGACCATCGAGAAAACCCGATCCGATTGTTTCATTCGTCACGGAGATCCAGAAGGCTATTGAAACCTAATTTCTCCCTCTTCTAGAGCTAGAACATATCACAAAACGGAAAGGATAGAAGAGAGGATCCGTTAGCCACAGTTGAGTCTGTCGCGAGCTTTTCCCATATTCTGGTCTTGTCCTCGTTTCTTTCTCGCAATTAGTGAGAGATTTGATCTTTATCTACAACACTCTACAGCTCGCCTTATTGATATCATGGATATTCGTAAACTTGCAAAATCGTAATGTGACACCTTGAATAGATAATAAGAACTTTTTATCAGCCACTTCTCCCCTATAACCCCCAGTCCTTTCCTCAATCAGTATCTGATATCGATCTGAAACGATGAGAGCGACCAACATGTTCCTTATGCTCCTCGTCGCTTCATTCACCATCTCTGTCCACCCGCGCATGTACACCGTATCGAGTGGACACACTTTCCAATATGGTTCCACAAGTTCCTCTGGTGGAGGTCCGGAATGCCTGAGAGAGGCCAACTTTGGAAGAAAACTAATAGACCTCGAACCATTGGTAAGAAGTAGTTGAAACTTTTGAAAGCTCACTTTTCGTGCAGAAATACGACAAAGGAATGGAGGCGATTCTTGAAAAGAAATACCCGCTGTCCGAATGTCTGAAAAGCGGAACGACCGAAGAGAACGGGTACACCGTCCTGTCTGTCATTAACGAAGACCAGATCATCAAGATCTTAAAGGACCCGAAGACGACATACATTGCATGCAATCTCTGTTTTGTTGCGTTCAAATCGGCAAGCACCATCTCGATCTTATCTTCTATTGTTCTCGCTATTCTTTATGTCTTGTTCAAACAATGAATTGATCTGCACCTGATGTGCGGGACCACCACCAGAGGTGCTCCGCTCTCCGAATTCCCAGGTCCGCAGTGCGTTTGCACTTGAAACAAACGGATTAATCATTAATCTTCAATTGTCCGAAAAACCGGGCGTCAGTTGAGAATGAATTCACTGTCTCGACTGAAATAGACCAACCCCAGGGCAGTGAGCTCTCGAAGGACCCAAAATTGACACACGTGGTGTGCAGCGTGGCGTTTCAGCTCGTTGCTTGGAAATCGGCGGGTAGCATCTCGATCAGCTCTTCTATTGCTCTCGTCCTTATTTATGTCGTGTAAAACAATGTACTGACTCGATGCTAAAGTCTCTACACCGCCAAACACGGGCTGATAAACAAGAGTCAAAGGGCTCTCTCTCCCACAAGGTTTCATCTAAAGCGGGTGGAAAAAATAGTGTCAACTTTGTCGTTCTGATCCGGTAGCTCTTTCTTACCGAGAACCGCGAACAGGCCCAACTTTATTTCAATCGATTCTATAGAAGAGCACAAAGAAAGCAAGAACGAGCATTGGATACGTGAGATGTCCCTGAGAGTTTGATGGTGTGTTGGTAGCCGTATTCATGGGAGGAGGTCCTCGGAGAGCAAGGATGCCGCACTGACCGCACGCCATGTGGGTCATCGAGAGGTCTTTGGCGAGTTTCTGGCCAGCTTCCTGATCGCTTCTGAGAATGAGGGTGTATCCGTTCTCATCGGCTAGCTTGTTCTTCGGACAATTGGGCGGAGGGTACTTCTTGTCAAGAGTTGCCGCCATCTCTTCATCGTACTCCTGCAAAACGATATAGTGATAGTTTTAGCATTTTGATTTGTTTTTCTCACCAGTGGTTTGAGACCCTCATGTTTTCTCGCGAGGTTGACCCCCAGTTGACATCTCATGGCCGCTGCTTCGGGGGAAAGTTCTGAAACAATGAACATGACTTCAGTACAGAAGAGAGGGAATTGATCCATATACATACTTCTTCTCAGAGTATTTTTGCATCATTCAAGAAGGACTTACGGGAGGGGACTCGGAAAGCAAGGATGCCGCACTGACCGCACGCAATGTGGGTCGGGGTCTTTAATGAGTTTTTCGGTAGCCTCTTGGTCGCTTGGTCGTTTGAGAATGAGGGTGTATCCGTTCTCATCGGCCGGCTTTTCCGTCGGACAATTGCCCTTTGGATACTTCTTGTCAAGAATTGCCGCCATCTCTGTACCGTACTCCTGCAAAACGATTGAGCGAGAGTTTAACAGTTTGATTTGTCTTTCTCACCAGTGGTTTGAGACCATGCTTTTTTCTCTCGAGGTTGACCGCGATTTCACATCCCATGGCCAATTCATCGGCCTCGGAAAGTTCTGAAACAATGTATGTTTTCAATACGGAACTGATTTTGTACTATAGCCGTGATTCGTGTTTCAAACGCGCTCCATTGAACGCAAGCCAAACTTCTCGGTGGCGGCGGCGAATTTCTTTTCTGTTTTCGTCCATTTTTCTCGATTTTCACCCGATTTTCTTCATTTTTTCGACAAAAGCAGTTGAAAATATGGGTTCAGGGCAGCTTATTAACATTTTCATTCAGTTTTACCCTGAAAAAATAAAGGAAATTGGGCGAAAATTGGCGAAAAACGACAAAATCTCGAAAAAAATTTCAACCGAGGCGAAGTACTGTCTCAACGGAGCGCGTTTGAAACACGAATCACGGCTATAGTATGTGTATACTTCTTTTCAGATTATTACTGCATCATTCAAAAAAAAAACTCACCGGAGCGGACAGAGATGGTGAGTAAGGCGAAGATGAGGATCAGGAGGATGTTGGTCGCTCTCATCATCTCAGTTCAAAATCAGATACTGATTCTGATTCAGACGGAAATTGCGTTTATAAGGGGAGCAGGGGCTGATTAGAACTGTGCCACGTTACTGTTATCTATTTGGAACACGTCTTTATTCGACCTTTGACACTCAATGCTATCAGCTGGGCATATCAGAAGGGGAAGGTTCACCAAGCCTCCAAATAGGAAGTAGAACAATCTACGAAGATTAATCGGCCACAATCCCTGCCCCGGAAGTGACTTAAATCAGGCCAAGCGGGACCACCACCGGAGTTGCTCCGCACTCCGAAATCCCAAATCTGCAGTTTATTAGCACTTTAAGAAAGAATCGATTTTTAATCATTGATCTTTAATTGTCCAAAAAACCGGGCGTTAGTTGAGAATGGATTCACTGTCTCGATTGAAATAGACCAACCTCAGGGCACTGAGCTCTTGAAGGACCCAAAATTGACACACGTGGAGTGCAGCGTGGCGTTTCAGCTCGTTGCATTGAAATCGGCGGGTAGCATCTCGATCAGTTCTTCTATTTATTGCTCTCGTCCTTATTTATGTCGTGCGTAACAATGTACTGAGTTGAAAAGATGTGTCCAA
Organism: Caenorhabditis afra; assembly: GCA_963570955.1. Taxonomy (NCBI): domain Eukaryota; kingdom Metazoa; phylum Nematoda; class Chromadorea; order Rhabditida; family Rhabditidae; genus Caenorhabditis; species Caenorhabditis afra. Next base: position 9,046,777 of record OY751532.1, read on the forward strand.
TTGTTGTTGTGAAAAAATCTACATATGGTACCGAGATAATAATAGATGCTAAAGTCTCTACACCGCCAAACATGGACTGATAAACAATAGCCAAAGGTCTCTCTTTCCCACATGGTCGAATTTCATCTATAGCGGGTGGAAAAAAGTGTGCCAACTTCGTCGTTCTGATCCGGGAGCTCTTTCTTACCGAGAACCGCGAACAGTCCCACCTTTATTTCAATCAAAGCTATAGAAGAGCACTAAGAAAGCAAGAACCAGAATTGGATACGTGAGATGTCCCTGAGAGTTTGATGGTGCACTTGTAGTTGTTGTAGTCGTTGTCGTGGGAGGAGGTCCTCGGAAAGCAAGGATGCCGCACTGACCGCACGCAATGTGGGTCATCGAGGGGTCTTTGGCGAGTTTTTCGCCATTTTTTCTATCCTTTGTGAGAATGAGGGTGTATCCGTTCTCATCGGCCGGCTTGCTGTTTGGACAATTGGGCGGAGGGTACTTCTTGTCAAGAGTTGCCGCCATCTCTTCATCGTACTCCTGCAAAACGATAGAGTGATAGTTTTAGCATCTTGATTTGTTGTTCGCACCAGTGGTTTGAGACCCTCCGCTTGTCTCGCGAGGTTGAACGCAATTTGACATCCCATGGCCAATTGTTCGGCCTCGGAAAGTTCTGAAACAATGTATGTTTTCAATACGGAACTGATTTTGTATGTGTATACTTCTTTTCAGATTATTACTGCATAACGTAAAAAGGACTTACGGGAGTGGACCGAGATGGCGAGAAAGGCGAAGATGAGGATGAGGAGGATGTTGGTCGCTCTCATCGTCTCCGATCGATATCAGATACTGATTCCGATTCAGACTGAACTTGCGCTTATAAGGGGAGCAGTGGCTGATTAGAGCTGTGCCACGATACTGTTATCTATCTGGAGCACGCCCCAGCTGATAGCACTAACTGTCCACAATAACGACGTGTTCCGGAAAGACAAGAGATAAGAGCTCTTATCAGCCCCCTCCACTCCCCTTATAAGCGCGGTGTTTGTCTCGATTAGAATCAGTATCTGGAATCCTCCAGGAACAATGAGAGCGAACAATATCGTCCTCCTCTCCGCCTTCTGCGTCTTCTTCGCCGGATTCGTCCACTCCCGTAAGTCCTTCTTGAATGGTGCAATAACACTCTGAGAAGAAGTATGCGTATGGATCAACTCCCTCTCTTCTGTACTGAAGTCATATTCATTGTTTCAGAAATTTCCGAGGCCGAAGCATTGGCCATGGGATGTCAACTGGGGGTCAACTTCGCGAGACAAGCGGAGGGTCTCAAACCACTGGTGAGAACAACAAATCAAACTGTTAAAACTATCACTATCGGTTTGCAGGAGTACGATACAGAGATGGCGGCAGCTCTTGACAAGAAGTATCCAAAGGGCAATTGTCCGACGGAAAAGCCGGCCGATGAGAACGGATTCACCGTCATTCTCCAAAGCGACAAAGAGAGAGGCGAAAAACTCGCTATAGACCCCTCGATGACGCACATTGCGTGCGGTCAGTGCGGCATCATTGCGTTCAAATCGGCGGGCTCCATCTCGATCCTCGCTTCAATTATTATCGTCCTCATTTCTGTCTTGTAAAAAATGAACTGTGACCCTCCGTTCACAATGACTTGACTGTCCAACTGTCGAGACAAAAAGTCCCATGACTACCGTTTTTGACTTTGTTTTGGTACACAAAATCCTGAATCTGTGAACACTGTGTTTTTTCTCATACATTTCTTTTTAAAAATCTTTACCATCTTTTACCGACTTTTTTCAAAAAAAATTTTAAAATTTGAATTTTTCTCAAAAACTAGAATTGTTCGGAAAAAGTTTCGCTTGACTCTATTTGGACAGTGGTAGAGTTCGAGTGATCCCCATTCATTCAGAGCTCAATTTCAAAACGCGTGCCGAAAATGCCGATCAGCCTGATCAGAAATGCACCTCATGGCTTATCAAACAAAGAAAAAGATTTAAAGTTCCACCATTGGTAAGAAATAAGTTGTTTTATTTCGAACTCTCGCTCAATTATAATGCAGACGTACGATGAAGAAATGGAGGCGAAGCTTAACAAGAAGTATCCAAAGGACAAATGTCCGACCAGCATTGATGAGGACGGATACACTTTTGCCATGGGGGACAGGGACAGAGAACGGAGTGAAAAGCTTCTGAAGGACCCGAAGATGACCCACGTTGCATGCAGCGAACCATGCACCGTCGGTGCGTTCAAATCGGCGAGCACCATCTCGATCCTCACTTCTATCATTCTCGTCCTCATTTCTGTATTGTTCTAACAATGAACTGATTTATGCCCCTCCGTTCACAATGACTTGACTATCCAACTGTCGAGACAAAAAGTCCCATCAATAAATGTGGAATAGCAGCGGGAGTAAACGCGTTCCATCAGTAAATACGCTCTATTGCTAATTCGGGAGCCGAATGAAAATAACATCATTTTAACGATGATCCGTTTGTACGAACGTGCCCTGTTTAGCCCCGCGTAAATCGACACCCAGCTGCTCATTTCCAACGAGGCAGATGTGAAATGCGCTGCGAGACCCGTAAGGTACGGTCGTTTTTCAGCCATGCGGTTTTGTTCCCAGCTGGTAGCACTGAGTTTCAAAATTCGAATAACGACGTGTCCCAGATAGATAAGGATCTGCTATCGGCCACCTTTTCCCCCTCACAAGTGCAGTCTCTCTGCACTAGCAATTAGTACCTGATATCGATCTGAAACGATGAGAGCGACCAGCATCCTCCTTATCCTCATCTTCGCTCCATTCACCATCTCCCTTCCAACCCTTCCAACCCCCGGTGAGTTTCTGCTTAAATAATGAGTTTTGGACTGAAAGCTTTACAGAAGTAGACCGAAGGGGTGTGGTGGTAGCCGTCTCTCCGATTGAAAAATTGTATCAAGAATGCCTCACTGGGTTCAAGACAGCCAGAGAGAAATCAAATCTTCAACCGTTGGTAAGAAATATTGTGAAACGGCTATTCGGAATTTCTTGCAATTTTGTTTTGCAGAAGTACGAAAAGGAAATGGAGGCGACTCTCGACAAAAAGTATCAACAGCCCAATTGTCCAAAGAGCAAGCCGGCCGATGAGAACGGATACACCGTCCTGACCAGAAATGACATAGAAATAGGCATTAAGCTCGTCGATGATCCAAAAACGAGCCATGTGGCGTGCAGCAAGCCGTGCGCCGTCGGTGCGTTCAAATCGGCGGGAAGCCCCATCACGATCCTCGCTTCTATCATTTTTGTCCTTATTTTTGTATTGTGAAGAAATTAACTGACTTGTGGCTCTTCGTTCACAATGAATTGACTCTCCAACTGTCGGGACAAAGTGTCCCATCAATAAGCGTGACGTTCCCCCGCGCTTTTCTCGACAACTCGGCAAAACAAGGATTTTGTTCGCTTTGTCAGCTAATAACACTAACTAGTAAGTGCAACGTTCAAATAAAAACGTGTTTCGGATAGATAAGAGATAAGAGTTCTTTTAAGTCACCTTCACTACTTATAAGTGCGGTCTCTGTCTCAATAAGAATCAGTACGTGAAATCCCCCAGGAACGATGAGAGCGACCAATGTCGTCCTCATCTTCGCCTTCCTCGCCGGATCCGTCCACTCTGGTGAGTGTTTTCTTTCTAGTTAAACGTTGCAGTCAAGTCCCTCGTTTCCGCGCCAAGTTCTGATTTATCTGACATTATTTCAGAGGACCACCCGGATTGTTACAAGGGCTCCGTAGCTTATAGAGGAGCGTTTCGCCTACCACCAGTGGTGAGTAATCGGTTACGCTGTTAAGATCAAATCACTCAATCGTTTTCGTTTTTCAGCCGTTCGATAGAAAAATGGCGGCAATTCTTGACAAGAAGTATCCAAAGGGCAAATGCCCGAAGAGCAAGCCTCCCGATGAGCTCGGATATAATGTCCATTTTGAAGGTTATGGACAGCAATCTCTGGATCGCGATTTGAAAATCATGGCGTGCAGCGACGCGTGCCACATCGTTGCTTTCGGTGCGGAGGAATTGACCTCGGCGGGAAGCACCATCTCAATCTACCAATCTACCGCTACTACCATTCTCGTCTTCATTTCTGTCTTTTTCTAACAATGAACTGATTTGGGCTCCTTCGTAGGCTTCTTGCAAGCGAGTGGTCGTGAAATCCCAAGAAAATTAGCCCAAGTGGATTTCTAGGCCACGGCCCTTCCAAACATCAGTCTCCAACTTCAAAATGTTTTCATACATGTGCTCCCAAACTCATTCATTGCTCATTTCCACAATATATCATTAGCTCTAAGAGGACGCCGCCTTGAACGCCTGAATTTCTCCATGACAGACGCGCAAACATGCGACGTGCGACGTCTTCGGCTCCAGAATCGCGGTGGCGGCCGTCAAGTCCTCCTCCTTCTTCTCGCCGGCTTTCGGCGGATCGTACGAGTCAAAGACCACCTTGTAGCCGTCCTCATCTTCAATTTTCGGCGGACACTTGGTGTACTTTTTTCTCATCTTGTCCTCCATTCCCTTGTCGAACGACTGAAACGAGACATCTTGAAAACTAGCAGGGCTATGGAAAAATTGTCAACTGAGAAAATATAGCCCTGAAAATAAGGAACATTTTGTTAGTTAACAACTTTTTCCCAGCTCTTCTAGTTTTCAAGATAACAGGCCTTGAAACTAAAATACAAAAAAAAATCATGAAACTATGAATTGGAGTCCCCAAAAAGCTAAATTTTGCTGTCACGTGACGCGTGACACCTCACCAAGTGCTTCAGTCTCCTCTTGTCGCGCACCACGTTAAACAGAACGCTACACCACTGGCTCGGCTCCTCGTCGCGCAATTTTCGCTCATCGGTGCTTTGCAAAAAGTCGTCGGCCGTCAAATTGCGGCTTCCGGCGGCTGCAAAAATCATAGAAATTGACTGGAACTACCGTATTCACGTATTTGATTTTTATTGATTTTTTTACCCCAAAAAAATAAAAATATATGGAAGAGTTTGGGAAACTAGGCCACCTCTTCCACAATTTTGAATCCCGCCATGGTCTCCTCGAGATGGGATAATTATTGATTTTTTTTTGATGTATGGCGTCTCTCAATAACAGGTGCTCTTTCTTGCTGCGCGCGTGGGAAAAATAGATCACACAAAAATCGTTGCGAGACCCAAAGCGTGCAGAGGTTGCCCTCACATTTTCTGGCCTCAAAAACTAGTTACCCTAGGTTCCAAAAAAAACCGAAAATTAAAAATGCTCGATAAAACGGTAAGGTTGTTGACTACCTGACTAACTAGTAAGCAAAGAAATTTCGCAATCGAAGCTAAGTCCCAGTGTAACCTTATTAACTTTATCTTAACAGAATGCCGGTCTAATTTCCAACCCTCTAATTAAAAAAAAATTCGCAAAATCAATAGGGAGGTCTCTTACGATCTTGGGCTTTAGGTTATATTCGAGACTGCCGTTCTTTTAGGGGTGCCGTCAAACTAGTGTAAATACTGTATGCGACAAATTTTAAGAGCTGAGGGAAAACTGACCGAAAACGGTGAGGAGGGCGGCGATGAGGAGGAGGCTTCTCATCGTTGTTCTCGAGATGTGCAGGGAGATTCCTGATACTGAATCGGGGAGGGAGGATCCACGAGTTCTTCGCTCTCTATCTATCTGGAACACGTTTTTATCTTTTTATCTGACATTGGTCACGTTTTTTTCATTTGTTATAAATACTTTGTTTTATGGATCTATCTAGCTGGAATTTTGGCCCCAAACAGTATCTTTACGACGTCTATTTGAATATTTCTGTCTGTTTGTACGTATCTGTCGCGGTTAGCTCTGAATAACTTTGGAACGAGTGGATAGACATCCGCGTCGCATCATGGGTCTCGCCACGAAATTCCCACTTCCGACTTTCGTTCAAAATGTGTTTTTTTAAAAATAAATTTTTCATTCACTACAACGCTCCGGAATGACGGCACTGTTTGTTGTTTACCGTAAATCTACACCACTTTTCTCCCCAAATTTTCTTACAAGAACCGTTTTCCAGTTCTATCCAGTTCTATTTATTCCGATTTCAACTTTTTTTTCTGGAATTTTAATCGTTGATAAAAGTGCAAGCACTTGTTCAAAAAAATGCAATGATACTCTTTCGTGGCGAGACCCATGAACATTGTTCATACTGCGCCTTTAAACAATGCACAGTAGTTCGAATTAATAGTAAGGTGCAGTCTTCCCGTTGGTTTTTATCGATTTTTGACGATGTAACGCCCTTCTAAACTGTTTTTTGATAGTTTTCAATGAAAACCATGGCTTACAGTAGATCAATTCTTATTTTCTGATGCGGTACCACAATAAGAGCTCACCTAGAATTTCAGAGCTCTATATCTCAAGAACCAGAAGAGCTAGAAAAAAGTTGGCAACTAACAAAATGTTTCTTATTTTATGGGCTTTATTTTGTTAATTGACACTTTTCCCCTATCTCTTCTAGTTTTCAAGTTAGAGAGCTCTGAACCTGAAACCCAAGCTAAGACCAACAGTACATATAAAAAAGGGCCGGTATTTTTCAAAAATGGTCAGAATAGCTGGAAAAATCTCATTTTCTCCTTATTTTCTTTCCAATTGTCATTTTCCGACTAATAAGGCGGAATTCCCTTCATTTCCCCTCGCCCGGCCCAGCAGAAGGGTCTCCATTTGAAATGGACAACCGCTACTACTAAAAAATAAATCTTATTAGTTGTCCGACTCTCCCTTCCTATTTTTCTTTTTTCTGTCTTTCTTTTTACTATATTCATGTCCAATTTATCAAAAAAAAAAAATAATTTTTTTCTTGGTATTTTGATACACCCATAATACGTATTTAAAAGAAGAAGTGAGCAAAAATGGAGCAAGAGCAAGAGCTCCGCGAGCCGGAAATTTTCCCGTGTGTGTTTGTGTGTGTGTGTGCTTGAATTTTAATGCGAATATATATATGTGTGTGTATCTCAAGAAGATCATTTCATGCCACGCCAAACCAATTTTCTCGCTTCACCGACTTTTACGCCCATATTTTTTTTTTGCTCCCAAATTCTTTTTTTCCGGATTTTATTACGGATTTTGAATTGCTTTTTTTTGTTATGAAGCAATTTTTGGATTATAATTTTGAAAATTAAAATGAATTTAAAAAATTTTTTGGAAATTTTCATTTTTGCTGAAAAGTGCCAAAAAAATCAAAAAATATTATTAATGTAGCGTTTTTTTTTTCAAATTTTACCTCTAGATTAGTATTTTTAGGCCAGGGGGAGGGAAAAGTTAGGCCGTCCTTAAGGGGGGTCGAAATATTTTTTTTGCTCGAATAGTTACCAAATTTAATTTCAAGGTTTTTTTAAAAATAATACCAACTGAAATTTGAGTATTTACTATTTAAATTTGAAAAAAACCCTTTGAAAATGGATTTCTAGGCCAGGGGGATGGAAAACTAAGGCCACCCTTAAGGGGGGTCGAAATATATATATTTTTTTTGTTCTAAAAGTTACCAAATTTAATTTCAAGAGTTTTAGGTGAAACCAACTGAAATTCAAGTATTTACTATTTAAATTCAAACAAATAACATTTAAAAATGGATTTCTAGGCCAGGAGGGAGGGAAAAGTTAGGCCATCCTTAAGGGGGGTCGAAATATTTTTTTTTTTCGGAAATTCCCGGAATTATTCTAAAGCTAAAGTATCCGTTCAAATTAGCTTTCTTATTATTGTTTTGGTTTTTTTCAACCAAAAAGAAGTCCTCTACCATCCTTAAAGGGGGTCGAAATATTTTTTTTTTTTACAAAATAATTATTTCGTGCTCAAATTTGATTTCAACCTTTCTAGCTTTCTATATAATTGGAAGCTTGAAGATTCCTAGGCCAGGAGGGAACGGGAAAGTTAGGCCATCCTTAAGGGGGGTCGAAATATGCTTTTTGGCTCCAAAAGTTACCAAATTTAATTTCAAGGTTTTTAGATGATATCAATTGAAACTTGAGTTTTTTAATATTGAAATTTGAAAAAAAAAAAACTCAAAATGGATTTCTAGGCCAGGAGGGAGGGAAAAGTTAGGCCACCCTTAAGGGGGGTCGAAATATTATTTTTTTTTACAAAATAATAATTTTTTGCCAAATTTAATTTAAAGCTTTCTAGTTTTCTATGTAAGTGAAAGCTTGTAGATTTCTAGGCCAGGAGGAATGGGAAAACTAGGCCAACCTTAGAAGAAGCTCCTCCTCCTCCCCCTTTCCCGGGCTCCGAAATGCGAGGAGCTTGTTGTCTCAATTCCCCCTCTCGATCCCTCTCTAATTCTAATTAAATCGCATCCTCTCTTTTCCTCTCTTCTTCTCAGTTTTTCGTCGTCGATAAAGACACACACACACTTTGGAATGAAGAAGAAGAAGCCTTGGAAGGGGGAGCGACACCACAAATCAAACTTCTTCCTCTCTCTTTTCTTTTTTCTTTTTCTCATTTTTTCTTGTGACACAAGGCACCCCTTGCCAAATTTTCAGACGAAATTTCCATTTCAGTTAAAATTTCGCTGTTTTTTTTGGTTAGTTGGCTAGTTGAGGCCCGGTGGCCTAACTTTTCACTCTCTGAATGCTGGCCTAACTTTTTCACAGTGCTGGCCTAACTTTCCTCTATGCTGGCCTAACTTTTCCCTGTGCTGGCCTAACTTTTCCATGTGCTGGCCTAGAAACCCGAATCCCTCTGATTGGCTTGTACCTTCTATCTTGAAGTCCTGGCCTAGAAACCTCAACCCCTTCCTTCAGTTCTAGCAGATGGCCTAACTTTTCACAGTGCTGGCCTAGAAACCCTAATCGCTCCAGATGATTTTAATACCATTGTTCTCCAATTCCATGCAGGTGGCCTAGATTTCCTGCCTGATGGCCTAGGAACCCTAATCCCTTTAATTGCCTCGCACCTCCTATCTCATCGAACACCTGGATCTACACTCATTTGTTCTTCGCTCCTACCAGATGGCCTAGCTTTTCTCGCACATGGCCTAGAAACCTCAATTTCTCTTATCTGATCGTGCATGGCCTAGAATTTGAATCCCAAAGAAAAAACAACCAGACACGCTAATCCCCGTAATCCCACTAATTGGGAATCACAGCAATTATCTTGAGCATGGCCTAGAAACCCAAATTGCTCAATTTGCGCATCTAGAACTTCTTGAAACCTTGAGCTAAGTGCTTGGCCTAGAAACCTGTGAGCGGTGAATCCTAGGCCACAGCCATCGTGCCCATATGTAACCATTCCAACAAGTATTAACAGTACTCAAGCACGTGGCCTAGAAACCTCTAGTCCCCCAAATCCCAGGTCACGGCCATCATTACCCTCCATGTATAACTAGTCCAACAACCATGCTCATGGCCTAAAAAACTCTAGTCCCTCAAATCCTAGGCCACGGCCATCAAAATCATCTACATGTAGTATTTGTCCCCCCCTCCTTAAGGATTTACGTTCTGTTTCGCAAATCCCCCCTCCTCGTTTCCCATTACCATTACCAATTTAGAGCATTCGACTCTCTAAGAGCTGTGTAATTCGAGAGCCCACTTTTTGGATAGTGGTTTTTTTTGGGGACAGAGAGAGAGAGAGGAGGAAATTTGATATTATAAAGGGGTCCCACCCCCTTTAGTAGTATTATGTATGTCCTTGAGGAAAACCCGCAAAAAAAAGGGAGACATGGAAATGTATATTATAATTGCTTTGTCAATCTTTTCTCCACTCTCTCCATGTCACAAATATGTTTCTGACCACTCTTTTTTTCATAAGGATACCACAAGAAAAAATAGATTTAATGTTGGTGGCCTAGAAACCCAAATTGGGGTTCCGGCGGGGTTTTTTTTTGATATAGAAAGATGGCCTAGAAATTCAAAAAATTGTATTTTTCAATTTTTTCAAAAAAAATGAACAAAAATGATGCGTCTAGCTTGCTGGCCTAGAAATCCAAATCGACGTTCAGTGGGATGGCCTAGAAACCCAAATTGTGTTTTTAGTGTTGATTTTTGTAATAGAGACCTCAAAAAACCACATTTAGCCAGATGGCCTAGAAATCCAAATACTTTTCTATATAGCTTCCAATTTTTGTTGTGTCCAGTTAGCTGGCCTAGAAACCCAAATCGCCGATGGCCTAACTTTTCATCCAGGAATCTGCCATGGCCTAGAAACCCAAACCCCCGTTTTTGACCTTTTGACCCCCTTTGAGAACCGTCAGTTCTCAATTTTCAGCCACAAACATCCCAGAACGCACCCCCTTAAACCTAATGGCCTAGAAATCCGAGTTGACACTCTCTCGGATTTCTAGTCCCTTCTCCTTTCGCTTCTTTGTGTTTCTCTCACGCATTGCCGTCTTTTCGTGACGTAATCGTTTCTTCTGCTTCTTCTTAGTTAGTTAGTCGTTTCCCATCCCCCCCCTTTAAAAGATAGAGTTAGCAGTGAGTGGTAGTGTCACTGAATCATTCATCACCCCCCCCCCCCCCCCCAATCCCACTCTTTGCAATCAAAACCACTCCAAAAGGGGTCCCCACTCTTTTTTTCCTTCTCCGTCTCGTTCTCTTCTTTTCACCATTGATTTCTATCCGTTTGATCTACATATCGATCTACTATTATCACAAAAGGATTACTGTAGCTTTGTGATGTATAGTGGAGGTAGATCGAAATTGTTTAGTTTGGGCAATTAGCAGTTTTGGTAGGTCAAAAACACCTGAATGTCATTGTTTGACCTAGATGTGAAATTTGACCTACTTATCAGAGAGTGTCAACTCGTATCTATTTTGATCTACGCACTTCCTAGTTTGAGCTACTTTTCTCCATTTTTATCTACTTTCCTTCAGATTGACCTACTTTTTCCTAGTTTGACCTACTTTTTCTATTTTTACCTACTTTTTCTATGTTGACCTACTTTTTCCTAGTTTGACCTACTTTTCTCTATTTTGACCTACTTTCTTCTATTTTGACCTACTTTCTTCTATTTTGATCGACTATTCTCTATTTTGACCTACTTTTTCTATTTTGACCTACCAGCACACCAGGGTTGCATGGAATAGAAAATTTCAAAATCTGGAAGATGGAAATGGAAATGGAAACTATTTTTCACTCCATGGAAGATGGAAATGGAAATAAGTTTTATTTTTTTCTCCATGGAAATGGAAATGGAAAAATAAAAATTTAAATTACTCCATGGAAATGGAAATGGAAATGGAGGGGCTAAAAACCCATGGAAGATGGAAATGGAAGATGGAAATGGAATTCCGCTCAACTCTGGCACCGATATCATCGAGATTCCTCAAGGAAAAACGAGGAATTTCTCAAAAGTTTCGATACGAATCAAGATTTCTTCGTTATTCCTCGAATTTGCCGAGGAATTCGTCTCGATGCGTTTCCAGGAATAAAACAAAAAATTTCATGGAAATGGAACTGGAAATGGAAATTTTTCTTAGTTCCATGGAACATGGAAATGGAAATATATGTTTTTTTCTTTTTTAAATGGAAATGGAAATGGAAATGGAACGGAAAAAAACTCATGTTCCATGGAAATGGAAGATGGAAATGGAATTCCATGCATCCCTGCAGCACACCTATGTAGTCCGTCGCATTCCATTCATTGTGTCTACATACATAAAACGTCTAGACACACGCACACCTACACATTCACTCGGTTTTTTCCCCGCCCGAAGTTTCTAGTAGATCAAAACAGATTTGCGACATTTCATTCGAAAAGGTTTTGACCTACCAAGCCAGAGCCAAATGTAACTTTCAATTAATATCAATCGGACTAGCTTTTGGTCTACGATCCATAAAGGAGTCAACATTTGAGAGAGATGTGGATGTAGATGTAGATCAAAAACAAATCCAAGCCATTTTTGATCTACTGAGTTGCAATCGAGCTAGCCAATTGGAAAATTGTTTTTGATCTACTTTCCTATAAACATTTGATCTACCACTGCTAAAACTGATTTACAGAACGGGTTCATTTTTGTGATCTACTCGTTTGACCTACTTCAAAGTTTGGCCAATATTTTTTTGATCTACCAAGTCAAATTTGATTTAGACACCTGAAACACGGTTTTCATCTGTTTTTTGATCTACCAAGTCACATTTGCCGTAGAAACCAGGAAATATTTTTTTTGATCTACTTTTTGATCTACTTCCCAGTTAAGTCTTCTTTTTTGATCTACCTCGGTCAAATTTGACCTAGAAACCAGGAAGTATGTTTTTGATCTACTTTTTGATCTACTTCTCAGCTAAGCCTTATTTTTTGATCTACCTAGACCCAAATAGCCTTAGATACCAAGAAATTCATTTTCATCTACTTTTTGATCTACTTCCCACATAAGTCTCAGTTTTTGATCTACCTAGACCCCAATAGCCTTAGATACCAAGAAATTCATTTTCATCTACTTTTTGATCTACTTCCCACATAAGTTTCAGTTTTTGATCTACATCGGCCCTAATTGACCTAGATACATAGAAATTAGTTTTTGATCTACTTTTTGATCTACTTCAAAGTTATGCCCTCTCTTTTGATCTATTTCTGACCTAAATGACCTAGATACCTCGAAATTTTTTTTTTGATCTACTTCCCACATTAGTCTCAGTTTTTGATCTACTTCTGACCTAAATGACCTACATGCCATAAAATGCGTTTTTGATCTACTTTTTGATCTACCGCCCCAAAATCGGCGCGTATTCCCACCCGAATCGGCACCCTTTCATCATCCAGAAAGTGGCCTTTTTCAACGCGTCTGCTCTATTCTTCACGATTTGCCCGCGGGGCGGCTATTTCTGGAGGCGCTCCCTCCCACGCTGTTTCCTGTGTATGTTTGGATGAAAGTGTCCTTCCTGCTCCATTTTCTTGAGTAGAAGACACTTTTTTTCACGAGGTGCAGACAGAGGGACCCGAAAAATGGGGAACAAGTTCATTTCTCGTGTTTTTTTGCTCATTTCGCACACCTTTTTCTTGTTTTCTGTTTTCACCCCCCTTTTCCCAATTTCACCATTCTTCATTCGTTATTCGAGGTGGAGAGAGCAACAGAGTGCCAGATTTTTGACTTCTGGTGTTCGTGACCTACTTTTTAAGCGTTACACCGGAAATGTGCTCGTTTTCTGTTTTCACCAACCACCCCCCTTTACCGAGACGAGATGGCAAAAAAATTGAGCGTGTTCAGTTGGGCGCAATTTTATTTTTTATTTTTTTGCACATTTTTGAGTCAAATTTGACTTTGACTTTACGAAAATTGACTTTAAAATCCGAAATTGACTAAGAAGTGCGAAAGTTGAACTATAGGCATAAAATTGACTTACCGTTTGAAAATAGACTATTGGATCCAATATTCACTACAAACTTCACTACAGGGAACATTGACCACAGTATCAAAATTAGACTAAAAAGTCCAAATTTGACGCTAAGTTCAGAAGCTAAGTACAAAGTCAAAAATTGACTTAGAAGTGCAGGGCCATCTAAAATGTCCAAAATTAGACTTGAAGACAAATATAATGACTATCAGTTTGAAATTTGACTTGTACCTGAAAAATTGACTATAAAGTTCAAAAAATGGTTTCAAAGTTCGGAAGTTGAACTATAGGCAAAAAATTGACTAAAAATTTCAAATTTGACTTAAAGTTCAGAAATTAAGTACTAAGTCAAAAATTGACTAGTAGATCAAAACATTGTCCTATTTCACTTTGTCGCCGTTTGTGAACTTTCCCATGGGAATTCCTGGAAAATGAACGGATTTAACTCTCGAGGACTTGAGTAACAGGGAAAATGCTGACTAAGCAAATAAGTGGACTACTTCCCTAAAAAAAAATAAAACTTGAAAAAAGTCAGGTAGATGTCAATTTGTGTCTTGATCTACCAAAATCCATCATTTCCCGCTTATAGTCTCGAAAAGTAGGTCAAATCTAAAAATGCACACCTTCATTTCAAAAAGTAGGTCAAAACTTGAGATGACCTACAGATTTCAAAAAGTAGGTCAAATCTAAGTATGTCCTACACAAAGCAGGTCAAATCTAGAAATGATCTACACATTTCAAAAAGTAGGTCAACTCTTGGAATGCCCTACAAAAATTTTCCCAGGTAGATCAAAAATTTAAAAATTGCACATCAAATCTAAATTTGACCTACTTCCATTATCCATAAGTAGATCAAATCTAGATTTGACCTACTTTCCCAATATCCATAAGTAGATCAAATGCATACTCCTGAATATTTGATCTACTCTTCCAATACCCATCAGTAGATCAAAATGCAGATTTGATCTACTTTCCCATTATCCATAAGTAGATCAAATGCATATGTATGCATATTTGATCTACTTACTTGATACTTGATACTTGATGTCCGTTTGTTTCTAGCTCATTAAGCTGCGGACGAAATCTTTCCAAGATTGTCGATCTTTTCTGGCCGCCGTTGACCAGGTCGTTTTTTGCGTTAGAACTCCTGCTCGTCTTCTTCCGCTCACGATCTTCCCTTGGAGAGCCAGTTGGTTGACGAACTCTTTGTAGCTTCTCGTTAGGTCGTCGCTCCACCTCTTCAGAGGTCTTCCCGCTCGTCTGGATCCTTCTCTGGGCTGCCATTCCGTGACGAGTTTCGACCATCTCGAATTGTTCATTCTGGCGAGGTGGCCCGCGAACCTGGCTTTCCTCGCGGCAATTTCCTTCGAAGTGTCCAGGTGCCAGTTCTGAATTCCGGCGGCTTCCGCAAGTCCGTCTGTTGTGTTCTGGATTCGTCGTAGGTTTTTTGCCGTCGCGTTCCATGTTTCACTTGCATACAGGAGGGCGGGGATGACGTTCTGTCGGAAGAGTTGAATTCTTTCTTTTCGGTGCATATGTATGCATATTTGATCTACTCTTCCAATACCCATCAGTAGATCAAAATGCAGATTTGATCTACTTTCCCATTATCCATAAGTAGATCAAATGCATATGTAGGCATATTTGATCTACTTTCCCATTATCCATAAGTAGATCAAAATGCAGATTTGATCTACTTGTGCAAATGTGTGTTTGTAGATCAAAGCGTGTTTTCTGAATACCTCCTCCTCCTCCTGTTTACCACCACCCACCCATCCATCTTCTTTCCTTTTCCGTGTGTGTGTGTGTGTGTGTCGGTTTCTATCCAATTTCAGAATTCCGCTCCCTTCCCCCTTCTCATCCGCATGTTCCTCTTCTTCCATTCATTTCCCTCGCCCCTATCTCTGTTTTGGCTTCTTCCTCATCTTCTAGCCCCCCCCCCCTTTTTGACGCAATTTTTTTTGGACTTATTATAGTCAATTTTATAGTCAAGTCAAAGTCAAAGTCAAAAAAAATTAATTTTTTTTTCAGATTGTCAAACTCATTTGGAGAGCATCTCGGAGCCCGTCGATAAGAAAAACCTTTCGAAAAAAAATTTTCCATTAGCTTTTTTTCCATTTTTCAGCAGTTTTACCGCTTATCTGATGGTGCTCTAGTTTTTCTTTTTTTTTTTGCTATCTCCCACTAAAAACCGCCTATTTCTTTCTCTTTTTTTTTTGTTTTTCCGGCCAACCTCTCTCTCTCTAATTATAATTTTTCATCTGAATTTTCAGTTCCCCTCCCCCCCCCCCTTTTCATTTTTTGCGTTTTTTCGTTTTTTCTCGTTTTCAGCTCTTTTTAAGGTTGGTGGAGGCTTTGGAGGCGGATTGGCGGATGCGCGGTGAAACGAGGTCAGTTTATGGTGATTTTGACTTAGGTTGGTTTTTTGGACTTATTTCAACTTTGGACTAACCTTGGAAAGTCAAAAGTAATAAATGAGGGAAGGAACATGATGTGACGTGGCACTACAGTTTAGAGAGATTTTTTGACTTAGGTTGGTTTTTTGTAGTCTTTGAGTTTTTTTGGATTAACCTTGTTGATGTGACGTGGCACTACCTTTTTCTTTCAACATTGATATCTGACAATATGGCTTATTATTAGAATTATGGTATGACGTGGCACTAGTAATTATATTCCTCAAATTTCATTTTTAACAGAATATTTTGACTCTCTTTGAACTTTTGACTATATTCGACTTTTAAAAAATAGAATTTGGCTAGATTCGTGACGTGGCACTACCTTGAACCTAATAACTCCTGTATGTATTACGCCTTTAATAGCGCCGAAAAATGGTGTGACGTGGCACTACCTTATCATTGCAACTTTCTAAAGATTAAAGACTATTATTATCATGTTATGACGTGGCATTTGTAGTTTCATAGTACATTGACGTAAACTGCGCACCAATCCCATTTTTTCCTCAAATTTCACGCCGATCACATGAAAACAAGGAATCCCTTATTAATAGTGGGTGTTTGTAGTCGTTAGACACCCATTTGTCATCTCTAATCCCTTCCCATGTTTTTTCGTGTCGGCCCCCCTTTGGGATCGCATCATTTGACCTACTTCTCTATTTCTCTACGCCTTTGCGCTCATTTCTTCTTCATTCTTATTTATAGACGAAAATTGGTGGCGGAAAATAAGAAAATATACTCTAATTGATATTCCTGGCACGAAAGAAGTCAGCAAAATTGAGAAAAAAAATTTTTGAAAAAAATTTTTTTTTTTTTTTAAATTTTTTTTCAAAGGTTTATTTTTGAAGTTTTAGTTAGTCAATAATATTGGAAAAAATAATAAAACAGCTGAAAAAATAGGGAAAAAATAGTGGAGAGAGGTTTAATTGGCATGGTGCAAACCACACACATGTACCCAATTTTTTTCCTTTTTTTGGGAAGTGTTTCTTTTTTTTCTTCCGCTTTTAGCCTTTCCCCAAATTCTTTTTTTTTACACTTTCCCCATTTTTTTGGGAAATTGTTGGGTTTTTGGTGGTTTTTTTTTCGTTTCTAGCCGATTTCGTCATAATTAGATCAATTTTCTTGCCTGATTTGATTTGATCTACCTATAAACGCAAATTGCAAATTGCAAATACACACACACCTGCTCACCCCGTTTTTGTGATCTACCGGTGGGATTTTTGATTTTTTGACTATGAAGCAAGGGTTTTGACTTACTATAGATGAGAAATGGGCTAACTTCAGTTTTTGACTTTATCTGAAAAATTGACTAACTATAAGTCACTGTGGTGTCAGAAATTACCTATCTGAAAATTTTGGACTTGGAACCAAAATTGACTAACTTGAGTTTTTGACTTTATTTGAATAATGGACATTTGACAAAAATTACTGTAGATCTGTAGATTTTTGGACTATAAAACTTATTTTTGACTTAATTTGAAAACTTGACTAATTATAAGTCAATTTACCACACTTTCACTATTTTCCGATTTTGGACTTTGAAATCGAATTTCAACTTTATGGAAGTTGGGAATTTTGGACTTATTTTGGACTTGGATCAGTAATTCACTACCTGCAGCTTTTGACTTAAATTGAAAATTTGACTAAAAATTAATAAAATTAAGTCAAAAATTGACTTACTTGAATTTTTGACTTAAATTGAAAATTTGACTTAATACGAGTCAAACTAAGTCAAAAATTGACTATCTTGAATTTTTGACTTAAATTGAAAATTTGACTTAATACAAGTCAAATTAAGTCAAAAATTGACTATCTTGAATTTTTGACTTAAATTGAAAATTTGACTTAATACAAGTCAAATTAAGTCAAAAATTGACTATCTTGAATTTTTGACTTAAATTGAAAATTTGACTTAATACAAGTCAAATTAAGTCAAAAATTGACTATCTTGAATTTTTGACTTAATTAGAAAATTTGACCTATTTTAAGTCAATTTATCGTAAAATCAAATTTTGACTCAATTTGACTTTTTTTGAAAATTGACAAAACTAGCAAATTGTGATAGTTCTGATTGTGTCACGCATTGTCACGACGTCACACATCGCGCGCGCGCGCCAACCAACACTGACACAACTCTTCATTAGGTGACAAAACACCCCCCTTTAGCTCCCTCACACCTATATTTTTCTTCTCGCTCTTTCTTTTTTGTCGCGTCTCTCCCATTCTATGTCTATTTTTATCACTTTTCCTCTTTCTCCTCCTCCTCCGAGCTCCCACACCCTTCCGAAAAAAAAAATTTGCAATGGCTCACTCACTTAATCCGGAGCCCCCTCCCCTTCCAAAAAGGCTGGGGGGGGGGGAGCCCGAAAACTGGTTGGCTCCGTTGTCCTCGTCGCCTCATTAGGAGTACAAAAACGGAATGGGGAGAAGAAGAAAATGGGACGGGCGGGGAAATTTCATTAAATTCCCCCCCCCCCCTCCTTTTCCCTTTTCGCCCCATTCATTCTTTGAGAGCCGAGCCGGAATGCTCTGGGGCTCCGCGAGCAGCAGCAGCAGCAGCAGCACACGAACGAATCTCATTAAATTGTGGTTGGCTCCGAGGAGGAGGGTGAGAGTGAAATTAGGAGTACTTTTTGTTTTTTTTTCCCCGGATTTTTAAACTACTATCATCGCCCAAAAAAATAAGTTCAAAAGTTTTTGACTTATTTTGGACTTAAATTTTCACTTCCTCCCGATTTTACTATATTTTTAGTTTGCACTAATTTTTGAACAATTTGACTATGTGAACTTTTGACTAGCATCAAATTTGGACTAGCGAACAATTTTGACCCTACCTGAATTTTGACTAACTTTATTTTTGACTAACTCCCAAATTTGGACTAAACCCGAATTTGAACTTATTTTCAAACTTCTAAAATTTTTCGCTATATAGTTTTAACTTAGATAGTCAATTTCACTCTTTGACTAAAAAAGTGACTAATTTTGGACTAACTTCTAAATTTGGACTAAACCCGGATTTGAACTTATTTTTAAACTTCTTAAGTTTTTTGCTATAGTTTTAACTTAGATAGTCAATTTCACTCTTTGACTTTAAAAAATTTGACTAATTTTGGAGTAACTCCTAAATTTGGACTAAATCCGAATTTGAACTTTTTTTTAAACTTCTTAAGTTTTTCGCTATAGTTTTAACTTAGGTAGTCAATTCCACTCTTGGACTAAAAAAGTGACTAATTTTGGACTAACTTCTAAATTTGGACTAAACCCGGATTTGAACTTATTTTTAAACTTCTTAAGTTTTTCGCTATAGTTTTAACTTAGGTAGTCAATTCCACTCTTGGACTCGACAAATTTTGACAAACTTCAAATTTGGACTAAAACACCGAAATTTGGACTCTCTTTTTTGGTCCCCACCCAACTTTTCGCTTCCTCTTTCACATTCCCATCTCAATCCGCTCATTCTCATTCTCATTCTCATTTGGCTCTGTGCTCTGTGCTCGGGCTCCTTAACGAGCCTCGAATTTCCCCCCATGAGCTCCGCATCCTGCTCTTTTCCTCTCTTTCGGTTAGGCTCCGCCCCCTCCCCCATTCCAGAAGACGTCCATCCTTAACGCACTTCTTCTGAATTATTTGTGACACCACCACCACCAGAATAGGAGGAAGAAGACGTGGACGTAGGATGTCCCTTGACAACGTCTTCTGTTTTTTGTTTTCGGAAAGGGCACGCGTGGTGATTTTTGAACCGTAGACTTTCAGCCAAATTATAGGTGTGTGTGTCTCTGAAATTGTTCTAGAGAACCTTCTAGAAGCGTCTATAGAAGACGTCAGATCACAAATTCCCACGGAGCCCCCGTGAGGCTCAGAATCGGAGAGTCACGAGACACCTCTCGTCGCCTTCTCATTCCTTTTTCCTTCCTTCCCCTTTTGGCTTCAACGGAGATGTCCCATTTCCAAAGGGTAGAGTCAATTTACACAATTAGGTTGATGTCACGGGACATCTCTCGCTCTCTTGTGTAATCCTGTCTGCTGCACCTTAGGATATTCGAAATTAAGTTCAAAATAAGTCAATTTTCATTATAGTCAAAAACAGACAACCTTAGTCCAAAATCATTTTCCAATCAACTTTTGAACTCTCGAAGTGCACTTTCAAAGATAGTCAATTTTTGACGTAACCAAAAAATAAGTGCAAAATAAGTCAATTTTCAATATAGTCAAAAGTTGCCGAATTTCTTTTTAACTCTCGAAGTGCACTCTCAAAATTAGTCAAACACAGTCATAGTCCAAAATCCCGCTCAAATTCCAAGTTTAGTCCATTCTCGCTAGTACGTCATTTTCTCACACTACTAAGTGTTAATGCATACACAGTTGTCATCATCCAATTCCCACATGTATGACGTGGCACTAGCACAAAATGAGTAATGAGTACGTATATCATCTACAGTAGCCTAATAGCTAGTATCATTTTAGTGCCAATTATAGTCTTAAGTGCAGACACCTAATTGTAGGTATGTGCCCTTTTCAATTGCCGACCTTTTCTCTTTGCACTTAACCGTCTGAAACTTGAACTACTGTAGTCGTACTGCCCTCGAATAAGGAAGTGCCACGTCATCATTATCATCATGTCGACGCCTTCTCGATCCTCGCGAGCCACCGTACCGCAACGTGGCGGCAACTACGTGGCAGTTGCTGCCGCTGCCGCCGCCGCAGCGGCCACCATGGCCGCGCATTCGCCAGTCCGTGGCCGAGCCTCCACCAACAGCTACAAGGCGAGTCACACGTTTTTTGTCACGTTACAGGTCACACACACACTCCAGACTACATAGGTGCCGTGTCTCTGTTTGTTGTCTTTAAAACGGAAATTGAGAGAAAGAGATAATAAAAATGTTCGACGCAATTCGCAGATACTCGCAGGTAGGTCAAAAATGACAGATTGCAATGGTAACGTGGACAGGTAGGTCAAATATTTTTAAAAATTGAAAAAAATTGGTCGCGTAGATCAAACGCACTGTTTTGAAGGTCAAAATAAGAAAATAAAGCAAAAATAGGAAACGTAGGTCAACAAGAGAGTTGTAGATCAAAAATGTTGGAAATTAGGTCAAAATGAGTATTTTGATGAGAAACGTAGCGGTGGATCAAAAATGACAATGGTAGGTCAAACTGAAAAGCGGTAGATCAAAAAGGGGGGTTGTAGATCAAAAATGATAATAGTAGATCAAATTGAATGGCGGTAGGTCAAAAATGACGTGGTAGATCAAAAATGATGAAATTAGGTCAAAAAGAGAGTTGTAATCCAAAAATAGTGAAAATAGGTCAAACTGGGCACCAGTAGGTCAAAAAGGACATGGTAGATCAAAAGTGGGGAAGGTAGGTTATATTGGGCACCAGTAGGTCAAAAATGACGTGGTAGATCATAAATGATGAAATTAGGTCAAACTGGGCGCCAGTAGGTCAAAAAGCGAGTTGTAGATCAAAAATGGTGAACGTAGGTCAAAAATGGCGTGGTAGATCAAATCGCCAGCCGGCCTTTGGGTCTCGCCGCGAAAACAAAAAAACCATGATGGTGGTGGTGCTGGAATGGAGAAAAAGCAGAAGCAGAAGCAGAAAATGGCTCTCCTATCGTATTTCACACATCTCATTATCCCCCTCCCATTTCTCCATCATCCTCCCGTTTTTTTTTTGCCACCGCTCCTCCTCCCGACTGACATCATTTTTTTCTGTTTCCTTGTCGTGTTACTGCAAAGAAAGAAAAAACTGGAAAAGTCTGGAAAATCTGGAAACAAAACCCATCCGGCGAAATGGAAATGGAAATGGCAATTTGAATTTGAATTTCCATTTTTTTTTTGGCGCGCTTTTTGTTGTTGTTTTCGTTTTTTGCTGTTTTTTTTTCTGGAATTTCTGGAAATTTCCAGCTCAATTCAGTTGATTTTGAATTTTCTAAAGGGGGTACGACAGCAAAAAAAATTCCAAAAAAAAATTTTTTTTTTTCCCCATTTTTTATGGCCAATTTTCCATTAGACGGATTAAATTCCGCACTAAAAATGTGCATTTAATTTCGAAAAAAATAAAAAAAAGGGGCGTTTTTTACGATTTCTCTTTTATTTTTATTTTCTGCTTATGCACAAGGACTACTTTCGGAAATTAAATTTTTTTTTTTTTTGGGAAAGCTCCCCTTTTTTCAGTTTCACTCATTTCTCTCTATATTATTCTGTGGAAGAGAAATTTTTTTTTGCAAAAAAAAAATGCCCACTTGAAGATGACTAATGGACTATACTTACGTGGTTGACATGTAGTGCCACGTCATTTTTTGAAATATTTACTTTTTTGTATTTTTTGAATGTTTTTATTTCCAAAATAAACTACGAAAAACATAGTTCTCATTTTATAATAATTCTTATTGCAAAAAAAAACGTGAAGATATTGATTTTCAATAAACTTTTGTGAAATCAAAAAATGAACTGGCATGACGTGGCACCACGTTAAAATGTTGAAATTGAATGTAAAAACTATAAAAACGTGATTTTTTTTCTGAAAAATTGAATTTCGCGAATTCCTTTGGAAAGGAACAAAATAAAACTCTGAAAAAAAGTTTATATTGAAGTGGCATGACGTGGCACTGAAAAAAAACTGTGAATTTTCAAAATTTGCTTTCAAACTTATTTAAATTTTAATAAACTTTACATTGAATTTCCAGTTAGAAAATGATAGTAAATAGAAAGTGGCATAAAGTGGCATGACGTGGCACTAGGAAAAAAATATTTCAAAAAAATATTTTTCCGCGTTTTTCATCAAAATTTCCGCATTAAAAGTATAAAAATGATCCATTTTTTTCTATTTTTCAATAAATATAAATAAATATATTGATATATATCTATTGCCACCTCCTGCTCCTTTCTGGCCATGTTCCCCTCTCTCGTCCCCTTATTTTCCTTATTTCCTGCCTCCTCCTCCTATTTCTCTCTCTATTTCTATCTAGCCGCCTTTTTTTGCTCCTCGGGAGGGGGATGTCACTTTTAATTCTCTTCAATTTGTCACACACACCTCTCTCGCTCCCCTTTTTCCCCACTTTTTCCCTTTTTTCTCTCAATTTCTCCTCTATTTTAGTATAATGCCCACTTTTTTATTTTATTTTAGCTTTTTTTGAAATTTTGAAAATTGAAGGAAAATTAGGAAATTGTGGAATTTTTCAAGAAAATTTACAAAAATGAAAAAAAAAGAATTCAAATTTGAATTTAAAAAACAAAAAAAAAATTTTTCACATTTTTCATTTTTCTAAAAAATTGTAACATTTTTTTTTCAAAAAAATTTTTTTTTAAATCAAATTTTTCTCCTCATTTTTATTTATCAATTTTGACTTTACAAACATAAAAATTTAAATTTTTTCTTGAAAAATAAAATTTTTCGAAAATAAAACCACCTGCCTTCACCTCGAGAAAACCCCTATTTTCTATTCTATTTTCCATCTTTTTTCCCATGGCAACCGCATTTTTTCTATTTTTTTTCTCTCTGACTCTCATTATTTACTTACTAATAGTCACGTTTATAGTGTGACATCAAACTAAAAAAAAAATATTGCGAAATTTTTTTTTTTTTTTTTTTTTTTTTTTGATTTTTTTTTGTAGCTCAATGTGACGCAAAATGAGTGGGTGAAAAGGAAAAAAATATTTATTTGAATGGGAAAAAAGAGGAAAATGGAATAAAAATGAAAATTGAAAAAACATTTTTTTTTTTTTTGAATTTTTTTTTTCTAAATTATTATAGATTTTTATTTAAAAATTAAGTTTACAAAAGTAAAAAAAAATTTTTTTTTTTAATTAAAAAAAAAAAAAATTTTATTATCGTCCCCCCTTCCACTATACAATCATTAGCGACCTATTCCCAAATGGTTTGTATATATTTTTATTTTTTCGATTTTTTTTTATTATTTTCCAGTTACCGAGCCTCTAAAATAACATTATCGGGGTGGAGGCAGAGAGAGAGACGGGCGGGGAAAAAATTATTACGTTTTTTTTTTCACGAGTCGGGTCGTGTGACTTCCGAGCCATATGTATAGGGCAGGACAGGAAATGTGAAGGAAATATTATAATTTCCATTTATTTTTTCAAAAATCCCGTCACTCTTTTTGTTGGAATTGGCAAATAAAATATTTCAGGCCAATTTTGAAAAATGGCCTAGAAAACCAAAATTGAACGGATTTCTATTTCTAGGCCATACAGCAAAATGCCTGTTTGGCCTAAAAAAAACAAGAAGTTTGTTTTGAACTCAGAGATTCTAGGCCATCAATGAAACAATAGAAGTGGTTTTCTAGGCCGTGGCCTAGAAACCGAGGAAAGGTAGGATTGCTAGGTCACCCAATCCACTTTAGCTCATTGACTCTAATTTTGACTCTTTTTCTTTGGACTAACTCTTTGCCCTTATTAACTAAAACATATTTTGACTTAAACTTTGACTCTTTCTTTGTGACCTTTGTGACCCATTTTTTAGGTTTACTCTAAATTTGACTATTTTGACTACCTTTACATTGAACTACCGTAAAACCTGTACTAGAACGGGGCATGCCGAAAATATTGTCCAAAAGGAGTCCAAATATTGTCCAAAAGGAGTCCGAAAATAGTGAAAAATTTAAAAACTGTGAAATTCAAAAAAAAAGGTGCCGGTCTAAAACAGGTTTTACGGTTATTTCTTGACTCTTTTCCATTTGGACTATCCACTTAACTCGCTTTTCAATCACTTCATCATCACTTTGACTCAAAGATTGACTCTTCACTTGGACTATCCATTTTTGACTTCCCCCCTCCTCATATGGACTACGTCATCACGAGGTGGGTGCTCCGTTGTGCTCCTTCTCTCTCTCCCTCTCTCTCTCTCTCTGTGCCCACTTTTAATTTCTCGAAGAATTTGGGAAAATTGGCGAAAAGGGGGGCTCTCTGCAGCTGCTGCTGCTGCTAACTAAACTAAATTGCAAACTCAAATTTTCTCTGTTTATTTATATTTTTATATATTATGGGGTGAAAATAAGGGGGAAAAGGGGGTGAACTTTTTATAATTGGCTCTCTCTCTCTCTCTCTTTTTCTGAAAAACGACGGCGACGACGAAGACGACGAAATGAGAGTCAGAAATAGAGAAAAAAGGGAAAAAGTAGAAGAAATTGCATCTGTTTTGTGTGTGTGTGTCGTCACAAAATGAGCCCCCACACGGAAAATGAGAATGAGCAAGAGAGTTTTACCCTCCCTCCCTCCCTTCTATTTTCTCTCTCTAATTTTTACAATTCTCAATTTAAAATTTTTTTTTAAAAACAAATTGACTCTTTTTTTGCCAATCAAATTAATATTTTTCCTATTTATTTTTAGAATATAAAAATTATTTTTTGGAAAAAAAAATATTTTTATTTCTGGAAAAATTGGAAAAATTATTTTTTCTAGGTTTTTTTCAAAAATTAACCAATTTTTAAGAAAAGTACATTGAAAAACAATTTTTCTACTACTTTTGCAATTTTTTAAATAATAATTTGGAAAATTTTTTTTTTCAAAATTTTTTTTCTAGAATTTTTTTCTAGTTTAACAGAAAAAAAAATAAAAATTGAAACTTTTTAATTGAATTTCATTAATTTTTTTTTAAATCACCGATTTTTTTCATTTTTTTCTCAGTATTTTCAAAAAATAAACAAAAATTTTGAAAATAAATTTTTTTTTCAATTATTATTTTTATTTTAAACCTTTAATCAAAACATTAACAAATTGGCAATTTTATTAATTTAAAAAAAAGTTTAAATTTTTTTTAAAATTTTCCAAATTGAAATTTCATCATATCCTCCCCACTACCCCTCCAATTTTTCCTCTCATCGCCAAAAAATTTTTTTTCCAATTTTCCCATGTTCTAAACTTTCTCTATTTTCTAGCCTTTCTTCCTCTCCAGCACCACCGCCACCAGAAAAAAAAACAAGAGAATCGATAAAATCAATCGATAATTCAATTAACAAAAAAAAAACAAAAATGTCGTCGTCTTCATCGTCAAAAGATCATCACATGGCACCGCCGCCGAAAATGAACAAGACGTCGTCGATGAACAGTTTGCGGAAAACGCTCGGATTGAAGAAAAACTCGACGAATGTAAACTCAAAAATATTGTCCAAAAGGAGTCCAAATATTGTCCAAAAGGAGTCCAAATATTGTCCAAAAGGAGTCCAAAAAGTGCAAAATTTTAAAATTCAAAAAACAATTTTTTTTGTGAATTTTTTTTCAACTTTATATTGTTTTCCAGGAGCTGTCCATGGTGCCGTCACGTCCGATGGTGTCACCGACGCTCTCGTCGCCGTTAGGCGGCTCCGGCGTGGCTCCGCTCGAGAAGGACTATCACTCGCTCGAGTACCGCTTCTCGCACGGTCACTGGCGTGTCTTCAATTCGAAAAGCGTCTTTGGCAACAAGGTAATTAGTAACGAGTTAATTGAAGTTAATTGGCTAATTAGTTAATTGGTATGACACCCATGCAGGAAAATTTTCAAAAATTATATCTCTAAAAATAGAACATCTAGAAAAAAGTTGTCAACTGATAAAATGTAGATCAACATGTGTAGATCAAATTGTCAGTTGACACTTTTCTGATAGCACTTCTAGTTTTCAAGTTATGACCCCCTTTAAGCACAGGATCCCTTTCCAACCTTCAAGACCCGTTATCTCTAAAACTAGAAGAGTTAGGAAAAAAGTGTCAACTGTCAAAATGTAGGTCAAAATGTGTAGATCAAACTGTCAGTTGACCACGTTCTCGTATCTCTTCTAGTTTCCCAGACACGCCCTCCTTTACGCACCACGGCTCATTTCAGGACGCGTCGGTGCTCGTTTTCGACAAAAAGAGCAACGTGAAGGCGCCGCCAAAGTTGGGCAAATCCAAAACCTACTCGATGTTCGATCTCATCAAGTTGGTCCAGTAAGCGATTCGCATTTAAATATCAAAAAATTTAAAAAATCGGGGCCCCACAAAATTACTTCATTTAATAGGCTCCATCTCGAAAAATCGGGTGGGAGACCCCAGAAAAAAATCTTTTTTTCTTTTTTCAAAAAATATTGAAAAAAGAAAAAGAGTGGCGGAATGGGCATATTCAAATTGGCGGTTTCGACAGAGCACACAACACTCAGGTTGGGCTCTTCTTATTTGGGCGGAGCCAGATCCTCGTAGGCGGGCTCGCCGGCCGGTTTCGCCTCCTTCTTCTTGCCGCACGCGAGCACGATCGACGGCACGATGAGCATTGTGATGATCTGCAAACATTGGGGGTGGGGAGATAGGCAGGAAATGATGTTGAAAGGGGTCCCTGAAATTTTGGGACCCCTCAGGACCTGGGAACCTTTCCCAGGCTTCCGAGGGTGAGTGAGGGGTCCAGGAACATTTCGGACCCCTGGACCCCCTTTCGGACATTCGCAAGGGGAACTAGTGCCTGAGATTTAATCAGGGACCCTTCTGAACCTAGGAACCCTCAGTGGTTCATGAATTTTCTATTTGGATCTCTCAGTCCTGGCCCTCTAGGGGTGTCTCATGAAGTTTCTATGGGTTCCCAAAGACTATCTAGCTAGAAAACCCCCTTTACCTCTTCGATTCTAAAATTCTAAACGCGCCCAATAGCCCAGGAACATTCGGGATCCCCTCTAACCCCAGTGGACCCTTCCAGAAGCTCCCCAGTCCCTAGCAATCGTTCCGATCGCATTTAACCTATGCGGATCCTTCTAGAAGGTTCTAGAGGTACCCAATTTGAGAAACTAGTTCCCTAAGGCACCATCTCGTTCCGGATCCCCCAGTGAACAATTTCTGGGCGCCTAATGGCCCAGGAACATTCGGGATCCCCTCTAACCTCGGTGGACCCTTCTAGAAGCTCCGCAGTCA
This sequence comes from Caenorhabditis afra, assembly GCA_963570955.1. Classification (NCBI taxonomy): domain Eukaryota; kingdom Metazoa; phylum Nematoda; class Chromadorea; order Rhabditida; family Rhabditidae; genus Caenorhabditis; species Caenorhabditis afra. Next base: position 9,074,391 of record OY751532.1, read on the forward strand.
TCATAGCAACCGTTCCAAGCTCTTTTGGAGCAAGGAACCCCCAAAATTCAAAGAGCCTTTCCAGGAGTGTCTAGGGGTGCCCGATCTAGGAAACAAGGGCCCCTTACCCTTCTGGACCCCCCAGGAGATCATTCCAACAGAAAACGAACTCACGGTGGCCAACATTATAGTCGTTGTTGTCCCTTGTTTCGGCGGCGCTCTCTCGGTTGAGGAGGAGGAGGGTCTCTCGATGTGTGTGTGCTTGTTTTTCGACGAACGAAAACTGATTTTCTTCCCGCCACGGGGGGCCTTTTATAGACAACTGATAAGATCTTTGGACACATTCCAACGTCCAGAGGCGAGGTCACGTTCGCTTTTTTAATCAGTTTCTGAGAACGGGGAGGATAAAGGGAAGGCAAGAGGGGTGTCACGTGACAATTGATTCTGGAAGAAGAAAGGAAATTTCAAAGTTTCTAACAATTGAAGGTACGAGACGCAACAACTGATGGGTCTGATCCACCCGCGCATCTTGCACATGGAGCACAATCTGGAGGAGACCAAGGACTTCTTCTCGTTCGCCACCGAGCAGATCGTCGGCAATCTCGAGAACATTGTGACGGACGAGTCGATCGATCGGCTCGAGATCAAGTTGGGCGTGCTGCAGATCATCGACGGCATGTCGTACTTGCACAATTCGGCCAAAATGCTCCATGGGAATTTGACGCCCGAGGCGATCTATGTGACCGCCACCAAGACGTGGAAGATCGGAGGGTTCAGTTTTGCCGTCAATGCAAAGGAGCCGGTGAGTGGGGGACCCTGGAACCCCTTGGAAATGGTCGGGACCCTTTAAAATGCTTAGGAACTCTCTGACACATTCGGAACCCTCCTGGAACTGTTGGAACCTCTTGAAAAACACTAAGATCCCTTTGGAACTAGTGGGACCCCTCCGACTCTGGGACCCCTTTTGAAACCTGTGCTTTGCGAATCGGGCACTTTTTAGAGGTGGTTTTTGAGTTGGGACCCCTTGGAAACCACTGGGACACCACTGGAACCTCTCGATCTATCGATCGGGGTGCTATGCGGCTGAGCTCATTCTACACTTACTTACTTAATCTAGATGATTGAGAAAGATATGTAGGTGCGACCCAAAAGGACTCACCTTGTTAATTAATTGATCGATCAAGATAGGGGCCAGGCAGGTGCGACACAAAGGGGGCGGGGCCTAAGCTAGATTATTGATCAAGATAGGTCTGGAGATCATTAGGACCCCGAACTTGATAGGGGCCTCTTGGAAATTTTATGGACCCCTAGAAATTCGCTAAAAACCCCTCGGGAACTATTGGAACCATTGAAACCCTCCCAGGCAGCTTCAACCTCTTGGAAACTATCAGGAACCCCTGGAACCGAGGGGTCCCGCCAGAAACCATCCCGGCTTTTCCAAACCATGACACCATTAGGACCCCTCTAGAACTGGTGGCGAGACCTCTTGGAAATTATATTGACCCCTAGGAAAAAAACCATGAGGACCCCCCAATTTTAGAACTGCTACCCATGCTATCCGTGGACGAAGAAGCTCCCGCCGTGCCTCCAGCCGGACCTCGACTTTCTGGCTCCGGAGAACCTGGCACCGGGCCAGACGACCGTCACCTCGGCCGCCGACGTCTTCTCATTGGGCGTCCTCATCTGCTGGATCTACGCAGGTAGATCCAAGACAATCTCAAGGGTTACTGTAGTTTGACCCCCCTTACCAACTTCCAGGCGGCAAACGTCTCATCGACGCGAAGAACAATCTGGAGACGTACCACATCGTCGTCGGCCAACTCGACGCCGCCCTCCAATGCATCGCCACCGAGTTGGGACCGAACCTCAAGGATTCGCTGGCCAAAGTGCTCTCGTTGGATGTGGAAGTGCGCCCCACCGTACAACTTCTGTCGCTCATCAAACACTTTGACGATCCGTGCCTGTCGGCGTTGCGTCAGTTGGACGATATCTCGCAGGTGAGTGCGATTGCTTCTTCTTGTTTCCGCGAGCGCGCGTTCTTGTTTGCCCTGCCGGGCGCCCTGTGACATGCGGTTCCATGGTGTAGCGGTTAGCACTCAGGACTCTGAATCCTGCGACCCGAGTTCAAATCTCGGTGGGACCTATCGTTTTTGGTTTTCTTCACTTATCACGGGGTTTTGTAGTTTGACCTACTTCTTCATAAATTCGATCTACTGACCTAGTTTGACCTACGTTTTGATACATTTGACATACTAACCTAGTTTGGCCTACTTTCCCATAAATTTTACCTACTAACCGAGTTTAACCTACTTTTTCACTAATTTGACCTACTTTTTCATAAATTTGACCTACTAACCTAGTTTGACCTACTTTTTCATAAATTTGACCTACTAACCTAGTTTGAGCTACTTTTTCCAATCTTGACCTACTAACTTCCAGTATTGACCTACTAACCTAGTTTGACCTACTTTTTACTAATTTGACCTACTAACCTAGTTTGAGCTACTTTTTCCAATCTTGACCTACTAACCTAGTTTGACCTACTTTTTACCAATTTGACCTACTAACCTAGTTTGACCTACTTTTTACCAATTTGACCTACTAACCTAGTTTGACCTACTTTTTACTAATTTGACCTACTAACCTAGTTTGACCTACTTTTTACTAATTTGACCTTCTAACTTCCAGTTTCGATCTATTTTCAGGTATTCGACCCATCGCAAAAATCGCACTTCCTGAGCCAAACGCTCAACTCGGCGATTCCGCACATTTCGGAAAGTGTGTGGTTCAATCGCGTTCTGCCACGTTTCAACGAGCAACTGTGGGAGTTGCCCGAGATGTACTACTCGATCACGAAACCACTTTTCCACATTCTGGAGCACTGCGAGAGTCACAACATCAACAAACTGAAGCCGTGGATTCGTCGCCTCATGGAAGCGACCGCCCATAATAAGCTGGTGAGAGGAAAATCGGGTTTTCGCGGCTATTTTAAGACGAGAAAAGCGGTGCGGGGGCGCCGTTTTTGCCTCGAGGGCATCCTAATTGCGCTCATATTCCACCCCTTCTTTGCGATATTTTGGCAATTTTTGTCCGAAAATAGAAAATGTGCTCATTTTCCGATTTCTCGTTTTCCAGCTACGCTCGTTCATTCTCGAGAACATGTCGGCGCTTTTCCGCCGTCTTTCGGATGAGTTCGTCGAGGACAAGTGCATGGATGTGATCCTTCTCTCGCTGAAATCCGACGACACATCGTTGCAGGTGAGAAATGGATTAGATTTTTGAAATCCTCGCGTTTTGGCGGTTTGAATGACATACAACATGACCTAGATAGCAAAAAGTTGATTCCGGGCTCTTTAGGCTCCGCGAGCCCTGGTGCTCAAAGAGCTCCTAAATAAAACGTTTGAAAGTAGGGCATGATGTATGTCAAAATACTCGGAAAACTAAGAGGAAAACGAATTCCGTGTTGAAATTACAGTCAAGCGCAGTTCGCGGTCTACCACACGTCGCTGAGTACCTCCCAATCGCGTTCATCACCAAGAAGCTGCTTCCGGCAATCATGACACTTCCGCCATTCCTTCACGAAAATGTCCCACGTCAACTGGACCTTCTCGCGTCAGTGTCCGCTCTTTCGGATCGTTGCGACGCGTCGACCATCGTTCAGCTGTACCAGTGTGTGTCATTGTGCAATTCCACGCATCCGGTCATTGTTCACGCGAAATCAAGTGAGTTTTGGGATTCAGAACTAAATTACGAGTTGTTTGATATGCAACATGACCTAGTTTCGAGAAATTTAGTCTGAGCAAGTGTGGGCTCCGTGAGCTCTGAGCTCGAAAAGAGCTCAAACTTCAATTTTTCGAATATAGGCTTGTGATATGTTTTCTGACTCGTCTCGCCGTCCAGATTTCGAAAGTCGAGTCGATTTCAGGAATCGTCCAACGGTTGGTCACGCGTGACCCGAACCGACTCAAAGACGCGCACCTCTTCTGCGTTCACCTTCTGAATCCGCTCGTGATGGGTCTCGCGTGCAAGGATCTGAGCACATTCAGTTGTCCTCACTTCGACGACGTGCTCAGCTCGGTGCGAATACTGCTCGACGTGCTCGAGCAGCGACGGTACGAGATGGAGGATCGACAGGAGCACAAACAGTCGAACCATCATCTGGGACTGAACCGGCTCGGCAATCGGCGTGTCTCGATGTCGTCCACCAACCTGCCACGTGTCATGATAAGCGCCGCCCGTCCGTCGTTTTCATCGGATTCGCGCAAGATGTCGTTCCTCTCGGCCGACGGTCGTCTAGAGGATCGCGGGAGTCGTCGCGAGTCACGTGACTCGCGTGGCAGTCTCGAGTCCGATATGAGCATTCGGATTGGAAATGGATCCGATATATCCGATGACTCATGCTTTTCGAGTCATTCGGCGAAGGGTCGACGGCAGAGTTGGTTGGATGGATACGGTCATTCGGTTAGTCTCGAGCAGAATACGAACGGATTCTTGGAAACGAACGCACAACGGAATCTGAATTTGGGCGATGGACGACAGAGTGTCAAGTGAGTTGATATTGCGAAATTTTAAGCTTCACTCTTTGTTCATAATTTTTCACGTCTTTTTTCCGAAATCCTGAGGTCAAGACGATTTGAACAACACCCATCAACCCCTACTTTCAAACTTTTCAATTCTGGGCTCGCGGAGCCCACCTCTAAGGCTCAGGGTGCTCGAAAATTGAAAATTATGAAAGTAGGCCGTGATTAGTATCAAAAAACTCGTCAAAACGTCGCGAATCTCATCGTTTTTGCAGTTTCAAACACAGGAACGCGCGCGCCTCAGAAAGACGAGCCCGCACCAGATCGCCGAACGCCGAACTCGACCCGCACCGCGAACAACCGCCCGCCCGCCCCAACTCGTTCACTAATCTCGGTCACAACATAGTACTCACCTACCGTAACCTTCTCTATAAGGATCCACATTAGGCATTGCATGACTTTCACCCCCCCCCCCCCCCCCCCCCCCCCCGACGGCCCCCCTTTAACTACCCCCGCTTCTAATCATTCCTCTAATCGCCATCCCTGTAGTGTTGTGTTTGTGAGTGTGTGATAATATCGATTTACTTGGTTTTTATGTAAAAGGGAATAAAGTGAGCGCTAATTTCGAGGGGCAATAATCAATCAATACTGTTGATATTGGGTTGGGTAGGCCGGCATTCTGATCACTCGCGGCGTTTGTCCCGAGTTCGAGGTTCTCGGCGCAAACTGACGAGAACTATTGACCGATGACGCCGTTGGTGTCAGTGCTTGAGTGGAAGACGTCGAGCCGGATGGGCTTGAGAAAGCACGAAGGGTCGAAACGGTCGGATTGGTTCTTAGGCGGCTGCTCAAAGATGAGGACGGCTTCCGCTGGAAATTTCTTTGTGATATTCAAATTCCCCGTGTTTTCAGGAGTAGAATGAGCTACATCATGCCTTGTATTCAAAAAAGTCACGTTTTGAGCTCTTAAGCTCAAAATCGGTGCTCACGGAGCCCAAAAACTCGAACTCTCCAAACCCGGCCGTGATGGGTATCAAACAACTCGTCTCGACGCACCTTATCACTTGGCGGCGGTTCCAGACGCCCCAAATCGCAATGAATGGCAATAAGGTAGGGAAGAACGAGGGGATCCACTAGCAATTCTGAAAAGCCAAATTCCACGGATTTCTCGGGTCAACAAAGGTTTCAAATCCTGCCTGGCACATCCGGACGGCTATTCTCGTTGGCCTGCAGCAATCTCTGCACCAAATTGCCCACTTCCGGCGAAACGTGGTCTCCGAGCGGTCCAACGGCGCCCTGCAATGCATATCGGTCACTGGCCCCCGTCTCTTCTCGCCTCCTTCTCTTCCGTCCCCCGTCAGCGCGCTTGTCTATGCCCTGCGCCCCTCCGCACAACATGCGGTTCCATGGTGTAGCGGTTAGCACTCAGGACTCTGAATCCTGCGACCCGAGTTCAAATCTCGGTGGGACCTATCGTTTTTGGTTTTCTCCACTTATTATGGGGTTATGTACTTTGACCCACTGACCTTGCTTTGACCTACTTTTTCATAAATTTTACATGTTAACCAGGTTAAGGCTAGCTTTCAAAAGTTTGACATTTTTTAAAATTTGACATTTTTTAAAATTTGACCTACTTTTCCCAAAGTTGACCTACTTTTCAAGTTTGACCTACTTTCTCATATTTGACCTACTTTTCCTAAATTTGACCTACTTTTCACCAAAGTTGGCCTACTTTTTCCCTAATTTGACCTAATTTCCCAAATTTGACCTACTTTCTCGTATTCGACCTACTTTTCGCAAATTTGACCTACTTTCTCGTATTTGACCTACTTTTCCCAAATTTGACCTACTTTTCCCAAATTTGACCTACTAGCCTAGTTTGATCTAAATTTTTTCGTGATTACTTTCGGATTACCTTTGTGATCTTCATCACAATAGCCGGCAAATTCTCGCCGGTAAACGCGTGACGCAACTCGAGCAGCTCGTAGAGCACACACCCCAACGACCACATGTCCGTCTTCTCGTTATACGGGCGGCCTTCAAAATGGAAACAGTATGGGTAGATCAAAAATTGATGTGTTTTGACCTACATTCACAAATCTCGGGGCTCAAATAGTTCGGCGTGCCGATGACCGTCGAGGCGGCCGATTTCGTGCTCAACTCTTTCGAAATTCCAAAATCCGACAACTTCAAAATGGTTTTTCGGCGATTCATCAGAATGTTTTGCGGCTTCAGATCGCGATGCACAATTTTTTTCGCGTGCATATGGTCCAGGGCGATCAGAATCTGCACAAAATTGGAATATTACTTAAAATACAAGTTTTTGGCCTTAAACCTGCGTAAAATACTCCATCACGGTTTTTTCCTGGAATTTCTCGGGTCGCTGCTCGTTGATGAGCCGCTCCATCGTTCCGCCCTCCGCGTATTGCATCACTGAACTTATTTCTTGTTTGCACTTAACAATGCACCCCGTTCTCACCGATTGCCAACTGATTGTCGACTTGAAAATAGTCAATGTAGCCGATGATCAGTGGGTGTTGCACTTTTTTCAACAAATCCACCTCGGTCTCCAGATATTTCAGCTCTTTCGGCTCCATTCCGTGCATGTTGATGAGTTTGAGAATTACCTACAAAAAAGAGATATCTCCCCTGTTTCTTGGAATTTTCAGACAAGTTACCTATGAAACATGTAGATCTCGGCGCCCTCTACAAAATGGCGTTGAGTTTGTGAATTTTCATCGAGTTTCAACAAAGTTAGAAGCCAAAAAGTGGCCGGGCCGACCAATCCGCAACTTTTTCGCCTATAACTTTGTTGGCACTCGATAAAAATTCACAAACTCAACGCCATTTTGTAGAGGGCGCCGAGATCTACATTTTCCATAGGTAACTTGTCCGAAATTTCCGAGAAACAAGGGAGATACTTGCCAGCCCGGAATCGGCCAGTTGACAACCCTGAAAAAATGTTTCCGGGGGTGGCGGCCGGAAAGCGCGCGCTCTTATACGCCCGCCGCCCCGAGAGTTGCCGGCGGGCCGCGTGGCGCAATGGATAACGCGTCTGCCTACGGAGCAGAAGATTGCAGGTTCGAATCCTGCCGTGGTCGAAACCTTTTTGTTCTGTTTTTTCCTCCTTATTTTCGATTTACCTTCTGATTTCGAGCCGCATTCTTGCCACGACACAGCCAGCAGACGCCGAACGCGCCACGTCCCACCACACGCACTTTTTCGTAGTTGTCCATTCCGGCCGTTGAAGAAATTGTAGAAGATGTAGAAGATGTGGGGAAGGGGGGTGAATAAGAAAAGAAGAAGAAGAAGAGGTGATAATACTGACGATATCAATCGATTGAGTGAGAGACACGCAGAAAACTGGTTTTTAATGGGCAAAAGGGAAAGAGATGGGAAGCAGTGGAATGCGCGGCATTTTGTTCTTTATAGTTCAATTCCCATCTAATTGGGCAATTAGGCAATTATTTATCAATATTATTTATTGAAAAGTAAAGAGAAGAATACACGTATTAACACAAAAGTCAATCAATCGATAATCGGAATTCATCATCATTTTTATACTTGAAGAGAAGTTTTTTTCTTAATTGCTTAATTACTCTTAATTACTCTTTATTAGTTGATTGCTTAATTGCTCAATTAAGTTAGTGGGAGTAATTATGTAATTAGGTAATTAAGTAATAAAGTAGTTAAAGGGGTCATGAGTCATGACACCAATTAACTATTATCCAATTATCTAATTACCCAATTGGTCAATTATCCAATTAGCCAATTATCCAATTACCTAATATAACAGATAAAATCCCATTCGCCAAATAAGTGTTACCGAACGACTTAATTACTTAATTGCATAATTACTTAATTACTTAATTGCACCTCAAACGGGCGGACTGCCCTCGTCTTTTTGGACATTGTAGCTGTCAGTTCGGGCCGAACAAAAATAGGCTAAAAGGAGGAGAAGAATGAGAAAAATGAGACAAATCACCAGGGCAATTAGTCCGATCACTATCAACGTTTCGTTGGTCGACGGCGTCTCCGAATCGGCGATGAAGTCGTCGTCGTCGTCGTTGACGTCTTCTGATGACGTCGCTGATGACGTTCCGTTGGCGAGATGCGCTAAACGACGGTTCTCACGCTCGCGTGCTTCGTCTGAATAGTTAATTAGGTGAGAAGGTAATTAAGTGGATAATGGTTAGTTGGCCAATTATCAACTAATTATCCAATTATGAATAACCATGTAGCTCCTTAATTACTTAATTAGATAATTGCCTAATTACCTAATTACTTAATTACACCAACGAAAAACAAACCCAAATCGACGTCGATCTCGTCGAAATTCAGAATCGGCTTCACAATGACTCCGCCATGGAGCCAGGGACGAACGCGTTTCGTTGTGCTCGGCGAGCTGATGACTACGGTAGGGGTTACTGTAGACGATGTGGCCGAGGAGGAGTCCACCTCGATTCCGAACAGGGTGGAGGTGTCGATTTCCAGCGGTTCCTCACTGTCCTGAAAATTGTGGATTTGAGGCTGAAAGTTAAAGGGGTGGTATCTCGGGAACTAAAAGAGGTAGAGGAAAGTTGTCAACTAACAAAAAGTAGGTCAAAATGTGTAGATCAAATTGTTAGTTGAGCACTTTTCACCAGCTCTTCTAGTTTTCAAGATATGGTGGCTCAAACGGAATGGTCAAAGATTTTCAAAGTTTTGACTATATCTCGGAAACTAGAGTAGTTAGAGAAAAGTTGTCAACTAACAAAAAGTAGGTCAAAATGTGTAGATCAAATTGTTAGTTGAGCATTTTTTACCAGCTTTTCTAGTTTTCAAGATATGGAGCCCGAAACTGGAGCATTTGTCCATACCTGCAAGTCCAAATTATCCGCCACATAATTGGACCGCAAAGTGGTGCTATCGTATCGATTGGACGAGTAGTGAAAGTTGGGCGGTGTGTTCTCCATTGAGTCCTCCGAGAACACCTTCCGTTTCGACGTCGTCGTCGTCTCGATGATGCGCACCTCATCCGAATCGAGATTCGGAGGCGTCACGTGAAGCGGCTCATCTGGCGGCGTCACCTCCACAAGTGGCTCTTCTTCTTCTTCTTCTTCTTGATGACGTCGTCGTTCATCAGAGAGACGGGTCTCAATCGAGACCACACTTATTGTGGGGTGGGTCGTGTTCTTGTGACCGTCCGGGTAGTGGTAGTCGTCGTCGTCGTAGTGGTTGTTGTGGTTGTCCGGATAGTCGTGGTGGTCCTGATGGTCAAGGGGGTCTTCGTGGTTCGAGGGGTTCTCATGGGTAGAGGGGTCCAGGGGGTCCTCATGGATAGAAGGGTCCTGGGGATCCAGGGGTTCCAGATGGCTATCGGTGCCTTCTTGATGGTCCATGGGCTCTTCTTGACTAGAGAGGTCCTGGGGATCCAGGGGGTCCTGATGGTCAGGGGTGCCCTTTTGATGGTCCTGATCCCTCTGGGGGTCCACTTTGCTAGTGGTGCCTTCTTCCGCGAGTCCTTCCCGGCTAGAGAGGTCGCCTTCATGGTTCAAGGGGTGCCCATTTTCCAGGGATCCCTGACTAGTCGTGGTGCTCCCCTCGACGCCTGTTTCGGATTCTGCCGAGTCGATGAGGTCGTCCAGAAGACTTGTGAACTCCTGAAAATGATGCTCCTTTTGACTCGGACAACCCATTCAGTTCCGCCCATTTACCTTGGTTTTTTGACTCGACAATGTCAATGGTGTCGTTGTTTTCTTTGTTGTTGTTGTCGATGACGTGGACGATGACGTTGACGTCTTCTGGTATTCAGAAGGCGTCGTGATTGACGGCGATTCGTCTTCCATATCGTTCACAATGGTGGTGAGCTCTTCCTGGAATCAGAAAAACATCAGGTTCCCCTGGTGTTTGACCCCGGACAACTGATATTCGGACAACTGCTATGTACTGGTGGACAACCCATTCTTGTCCTCGGACAACTAACATTTGCCCAGAAGATAATCAAACTGTCCCTCAGTCAAATCGAATCTGATTCCGGACAACTGTTATTTTCGATCGGACAACTGATATGTTATGTCAAACTACTTAGAAATGTTTTGAAACAGTTCCCCTGGACAATTGATATTGGAAGTGTCACACCCGGACAACTGTTCTCTACTGGTGGAAAACTCGAGTCTGACCCCGGACAACTAGTGAACACTGCTCTCGGACAACTCATAACAGTCTTCTGAAAAGTAATTTTGCCCTCGGACAACTCATATTTGACCCCTAGGACAACTCATAATAATCCCCTGGCAAGTCATTCTGCCCTCGGACAAGTGACATGCCCAACTGGACAACTGATATGTTTCTTCGGACAACTCATAAAAATCCTCCGGCAAGTCATTTTGTCCTCGGACAAGTGAAATTTACATCTGGACAACTAGTATATTTCCTCGGACAACTCATATTCGACCGCCAGAACCATTCACAACAGTCTTCCGTCAAGTCATTCTGCCCTCGGACAACTGATATATTCCCTCGGACAACTCATATGCGACCCCCAGGACAACTCATAACAGTCCTCCTGCGACTCATTTTTCCCCCGGACAACTGCTGTAACCTCGTAATCCTCGTCGTCCTCGATGCGACGTCTTCTCTCCTCCTCCTGTTTCCTCTCCGCATCCTCCCGCTCCCGTTTCTCGGCGTCCTTGACAAAATCGTAAATTTGGCAACTGTCCAGATCCTCGTCGTCGAACAAATCGTCGTCCATCGGCAGAATGAAGCTCAGAAAGTAGTCGCTGCAAGTCAAAATGTGTATCAGTTGTCCGCACGCGCGCGGAAGGACAACTCATGAAAAGTGATCTACTACCGAAAATTGAGTCGTCTGAAGACGTTGCGACCGTTCGGACAGAACGTGTTCACGTGGTTCTCGAGACAAATCGTCGTCAGATGGAGGTATCGACACGTCTCGTGACGTGGCGTCGTGCTCAGATCCGATTCGGCGCGAAGACGTGACGCCTCGTTGAGAAACGAGCTGCACCGCATTTGGAGGAACGAGTGGTGCTTGCTGATGCACTTCAGCGTCGGCTCCATGTCTGCGAAACGTTCTTGTGGGACAACTGATGTTAAATTTAAATGGTTCTTTTTTTCGAACTTTTCACAACGCGGACAACTGATATTTTTGGAATTTCCCGTCTTTTTGAAACTAGCGGACAACTGATATTCAATGGTTTGTTCACTACAGTTGTGCCCAGCGGACAACTCATATTAATCTCGGACTTTTTTAGAGCGGACAACTGATATTTTTTGAGTTTCTCGTACCGTTTAAGCTAGCGGACAACTGATATTTCTTAGAATTTACAGTTTTCTATTATTACACTCGGACAACTGATTTCAGTCTATAACTAGTTTTACAGAGTGGACAACTGATAAAACCTAGTCAGACATTTTGGACAACTGATATTTTTGGAAAATTGAGTTCATCTTGTCGGCGTCGTGCGGACAACTGATATACTTCTTTTTTCACATTGCAAAATACTGCGGACAACTCATACACGTTCAGTTCAGTCGAAAACAGCATTATCTCAACCCGGACAACTGACTTTTTCTTGAATCTTGAATCTCCCGCCTAGTTAAACATTCCGGACAACTGATGGAAGGTGTTCTTTTCTGGACAACTGCTTTTTTCGATCCAAGAGGAAATTTTTCCGCGCGGACAACTGATATTTCTTGGAAACGTTAGCTCAGGAGACAAGGACTACCAACAAAAACCGGTTCCAGTTGCGCGGACAACTCATAAACAGTACATTTTCCGACCCGGACAACTGATGGGCTCACCTTCGAGCACAAATTTGCACTTGTTTCGCACGAATTTCGCAAAAACCGCATGTTTCTCCGACTTTGAGCACTTTTTCATACAATCCAAATTGTCGTATAATCGCCTGGAAGAAAAATGGAATTTTGGCGGGAAATTCAAAAATTCTAGAAAGTTTCGAAATTTCCAAAATTTCCAAAATTTCCAAAAACTCACCAGCACACATCTCGCATACTTTCTCGCGGTCGTTGTCGTTCAAACAATGTGACTAGTCTGAAAATATGCTTAAAATTGGATTTTTAAAAAATTTTGAAAAAATTTTTGAAAATTTTTTTTTTTTCGAAATTTTTTTTCTTATTTATTTTTCATTTTTGTTCCATATTTTTAAAAATAAAATAAAAAACCTCTCGTCATCGTATCCTATTCGGCTCAAAGATCGATGTTTCAGACGAGTGCATCGATTTTCGCAAGTCTGAAAAAACGTTTTTTTTTTGTTTTTTCATAATTTTTAATTTTTTTTTTTAATTACCTGATCACTCTCGGCTGTGACAGTTGTTAACAAAAAAATTGAAAAAAATAAAAATATCGAAAATTTTAACATTTTTTTTTTAATTGAAAAAATTTTATTTTTCAAAAATTCCCAAAAAAAAATTTTTTTTTCCAATTTTTCCAATTTTCAGCCAATGAAGAGCATTCTGAAAATTTCAAAAAATAATTTGGTTTTTAATTCAAGAAAAAAGAAACACGGCGGTGAAAAAACACATACATAGAATTGGGTAGGGGGAAAAAAATGTTTCGCCAAAAAAAAAAATTTAAAATTCATTGAACCGAAGAGCCGCCCCCCTCTCGGGCTCTTTTTAACCCGTTTTGTGCTCTCCGTGAGCTGCTGGGCTCTCGGAGCACACAATTGGAACGAAATGAGTCTCCAAGGACATCTCCTTTCTTAAAGGGGGCGCTCTCTCATGTCACTTTTTGAGTCCCGACTTGTGACACTTTCCATTTCCAAAAACGGAGAGCGGGCTCTTTTTTGGTGTGAACGCGGCTCCAAAAATGCTCCAAAATCCGTGACACATCACACACGTGACAAGAGTAAACGGAGGGGACAAGCGTGACTATGTGGTAAATAAACGAAGGTAATAAAAATGAAAAATAATAGTGAGAAGTGAGTCAGAGCGGGAGTGTGTGGGCTCATTAACAAACTAGACATCTCTCTCTCTCTCGGGGGCGAAAAAATATGCGTGGGAGGCGTTTTGGCTCACAAATCACATTTTTGATCTACCGCGAAAAGTTTTGATCTACATATTGGGAAACGAACTGATTAGGGAGTTTTTGATCTACCACTAGAAAATATTAGAAAAATGTGGGTTTTAGGGTAAAAACATGGCGGAGCACTATTTTTGATCTACCTACTGTATTTTCAAAGTTTTGATCTACCTTTCTAATTTTTGATCTACCACTATAGTTTTTGATCTAGTTGGAAACTTTTGACCTACTATTCTCGTTTTTGATCTACCGCTTTAAATTTTGATCTACTTTTCTAATTTTTGATCTACTTTCTAGTTTTTGACCAATTACTGTATCTTTTGACGTATTTTTCAATTTTTGACCTACCTTCATAATTTTTGATCTACTTTCAAACTTTTGACCTACTATTATCGTTTTTGACCTACTTTCTAGTTTTTGACCTACTACTGTATCTTTTGACATATTTTTCAAATTTTGATCTACTTTCTTACTTTTTTGACCTACTTTCACGGCTACCCGCCCAATTTCAAAAAAAACGGCGTCTTCGCTTCGAGACGGGGCGGCGGGTGGCGGCAAAACGAATAGCTATACACATATATCCAATAAAAATGAAAATAAAAATTTTCTCATTGTCATCATCAAGGAGAAGAAGGTTCGCCTTTGAGGTGTCAGTTGTTCGCGTGCCCGCGAGAGCAAGAGAGAGAGAAATGAGAAATGAGAAAAATTGCTCCGAGATGGTTTTTTTTCTGTGTGTGCTCGCGGAGCCCGCGAGAGCTGCCGGATCATGTGAAAGTGAAAGTTGCGGAAAGGCACGAAGGAATGATGATGAAAGGGGGACGAGGAGGAGGAGGAGGAGCCGGCGAATAAAAGTAGAAAATAAAAATGAGGAATAAAAAAGTGCTGCTCCCCCCTATCCCCTCATTTTGTGGCGGGAAAAGATGAAATGGAAGAGATGCTCTTTTTTTCCGTTGCTTCTTCTCCTCCCACCCATCACATGCTGAACTCCTGTTTGATGAGTTCCAAACACCGAATTACACTCTTTTAGCGGTTTTTTAGTGCGCATCGGCGAGCCATCACTCGGGGCGTGCGTTTTTATGCGAAACCACGAGGAAATTGAGAATCTGGACGTTGAAACGGTTCGAATGAGATACATAAAGCGGGGGAAGCGAATTTCGAGTTTTGGGGGCTCGGCGAGCACCACAAAGAGCACAAGTGGGCTCGGGGAGCTCGAAAACTGAAATCCTTGAAACTGGAGCGTGTAGTATATCAAACAGCTCGGAGAAATGTGGCGAATTTGAAAATAATAGTTGGAAAAAGCAGTTTTGTGATTTACCAGCTGGAAATAATTTTTTAAGGGGAAACAATAAGATCCAAATTTGAAATAATGTCAAACAGAGCTCATTTTCAGAATCTCCAGTTCTAACTGGTTTGAATGAGGTACATCAAGCTATATTTAGATGAATTATTATTTTCGGAGCTCGCGGAGCAACGGAGAGCTCGAAGAGCTCGAAATTCAAAATTTTTCGAATCAAACCGTGTGATATATCAAAAGACTCGGAGAAACCCGGTGATTCTCAAAATAACAATGAGAAACAGTAAAAGTGAATGGTTTTCGAGAAATGCGAAAAAAAACCCAAAAAAGTGATAAGTGCAAAAAAACAAACAATTAGTCAGCTCAGAGAGTTCAGTTCAGTGAGCGCTTCCGCTCAGTTATCTCCTGCTAGTTGGAGGTGTCGCGTTTCTCGTCGTTTATTTTTTTTTTGCGGCACCTTGTCACTCAATTTACTTGTCTTCTGTCACTCGCTTATCAACTATGAGAATCAGGAAAAGGGGAAGGGAGAAGGAAAAATATTAGAAAAGAAATACATGTTCTGAAACGTACTAATATTGTATTGCAAACAGCAGAAAACAAAAAATCGCAAAAAAAAATTGTTTTCTTCTGATATTTTTCCAAAATTGATACATTTCGAAATACTTCGTTAGTTTTGGTCAATTTTATTGGAACATTCAGAATCTGCAGGTCGAGACGATTCGAAAAAGATACATCAATCCCTGGTTTAGGAAAACTCATTTTCAGAGCTCGCGGAGCACAAAAAGAGCACAAAGAGCTCAAAAATTCAAAAATTTTGACCCACACCTTATAGTATATCAAAAAACTCGGAAAAACCAGGAGAATCTTAAAATGAGAATGAAAATCAATAAAAAACGAGTGGAACTGAGGATTCAAAGAAAAATAGGAACCCCCAGCCGAAAAACAACAACAACAAACAATCGCTTTTTTTTCTCTCTCGGTTCAGGCTTATCGGTTGCAAAACTAGTACGAAACATGAGCCACGTTTCTCTCACTCTCAATTTCGTGCTCGCCGAGCCATTTCGCTGTGTGCTCGCCAGCCGAGCAGCAACAGGTGGCTCTTCTGACACCTTGCTCACCGGACCACCGGCAAAGAGTGACGATTAAGGGGGAGGGGACGGAAAACAATAAAAAACAGAAGTGGAAGGGGGGACTGCATAATCCTTCCTCAAGAACTAAAAATCAGAAAAAGAAGAAGAAGAAGAGGCAAGTTTTTGTGGAGGGGGGCTCTTTTCCCTCTGTTTCTCTTCTAAATCACTTCGGCAACAGCTGTTCATGTGTGTGGTCACGGACAAAAAAAACCGACACTCGGAAAGTAATGTGGATGGGAACGAGGCGAAAATTGGGAAAATTGGCGCGAATTTTGCAAAAAATTTTGAAAATCAAAAAAAAAATTTTTTTTTTTGGTTATGGGTGCTTTAAGTTCATCTTATTAGTTTCAAATTTGCAAAGAAAATTAATTTTGAGAAAAAAAATTTTTTTCGGGATTTTCAGAATTGCGAAATTTCGTAATTCAAATTTTTTTCATTTTTTATTATTTTAAAAAATTGTGTTTTGTTATATTTTTTAACAAAATAAAAATGAATTTCAAATAAAAATTACAAATTACAAATTACGAAAAAAAGGCGAATTTTAATTTTTTTTTTTTTGGAAAAAAAAATTTCAAAATTTCCAACAAAAACTCCCCAAAAAATTGTATTTTAACCACAAAAATATGTATTATTTAGCACGAACTACAAAAAAGCCACCAAAAAATTCTAGTCAAATCGGAGCGAAAAAAAAATTTTTTTCGTCGAATTCACTATAATCGAATCAAAATCGTATCACCCAACACACTATAGTATCAACAACAAAGAAAAAATGATATTTGGCTGAAAAATAGTCAGCCAAAAAAAATGGGGTTGAAAATTGAAAAATGTGAGTAGTAGTTGGAAGGGGGGTCGACTTGAAACTCAAAAATTGACAAAATGACAAAATGTGCGGCGGAGGCCCAGGGGGGAACGGATATGAAAAAGATTGAGAGAGAAAATGAAAGAGAAGGAGAAGAAGATGGGAGATTCTCTTCTCACTCATTTCTATTTTCCCCCGGCGGCGAACAAAAATCAGCTGTTGGATTTGATCTACCGAGCTTAGGCGTGCGGTTGCAAAAATTTATTTTGATCTACAACTTGAAATATCAAATTTGCGGATTTTCGTGAATTTTGATCTATTTTTTCATTTTCAAACACTAATTTCGGTTTTTGACCTAACTATTTCAAAAACAAAGTTTTGATCTACAACTTTAAATTTTGCAAAATTGTATGAATTTTCATGAACTTCAATCTAATTTTTCATTTTTAAACACTAAATTTGTTTTTTGACCTACATATTTCAAAAATATAGTTTTGATCTACAACTTGAAATATTAAAGTTGTACGGTTTTTTGATGAATTGTGATCGAATTTCTTATTTTAAAACACTAAATTTGATTTTTGACCTACCTATCTCAAAAACAAAGTTTTGATCTACAACTCGAAATTTTCGCAAAATTGTACGAATTTTCATGATTTTTGACCTACAACTCGGAAAAAAACAGGGAACTAGGAAAAAAGGAAAAAAAAACAAACAATCGCAACAAAATGACAGAAAGAGTGGGACCAAAAAGTCACGAGTATGTAGGCGGAAAAGCAAAAATAAACAATTTCATGACTTTCCAATTTTCTGAAAGTAGGTCAAAAACTAAAAACTCACAATAGCAAATAAAAAAATAGATCAAAATTCAGGAAAAGCTCCGTTTGGTAGATCAAAAACGAAAACAAAGTGAGAAATGCGAAAGTAGATCAAAATGTCTGAAAAATCATAGAAATGTGATACTTCAAGTTGTAGATCAAAATAAAATAATTCGGGTAGATCAAAACCCTGCGTTCAACTACTAAAAACAAAGTAAATAGATCAAAATTTGTAGAAATTCCTATAATTTTGACATTTCTAGTTGTAGATCAAAACTTTTTTCGTCAGGTAGATCAAAAACAAAGCATGGTAGGTCGAAATTCGTCAAAATTCCTCTATTTTTCATACTGCAAGTTGTAGATCAAAAGAATCGTATATAAATGGCAAATCTCTCAACTCTCCTAATTCAGAAGACGTCAGGAGAAGACGTCTAACCTCATCTTTTGCAACTAAATGGACTGAGAGGGGGGGGGGGGGGGGGGGGATAATATTAGCGTTATTAGAGAAGAGTGAAGGCGTGCACCGACAGAATAATATCCAGAATAAGATGAAGAAGAAGACGTCAAGAAGTGACGTCTTCATTCAGAAGACGTCGCCGATTCTCATTTTGTACTCTTAAAGTAAAGTAAATAAGAGGAGGAGGAGAGGGAAATGGACGGATACGATTTTGATTTCAAAATGAAAACGAATAAAATTGAAAATTGAAAATCGAAATTGGAATTGAAATTAAATAAAGTTAAATTAAATTGAATGAAAATTCATTGAAGTTTGACAAAAATTGAAAAAAAAAATTTTGAAAAAAAATTTTTTTTTTTGAAATTAAAAATGGATTATTGAATTTTTTTTTTGGTTTTTTTACATTTGGATACGACAAAATAAACTATTTCAAATTAAAAATGCTAAAATAATTATTACTAATTTTTCGAAAAAAAAAATTTTTTTTTCAATTTTTTTTTTAATTTCACCCAATCATTTTTTACTCGAAATCAAAGTCCACCAAATAAAAATTCAATTCTAAACGCTAAAATAATAATAAAATAATAAAATAATAGAAGAACAGAAAAACGAAAAAGAGCGAGGGGAATTGCGGAAATCAAGTGCAAAGTAGTACCCCCTTTCGCATAAATATATCTTTTTCAATACCCCCTTCCAGAGGACCCAAAACGGGCCGACGAGGTTTGGAATACATAATTACAGGTGCTCACTGCCGATGCTGCTCGAAGAGAGCGAGAAGAAGCGGCGAAAATTCAAATTTCGCGCCAATTCAAAATGCATTGCAATAGAGCGAGTTTGCACTACCAAATGAAAAAATTGATAAAAATCATTAAAAATCGTCATTTCTGCTCAAAAAAGAAACAGAAAAACAATAGAATTTTTAAATTTGAAATTTCCCGCCAACCCAACTTTTTTTTTTGCAATAGAGCGCATTTGCACTACCAAAAGAGTAAATGAGTGAAAAATCATAAAAAATCGTCATTTCTGCGCGAAAAAGAAAACAGAAAAAGGTTAGAATATTTAAATTCAAATTTCGCGCCAATTCAAAATGCATTGCAATAGAGCGCGTTTGCACTACCAAAAGAAAAAATTAACAAAAATCATCAAAACAGTCATTTCTGCTCAAAAAAGAAGCAGAAAAAATATAGAAATTTAAAATTTCCCGCCAATCCAAAATATTTCGCAATAGAGCGCATTTGCACTACCAAATGACTAAGTGCGCATTTAAGCACCAAATAAAGGGGGGGGGGCGAGAAATAAACTCATTGAGCACTACGGGAGGGTAGGGAAATAAGGAAAATTGGCTTTATTATTGGTCTCTCTCCCTCTGTGTCCATCTGACCGCGAGAGCAGTTTCTCGCTCGCCGTTTCATTTCAAAATTCCTCAACTTTCTTCCGCATCGATGCACCACCACTCACCGACCCGACAACATTCTCGAATATGGAGAGACACTTACTCATTTCGATTTGGAAGGGGGGCCGATAGAGAGTGAGAGAGAGAGAGAGAGAGGGCTCGCTTATTCGTTCGAATAGGTTATGGGGGGGGGGGGATTGGAATGGGAAAGGGGAAAGGGGGAGGTGGTTGGTAGGTGTCGATTTACGGGTGTGGGTCTCGCCACGAAGAGAACCGATTTCTTGTACTAATACAACAAAATAGCGAAAATTGACTGAAACTCAAAATTCATAACAAAACAGGCACTAGAACAACTTGTTTTATCGAAAGTTTTGTTCTCTTCGTGGCGAGACCAACACCCGTAAATCGACACCTCGGACAAAAAATTATAAACAAAAAAACCAGATAGACCAAAAATCGTAAGTCGGAATGAATAAAACTGGTCAGAATTGTTAAAACCGTTCTCTTGAAAGCAAATTTGGGGAGAAAATTGATTGGTGTAGATTTACGATAAACAACGCGCGGCGCCGTCATTCCGGAGCGTTGTAGTGAAAAACAAAAACATTTCGTGAAAACCAGTTTTTAACGGAAGTCTGGACGGGTTTCAACAATTTCTTTAAGAGGGCCCGACAGTGGTTCTGAAAGAGTTCCGATAGTTCCCGATAGGGGTAGGGGTCCTTAAGCCCCGCCCCCTTTTGAGTCACACCTGCTCGACCTGCCTGCCCCCTATCTTGATCGATCAATCAATCAATTATCTAATTGTGTCACGCCTCCCTGTGTGTCACACCTTTTTGTCACATATCTTGCTCAATCATCTAGATTCTAGATCTACAGTAGAATGAGCCCACCACCTGCCTGGCACCTCGATCCATTCATAGATAAAGTACCGCCCAGTTCAGTTCAATGGAGCGCGTTTGCATTACAGAGGAAATTCCTGGGTTCATTGTTTTCAGACTGCTCAGCAAATGCGCTCCACCGCACTCCTTTCAAATCGCTTCCAAATCAGTGTGGTTGGAGCCCCATAATTGGGAGCCATTAATGAGCCAATTCCCAAACTAACAAAAAAAAAGTGCAACCTTTCTCTTTTTCTCTCCCAACCCCTCAGTTGCCCATTTTGCGCGCACACCCCCCATACTCACAGATACATATCAGTTATATTTCGAAATTTCGAAATTTCGATCATTTTAGGATATCCGGTGATTTTGTGTAGATTTACGGGGTTTTTTCAATTTTTTTCGCTTGTCTGAATCCGCACAAAAAGTCGGATTTGCTCAATTTCTGATAAGTTTACTGTTCTCTCCTGGATGCTGCCCTCCTTGCTATTTCTAGGCCACCAGTTGAGAAAGTTAGGCCGCCTCCCTGATTCAACGCCTACGGAGCTCTAATGGTACGGTAGTGTCCTCATTCTGATTCTCATTTCCTTTTCAAGTTCTCAAAGTCAAAGTATGACCCCCTTTAAGCCAAGGCCCCCCTCTCTTAACCTTCAAGGCCCGATATCTTGAGAACCAGGAGAGCTATCAAAAAGTTGTCAACTGCACAGTTGTAGAGCACAAGAAGAGCTACAACTTTGCAGTTGACAACTTTTTGATAGCTCTTTTGGTTCTCGAGATAGAATGAGATTAAACAGTCACCGGATGAGCACCCATCCTCTTGCTCAAAAATCGGACGAGCCGAGCCTTCTGCTGCTCTCGGATGCACCGGCTCGGCGCGGAGCACCGGGAGGAGCCGCGAGAAATTTACAGTACCAATATCCACTGAAACCCGTCTGCCAGGAGATCTACGCGAGTTTCGCGCCACTTCCAATCGCCTACTTCTACAAAACTTCCATTTTTGGGACACATCCGTATCTGAATCAGAATCAGAAGACGTCGTCGCCAGAAGACGGTTATCCGGATCCCGACGTCTATGTGCCGAACGTCTTGAGAGCGGCGATGGTCAGTCACGTGACACCTCCGCCGTACGTCTACATGTGTCCGCCGGAGAAGAAAAAGGACGGAGAGCAAGTGGATGACGGTCAGAAGAAGAAGAAGGTCGAGATGTGAGTGATCTCGAAAACCAAAAGAGCTATCGAAAAGTTGTCAACTGCAAAGTTGTAGAGCACAAAAAGAGCAACAAATTTGCAGTTGATAACTTTTTGATATCTCTTTTGGTTCTCGAGATAGCAAGACCTTCTCGGCAAACGCCGGTCAAACTGAGGCCACAAGTGCGTTTTGCCTTGTATCTCGAGATCCAGAAGAGTTATCCAAAAAGTGTCAACTGGCAAAATGAAGCTGATAATATGTAGATCAAATTTCTAGTTGACCTTTTTCGCGTAGCTCTTCTAGTTTACAAGATACAATGGCCTAAACTAGAAGATCCTGGAATCCCGCTGGGGGGAGCCTTGTTTTTCCAATTTTGACCGTATCTCGAGCTCCAGAAGAGTTATCCAAAAAGTGTCAACTAACAAAATATAGCCACAAACATGTAGATTAAATTGTTAGTTGACAATTTTTCCCTACCTCTTCTAGTTCCCGAGATACGACGCCTTAAGCTTAAACACTGCTTCCTAACGCCTTCTGATGTGTTTTTGTAGTATTGTATTATGTTGTAGGCGTCAGTTGAAGTTCTCGAATGCAATGTGCGAGCCGCTTATCATCACAATTCCCAAGTATCCCAAATTCTCGCCGTCGAAATAATTTTCCCAATTTTTTTCAATTTTTACTCGAATTGTTATTGTTTTTTTTTTGTTGTTCTTCATTTTTGTTATAAAACTTCACTTTGGTGGCGGTAGTGCAGTGGAGCGCGTTTGCATTGACAAAAGACATTGAAATAGAGATAAAGTTTTCAAAATTTCGAGGAAGCGCGCTCTATTGATAAAGAACAAGCGGCATATGCGGAGTGTCGTTCTAACTAAAGGGGGGGGATCAAGGACAGGGCAATTACCGGTATTTCGTTAAGCTGACCCCAATTCGGCCCCCCTTCCGTGCCTCCAATTGCTATTGTGGTGTTGTTGACTGTCCACCTTCTAGTGGAAAGGGGGGGGGGGGGGCATAGAAGAGAGGGAGGGAGGGAAGGACTCGTATTACTAAAGGGGGGTGACTCACACACCTGTCTCTCTCTCTCTCTCTCTCTCTCTCTTCTTCCGTCGTCCGACCTTGTCTCCTCTCCTCTTCTCCACTTATTCACCACCACCCCCCTCCAAAACATTCCACCACCATCCTCTTCTCATTCAGACACACAAAGGTCATTTGCATACATACATACACACTCCCCCCTTTACCCACACTCCTGCCTGCATACCAATTTCATCATCATACTCCTATTTTTAGGAAACGAAACGAATCGAATTTCAAATTTAACTTGAAATTTGGGTTTTCTCTTCATGGTCTACATGTTGTAGTTTTAGATGGGTGATATCTCGAAAAGTAGACGAGATAGGGAAAAGTTGTCAACTAACAATTTGATCTACACATTATAACCGTTATTTTGATAGTTGACACTTTTTGCTTACTTGATAGCTCTTCTAGATCTCAAGATACGACCACAGTCATAAATTCACTGTCTGTCAAGCCTAGACCGTTGTATCTTGAAAACTAGAGTAGCTAGGGTAAAGCGGTCAATTAGCAATTTGATCTACTAATAATTAGCTATAATCTGACAGATGGCACGTTTCTTACAATTGTGCTAGATCTTGAGATACAGATAAGCCCAACCGCAATCCTCGGGCGTTCAAGCTTAGGTCCTTGTAGCTTGAAAACGAAAAGAGCTAGCAAAAAGTTGTCAACTGACAATTTGATCTACACATTATAAACGTTATTTTGTTAGTTGACACTTTTTCTCTACCTCTTCTAGATCTCGAGATACTACGGCATGGCACATCATGAGGCCAGGACCATTCAAGTTCAAGCCGTTGTATCTTGAAAACTAGAATAGCTGGGGAAAAATTGTCAACTGACCTTTTGATCTACACATTATTAGATACAATTAACAAGTGCTCACACTTCCGCTATCTCCTTTAGATGTCGAGAAACGGCCAAAACTGCACATGTCACGGGCTCAGAACACCAGGATCCGTCTACCTTTGACTTCAGGCCATTGTATCTTGAAAACTGTAATAGCTAGGGAAAAACTGTCAACTAACAATATGATCTACACATTAAGAGCTATTTTCAAATAGTTGAACTTTTTTTTACTAGCTCTTTCAGGTCTCGAGATACTAGGGCTTAGCACTTTGGTAGCCCATCACCATGAAGCTTAAGCCGTTGTATCTTGAAAACTAGACTAGCTAGGGAAAAACTGTCAACTGACAATATGATCTACACACTAACAGCTATCTTTTGTTAGTTGACAACTTTCTTCTAGCTCGTCTACTTTTAGAGATATGATTTTCGCAAGCATCCGTCCAGCTCCGACCCCCCAAAAATGAGTCACCTGCCTTCCTATCTCTGTCTCCCTCTCTTTTTCTATCTTTTCCCCTGCTTGTTTGTTTGATCATTCATCGTTCACAGTGCAGAAAACACACAAGGAGAGATGGAAAGGAAGAGAGAAAAATGAGAAACGGAAAATACATTGTTGACTTTCTCTCTCTCTGTGTTTTCAGTTTTTTGCGGCGTCCCATTGCTATGAAAAAAAAAACCTTGTGATCGATTTCGAAATTCTATTTTTGCTTTATTTTCGAAAAAATCTATTATTTAGAGGGCTGAAAGTGTGTGGCTGATTTTTGAAATTTTCCAGAAAAAAATTTTTTTTTTTTTGAAAAATATATATTTTTTTTAATTTTTGCTTTTATTTATTTATGTCTATTTCACTTTTAAAATATAATTTCTAGAGATTTTAATATTCAATTTTAAGTATAATCCCAAAAAAAAACTTTTTTTTTTGAAATTAATTTTTTTTGTTTTAGTGTTAAAATAATTAAACATTTTCCTATTTTTCCAGAAACTTTCAGAATATTTCCAAACTCCCCAAAAATGATGAAATACCCCCCCCCCACCCCCTGAAACTTGAAAAATTTCGCAATTCGACCCGAATTTCCATTTTCAAATTGCCCATTCATTTTTCAATTTTCGCCCCCCTTTAACCAGAGCGAAGTGTCACTTTTTGGGTGACCGCGACGCGACCGCGTCGCGGGCATCCGACGGATTGAAAATAATAATGAGCTTTGTGCGGCGGCGGCGGCGGCTCGGCGAGCCCTCGTGTTATCACCCGGTTGTCATGGAAACCACGCCCCTTTATATATTGAGCTGAGAGGAGCTCATTCCCATTTTCCCCCACTTTTCGCCCCCCTTTAGGCGCTTAGAAGAATTTGATCTACACATTATGACCTACCTTTTGTTAGTTGACACTTTTCGGATAGCTCTTCCAGTTCTCGAGATACGACCATTCAAGCGTAGACCGTTGTATCCCGAAAACCAGGCTAGCTAGTGAAAAACGGTCAACTACAAATTTGATCTACACCTTCTTGGCTATATTTTGTCAGTTGACACTTTCCTCCCAACTCCTCTAGTTTCCAAGATAAGCGAGCCCAATTGCAGAACGCTCTAGCACCTCAACGAAACTCCGAAACAATGGCCGAGGAGAAGATGACAGCCAACGTGCCGCAGGACGCCGAAGACGTCGCCGAGGGTCGTGTGTTCGTCATGGACGCGCACACCAGAAGACGTGACGACATCATCAAGACCGTCCTGCTCGTCGTCCTCATCGTCGTCTTCCCGGTAATGCGAGAAGGGGGGCCACTAATCCTCAACTACATGTATATGATAATCCTAACTATAAGAGCTCTTTCGTGCTTCATCCCATATTTAATCCAGACTTTGGGACAAATCTAGAAACCCTGAGCTTAGATTTCGATAGAGCGCGATTGCATTGCATTGACCATCGGGAACTTTGGACTTTCATAAAGCGTCATATCTCGAAAACCAGAACAGCTAGGGAAAAGTTGTCAACTAGCAATTTGATCTACACATCAAAAGCTATTTTTTGTTAGTTGACACTTTTTCTCTACCTCTTCTAGATATCGAGATACTACGACATGCCACATCATGAGGCCAGGACCATTCAAGTTCAAACCGTTGTATCTTCAAAACAAGCTTAGCTAGGGAAAAATGCTCAACTGAAAACTTGATCTACACATCATAAGCTACAACGTGCCACTTCAAACTATCCCCCTAACCCTTTCCCTATTGCAGCCAGCTGCTGTGGCGGTGCACGCGAACGAGTGCAACGTGCACGTCTTCATCTCGCTCATCCTCGTCTTCTTCTTCATGATTCCGTCGTACGTGCACGCCATCTGGTACTGTTTCTTCCGCAAACCGACGCAGATGACGATCGCCTAGAGAGAGAGAGAGAGACAAGGAGACGGAGAGAAGACGTCGCCAACGTCTTCATTCCATGTTCATGTGATTTCCCCCCTCACCTTTATTCCTATTTTTGGAGCGAATTTTGCAACAATCTCTTTCATTTCAAAACTCCAATAATACCTATCGAATGTATACTTTCCAAGTAAAGTAAATAATAAAGTATTATTCAACGAAAAGTTATCGATTTTTTCTTTTACCTTTTTGGGCTCTTTTTCCGTTCCGTTTCGCTGTAAATCACCATTTCCGTCAACATTTTCGGCCAGAAGGGTGTATTTATTGATTTCAAATTGAAAAAAGAGAAAAAAAAACCAATTTAACGGTGGAAAAACCGAAAATAAGGTGGAAAAACGAGAGAAAGAGCGCGCAGAAAACCGTCTCGTCGTCTGCGTCTCCTCTTTTCACACACTCTCTCGCCTCGTTCTCCCTCCATTTTTCTATCAATTTCCTCGCATTTTCCCGCTATTTTCGACGTTTTCCGACGTTTTTCATTGGTTTTTAGTGAATTTTCCATTAAATTACCGCTTTATTCGTCAAATTAATCGCTTTTTCATCGATTTTCCGCCAGAAATTGAGGTTTTCCGCAACCTATCGATTTTTGCAGCCGAACATGACGTTGGCGGTCTTCATCGGAACGAGGGAGGTGTTCGACCCGGAGATGCCCGAAACGCAGTTCAAATCGATCGTCCGGACGTTTGTGAACGTCGACAAGTCGTATTTGCGGGGCGTGATGGAGGTTTTCAGTCAATTTCAGTGCTTTTTCATGAAGGAACCGTTGCAGAAGAACAAAAGCCTGAACGCGTTCATCAATTCCAGTCGGTTTATGCTCGAATACGCACGTCTCACCGATCAGATGGACGCGATTCCGTCGCCGGCGTGGATTGCCGAAGATGAGCGGCTCGGCGGCTTTCGGATCGACGGCAAACAGTATCGATTCAATTTGCGCGAGATTCTGGTGAGTGACGACGGTGGCCTCGTCGTTGTTGTTGTTGTTGATGAGAAGACGTGAAAATGTGCGGATTTGGGGGGGGGGGGGGTTTAGAATTTCAAACAAAAAATGGTCATGACTGCAAGGTTCCAAAAATCCGGAAGTACTATTTTTGGGAAAGAACAGGTTTTAGGTGCCGTGGAATTCCGATGTCCACAAAATTATTGACAACGTACGAAAAATGAAAATCAATTTTTGAGCCGAAAATCTCGACAAACGAACGTTTTTTCGATAAGTTTTCACTTCCGACTTATTCCGGAAAACAGGCCGTTCCGGCGGAACTCGGAAGACGGAATTCCGGTTGCGTGCAGACATTTTACGGGCCGAGCCAATTTTCACCGGCCCGGCCCGGATTTTCAAAGTGAGACGTTCAGTAGTCACTTTTTGACACTAACGCTGACGTTTCGGCGCTCAAATCGGACTTTTTCTTGATGATATACTCGAATCTAACATGAAAGGATACATTTCGAAATAAACAACACATTTTCTCGAAATTTTCCCGATCCGGGCCGAGTTGGAGGGGGGACCCTTACGATTTTGGGGGGTTAGGGTGCTTCTCTATTACAGGTTTCACGGTATCTCTAGTTCCAATGGTTTCTTGAAGGGGGCCCAACAGTTCTGAAAGAGTTCCAATGGTTCTAGAAGGGTTCTGACAGTTCCCGATAGGGGTAGGGGTCCTTATAATTTCCAAGAGGTCCTAACAGTCAATAGTTTCACCGCATCAGTTCTAGAGGGGTCCTAATAGTGTCCCTGACCGGACCTGTCTTGATCAACAATCTAGACCAGGCCCCGCTCCTCGAAACCGAAAAATGCAGTTTTTTGGAATCGGGCCCGGGGTTCGGAAACGACAAGTGGGGCACAGAAAGAATTTAAAAAAAAATTATTTTGCTTGCTTTCTCGCAATCCGAAAAGACAGATCCCTCCCGCATTTTTCTCATAAAAGACAAGTCCCCACTGGTTTCTTTACCACTGGTGGAAAAATGTAAAAATTCCGGTTCCGAGCGGGTCTCCTCCTCAAAAGCAGGGGTGCCACTTTTTTTTTTTTTTTTTTTTTTTTTGATTTTTTGCATTTTTCGCACGTAGTGCGAAAAATTTTTGGTTTTTTTTTTTGCAGGGTTTTTTCGCGCGAAAAATTTACAAAATTGCGAAAAAACTATGCAAAAAAAAGCGAAAAAAATGAGAAAAAGTCGAAAAAATTGAGAAAAAAACGGAAAGTTTTTGAAAAAGTTGAGAAAAATTATGTTTTTCGCTTTTTTTCAGTTAGATTTCCTCATTTTGGCAATATCAGCTATTTAACTTTCCAGGTTTTTTTTTCAGCTAAATTTTCCGCATCGCTATTCTTTGAAGCAAATGTCGATATTATCGGATTTTTTTGAATGCAATACGCAGACAAATTTTGTTTTCAAACAGTTTCACTTCCCGCTGTTGGTCTCGCCACGAAGGAAGCGAGAGAGTGAGAGACGGCAGACGACGAGACAAAAACATTTTTTCGCGCGTTTTTTGTAAATTTTCGAAAAAACGACCCGTTTTCAAAATAAAAATTAAAGAAATATTAATTGCAATTCACAATTTACCAAAAAAGTACTGAAACGGGTCGTTTTTTCGCAAATTTACAAAAAACGCGCGAAAAAATGTTTTTGTCTCGTCGTCTGTCGTCTCTCACTCTCTCGCTTCCTTCGTGGCGAGACCAACAGCGGGAAGTGAAACTGTTTGGAAACAAAATTTGTCTGCGTATTGCATTCAAAAAAATCCGATAATATATTACTGCTGAAACATTTTTTGATTTTTTTTGGTTTTTTTTGGTTTTTTTTGGTTTTTTTTCGCAAAATTTTTTTTTTGTGGCAGCCTTGCTCAAAAGATCACCCTCTATCCATCTGATTGCAGTTCGATCACACGCGTCACGGACTGCGCCGTGTCGACATTCCGATGGAGCCGGTGCACGGAGTCCATCAGGTGCCCGACGTGACCGGCTGCTCGGCGCCGCCCGAACCGCTGCGCAACATGCTCGTCGTGCAGAATATGAATATTCCGATCCTTCGCTTCGATCCCAGCATGTTTCTTGAGGTACGCGTGTTTTTGCGCCGTTTGGATGTTTGGACCCGCCTTGTTTCTCATGGTGTAACGTGTCACGTGACGGAAACCATGACTCGAGGACAAGTCATGGTTCCGGTCACGTGACGCGTTACATTACAAAACTAGGGTGGATCCAAATAGGCCTCCGACTACAAAAAAAGAGGTACGCGTGTTTTTGCGCCGTTTGGATGTTTGGATCCGCCTTGTTTCTCATGGTGTAACGTGTCACGTGACGGAAAACATGAATCGAGGACAAGTCATGGTTCCGGTCACGTGACGCGTTACACCACAAAACTAGGGTGGATCCAAATAGGCCTCCGACTACAAAAAAAGAGGTACGCGTGTTTTTGCGCCGTTTGGATGTTTGGATCCGCCTTGTTTCTCATGGTGTAACGTGTCACGTGACGGAAAACATGAATCGAGGACAAGTCATGGTTCCGGTCACGTGACGCGTTACACCATGAAACTAGAAAAAAACGCCTTCTGTTTCAGCCGTGGGTGCTCTGTATGCTGCGGCCAAAGTTCGTGTTGCGCGGCATGATCGCGTGTCCGAAGGGCGACTACGGTGTCGCCAAAATCGGACTCGAGCTCGGCGACAGGCACAACCGACCGCACCGCGTCGACTATCCGATCGCGTTCCGCGAGACCGAAGGTGAGCAAATATTTCAAGCACAATTCTCAAATTCCGGAGAACACCCAAATTGTAGGCATTTTGACGGGCAATTTTATAGAGTTTACTCGGAAATTTTTGCGATTTTCATCTTTTTTTTTCAAATCGCCTTTTTTTCAAGCCGGCCTCAATTTTTTTTTTTCTTTGGGAAATTTTTGCAATTTTTGTGAAGAGGAGAAAAAACGAAAACTTCCGCATAAATTCTATAAAATTGGTCGTAAAAATACCTGCAATTTGAGTGTTTCACTGATTTTGAAAACTGACATCGTGGTGAGACCCATGAGTCGCAAAAAGTCCATGCGCCTTTAAATTTTCATTGAAACTGACTGGAATTTAAAGGCGCATGGACTTTTTGAGACGCGTGGATCTCGCCGCGATGTAAGTTTTCAGTTGTAGAAAAATGCGGAAAAGCTCGCAATTTATCGCATTTTTCGACATTTTTCGACACAACTGCACATAGTTTTTGAACAAACACAAAAAAAGTCCCGTAGACCTATGCAGCGCGAAAAAATTTGAAAAATTTCGAAAATTTCTACCACTAAAGGCGCATGGACTTTTTGCGACACGTGGGTCTCGCCGCGATGCAATTTTTCGACCCTTTTCAATACTCGTGGCCTACAGAACACGGCGAGTGGCTGACGTTCGAGCTCGAGACGCCTGACTACGATTTCCGTCCGTCGAGCATGTACGTCTATCTGATGGTGTTCCACGTGAATCGCACGCAGTCGGCCCGTCCGGGCTTCCGCGTCGCCAACTGGTCGCTGCAGGCGTCGATCGACGCCGAGCCGTTTCCGCTTCCGGCGTCACGTTACGAGACGATTCCCGTCGACGGTCCCGACGGACCCGACCACAACGTGCCGTTCCGGTTCCAGACCGATTGCGACACGGTGGCGTCGTTGCAACACCTTCGCGACGCCTTCTTCAGCGTCGTCACCAACGTGACGACGTTGCGCGACGAGAAGCACGCGCGCGCCGAAGCCGACGTCGAGCGGATGTTCGAGCAGAGTCTGCTCGACGATCGCATGGACGAGGGCGTGAGCACGCCTTCAGTCGGCGACAAACGTCTCTTCGAGGTCACCAAGGCCATCGGCGTCGTCACAGAATCCGATGTGGACACCGAAAAATGCGACGACGATGAAAGCGACGAGTGGCTCGAGCCGGTGCCCAAACGCCAAAAGTGATGATTGGCTCCAGAAAAAAAAATACGAAAAAAAATGTATACAAAATTGTACAAAAACCAACTCCATGCGGGTAGTGTGCTTACCAAAAACCAAAAAAAAACGGATTTTTAAATAATTTTTTCTTCTGTAATATAATAAATTTATAAATTTCTCTAGCGCCCGATTCGGTCGATAAAAATAAATAAAAATTTCAAAACAATCAACAATTTTCGGTTTTTTTTTGTCAAAAAAAAAATCGGGGTCTCTAAAACTTGATCGATTTGGAGAGCCCGACGAGGACGGCTCCCGTAATGGTGATGGTCATCGCGGCGGCGAGCAGCGTGAAATTGCGACGGCCGCGAATCTCGCGATAGTAGAAGATGCTCCACGCGGCCGCAATGCAGCCGGGCATTTGCGAGATGATCGGGAACGTGACGGTTTGCGACAGGTGCTGGTTGGCGATGAAGAACGACGTTTGGGCGATGGCCCACAGACAGCCGGCCGCCATTCCGGGCAGGAAGAGCGTGGGCGGCGCGTAGGGAGTGTTGCGTCTGGAAGATGGACACGAGGTGGAGATGGGGAAGAGTGTGGAAGAGGGCGAGAAGGCAGACTTTCTTAACCGTATCTGTGAGTTCAAAAGGGGGTTACCACGGAATAGAACTGGCCGGAATACATAGAGCCATGCTCTCAGTGACGACATTACTTTTATTCACTTTTTTTGTAGTTTCAAATTGAGCTCTATTAAGACATTTTTGTGTTGGGATGTCCGCAACCAACGCGCAACACTGCCGTTCAAAAATAAAGTGGCTGGGCGCACTAATATAGAAAATATCAGGGTTGTCAGAGGCCGGACCGACCATATGCGCGCTCCGGCCCGCGGCCCGGAATTTCAGTGAAAATTTCAAAGTGCTCATTTTATCGCTGAAATTCATTTTTTATCAAACGTGATCGAAATTCTGCCAAATGGGCGATAACGAATTTTCGAATTTTCTAACACAAAATCCAAAACAGGGCATGCCCTTTAAACGTTCCGATTTTCAATTTTCAGCGAAACAAAAACGTCTACCACCGAAAAAGCCCCATGGAATTTCCACTTTGAATTTTTCCGCTCTAGAGTCTAGACTCTAGACCCCCCCCCCCCAACTTTTCGTGTCCTACCTGAAGATGGAGTAGACGACGAAGAGGACGGTGGAGGTGAGAAAGATGCCAAAGTAGTGCGAGAAGACGTACGGCAATCCTTCCGTCGGCGTGTTCGGATATCTAAAGAGTTCGGCAATGTGGGAGGACTTCTCAAAGCGACGGGCTGCTTACAATTCGGGATTGTCGATCATGCGAATCACCGGCACAAACGTCATTCCGTAGAAGACTCCGGCGATGAGAGCGGCGACGAATGCACTGGAAAAAAACACGGGCTCAAAACCTTCTTTCCGCCGGATCGTCCCCCCTTACATTGTTCTCTGCGTTCCCGAGTTCAGATCCTTGGCCACCTTGTGAATCTCGACGTCGTCGGTGGTCGCATCACCCTGCTCGGCGACGTCTTCGGAAGATGTCGGCGTTTTGAGAGCCGTCTTCTCTTCCGAATTCGAGCCGCCCAGTGGCTCCATGTGATACGAGGTGCGGCTCGTCTTTCGTTGTTGAGCACCGCGCGGCTCCGACCGAACCTGGGCGAACAGCGAGCCGCCGATGACGACGCAGATGAGGCCGAGATAGTTGAGAAGCGGACTCGCCGGCACCGACGCCTTCATTCCGAACAGTCCGAAGCGGCCGCCCGCCCAGCCGGTCAGACAGTTCGACGTGTTCCACACGAGAATCGAGACAGCCAGTCCGAGACGGTTGATGATCGGAATCGCTGTCGCGTTGCCTGCAAAATGTCGGTGGGGGTCGTTCATTCCAAAAACCAAGATAGGCTCCGCCCCTTACTAGTCAGCAAATAGCTCCCCTGTTTTTTGGAATTTTGGAGCAAGTAACTTATGGAAAATGTAGATCTCGGCGCCCTCCACAAAATGAAGTTGAGCTTTCAAACTTTTATCAAGTACCAACAAAGTTAGAAGCCGGAAAGTGGTCCGGCCACATTTTGCCTTCTAACTTTGTTTGTACTCGATGAAAGTTTGAAAACTCAACGTCATTTTGTAGAGTGCACCAAGGTCTACATTATACATAAACTACTTGTTCGAAAATTCCAAACAACAGGGGTGATATTTGCTGTGCCACGCCCAGTCCACCCTAGCTGAGTATATTGTCGGTTCAATGGTCTTGCCACCGAAAGTTTAAAAAAAGAGAGGAAAAGCCACAATAGACTCCGCCCATTTGTGCTGGCAAAATGGGCGGAGCCTATGGTGGCTTTTTTCCTCTTACTTTTTAAATATTCGTTGACAAGACGTCTGCATCCGCGAAATTCATTTTGAACATAGGAGACGACTAGAAATTGATCATTTTCGAATTTCTCCAACAAAACTTTGATAGTAGGAAGTTAGTGGGCTTTCCAGTAGTTTTCAGCCTAGTAGAAATCTCACTTGGCCGATTACTCTCTGATTTTGAATGGAACCATTGGAATTTGAAATTGATCGCAAATTCAGCCATGGCGTGTTCTCCGCAGCAAAAGAGCTGTTTTTGGGTGGATTCGGCTCGTAAATCCACATAAAAAGAGCTTTTTTGCTTCGGAAAACCGTCCATGACTAAAATTACAATCAATTACAAGTCCCAGCGGTTCTATTCAAAAGCAACGGATAAAAGGGCAAGTGAGGTTTTTGCTAGAATGAAAACTACTAGAAAACCGCTAATTTCCTACTATCAAAATTTTGTGAAAATTCAAAAATGATCAATCACTAGTCCCCGCCGCTCACCAATGCACCACGAGGCGCCGCCCAACATCGCCAGCGGGTAGAAGCCGGGAAAGCCGGTGGCGACGAAGACGACGAAGCCGACGAGCAGAATCGCGATCGACATCATCCACTGGGCGAAGATGCCGTCGCGTGTGTCGTACGATTTGATCGGAACGAACATCGAGCCGAAGAACAGTGAGGAGACGGCGCACGCCGCCATTCCCGTCGCCAGCACCATCACTGTATTCTGCAGAGACGGGGGTTTCGATGCGATTTTGTTGTTATTTTCTATTTTTGGTCTATTTGGAGCTACACCAGGGGTTAGACACATTCGGCCGCTTTTGTGTAAATTAGATTCACAAATTTTATAGACCAGGGTTGGCAACAGGCCGAAAACTATCTCCCCTGTTTCTTGGAATTTTCGAGCAAGTAATCTATGGAAAATGTAGCTCTCGGCGCCCTCTACAAAATGACGTAGAGTTTTCAAACTTTTATCAAGTACGAACAAAGTTAGAAGGAAAAATGTGGCCGGACCACTTTCCGGCTTCTAACTTTGTTGGTACTTGATAAAAGTTTGAAAACTCAACGTCATTTTGTAGAGGAAACCGAGGTTTACATTATCCGTGGATTACTTGTTTGAAAATTTCAAAAAACAGGGAAGATATTTGCCGGCCAGTTGACAATCAAGCGATTTCGTTAGCAGGGACTAGAAATCGCATAATTTCAGGCGCTTTTGTGTAGATTTACGAGGATTCTTTATCACAGCTCGTAAATCTACACAAAACGCGGCTCTTTGGCTGGTAAAAAGTGGCCGAACTTGCAAACTTGCGATTTCTAGGCCCTCAATCTAAATCCAAACTTTCGGCTGCAAAATCGCTCAAAACAACCGGAAGAGAGCGTCTATTTTCGCTCTATTTTTCGCATCGAAAGCATCAGATTTAGAGAACGGCGAGAGGATTATCGAAAAGACGACAGTGAGAAGGTGATAACGAAAGCGAATATGTCGACGTCTCCTTGTGGAAAAACCGATCTTTGGTGTTCATGGGAGGCGTTTTGCAGTGTGAGAATGAACAAATTTGCGAGTTTTCGCGAGACAAAACAAAGGGAAAAATAGAAGGAGAAGAAAAAATGGTGGTGGTGTAACCATGGAGATTCTCTTTTTCTTGGAGACGGAAAAAATAAGGGAATTTTCATTTTTTCTCGCAAAAATTAAAAAAAGATGAAAATCGAATTTTCGAGCCATAAAAAGTTTTTTTGTTGAATTTTTTTTATTTATTTATGTTTTTTGGTTGATGAGAAATTTTAATTTAAAATTTGAAAAAAAACTAAAATTTTTATTTGATTTTAAATTTCCACTAAATTTTCCGACTTCCAAAAATAAAAAAGTTTATTTTTTTTTGAAAAATAAAAAAAATTGAAAATTTTCAAAAAATCACGATTTTTAAAAATCACTTTAAAATTACGAATTCTAAAAAATAAATTCATTTTTTTTTGAAAATTTTCAAATTCCCCCACCCAAAGTTTACTTTTCTTATCTATATTTTTCTTGTCGAATCGGTCGAATCGCGACAAAAAAAAGTGCACCGAGAGGTGTGAAAATTGACGTTTTCAGACGAGAAACAAAAAAAAATCAGTGTGATGATAAGAAAATTTTCTTGAGGGCTAAAAAATCGGGGAAAAGAGCTGGAAAAAAATGGAAAAAATGGGGAAAATGTGTAGAATAATAATAAAATCGTGTTGAATGGAAATACGAATTGGCGGTGAGGGGGAGAGAAGTGCTCGTCACTTTATTTACAAAAGAGAGAGAGAGAGAGAAGAGGCGCAGACACAGAAACAGAAAGAAACGAGGGGGGAAATGGGCGAAAATAAAAATATTTTCACTATTTTTTCAAAAAAAAAAAACAAAAATGATGGGCTGAAAATTTTGAAAATTCGAAAAAACTACGATAAATAATTTTTCAGTGATTTCAAAAATATAGAATTTTCGCCCAAAGGAAAACTGAAAAAGATTTTTTTTTGCAAAAAATATTAAAACGCTGCGCTTAAAATGTTATAATTTTTTATAAAACTCGAAAAAATTTTATGTTAAAAAATACGGCATTTTCAAACACTTTCCGAACTTACAATCCGCCCGAAAGCTTAAAAATTTGAACAAAATTTTTTTTTGAAATTTTTTTTTAGTTGGAAAAAATATGAATTTCAGAGGAAAATGATGAAAAAAGCTGCGTTTTTTTGAGTGTTTTTACACTGCAATTTACAAAAATATTACGTAGATAAAAACAACGAAAAAAAATTTATATTTCAAAAAAAAATGTTTCGAAAATTGTTAAATTTTTAAAATATCGAAAAAAAAAGGTTTTCAGTGATTTTACAAATACGGATTTTTTATTGATTTTTGAACATGCTAATTCACGAAAAATTCAAAATTTATTTAAATTCCCGTATTTTCCAGTTTTGGTGGTCAATAATCCTTTTCACAGTGGGAAATTTGAATAATTCCTGGTTTTATTTGAAAATGCTCAATTTTCACAACTTTTGGACCTGAAAACCGGCCGGAAAATTTTGTTTGAAAATTGGAATAAAATTATTGATTTTTTGAATTTTTAGTCTGTTTTCAATGGTTTTCAGTGGAAAAAATGGAAAAAACCGCGTTTTTAGGCCGTTTTAAGTCTAAAATGAAGGGTTCCGGTGCCGATTTCCTTGCGAAAAGGTATCGAATTTCCGACATTTTGTTTTGTTTAAAATTCCGCTTCTAGTGTTTCAAATAAACATTTCCGGTCGATTTTCAGGATCGGAAAGTGTGAAAATTGAGAATTTTTTAAAAATTTTGTATGGAATTATTCAAATTTCCCGCCATGACGGCGATTATTGACCATCGAAACAAACTCGAAATTTAAATATTTTAAATTCGGATTTTTCGGGAATTTCAGGTTTTTACAGAGATTTTCAGCGATTTCCGGCTTATTTTTTGTATTTTTAATGGGGAAAAATGGAAAAACTCACATTTTATATGGCCTAAAGCGATATGTGCCAAGTTTCCCGTGTCATGCAAAATGGAATGTCTGAAAATCGGCAAATTTCATCGGAATCTTGGAATTTGAGGGGAAAAGTGGGGGAAAAATAAAGAGTTTCAGCGGAAATTGGAGAAAAATCGCTGAAATTTGAAGAAAATTGGGAGAAAAATCAAATTTGGACGGATGATGCAATCGCGCTCTATTGATAATCGTGGCGGGAATTCGAAAGCGCGGATGTTTGAATTTTTAAATTCCGGGTTTAACTTTTAAATGGTCTTTCGCAGGGGTTTTCGTTTATTTTTTTCGAACTGAATAAAAATATACTTGTAAAAAAAGTTTAAAAAATTAAATTACAAAAAAAACAAGGTTTTTTTCAACTCAAATTTTAAAAATCCGTCAAAAAAAAAATTAAATTTTTTGAAAATTTATTGAAAAAAACAGCTTTTTGTTAATTTCTCACACACTTTTTAAGACAAAAAAATGGGGGAAAAACTGCATAAAAACAAAAAAGGCGACAATATGCAAACGCGCTCCACTGAAACTCGCGCGAATTCAAACCTTTCAAACGCCCGATTTTTGCGCGAAATGCGTGCAAAAAGAAGCGGAAAGCGGCTCAATTTCGTTCCGTCAATTCGTCTAATTGCCGGAGCCCACTAAGCGAAGCGGAAAATCCATTAAAAATGCGAGCAAGAGGGTGCGCGCGCGCGCGGAACCGAGGTCCAGTCCGCTTCCTCTTTTTCTCTCGCACTCTCTCATTTCCACACACTCTCTCACTCTTTTCCTGCTTCTCGGGGCGGCGGCGGCGGCCATCTGTCCCTCCCGTTGTCGTCTCATTTCAAAACGGACCCCCTTTCCCTTTTCTCCCCCCGTTTCCCTTCTTCCAAACACTCTTTTCTCTCCCTCTCCCGCTCAATTTTCCCATCCAAAAGCCTCGAGAGGACCGCTTCACTGTGCAGTTTGTTGTTTTTTAGTAACCTATACAGTACCTTTAAGAAATGTAGGAGAAAAATGCAAAAATTCGAATTTTTCGCATTTTTTTCATTTTTCGACATTTTTTTCATTTTTCGAAATTGTTTGCATTTTTTGTATTTTCCGACATTTCTCGGCATTTTTCAACTTTTTCAAAGTTTCCTGACATTTTTTGCATTTTTTGACATTTTTTTCAATTTTCGACATTTTTTTCATTTTTTGACATTTCTCGACATTTTTCGTCAATTGATTTTCAGGTGTCAAAAGTTGGCAAATTCAAGGCAAAACCGTGAAAAAGAGCCCAAAATGAGCCAAAACGCGTTTTTGCACTTTATGCACCGGCTCGTTTTTTGGGTGCTGTTCGCCATGTGCTCCTGCTTTGTGATGCGCGTTTTGTGAGTTTTTTTTTGAAGGGGTGCCACAAAAACACAGTAATAAGGTTTTATTAGGATAGTATTGGATTTGAACAAGAGAATCTACAATCACACGCCCGGACCGTGTCGAGTTTTGAGCGAGAAATGTGCGTTTTCCGGGTTTTCAGCCCATTTTCGAAATTATTGTTGTTTCAGACAAGGGAACCGCCGGATTGACGTTTGTCGAGTCTCAGAATCGAGTTTACATCACTTATGGCTATGGAAAAGGTATTTTGAGGGTAGAAAACTAATTTTTGAAAATGACCAAAAAGTGGGGTTCGACCATGAAGTTGATGTGTATGTTATCTCGAGAACCAAGCGAGCTATCCAAAAGTTGTCAACTACAAAGTTGAAGAGCACAAAAAGAGCAACAACTTTGCAGTTGACAACTTTTTGATATCTCGGCTGGTTCTCGAGATAGCATGAGACCTTTTCGGTCAGGACTGGCACTATCTTTTTTCAAAAAAAAAAAAAAAAATTTAACATTATTTCCTTCAATACAGCGGTTATTTCCCCGGTTTTCCAGCTATATTAAATCTATTTTCAGCTCACAATTTAACGACAAAAACTGGCATCGCGTTCTACAACACGAACCATTCGGACGGTCGGAAGCCGGAAGAAGTGCACGATATCACCGAGATGAGCATTCAGTGGAACGGATATGACGGGGTGGGAAATTATATTGAAATATGAATAAGATTTATAATTTAGGAGGAATTAAGGAATTAAAATTGAAAAATTGAAAAGAAAAAAAATTTTTTTTTTTTGAAATTTTTTTTTTTTTTGAAAAAATTTTTTTTCGAAAATTTTGTGCCTAATTTTTTCCCCCAATCTTATACACATTTTCATAATTCCATTGTATTGCAGAAAAACTTCATACCGACGGGAATCGACGCGTTCTCGTCGTCGAACGGCCGAGTGCTGCTCTACGTGATCAACGTGCACTCGCAGTGCATTCACTTTTTCCAAGTCGACAACACGCGGCTCATCCATCGGAAGGCGGTCTGTGAGCCCGAGTTCACCAGTCTACAGGATCTGACCGTCGTGGGACCCGATCGGTTCTTCTTCACGAACATGGCCGCGTTCGGCAGAGGGTGGATGCAAATCGTCGAGTTCTCACTTCAGGCGAGTTTGCTCTCACTTCTATGCAAACGCGCTCCATAGATAATTAAGGGCTGAAAATAGATTCAATATGACTGGAAAACCGGGAAAATAGCTTCTGTTTTGTAGAAATTAAGGTTTCAAATTTTTTTGAAATTTTTTTTTTGAAAAAGTCAATAAATCCAGACCTGACTGAAAATGTCTCATGCTATCTCGAGAACTAGCCGAGCTATCAGAAAGTTGTCAACTGCAAAGTTGTTGCTCTTTCTGTGCTCTTCAACTTTGCAGTTGACAACTTTTTGATAGCTCGCTTGGTTCTCGAGATAATAGAAGCATCAACTTCATGGTCGGACCCCTTTTCAAAAGCCATGTTTCTAAACTCAAAATACATTTTCCATAGCCTGTATAAAGTGCAAAAACGCGTTTTGGCTCATGTTTTTCTCTTTTTCACGGTTTTGCCTTGAATTTGCCAAATTTTAACACCTGAAAATCAATTGTCGAAAAATGTCGAAAATTGCAAAAAATGACGAACAATGAATTTTTCTAAATAACTTTTGTTTTTGCTCATTTTGTGCTCTTTTTCACGCTTTTGCCTTTAATTTACCAACATTTGACACCTGAAAACCAATCGACGAAAAATGTCGAAAAATGTCGAAAAATGAAAAAAATGTTTTCAAACAATGTCGAGAAATGAAAAAAATGTCAAAAAATGAAAAAAATGCGAAAAATGATTTTTCAAAATGAATTTTCGTAAATAAGCCAAATCCAAATGTTGCAGACCGGTCAGGGAGTGGTCTTCTACTATGACGGCTCAAAAATCTCGACAGCGGCCGCTAACCTGATTTCACCGACCGGAGTGTCGTTTGACGCGAAGAAACGCATTCTCTACGTCGGTTCGATGGTTCGAGAGGTAAGCGCGCTCCATTGAGAAATTCAGCACCCGTTTTTCATTGCAGTCGCTGTTCTCCTACGCGGTGGCCAAAGACATGCGGTTGAGCCTTCAGTACGAGATGATGTTGTTGACGTCGCCCATTGGATTGTTCGTGGAGCCGAAGACTGGAGACGTGTGGATCGCCGCGCATCCGGTGATTCACGAGTCGGCGTGGCACTACACGCACGCCGACAATCCGCGAATACACTCCTCCACGCAGATACTCAGAATTCGCATTCAGGTGGGGGGGTCCTTTGATGTCATGTAACTCGAGATGTAGAAGAGATAGGAGAAAAGTGTCAATTGATGAAATGTAGATCACAATAGGTAGATCAAATTGTTAGTTGACAATTTTTAGCTAGCTATTCTAGTTTTCGAGATACAACGGTTTGAACTTGAACTTTTATGGTCTTGGAATGATGATGTGCCATACCGTAGTATCTCGAGATCTAGAAGAGTTATCCAAAAAGTGTCAACTAACGAAAAATAGCTTACAACAGGTAAATCAAATTTCCAGTTGACCACTTTCACCTAGCTGTTCCAGTTTTCAAGTTATGACGCTTTCAGTGAAAGTCCTGTTTTCCTATCTTCTAGGCATGTTATCTCGAGATCTAGAAGAGTTAGGAGGAAAGTGTCAACTGTCAACTTATAGATCACAACTGGTAGATCAAATTTGCAATTGACAACTTTCACCTATCTTTTCTAGTTTCCGAGATATTTCGCCTAATTGTAAGAGGCAATTCAAAAAAAAAAAAAACTTTATTTTTTTAAATTTTCACAATCACATTTTAGCCGGCAATCGGATAGAAATAAGGCATTTTATCGTACTGAACGGGCGCAATTCCCGCATAAATGTAGGGAAATGTTCGAGGCGAGCCAAAAATATTTTCGAGCATCAGCCGTGAGGAGCCAATCGAGAAAAAGAGCACAATGAGCACAACTCGTTGGAGCAACATTCCG
This sequence comes from Caenorhabditis afra, assembly GCA_963570955.1. Lineage (NCBI taxonomy): Eukaryota > Metazoa > Nematoda > Chromadorea > Rhabditida > Rhabditidae > Caenorhabditis > Caenorhabditis afra. Next base: position 9,115,296 of record OY751532.1, read on the forward strand.
GGCATTTTCAGACTGTCAGAATGCACTTATTTCCCGTTTTTTCCGACATTTTGCAGTTTTAAAGGGACGGCCTGAAAAAGGGGCGGGGCTTAGTGAGACTTCCTTAAGGGGGGTCCACTTGAAACTCCAAACTTGAAGAGAAAAAAATTTTTTTTTTTCTGAAAAAGGGCAAGTAGAATGTGATTTTTGACGGTTTTTGATCAGAAATTTGAAAAAAAAACAAACAAGGAAGTGAAATTTTTAAATACGAAAAAAAAATTTTTTTTTTTTAATTTTTTTTCAAAAAAAATTTTTTTTTTTTTGAAATTTTTATTGAAAGTCATATTTTATTACCATCTTTTTGTCAAAATTTGTGCAAATTGGCACAATTTGTGTGCTCCCCCCGAGCCCCCATAAAATAGTAAAACTGTCACTTTTCATTGCCAAACACTTTTTATTTGCTGATTCGACAAATTTGATTTTTTCCAGCCAACTCTTTATAATTTTTTGATAAGCCTAGGTTTTTGCATAGTTTGCTCTTATCGCTGGAAATTACGAAAAAGTGGTCAAGAAATCAAAAATCAAAAAAAAAAAATTTTTTTAAATTTTTTTTTTTGAAAAATTGAAAATATTTTTATTTATTTATAATTTTTACTTAAATTATTTTTAATTAGAAAACACCCTAATTTTGATTTCAAAGAAATAAAATCCAAAAAAATACATTTTTAGAGATTTAAAAATTGAAAAAATAAATTTTTTGAAAATAGTTTTTTATATGAATCATTATTTTTTTTTAATATGACATTAATTATTACTAACTTTCAAAAAATAAAATTGAGTTTCAAAGATATTTCTAAAATTTTTTGAATTTTTGGAAAAAAAATCGGAAAAATGAATCTATTTAAATTTGTGTTTTTTTTCAAATTTTAAATAATTTTTATGTATAGTAGAAAAAATTTTAAAAATTTGATTTTCAAAAAAAATGGTTTTTTTTAAAATCAAATTTAAAAAAAAATTTTCGGAAAATTTTTTTTTAATTTTTTTAAATTTTGGAAAAAAAAATCAGAAAAATGAAATTTTTTTAATTTGTTTTTTTTTTCAAATTTTAAATGATTTTTATGTATAGTATTGTCCGTTTAATAATCTTGTCACCGGAGATCAAAAATGGACGAAGAGACGAGACGGCCAAATAAGCAACGCCCACTTTTTCGCAAAGGCACGGTTACACAAAACATTGCAGGTCTGCTACGTGAAAAACAGTGTTTTAACGAGTTTCGAAGTTTTTGGAAGCGGGGCGATAAGTTCCCACACACTTTGTGACTAACGCGAGTCGAAATTTCATTGTTTCAACAGAGCAGATGCGTTCCATGAGCTCGTTGTCATCGCTTAAACGCAGTAGACCCGCAATGTTTTGTGTAACCGTGCCTTTGCGAAAAAATGGGCGGTGCCTATTTGGCCGTGTCGTCTCTTCGTCCATTTTTGATCTCCGGTGACAAGATTATTAAACGGACAATAGAACAAATTGTAAACAAGTTTTTAAAAAATTCAAATTTCCGAAATAAAATTTTTTAATAGACTTTTTTGAACAAAATTTTTCGGAAAAAATATTTTTTTTTAATTTAAAAATTTAAATTATTGATTTTTTTTGCGCAGGAAGAAGGAAAATCGTGGGTGACGACGGAGCCGTACGCGAACGACGGAGCCACAATATCGGCGAGCTCGGCGATCGCCTATCACAATGAGCAAATGTTCATCGGCAGCTCGTTTGGACGTCTTCTACACTGCGATCTGACTCATGCTCATATCACTTAATTGGTCCCGCCTAATTGGCTAATTGGGTAATTAAGTAATTAAGTGATTAAGTGATTTTGACAGTATTAAAATAAATATTTATTCCGAAATCAGAAATTAGAAATTAGAGATAAGAAATCACACTTAAAAATTTAGGAAAAATGTTTTAAAATTCACTGTTATTAATGTTATTAATGACTGTCGGGAAAAGAGAGCAGTCTACTCGCGAACGTACTCGCGACGGCACGTGACAGCTCCGGCGACGAGGACCGTGACAAGACGGTCGCCCTCGATGAAGCGGGTGATGATCGAGACGACCTTTCCGTCCTTGGTCTGGGTGTGCGTGAACTTGCCGTCGGCGAACACGATCTTCGAGGAGACCTTACGACCGTCCGGCGTCTCCTCGTCAAAGTCCTGCAGGAGGGAAGGGCGTTTATCTCGGGAAATAGACGAGGTGGGGGGAAGGTGTCAACTGGCGAGATGTAGCTTAGAACGTGTAGATCATATTGGTAGTTGACCATTTTTCCCTAGCTATTCTAGTTTTCGAGATACAACGGGGTTTGAATGGTCCTAGCCTATGGTTGGCCATGTCGTAGTATCTCGAGATCTAGAAGAGCTAGAGAAAAAGTGTCAACTAACAAAAAATAGTTTATGGTGTGTAGATCAAATCGTCAGTTGACAACTTTTTGCTAGCTCTTCTAGTGCTCAAGATATACCTGCCCAAAACTAAAGGCCAGGTGGTGTTTCCTTATCTACCGGCTATCTGTACCTCAAGGCCTAGCACATTTGTAAGAAAAGTGACGATCACCGTATTATAGCTAATTATGTGTAGATGTGTAGATCAAAGTGCTAATTGACCACCGTTTCTTATCTCTTCTCGTTTTCGAGATATGGTCTTGGAATAATGATGTGCCATACCGTAGTATCTCGAGATCTAGAAGAGTCATCCAAAAAGTGTCAACTGATGCCCTTAACATCTCCCCTTAGATTCTCCCCCGCCGCCCCAACTTTGGGTTGTTTAGTTGCCGGTGTGTCCACTTGGGTTGATCCCGGTTCCCAGCGTCCATTGGTGCTTAACCGTAACTCGAGAACTGGAAGAGCTAGAGGAAAAGTGTCAACTAACAAAATAACATAGATCAAAGTGTTAGTTGACAACTCCCACCGACTTGGTTCATAATTCATACAAAAATCATCGCCGCAAACATTTTATATCTATATTTGTGTGTGTTGACACTAGGGATCAATTTCTCTACCTCTCTCTCTTTCCCTTCCACCTTTCCCTTCTTATCATCATTTAGCACCCCTTTTCAGTTCCCTACACGTAGTCAATGATCAATGATCACCTTGGGGGAGTACTGGCCCAAAACGGTCTCATGCTATCTCGACAACCAAAAAAGTTAGTAAAAAATTATCAACTGCAAAGTTGTAGCTCTTTTTGTGCTCTACAACTTTGCAGTTGACACCTTTTCGATAGCTCTTCCAGTTTTCCTAGATACATACCTCGTTGAGTTTGTAGGAGAGCGTCGTGTTCTTGAACGTCGAGTATTGGTTCGAGTGCCACGTGTCACCCTCGAGCTTGATCTCGAGCGTCGGTTTGAGTGTGGCGGCCGCCTTGCGCGTGATCAGTCCGACGCCGACCTCCTTCATGTACTCCTCGAAGTTCTCCGACTTGTCGAGCTTCCAACGTCCGATGAATGCTTGCTCGGCGGCCATTTTTCGGTTATTCTACAAGTCACTACATTTAGTATTTTATTTCATAGCGAATTGGGAGGGGAGAAAAAGAGGAGAGAAATGGCATGAAATGGCAGGTCGGAGGTGGCCTGATATATAATGGTGGACTGATAACGCAAGAGACGCAGACGGTGTGTGGAACGAAAGTGGGCGGGGCCTAAGTGTGTCTGTTTGCCAGGCGGAGATGATTCATCGGCACGCCCATTTTCTGGAATGTGTGAGGAATGAAAAATGCCAAGTTTTGTAGACTACAAACAATTTGGGTTCCTAGGCCATGGGCCGAAAACAAGCGGGAGAAACTTATACATGGTCAATAAGAGCTTAAAAACCGGGTGACCTAGAAAATGGCAAATTTTGGATTTCTAGGCCATGAAAATCGCATCTTTCAAGTCTAGACGCCATTCCGCAGTATTGGGTTTCTAGGCCATCGATTTGAAACCGGCAGGACAGGCTGACACTTGGCCGGTGAAATCTTAAATCCTGGGTGACCTAGAAAATACTCTAAAACTTTGGGTTTCTAGGCCATGGCCATGAGACTAGCACCTCATAAGTCTAGAAAGACAGTTTAAGACACATGGACGTCGTTTCGCAACATTTGGGTTTCTAGGCCATGGATTTGAAATAAGCAGGACAGACTGATACTTGGCCCGTAAAACCTTAAAACTTGGGTGACCTAGAAAATAAGTTCAGTTTTGGATTTCTAGGCCACGAAAATAGCATTCTTCTAGCTTAAAATAGAAGTTCCAAGGTATTTGGGTTTCTAGGCCACTGGTCAAAATGGTCAGAAATAGTGGATTTCGAGTTTCCAGGTCATTCTACCGCCCAAAAAAGGACGCTAAGAACTGATGGCCTAGAAACCGAAAAAAACCGGGGTTTTCTAGGCCATCTTTCAGCATCCAAAAAAAAGGCACAAGGGGGCTGAAGTAAAACAGGTTTTCGTACAAAATGAAAAACACTTCAAACTTCAAAAACGACCAAAACGAAAACCAAAAAAAGGAAAGTGAAAAAGGAGAGCGACAAACAAATTATTGTTTGCTTCCTATTTAAAAAACCGTACTAGATAGGGCAAAAGTGTCAACGTCAAAGTTGTAGAGCACAAAAAGGCCCACAACTTTGCCGTGGACACTTTTTGGATATCTCCTTCAGTTTTCAAGATATCACACTCTGTATTGGCTAACAGATGAAAGGAGCATTCTTCAACGAAAAAATAGGGAAAAAACGATATTCATTGTTAAAACGGCATCATCACAAACAAGACTCCCCCCTCTCTATTCGCGTTCATATTCCCGACGCGAGACGACGTTTCCGGCCTGGAGGGTGGTGATGAGGCGGCCGCCGTCGATCCAGCGAGTGATCGTCGAGTCGACGTCGGAGGGGTCCACCTTCTTCTGACGATGCACCACTTTGCCGTCCTCGATGACGATCGTCGAACGGAATTTGCGACCGTCCGGCGTGGTCTCGTCGAATTCCTGAGAGCAATCGTTTAATTGGATCTCTAGAGTCAAGCTAACGGAATGAGCGGAGTGTCGTACTGACAAAGTTCGGATTTGGGGCACTTGGCCTAGAAACTTCAAAAGCCCCACTTTTGGTCTAGATTTACGAGCTGAAGCAAATTGTGTTTTGGTATTCCCAAATTGGAATAAGAAAACAACGCGGAATGAGCGGAGTGTCGTACTGACAACATTTTTGTTATACTTTGAGATGCTTGGCCTAAAAACCACAAAGGTTAAGTTTGGCCGCTTTCTGGTGTAGATTTACGAGCCTACGAGCAAGCAGGAGCCTCCAAATGCGTTCAGTACGACGCTCCGCTCATTCCGCGTGTACTCTATTTTATTATTTAGTCGGATACAAAGTTCGCGTGTTCTTTCTTCTTTCTTCTCTCTTCCCCTATTGCTAACTGATACACTACACTGTTCTATGCACTTTGACCCCCCCCCCCCCTTTCACTATGTTCCCTCTATCTCTCTCTCTCTCTCTGCTTACTTTTCTTATCAATTCCTGGTCGGCTCGCGGAGCAAGCACCACGTGTCACAGTGTGACACGCAAACATTCTGACTTTTCCATGTAACTAGCATATTTACAACTGATAGTGATAGTGAATGAAGAAACCTTTTTCCGAAGAACTGTATCTCGAAAACTAAAATAGCTAGGGAGAAATGGTCAATTAGCAATTTGATCTACACATAATTAGCTATGACTTAGCGATCGGCACTTTTCTTACAAATGAGTTATTCCATGAGATGCAGATAAGCGGAATTGGAAACAACACCTGGCCGTAAAATTTGAACCGGTATATCTTGAAATCTAAAAGAGCTAGGTAAAAGTTGTCAACTGACAATTTGATCCACACACTGTCACCAATTTTTGTTAGTTTACACTTTTTCTCTAGATCTTCTAGATCTCGAGATACTACGGTATGGCACATCATGAGGCCAACGTCATTCAAGTTCAGGTCGTTTTATCTTGAAAACTAGACAAGCTGGGGGAAAGTTGTCAACTAACAGTTTGACCTTGGCAATAAGAGCAATATATTGGTAGCTAACACTTTTTTCCCAACTCTTCCAGAACTAGAGATACAGTTAGACACATCGTGGACACCAAGCCCGTCATTTTAGGCCAGTGTATCTTGAAAACAAGAAGAGCTAGGAAAAAGTTGTCAACTACCAATTTGATCTACAAGTTTAAACCTACATTTTGTTAGTTGACACTTTTCTCCCAGCACTTCTCGTTTTCGAGATACACTAGACACCTTAGACCCCCAGGCTAACCTCATCGGAAACCCGCAACCCGTTCTAGGTGAGTTGTCCCACCCGTGTCCCACACACTCACCACTCCGAGCGTAAAGTTGAGTGTGGTGTTCTTGAAGGCGCTGAGCTGATTCACATGCCACGTGTCACCGTCCACCTTGATCTCGAGCACCGGTTTCACGTTGGCCGCCAGCTTTCTCGCCAAAAGGCCCACTCCCACCGCTGCCATGTACTCCTCGAAGTGCTCCGTGTGCACCAGCTTCCAGCGACCCACAAACTGCTCCGCCATCGCTTTGGTCTCTGAAAATAAGCTTTAAAAATTTTGAAAAAAATTTTTTTTTTTTTTTTGGAAAATTAAAAATTCAAAGAAAAAATAAATAAATTGCCCTGAGCACTGAACGGCGCGGGTTTAAATAGGAGGATTCGAATAAAAAAGTAGGCGAAAATTAATGAAAAATGGCAGTTTTTCGAAAAAAAAATGATAAGAGGCACAGAAAATAGACTAGAAACGAGTGTAGTCGCCTCGTTTTTGACAGTTTTTCGGAACTTTGGTCAATTTTTTTGAACTCGAAAACATGTTTTAAAACGAAAGATGAGTCACGTGAAGCGTGACATGGCACTAGGACAATCTACTATGAAATTGACGAAAAATTAAAATTTCGATCAAAATGAGATAAAAATTCGAAAAAATGTAGAAATTCGAGTGTTTCAGGAAAATAAATAAATTTTATAATATTTAGAATCTTTTTCCGAGATTAAAAAACAATTTTTAAAAAGTAGAAAAATTCCAAAAAAAAATCTTTTTTTTTTTCTTTTTTTTTTCAAAATTTTGCAGAATTCATGATTTGCAGGGAAAATTATTTTTCAAATTAAATTTTTATCGATTTTTTCGAAAAAAAAACGAAAAGACCAATTTCCCTTTTCCCCCATTTTTTCAACAAAAAAAAACGGAATTTTAAATTTAAATTGGAAGAAAAACGGGAATGGAGGTGGAAATGAGGTCATTTTCGTGTCCTCTTCAAAGAATTTCGATCGGATCGCCGAAAAAAAGGAAAAGAAGAAGGAGGAAAGAGGACTCGCCGTTTTCCGTCCGTGCCGATGTTTATCGCCCGTACAACTGTCCAAGGTCATTTTCCGTTACAACGGAGGGTATTTCTCGTCTCGGAGACACCTAAACGATAAATATGGGTGGGAAATCTATCGAAAACGCCGAAATTTACGCGATTTTCCGGCAAAAATGGCCGAAAAATGAGGGAAAAAAGTTGATGAGTACTGTAGAGTTTAAAGGCGCAGCACGGATTTTGTCGATAGGTCTCGCATCGAAATTTATTTTTTCGCAATTTTTCTTGGATTTTGGTTATTTTTTCTCGCAAAAAAAAGGGAAATTCAACAGAAATTTCATGATTCCGAGTGAAAAAATGGAGGGATTCCAGAAATTTCAGAGAAAAAGCGATTCCAGTGAGAATGTGTGGGGGGCTTTTTTGTTATTTTCAAAAATAGATCGGCAAAAATTGGGCTTTTAAGAAAATTGAGAGCCGATGGAATTTGGTGAGTCACTAGTAGACATGTGTATTTTTAAACCTTCAAACAATCCTTTTTTTTTCGCTTCGCCGCTCTGAAAGATCAAACACTGTAAAAATCGGGGACGGGGGAAAAAGTCAAGGAGCTTTTGATGGTGGCCTAAAAAAATGAAATTCGTCGAGGCCCCGGGGCCAATGTTTGGGTTTCTAGGCCATGGCCATGAAAGTGGCATCTTTTAAGTCTAGAAAGACAGTTTAAGACGTATGGACGCCATTCGCCAGTATTTGGGTTTCTAGGCCATGGGTTGAAAATCAGCAGAGATAGCTGCTCCTTGACCCCAAAAACCTTTAAAATCGGGTATGACCTAGAAAATGAGTACTGTTGGGTTTCTAGGCCACAGGCCATTCGACTGTATTTGTGTAACTCACCCAATTTGGCTAACGGAGAGCGGGAAAAAAATTGAAAGATTTTCCCGGAATTTCGAAATACTTCAATTTTTTCGATTCAGTTCCGATTCCAGTTCCCTGGTTCGAATCGCGCGTGATTTTTAAAAGTCTACTTCCCGGCTGGGCTGGCAGAATCGTTTCGTTTCGTTGAACTTTGAAAATGCGGTTAGAGTCCATCGAAATCTGGTTTGTTTGAAAGCGTCAGACCGATAATGACCCCCACGGAAAAAGAAAATAGTTCAGAGTGGGGTGTTCATGTGTCGCCGGCATTCTTTGAAGTTATATTTTCAAGGAGGACAGTTCCGGCCCCCGTTAGTCTCATCTTATCTCGAGATCCAGGAGAGCTATCAAAAAGTTGTCAACGGCAATCTTGTAGAGCACAAAAAGAGCTACAACGTTGTCGTTAACAACTTTTCCATAGCTCTTTTGGTTTTCGAGATAATAGGTGATCAAAAAAGGCCGGGGTAGACCTCTCTCCCGGCCACTACTGCAGACAGTGAAAACCTTCCAAGTGTCTGTCACTCAACTCTTTGAAAGGGTAATATTGTGAAACGATGGTGTTTTGAGCACAAAAAAGCACTTATTACGAGTCTTACTGAATGTCGGCCGTTGATCGGCGTACAGAAGGTTGTTCTGTAGTGTAGTAGGGTTTGAGTGCCGTTCTATTGTAGAGAAAATAGGGGACATTATCTCGAGTACCAAAAGAGATATCAAAAAGTTGTCAACTGCAAACTTGTAGCTCTTTTTGTGCTCTACAACCTTGCAGTTGACAACTTTTTGAGAGCTCTCCCGGTTCTCGAGTTAAAACAACCATCCCATTTTCGGCCAGTACTGAAGGTGACATGAACGTGATTTTTAAAGATTTTTAAAAGTCTACTTCCCCCGACCGGCCTAAGCCGAATAGTTTTGTTGAACTTTGAAAATGATGTTTCGACACGCGTCAGACAGGGCTAATTACCCCCCTCCCCATCGGAAAATAGTTCAGAGTGGGGTGTTCATGTGACCGGGACTGAAAAAGTGCACTTTTTGAATTTAAAATAAAACTGGTTTCAATTTGACTTTTCACGAGGAACTAGGGAACAAAGAACGTTTTTAGAAAATGAGATGAAAAAAAAAAAATTTTCCACTTTAAATATCGATTTTTCCATTTTTCCAGTGTGTGGTTCAAAATTTTCGGGCGGCTTATTTAAATATTTAAATTTTGGTATGCAAATTTATTCAATCCGCAAATAATACGCCGGTGAACTTTGGAAAATTTTTTGACGACGGAATTTGAAAGGGGGTCGGCAGCGGGTTACGGTAGTTATGGAGTGAAAATGAAGAAAAAGAAAAAATTGAAAAAAATTGTTTTTTTTTTAATTTTTTAAAAATCTGTGGTATTTTCAAAAAAAAAATCACTGTAATGCAGAAAAAATTGGTTTTTTTTGTGAAAAATAAAAACTTTCAAAAATAATTTTTTTTCTAAATTAAAATTCAAAAACTCAAAACTCGAACTACCTTTTAAAAAAAAATCAATAATTTGTAAAAAATTTTATTTTAAAAAAATGTATTTTTAAAAAAGATTTCATTTCGTTCTCTGATCTCATCGAAAAAGTGTTCAGATGACGTCATCACCATTCGGATCATCCCCCCATTTTTTTTCGAAAAAAAATCTTTATAAATCACCCTTTTTGTGTTCAATGCGACCAAAAACTGTCCGGTTTCCAGATTTCAGATTTTCAGCCGAAAAATCTGAAATTCACGAACATTTTCAAATATGCAAATCGATGTGGTCAAAACTTGTCTCCTCTCTGTGTCACCTCTCGGAAAACCATTTGAACTGAATTTCAGTAGGCTCCGCCCACTTTTGTCACCCCCCCCCCCCCCAACTATTGGAACGAATTTTTAATCCGACACTATATAAACCCGGTTTCAGCGGCCTCCAGTTTCAGAGCGAGAACTTCCAACCAACCGACCAACGAGATGACGATTGTCGGAATACTCGCCTGCCTCACCGCCACCTTCACGTTCGGCACCGTTTTTGTGCCGATTAAGGCGTTTCCGGCGAGTGATGGTAAGTTCGCACTTTCTTTACTGGAGAGTAGGTCAAATTTGGTGAAAGTAGGTCAAATTTGGTGAAAGTAGGTCAAATTTGGTGAAAGTACACCAAATTTGGTGAAAGTAGGTCAAGTTTGGTGAAAGTAGGTCAAATTTAGGCAAAGTAGGGCAAATTTGGTGAAAGTAGCTCAAGTTTGGTGAAAGTAGGTCAAATTTGGTGAAAGTAGGTCAAATTTAGGCAAAGTAGGTCAAATTTGGTGAAAGTAGGTCAAATTTGGTGAAAGTAGGTCAAATTTGGTGAAAGTAGGTCAAGTTTGGTGAAAGTAGGTCAAATTTGGTGAAAGTAGGTCAAATTTGGTGAAAGTAGGTCAAATTTGGTGAAAGTAGGTCAAATTTGGTGAAAGTAGGTCAAATTTAGGCAAAGTAGGTCAAATTTGGTGAAAGTGGGTCAAATTTGGTGAAAGTAGGTCAAGTTTGGTGAAAGTAGGTCAAATTTGGTGAAAGTAGGTCAAATTTGGTGAAAGTAGGTCAAATTTAGGCAAAGTAGGTCAAATTTAGGCAAAGTAGGTCAAAATTAGGCAAAGTAGGTCAAATTTAGGCAAAGTAGGTCAAATTTGAGGAAAGTAGGTCAAATTCGGGGAAAGTAGGTCAAATTCGGGGAAAGTAGGTCAAATTTCTGAAAGTAGGTCACATTTCTGAAAGTAGGTCAAATTTGAGGAAAGTAGTTCGAAATTGAGAAAAGTAGGTCAAATTTGGAGAAAGTAGGTCAAATTTGAGGAACGTAGGTCACATTTGGGATACGTAGGTCAAACCTCGAAAAAGTAGGTGAAATCTAGAGAAGTAGGTCAAATTACGAAAAGTAAGTCAAATCTTTAGAAACTTTGGGAAAAGTAGGTCAAAACAAGCCGACCCCGATTTTCAGGCTTCATGGTGCAGTTCTTCATGAGTCTCGGCGGTTTTCTGGTCAGTTTGGGCATCCACGCGTTGCTCGAATTCCCGCCGATCTACCCGTTGGCGATGCTCGGCGGAGCACTCTGGTGCACAGGTACAAACACAAAAACGGATGAAAGATGTCTCATCGGGTTACTGTACACACACGTTGCAGCCAACTCGTTTGCGTTTCTCATCATGAACCGTCTCGGAATGGCGGTGCCGATTCTCGTCTGGAATACGGTGTCGTGTCTCACCGGATGGGCGACGTCCCGGTTCGGGTTGTTCGGTGTGCCGAAGGGGGTGCCCGGCTCCGTTCTTCTCAACTACATCGGTGTTTTGGTGCTCGTCGTCGGGTAGGTCAAACATTTTCGTTTTGATCTACCATTAGATCTAGCTAGAATCTTTGATCTACCATTGGATCTACCCCAAAAGTAGTTGATCTACCATTTGATCTACCCAGAATCTTTGATCTACCATTTGATCTACCCCAAAAGTAGTTGATCTACCACTTGATCTACCCAGAATCTTTGATCTACCATTTGATCTACCCCAAAAGTAGTTGACCTACCATTTGATCTACCCAAAATATTTGATCTACTGCCAAAATGTTTTGGTCTACCATTAGATCTACCCCAAAATCTTTGATCTACCATTTGATCTACCCAAGTTATCTGATCTATCATTTGATCTACCTCAACAATAGTTGATCTAGCATTTGATCTACCCCAAAAGTAGTTGACCTACCATTTGATCTACCCAAAATATTTGATCTACTGCCAAAATGTTTTGGTCTACCATTAGATCTACCCCAAAATCTTTGATCTACCATTTGATCTACCCAAGTTATCTGATCTATCATTTGATCTACCTCAACAATAGTTGATCTAGCATTTGATCTACCCCAAAAGTAGTTGACCTACCATTTGATCTACCCAAAATATTTGATCTACTGCCAAAATGTTTTGATCTACCATTAAATCTACCCCAAAATCTTTGATCTACCATTTGATCTACCGTTTGATCTACCCAAATTATTTTATCTACCATTTGATCTACCCCGCCAATCAATATTTTTCAGAAGCTCCTTCTTTTTGTTTATCAAAAGCCACGTGTACAAACCGAAACGCGCCGCGGCAGAAGACGTCGAAAAGCGGATGCCGTCGGAGAAGAGCGTCAGTTTGTTTCCTTCCAAAACTTCCCATCGAAATCGATTTACAGATCGTCACCATCACCACGTCATCGTCGTCAGAAGACGTCGTCGCCGACGCGCATCATGTGCCGATTGCAGTCCGAATTGGGTATGAAACCACATGTATTTTGTAAAATTTTTTCGCGATTTCGCAACTTTCCCGTTTTTCGAGCATGTATTTTGAAAAATGATTTCAGATCGCTGATCGCGGCGGTCGTCTCGGGCTTCTTCTACGGCTCAATGTGCACACCGGTGACGTTCATCCAGAATCGGCCGGATTTGTATCCGGGAGCGCCGAGCGAGGGTCTCCCTTATGTTTTCTCCTTCTTCTGCGGTATTATGCCCACTTCGACGGCGGTTTTGGTCATTTACTCGGGTTTCAAGTGAGTACACGGGGGTTCTCAATAGAGCGCATTTGCACTTTAAGTAGATTTCGCAATAGGAAGCATCAGAGCGCGTTTGCACTATGAACAGATTTCAGGGGATTCTCAATAGAGCGCACTTGCATCACAAGGAATTCATCCTCGACTCTCAATAGAGCGCACTTACTCACCATGCGGATTTCGCAATAGTTAGCATTAGAGCGCATTTGCATCCCCAAGCGTTTCTAGGAGATTCTCAACAGAGCGCACTTGCTTTCCAGACGGAACGCACCCTCGCTGCCACCGTATCTCGTGCTTCCCTCCCTTGTGGCGGGAGTCCTGTTTGGCGTCGGCATGGGCGCCTTCTTCATCGCCAACGAGCAACTGTCGCAAACCATCGCCTATCCGGTCATCTCGTTCGCGCCGGGACTCATCGTCAGCGCGTGGAGTGTGGTGCACTTCAAGGAGATTACGGTAAGTCTTTCTTTGCGGCCGATTATGCAAAAACGACTGTAGGCGGTTTGTGTGGTGTACCCGGTGCTTGTGCGCGTTTTGCATATGTTATTTTGCACGAAATACATGAATTATGATATTGAGAATGATAAAAAACGCAGAAGATCAAATTTTTGAGCATGTATTTTGTAAATTTTTTTCAAACTTTGAAATTTCGAAATCGATTTTTTTAGACTTTTATTAACTTTTGAAACGTTTAGAGTGTGGAAACTATATTTAAAATGGATTTTGAGCATGTATTTTGAAAAATAATTTCAGATTTCGAAATTTCGAAATTTCGAAATTTTTTCATGAAAACTTTACCAATTTTCAAGCATCATTTTTGCAGGGAAAACGCAATCTGATCCTTCTCGCAATCGCCTATACGTTCACTTTGATCGGTGTCGGCATGGTGACGATATCCAAGGATCTCTGAATTCGTCGAGCAATTTAGCCCTGTTTTTGTACATACCCCCCCCCCCCCCCCCCCCCTTCTCGCGCATCCATGATTGACACGTGGAAAACACACTCACGAAACACTTCAACGACCGCTATTTTTCATTGTTATCAGAAAAATAGGCGAATCTCTCTCCCTCTTTTCGATTTCTCACGAATAAACGGTTCACTTTGAAACCCCGCGACGATTGCGAAATTGCGGTGGCGGCGGCGCGTTTATCATCGCCCTGCCGCCTTCGCAGCGGTGTGCCGTCGATAGCTCAGTTGGTAGAGCGGAGGACTGTAGAGTCAGTGGGTATCCTTAGGTCGCTGGTTCGAATCCGGCTCGACGGATTTCTTTTTGATTGCTTTTGGTTCGTCGAATTACTTTTCTCTTTTTTAAATTTTGAATCCTGCTGACTAGTGAGTTTTTCTAATTTTGATTTCCAGAGAAAAAGTTGAATTTCTCAATTCTTCCCCATTAGTTTAATCAAAAATAAAACGAATTTCTGAATAAAACCTCAAAAATCTCCTTTTCCCGGTCGAAATCAACAAGAAACGCAAATACGGGGGTGTTAAATTCGAAAAACCCCCAATTTTCCGACGCGTTCACAATGGAGCGCGTTTGCGTCGCCCTCTTCATTTTTGGTCGTTTTCGACCGTTTTCCATCCAAAAATCATCATTTTCTCTCAATTTTCACCGCATTATCGACGTTTTTTCAACAAATTTACAATTTTCAGAGGCCAAAAATGTCAAAAACCGCTGAAATACGGGCAAAAAATGATTTGTATTTGCAAAAAATGGAGTTGACCGACAAATTCGTCAAATTGCACGAAAAACTGCGAAACGAGCTGAATTTGGCCAGTTTGTGCGTCTCTAAAGCAAAGTGAGCGTCGAAAATCACTGGAATCGGCAGATTTTATCGATTTTTCAGAACAACCCATGGATTCTCGTTGTTCAGCGTGAATTCGTTCGATTCGCACGATCTGGAGCCGTCTGTCAGGTGAAAATTGATGGAAAACGATGAAATTTATCACTGAAATCATTTCAGAATCGAAGTCGACGACGGAAAATTCGAAATTGTAAAGGAGGACGACGCGGAGGCGACGGAAGACGTCGACGAGCTCACAACGGTGATTTCCGGCGTTTTTGATGTGAAATCTGACGTTTTCGGTGTTCAGAAGCATTCCGGAGAGTCGGAAGACGTGGATGCCGACGAGGAAGCCCAAAAATCGCCGTTCGCCGGTCAATTCCGGCCGTTTGGAGTTCTGGAGCCGTCGGCCGCCAAAGATGCGCGGAAAACCATGAGAAACGCTATTCAGGTGTGAGATATCACTTTTTGAACCGAAAAATCGAGCTTCTCATCGTCAAAATAGTGAAATTCGCTCAAAAATTAGTCGGTGGCCTAGAAACCCAAGCGGGGGACTAGTTTTCCGACTAGTCGAATTTCTAGTCCGCCGCCCATTTTTTCTCGATTTTCCCCATTTTAATCGCATTTTTTGCAGACTCTCGTCGATTTGGCGTCCACCCAGCACCTGATCGCCGTCAAAACCGTCGAATTGACCCAAAAATGAACCGCTAACAATTCTCGATTTATTTCTCAGCGCCGCACATAGTAAAATGAAAAAAGAGGAAGGAAAAGAGATTTTCAAAATTTCGGAGTGAAAAAAAGAACGTTTTGAATGTATTTGGGGGGGGGGGGGGTAAGGTAGAGGGAAAAAAGCGAGCACCCGCATTCGGGTGAGAAAATGGAAAAGTCGGTTTTCTCACCCAAAATGCGAAAGCGGGTAATACCGAGAGACAAAGAGACAGAGAGAGAGAATATAAATGTCATCGTTATTGTTAGCATAATAATATGAATGTAAAGAATTAGTTTAATAGTTTGTTGTGTTTCAATCAAAAAATCGATCCCTGAGTGTTTGATTTGAGGTAGTGGTAAAATGGGGGGTGGGTGGCGAATTATAGAGAGAAAATCTGGCTAGTGGTGGTGGGTGGAAGGGATTAGCAGACGGAAAATCGATCGAGTTTCATCGGGTAAAGGGGGTCCGATGTGCAAATCATTCGTCGTCGTCGCTGTCGTCGGCGAACGGTTTCGCGTTGTTTCCGCCGTCCGTCGAGTCGGCGCCACCCTTCTCGGCGCGTTGCTGACGCGCGCGTTCCGCTTCGGCCTCCTCGGCGGCCACCTGCTCGGGACGATGCTTCCTCCGGCGTTCCGGACAGATCGAGCTCACGTGCTCCTCGGAGCCGCACGTGTAGCACACTTTCGCGTCCGTCTTCACGTTCGGGCACGACTTGGCCTTGTGCGTCGCGAACTTGCCGCACCGGAAGCAGCGCAGCGAGACGGCCTTCTTGCGGCCGAGCGGATGGATGCGGCTTCCTTTCAGGCCTTGACCCTCGATTTCGCCGGAGACCTGAAGAGCAGTTTGGGCCTCATATCTTGAAAACTAGGGGAGATGGGGAAAAGTTGTCAACTAACAAAACACAGCTGAAAAGGAAAGGAACATTTCGGCAGTTGACACTTTTTTCCCATCTCTTCTAGTTCTCAAGATATGGGGCCTAAAAGCTGAAAGACCAGCCATTTGGGCGCCCAGAGAGATTACTGCAGATTCAGTTGACCACGGGGTGGGGGGGCCTAAAAAATTGCCGTTTTTCATTCATTTTTCCAGGTTTTCATTGAGTTTTGCCTATTTCGTGGCGAGACCCGCTCGCTGAAAAAGTGCATGCGCCTTTAAATTTTCAAGCAATTTCCACACATTTTGGCGCAAATTTCAAGTCCCCTGCCGTTTTTCGTGAGATTTTCCGGGAATTTCCGCGCAAAACGGCCATTACTCATGCGTTTTCACCTGTTTTCCGCGAAACTCAGGTGAAATTTCGGTCTTACCGCGTAGGCCTCACGTCCTTTTCCGTTGGAGCGCTCCTGAATGTAGTACGAGACGCGCTCGTTCTCGTCGAGACTCCGGAAGCCTTGCATGTTGAGGTTCGACTGAAAATCGATCATTTTCAGTCAAATTTCAGAGATTTTTTTGGCTGGGGGGGGTCTTACTTGATGAACGAACAGATCCTCCTTGGTGATGTCATCGATCACGAATCCGTAGCCTTTCGACACGTTGAACCACTTGCACGAGCCGAAAAAGCGCGGCGTCGGCGACTGAAATTCATCGAGCTCATTTTTGCCGCTGGAAACCTGCGGATTTCTTTTTTTCTCGCAGTTTCGCTGTGTAAACCAAAACTATAGGCTTGGCGGCGGCAGCTGCAGTGCGAAAAAGCGCTAAAATCGGTGTAAAAATCATAAAAACACATGTTTTTCGCAGATTTTTTCGAGTGTAAAATGGGAAATTGGAGTTATTGTCGTAAAGTTCGGTGTCTGATGTGCGAACACCGCGACTGCAGATATGGCATTTTAATTGACGACAGTGGTTTTTTATTCAAAAAGTCATCGTTTTCAATCCATTTTTCGTTATTTTCAGCGTTTTTCCCCCGTTTTTTCGTAAATTTTCCGTTGAAATCCGTTAAAACACTCTATTAAGTGTAAAAAAAACAAAAATTATCGGAAAACTACGAAGAATTTGTGAAATTTAGCTGTTTTGAGGAAAACATAAAATTTGCCATCGTCTTCACCGCTTATCTCATTAGAAACAACTAGAGAAGAGGCAAGCGATCCGTTAAACCGGAAAATTCGATGACGTCACTTTTGAGACGTTAAAAGTTTGAGAATTTACAACAAAATTGAATTTAGAGATCAAAAACCAATGTATGTATGCTTTTCGCGCGTTTCTTCTCGACAAAAAAGTGAATGATATGAAGCGTAAACTACTTTCGGAATGAGAAATATGTGTATGTGTCTAACGATAGGCTATTCATAGTTGGACGCCTGTTATGTTTCTAAAACGTCTGAAAATGAAATAGAGACTGAAGGGGGGTGATTTGAGACTCACCAGTTGCGAGATGACCTCAAGGGGGCTCTCCAAAGCGGCTCCGATCATTCTCTCTCTTTCTCTTCACCTAAGATGGTTTTTTTTCAAAAAACACGGTTTTTTGTTGCGTTGTTGTTTCTATGTCGGTTCGGTTCGGTTCGAGAAAAGGGGGGGGGGGTCTAAATACTAGAAGGAGAAGAAGAAGGCGGCTTGGCAGCGGGAGACGAGCGAGAGAGAGAGGGGGGTGGCAAACCGAAAGAGAAAAGAAAAAGAAAAGAGAGAGAGAGAGAGAGATGGAGAGATAGAATATAATAAGAAACGAGGAGCGAGAGCGAGAGAGAGAGGGTTGGAGGGTAGTGGGAAAAGGAAAAGGAGGGGGGGGGGGGCCCGAATAATAATGGTGAAAAGAGAAAAAGAGCGAAACGAGAGACGTGAAGCGAGAGATTGAGAGAGAGAGGGAAAGCGCGCGCGCGCGCGCTCGCGTGTGTGTGTGAAAGGATGATGGAAGTGGATGGAAGATGCAGGAATCGAATCGAATCGGCGGCGACGGCGGCCCGACGACGCAGAGGCGAAACAGAGACGAAGAGGGGCGGCTGACTGGCCGAGCGAGCGAGGGAAGGGAAAGGGGGGAGGGGGAAACTGGCGTGGAAACGGGAGAGGGGGAGCGAGAGGGTGGGGAATAGTGCGGGAAGGGAGGCCTGTGGTCTGATGTTTCTCTCAAAGGGCGATGGAGCTGCCTCCGGGCGGTCTCTTCCTCTCTCGCTCTCTCTGGGCTTCTCTCTCTCTCGTCGCCCCGGCTTTCCGCTTTCCGCGTGCCGCATGACACTTCCTTCCGCGCGCGGAAAGGCAAGCATGCAAAGGTTTCGCGACTGATACGTTTATGGTTTTGTTGTTGGGGGGCAAACACAACAGCACGAACCGGAAGTCGTTCGAAAGAGGGCACCTTCGTGTGCTCGGCGAGCCCGTTCTTCACCACCGCCTCCACCACCACCACCACGTCTTTGTCTTCTTCTCCGTCCTTTCCGCCGCCGCCTCCTACGTCGATTCGTCGCTTCTCCGGCTCAGACGACGTCACCGATGCGTTCCTCTCCTCCGACACCGCCGGCATTGTTCTGCAACCCGAAAAGAGAAGATTCCAGTTGAGTGAAGCGCGTTTTCCCCTCCCCTCTAATGGTTAGAAGGTGTGGAAGAGGGGCGGGCGGTGGTTAGGATAGAGAAAACAGCGGAGAGGTGGTGGTGGCGATGGGGGTCGGGGTGAGATGTTGGAGGATCCGAAACGAAGGAGATGAGGATGAAGAGGAAAGAGGAAAAATGGACGGAGGGGTCAGTTGGCAAGGGCGCCCGGGGGCGACTTGGGCACAAACACATACACAGAGAGAGACACATCTCTCTCGGAAATAGCACGGCACGGGCAGAGGAACCACACCCCCTGTGCGCGCGCGCGCGCCCTCTTTTTCGGTTCCGAAACACATGAACCAGTAGTGGTTTGGGGGCGGGGGAGCCAATTCGGACAGCCTGTTCCACGGTCCCCGCGAGCTCTCGCCGACCCGACGCGCCAATTTCCAGCCGAAACGACAGATTGTCGTAAGGTATGGTGTCGGGTGTGCGAACACCCGGCGCCATATTCGACGACATCCCCCGCTCAAAAACTAACTATAAACAAAAAGCAAAAAAGTGTCGCGAACAAAAAAAAAGATTGCGCGCGTTTTGTAAAAGTTTTCCGCCAACACATCGGGGGGCCGACACCCGATAACAAAAACTGGAGACGAATTGATAAGGAAAGGGGAGGAGGAGGAGGGGGGAGAAATGGGAAGGGGTCTGCAAAAAGTGGACAGATAGACGGATCATGCGATGATAACGGGAAAAGATGAAAACGAAAACGAAACAGAGGAAAGAGTCGATCAATCCTTGTTTTCTCCGGAAATTCCGTCAAATCGGGTGCAAAGTCCGCAATTTCCGGAGGGATGGCGGTGTTTGCGGACAATGCACCATATCGTACGACACTTTCGAAATTCCTCCATATTTCGCGTTTTTCGCTCGCAAAACGTTCTGAAGCGAGCGGAAAAGGGCGGGGAAGTGGGGAGAAGGAGCCGAAAGAGGGAGAAAAAGGAGCTCTCTCCTAAAAATGACGTCATTGTGAGTGTGTGTGTGTGCATCGGATATGCATGCTCCAATTAACATTTCTCTTTTCGCGAAAAGAGGAAAGGGGCAGAGAGAAGATGACAGAATGGTGAATGGCTAATTAACTTGTGTAATTAGAAAAATGATGAAGAGATCGGAAATTGCGAAATTTTGGAAATTTAGGAGAATTTGAAATTTGTTTGGAATTTCAATTTCCGATTTTAAAATGTAATTCAAATTAAAGATGAATACAAAATGAGAATTTGAAAATTCAAAAAAAAGTTAAAAAAAAAAAAATTTTTTTTCAAAAATTTTTTTCAAATTTTGAAGAACGAAAATCGTGAAAAATCAGTAAATTGCGCGCCAAAACGAAAAAATTCAAATTTGAAACGTCTTTTCGTCTCTCTCTCTCTCTATCTCTTTTTCGATGGAAGGAGGGGGGTTTTGAACCGCGCCTCCTCCTCTCGAAACACGAAACATTCATTTTATTTTTCTCTTTCTCTCGTTTTTCCTCTATCTCTCGTCTCTTCCAAGGTTTTCTTCGTTTTTCGACGTCGACGTCGTCGACGACGGACGGACGACGGCGAAGAAAACGAAAAAGAAGAAGAAGAAGAAGAAGAAGATCGGCGGGACGGATATGTGAGAAATGGATAAAAAAAAGGAAAGGGATAGAAATTGAAAGAGCGAGAGAAGGCGAATCGGCGCTGCTTTTTGGAAGAAAAAGGGATGTTCTCTTGATATGTTGTGTGGAGACGACACTGGTTACTGTAGTTTTACTCGACTTGTGTGTGGTCTCGCAGCGAAGAGCTGTGTAGATTTACGAGCGGTGGTCCTTTTCGATTCGAAATTTTTGGGATTGCAAGCGAAAATCGCTGTTTTTCATCTGTTGGTAGAAATACCCGACGAAAAACTGCGATTTTCGATTGATATCCCGAAATTTTGAAGCGAAAATGCCCGTCGCTCGTAAATCTACACAGCTCTTCGCTGCAAGACCCACTTTTTTGTCGCAATGTCGAAAAATTCACAAAATTGCAAGTTTTCCGCATTTTTCTACCACTGAAAATGTACATCGCGGCGAGACCCACGCGTTGGAAAAGTCCATGCGCCTTTAAATTTTAGTTTAAATGAAAATTTAAAGGCGCATGGACTTTTTTCCAATGTGTGGGTCTCGCCGCGCGGTACGTTTTTAGTGGTAGAAAAATAAGGAAAAATTCGCGATTTTTTCGAAAATTTCGTGGCGAAACCCATCTGAATAATTAGGGGTATGCGCCTTTAAAATGAATGTTTTCGCAGTGCAGCCATCCAGTTTTCACCTTTATAAACTTCAAAAGCTATAATTAAATTAATTCTAGTTTTTATGTATTCCAAGTATTTATCGGCTTTTCTGAGAAAAAATCTGCCGGGGAAAACTAAAAAACGAAAAAAAAAACAACAAAATATAAAAAAATATAAATATCGCTTCGGGACCATCCCGGACAAATTGAGGCATGCGCCTTTTATTTCTACAGTAATCATTATATTTTTACTTTTTGCAGTGTTTTTTTTCCAATTTTTCACCAATTTCATTCATTTTTCTGCGCCCAAAACGGTAAATTTAATAGAAAATATCTTTCTTTCGAAAAAAAAATAATCTGAATTAAATTTTCGAGAAGAAAGTATAAATATAGGGGGAAAAGGGTGATGACTAAAAGAAGGCAGCTGAATATTTCTTTTTCCACCTGCAGCAGGCCAAAATGGTTGGAAACCTGAAAATTCTCATTAACAATGATGAATCACCTCCTCAATAATCACAATAATCATCACCAAAAACCGCTCGGTTATCCAGTATTCTTCGCCACAAAACAAGCTCCGCCCACTTTCGGATCCCAAAAAAAAAAAAATTTTTTTTTTTGGAAATTGAACCAGATTTTTCGGAAGATCACACTGAAAACGCGTTCTATCGATAGAAAGGAAATTCTTTAAAATTGAAAAAAATCCAAAAAAAGGGCGAAAATGAAAAGATCAAATAAGAAAAAAATGGGGAAAACAGTGAGACGCAGAGAAAAAAACGGGCTTCCTCACTCTGCTTTTCGTCTTTCGCCTTCCCATTTTCACTCGATTTATCTCCGAAAATCCATTGAAATCTGCAGAAAATCTGAGGAAAATCTGAAAAATCAATAATTTTCTTGTTCCCCCCATTGTTTTCGATTCTTTTTTCATCCGACGCCGCCTTTTTACCCCGTTTTTCTTGTTTTTCCTGGCCAAAAATCGATATTTTCCAGGGTTTTGAGACCGGAAAATGCGAGAACCTTCGGATCGACGACGTGGAATCCAGAGAGAAGCGGTCCTTCTCGAACGACTTTTGCCCGAACTTCCGGTTAGAAAACCTGTTTTTTTTTTTTAAAGTATTTATTTTCATCTATGAGTCATTCGGGCGGGGAGGCGCTGCTTTGCATGCATAAAAAGACACCGTTTTCGGCGGAAAGTTTGATATAGTTTTTATTTTTTTTTTGAAGTGTTGAAATTTTTTTGAGCGAAAAAAGCTTTAAAATTGAAATTTAAAAAAAAAAATTTTTTTAGCGAAAAAATAGTTCAAAAACTGCGCAAAACCCCGGTTTTTTTTTAAAATAAAATGTATTAAATTTTGAAATTTTTGAGCGAGTAAAAAAAATTCGAAAACTGGTGAAAACCATTTATTTTTTTTGGGTGAAAAAATTGAAAAAATTAATTTTTTTTTTCAATTTTTAATATATTTTTTTTGACAGTTTTAGCCAGTTTTTCCGATCAGAAAGTTTAAAAAAATTGAATATTTTTTAATTTCGAAATTTAAGAAAAAAAAATTTTTACACACAGTTTAGGCCCGCCAAAAAACAAATTTCGGTAATAAATTTTTATAAATTAAATTTCTTTTGAATTCAATTGTTTTGAGATTTTGAGCGAGAAAAAGCAAAAAGCAGAAAATTCTATCCGCGAAAAATATTTTTTAATTATAAATAATTTTTTGGTGCAAAAAAAAATAGTACGAAAATTAGCAAAAAACATAGTTTTCAATGATATTTTTAGAAAAATAATAATTTAAAATTAAAAAAAAATTTTTTACTTGTTGAAAAATTCCAAAAAAAAACCGAAAACCCAGAAATTTGACTCTCAAAAAATTAAAAATTAAAAAACAATTTTTTTTTCAATTTTTTTCTAGATATGTAAAAAATATATTAAATCAATTCAAAATTTTGAAACTTCAAAACTAAAAATTGAAAACTGAAAACCAGTTTGTTTTTCGATCATAATTTTTTTTTACGAATTTGAATTCGAAAAAAAAAACAATAATCCGGCCTATCCTCTCCCATTATTCAACTGTTATTTACAAAAAAAAACTCGTAATAAAATTGCAAATTTTTTTTTTTTTCGAAAAAAATGGTTCCCCTAATTTCAGACAAAGGTGCAGCCTCGTCGAAAAATGCGAAAAATCGTGTGCGTTTCGTCCGGATTCGCCTTCTGTCTCCTCTTTTTCGTCGCCGTTTCCAGTTGGTTTTTCGTCCGCGATCTAGGTTCAAAGCACCCACACAAAATTATTTTTAAATTAAAAAATTTTTTTTTTTTGAAATTTTAAATAATTAAAGATTAAAAGAAAAAAAAAATTTATTTTTTTCCAAAAAAAAAAAAACAACAAAATTGACAAAAATTGAAAACTTCACAAAAAAAATCATTTTTGACTCATCCTTTGTTTTTCGAAAAATCACAATTCGAGGCTTTAAAAATTATTATTTTTCGAAATCAATTTTTTTTTGGAAAATTTGCGAAAATATATATAGTTCACAGAAAACAATTCTAAAAAATTGCCTAAAAATCGGGAAAATAAATTTTTTTTTTCAATTAGAAAACTATTTTTTTTTCTAACTAGTTAGTTTGCACAAAAAATTCAAATTCACCAAAAAAAAAATTAAATCAATAACCAATTTTCACTGCAGATATTTCGACGCACGACGAGGTGACAATCGAGACGGGATACCTGCTGGACCCGCTGAGAAACGCCCGAAATTTTCGAATTTTGCTCGTCGGCGACACTGGAGGTACACATATATTTTTTATTTTATTTTCCAAGAAACCTATTCATCGCCAATTTTTAGCGCTTTCTTGTTTTTTTAACTACTATGCAATTGTGTCGAAAAATGCGGAAAAACGAGCTTTTTCCTCATTTTTCTACCACTGAAAGCATACCCTCGTGGTGAGACCCATGCGTCGAAAAATTACATGCGCCTTTAAATTTTTTGGACGCAACTGCACAGGTTAAAAAAAACAACAAATAATGGAAGCTGAATAGGCCCAAAAAAACAGGGTTGTCAACGGGCCGATTCCGGGCCGGCGCGGGCCGGCAAATATCTCCTTTGTTTCTTTGCATTTTTGGACAAGTTACCTATGAAAAATGTAGATCTCGGCGCCCTCTACAAAATGGCGTTGAGTTTGTGAATTTTTATCGAGTCCCAACAAAGTTATAGGCGAAAAAGTGTCCGGGCCGATTGGTCGGCTTGTCCAAAAATTCCAAGAAACAAAGGAGATATTTGCCGGCCCGCGCCGGCCCGGAATCGGCCCGTTGACAACTTGCAAAAAAACGGTTCAACATGAAAGTGGGCGGAGCCTCACAGCGATTCTCTCCTAACCCAGGAGTCCTGAGGTTCTCTACAAAATTGAATGCAGGAATTCCGATACTCGAGACGACGTGGGCGCAGCGTGAAGTCAAGGAGACGATGGCGTCGTTGGCGGCCGAGAAGGACGTGCAGTTGGTGCTGAACATGGGCGACAACATCTATTTCACCGGTCCCACCGATGAGTTCGACCCTCGGTTCGAGGTAAACCCCTCGTTTCCCCCCGAAAATTCAAATTTACCGGGCAGGTCTCGCCACGATTTGCCGCGCCGCCCATGCGCCTTTAAAGCGCATTCAGTGCTAGAGCAAAAACTCCGTTGTTTCAGACGCGCTTCGAGAAAGTGTACGACGCGCCGAGCCTCCAAGTGCCGTGGCTCACCATCGCCGGCAATCACGATCATTTCGGTAACGTGACAGCCGAGGTGGAGTACACGAAGCACAGCCGCAAGTGGTACTTCCCCGCGCTCTACTACACGAAGAGTGTCGAGTTCAACGGCACTCGCGCCGACTTTGTCATGATCGACACGATCTCGCTGTGCGGCAACACGAAGGACATCCAGAACGCCGGATTCATCGAAATGCTCCGCAACGAGTCGCACGATCCGCGCGGACCGACGAACGTGACGGCCGCCGAGCAGCAGTGGGCGTGGATCGAGCAGACGCTCAACTCGTCCAGGTGTGCACAATATGGGGGACAAATATTTTTTTTGAAAACAGGAGATTTGGGGCTTCACTCGGACGGAAGGAGGTAGTGAGGGCAAGAAGCGAAGATGAGATTCCAAAAGGGGATGGTGGTGGCAAAAAAGTCCGTGATGGTTGGATATGAGCAGCTGAGGGTCATGCGATGGCGGGAGGACTTAGTTAGCCAAACAAATCGTTCTTCTTTGTTTCATAGTTGCAAGCGGGCCGATTGCGGGCCGCCAACTACCTCCATTGTTTCTCGGAGTTTTTGAACAATTAATTCATGGAAAGTGTAGATCTCGGCGCCCTTTACAAAATGACGTTGAGATTTCGAACTTTTATCAAGTACCAAACAAAGTTAGAAGGCAAAAAGTGGGCGGGCCGGGCCGATTTCGCCGTCGGCCCCTCCCGCCTCCTTCCAGCCTTCTAACTTTGTTGGTACTCAATAAAAGTTTGAAAACTCACCATCATTTTGTAAAGGGCACCGAGATCTACACTTTCCATGAATTACATGTTCAAAAACTCCGAGAAACAATGGAGGTAGTTGCCGGCCCGCAATCGGCCCGCTTTCAACTATGGTACTTGAAACCCTTTCTTCAGGGTTGTCACGGGCCGGGCCCGCCGTGAAAATTTGAAAGTGCTCATTTTATCGCTGAAATTCATGTTTTTGTATCAAAACTGATAGAAACTGACAAGCAATTGTATTTTCAACCGTTTCCACATCTAAATTCTGCCAAATGAGCGAAAACTGATTTTCGAATTTTCGGCCATTCAAATTTTGGCGAGGAAAACGCTTACCGTAAAACCTGTATTAGACCGGCATGCCGGTCTCACGGGGATAAAAAAGGGTACGTCAGTAAATACGCTCTATTGATAATTTAGGCCCAATGAAAGAAAAAATTTCAACGATGCTCCGTTTGTACGCCCATCGTGCCTTGTTTAGCCCGTAAATTAAAATCCAGCTCATTTCCAACGAGAAAAACGTAAAACTCGCTGCGAGACCCGTAACGGGCCGTAAGGTACGGTGGCAGTCGTTTTTAAGCTGTGGAGGCGTGAGACAGAGCGTATTTACTGACGTACCCTTTTTTTTATCCCCGTGCGGTCTAATTTTCAACCCCTTCTTCGAGACGCCGGTCTATTAAAGGGGCCGTTCAAATAAACGGTGCCGGTCTATTTTTCAACACATTTTTCTTCAGACTGGCACTACTAAAAACTAGAAAGAATTACTGAATTTTTTGACAGAAATGCGCGATTTTTGAAAAATTTGCAGTAAAATTTGCAAATTTTGACGAATTTTCTTGTTGTACAGTACTGGTGTACGTCCAAATCGTCGTTGGGAACTTTCCTGACTGCCGCCGTGCCAAAAAACTCCCATTGAAACTGATTGAGCATTTTGAACCGCTTCACGTCAGGGTGCCGGTCAATTGGAGGTGCCGTTCAAATAGAGGGTGCCGTTCTAATACAGGTTTTACGGTAATTTGCAGCAATATGAATTTTTTACGGCAAATTATGATTTTTGTAAACATTTTAAAGTTAAAACTCCCGAAAAGCGTCACTGGCCACCATTCCAAATGGAGTTTGTTAAATTCTAATTTCAAATTTACTTTTTCAGCGCCGAATACTTGCTGGTGTCCGGCCACTACCCGATGCACTCGATGTCGTCGCACGGGCCGGTCGAATGCCTCCGACAGCGCCTGGATCCGCTTCTGAAGCGGTTCAACGTCAACGCCTACTTCTCCGGACACGATCACTCGTTGCAGGTGAGACATTGAATTTTTTAAAAAATTTTTTTGAATTTTTTTTTCGTTAATTTCCAGCCATTTTCGAATTTTCAGCACTTTGTCTATCCGGGAAACGGCGACCATCAAATCCACTACATCGTGTCCGGCGCGGCGTCGAGAGCCGATTCGTCGACGAAACACATCAAACAGTTCAGCAAGGAGAATCTGAAATTCCAGTAATTTTTTGGTGCCCTCTTGAAACCGATCTGTCTAAAAACGCTCGAAAATCCAAAATTTGCAAGTTTCCCACATTTTTTAGCACTGAAAACGTACTTCGTGGCGAGACCCACGCGTTGGAAAAAGTCCATGCGCCTTTAAACATCAGTTGATTTCACCTGCAATTTTTCATTTTTCGCCTTTTTTCACTCAAACTTCGATTCAAAATTGCTCTTAAAAGCCTATAAGCCTTCAAATTCACAATTCTTTTCGTTTGCAGTTACCCGGAAAAATCGTGGATCTCGTGGTCGCCGGTTTCGCAGCTCGGCTTCCGCAAAGGCGGCCTCATCTACGCGGAACTCGGACACGAGCGATCACAATTCGAGTTTTTCGACAAAAACGGCAAAAAATTGTACGAAACGTGGATTCCGGTGCGCGAAATCCCGGCGGACGCGGCGGCGCTTAAGCCGTCCACTTCGAACCCTTTTGTTGAGATTTAAATCGATTTTTTTCCCATTTTTCAACGACCTATCGACGGGTATTAGCGACTATGTGCATATCTTCATGGTGATTTCAGATAATATTTGTAAAAACGACAGAAATAAATGAGATTCTATTGCGTTTTTTTCCGCTTGTATTGCTTTTCATTGTTTTTTTCGGCGTTTTTCCATGAGTTTTCGCCTGTTATCTACTTATTTATGCTTGTAAAATCAATTTTCTCTTTGTTTTGTTGAAAAAAACCGCATTTCCATCGAGATTTTGGCTGAAAGTCCGGTGAAAAATGCGAAAATTGGCCGATGGCCTAGAAAACGCGAGGGACGTGGCCTAGCTTTTTCCGCCTTTTCGAAACTGCTTTTCGTTGTTTTTGCCTGGTTTTTCACACGATTTTGCATGAATTTCAGGGAGAAACTGGAAAATACTATCTATTTTGTGTTTCTACATCGAATTTCAATAATTTTTCGCTTGGAAACAAGTTTATTCCCGTTGTTTTTCATTAATTTTCGAATTAGAGAGCTTAGAGCAAAATGGCGGGCGCGCGCGCCTCCGAATAAGCGGAAATCGATTTTTGCCACGTTTCTCTAGAGTTTTTCCGTATTTTACTGAATTTCGTCGAGATTTTGGCTGAAAATCCGGTGAAAAACGCGAAAATTCGCCGATGGCCTAGAAAACGCGAGGGACGTGGCCTAACTTTTTCCGCCTTTTCGAAACCGCTTTTCGTTGGTTTCCTCGTGTTTTTCACACAACTTTGCATGAATTTCAGGAGGAAAATTGAAAAATACAAGATATTTTGTGTTTCAACATCGAATTTCAATAATTTTACGCCTTGAAACAAGTGATTCCCCGTTGTTTTTCATTGATTTTCGAGTTAGAGAGCTGAGAAGCAGAAATCGATTTTTGCCACGTTTTTCGGGAGTTTTTCCGAATTTTCCAATTTTCTATATTTGCAAAAAGGCGGAGTCGGTATTTATAATTGAAAATTGCTTTTTTGGCCCCCAGCTCCCATTTGTGCAGAAAATCGATAAAAAACAAGTTTTTTGGCTGAATCGCCGAAATAGTGAGTTTCAGCCATTTCAGCTGAATCTATACCGTTTTGAGGGCAATTTTTCGGGATTTTGAGTGATTTCGTGTTTCCCTCCGTTGAGCTCGAGCCAAATTTGCCCCCAATCAGTTTCATAATCACACTTTCATTGCAGCATGTACAACAATCAAGGCGGCGGTCCTCCGGACCAACCGGGCGGCGGCGGGAACGGCGGCGGACCGCCTCCACCGCCACCACCACCACCGTTCGCAAATCAGATGCTCAACGAGGTCTACCGACTGCAGTACGCCGCCGCGCATCAAGTGCAACAGAATCAGCAGCAGCTCCAACAATGGCTTCAGATGGCGCAGGCGGCACAAGCGGCACAAGCGGCTCAAGCGGCTCCTCAGGCACCGCCTCTACCGCAGCCACAGTTCGCTCCGAACCTCGGACAGCTGATCGCCGGATTCGGTGCTCAGAACATGCAGGGCATCGATTTCACGCGCCTCTTCAACAACTACCAACTGAATCCGGCGCTTGTGCAGGCTGCTCCTGCTCCTGTTCATGTTCCAGCTCCAGCGCCTCTACTACTTCCACAACACGTGCCGGTGCAGGCGGCGTCTGCTCCCCCGGCTCCGGCTCCACTCACACCGGCTCCGATCGTCATCCCGTCGCCGGCGCCGTCAGCGCCCACCGCGATGCCAGCGCCCGCTCCGGCCGCGCTTCAAGTCGAGAACTTTCTCAACACGATCGAGATGCAGGAACGACAGCCGCAGAGACCAGCGCATCCGGTGGTGGCGCCGGTGGCTCAGAGAGCTCCGATGTCGCCGATGCTCGCCGCACCGCGCATCCCCGTGCTCCAGCACATGCCGGCGCATCCCATCGTCCAGCTTCCACCGGTGATTCGTCAAGCGGCGCCGATCCCCACACCGCCTCCTGCTCAGCAACAACAGCAACAACAAGCCCCACAACCACCACCCGTCCCAATCGTGGCGGCTCCAGTTGCTCAGCGAGCGATTCCCGGCGTGGCGGGACAACTCACACCGGCTC
The DNA here is from genome assembly GCA_963570955.1 of Caenorhabditis afra. NCBI lineage: Eukaryota > Metazoa > Nematoda > Chromadorea > Rhabditida > Rhabditidae > Caenorhabditis > Caenorhabditis afra. The sequence continues at coordinate 9,144,804 of OY751532.1, forward strand.
AGTCGCCGGCGGTGCCGCCACAACGCGGTCCGGCTCCGCAGGCTCCCGTTGCGGCTCCCGCCCCAGCTCCACCGCCCGTCGAACGTCCGATCGCTCGAGGAGGACGCGGAAGAGGTCGAGGAGGTGGTGTTGCGCGACGAGGTCGAGGAGCGGGAACAGCCAGACAGCAGCAGCTCCAGCAACAACAACAGCAACAGCAGCTGCAGCAGCCGCAGCAGAATCCGCAGGCGGCTCCAACGCCCCGAGTGAGTGTTTCACGACGTTGTTACAGAGAGGGAACTGAAGCTTTTCAGGTCGATGAGGCGCTCAGCTATTTGAGAGTCATCAAACAGACGTTCCTCCAGGAGGTGGAGATCTACCACAAGTTCCTTGACATCATGAAAGAATTCCGAGCGCAAAGGTAGGGCGAAACGGTGAAAAAACGAGAATCTTCACGTATCCTTCTAGAATCGACACTCCGGACGTCATCGAACAGGTGGCGGATCTCCTCTACCAGCATCCGAATCTCGTCCTCGGTTTCAACACTTTCCTTCCGCACGGATACCAAATATCGAAGATCGAACACAATCCGGGCCACAGTTTCGTGTTCACGTCGCCGAACGAGCCGTCACGCATTCTGTTGAACCCGCACGAGCGGGCGGCGGCGGCGGGTAACGGCGAACCGTCGGCGACGTCATCGGCGACGTCACGCGCCGGCGATCAAATTGACGAGACGGCTGAAGGTGCCGATGCGCAGTCGGAGACGGACGCGCCGGTGGACGGCGACGTTGATTACGACGACGTCTACAACTACGACGACGAGGAGGGCGGCAGTCGGCTCGTCGAGGAGGAGTTCACCGATGAAAGAGCCGCTCCTCTTCCGACGGTCCCGATGCAGGTCGACTCGGTGGACTCGAAGTCGGAGCACGAGAAGCTGCAGGCCAACACGCTGAAGGTGTTGAATCTGTTGCAGACGTCGTTCAAAGCGCGTCCCGACAAGATATTGGCGTTCCGCACGTTCATCGACTACTTCATGGCGCACACCAAGTTCTACACGCAGAAGCGTCAGCAGGAGCCGCCGGGGCGAGATGCGTCGTGCGAGCCGGGACCGTCGTCATCGTCGGCGACGTCGTCGGACCAACAACAACCGCACGAGCATCCGCAGGCGGACCGGGACAGCGAGCTGGAGAAGAAGAACTACGCGTTCATCATTCAGATTCTGGCCGAGGTGTGCTCGGGCGAGAAGGCGATCCTTGTCGCGACGATGGAGTTTTTGCCGCACCTGGCGCGCGCCATCTCGTTGTGCGGTGAGCCGATGATGGCGAAGATCCGCGCGATTCTCGGCACTGACGGTAGCGACGAGCCGGACGACGGCGACGACGACGATGTGATGGTGGTGGAGGAGGACGAGGAGGAGGAAGAAGGCGTCGAGCCGGGTGTGAGCAGTGCGGACAGACGACTGATCAAAGCGATGCGACAGTGCGATATGGGAGTTGAAGCGGTTAGTTTCGGGGTGAAAGATGAGCGGGAGAAGGTTAACTCGTCGAAGATTCAGAGTAGACGCATCCGTTTGTCGCGGAAGATGACGCCGATTCGGGACGACGATGAGGCGCAGGAGAAGCAGCAGATAATGGTGCTCAACGAGACGGAGCTGATGATATTCTATCAGGTTTGTGATTCCTATTAACATAAGAAACTCCCCTCGATGTTTGTGCTCTTCAGATGAAGGAGCGATGCAACAGCGAACAGCTGACGAAGTTGATGATGCTCATCCGGCACTATCTCGACATGGAGATCAATCGCGAGACGTTCATCGGCCAGATACTCAAGATCGTCGGACTCGACGTCAGCGTCGTCGAGCTGCTTCAGACGATCCTCGGCATCTACACGCCGCCGGCCGAGCGTCCCGAGAACGACGCCGACTGTCGCGTGCGCGCCGACGTGACGGCTCCGCAGCACGCGAAACGCGGTCTTCGCGATCAGAATCGTCTGCGTCAGGTGGCGCCGGTCGAGGCGGCGACGGTGTGCACACTGGGACCCAGTTATCGATTGATGAAGAACGCGACCGCCAAGGAGCAACAGTGTTCGGGACGAGTCGAGTTGTCGCAAGATCTGAAGAGCGTCATCAACGACACTTGGACGTCGTATCCGTCGTGGAGCTCCGAGGAGACGGGCCAGCAGACGGCGAAGAAGTCGAATCTCGAAGACTTCCACTTCAAGACCGAAGACGAGCGCTACGAGTTGGACATCATCGTCGACTCGAATCGCACCGTCATCGAGGACCTTCAGAAGACGCTTCGCGACTACGAATCGTTGCCGGAAATTGAGAGGCAGGACTTTGTGCTGAGCCCGTCGCTGAACTGCAACTCGAAGGCGACCCTTCTGCGAGTGCTCCAAAAGGTGTACGGTAACTCGATGAACGAGATGATGGAGACGGCGTTCCGCAATCCGTCGAAGGGCATTCGGACGCTGCTGAAGGCGCTGATCGAAAGGGACGAAACGTGGACGCGCTTCCAACAGGAATCCAATAGGTTTTGTCTATTTTCATAGCCAATCGAACCATTCGAACTTCCCCCCTTTGCAGAGCATGGCGCGACGCGCTCGACAAACAGTTGACAGTCGCCCAATCGCAGTTGACCAGTCAGCAGAAGCAGTACGATCTGAAGGCGTTCAAGGGAAAACCGCTCGTCACGGCCATCGAGCAAATGTTCGCGCAGGTCAAGAAGAAGTAAGTTCTCTGGCTCGCAAGAATCAGATTCGAACTCAAATGTTTTTTTCAGCGATCCGGACGACGATGTGACGCCGCATCTGACGCTCGAGTACTGCGCCGATCCGCGCGTCTACCAGGACGTCAGCACGATCACATCGCACTTCTTTGGCGAGCTGCCCGGCGGCAAGACGGAGCGCGACAAGACGCGACTCACGTTGTTCAGGTGAGCTCGGCATCGTCGTCGAGGATGAGGAGGAGCTGCCCATCTATTCCGTTTGTTTCGTTTTGCAGAGTTCTGATGGAGTGGATGTGTCAGCCGCCGATGGACGTCGAGATCACCGTCGACTCGCCGGATCCGAGCATGCGACACTTGAAGTTCACCGGAGACTTGTGAGTGATAAAAACGAGTGCAATAGAGCGCATTTGCATTGTTTCAGGAAGAACGACTATGCTCTCATGAAGCGCATCGATCCGGATGATCGCGATTCGTCGGAACGTGGCTCACCAATGGCTGAAGAATCGGGCACCGCCGTTTCGAGCTCTAGCTCCAGCTCCTCCTCCTCCTCATCGTCCTCGTCCTCCTCGGCCGGTCGCCGATCGCCAGATGAACCGACGGCCGACGAGTTGGCGAGACGAAAGGCGATCAGCGAGAAGCTGCGCGACGAGCGCCCGACGCGCATCTTCTACGGCGACGACAACCTCTACATGACGATCCGCTACCATCACATGTTGTGCGAACGTCTCTCGAAACTGTTCGCCGCGCAGCTGATGCTCAACCAGGAGCATCTCGACAACGAGCAACGCAACAAGCGATGGGAGGAGGGGCTCGGCGCCGAGATGCACGGACGGCGGGTGCTCGACGAGAACACGCGCACGCGACGCGAGGCTGTCAATGATATTCGGGTTTGTCCGACGAAATGGGGAACGTCATCTGATCCTCTCGGCTTTCAGAACGTTCGCACGAATCCGTCGACGTACTACGATCAGGTGGTGCAGTTGCTGAAGCAGCTGCCGTCGAGCAGCACGCCCGACATGCCGGCGTTCGAGGAAACGGTGCGCACAATGTTCCCCGGCGAGGTGATACTGTGCAACTGCATCGACAAACTGTTCGCGGCGATGTCGAAGAGCACGTGCGCGGCGACAATCGGCGAGAACGGACGCAACGCGGTGACGCTGTATTTCGAGCATCTGCGACGGTTGGAGCAGTGCGCGACGGCCCAAATGCGCGATTTTGCCGAGATGGAGTACTCGCTGCAGGCGCAAGACCACCTGCTGCATGGCAAAAACACGTACCGCTTCCAGTTTGTCGCCGAGCCGGGCGCGCCGTTCTGCAACATTTGGTTGTGCCCGCGCAAGCCGAACAGCGGTGCGCCACTACCGGTCGACGAGCCGGAGGAGAACGACGAGGATCGCGACGACGAGGAGAAGGAGAAGAGCGCCGCGGCGCCAGCTCCGGCGGTGGTGGACGACGACGATGACGTCGATTTGGATGAGGAACAGGACGCGCCGACGGTCGACGCGGACGACGAGGAGATGGACACCGCCGGCCCCTCCACCGCCAGATAAGGACGGCACTTTGGGACGACCTGGAGGTTCGGCTTGCTTTGAATCGAGCACGGGGGACTAGAAATCACGCAAAAGTTCGGCCATGTGATTCTTGTGATTTCTAGGCCCTTGGACAAAGAGCCGCCCGTTTAGTGTCAGTTTCTTTTGTAAATTCTAAAACCTGGGGTCTGGGGGGCCTAGAAATCGCGAAAGTTCGGTCTTGAAAATGATCCCTTTTGAATCGAATCTGGGGGGGGGGACTAGAAAGTTCTCGCCGGCCACTTAGTCATCGCAGAAAAAGAAAGGCTGAAACGTTTGGAGCCCCGTTTTCGCTACACAGTTGACAAAATTTCAATTTTCAATCGAAAAAAACCAAAAATGGACAGGGCCAAATAGGCTCCGCCCATTTTAGTGAATACGGATGTGGGCGGAGCCTATTTGAGGGATGTAGTTTTTCGTTTCTTTTTTCGATAGAACATGAAAATTTTGTCAACTGAAATAAAACCGGGCTCCCAAGTTTCCAGTCTCCTTCACTGCTAAATATGGCCACACGACCGGCGAACTTTCTCGTCCCCACAGTTCAAATTCGAAATGATCCAGTAATTTTCAGACTGTCAGCTGGATCTCTGCGATCAGAACCATCTAAACATTTTTTTTTCCAGATCTCTGTCTCCTCCCACAATCGCCTTCGGAGTCCTCACATTCGCACCAAAATAATCTCTCTCAATCAATCTTCATTAATATCTCACTGCGTTTTTCTTGTTTTTACCCAACTCTCTCAAAAAAAACCCCCCCCCCCCTTACCCTCACACTCTTCTGACCCCTAATCTACCTATTCCTTCCGTTTGTCTGTGCTCTAATGTCAATTGTCGAGAAATTGATATTTTCGAAATTTTATTCTCTTGTGTGTCCGCATCTTATTCTGTTTCCGTATATTAATCTTTCTCTCTCTGTTCATCCTTTAAATATTGCGATTCCGATTTTCTCACATGCCGAAAAAAAAACAAAGGGGAACGGCGGTGAGCGGGTGTCGAGAGAGAGAGAGAAATTCCAGTAGAGTTCAGTGTGCATTTGTATATTTTTTGAAAAAAATGAGGATAAAACAGCGTGTGTAGGTGTGCGAGGGGAAGGCCGAGAAGAAGGAGAAAAAAAAGAGGAAGTGAGCAAAGAAAAGTACAATAGTAGGAAGGTAGTATGCATGGGAAAGGGGGAGGGGAATCGAGTAGAGAGCCTTATCAGACATACATCGACTCGGCGAGCGCCGACATTTTGAGCTCGACGCGCACGAAATGCGTGAAGTACTCGGTGAGCTCGTCGATTTCCTCGCTGGGCTCGCCGCCGCCGCGCGACGGCGGACGCACCGCCTGCACACTGCACGGCTTCGACGATGAAGACGTCGTCGAGGTTGACTTCACCTTTTCTCTGCAAAATTTTGAAATTTTCCTTGTGTTTAACAAAAAAATTTTTTTTTTGGTTCAAAATGGCTCTTTTTTCGGAGCATTTTCAAAGTGATTTTAGGTGGAAAACTGATAAATTTAGAATTTAGAAGCGTTGTTTTTGGGCAAAAAACTCATTTGATTTTATAATTAAAATTTATTTTTTCGATTCATGGATTAAAAAATGGTCATTTTTCCAGAAAAAATCTGTTTTTAGATGATTTTTTCAAAATAATTTATAAGTAAAAATTAGAAAAAAAATTAAAAATTAACAAATTTTTTTGAGCTCAAAAAATTTAAATTTGGAATTTTTTTAAAAATTATTATTGCGAATTTTCAGAACATTCCGTTTTTTTTTTTCAATACTAATTTTATAATTTCGGTTTAATTTTCAGAAGATAAACGGCAAGAAATTTAAAAATTCAACGATTTTTTTCTAGTTCAACGGGATAATTGAATAATTTTAAAATTGAAAAAAATATTTGTTTTTTGGATAAATAAAAATGGCGAATTTTTATTTTTAGAATTGTTTTGATCTGGAAAGAGAAAATCGAATAAATTTGAATTTAAAAAAAACCAACTTTTTGAAATATTTTTTTTTTCAGTTTTTTCTCTATTATCGGATTTTTTTGAATGCAATACGCAGACAAATTTTGTTTCCAAACAGTTTTACTTCCCGCTGTTGGTCTCGCCACGAAGGAAGCGAGAGAGTGAGAGACGACAGACGACGAGACAAAAACATTTTTTCGGGCGTTTTTTGTAAATTTTCGAAAAAACGACCCGTTTCTTTACTTTTTCGGTAAATTGTGAATTGTAATTAACCAGAACGCGAAGCCGCTCTTCGAGCGGCCAAAACGAACAAAGTTAAAGTTCTTGAGACCCCCCCCCCCCCCAAACACTCGGCCACGTGCGTGGTGACATTTTGATTTCTTTTTGGAATGCGGACAAATAAACAGACACACACACACACACACACAGACAGACAGATGGATATACCCCTCACGCTTTTTATTAATATGAATTGTAATTAATATTTCTTCAATTTTTATTTTGAAAACGCGTCGTTTTTTCGAAAATTTACAAAAAACGCGCGAAAAAATGTTTTTGTCTCGTCGTCTGTCGTCTCTCACTCTCTCGCTTCCTTCGTGGCGAGACCAACAGCGGGAAGTAAAACTGTTTGAAAACAAAATTTGTCTGCGTATTGCATTCAAAAAAATCCGATAATATTTTTTTTTCGAAAACCTTCAAATTTACCTGTCGAAAATGCACATTCTGAGCGGTTCGACGTCTCCTTTCAGCTTGATTTTCAGTAAAGTCTCCAAATCAAACCCGTTTTTCGCCGCATTTTTCGTCGTCGTTTTCGTCCGTTTTCGATGTCTGAAGTCGTCGAATTTTCGGATGAAAAATAAGAGTTTCGGGCTGAAAATCAATGAACCTGTGTTCGAAAGGCACTTCATAGGGACGAAATCGGCCCGATTTGTGCGGCGGGCACCGGTAGAAATCGCGATTTTTGACGATGGCTGGCATTGAAATCGGCGAGTTTGTGTTCTGGAAACGGTGTGTATTTGTGCGTGTGATCTGGTGTATTGGCGTTGCTTACAGTAACCCGCGGTGATTGCGGACCCGGCGACGGGTGCTTTTGATAGCGTCCTTCGCGCAATTCCAGCGACAAATTTCCGAAATCGAGTGAGAGCGTCCACGAATTTCGACGTGGCGTCGATGACGATGATGATGTGGATGATGATGACGTCATCGAATTCCACGTGGAAGTGGATGGGATCGAGGAGACGGGCGGCGGCTCTTCCACAGACATTTCAAACCGCTTTTTTTGAGAGCGACTGGAAAAAACATGGAATTTTTTAAAAATATAAATAAACGAAAAGGAGATTAATGAAAAAAAAAGACGGGAAAAAATTTAAAAATTTTGAAAAAAAAAACTTTTCTTTTCTGTGCGAATTTTCAATTTTTCTGAATCTCTAATTTTTGAAAAAATTTAATTTAGAAAATTTAAAAAATTCCTATTAAAATAAAATTTTTTAAAGCGAAAAAAAATGGATTTTGCGAAATTTGAATTTTTTTTTGAATTAATTTTATTTTTTATCTAGCGAATTGTAAAAAAAACAATTAAATTTCCTTTTTTTAAAATTATTTTTTTTCTATTTTGTAGTTAAATTTCTATCGACATTTGAATAAAATGAAAAAAAAAATTTATTTTGAAATTAAAAATATTTTTTTCTCGTAGTCAGTTTAATTTTTAAATTTGCAGCTAGTTTTTGGGAAAAAAATGAGCAAAAAAAAAACAAAAAATTTGTTTATTTTATTATTTTTTTCATATTTTTTACGCGCGCGCGCGCTGACGCTCGCAAAAAAAGGAGGGGGAAAACGCGAAAAAGAGGGGGAAAAGAAAGAGAAAAAAGAAAGAAAAAGATATTGGAAAGGAAATATATAAAAATAACACAGAGAGAGCGCGCGCGCACCGCCGTTTTGTCATCATAGAGGGGGGAGCGAGCGCCCTGAAAGAAACGGCGGCGAGAGAGTGTGGCGAATGGAGAGAGCGCGAGAGAAACGAGAGGGCGGCGAGAGAGTGCGAGTGCGCGTGGTGAGCGAGTGGAGACGGCCGAGAAAATCGATCGGCGGCGAGAGAGTGCGCGGAAGGGAGAGAGCGCAGAGGCGAGTGACGTCACCCTCTTTCTCTGCGCTCTCTCATTTTGGCACACTCACTCGCTCGCTGTCGCGCTGACGGCCCTTCCGACTAGTTTTGAGCGCGCGCGCGCGCGCGTCCTCTTTGATGATGGGAAGGGAAGGAGAAGGAAAAGAGGAAGAAGAGAAAGATGACATTTTGAACGGGAAACAGTGTGAGTGCAATGGAGCGCGATTGCTGACCGATGGGAGTGCCTGAAAATCAATATCTGAAATTTTTAGGAAAAATCGAAGAAATAATGTGCGCCTCGAAAGAATAAAAATAAAAAACATCTGGTGGAAAAAAAAACACAGAAAATGTAATAAAATAAAAACGAAACGAGCCACTTTTTGTTTTTTTTTGCATCTCGCATTTTCTTTGCTGTTTTCCAGTTTCCCAGCTCTTTTTTTCGATTTTTTTTCAAATTTTCAGTTTAACCTTGAAATTGTTGATTTCGATTTCGCAATTAAAACGGATGACACACACCGAAAACTGACAAAAAACCGGTTTTTTTTGTCTTTTGTTGAAAGGGGGGTATAGTTTTCTCGTCGCTTTTCAACCACAATAAATACGAAACGAGGAAGAGACAATAGGCCGGTTGGCCTAGATTTTTTTCAAAAAATTTGCTTGATAGGCCTATTTTCTTGAATTTCCCATTAATCTCGAAGTTTTTTTGTAATTTTATAATTACTAATCGATAATTCGTCGCATTCCTTTTGATTTTTGCGAAAAATTGCGGAATTTCAGCCATTTTAAGGCTGAAAATCGTCAAAAATCAAGACGTCTCAGTGGAGCGCACTTGCATCGCGCGTTTTGAAAATTGAAAATCGGCGGATTTTCAAACTTCCTTCCCTTTTTCGGGGTACAATTCCTGTTCCCCTTTGTATTTTCCCGCCATTCTCATCGTTTTTTCGGTCTGTTTACAACTTTTTGCCGCCCACTTGTTTCTCTGCGTCTCTTCGCCATGTTTTCAATCGATTTTTACACTGTTTTTTTTCTTTTTTCCGCATTTTTCCCGTTTTTTGTCGGTCTGTCGACCCGGCCCGCCGCGACGAAAAGTTGATTTTTCGTGTAAACAGCCGGCGAAAACGAGGGAAAAACGAAGAAAAAACGGAAAAAAAACGAGAAACTTTGCATTAATTATTCAATGAATTGGAAATTCAAATTTCCGCTCGATAAGTCTCCATTTCGCTCGGTTTTTCCGTCGTTTTCCACCACATTCTCTTTATTTTTCAGTGATGCCGGGCTCGAAAAAGAGGAGCGACAAGCAGGCGAGCACCCAGCAACACGTCACTATTGTGCCCGTTGAGCCCGTAAAAGGTAACGGAATGTCGGGTGGTACCCCACAATAGAACTCGCCGAAATAGAACTCGGACAGAATAGAACTTGGACGAAATAAAACTCGCCGAAATAGAACTGCCCGCAACAGAACTTTCCGGAAAAGAACTCGCCGGAAAAAAACTCGCCGCGAAAGAACTCGCCGCAATAGAACCCGCCGCAATAGAACCCGCCGAAATAGAACCGGCCGGAATAGAACTCGCCGGAATAGAACCTGGATTTCAATGGAGCGCGTTTGCACTTTCAGCTTTGTTAAGCAGCTAGCCTGTAATTCCGAACTTTTTTCGAACAAGAAGCTGTCAAAATATGAAACCGACCACACCGGAGGGAAATACGTAAAAATTTTGATCTGAAATATAGTTTCAGCGCTGAAAAAGACAGGTTCTGAAATCGAGTTCTATTCCGGCGGGTTCTATTCCGGCGGGTTCTATTCCGGCGAGTTCTATTCCGGCGGGTTCTATTGCGGCGAGTTCTTTCGCGGCGAGTTTTTTTCCGGCGAGTTCTTTTCCGGAAAGTTCTGTTGCGGGCAGTTCTATTTCGGCGAGTTTTATTTCGTCCAAGTTCTATTCTGTCCGAGTTCTATTTCGGCGAGTTCTATTGTGGGGTACCACCGAATGTCGGAAATTTGCGCGGTTTTTGGCGCCAAATTCAAATTCATTCAAATTCTAGCCGTGTGTCGCCTGAAAATCGTTGAAAATCGCTGAAAAACACTGAAAATTCAAAGTTTTACGGTGGAAATCGAAAAAGTTGGATTTCTAGTCCCCCGACCCGATTTTCTTGCCCATTTTTCGACGAAATCACTGTAATTTTCAGGTGAAAACGTCGAGACGGTCACATTTTCGTCGCGCAGTCGAATTTCGGGCGAATCGGGCCATCTGATCGCCGATGTGCAATCGCCGCACGCGAAAAAGCACCGCATCATTTTCGATCGCGACCACAACGTCTTCGAGTTTCGCCTTCTGGAGTATGTGGTTTTTGAGCTGAAATTCGTTAGATTTCAGAAAAAAAAATCCATTTTCAGTGGTTCATCGAAGCACTTGATCGTTTACCGCCTCGACGAGCTCCTCTCCACCACTTGTTTCGCGCTGAAAATTAAAAACGGCGTTCCGGTCATTCCGACGGTCAGTTTTAAGCTCTTCAGCTGAAAAATCTACCCAGAAAACCTCGAAAAACCAAGATTTTAGGCCGAAAAATGGCGGGGGACTAGTTTTTCGGGTCATTTGGTTTTCTAGGCCATCGGAGGTTTCTAGGCCAGCGGTCGAATTTTTGTGGTTTTCTCGGCCGATTTCAGTCAATTTTTGTTGCAGAAACCGCAAACATCGGACAAAACGCTCTATTTCAACTTTGTCTTCAAAAAAGACAAGAAAAAATGGCGTCTGAAGCAGATTCCGGTGGTTTTTTCGACGACAAGCGAACGCGATTACTGGCACTCGCTTATCGATACCACTTTGAGAAGTCGGCGCGGAAAATTGAAGTGATCTTGAAAAATTCCAGTTTCAGGAGTCAAAAACCGTCCGAAAAACATCATCATCTTCATTAATCCGTACGGCGGAAAGGGAAAAGCGCAGAAGATTTTCAAGGACAACGTGCGGTGGCCTAGAAAACGCCTAGTCCCCATTTGTTTGGAGAGTTTCAGGTCGAAGCGTTCTTCTGGCTCACTCCAGGATTACGGTACAAGGTGATGTTGACCGAGCGGGCGAACCACGCGAGAGACTTTATCGTCGAAATGCCACCGGAGCAGTGGACGGCTTTGGATGGTCTGGTAAGCGCCAAATTTTTAAAAAAATTACTCGAAAATTGAGCAAAAACAAGGTTTTACTGGCATTGTCGTCAGGTGTGGTGCCAAGTCTGCATTCACCGTGATAGGTACACCACGACGCGAAAATGCAGAAAAACTCGATTTTGCTCGATTTTTGTCTTTTTTCACGCGATTTTTTAATTTTTCAGGTTTCCGTCGGCGGCGATGGTCTCTTCAACGAGCTACTTTCGGGCGCTCTGCTGCGCACCCAAAACGACGCCGGCCGCAACATCGACGATCCGAACACGTCGCACCTCGTCACACCGCACATCCGGTTCGGCATCATCGGCGCCGGCTCGGCCAACTCGATCGTCTCGACGGTGCACGAGACGAACGATCACGCGACGTCGGCGGTGCACATCGCGATCGGCTCCGAGTGCAACGTGGACGTGTGCACCGTCCATCAGCACCAGAAACTGTTGCGCATCTCGGCGAACGCCATCTCGTACGGCTGGCTCGGCGATGTTCTGCGCGATTCCGAAGAGTATCGCTGCCTGGGACCCGTTCGGTATCAGTGGAGCGGTGAGTTGGGAGTTTGCGCGTGAAATTCGGTGCATTGGACGTGTGTTCTCTCCATTTTCAGCCCTCCGCACCACTATCCGCCACCCGATCTACCGCGGAATGGTCCAGTTCTCACTTTCGCACAAGGAATCCGTGAATCCGAAAGATCAACTGCCGCCCTGCCTCGAACCGTGCCCGATTTGCAAAAAACCGCAGGGCGACGAGCAGTACGACTTCCACTGGCACGCCGAATTCACGCACGTCATCTGCTGCGTGATTCCGACGGTGACGCCGTTCACACCGCACGGACTGGCGCCGTTCACCGGCATCGGCGACGGAACGCTCGATTTGGCGCTCGTGCCGCGCATCTCGCGCTGCCACAACATGCAGTTCATGCGCAAAGTGGCCATGTACGGCGGAAAAGGGGTAAGCGACGAGTTTTCGAGAAAACTAGAAGAGATAGGGGAAAAGTGTCAACTGACGAAATGTAGCCAACAAGTCAAGGAACATTTCGGCAATTGACAACTTTTTCCTATCGCTTCTAGTTTTGGAGATATGAGGCCTACAAGTTGAAGGACAAGCCACTTAAGGGGGGCCGTTCTAAAACCGTTTTGAACGCTACTTTTTGCAGCTCTACCAACTGGACAACTCCCTCAACTGTTACCGCGTGACAAAATGGTCCTACCAGCCGGACGGCGACCAGAACGATCCGGGCGTCTGGAATCTCGACGGCGAGATACTCGAGCAGCCGAAAGACGAGCCGCTGCACTTCAAACTCCATCCGCAGCTCATCAGCTTTTTCGGACGCGACGCGGCGATGGTGAAGCCGACGAAGCGCAGTTTTATCAAGAAGCGAAAGTCGTCGATTGTCTACCAATGATTCGGTTTTCGTTTGGTTGCGCCTCCCCACGCTTTTTCTCTCCTCGCATTTTGTATCAATTTTTCATGTTTGATGCTGCTCTAGCACTACTGCCACCTTTTTTACGCCTCTATAAAGCTTTTTCCATGCCTAGAATGGACGTCCGGCCAGAAAGCAGCCCATTCTTCAGACTGTTAGGCACCCCGGAAAGACTTTCTTGAACCCGCTCCGACGAGTCCAGCGAGGAGCTGTCGACCAACTCCCCCTCATCGCCATCGCCATCGCCGACGCCCGCCCCCGTTTACCCCACGCGGACCCCAGCGGAGCTCAAAAGGTGGTGGAGGGAACTCGCTGAAAAGATCAAGAATGAGAAGTGCACATTATGGATGACCCGCCATCCGCCCACAACACCCAGCTACGCGTCGCCCAGCCCTTTGGGAAGACTCATGGCCCTGGGCCAACCGATCCCCCATGAGCTCTTCTGGAAGGCCCTGTGCTACCCGAAGCCTGTGCCGTCTTCACTGAAAAAGCTGATCAGGCGCAACACGGCTGGATCGCAGTAACTATTGTGACCCTGTTTAATGCTTGCAAATAATAAAGCAGTGTTGTTTCTTCCCAACCGCTTCTTCTTCCTCCTCCACAAACCTTCAAACTCGGATCTGGTGCCGGCCGGATCCCTGTAGTTCTCGATGAATCCGATGTACGACTCGACCGTCGGCCCGACGTCCTTGATCCAGAACCGCGAGCCGTCCTTGTGCAGGTCGACGTCGCCGTTCTGGAAGTGCTCCACGTACTTTTGCCACATCTGCTTCTGATTCTCGTTCGCCGCCACCGGAATCGCCTGCTTCAGCCACTCGAGCGTCCGTTTCATCAGCGGCGAGTAGTCGCCGCGCACAATGTTGAAGAAGTCGCCCTCGAACTCGTGCGACGACGTCACGCTTCCGACGTCGACAGACGCCAATTGAATCGTGAACGACGTCTTCGCGGCGCTCGTTTCTTTGAAAAGACGCGAGTTCCACAGCTCCACCTTGTGCGCCGCGCAGAATCGGTTCACCTTCTCCGTGTCGGCTTTCGTGATATTCGCAGAGTGGTAAGTGGTGATTCCCTGCAAATTTTAGACAAATTTCCAGTTTTCCAACCACTTCTCCACTCGCTTACCGTATCCCAGTAGCCCAATTGCAACTGGTGGGGCTCCAACGATCCGATGACCTTCTCCACCTATGTCCACGTCTTCATCACCGTCTCGTCGCTTCCCACCGGGGATTTCTTGAGAATTTGGCCTAAAATCAGCGAAAATATCGACCGAAAAGCGAGTTTAGTACGACACTCCGCTTATTCCGCTTTCGGCAATGTGCACGCTGTTTATCGTAAATCGACACTGATTAATTTTTGGACCCTGTCCACTTTAAAAAACCCATTTTCGGCGGAAAAATGGGAGATTTACAAGTTTTCGACATGAATCCGCAGCTGAACTTTCCGATTCCCGACAAATCACTTGTAAGTTGTTAATTTAACGCCCAAAAATCGCGAAAATCGATATTTTCAGTACCAAATGCCGTTTAATTCGGCACCACAACCCGCCGTACCCAGTTATGTGACGGAAACGAGTAATTTCACTGTAAGCCATCCACTAGATTCCCAAAAAACGCCGAAAGTTTGCAGAACCACATCCAACTGCTCGAAATCCTCAACAACCCGCAAAATCCGTTGATCGAGGACAAAAAACGTCAGTTTTTCGGCGATTTGATGGCCCCACACTACGAGAAACAGACGGAAATCGAGAAGAAAATCGAAAATTTGACGGAAACGCTCAACTCGTTCATTCAGGCGCAAAAGGCGATGAACGAAATGGTGCTGGGCAAGTATTTGGTGAGTTTTTCGCTTTTCAACGGCCGGAATTGCTCGAAATCGCGTAAAATAGCTGAAATTATCGATTTCAGCGCGAAAATTCGCCCCAAACCGTCGAGGAGCCGAGAACGGAGGAGCCGGCCGATGAGGAGCCCCCGCAGACCGATTTGGGCCAGCAGGTGGGGGAAAATGGCTTAAAACCCCCTAAAATAGACGTTTTTCCCTCAAAATTTGAGAAAAAGTCGATGAAAACCCATTTTCCAGGGAAAAATCGATAATTGCCCGCCCATTTTCAGCAGCCAATCAACAATCCGATGCCAGTCTACGGGGTGCCGATCGCCCAAGAAACGAGGCACTCGCCGATCCGGAATCGATCGATTTCGCCGGAAAAAATGGAAACTTCGAGTTCGGGCGGCGGCTCCGGACCGCCCGGAATGTCGGTCCGCGACTTTTTGAAGAACACAATGACGATGCAGAGGGCCGACGATAAGGTACAATTTGTGGGCGAAAGCTGGGAGAAAAAAGCAAAAAACCGGGCGAAATTTGCAGATTTTGGAGCTCGAACGGGCTCGCGACCGCGACGAAGCCGAGACGACGGTCAAATACAACAAGTTTCGGGTCAGAAATCGGCCGAAAGTGAGAAAAATCCACTGAAAAACCATCGTTTCTCTCATTTTTCCCTTCAGAAGTACAAACGAAGCGCGGTGACGTTCACCGTCGACGCGACGTCGGCGATTCTGGAGAGCAGCACGCAGTCGTCTGCCTCTTCTTCTGGCGGCGGAGCTCATCCGAGAGACCTGAGGCCGCCGTCGACATCTTCTGACGGCACAACTCCGTGTGGCGGCGGCGGCGTCGCCGTCGAGCACGAGGAGAACGTGTTCCAGCCGATTGTCGTCCCGTGTGCTCAGGTTCGTGTCTTGGCCACGCCCCCCTTTTTCGGGTTTTCCCTTCAAGACCCTGTGTGTCTATAACTCCTTCCAAAGTGTTTTTGTCTTGAACAAAACGGTCAACTGATAAAATGTAGGTTACGAAAATTTACAGGGTTGTCTCAATTCCCGCCCGGCCTGGACGAAAAAAAATTAATTTTTTTCGCAAATTTTTTTTCCGTTTTTTTCGGGAATTTTAACTGAAAAATGCGTACAAAAATCATATTGCTGCAAACTGAGCGTTTTCGTGGCCAAAATTTGAATGGCTGAAAATTCGAAAATCCGTTTTCGCTCATTTGGTGGAATTTCATTGCTCAAACGTTTGAAAATACAATTACCTGTCAGTTTCTATCAGTTTTGATACAAAAACATGAATTTCAGCGATACACTGAGCACTTTCAAATTTTCACTGAAATTCCGGGCCGGAAATTGACAATCCTGAAAATTTATATTTGAAGGCAAAGTTTGGGACTTCATAGCTTTGTTCAAATATAAAATTTCCCGGAATTTCCTTGACCATTTTCGTCAGCTGGCTGCTGTATCCCCAAAAAATCATTTTGAAAGTGTTCCTTCGGCTCCAGGACGTTTCGCACCGGCTGAAATGGTCCTGAAAACAGATTTTTAAAAATTGTTGACGTTTTTTCCTCCTATGTGTTCGGTTTCATATTTTGATAGCTTCTTGTTCGAAAAAAATTCAGAGCGGCTGAAAAAAAGGCTGTAAATGGAAACGGGCTCCATTGAAATCCAGGTGCTATTCCGGCGAGTTCTATTCTGCGGTACAACCCCCTTCCGCCCAGCTCTATCATCTGTTTATCTTGTCGAGAACCTTGGCCCCAAAAATCGCGATTTCGATGGCGCGCTGGTCTCGAAGCGAAAAACGGTCAAAATTTATCTGCGCGGGATTTTTGAAATTTTGAACTTGCAAGCGAAATGCCCACTTGACTTTTTTCCCGATTTTTACGGGAGGGACTTGATTTTTGAAAAGTTTCTCTCATTGCCTGGTGAGGGCTGAGAGGCAAATTCAAATTCGCGGCTCGTTTTGCAGCGGGGAGAGATCGACCTGACGCTGATGCAACCGATGCAGCCGTCCTCCTCCACCTCGTCCGTTTTCCCGCCCACCGCCTCGTACGTCCTCAATCCGCCGCCCACTTCCCACCATCACAACACCACACTTTGCACCGAAAACAAGTGAGTTTCGATTTTATTTGACTCAAATAAAAAATTGATTTATTTATTTGAAATTTGTTTTTCTACAAAAAAATTTTTTTTTCCAAAAATTGAATAATTCAAAACTCAAGAATTTGCAATTCCCACAAATTTGAAAATAATTTTTTTTTCCCAGATTCCCGCCGGACCCCAATAATTTGTGGAAAGCAGTCGACAATGTATCGCAATTGCTTGTTGATGTAAGCGAAAAAATTAATATTTAAAAAAATATGTTTAAATATTTAAAATTTAAAACTATTTTTTCGAGTGAGAGAAAAATTCGAAAGGATTAATTCGTTTAAATTTTTAAAAATTTGAAGTTCTATTTTTTTTTGCCCTACGAACTAAATGTTTTCTTTTAATTTGATTCAAAAAAATTGATTTTTTAAATAATTTTTAATAATTTTTACGCTCAAATTCCCAACTTACTAAAAAACCTAACAATAGCAAGGAAACATTTATTTTCAATTAAAAATTTTTTTTTTTTTTAATTTTGAAATTTAAAAATACTTCAAACAAAAACTTTTATTTAATTATTTGCCTACAAATCAAATTTTTTTAGAAATTTAATTTGAATTTTTTTTTAAATTTTAAATAATTTCAACGCCCAAGTTCCCAACTTACTAAAAATATCTAAAAATAGCAAAAACAATTTTTAATTTTTTTTAAATAAAAAAAAATTTTTCCAGGCGCCCTCTTTGTTGGAATACGACGTTCGCTCCTCGATCACCGATCACCACCACCACCATCCCCACCACCACCAGAGCAGTTTTCTTCCGTTTGGCACTAATGTAATTTCTATTTTATTTTTTAATTTTTTGACTTTAATTTTTAATTTTTTTCCAGCAAGAACCCCTTCATCCGAGATCCGCCTTTGTTCCTCCTATTTTATATCAGGTATTTTCTTTTTCAAATTTAAAAATTTTTCCAAAAATTTAATTAATTTTTTTTTGCAGAAAGACCGGCGAATTCAAATGGACCCGAACATAGGCGACTCGTTGCGAAATTTGTAATATTTTTTCCAAAATAATTTTTTTTGCTCCAATATTCACTTGTACCTACTTACCTCAATTTCTCTTTTTTTTGTCGAAAATCGTGTCAAAATCAAAAAACTTCCTAATTCTCTTGTTTTTTGGGTTTCAAAAATGAAAATTTGCATTTTTAACGCTAAAAACTTGCTCGGATTTTTTAAATTTCAGGTAGAAATCGCCTCTAGATTGGTATATTTTTAGTTTTTTCCCTTTTTTTTCAACAATTTTCAGACACTTTTTAGATGAATCAACGGGTTTCTCTAGTCAAAACAGTGCTGCGGAGAGCGTTTTCAATAAGAAGGTATCGCTGGAAATAATACATTAAACACAAAAACACAAAAAAACAGACCAAAAAATGGTCATAAAAGCGAAAAAGAGGAGAACTTTCTATAAGTCTATGAAATCGAACGATTTTTTTTCAATTTATTGGGCCTTGGCGTAGCGCTCGCTGATGTTTTTCCAGTTGGCGATCTGAAAAATGGGCGGAAATTAAAATTTAAAGCGAACATTGAAAAGTGTCGTAAGGTACAGTGCCAGATCCGCAGTCACGGTGCAATCACAGACTCGGCGCCATACTTGACGACAATTCGCTAATTTTTTGCGAAAAAATCGCGTTACCTTCCAAATGGCGTTCACGTAGTCGGGACGGACGTTCTTGTACTGAAGATAGTAGGCGTGCTCCCAGACGTCGATGCCGAACAGCGGAATGAGTCCGGTGGTGGCCTCGAGCGGGTCCTGGTTGGCGCACGTGGCAATTTTGAGCACTTTTCCCTTGGGGCAGTAGCCGAGCCAGCCCCATCCGGAGCCCTGAACGGCGACAGTCGACGCCGACAACTGCTTCTGCAGGTTGTCCAGCGAGCCAAAGTCCTTCTGGAATCGGAAAACGTTGGTTTCGGGGGGTTTCGCGCCGAAATCGCGCACCTTGATAGCGGCAAGAAGCTCCGACGACGGTTCGCCGCCGTCCTTGGCCAGATTGGTCCAGAAGATCGAGTGGTTGATGTGACCGCCGCCGTTGAACTTGAGAGCCGGCTGAAGAGCGATCGCCTCCTTCACATTCCCTGAAACACGGGTTTCTGGTGAAAATCGGTGGATTTTAGCATACTTGCAAAATGACGGGCCGGGCCGAGCCGGGTTGTTACCGGGCCGGGCCGGCCCGGCCCGGCTCAGGAAATTTTTTAATTTTTTCCGTAATCGAATACGGAGAGTTTCAATTCTTCGTTTTTGAACCTTTTTTCGTCTATTTAATCAAAAACAGTGTTTTCGGTCACTTTCATGCCATTCCGCCCGCCAGTGGCCATTTCGATGCACCGAAATTGGCTGGAATTGCTAGAAAATCGCTGCGGACCATGTTTTTTGGCCGAAAATGTCCATATTCCTGGAGTTTTCGAGAGGAGACCGTGTCAGAAGTGAAAATTACTGTCTTCTCGATGATTTACTAGCAAGTGCAGTCAATTTGGGCGCATAATTCGTGTAAAAAACCGCCAAAATGGTTACACTTCAGCCATTTTGGGAGAATATTTGCCGTTTTGAGGGCAATGTTCGAAATTTTAAGTGATCACTAGTTCCAATTAAGTAGAATTGAAGTTATAATGAAAAAATAGGGGAAAAATGGCGGTAAACAGACATTGTTAGGCCAAAATCTGTTTGGAAACAAATTTCTGTTTTCTATCCGGGCCGGGCCGGGCCGCCGGGCCGACTTTTTGAAAATCGTCCGGGCCGGGCCGGGCCGGCCCGGCCCGGCCCGCTGCAAGTATGGATTTTAGTGTTTCTCTCACCCTTGGAGACGGCCTCGTGCAGCTTCTCCTCGATCTGATTCAGATTGTTGACGTAGGTGGCGTGATGCTTCTGGTGGTGAAGTTGCATGATTTCGTTGCAAATCACCGGCTCCAAATCGGCATAATCGTACGGAAGATCGGGCAGAGTGTGTTTCGAGCGGATAGCCGCCGCGCTGAAATCCGAAAATTGGGTAATTTCGCCGAAAACGCGTGTTTTTGCAATTTACTCACCCGCTGATCGGCTGAGCGAGCTTGACGAACGAACGAGCGGTAGTCTGCAGCATTTCACGGGCTGGAATGAGTGAGAACGTTGTTTTTGTTGTCGGAATAGAAAATTCGGTGGGGAAAACGATGTTTGAACACTTGGAACGCACCAAAAACCAACAAAAACAAGCCCGTTTTGTTTGTATTTATGCGCGTCGAGTTTGGCGCCGCGCGGACGCAAAACAACAAGTGGTGTTTGCGGACTTAATGTGCGCTATTCTACGCGCAAATTTGAAATCCAAATTTATCATCGTTTTTTTTTCAATTTTCAAAAGCAAAAGCAAACTCCCAGTTTTTTTCCTGACAAATTTCGAAAAACAATCGATAATTTCAGCGGAATGCCGGTCGATCGCTCGCTGTTCGTCATCCCCAACGACTCGCCGGTGTGCCAGCTCGACGCCACCGAGGCGTTCAAAAATCTGACGGCCACGGAGAAGAAGTACGCGCACTACGTGGCGAAGGCGTCGTTTGACGGCGCTCTCGTCTGTTTTCTGCAGACGTCGCCCGAATCGGCGCCGATTTTCTACGTCTTCTATCGCCTTTTCAAGTCGGAGAGCCTCGACAAGCTGAGGGGTGGGTATTTTGAGCCCGCAGCTGCTGGAAAGAACGTATTCGATTGCAGAAACCGCGAAATCGGTGGGATACTCGGATGACGAGTGGCAGGCGCTTCTGATCTACGCCGCCGCGTTTTTCTCGAACCACGGCAACTACAAAAGTTTCGGAGACTCGAAGATCGTGCCAGCTATCGATCAAGTGACTATTCACCGACGATTCCCTGAAATTTCATCGATTTTAGGCCAAAATCCGAGCGCTTCTCGAGAAATCCCCGGTGGGAAGCGATGAGACGGTGATGAAGACGTGGACGGAGGTGGAGAAGGTCATCGGATCGTTGGAGCCCAACCAGTTGCAATTGGGCTACTGGGATACGGTAAGCGAGTGGAGAAGTGGTTGGGAAACTGGAAATTTGGCTGAAATTTGCAGGGAATCACCACTTACCACTCTGCGAATATCACGAAAGCCGACACGGAGAAGGTGAACCGATTCTGCGCGGCGAAGAAGGTGGAGCTGTGGAACTCGCGTCTTTTCAAAGAAACGAGCGCCGCGAAGACGTCGTTCACGATTCAATTGGCGTCTGTCGACGTCGGAAGCGTGACGTCGTCGCACGAGTTCGAGGGCGACTTCTTCAACATTGTGCGCGGCGACTACTCACCGCTGATGAAACGGACGCTCGAGTGGCTGAAGCAGGCGATTCCGGTGGCGGCGAACGAGAATCAGAAGCAGATGTTGCAAAAGTACGTGGAGCACTTCCAGAACGGCGACGTCGACCTGCACAAGGACGGCTCGCGGTTCTGGATCAAGGACGTCGGGCCGACGGTCGAGTCGTACATCGGATTCATCGAGAACTACAGGGATCCGGCCGGCACCAGATCCGAGTTTGAAGGTTTGTGGAGGAGGAAGAAGGAGAAGCGGTTGGGAAGAAACAAACACTGCTTTATTATTTGCAAGCATTAAACAAAAAACAGGAAAATAACAAACAGAGTAGGCGAGTTGGCGAAGAGGCGGAGGCGGTAGACGGCGATGAGGAGGCAGTACTCACTGCGATCCAGCCGTGTTTCGCCTGATCAGCTTCTTAAGTGAACAAGGCACAGGCTTCGGGTAGCACAGGGCCTTCCAGAAAAGCTCATGGGGGATCGGTTGGCCGAGCGCCATGAGTCTTCCCAATGGGCTGGGCGACGCGTAGCTGGGTGTGGTGGGCGGATGGCGGGTCATCCATAATGTGCACTTCTCATTCTTGATCTTTTCAGCGAGTTCCCTCCACCACCTTTTGAGCTCCGCTGGGGTCCGCGTGGGGTAAACGGGGGCGGGCGTCGGCGATGGCGATAAGGGGGAGCTGGTCGACAGCTCCTCGCTGGACTCGTCGGAGCTGTCCGACGCGGCGTCCTCCTCCATCTTCTTCAGCTTTTGCTCCAGCTCGAGCTCGTTGCGGTACTCCTCCCGCTTCCAATCCATAAAGACGCTCATGGATTTCGCGTGCGCGTCTTGCGCCGCTTTTTCTTCCAGCGAGAGCTGTCGGTCGGTGGGGCAGTAGAGGAAAGAGTATGTAGCTGGCCATTGTTAAGTAGAGTAAGTTCTGGAAAAGGAAAGAGTTAGTAAGTAACAAGGAGAACGGCTGAAGAGGCGAGGGAAAAGGAAAGGCGACCATCCAGGAGGTGGATAGAATGATGGAATGACGGACGAGCCTTCCTCTTTCATATCTTCTGCTCGACTGAAGGGGCGGGGCCGATTGCCGGTCCACCCCCATTCTCCTTGTTCCTTGTAAGGGTGCCCGCTCGCGAGCTGCCTCCCTCCTAGGAAGGGGACTCTGGCACAGATGCACACCTGCAACATTCACTGTAGACGGATCCCCCTAATGACGATGGGAAAGTGATGGAAGGGAGAGAGAGAACAAAGACAGGCGGGGTAATGGTAATTGAGCAAGAAAGAAACAGTGGCTATAATAGCGATATGGGGAAAGATAGCTGGGCCCCTTTCGCGGTGCATAGAGTTCGGTTACGGTAAGGTACAAGTGCATACCTAACTCCAGACCCCGAAGTCGAAGAGAAACGTGGTTCCTGGGGTTCAAGAAAGTCTTTCCGGGGTGCCTAACAGTCTGAAGAATGGGCTGCTTTCTGGCCGCTCCTGAATCCGTTCGGCTACTCTGTCTGGGCCGTTTTGTAGAACAATGTCGACCCTGAAGCCCCCAATAAAGATTGGAGGCTCGAAAGAAGTTTGGAGAAGCGGGGACAAGTTGATTCTGGGTACAAAAGCTGACGAACTTGGGTGATAGGTGCTTGCTACATATAGAGGTTTCAAAACAACATGGGCGCGTTCAAAAAGTGCTCAGAATAGGCTGCTTTCTGGTCGGATCTGAATCCGTTCGGCTACTCGGTCTGGGGCGGCTTGCAGACCTAAACCCCAATGATTGGAGGCTCTAAAGAAAATCCTCTTGGAAGTATGGGAGCAAGTTTTCGACTGCGTACAACAGTCGACGAACTTCTAGATTCAGTTCCACTTCTGCTACAGTTTGAGCTCTAAAACGTGCCTGCCATTCAGGATTCGTTGCCGCCGTCAACAAGGAGACGTCAAAGAAGTTCCAGGCGCTTGTCGCCAACGCCGAACGCATTCTGAAGCGTCTGCCGTGGGGCGCCGCCTACGAGAAGGATCACTTTCTGAAGCCCGACTTTACCGCTCTCGACGTCATCGCGTTCGGCTCCAGCGGCATTCCGTCGGGAATCAACATTCCCAACTGTGAGTTTTGAAGGAAATCACACCGAATCGATCGATTTCAGACGACGAGATTCGCCAAAACGAGGGGTTCAAGAACGTCTCGCTGGGCAACGTGATCTCGGCGCAACCGAAACAAAAGATGAACTTTCTCGACGAGGCGGACGAGGAGGCGATGTTCAAACATCACAAGGACTCGTTCGAGGTGCAAGTCGGCCTTCACGAGCTGCTCGGACACGGCTCCGGCAAACTGTTCCAGCGAAACGGCGACGGAACGTTCAATTTCGACGTCGAGAACGTCAAGGACATTTTGACCGGTGGAAAGGTGCGTAATCGATCATTTGGTGCTCATCATCATCATCAAACAACCTCCCTCTTCAGATCGCCAAATGGTACGAGCCGGGCGAGACGTGGGCGTCAAAGTTCGGCTCACTGGGCTCCGCGTACGAGGAGTGCCGCGCCGAGGCGGTCGGCTACGTGCTCTGCTGCGACGCCGACATTCTCGAGATTTTCGGTTTCACGGGACAACTCGCGCAGGACGTCAAGTACGTCAACTGGCTCAGCGAGATTCGCGCCGGACTGCTCGCTC
Source organism: Caenorhabditis afra (assembly GCA_963570955.1). Lineage (NCBI taxonomy): Eukaryota > Metazoa > Nematoda > Chromadorea > Rhabditida > Rhabditidae > Caenorhabditis > Caenorhabditis afra. The sequence continues at coordinate 9,168,553 of OY751532.1, forward strand.
TCGAGTTCTATCAGCCGGAGCAGAAGAAGTGGGGACAGGCGCACTGTTGGGCGAGATATGTGCTCACAAAGGTGGTGCTCGAGGCCGGCAAAGGATTCGTGCTCATCGAGGAGACGAAGGGCGACGACGGAAAGCCGGGTGAGTGCGATCTTTGTCAAAGATCCTATAAGTCTCCTCCATTTTCCAGACCTCCACTTCAAGTTGGACCGTAATCTGATCGACACGGTCGGCCGTCCGGCGGTCAGCGAGTTCCTCGCCAAACTGCAAGCGTACAAGTCGACGGGCGATTTCGAGGGCGGCAAACGGCTTTTCGATCAGTACGGAGCGATTACAGAGACGGTGAGTTGGCTGGAAATGAGAGATTATTGGGGTTTAGGCAGGGCTGTAAACGAGCTGGTTCCAGATTCCGGGCCGATTCCAGGCCGGCCCGTCTACAAAATGGCGTTGAGTTTCTGAACTTTTATCAAGTACCAAAAACGTAAGAAGGCAAAAGGCTGCCGGGCAAAACACCTTTTGGCTTCTATCTTTGTTGGTACTTTATGGAAGTTTGTTCCGAAAATTCCAAATTGGTCCCTAGAAAACCCCGAATTTGGCTGAAACTGGACTCTCTTCGATTTCAGGAGCTCCACTGGCGTGACATTTGCATCGCGAGACGCAAACCGAGACGACTCTTTGTGCAGGCGAACACTGTCGAGAAGGATGGAGGTTAGTCGAAAACCCCAGACTTACTACGGGCCGCCGATGAACTTCCTTGTTATTTGGAATTTTCGAACAAGTAATCTGTGAAAAATGTAGAGCTCGGCGTCCTCTACAAACGTACGGGTGAGCTTTTTAATTTTTATCAACTACCAACAAAGTTAGAAGCCAAAAAGAGGCAAAAAATCGACCCGGCCCATACTTTTGTGGCCACTTTTTTGCTTCTAACTTTGTTGATAGTTGATAAAAATTAAAAAGCTCACCGTACGTTTGTAGAGGGCGCCGAGCTCTACATTTTTCACAGATTACTTGTTAAAAAATTCCAAATAACAAGGAAGTTCATCGGCGGCCCGTCGGAAGTCTGTAAAACCCCCTTCTCTTCAAATTTACGCTCCTTTCTCTTCCAGAAATCTCGCTGGTGACCTATGATTCGGACGCTGGCGGTCTCATCAAATCGGTAATCGAACGGTACCCGGAGACGATTGTCGACGATCTTCACAAGTGTTGGAGTCAGGAGAAGCATCGGTTCGAGTCGTCGTCTGTCTGAAAATGTGCTCTGAAAATGGTTTAAAATATATTTTTTGTATTTTTTTCGAGGTGAAAAAACGCGGAAAATGGATTTTTTTTTGCATAATTATGAGGTTTTTTTTATATTTAATTTTTTTTAGCTAAATACCTGGTGTAATGTGAAATGAATTAATTTATTTTTGTATTTATTTATTTTTGAAATTATTGGTTTTTTAATCCAATTTATATATATATATATTTTTTTCTTTTTTATCTAAATTTTTTATTCAAAAATTATTTTGTTAATGTAGAAAAAATGGACGATTCGCTGAACGACGAGGAATTTGCGAACAATTCGGATCCGTTTGCCAATTCGGTTTTTCGACTTGAAAAAGGTAATTTTATTTATTTATTTATATTTTATATTATTTTCTGATGGTATTTAATACCAAAAAAATGTTATTTTCGGCAAAAAAAATGTTTTTTTTTTTCAAATTTTCAAATTTAATTTTTTCATTTTTTTTCAAATGGAAAAACTATTTTTTTTTTTCGCAAAAAATCGTTATTTTTTTTGAAAATTAGAAAGTTAATTTTATTTTTTTTTTTCGAATGGTGAAACTATTTTTTTTCGCAAAAAATCGTTATTTTTTTGAAAATTTAAAATTTTATTTTAGTATTTTTTCTAATGGTAAAAAATGTTTTTTTTTTGGCGAAAATTGGTTTTTTCTCAAAATTTTCAATTTCAATATTTTTCAGTTTTTCGAATGAAAAAACTATTTTTTTTTCGGCAAAAAAATGGTTTTTTTTTAAATTTTGAAATTTAATTTTAGTATTTTTTTTTAATCGTAAAACTTTTTTTTTCAGCAAAATTCGATATATTTTTCCAAATTTTCCATTTTTCTTGCAGCACACGGTCGTTCGATCGTCGGCATCTTCAGTTTCCGGTTCAGCGGTCACATCGGTGTCGTGACAGTCGGTCACGATTCGTCGAAACTGTGGGTGCTGGTGGAGAGCGACGATCGTGTCGGTGTGGACGTCCAGGAGAGTATGGTGTTCGGCACGTGGCGATGCGCCGTCCAGAATGCGGAGGTGTCGCGTGACGGGCAATGTGAGTGTGACTCTCGGATGAAATGTATCATTCGAAAGCCTAGATCATGGGATATGAAGAATCTGTTTTCAAAATTTGCTGAGCAATCGAAGAGGCCAGATATTTGTTGGTATTTTTGGCGAATACCCGGATAGTGTGACGTCATCAACCAAGTATTGAACAGAAATAGCCCCCACCCTACGAACTGCTCAAAAAAATTTGAAAATTTTAGATCCTTGATCACCATAATGTAGTTTTTCGATTGAGCTAGGCGCCGACCCCCCTTTCCTCGAGGTTTTCAAATTCCGGACAAGATCAATTTTTTTTCGCCGTAGCAATTTCATATCGCTGCAAATTGAGCGTTTTTGTGAACAAAGTTTAAATGACTGAAAATCCGTTTTAGCCAATTTGGCGAAATTTCGATTTTTGTTCAACTGTTTGAAAACACGACTATTTTTCAGTTTCTATCGATTTTTGATACAAAAACATGAATTTCAGCGGTAAAATGAGCACTTTGAAATTTTTAGTGAAATTCCGGGTCGGGCCCGAGGGTTCATAGTGACAACCAGGGATGGGCAACATTTTTTGGTTTTTTTTTGCTTCAAATCAACTTTTCAGCATGTTACAAACATCTGATCCAAATGACTCAGTTGACGAAAAGTTGTATCTTTTGGTGCTCTACAACTTTGCTGTTGGAAACGTTTCTCGAAAAATTCTAGTTTTCGAGAAAAATTCAATTTTTTGATTTTTTTTGAAAAAAGTCGTTGAATTGAAGTTTTCTCGAAAACTAGAATTTTTCGAGAAAAGTTTCCAATAGCAAAGTTGTAGAGCGCCAAAAAATACAACTCTTTGTCAACTGAGTCATTTGGATCAGATGTCTGTAACATGCTGAAAAATTGACTTGAACCAAAAAAAAAAACCAAAAAATGTTGCCCATCCCTGGTCCCTAGTCGTCCGTACTTCTTCCAGACATCCTCATCACGGGCATCAACTCGGTGGTGCACGAGATAATGCTCACCGACTCGGTCGACTACGTGTTCGGCGACTTCGGCTACCTGGAAGCGGTGCACGCGACGATGCGACCGAAACAGGACGGATTCGCGTGCTTCGCCTATTCGGGCACCCTCAACGAGATCGATCGGAGCAATCAGAAGATCACCCGCAAAGAGCCGTTCAACGGCAAAACGATTTGTTGCATGAAATATGTGAGTATCGTTTTTTTTTCGGCCATTTTGATGTCATTTTGACCTCCTCAACGTCCATTATTTGCGCTGAAATTGACTGGAATTGCTGGAAATCAACCTTTGGATCGAATTCTCATAATCTTGTTGTTTCAGAAAGAGAAGCTTGCTCCTCAATGATTTTCTAGCAATTCCAGTCAAAAAATGAAACGATATGGTCATTTTTGGGCATTTCAGCCGATTGTTCATCGTATGATTGCGATTATGATTGCGGGCAGCTCTGAGCAAAATCTTCCTTATAAAACAAAATTGTGCACTCTTATCCGTTAACAACTACCGTAAAATCTGTATTAGAGCGGCATACCCCGTCTTATTTTCAACCCTCAAATTTTAGAAAAAAAATTCAAAAATCCACAGGGGGGAAATCCACAGGGGACCCTTACGATTTTGGGGTTTTGGGTGCCGGTCTAGCCGCTCTACAGGTTTTACGCTGACAAAATATACCGTTTTTTTTTCTATTTGAACGGCACCTAAAACCTAAAATCGTAATGATCCCCCCTTGTGGATTTTACGAACTTTGTTTTCGAAAAGTGTGCCTTTGACAAATTTAACGATAATAGAGTGAATACGGTAGCTGCAAACCCCTGAGGATCATTTTATTCCTCTAGATTCCCCAGATATATGATACACCGTATTTACTGTAGACCTGAATGTTTTTCTCCCCGTATTTTCTCCCCGTGTTCTAGAGCCGCGACGGTGCCTACCTGGCGATTGCCCATCTGAGTGGCGCGATCGAGTTGCTCGACACCACCACGTTCAAACAGTCCCACAAGTACGAGGTGCACGCGATGAAGGTTCGCAAAATCGAGTTTCTGCCCGGCAACACGCAATTCTTGACCGCCTGCGACGACCGGCTCATCAAACTGAACAGTCTCGTCGATTTGTGAGTCGAAATCAATGCGAAACAGTTTCAAATGGTCGATTTTCTGCAGTGAACCCGACGCGACGCGCTCGACGAAAGCGATCCGCGTGTTTTCGGCACATAACGGTCCCGTGACAGGACTGACGATCGACGAAAAGTCGGGCGGCACACGGTTCGCCAGCTCGTCGTCCACATCGCAAATCTTCATCTGGCACATTGAGATGACGACGCCGGTGATTGCGGTGGCGAACGAGCACAACGCGACGATTTGCGGCCTCACGTTCTCGCCGACGGGACGTCATCTGCTCTCGGCGGGCGACGATTGCTCCATTCAGGTCTACAACATCAATGGAAGCGGTGAAATGACGCCGGTCAGTTGATTTTTCGACTAGCTTCTCAATTCATAACGTTCGAATGTTCCAGATGCCGGTGTACTATCTAGACGAGGAGATCGAAGGAGAGGAGGAGGCGCCGGCGCCGATAGAAGAGGCGAGAGCGGAAACGCAGCGGTCGGAGGCGATTCTCGACTTGAGCGTCTCGGACGACGAGACCGACGGAGCGCACTTTGAGACAGGTGATTTCCCAATGCATGCCGGTCTAATTTCCAACATTTGAATTTTGGATTAAATTTTGGGTGCCGCTTTTATTATCGGTTCGCCGTCTGCGGTTCGAAATCCTACGGTTGTCGAAAAACCGCGTAATTGCGGACTTAGTGTTTCCTACCGTAGTTTCAGCGATAAAAACAAATATTTTTCACGAAAAACCCAAGAAAAGGCGATAAAATAGAGAAAAGATCATCATTTGCCGTAAAAAGGAGCGAATGAAGGCAAAATTCGAAAAAAACTGTTTTTATCGCTGAAACTACGGTAAGAAGCACTACGCGTACGCGGTTTCTCGACAACCGTAGGATTTCGAACCACAGACGGCGAACCGATAATACATGTTTTACGGTATCGTTTTCACTGTATTAGATAGGTGAGAGACCTGGTGCCTGAAAAAAGTGGGCATCTGAAATTGGCCCGTAACCATAAAAAGATTGAAAATTATTGAAAATTTAACGGCGCCTGGACTTTTCGACGAGGATCTCGCCGCGGGGTTACGGTTTCGGAGCCAAACAGTTATGCCACGCCCCCCCCCCCCCCCCTCCCCCAATTTTGTATCTATTTTTCCTATTTTTCGACACGGCTGAATAAGATTTAAAATAAAAAAAATGCGCTGAATAGATCCATAAGCAGCTCATTTGGCCCCAAATTGTAGCGTAGTCATTTCTGACTTCCCCTAGAAAAACATTTGATAATCAGCGCATATGTCGTCGTTTTCTCCAGCCCACCACCACCGTCCGACCTCTTCGATCCAGTACCAAGAGTATCGGCCGTACGGCGAGCCGCGAACTCCGCCGCCCGAGGAGGAGGACATTGGCGACTACGTGTACGACGAGCCGGCGAGTCAGCCGTCGCACGAAGAGCACGATGGTAAATAAGATCCTTTTCGCCGCCTTTTAAAAACTTCTGCTCTGTTTCAGATGAGCCGAATGGAGGCTACAACAATCGGGGCGTCTAAAAGTTCGCCGAATCTCTGAAATTCCCCCTTCCCCTCATTCCTCGCATCTCAATTATTATTTTCATTATTGATTGACTATATATTGTTTTATGCGCTCCATTTTTCCTCATTTTTTGAATTCATTTTTTGCGAATTTTGTCCCCCACCCCCCGCCCCAGAAAACTCTGAATTCATCCAACTTATATTTATTGGAAAAAAATGGGATTCGTCGTTTTTTTTTACCAAAATAACTCCAAAAATAACCAATAGAACAGGCGTTTATGTGTGTGTTTAAATTTAAATTTAAAATAACTTAAAATTTCGGAGAGCAAAAAAAACTTGGCAATGCAAGTGCGCTCTATTGTACAATTGATTGAAATAGAGCGCACTTGCATTGACAAGTTTTTTTTTCTTTTTTTGATAAATGTAATGCAGTAACAAAGTGGTTTTTTGTGTTGTATGTCTTCGACGAGAGATTCGCAGTGATATTGTTTTCATTTTTTTTCTTTCTTCCTTCCTTTCCGGTTCCCATTCAAATCAGCGGAGTTCCAGTCGCCGACGACATCTGCGCCGGCGTCATCGTCGTCGAGGTGTCCGAGTGCGGAGTGGCGCCGTCGAACGCCGACGACGTGACGCCGCCAGTGGTGGTTGTGGTGGTCGTCGGAGGGGGCGGGGCTTCGTGATTGGACGACGGTGTCGAGGCGCCGCCGCCGCCGCCGCCGTTCTGGCGCATATTGATAAGATCGGCGGGCTGCAAAAGAATGAAGCAATTATTGATTTGAATGAATAAGGCTCCGGGCAGGGCTGGTCGGAATGCCAAAGTCGGAACGTTTCGAGGTTTCGAAATTCCGAAATTTGAAAAGTCGGAAGATTTCGAATTTCGGAAATTTCGTTTTTTCAAAATCCGGAATATTTCGGATTTCGAAAATTTCGTTTTTATGAAAGTCGGAATATTCCGAAATTTCGAAATTTCGAAATTTTAAAAGTCGGAATGTTCCGGAATTTCGAATTCCGAAATTTCGGAATATTTCGCTTTTCGAAATGCTCAAAACACGATAAAAAACCATGTTATTAACAACAAAGTTTTCACTACCCATTTATACCGCCTCTTCTGCTGTTACTTCGCACTTTTAGGAAAGGAAATTGCCTATTTTAAAATATTTTCAAACGAAAGTTCATTTGAATTTTCGTTTCGAAATTTCGGAATTTTGGTCCGAAATTTCGAAAATTCGAGACGAAATTTCAAAAAGTCGGAACGAAATTTTTTTCGAAATTTTGTTTCGAATTCTTTTTTTCCGAAATCTCGGAATTTCGAAGTCGGAATGTTCAAAAGTCGGAACGAAATCCGAAACGTTTCGAAAGCAAAAAAAAGCGAAATTCGGAATATTTCGATACATTTCGATTTCGTTCCGACCAGCCCTGGCTCCGGGAACGGTCAGTAAATACGCTCTATTGAGAATTGCGCGCGCTCCGAAATTGGGGGCGTGGCCACTTTGCAAGTGCCGCACGGTCCAAGCTCCGCCCACTTTCGCAATTGTCATCACGCCAATCACCGCGTTGTTTCGGAGGCGGAGTCACGCGCGCTGATTGGCCGCCCCCACGTGGAAAACCAAAAAAAACGCAATGGGCGGGAGTTTCAACCGTGCGGCACTTGCAAATAGGCCACGCCCCCCAATTTTCGGAGCGCGCGAAAAATCTCAGCGTTCCTCCCGAAAAAAACAAAAATAATAATAATTTCAACGATGCTCCGTTTGTACGACCACCGAGTCCTTTTTAGCCCCGTAAATCAAAATCCAGCTCATTTCCAACACGAGACCCGCGAGGTACGGTTTCAGTCGTTTTTCAGCTGTGCGGGGGGGGGGGTGTGCAATAGAGCGTACCTACTGACGTACCCCCTGACGTAAATCGACGGCCGCCGCCGCGTAAGGGTCTCGCCGCGAAAGCCCTGTGTAGATTTACGAGCGACGGTCCCCCTTTCCAATTCAAAACTCCGGGATTACAAGCGAAAATCGCCGTTTTGCTCACACTAATGAAATTACAAATTTTCAACCAAAAAAATCGCCGCCGCTCGTAAATCTACACATCCATTCGCTGTGACGAGACCCACTAGTTTGGCGGGATTGACTGACCGTCAACTTCTCCTCGTTGTACAAAAGCATGCGATGGAACTCGGTGAGGTGCTCGAGAAGGCCCCACGCGCCGATGAACCGCTGATTGCACGTGGCACACTTGAGCCGGTGTCGCGGCTCGTCGGGATCCTTCCAGCGTTGGCAGCCGGCGATGCGGTGCTCTTTGAACTCCTCGAAGTCGCTCGTCACGAAACGACAGTAGCCGCACACCATCGTGTCGCACATTTCTGCAATCATGCTTCTGTTTCTATTGCTGTTGATGGCCTAGAAAAATCAGGGGGCAAGTGTTCGGCCGCGTGCTTCTTCTTTTTGTGTGTAGATTTACGACGAGACCATTTGTTGTCGTTTCTATTTCTATTTGAAAAATTCACAAAAAATAGGCCACGCCCATTCGTAAAATTTTATAAAATACATCCCCAGAAAAAATTCCAATTTTCCCCATAATTTCGGCCGCGGCGGTGTGTTTCTTCTTGTGTAGATTTACGAGGCCAATTGTTGTCGTTTCTATGTACCGTAAAACCTGTATTAGACCGGCATGCCGGTCTAATTTTCAACCCCTTCCTCAAGACGCCGTTCTATTAAAGGGGCCGTTCAAATAAAGGGTGCCGGTCTATTTTTCAACACATTTCTCTTCAGACCGACACTATTAGAAACTAGAAAAAATTACAGAATTTTTTGACAAAAATGTGCGATTTTTGAAAAATTCGCAGTAAAAATTGCAAATTTTGATGAATTTTCTTGTTGTACGGCACTGGTACACATCTGAATCGTCGCTGGCAGCTTTCCTGACTGCCGCCGTGTCAAAAAACTCCCATTGAAATTGATTGTGCATTTTGAAACGGTTTACGGCAGGGTGCCGGTCAATTGAAGGTGCCGTTTTAATAGAGGGTGCCGGTCTATTTTTCAACCCCTAGTTCCAGATGCCGGTCTATTAGAGGGGCCGTTCAAATACAGGTTTTACGGTATTTCTATTTGTAGGCGGTCGGAAATTTGCCTCCCAAAATTCACAAAATAGGCCACGCCCATTTCCCTGGTTTTGTCACAGACTCGGAAAGTTAGAGGGCGTGATGGAAACTCGAAAAGTGGGCGGAGCTTCGAGCGCGCCGCACTCTTGCAAACTTGACCTTCAGCTCAAATGGTCCAGCTCGTAAATCTACACAAGTGGTCGGCTCCGGGCGCCCAAACTTTTGCCCATTTCTAGGCCTCCCCACAGGCTCAATTCAGACTTCCTAATCTGATGAGAAAATTTTAGAAAATACATTCAAAATGTTCCCAAAATTTCAACAAAAAATAAAATTTAAAAAACAGGAACGAACCATTCGGCATCAGCTCCTCGTTCACCGTTTTGTCGCTGTTCGCAAACTGTTTATTGCGCTTGTTTTGTTTGAAAATCTCGTACTCCTCCTCTTCGTAGGCTCGTTTTCCGCTGCAAAACACGCATTTTTGGGGAGGGATTTTTGAAAAAAATTCAAAAAAATTTTTAAAATTTTTTTAAAATTCAAAAAAAAATGGCAAAAAAAATCACTTTTTAAGGCTATAAAACTGTCGAAAAAAATCGAAAATTGATGGGAAAAAAACAGTAAAATCGAAAAATCACCAAAAAAAAAATATAGAAAAAATAGGGGAAAAACCTGTTGTGCGGCTCGTGACGAGCGCCCGAGCTCGGCACTGCGGCGGCGGCGGCGGCACCGGCCATGTTGACGGGCGGCACGAGAAGTGTCGCGTGACTGTCACGCCCTCCACCGCCTCCGCCGCCGCCGGCTCCCGTCGTCGGCTTCTTCGTCATCGCGCCCAACATCGCCAAATGAACGTCTGTATGAAAAAAGGGAAAAAATAATAAGTACGTTAAAAATGAAGTTAAAAATTGGAAAATTGGAAAAAATTGTGGGAAAAAAAAATAAAAAACGACAATTTTTCAGTCGATTTGGTTCGTTTGAATTATTGATTTTCAGCCAATTTTCAGCAAATTTAGAGAAAAAAAAACAGTTTTCTCACCGAGAACACACGATTTCCATTGTGTGCCATTGAGGGAAAGGCACGATTTGTCCGCCTGGGAGGCCTCGTTGAATTGCACAAATCCGAAACCTTGTTGCTGAAATTCAACGATTTTTTAAAAGATACATAGGTAGGTTAAATTTTTGAAGAAAAATTCGTTCATGGTAAAAAAAATTCAAAAATGGGGGAAAAAATAATTTTTCTAATTTTTAATTTTTCGAAATTAAAAATTGTGAAATTTATGGAAAAATTGGTTTTTAAAGTGCTTTCGAAAATTATGTCTTAGGGGGAAATTTATGTAAAAAATTTCAAAAATAGTTTTCATTTTTAATGAAGTTTCATAGGAATTTTTGTTTTGAAAACCATTTTATAGTGAAAATTTTGAAATTAATTTTTTTTATTTAAGTTTTTCAAATGAGTTTTCAAAAAAAAAACGGGCGTCTTTAGTGAAATTAGTTGAAGAACTTTTTTTAAAAACCGATTTTTTCTTTCAATTTTTTTTAAAAATTAACATTCGAAAACACTTTAGTAGTGCAATTCATGAAATAAATTTTTTTTTCTGAATTTTATTTTTTTCGAATTAATTTTTAAAATGAATTTTCAAAAAATACCGCGAAATAGTTGACGGCGAGAATTTTTCCGAATTTCGCAAACAAGTCGATGATATCGTCGCGAGTGATAATCGCCCGCGCAATGTTTCCGATGAACACTCGGGCTCTACAAAAATTAAAAATTGATTTTTTTTTGTGTAATTTATATTGCTTTTTGGAAAAAAAAATGAATTTTAGAAAAAATGTTTTTGTTGAATAAATTTTTATTAAAAAATTATTTTTAAACGCATTTTTGAAACGTTTTTTGTAGTGAAATTTATGAAATAACATTTTTAATTTGAAAAAAAAAATTTTAACTAAATTTTCTAAAAAATGCCTCTTTTAAAAATAAAATTAATTTTTAGCTGAATTTTTGAAAACTTTTCAAGGTAAATGTTCAAAAATAAATTCTCTAGTACCTTGTGGAATTTTTTTTGTTTTTTTTTTTGAAAAATTTAATTTTTTTTTAAATTTCGAATTTCCCTCCCATTTTCATTGTCTAATGTCAAATTCCGGGCCGGACGAAAAAAATTAATTTTTTTCGCAAATTTTTATTTCCGTTTTTTCGGGATTTCTAACTGAAAAATGCGTACAAAAATCACAATTTGCAGTAAAAAATTGCTCACATTGCTGCAAATTGAGCGTTTTCGTGCCCAAAATTGGTGTTAGGTGAATTTGCGAAAAAAGGGGAAAAGTGACCATGAAAACGGGGGGAAATGAGGCTTTTTAGGTGCAAAACGGGGGAGTAAACAATGGAAATGGGAGCGAAACTGAAAATTTTAAAATTTTTCAAAAAAAAACAAAAAAAATTCAACAAGCTTCTTGAGAAATTATTTTTCGTTTTTTTTTGAAAAATTTTCAAATTTCCATTTTCCCTCTCATTTTCATTGTTTATTCCCCTTCTTTGCACCTAAAAAGCCTTATTTCCCCTCGTTTTCATGGTCACTTTTCCCCTTTTTTCGCCTCAAAACCGCCGGCCGAAGACGAATATGTTTACATTCCCACGACCTTTTCGCTCTCTTTTGTTCCCGATTTTCCTCTCTCTCTCTCTTCCTTTTTTATGTCGCCGGTCAGATTTTCACTCAGAAATCCGCTATTTTCGCTCTTTTTTCCCTATTTTTTTAAAATTAATTTTTTTTGTTGAAAATTTCTCATATCCTTTTACTATAAAAAGTTGCCGATTTTTCAATTTTATTGTTTTTCTAGTAAAAAAAAAATGTATTTTTTACCTAATCATATGAGGATCCTTGGAAGACGTATCGTAGCTGACGTCGCCGTATTTCTGGCCAGAAACGCTGGAAAAAATTTTTTTTTTCTGAAATTTCTATTACTTTTTCGGTGATTGGAGCTTGAAAATAGGCACTTTCAGGGCAATTTTTCTTTTATAATAAAGAATTTATGATCCAGTATAGTCAATTTTCACCGTTTTCAGTGATTTTTCAAGTTTTTTTTTCTCAAAAAAAAAAAAAATAATTTTTGAAAAGTGGACAAAGCTTAAAGGATTATTTTGAACGCGAGACCCAAAATTTCAGAGGCCTACAGTACCAGCCAAAAAAGGTCTAACACTGTCGTTTTTTAATCTCCTTCTATCTCGATAACCAGAAGAGCTGGCAAAAAGTGATCAACTACAAAGTTGTAGGGCTTTTTGTGCTCTTCAACTTTGTAGTTGACAACTTTCGGATAGCTCTTCGGGTTCGCGAGATAAAACGAGATCAAATGAAGGGCGGGCGAAACGTTTTTTTGCCAGTCAAATGTGTTTGAATTTCGTGTTTTCCGCCAAAAAAAACAAACGAACGACGCACATATTGAGAGTGGTACTGTAGGGAGCGCCCTGTCCGTCTTCGGAGAACGTCGGCCGTTGGTGCTCGCCGCCGTACAGAGAACTCGACGTCGTCGCCGCGGAGGAGGGCGTCGAAAGGGGCGGAGCCATCGGGGGAGCTCCGACGCCTCCTGCGTAGTAGCCGTATCCGCCTGGAAGCGCGAGAAAAATTCTTTTTTTTTTTTTTTTTTGAAATTTTTTATGTGTCCCATTTTCCGATCAAGTTTTCTTTCCAACTCTTCAAAACAAAACAAAACAAAACGTGACCGTGACCGTGACCGTGTCCGACCCTGTCCCACTGTAACGGTCACCTTTCAACCTGGGACGAACAAGTCAAGGAAGCGGTGGTGGTGGTGGAGCGACGAATCGAAGAACAGTATCAAGTCTCGTCTTTTTCTCTCTCTCTCCGGAAGAAGAAGAAGAAGAAGATTCAGAAGACGTGCCCCGACGACGACGTCAAGCATCACGCCTCCTCCTCCGTCCGACGACTACACGCTGATCACAGGATGTGGCTCTCTGTTAGTTCATTCTAGAAGTCGTCAACACAACAAAATCGTCTCTTCTAGTGGATTCTAGAAGGCGTTGGGGTCTTCTGAAGGGATGGAACTTTCTAGAAGACCTCAACGCCTTCAACTCTTCTAGTGGCTTGACGGTCTTCTGGAGCGTTTCAGGGCTCCAGAAGTCGTCAATGTTTTCATCTTAGTTAGCGATTCTAGAAGGCGTTGGGGCCTTCTCAAGTGTCCTACTGCTCCAGAAGACCTCAACGCCTTCATCACTGGTCTTCTAAAGCCCGCCGCGCATTCCAGAAGTCGTCAACGCCTTCAAAATCCCATCATTTTTCAGGCAGTCTCGCTATTCCTCGTTCCGGCCATCGTGGCCATCTCTTGCGGCGGCAAGAAAGGCGAAAAGAAGGTCGACGACGGCAACTACGAAGATCTGACTCCGGGGAAGAAGTAGTCGTTCGAAAATCCACGTCACCACTCTTCTAATACTTGTGAATGATAGGAAGAATAAAGATTTTGATGAAAAGCTGGTTTTTTCGTGTTTTCCGCATTTTTGAATGATATTTTATGAGATTGCTCACCTGCACTCATTTTCCGTTGCTCTTTTTGTAGTTTGACTCGTGTCGGATGCTGAAAAATCGGAAAATGAGGAAGAAATCGGTGAAAATCGGGAAAATCAATAAAATGCGGGTAAACAGCAAAGGTGTGAGGCGGAGAACAATGGATGAGTGACCTGGGAACGGGGATTAGCACTCATCGATCGATATTCGAATATTCGAATATTCGAACCCATCTTCTATTGTTTCGCCATGTTTTCCGGACGAAAAACAGAAAAAAGTTCGAAAATCGGCGATTTTGGTGGGTCTCGCCACGAAAGTCCCGTAGATTACGGTACATTTGGACATTTGCCCTTGCGCCTTTAAAATTTTTTTCAGATTTTTGAATTTTCCGCGAATTTCGATTGTTTTAAATATTGATTTTCTCGCTAGATTTTATGAAAATCAAAGCGTATCAATTTTTAATGTGTTATGGATACTTTTCTCGCAAGAAACCACTCGCCTGCGCGCTCTCTCTCTCTCCGTGGCAGCCCCCCGTCTGTTAACCACCTGGTGGACCTCTTTTACACTTTACGAGTTCTCTGGTGGTCCCCCCCCCCCCGCGAGGGCTCGGCGAGCACACACATATGTGCTCCTCACTCTTCGAAGCTCCACAAGTTTTGTATTCATAATCCAAACAGATTTTCCCCCGATTTTGCAGCGCAAATGGTGAGCACATCGACACCGCGGCGGCACCACCCGATTCCGTCCACATTTCTCGCCAACGAGGCGCTTTTTCCGATGGTAAATCCTTATATTTGGGCGCGGGAAGTTCAAATTTCAAGTTTGCCGCCTAGTTTCAGGCTCAAAACTCGCCAATCTCGATGCGATATTCGGTTTCGGGCGGCGGCGCGAAAGGAACGACGGTCGGCGAGAGTCAGAGTCATCCGTCGGTCACCGATTTGAATCAGGAGAATCGGGCGGTCGAGAGGACCTCGGTGGGCCAGAAATCGATAAATTTTGAAAAAAAAACGTGCTCTGCAGGTGCAATGGAACATGCTTCTGCTGCTCTTCATGGCGGTGTGCTCGGCGCTCTTCTCGCTGATCGCCCTCCAATTCCACGCGTCGAACGTCGAACGGTTCGTGCGTTCCGCGCGGGCGTCCGCGTCGCACCGCGCCGTTCCGGACGTCGTCCGCGACGTCATCGCCTCGTTCGACGTCGCCATCGTCGTGCTGTCCGTCGTCGCGTTCTTCGTCTCGACACTTCAGCTCCTTTTTCTCATGAAAATTGTGAAGACGCAGCAGGCGCCCGGTGATGTCGATGTGTGAGTTTTTCGTTTTCCAAAAACTTTTCCAAAAAACGCACATTTTCCTCTCGCTTTCAGAGCGCTCCGCTACCTCAAATCGACGAGCTTCCTGCGCATCGTCACCTTCTCGTTCTGGTTCGGCTCCATCGTGCTCTTCGTGCTTGTGCTCATGCTCACGTGCTCCATCGATCCGTCGCGAAGCCTCGCTTCCAAATGTGTCGCGCTCACTCTCGGCTCCTCCGCCGCCCTTCTCGCGCTCATCTTCGCCGTCAAAACGTTGTATTTTTGGGCGAAACTCTCGTATGGACACGTTTATCGCGACGATTGCTACAACTACCTGAGCACACTCGTCTAGCATCGCCTTTTTTCTATTTTCTCAATCTTCTCACAGAGCTTCCTTTTTCAAAAATCGATCTTCCCCCTCCTTCTCCTTTTTTCTGCTTTTCTCCCCGATAATAAAGCATTTTGATCATTTTTTGAGAGCTATTTAACAAATAGGCATGCCGAGAAGCACAAAATCATGCAAAAAACCCGAAAAACGAGCGAAAATTGAAGAAAAAACGAGGAAATTCGCCGAAAATCGCGGGTGACGAGTTGCGTCGGACGCGCTGCGGTCGCGTACGCGGTCATTCTCCAACACGGCAATTTCCACGTTTTCCGCCGATTTTCGGCCCTCCACCCATAATTTTCCTGCATTTTCCCGGATTTTCTTGGGTTTTCCGCCGTTTTTTCACATTTTCTGAGCGGAAATCAGTGCTTTTCCCTATATTCTCATCAAATTATCGAAGTTTTTGCAGAAAAAATGGTGGAGCTCGGCGGAAACGGACCATTCTCGACGTCCTTCAACAATCTCGTCTTTGTCATTCCCGGCATCGTGGTTGTCGCCCTTTTCGGTGCGTTTTATCGATATTCTTTATTCAAAACAGGCGAAATTCAAAGAATAGTGCAGCAAATCAGGGCGGTTTTCGGTTTCTCCTCGGCTCGCATCACAATGACCTCCTCCCGGACGATCATTGTTTTTTCGGCGTTTTCCTCGATTTTAGGGGCATTTGCCTGTAAAACCGATGATTTTCCCGGGTTTCGGAGCGAATTTCACCTGGGAAACGGCACTTTCAGCGGGTTTCTCGAGTTTTTCGACCATTTTCACCCCGGGTTTTCGCTAGAAGCGAGAATTAAGGCTTATGAGCCGAGCGGCGGCACAAATCAATTTTGTGCGTTCCCAAACTCCAATTACCCGGTTTCTTTTGTTTGCAGCGTTTGCCGTGCTGAAACTGCGTGACGCCACTGTCGCCAAGGACGAGAAGCAGAAGGCGGCTCGTCAGCGTCGCGAGGAGAAGAAGAAGGCCAAGTAGACGTGCGACGTCATCTGATTCCGTGCCTCCTCCATTCCGAATCGCTATTTCTAATTCAAAAAGAATCCACTATGTCACATTCTTCCCCTCTTCCCTTTTTTCGTCTACATTTCAATTCTCCCCACCTCTTCCCGTTAATAATTATTATTTAATTAATTTGGTTTTTTTTAACTAGAAAATTCTGGGTTTTTTTTTCTGTTGTATTTATTTATGTATTTATCTAAACATCATCTGGAAATAGCTTTATTGTTTTTATTGTCGACTACTAGTCAGTTCTCTCCGATTTGCTGCTCTTTTTCGACGCTTCCGAGTCGTCGTGGTTCTGCTGTTGCTGCTGCTGCTCCGAGTCGGCGGCGGTGGGCTTCTTGCGAATGCCCTTGATCTCGCCCTTCTGCACAGTCCACGGCTGCTCGCGACGCACTTTTTGGCTCATCTCGAGCAGATGCTTCAGCCGCGCGATCTCGGTGTCGCGCGTCCGAACGGCCTCTTCGAGATCGGCGATCCGACGGTTCGCCTGGTCGAGTTGCGCCTCCACATCAGCCATTTTGTCCCCGTTCTCTGACATTCACAGACACGCTTCTCCGTCTTCCTCTCGTCGCCTTAGCCAGCAATAAGTGGTCGATTGAGCGCAGAGAGAAGAGTGACGGGACAGTGTGACACGTGTCACGCACACCCCCATTCTCGATGGGTCACGTTTTGCGATTAAACGCACCACTTTGGCGGCCAACATTTTTTGTCGCTACAACGCTCCGGAATAACGGTGTCGTGTGTTGTTTATCGTAAAAAGACACCAATCGATTTTTCAATTTTTTTTGTCGAGAACCGTTTTTCAGTTCCATGCAGTTCTATTTCTACCGACTGCTGATTTCCGGCTTCCGCCCAACTCTGCCCCTGAACTGCACGGAAGTGATTTTTTTCCCAAATCCAGTGTTCTCGGACCCTCACGCAAAAAAAAAAAACGCTGTAGGGTGACGGTATTTAGATACTTACCGTAAAACCTGTGGCGGTCTAATTTTCAACCCTTTAATTTTAAAATGAAATTTCGAAAATTCACAAGGGGACCCTTACAATTTTGGGGTTTTGGGTGCCGGTCTATTCGAAGTTCCACTCTAATTCAGGTTTTACGGTAGTTACTTAGTCGATCTGTCCTTCACTATAAGTTAGCGCGGATGACAGCCCGCCATTGATTTCGGTTCTTTGCTCGCGTTGAGCACGGCCAGCACTTATCCTGTTTTTGCCGTCACATCTTTCCGGAGCGAGTCAGTCCATCTCATCGGTGGTCTTCCAACTGACCGTGTGTAGTCGTCCATCAGATAACCGTATTCAATCTAATTTTAAGGCACTTCTAATAGAACGGCAGTCTCTAAAAGAACGGCACCCAAAACACAAAATCGTAAGGGTTCTCCCTGTGGACTTTACGAAATTTTTTTTTTCAAAAAGTGTACCTTTGATAAACTTAACGGCATCCATCCTTCTTGCAATGTTCCCCGGTCCATCTCAACTTCATCTTCTGGACGTGGAGTAAAGGATTTTAAACATCCTCGAGGTGCATGTTCTTCTCTCGTTGTCCCGTAAGTGTCAATCCAATACCGACTTCTGAGAAAATCCCCTTCCGTCCAACTCTGCTCCTGAACTACACGGAAGTGATTTTTTTCCCAACTCCATGCTTCTTGGATCCTCATACAAAACACATCATATCATAGCCCAACCACATTGACATTTAACACTTGGAAAATAAACCAATTTCGAATAACCACATGACCGGTGAAGTGGTCATTGACCACCTCCTTCCGTCGATCAGGCTGATAAGTAAGCCTACTTGAATTGTGGTTGTTTGAGGGGGCGGAACATCCCCGACAGTGCACGTGACCGCTACAAGTCGGAAATGACACGACAGCCCGGCGCGGGCTTATCAGGCCCGCTCGGCGGAAGAATGTGATCATTCATTCGGTGTCACATTGTTTACCTGTTTACCATGGGGGGAAGAAAGGCTGTGTATAAAAAGGCTTGGGAGGTGGGGGAGGCCCCCAAGGCTCTCTCACTATGATCCGTCAACTCGCTCTTCTCGCTCTCTTCTGTACTATTTGTATGAACGCCCTCAACGACAACTGCAACGGAAGCGGTCGTTGTAATAAGAACATGCAGGGAGCCTGCACGGCTGCTTTCAACAGGTCGGCTCCCTTACTACAGTTGATACCACTATTCGGGGTTTGGGTGCCGTTCCAATGTTTCGAACCAAGCATAGTTTTTGAGAACCAATACTAAATGTCAAAACTATGTTGCTGAAATATCGATAATAGTCCTAAGGTTTGATTTTACTTGGGGTACTAAAAGTACTAACTACCGGCCCCCCTGTATAAGTTAGGCCACGCCCAAATTAGTCGCTCTAGCACCGTATCTTGAGAACCAGGAGAGCTATCAAAAAGTTGTCCACTACAAAGTTGTAGCTCTTTTTGTGTTCTATAACTTTCCAGTTGACAACTTTCTGATAGCTCCCATGGCCCTCGAGATGTCATGACGACATCATTTCAGGTACAACAGTAACACCCAATACTCCGGCTACACGTCGAGAACGAATCAGAACTGCGCGGCGATGTACCGGTGCAACGGGTGAGTCGCTTCTTCTTCTTCTTCTTCTTTCGGAACAGACAACGGTCTTTCCTTCAGCGACTATCCATCGTTGAGCGGTGCGCAGCTCAAGGAGCTCTTCCAGCAGATCTACAACAATGTAAGCCATTTAGTGACTGTATTTCCACAGATAGCGTAAAACCTGTATTAGAACTGCATGCCGGTCTAATTTTCAACTCTCTAATTTTAAAATGAAATTTCGAAAATCCACAGGGGGGCCCTTACGATTTTGGGGTTTTGGGTGCCGTTCAAATGGAGGTGCCGGTCTAATACAGGTTTTACGGTATTCGTGTTTCCAGGGATGTAAGGGATGCGGCAGCAAGGCGTTCAACAATGGTAACTGTGAGGTGAGAAATGATGAGAAGAATCTGGTTTGGAGAGACCCAACTGATGAACTTTAGGTGACCGTCAACTTCTGCAGCAAGTGTCAGGATAGTGGAAATCCGAATTGACTTTGTTTTTAAGTCAAAAGGCTTGCAATAAAACCCTTCAATCATCGCCTATATTATGATTATTTTCTGTATGCTCAATGGGGAGTGAACATTAGGGTAAGGGTCCAAGAACAATGGAGTTGGGAAACAGAAACAAGGACAAACGCGATGTGGCCTCGTTTTGTGAACAGCGATGGTCCGCAAACAAAAAATTATATGGACCCCTAGACTGGACCCCTAGAAAAAAAACCGCTAATCGCTACGATCATTTTGAGCCAAGTCACGGTTCGAACCATCTAACGAATGGAGTGACTCCATTCGTTTATTTCGGCACCCATTCTGTTAATAGAAAATAAAACTTTGATATAATGAAGAAAAACTTCGAAAACGGTGCGAAAAAAAGAAAATATCGCTCTTTAATTTAAAAAAAAAACTCTTGTCCGTGTGGACTACACGCGCGATGGCCTAGCTGCCGCCCTGGTGGCCGAGAAAACCTCACTGCACTTTTTTGCACTTTTTTAGATTTTGGGCTGCATTTTAATGCAAAAAAATGCACAAATGGATCAGAAAAGTGTCATTTTAATGCAACTTTTATTCAAATGGGTCACTCCATAAGAAAAGAGAAAACATTTATTTGAACAAGAACAATGTGAACCGGCGTGGATGTTTTGATGTACATATGCTGAAAAACAATAAAGATTAAACCTAACTCCCCCCTTAGTTTATGGGGGGTTGTTTTGTCATTAGGTGCCTGCCCTCTGTTTGTCTGCGTCCCTTCTCTTCTCTCGCTGCATCCACGTCTCCATGACAACAAGTCCCGCGAGCACATGCGCGCACCCCCTTTCACCTCCCTTCCCACCTCATTCGGACCCCCCTTTCTAAAACCAAGGGGAAATGTCGTTGTTCCGTCTTGTCGATTGGGTTTCGCACAAGATTCCCACCGCCTCTGCAGTTCTCAACGCGAAAATATTTCAAGAACGAGGTCAGTTGAAAACGGTGTGATTTTTCGTCAATTACAGTGTAAACTATGGTGTTTCAAGTTAATTTTCGAAAAAACCGGGGAAAGTGTGCAATTTCACGTAAAATACAATGTTTTACGTGCACTCAGTGAAAACTGTGCGATTTTTCATCAATCACAGTGTAAATTATGGTGTTTTCGTGTGGTTTTTCGAAAAACCAGCGAACATGTGCAATTTTACGTAAAATACAATGTCTTACGTGCATTCAGTTAAAACTGTGCAATTTTTCGTCAATTACAGTGCAAATTATGGTGTTTTGGTGTGATTTTTCGAAAAACCAGCGAATATGTGCAATTTTCCGTAAAATACGATGTTTTAAGTGCATTCGGCGGGAAACTGTGCAATTTGTCGTCAATTACAATGCCCACTTTTTGTAGATCAACTCGTTGTTGGCACCGAGAATGGTCAAATTCACGTGCTGGATCCCGGTTTTCGAACGAACAGTGTAGGACCGTTTTTCTCTTCTTTTTTATTGATTTTCTGAAATATTGGCTCAAATTATCGATTTTTTGCTTCATTCAGAACCACATTCTCGTCAACACGCAGCTCAAAAATCCGATTCTACAGCTCGAATACGGCGATTTTATCGTCGGCCTTAAAGATGTTCTGGCGGTGCTTTCGCCTCAAAAATTGACCTACTATAAAGTGAACTTTGGTACGTGATTTGTCGTCGAGTGTGGTGTTTTGTGTGCATTTGTGGGAAAATAGTGCGATTTTTCAAAAAATTGTGGCGTTTGCATGGTTTCCGATGAATTTTTGAAAAAAAAACTGGGAAATTGTGCAATTTCCCGTAAAATACGATGTTTTATGTGCATTTGGAGAAAACTGTGCAATTTTTCGTAAATTACAGTGCATTCAACCAAATTATAGCTAAATGTGTCGGAAAATGTTGTGTTTTCACGTAAATTAGTGGGAAACAAACAAAAATGTGCATTTTGTCGTGAAATATGATGTTTTGTCGCAAATTTCTAGTAAAAATCGATATTTTCACTGTAAATTCGACCTAAAATCCCGCAAAAATCGATAATTGGCAGCTGAACCGGATGACACGACATGCTCACTGGAGGAAATCTTCTCGCACACATTTGCCACCTCCGCGTGGAATATGTGCAAAATTCCGGTCGAGGATTCGATACCGCAACTGTTGATTCAATCGATCGACTGCAAACTGTCGCTGTATCAGGGTGAACAGTGCGTTTTCTCACAAGTGCCCCTCCGCGCCCTCCATCCGGGACCCATTGGTTACTGTCAGACCAGTCAGACACTGTTCGCCGCCAATAACGGTTTTTTGGCGGCGATCAAGTTCACACTGATGTCCAGCGGATCGCAGAAGAAGATTAATGCAAGTTTCAGCGATTTCCGAGCAAGTGTCGTAAGATTTGGTGTTTGCGGACTTTGCACCATATCTTACGACACTTGCTTCAAAAATTTCATTTTTCATTGTGGGCGTTCAGAGTGATTGGGTGTTCAATTTGGGAGACATGGCCATCCAAATGGAGGTCACCGAGGGCGACAAACCGACGACCATCGTGTTGTGCCGACGTCACGTCTCCGCGTTCAACTCATCCGGCAACATCATCTGGCAGATTCGGCTGGAAGCCGTCGGAATGGCGATGTGCCTCTACAGATCGCTGCGGATCAGTAAGTTTCCCCGAAAATTCGAAGGGGGACCAGCCGAGATTACTGTAATTTCAGACAACACTCAGTTCAACCGGCTCATAATTGCCACCGCCGACGACACGCTTCTCATCTTTCAGGACAACAAACTCGTCTGGAACTGCAACGCCCAAATGTCGCCAGTGGCACTTTTAGTGTCCTCCTATAAGTAGGTCAAATTGGGGAAACATGTACCTGCGGAAAAGTAGGTCAAACCCTACAAAGCGTGGAACTTGCAGCCGAGCCTACGAGAACACGATAACGCTGATGAGCAATGACGGTCGGATAGTCGTCGGATATCTTGGCACGGAGCCAAGTTTGTACAAGGTACAGTAACCCCGTACCGTAGCCCCGCCGTAACCCTACAGTAACCCACAGGTGCCGGTCGACAAACATCAGATAAACTATGCGGAACGCCTGAAGAACTTCAAAGTGCTCGAGCAGAAGATCAACGAGGCCGACGCGGCGAGGGGTGCCATCAGCAAGAAGGAGGGCCTTCAGTTGAGGCTCTCCCTTGGCAAGGGAGGCAACGGAAGTGTTCGTTTACACATTTCATTCGCAAATTGTCATAAAAAGCAAAAAAACCGGATTGAAACAGTTAAAATTGGTTTTAATTAGTCTTAATTGCACTTAATTGCCCTTAATTGGTCTACTAAATTACCACTTCATTTTCTTTGCATTGATTAGTTTGTTGGGAAATATGGGTTGGTCTGAACATCCACTAAGTTTTTGATTTTAATTAGGCTTAATTGGTCTTAATTGGTCTTAATTGGATGAACAGCAAAAATGGCCGAAATTTGAATTGCCACGGAACGCAATTTTAATTTGTCAGAATATATCAAAAATAGGTTAGTTCGGTATTAAAGTCCTTAATTATAGAGTCACGCGCACACGAACTGACGCAAGGCAGTGCCAAGGGCCAGCTGAGCGGCGAGAACTGTCTTTTTCTCACACAATACACACAAATACACTCTGGTTCACTCAACAATCACTTTATTGAGCAACCTGCGTAATTACAACACAAAAGGGATACAAAATGCTGAAAACGGCGGGAGATGCAGCTCCAAAACCGTGCAGCAGTCAGAAAAACAAAGTCTAAAACTAAACTAAACTGGATTTCGAAAACCGAGGTGCGCGCCGTGCGCCAAGGCGCGCGGCGGGCGTGTCAGTCAAGTGCTTGCGCACTTGCGGATACCGAAGCAGAAGGGATTGAGGGTTTCTCCGACTGTGAGAATGGACTATTCAGGGCGACGTCCCGGGTTTTTCAGCGCAGCACACCCGAATGGGACATCCCCGTCCTCTTCCAGTCCGCCCTCCCACATTCTGACCATCCTCCAACTGAACCTTAGCACACTCGGAATTCTCAGTTAATAATCACAACGGAATGGTCATTAGAAACATCTACACTAAACGGGTATTCTTACTACGTCTTAAACAAAATTCTACACGGATCTTACACTAGCGATTGGGAGTCTCAAGTACTTATAATAATTATGACACGTGGGGTGAGGGAAATTGGAATAATGAACAATAAACAGGGTTAATATTAGCAAAAACATAATTACTGGGCGACTCACTGTCCACGTCCACGGCCTCGGTGGAAGAATCCGCGACTGCGTCCACGAATGGTGTTTCCACGACACTGCCATCCGAATCGGTCTCGTCCTCTCGCATACGGTTCGAAGCGTGCTGGCAACAGTACTTTCCTGGTCGTTGTCGTCTCCGGCACACCGCTACTTCGTTCCTCGTGGTTGACTCCGAGCTCCTTCTTCTCGGCTGCATTCTCGTCCTTGTCGTCCGCTACCTCAGTCTTTTCTTTCCCGATGCTGGGCACCACGTCCTTCGGCCATCCTCCATAGTGTTCGTCCACAAGTTCTTGAGCAGCCGTCCAATACTGCACCCCCGAGGGATCCATTCCTTGCATGAGTGCAAGGGGAATGTTCCTTCGGCTCGTCACTCTCACCGTCGGCTTCACCACCGTCACCGTTCTTACTCCTGGCTGTACCTGTCTCTCCATCTCAGTGTACTTCTCGAGATTTTTATCTAGGTGATCCAGGTCCACCTCTGGGTCTGGACTGGGCAGCACCAACACCCTCCATTCGACAGGCATCATCCGAATCCACTCGGACCAGCGACTTCCATTTTCTTCTTCTTGGTGTCCGGCAACCACCAAGACGATTTGCTGTACTTCTTTGTCTCCCGCCAGTTTCTCGATTTCCGATTTCCAGTCACATTCGGACAGCTCGAGCACGTGTTCTGCCCGCAGAAGACATGGTTGAGATCCGGGCGACGTTACCAGGACCGTCTTGTGTCGTGTTGCAGATTCCGTTCCAAAGTACGCATTGTACGTTTCCGCAAACGCAGTCTCCAACAGACCCCGGAACTCCGGCTCATGAGCGAGAGTCTCGAGCAGAGTCGGACACTTGGCGAGCATCCGCATCGTTTTGGCAGACACCGGTTTGTCTTTCACGAGCGGCTTCTTTGCGAGCAGCATCAGATCCTCCGGGCTCTTCATCAGCTTAGCCCGTTGTTCCTCGTCGGCCTGCTCTAGGAGCGCATGCATGCGGTGTATTTGTATTGGTGCTGTCGATCGGGCTTCACGTACTTCTCTCACCGTGAACATACACGGGGATTCGCATCGGCAGGAGAGCACCGTCGACCTGAAATTGTACGCGGTAACGTCACTATTCATGCCTTCTGTGTGCACACACTCCTCTCCTCCTAGCACTCTCTTTTCATCCACTACGCACACCATCTGGTCCTTTTTTCCTTCTCTTTCTTTCTCGTTTTCCCCCAACCTTTTCTGCACATTTTTCCTTTTCTTCACGGTCATCATCGTCACGTTTCCCACCTCCGGTGGCACTACCCGCAGATGTTCGAACGGAACCACCAGCTTCTCCTCCTGTCTCCCCAACACCGCGCTAATTGTTGCTGAATTGTTCGAACAACTCAACACACGATACGGCCCTCTCCATTCATTCACCAACTTCGGACAACGTACTCCTAACTTCTCTGACTTGATCTCCATCAACACTCGACTACCCGGCTCTGGCATCTTTCTCTGCATTGTGCCATGCTTTTCATCGAACTGTCTCTTGTACCTCTCTTGTTCTCTCTTTGCATTGTTTTTGGCAATGCGGTGAGCTTGCATCATCTCGCTACTCATCAGATTTTTGTATTCGTCGAAATTCGCATAGCAGAGCCCTCTGCTCTCCTCTCCCTCCATTTGTAGTGGGCCTCTCGGATCTCGTCCTGTCATAAGGAACATTGGAGTCTCCTGTGTTGTGTCGTGCACTGTCGCATTGTATGCGTACGTGGCATATGCAACTTGATCGTCCCATTCTACTGGGAGTCCCGTCTTTTTCTTCATGATGTACATTATCGTTTTGTTGAACCGTTCAACGGCTCCGTTTGCTCGACTATTGTACCCTTTCGTGGTGATGTGCTTCACCTTCAGAAGTCGAGTGAAATCCTCGAACAAGCTGTTCACGAACTCTTTTCCTTCATCTGTCAGCAACGTGTTGGGGATCCTTCCCTCTCCGACCGCCCACCTTTCGACAAATGCCCTCAGCACTGTTTCTGCCTTTTTGTCCGGTATCGGAATTGCCACGCCGTATTTCGTGAACAGGTCGATGATCGACAGGATGTATCGATTTCCTCTCGTCGAGAGCCCTACGTCAATTAAATCGCACGCGACTATTTCCAGTGGGAACGACGTTTCGTATGGCATTAACGGCGCAATTAGCTTCACTCTGTCATTTGCACATAAGCACTTTTCACATCCTTTCACATATCGTTCCACGGATGCTCTCATCTTCGGCCACACGAACCTCTGATTCAGCTGTCTCAGCATCTTCTCGGAGCCAAAGTGCCCCGCCAGCGTGCCTTCATGCACCTCTTTCATCAATGCTCTTCGGGCCCTTATCGGGACCACTCTTCGGCTGCTTCCCTCCATTTCTGTGTTTCTCAGCGATCTGCCTATCAGCGCGTAGTTCTCCACCAATACTCCTCCCTTTTTTCCGATTATCTTGACCGTTCCTCGGTCTCCGCCTTTCTCCAGCACCTCAATCACGTCCGCCCAACCTTCATCTTCTTCTTTCAGCCAAGCCAGCCACCTTTCTGGGTCTAACACCTCCTCTTCCTCTTCTCGTCCCCCTTTGATCTCGTTGACCACCCTGTCCATGTCCGCCACTCCTTCTTCTCCTTCCTCGTCCTCTTCCCCCATACAACCTCCTCTACTCAATGCATCTGCCACCTTATTCGCCTTTCCTGCGATGTATAGGATGGTGATGTTGTGATCCTGAATCTCTATTGACCACCTGAGGAGCCTATCCGCCAACGGAGTTCCCTTCATCAGCGCCGTTAGGGGTTTGTGATCCGTGTACACCACGATCCTCGTGCCATATACAATTACTTTGAATTTTCGTAGTGCGAAGATCAGTGCTAACGCCTCCAAATCCGTTACATGATATCGTTTTTCTGCTTTACTCAGCGATTTTGATGCGAACGCTATGGGGTGTTGTTGGCCATCTTCTCCTTGTTGTGCTAATACTGCACCTACCCCGAATCTGCTCGCGTCGGTGTATATTATGAACGGTCTTTCTCCCGTCATCGCGGCTTCCGCGTCTGGTTGGGCTAGCACTGGTGCTTCTGTCACCGCTCTCACTAGCCTTGCGAATGATTCCTCCTGCTCTTTTCCCCACACCCACGCCACTTTCTCTGAAGTGAGTGGAGTCAATGGCGCCGCGATTTTTGCGAAGTTTAATACGAACTTCCGATAGTACCCAACCATTCCGAGGAATGAGTGCAACTCTTTAGCATTATTTGGTCTCGGGAACTTTTTCATCTTCTCCACCTTCGCTTCCTCCGTTTTCACTCCCTCTCCGGTCAATCTGTGTCCCAGATACTCTACCTCCGTCCTGGCCATATGGCATTTGACCGCCTTCAGCTTTAGCCCACTAGACCGTATTCTTGCCAGCGCCCTTTTCAGATCTCTCACATGTTCTTCCATTGAGGTGCTCGCTATGAGTACGTCATCTACGTATACGAACGCGCATTCCCCGATCAACTCTCCGAGCACGTTCTCCATCATAGCCTGGAAGATGGCTGGTGACGTGACAAGGCCAAAAGGGAGGACATTGAATTCAAATAGTTCTGTTCCGATAGCGAACGCTGTGATTGGCCTACTTTCTTCTTTTACTGGGATCTGCCAGTAGCCCGCAAGCAAATCCATCGTTGAAAAGACTTTCTTTCCTCGAAGCGACTGTAGCGTCGCTTCAATGTGCGGCAGCGGGTGCGCGTTGTTCGTCACCACTTTATTCACTTTACGGTAGTCTACGCACATCCTTACTGAGCCGTCCTTCTTTTTGACCAAGACAACTGGGCTCGACCAGGGTGACTTGCTCTCTCTTATCACTCTCTGCTCTAGCATTTTTCCTAACATCTTCTGTATTTCTGGTCTCACCGCCATTGGGATCGGACGTGGTTTCTGTCTGATCGGCTTGGTTCCTTCTGTTATTACAATCTCACACTCTGCCACTTCCGTTTGTCCTAGTTCTGACTCATTTGTCGCAAAGACATCTTCATACTGCTCGATTACCTCTCTGACTCTTTCATCCTCCACTTTTTCTTCCCTTTCTAGTTGGCTCCACAGCTCTCTCCTTCTTTCTTCTCTTTCCTTCCCTCCGAACACCGTACAGACCTCTTCTGTGTTTCTCCTTTCCAGCCTTCTTCCTCCCTCTCTCTCTTCCTCCTTTTCCTTCCTTTCCTCCTCTTCTCTGATCAACTCTCTGACAACTACTTCATCCCACTCAGCAGTGGCCACTACCGTACCTTTCTTCAGACACACCGTCTCCTTTTTGTAGTTTGTCACCTTCATTACGACTTTCCCTTCCTTATCCATCCGGCACAAAGCCTGCACTACCGCCTCTACCTTGGGAATTATTAGCACTTTCTCTTTCTCTTCTTCGACGAGCCCCTCCACCTGCACTTCAATCATCCGACTCTCGCTCGGCGTCAGCCGCACGTCTTTCCTCATCGTGACCTCCCTTGGCGCCGTTTGCACCGCCATCGTTATTCCCATCTTCTCAAAATCCTTCTTTCCCAGAATGATGGACTTTCGGACTATGTTTGCAATGTGATACTCTACTTCTTTGGTGCGCGAATTCATTGACGTCTTCAGCTTCACGGTTCCGATGATTTGCACCGGTTGATTGTTCGCTGCATAGAAAGTTTCGTTCTTTGGTTTTTCAACCGTCACGCCTTTCCTCCATTCCGCTGAATTCTCTCTGCTGATCCTCTTCCACGTGTTTTCTCCCATCACTGATATGGATGCTCCACTGTCTAGCAGAATTTCCACCTTCGCTCTTCCGATTGTCCCCCTTTCTTCCGTGCTGGGTCCTTTTTCTTTCTCTTTCTCTTCTTCCTCCTCACTTTTGATCACCAGTACCGCGTTCTTTTCTTGTTGTATTGGCTCTTCTGTTCTCCACATCCTCCTTGGTTGCGGGCACCTTGGCGCGATGTGTCCGTTCTCGTTGCAGTTGTAGCACCGAATCTTCGAGCAGTTCGCCAGATGGTACTCTCTCCCACGGCACTCTGTGCACGGGAATTCACAATTTGTCTGCCTTCTTCTCACATCGTCACTCAGATGTCGTCGGCTTTGCTCTTCTGCTCTCTCTCTCGGCTCATTCGTCTGCGGGTTGGCATTCCACCTGCTTGCACCTCTTCCCTGTGCCTGCCCATACTGTCTCACTTCCTTCTCTTTCCACGCACCTTCTTCTTTTCTTTTCTCCTCGGCTCTGTCTTTCCCACGTTCACTTTCCTTCTCCTTGTCTCTTTTCCTCTTTTTCTCGTCATTCTCTCCCACCTCTAACCGACTCATCAACAACTTCACTTGCTCATAGTGCTTTTCTTCCGGAACTCCCAACAAACTACTTTCCACAATGTACATGAGGTGTTTGTCTCCTCGAAGCGCGAGCATTAATTTCGCTGTCTTTGCGGACGATAGCTCGTCTGGCGGTGTTCTTCTGAACGCGCGCCTCGCTATCTCATCGATTTGCATACAATACTCTGCGAAAGTTTGGTTTTCTGCTTTCCGGAGTATCTCCCACTGTGTCTTCGCTTTTCGCGATTCATCTTCTCTCGACACTCTTAGCCTCGCGGCGAGCGTCTTCACCATCTCCTCCCACGTCTCCTTCTTATACTCCGGAATGCCCCTGTATACCCGCAACGCTTTATCCCTCAGGTATTTCGATTCGAGCAATGTGAGCTTCTGTTCCGTGGTGAAGCAGCTGAATTTGATCGAGAAAAGTTTCGCGAAGGTGGACAGCTCTTCTTTTCCTTCTTCCCCCGAAAACGGTGTTGGCTCTGGCGCGACAGTTGCCATCATCATTTGCTGCCACGGCGTGTACTCCCTCCTTCTTTCCATCTCTCCCCAACCTCTTCTACTTCTGTCTCTCTCCTCTTCCATCAACTCCGGTTCTCCCTCTGATTCTCCAGCCGTCATTTCTTCTGTCTCCTCGTGCCACGCTCGTGCCCTCTCTCTTTGCTCACCTTGCACCGAGTTCGTGTCGTCTCCGAGTGTCCCCGGCTTGCCGACTCGCTTCGCTCCACGATATCGTTCTTCCAGTGTCTGGAAGACCATTCTCGTTCCTCTTTTTTCTTCTCTCTTCTCCTTTTCCTCACCTGGCCTCATTATCTTGTTGTCCGTCAACAATCCTCGGACGTGCCGCAGCTCGTTCTGGAGCTTCTCTTTCTCCATCTCTTCCTTGGCCGCCTTCGCCCTTTCCTTCTCAATCTCTTTGCGCAGGTGCAGGATTTCTGTTTTCATTCTCTTCTTTTCCTCCTGACCCAGTCGTTCCGCCTGCAATTCCATTTTCAACTTTTCTTTCTCTTCTACCAGCTCGTACACGAGTTGTAGCCTCTGTTCTAACTCTTCCGCCGTGTCGCAATTATGCGCGTATGCTGTTGCTGACATCTTTCTCTCCCTTTTTTCCTCCTCCTCTCTACTCCTCTGCATGGACCGTACTAGTCCGGCCATTTCCTCCATCCCCTCTTCCTTCCATTTCATCTCTCTCTCCATTTCCTCTTCTCTCTTCCTACTTTCTTCCAATGCTCTTGTCAGCGGCTCTAACATAAATCGCGCCTGCGCTTCGGACACGTTCGCCAGCCTTTTTGTGTGCTCTATTACTTCTAGCACTCTTTTTTCGGCTCTCACCTGTGCCTTCTTCTTCTCTTCCTTCCGCATCCTTTCCTTTTCTTGCTCTTTCCGCGCTTTATTGATTTCTTCTGTCGAGCTTGTCGACATTTCCATCGCAGCGTCCTTCCCGACGTCTCCTTCCTCTTCTTCCGGTCTTTCCGCTTCTTTTCTCCTTTCTTTTCGCTCTTCCTCGGCGATTCTCTCCTGTTCGTGCTCGTGCTCGCGTTCGTGTTCGTGTTCGAGCGCCATTTCTGGAAATTTGTCACTTTTGTCAATTTGTCACTTTGTCTCTTTTCTTTTCTTTTTTCCGACGGATTATGACTTTTTCCTTTTACGAGCACGCGCTTTTCCTCACTGAGTGGCTCTTTCACCACTTTCTTCTCTTTTTCTTCGAAAATTCACCGATTGTCTAGAGGCAATAATCGATATTTTTGCTTCGGTTTCCCTCAGCCTTTTTCGACGATTCTCACTTTTTCTGCGGCACTATTCGCTCGACAAGTCGAGGGAAAAGTCCGTTTAATTTGTTCGGCCCCCAAGTCACGCGCACACGAACTGACGCAAGGCAGTGCCAAGGGCCAGCTGAGCGGCGAGAACTGTCTTTTTCTCACACAATACACACAAATACACTCTGGTTCACTCAACAATCACTTTATTGAGCAACCTGCGTAATTACAACACAAAAGGGATACAAAATGCTGAAAACGGCGGGAGATGCAGCTCCAAAACCGTGCAGCAGTCAGAAAAACAAAGTCTAAAACTAAACTAAACTGGATTTCGAAAACCGAGGTGCGCGCCGTGCGCCAAGGCGCGCGGCGGGCGTGTCAGTCAAGTGCTTGCGCACTTGCGGATACCGAAGCAGAAGGGATTGAGGGTTTCTCCGACTGTGAGAATGGACTATTCAGGGCGACGTCCCGGGTTTTTCAGCGCAGCACACCCGAATGGGACAATAGTTAACCAGTGTAATTGACATTAATTGGTTTTAATTAGTGTTAATTGGGTATAAGCCAAAAATTGCGGTAATGATGGAACTATTCACGGGATTGACTCAACTAGCTCAGAACTTGTCTACAACTAACAAATTTGACCTCAAAAGGCTAATTAGTCTTAATTGGTCCTAATTCGATGAACCGAAAATTATTTCAAAAATGGCAATTTTAACCCAGTGGCTCAATTTGATCAAAACTGGTCACAGACACTCAAATGCGGCCTTTAAAAGCTTTAATTAGCCTTAATTGGTCTTAATTGGATGAACCGAAAATTGTAAAATTTTTTTCGAATTTTCACTAGATTTGTTCGGAACGTCTATTTTGTGTATTTCCATTTGCAGATCGAGCCGAACGCGGCGTCCGGTGCTCCATACGTAACGGTCCATCTTCATGTCACGGGACTCAACAACAGTGTGACAAAGTTGCAAGTGAATGTGCTCACCGAGTTGGCGTGTCCCACCACTCAAATGGTCGTCAATTTTCGCGAGCCAAGTACTGTTTTGTTCTCTCTTAAAGGGGGGGTTGTTATGGTTTTCGTGTCGAGACCCAATTTCAAAAGAAAATCGATAATTTTTCAGAAGTGGACACAAAAATCGATATTCCATTCTATGTGGGCTCGAAAAAGTCGCCGACGTCGAGCAAAGTCACTTTTGCAGTTCACTGCTTCTCGAGCCAAAGTGAGTCAAATTGGAAAAAAAAATCGATAATTGATTTTTTTTTTGCTCTTTCCAGAAACGGTCATGAAGTCGATGGATCTTCCGTTCAAATTGATTTTCGAAGAGTCACAGGTGGATCGTAACGCCCGTTACAAGGTCACGATTGATACGGCTGGACCGGTTGTCGCGGTCAATAAACTGTTTTCGGGTGGGCGACTTAATTACCCTGTTAATTGCTAATTAGTGTGATTTCAGATTATCAGTCTGAAAATCCGCAGGCGCTCGGTTTTCGGCTCCACGGCTCCGACAAGACGGTGTCGATTTTTGCGGCACAAAAGTCAAGTGAGGAAATAACAGCAACTGTGTTGTTCCGCAAAACGTGACACTTTTCAGACCGTTACCGCGTCCAATCGGAGCACATTTCGTTGCTCCAAATGGCGACACACGAGTTGACACAACGAATACTCGAAGCGAATCGAGAGGAGCGAATTAGCGGACAAATCCCGTTCGAGTACATGCGTGACACTCTGGAAACCATCAATGAGGTCGGTGTGACAAAAAGGGGCGGAGCTTAGCGAGGGTGAGGGACGGTGTGACGAAAGTGGGCGGGGCTTAACTAGGATCAGGGACGGTGGGACAAAAGTGGGCGGGGTTTATCTGGGGTCCAGGACGATGTGACAAAAGTGGGCGGAGCTTAACTGGGAACGGTGTGACAAAAGGGGGCGGGGCTTAGCGAGGGTGAGGGACGGTGTGACAAAAGTGGGCGGGGTTTATCTGGGGTCCAGGACGATGTGACAAAAGTGGGCGGAGCTTAACTGGGAACGGTGTGACAAAAGGGGGCGGGGCTTAGCGAGGGTGAGGGACGGTGTGACAAAAGTGGGCGGGGTTTATCTGGGGTCCAGGACGATGTGACAAAAGTGGGCGGAGCTTAACTGGGAACGGTGTGACAAAAGGGGGCGGGGCTTAGCGAGGGTGAGGGACGGTGTGACAAAAGTGGGCGGGGTTTATCTGGGGTCCAGGACGATGTGACAAAAGTGGGCGGAGCTTAACTGGGAACGGTGTGACAAAAGTGGGCGGAGCTTAACTGGGAACGGTGTGACAAAAGTGGGCGGAGCTTAACGAGGAACGATGTGACAACAGTGGGCGGAGCTTAACTAGGAACGATGTGACAAAAGTGGGCGGAGCTTAACTGGGAACGGTGTGACAAAAGGGGGCGGGGTTTATCTGGGGTCCAGGACGATGTGACAAAAGTGGGCGGAGCTTAACTAGGAACGATGTGACAAAAGTGGGCGGAGCTTAACTGGGAACGGTGTGACAAAAGGGGGCGGGGTTTACCTGGGGTCTAGGACGATGTGACAAAAGTGGGCGGAGCTTAACTAGGAACGATGTGACAAAAGTGGGCGGAGCTTAACTAGGAACGATGTGACAAAAGTGGGCGGAGCTTAACTGGGAACGGTGTGACAAAAGGGGGCGGGGTTTATCTGGGGTCTAGGACGATGTGACAAAAGTGGGCGGAGCTTAACTAGGAACGATGTGACAAAAGTGGGCGGAGCTTAACTGGGAACGGTGTGACAAAAGGGGGCGGGGTTTATCTGGGGTCCAGGACGGTGACACAAAAGTGGGCGGAGCTTAATTAGGGTTCAGGACGATGTGACAAAAGTGGGCGGAGCTTAATTAGGGTTCAGGACGATGTGACAAAAGTGGGCGGAGCTTAACTAGGAACGATGTGACAAAAGTGGGCGGGGCTTAACTAGGAACGGTGTGACAAAAGTGGGCGGAGCTCAATTAGTGTCCAGGACGGTGACACAAAAGTGGGCGGGGCTTAACTAGGAACGGTGTGACGAAAGTGGGCGGAGCTTAATTAGGGTCCAGGACGGTGACACAAAAAGAGGCGGGGCTTAACTAGGAACGGTGGGACAAAAGTGGGCGGGGCTTAACTAGAATCAGGGATGGTCTGACAGAAAGGGGCGTGGCTTAACTAGGAACGGTGGGACAAAAGTGGGCGGGGCTTAACTAGGATCAGGGATGGTCTGACAGAAAGGGGCGTGGCTTAACTAGGACCGTGGAGGGTGTAACGAAAAGGGGGCGGGGCTTAAAGAACGGTGTGACAAAAGTGGGCGGGGCTTAACTGTGGCCCAGGACGGAGTAGAAAAGTGGGCGGGGCTTAACTAGGAACGGTGTGACAAAAAGGGGCGGGGCTTAGCGAGGGCCAGGGACGATGTGACAAAACAATGCGAGGCTTGTCTGGGGACAGAAGTGGTGTGACAAAAGTGGGCGGTACTTAACTAGAGGTCAGGACTGTGTGAAGGGGCGTGGCTTAACAGAGGTCATGGTGGTGTCACAAAAAGGGGGCGTGACTTCTCATGACGAACCTAATTCAGTTGGAATCAAAGTGCAAATCGTTGCGAAAAACGATGGACAGCCGCTCGAAAGAGGTTCGCGCCATGGAAGCGTTGTCGTTGAATTCGTGCAAAACGGGAAATATGGCGAATTTGCCGGCGCTCGACACCCTCTTCGAGAAGTCCTATCGAGAGGTGAGTCCCCTCCCCAATCGATAATCGATCGATAATCGATTGATTTCTCAGCTCCTGGACGTGATGGACGACTACAACACGGTCTCCAAGAAAATCGATAACGAAAAGGCGACGCTAAGTGAGTTGTTTTGTGTGTGTGTGTGTGTCCAATGGAGCGCACTTGCAGACTCATCTAATTTTACAGATTCACTCTTCGAATTGGCATCGATTTTGTCGAAATTCGACAAAATCGACACTATTCTCAGCGGCTCGTTTTGGAGTCACACTCAACAGGTCGGTGTCGAGATTTACGAGGCCCCCGACCATCGTCGTAAATCTACACTAACATGGTTTTCTGCTTGCAGCCACTACGCGAACGTCTTCAATGGGCGGTCCGTTCGGAGCGCGGAAGTGAGATGTCGATGATCGAGAAGCTGTGTGAGCACACCCAGAAAGAGCTGCCCAGGATTCGTGAGGAGCCCAAGAAGGAGGAGAAAGAGGAGACTGAGAACTAAACGTCGAAATGAATGAATGAACCATATATGTAAACTTCAATAACGAGAGAACAACAACAAGAACAACAAGAAACGAGAAACAAGAGAAGGAAGAAGGAAAGATTAGAGCATGAGATCGAAATCGTCGCGCGTGTTGTTGTAGTCCATGACGTGCCGCTTGATTTTCGACGCGTTCGTCCACGTGATCATGTCCTCCGAGGCGCGCGTCACACAGTACGCCGGATCGGTGACGAGCCGTGTGCCGATGCGCACGTGTCCCTGCTCGACGAGATCCGACGCCGTCCGCACACTGTCCACCATGCCGATGTTGCGCATCACGACCGGCAGGCGGCGGCGGGCGAACGAGGCGCCTGACACCTGTGAGGAGAGCGAAAATGGTTACGGGGGACAGGTTTTTCTGGTGCTGCTTGTGTAGATTTACGAGCTCGCAGTTTTTTTTGTGCTCAAAACGACCCCCCTTTAGAGCCTCACGGGGAGTAAAAAGGCAAGTCAGTAATTACGCTCTATCTCACACCTCTACAGCTGAAAAACGACTGCCACCGTACCTTACACGGGTCTCGCAGCGGGTTTTACGTTTGACTCGTTGGAAAGAAGCTGGATTTTAATTTACGGGGGCTAAACAAGGCGCGACGGGCGTACAAACGGAGCATCGTTGAAATTATTTCTTTCATTGGGCCCAAAAAGTATTTTTAGTGCTTTGGAAGCGGGGTCGTGGCCTAGAAATCGCAAAAAAGCTCTTTTCAGCCGGTTTTTGTGTGTCGATTTACGGGCTGCATCATTTCAATTCGGCTTTCTGGGTCCGTGGCCGAACTTGCGATTTCTAGGCCCCACCAAGTTCATTTTCTCAAATGTGTAGACTCATGAGCGCGAGATGGCCAAACGCGCTCTATTGATAATCTGGCATTTCGCCGATGCTCTCCGTTCGTACAGCTCGATGCC
Source organism: Caenorhabditis afra (assembly GCA_963570955.1). Lineage (NCBI taxonomy): Eukaryota > Metazoa > Nematoda > Chromadorea > Rhabditida > Rhabditidae > Caenorhabditis > Caenorhabditis afra. The sequence continues at coordinate 9,204,256 of OY751532.1, forward strand.
GTTCAGCCACCGCGTAAATCCTACATCCAGCTTATGAAGATGTCGATTTACGCGGGGGGCTAAACAGTGCTTGGCCTATGGGTGGTACAAACGGAGCATCGTTACAACGCAACTTCTGCTCATCGGACCCAAATTATCAATAGAGCGTACTTGCTCACCTTCATCCACTACTTCCGTGCCGTTTTGCTCTCAAAAACAGCCATGTCCCAAGGGGGGCGGTGAAAGTGAAACGTCAGACAAATTGCTCTGAACGGAGTCGGACAATCAGGGACTTGCTGCCGATAGGTCCCCCCCCCCCCTTACCTTTCCGATGCGCTCCAGCGTGTCGGCGGTCGGCACAAGTCCGGCCTGATAGAATTTCGTGAGCATCTCGTCGATGCACTTGGCTCGGAACGGATCTCCCGCCGGCAGCGCCTTGATCAGCTCCGCCAACTCGCGGCTCTTCGCCGCCAGCGTGTTGTAGAGAGCGTAGTGCTCGCGTTTTGTCACGTGGAATCTGCAAAAGAAAAAAAAATCGATTTTGCTCAAAATTTAGGTGCAAAGAGGCAAAATTTGCCGTAAAAAAATTCAAATCGGTCCAAATTAAAACGTTCGAAAATACAACTAATTTTCAGTTTCTCTATCGATTTTTGATACGAAAAACACGAATTTCAGCGGTAAAATGAGCAGTTTAAAAATTTTTTTTCAAAAAAACTCACTTTCTGAGCATATCTCCCTGTTTGCCCTGCTGATCCACCTGCCACATCATAAAATCCGTCTTTTTGAGCAATTTCTGCTCGTGCGTCTTCAATTTTCGCACCATTTTGCTCGCGTTTCTGTGTGTGCTGCAAAAAAAAATTTTTTTTTTTTTGAAAATTTTTAAAAATTAGTATAAAAATTGTCAAATTTAAAGTAAAAATTCGGAAAAAATCACCGAAAATTCAATTAAAAAAAATAAAAAATAAAAAATGAAAAAAAAACCATCTAGGTCTCACTTTATACAAGTTTTTTTCGGGAAAAAGGGGGGGGTCAATTAAAGAGCAAAAAAAAAAAGAATCAAATCGGAAGGGGGGGAGCGGATGAGAATAAAAATTAATGACGACGGCAGACAAAAAAAAAGAAAGGAAAGGAAGGGAGCATTGAAAATTATGTACAAAAAAAATTCGAAAAAAAAAAAATTTTTTTTTTCGTTTCGAAATTTTTTTTTCCGTGTTTTGCATTCACGCCTACAGTTACCGTTGAATAGCGAATTTTCGGGGAAAAAAAGGGAAAAAGGAGGAGAAGAAAAAGACGAGTAAATAAATACTTTCTCAATGGGAAACGAAAGGGGGGAAAAGAAGACAGCTAGGCAAATTTGGAACAATTTTCTGTGGGGGGGCCGGGGGAAAAAACGAGACGAAATTCCGTAAAAATCGCGAGAGAGAGACAGAGAGGCAGGCTACCGGTTTTAAGGGCAATTCTTTTGACTTTTCTGGGTGGTTTCTTTTTGTTGCTTCTTCTAAATACGACGAGGGGGAGGAGAATAGTGAGAGAGAGAGGAAGAGAGAGAGAGAGAAAAGAATCAGGTACGACGCTGTCGTTTCAGCAGCGAGTTCGGCGACGACGACGAGGATTGCGGCGAACGCTGTCGCTTCCGATGACGTTGCACCTGGAAATGGAGAGAGAGAAATGATATTTGAGCTACTATAGCCGTGATTCGTGTGTTTCAAACGCGCTCCATTGAACTGAAGCCAAATGTTCTGTTTTTCTCGATTTTCACCCTATTTACTTCATTTTTCCGACAAAAGCAGTTGAATTTTTGGTTTAAGGGCAGCTTATCGACATTTTCAGTCAGTTTTTCCCCAAAAAAAATTAAGGAAATTGGGCGAAAATTGGCAAAAAACGACAAAATCTCGAAAAGAATTTCGACCGATGCGAAGTACTGTCTCAGCGGAGCGCGTTTGAAACACACGAATCGCGGCTATAGTATACGGTGCGCGCCAGAATTGGGCGAAAGTCGGAATCAGAGTTGCGCGGACTAAAATGCGGATTTCATGCGCCGAGAAGACAAAAACTTGTTTCAAAGTGGTTTTCTTGGAAAACGGTCAACTGATAAAATTTCGATTTCGACCAGGAATTCCGAATGATTGAAGAAATTTCCGATAATGTTGTCTATGAACCAAGTTATGACGTTTGGTCCGCATCCGCGTTTCTGCGCGAACCAAACGTCATAACTCTGGTCCCAGACAACATTTTCGAAAATTTCTTCAATCATTCGCAATTCCAGGTCGGAATTCTGCCCATCTCTGCTGCCCGCCCATTAGCAATAGGAAGATTTGGCAATTTTCAGCCTTTTTAGCCATTCATCTGGCTTCCATATTGTATCGCCGTGATTTGTGTTTCAAAAGCGCGCCCGTTGAACTCAAGCCTAATTTCCAGGAGACGGCGCCGAAAAATGAAGGTAACAGGGCGAAAACTAAAACTTGGCCCCGGGGGGGGGGTTATTTTTGATTTCGAATCGAGCTGAGCTCACAAAATGTTGAAAACTTGTCTGGCTTAGGCGCTATCCCAAGACTGACCTGATTGGCGAGAAATTCGTCGAGTTGTGCGCCGGCATTCGTCGGATCTCGCGGGTTCGCCGGCGGAAGAGCGTTCAGTGTCGGCTCCGGTGTGTTGAGTGCCTGCAAATTTTCCCCAGTTCGATTACTATAGCCGTGATTCGTATTTCAAACGCGCTCCATTGAATGCAAGCCAAATTTCCGGGTGGCGGCGGCGAAATTCTTTTCTGTTTTCACCCAATTTTCTTCATTTTTTCGACAAAAGAAGTTGAAATTTTGGTTTAAGGGCAGCTTATCAACATTTCCATTCAGTTTTTCCCCAAAAAACAGAAGAAATTGGGCGAAAAACGACAAAATCTCAAAAAGAATTTCGGCCGAGGCGACGTACTGTCTCTGCGGAGCGCGTTTGAAACACACGAATCGCGGCTATAGTAGAAGGATCGAGGCGACAGTGTCGCCGTGATTCGCGTTCCAAACGCGCCCCGCCGGAGCTGGACCAACCGCGAAAATACAGCCGTTCACAAAAAACAAGGTTTTGTGCCAGAACTCACCTGCTGAAAGAGCTCGACGGCGGCAAAAGTGTCGGCGGAGCCGGTCTGCGAGGTGCCCGCGATGCGCTCCTCCTTCGGAATCGCCATATTTCTGTAGAGCACCTCGAGCACAATGTTCATGTCGATTTTGGACGGATCACGGAACGCGCCGAAGATCTCCTTGGCGATACTGGTGGAGCCGGCGGCGAAGCCCTTCTCGAAACCGCGCCGGTAGCTGTCCGTCGACGTCTACAAATCGGCAAAGACGTGAATTGGAAAGGAATAGAACTCATTCGAAGACTAAAAATCATAGTGTCGCCGTGATTCGTGTTTCAAACACGGCCGCTGGACTTTCCTCGTTTTTCATCAATTTTCGCCCAATTTCCTCCACTTTTTTGAGGAAAAATTGAATAAAAACGTTGAGGAGCTACCTTGAAATCAAAATTGTAGTTTTTGAGGACTTTTTGAATGTTAAGCGTTCGCCGGTACTTTATCAGACTGCAGGTGAGTCAGTATCAGCGGTATTCACTCGAAACTTTCAAGAAACATGTTTTCCTTTGTAACTGGACTATTTTCAATGTATCCCAGAGGAGAGTTCATCAGGAAGCGGCAGTTTAGTTCGTTTCGCTGAAAAATCTCGAAAAAGTCGAATTTCACCACTTTTCCAAACTCTTCAATTCCTATCCGGGAGCATTCAAATGAGTCAGAAACTGCCTAAAACATGATTTCCGTTCAATTTGAACAACATTCCAGCTTGTATTGGACCAAAAACTCGAAAATTATCGAGCGAAAATCACTTTTTTCGGGGGGTCCTATAGATATTGTGAGGTTGCCAGAGGGACTTTTTGGCACCGTGGCGCCACAGAATTTTGCAGGACCCTAAATTTTTGGCCCCGGGGGTTATTTTTAATTCTGAATCGAACTGCGCTCACAGAATTTTGATATCTCTTTTAGTTTTTCTAGGACGGCCAAAATATAGGGGGGTCCTATAGATATTGTGGGCAGTGTACTATAGCCGTGTTTCAAACGCGCTCCATTGAACGCAAGCCAAATTTCCGGGTGGCGGCGGCGAATTTCTTTCCTGTTTTCACCCGTTTTTCTCGATTTTCACCCGATTTTCTTCGTTTTTTCGACAAAAGCAGTTGAAAATATGGTTTTAGGGCAGCTTATCAACATTTTCATTCAGTTTTTCCCCAAAAAAATGGAGGAAGTTGGGCGAAAACTGGCGAAAAACGACAAAATCTCGAAAAGAATTTCGGCCGAGTCGAAGTACTGTCTCAGCGGGGCACGTTTGAAACACACGAATCACGGCTATAGTAATAGAACCCATTGGAAAAAATTTAAAAAAAAAAAAAAACTAAAAATCAATGAAAACGCCGTCACTGGGAGCATAGTTACCCATTGCGAACCAACCTTGTACAACTGTGTGGTGCCCTCGGCGGCTCCGCGGAAGTTGCGCCACGACGAGTCCGAGTAGAGACGGGCGACCGCCTGCGCGCACGCCTCAAAGTCCGTCCACAGCTTCTCCGACTCGCGCAGATCCTCGCCGCAATCGCAACGACGCAACGGACCGCCCGTGCGCAGCGAACAGTTCGCCTGGTGCAAGTGTGACGACATTCCCCTGCAATTCCCGAGGAAAATCGATGAAAATACGAGAAAAAGTGAGGGAAAACAAGGAAAACCATGGTTTTGACGAAGAAATCGACGAAAACCCGCGAAAATCGATACTCGGACGGCCCCATCGACCCATGCTGACCTCGAGAGTACGGGCACTCAACCCAGCGATTCCCACCCATAAATCTCGCCGAAAATCGATTTTTTCACCGTATTTTTCGGGCAGCCCAGCCGAAAACGCACGGGAAAAAGCACTTACGATGATTGAAAAGTGTGGCAGCTTTCTGCTTTTTTTGTGGGAAAAATTGGAGAAAATTTTTCAATTTTCACAAAATGTTGTATTGTGAAATACATGTCGATTTTCAGGGAAAAAAAAACGAAAAATTGTGAAATTTCTATGTTTTTGATGAAAAAAAAGGAAAAAAAAAGAAAAAAAAACTTTTTTTTTTCGAAAAATTTTCCAATTTTTCGAAAATTTGCTATTGCGAAATACAAGTCGGATTTCAGATAAAAATGCTGAAAATTGGCGAAAATTGGTGGGAAAAGATGGATTTCGCCGACTTGACACCGCAAAAACCGACCCCGTGGTGAAAAATCGATACTGACGGGCGGAAAAAATGTGGTCGATTCGGGTGATTTTTTGGATTCTGACAGTCTAAGACACGCTGAACACATCTGGCAGGTCGAAAACCGAAAAATCGGGCCCGGTGGCCCGGAATCGGGGCCGAAACGGGCCCCACGGGCGACTAAAGGCCCCCGAAAACACGATTTGCGGTGGAGCGCGTTTGCAGACCGGCACGTCGATCGGGGGCAACAAACACCAGCGAATGTGACTGTTTACCTCGTTGGCATCACTCCAACTGTACACTTTTTTTTCGGTTTTTTTTCTATATTGATCTCCCTTTTATTCGTGTTTTTTCAAAAAAATTCTGATTTTTCTGGTTGAAAACGATAAAAATCGCTAAAAATTTAAAAATACAGTAAGCGATGTTTAAAGGCGCAACACCAAAATCGTTTTAAATGGTCCTGCACCGATATGTTAGCTTGATTTTTTTCGCAAATCCGACGCATTTTCCAGCTTATGCAATCGTTTTCGTGCCCGAAAAATGAAAAAATCGACGAACAATGATATTGGAAACTTGATACAACAGGTGAGCGCATGGAAACAGTCAGAAAAAAGAGAAAACAGCGATTTTCAGTGCCGCCAAAAGGAGACGTCGCTGAAAGAGCGAAAAGGGATTTTGACGAGCATCGAGGAGATTCTCAACGAGACCGAGTCGCTGGAAGTGAGTGTTTCAGTCGTTTTCACCCGAAAACGGCCGATTTCCTTCAGGAATTGCCCGTGAAATGGACGTTTTTGCTGGATAACGTGTGTTGGCCGATGCTGACGAAAAACGAGCGCGGCGACTCGCGGAGCACCGCCGGACGCCTGATTCGCATCGTCGGCGAGCTCATTTTCCACTCGGAATCCTATCCAGAGTACGTTTTTTGCTGGAAATTGGTGGAAAACTGCAAAAACCGCCTTCAGATTCCTGATATGGATCGGAACGCTCTACCAGTCGCTGCCCGCGAAAAGCGAAGAAGGACGAGCCGATCTGGTGAGCTCCGTGTCCTCAATTGTGGCGGCGGTGAGCCAAAAGTCGGAAAATGAGCCGCCGAGCGCGGAGCTCGTGGAGCAAAACGCGCTCGCCTCGCTAAAATGGATTGTGGACGTGGTGCCGAGGGCGTCGGTGGCCGTCTACAATCAGTGTCTGCGGAGCATCCTGCTGCTCTCCAACACGTGCCCGCGCGTCGCCGAATCGTACTTTGAGCCGACGATCCGCACGATATTCTCAAATCTGAACAACTTTAACTTTCACACGCACGAGAAGAACTTCGAGATGCTGCTCGACACCGTCGCCCGCTTCTCGGGCTGTTTCGCGTCGAGACCCGAGCTGGCCGAGGAGATTGTGCGCGTCGTGCGGCCCGACATTCAGAACAAGGGGCTCGGCAACATGCGAGAGCTCAAGAGGCACATGGCGCTCACGATGGCAGTGGTGAAGATGGCCAAGAGTGACACGATGCTCCAGGAGACCAATAAGATTGTGAGAGAGCTCAAAATGATCAGGGGAATCTCCCTTGTTTCTTGGAATTTTTGGACAAGTTACCTATGGGAAATGTAGATCTCGGCGCCCTCTACAAAATGGCGTTGAGTTTTCAAACTTTTATAAAGTTCCAACAAAGTTAGAAGGCAAAAGGCTGCCGGGCAAAACACTTTTTGGCTTCTAAGCTTGTTGGCACTCGATGAAAATTCACAATCTGAACGCCATTGTGTAGAGGGCGCCGAGATCCACATTTTCCATACTATAGCCGGGATTCGTGTGTTTCAAACGCGCTCCGCTGAGACAGTACTTCGCCGTCGGCCGAAATTCTTTTCGAGATTTTGTCGTTTTTCGCGAATTTTCGCCCAGTTTCCTCCATTTTTTTGGGGAAAAACTGAATGAAAATGTTGATAAGCTGCCATTAATCCAAAAATTCAACAGCTTTTGTCGTCGAAAAAATAAAGGAAATCGGGTGAAAATCGAGAAAAACGGCCGAAAACAGGAAAGAAATTCGCCGCCGCCACCCAGAAATTTGGCTTGCGTTCAATGGAGCGCGTTTGAAACACGAATCACAGCTTTAGTATGGAAAATGTAGATCTCGGCGCCCTCTACAAAATGGCGTTGAGTTTTCGAATTTTTATCGAGTGCCAACAAAGTTAGAAGCCAAAAAGTGGCCGGGCCGACCAATCGGCACTTTTTCGCCTATAACTTTGTTGGCACTCGATGAAAGTTCACAAACTCAACGCCATTTTGTAGAGGGCACGGAGATCTACATGTTTCATAGGTATCTTGTCCGAAAATTCCAAGAAACAAGGGAGATATTTGGCGGCCCGATTTTCACCCAAATTCCCCTTCCAGTTCTCGGAAATAGCGCAAAAGTGCGAGGAGAACGGCGGTGTGTGGTCGTCGGCGGCGCTCGTGACGATCGTCTGCGATGTGCTCAACGAGCTGCTCATTCTCGGCAAACAGGATCCGAACATGCGCACCAAAGTGGAGGAGTCGATGAGCGAGGTGCTCAAGAATCTGGATCTGTCGAAACAGAACACCAAGGAGAAGCACGCGTTCTTCAACTCGCTCGCCAAGGTCGGCTTCTTAAGGCTTCTAAACTCAATTTTTCTTTGAAAAAAGCGTTGAAAATAACACAGGAAACATATTTCGATGTCGGAAAATGTCAAATCCGAAAAACTGACGATTTTTTGATTTTTACCAATTTTCAAGGCTTTCACCTTTCCTGTGTTATTTACACAGATTTTACTTGCTGAAAATTAAATTTATCGCAATATTGTGCTGCAAAATTACCCAAAAATTGACAGAAAAACAGTAAGGCTTTGAAATCTCAAAAACTGCCAATTTTTGGCCAATTTAAAGCGGATGTGCTGATTTTCACTTCTAAAATAGTTCCGTGTGGTTTAGACAGATTTTACTTGCTGAAAATTGAATTTATCGCAATAATGTGCGGCGAAATTGACGAATTTTTCAAAAATATTTCAATGCAAAGCAGTTAGTGCTCTTACGGCTTCTAATTTTAATTTGTAGATTCCAAAACCGTCTCAATACCAAATAAAATGTTTTGGAAGTGAAAACCAGCTCATTTTTTCATGAAAACTGTACGAATCATCCAAAAACTGACAGAAAAACAGTAAGGCTTTGAAATCTCAAAAACTGGCGATTTTTGGCCAATTTGTGAGGCGAAAGCAGCAAAATTGGTTATTTTGGCAAAAATGTTAAAACCAAGCATGGGGTGCTCTTACGGCTTTTAATTTGAGTTTTTTGCGATCGAAAAAGGTCTAAATAACACTGGAAACTGTAGGAATTGACCGAAAATTGACAGAAAAATGGCAAGACGTTAAAATTCCAAAAACTGACAATTTTTGGTCAATTTCTCGGGCAAATGGATTGGTTTTCACTTCTAAAACAATTTCTGTGATATTTAGACAATTTTAGCCCTTAAAAAGACAAAAAACTCGAAAATTGGCTATTTTTGGCCAATTTGTGAGGCGAGTAGACTGATTTCCTCTTCTTGAAACTGGGAGCCCTCAGAGAGCACTCCCCCACAGTTTCTATTACAATAGACTGAAAATTTCAGTCCACGTGATTTTCAGATCGTGAGGCAGCTCCCCGTGGAGTCGGTCATCAAAACGCGCGTCCATCAGATCGTCTTCAACGAGCAAAACGGCATTTTTTCGAAGAAAAATCGCGATTGTCGCATTTTTGGGTGCGTTTGAAATTTTTTTTTTAAATTAAAATTTAAAAACGCAATTTCTGAAGAAGGGAAAAATCTTGAAATTTTCAAATAAATTTGTAAAAATATTTTTGAGCAATTTTTTAAAAAAAATTTCAAGCATAAAAAAAAATATATTTTTGAGCAATTTTCAAAAAATTTTTAAAGCATTAAAAAAAAATATTTTTGAGCAATTTTCAAAAAATTTTTTAAGCATTAAAAAATGTTTTTTTAAACAATTTTTAAAAAAAAATTTCAAGCATTAAAAAAAATATTTTTTTGAGCAATTTTCAAAAAATTTTTAAAGCATTAAAAAAAATATTTTTGAGCAATTTTCAAAAAATTTTTAAAGCATTAAAAAAAAATATTTTTGAGCAATTTTCAAAAAATTTTTTAAGCATTAAAAAATGTTTTTTTAAACAATTTTTAAAAAAAAATTTCAAGCATTAAAAAAAATATTTTTTTGAGCAATTTTCAAAAAATTTTTAAAGCATTAAAAAAAATATTTTTGAGCAATTTTCAAAAAAATTTTGAAGCATTAAAAAAATATTTTTGAGCAATTTTCAAAAAATTTTTTAAGCATTAAAAAATGTTTTTTTAAACAATTTTTAAAAAAAAATTTCAAGCATTAAAAAAAATATTTTTTTGAGCAATTTTCAAAAAATTTTTAAAGCATTAAAAAAAATATTTTTGAGCAATTTTCAAAAAATTTTTAAAGCATTAAAAAAATATTTTTGAGCTATTTTCAAAAAATTTTTTAAGCATTAAAAAATGTTTTTTTAAACAATTTTTAAAAAAAAATTTCAAGCATTAAAAAAATATTTTTTTGAGCAATTTTCAAAAAATTTTTAAAGCATTAAAAAAAATATTTTTGAGCAATTTTCAAAAAATTTTTAAAGCATTAAAAAAAAATATTTTTGAGCAATTTTCAAAAAATTTTTTAAGCATTAAAAAATGTTTTTTTAAACAATTTTTAAAAAAAAATTTCAAGCATTAAAAAAAATATTTTTTTGAGCAATTTTCAAAAAATTTTTAAAGCATTAAAAAAAATATTTTTGAGCAATTTTCAAAAAAATTTTGAAGCATTAAAATAAAATATTTTTGAGCAATTTTCAAAAAATTTTTAAAGCATTAAAAAAATATTTTTGAGCAATTTTCAAAAAATTTTTTAAGCATTAAAAAATGTTTTTTTAAACAATTTTTAAAAAAAAATTTCAAGCATTAAAAAAATATTTTTTTGAGCAATTTTCAAAAAATTTTTAAAGCATTAAAAAAAATATTTTTGAGCAATTTTCAAAAAATTTTGAAGCATTAAAATAAAATATTTTTGAGCAATTTTCAAAAAATTTTTAAAGCATTAAAAAAATATTTTTGAGCAATTTTCAAAAAATTTTTTAAGCATTAAAAAATGTTTTTTTAAACAATTTTTAAAAAAAAATTTCAAGCATTAAAAAAATATTTTTTGAGCAATTTTCAAAAAATTTTTAAAGCATTAAAAAAAATATTTTTGAGCAATTTTCAAAAAATTTTTAAAGCATTAAAAAAAATATATTTTTGAGCAATTTTCAAAAAATTTTTAAAGCATTAAAAAAAATATTTTTGAGCAATTTTCAAAAATTTTTTAAGCATTAAAAAATGTTTTTTTAAACAATTTTTAAAAAAAAATTTCAAGCATTAAAAAAAATATTTTTTTGAGCAATTTTCAAAAAATTTTTAAAGCATTAAAAAAAATATTTTTGAGCAATTTTCAAAAAAATTTTGAAGCATTAAAATAAAATATTTTTGAGCAATTTTCAAAAAATTTTTAAAGCATTAAAAAAATATTTTTGAGCAATTTTCAAAAAATTTTTTAAGCATTAAAAAATGTTTTTTTAAACAATTTTTAAAAAAAAATTTCAAGCATTAAAAAAATATTTTTTTGAGCAATTTTCAAAAAATTTTTAAAGCATTAAAAAAAATATTTTTGAGCAATTTTCAAAAAATTTTTAAAGCATTAAAAAAAAATATTTTTGAGCAATTTTCAAAAAATTTTTTAAGCATTAAAAAATGTTTTTTTAAACAATTTTTAAAAAAAAATTTCAAGCATTAAAAAAAATATTTTTTTGAGCAATTTTCAAAAAATTTTTAAAGCATTAAAAAAAATATTTTTGAGCAATTTTCAAAAAAATTTTGAAGCATTAAAATAAAATATTTTTGAGCAATTTTCAAAAAATTTTTAAAGCATTAAAAAAATATTTTTGAGCAATTTTCAAAAAATTTTTTAAGCATTAAAAAATGTTTTTTTAAACAATTTAAAAAAAAAAATTTCAAGCATTAAAAAAAATATATTTTTGAGCAATTTTCAAAAAATTTTTAAAGCATTAAAAAAAATATTTTTGAGCAATTTTAAACAAAAGAAAAATTTATTTTTGAGCAATTTTTGAAAATATTTTTGAGCAATTTTTAAAAATATTTTTGAAATTCGACAAAAACCTGCTCTTTTACAGTTTCAACACGATCTACAAAGAGCTGGCGAATCTGATCGCCGTCCTGCTGACGCCGACGTCGCTGAACCACCTGCAGGCGACCTACAGCGATTTGAGGAAGTGCATGTTGGGTAGGAGCGCTGAAATTGCTGAAATTGCTGAAATTGCTCACTGTGACGACTTGCAGAAAGCATGTCGGCGCTGCGAACGCACTCGACACAGGTGCCGTCGCGTCTCGACGTCTCCAGATGGCACGAGATGCGTCTGCTGCTCTTCTTCTCGGCTCTTCAGGGCATCTCGCTCGCCAAGAGCTCTCTCATTGTGGTATGGATTTGCAAGTCGATTTGAAGGCTCCGGGACGTTTCGCAGCAGCTAAAATGGTCCCGAAATGAGATTTTGATAGGTTTTGTCTTGTAAAACATAATCAGTTTATCAAATTTCGCTCCTCGCGCCAAGCCAACCTTGTCGGGGGAGTCCGGAGACCCCTCACAACGCAGTAAACGTCCTTTTATAGTTATTTTGCCAGAACTAAATTAATTGTAAGAAAACTGAATTTTCAGATTGAGAATCACACTCCTTCTTACAATTTTTGGGAAAAAAAGCAAAAATGTCGCATATTGGTTGAGTTCAAGCAAAATTACTCTATAAAAGGACATGTACCGCGTTGTGAGGGGGTTCCAGACTCTCCCGACAAGGTAGGCTTGGCGCGAGGAGCGAAATTTGATAAACTGATTATGTTTTACAAGACAAAACCTATCAAAACCTCATTTCGGGATCATTGCAGCGGCTCTGCGAAATGTCGCGGAGCCGATTTGAGTGAAGTTGGAATCAGAAAAACGAGCGTTTTTGTGTTGCAGATGATGGGCATCCGTCCGTCGATCTTCGAGTTTTTCAACGACGAACTGCCGCTGACCGAGGTGTGGCTCGCGTCGAACTATCCGAAAGTCTATCACACGTTCATCGTCATCCTCGTCGCACATCTCAAATCGTAAGAATCTTTGGGTTGTCATGGGCGGGCCCGGAATTTAAGTTAAAATTTAATTTCAAAGTGCCCATTTTACCGCTTAGATTCATGTTTTTGCACCAAAAATGATGGAGAAACTGGAAAGTACCGTAAAAGCTGTATTAGACCGGCACCTCTATTTGAACGGCACCTGTATCAGAGCGCCACCCAAAACCCCAAAATCGTAAGGGGGCCCCCCCTGTGGATTTTCGAAATTTCATTTTAAAATTAAAGGGTTGAAAATTAGACCGGTATGTCGGCCCGGAATTCGGCAACCCTGCAGAATGTTCATTCATCTCTCAACCCGCCCTCTCTTTTTCAGTCACGACTTCTACATCCCGCAGTCGGACTACGTGGATCGCATTCGAACCGACATGGACTACGGTCAGACGAAGAGGGAGTACGCGAAGAAGCAAGTGGTGGCGCTCAACAAGATCATCGGCACGTTCGGAGACGGAATCAGCAAGAGCACCAGGTGAGAGGGAGGAATCGAACTGGATCTCAGAGATGGTTGCCGTATCAACGGAATGTCCCCTTCAGTTCGGCTTAACTTGTCAGAAATCGGCTTGGCCGGCGAAGTGAAATGTTCGAGATGGCGTCGTTTTTTTCTCTACCTGTTCTTTTCATCTGGCTATCAGTATCTTAGAAACAGCTGTAACGTCAGAAAGTTGCAACCGAACACCGTGTTTCCTGTCACAGTGTGTCCCTCCAAATGGCGCCTTCCTTCCAGCACTTATACCAGGAAAACTAGAAGAGTTGGGAAAAAGTTGTCAACTGAAAAAAAGTAGCCAACAGATTGAGGCACATTTCAGGGTTGTCACGGGCCGGGCCGGGCCGACCATATGACCCCAACGGCCCGGCCCGGCCCGGCACGGAATTTGACAACCCTGGCAAATTTTGTCAGTTGACACCTTTCTGCTAACTGTTTTAGTTTTCAAAGTTGTAGCAATAAGAGTTGAGCGGAAATGGATTTTGATAATCCGGATGGCGGAAGGCGGAATAAATTTTATTGAACGGAAGTCGGAAGTCGGAATTCAGCCCATGTCGGGTGGAAATGCTGGGGAGCTCGCACTTTCACAGCGCCAGACCGGGCGGGAAGAGTCTCTGGCTCCTTTTTCCACATAAAGCGAAGTTCATGCATTCAAAAAAATATTCTAACATCGCGCCTAAAATCATCCACAGAATCGACACCAAACGCCGTTCTCCACTTTTCATAAGTGTGTAAATCAAGAGAGAAGGACCCCTCCCGTTTTTCCAGACTGATGGTCGCCACGTGGCTCCACTCGCTGATCACGGCGTGTCTCGAGCAGAAAATGGCGCCGAACAAGTTCTCCGAGTCGCCGGAGTGGGTCAAACTGAAGCACACGGTCCAACACCACTCGGTTCTCCACTGGAACATTGAGAGGTGAGTCCTTTCTCTCTTTGTGTGTGAGAGAGAGAGAAAAAGAAAAACCGGTCTAGATTTCACTTCTAGTAGTTTATTGGGAAGAGGGGGAGGAAAACGAGTGAGAAGAACTGGTTTCTGGACTGAAAATTGGAGGGCTGAAAGCGATGAAAATGACCAGAGCCGGTGAAAATTTCAAAGTGCTAATTTTACCGCTGAAATTTCATTTTTTTGTTCCAATAATCTGTAGAGAAAATGGAAAATAGGTGTATTTTCAAACGTTCTAATTTACAGCGATATGAATTTATTTTAAGGCAAATTATGCTGTGGACTTCTAATTTTCAGTTAGAAGTTCCGAAAAAATGGAATAGAAATGTTCAAAAAAAATTATTTTTTTTTGGCCGACTCGGAATTTGACAACCCTGCTGAAAATTACAGTATCCACGTGTCGTTGACGATTTTGTCGCAAATCGTCCGATGGCCCGAAGTGCCGAGCTACTCGATGGAAATCGAGAGGGACGTTTTGGAAAAGGTTTGAATTTTTATGAAAAATTCTATTTTTTTTTTTGGGATACTGACAAACCTGTATTAGAGGGGCACCAAAAACCCCGAAATGATAAGGGTCCCCCCTTGTAGATTTTCGAAGTTTTTCTCTAAAATTTGAGGGCTGATCAGCTCTCACCAGGCAATTGGAGGAAATTTCCAAAAAAATCAAGTCCCTGTCCGTAAAAAAATTGGGCAAAAGTGGGTCACAGATGACGAATTTTAAAAAATTTTGCTCGCTTCTTCGCTCGCCTCTGGTAAATAAGTCGGAGTCTATTTAGACAAAAACGAGATATGAATTGGCATTTTTAGAATCCTTTTCCGTCTAAATAAATTCAAAATCTATCTAAATAGATTCCAAATGTGTCTAAAATCTCTTAAAAGCGTCTAAATCCGTCTAAATACATTCTAAACGCATCTATTAGATTCCGTTTTTATCTAAATAGATTCAAAATTCTAAATAGATTTTAAATGTGTCTAAGTAGATTTCAAATTTGTCTAAATATATTCCAAATCTAAATAGATTCCAAAAATTCCAAATTATTTCTAGTTTTCATCTAAATAGACTCCGACTGATTTACCAGAGGCAACCCGAAACATCGAGTCATTGGCTGGTTTCTGTACTTTTAGTTGTGAGGACTGGTTGATAATTAGACCGGCATCTGTTTAATAGAGAGCTTTACTGTAACTTTTTTCTGTGCAGACGAAACAAGCCAAGTGGCGGGAGGCGACGGCGATTTGGGAGGCGGGAGACTGCAATTCTTATGTCAGGTGAGCGATTATTATTTTTTTTTTTTTGGAAAAATTGGAATTTTTCCAAAATTCTATCGGTATTTGTATACATGTTCAGCAAAAAATTACCAGCTTAATTTTTCAAAATTTATTTATTTTTACTAGAAAATTGGATTTTCTGCCGGCCCAAAATCTGGTTTTTTCTTATCAATTCTGAATTTCCAACAAAATTTTTTTTTTTTTGTAAATTAAAAGTCGGTTTTTTGTC
This sequence comes from Caenorhabditis afra, assembly GCA_963570955.1. Lineage (NCBI taxonomy): Eukaryota > Metazoa > Nematoda > Chromadorea > Rhabditida > Rhabditidae > Caenorhabditis > Caenorhabditis afra. Next base: position 9,219,613 of record OY751532.1, read on the forward strand.
GGCCCCAAGTATTTCTTTTTCAATTCAAAGTGTCCAAAAAAATGTTTTCTAGCTTTGAAAATTAAAAAAAAAATTGAAAGTTATATTTTTGGTCCGCCCAAATTTGTCTTCAATTCTAAATTTCTAACAAATTAAATTGTAAAAAACCATTTTTTTAAAGTTAAAAATCAATTTCTTTTTCTCCGCCCCCAAATCGGAATTTTTTTACCCGATTGGCAAAAAAAGGCGAGTGTTTACGTATTTATGGGGGGACATTTGGAAAGAAATGGACACACACACACACACGCAAACGCACACTTTGGACGGATTATCCCTTCCAAACAGCCCCCTTTTTGGTGTCCTTTTTTAGGAGAAAATAGAGATTTTTAAGAAGAAATTTATGAGAAAAATGAGAGAAATATATATGGAAAAATATGATTTATTTTTGAGAATTTTTAAAAAATTAGAAAGAAATTGATGGGAAATTGGAGATAATCTAGAAAAAAAAATTTTTTTTTGGGAGAAAATGATGGAACTTTGACTGAAAAATAATTTTTTTTTGACAATCTGTAAAAATTATCTTTTTTTTTTCAATTTTTTATATTAAAAAAAAAATTTTTTTTAAGACTTTTTTTTGGGGTCCTCAATTCTCCATCAGTTTCTAATGAAAGGGAAAGAATCGCAAAAAAATGTTTTTTTTTGCAATTTTTTTATTTCGAAGAAAGTATTACTGAGAAAAAAAAATTATCGAAAATTGGTCAAATATCACAAAACAATTCTATTTTTTTTTTAATTTCATAGTAAATTTTCCAATTTGTTTATTTGTTTTGTTTTCTGCATTTTTACACCTGCATTCAATTCCCTTCTTATTTTTCTGGATTTTCAACGCCTCAATGCTCGCCGCGCTTTTTATTTTTCTCCATTACATTTACTCTCTCTCTCGGGACTCGAAAACAAATATTTTTTATTTTTTGTTGAGTAGCAGCGGCGAGACGGGAATGGGAGAGGAAATTAGTTGTATTAGCGTTTTTTTTTTAAATATTTTTGGGTAATTTTTTACAAGTAGATAGGGGGAGAGAGGAATTCATAAATACTTTTTATTAAATTTGGTTTTTTTTTTGATAAAAAATTTTTTAAATTTTAATTTTTGGGTCATTTTTACATTTTTCACTACTAGATATGGGGGGCATGGAAATTATGATTTAAATTTTTTTTTTACAAAAAAAATATTTTTAAAAAATTGAAAACGACATCATATTTTCAGTTTGAATAATAATTATAAAAATGAAAATTGGAAAAAAAAATCTGGAAGGCGGTGAAAAAATTTATTTAATTGAAAATTGACTAAAAAATTTTTTTGACCGAAAAAAAACTATTTATATTTTTTTTGGGGTTGTTTTTTACAACTAGAAATTATGACAAATCCCATATAAATTCAGTAAAAAAATTGAAAAAAAATTATTAAAATTAAAATTTTGCAGACAAAGTGTGTCTCGAAGGTACCAAATGAGTCAGGAGCGACAACAGCGATACATTGCGCAGACGAGTTTCGGAGCCGAAGAGTTCACGCTCGTCACCAACTTCTTGCTCAAACAAATCGTGCCCGCCACCTTCAAGTCTGTTTTTTTTTTGCTCGGACCGAAAAAAACACAAAAAAAATCAGGGTTATTGAATTTCAAAAAAAAAAAAATATTTTTTTTAGTATTTTTAACTGAAATTTGCCGAACTAGTAGAATTCATAACCATGGCTGCCACTTTTTTTTTGTGTTCTGCTTTGAACCGATTTTTCAGCATGTTACGGGCGTTCAATGCATTTTTAGGTTTAAAAAAAAAAAATTTTCGCGAAAAACCAAAAAAAATTGGTTTTTCCTCGAAAACCCGAAGATTTTGAAAAAAGTTGTCAACAGCAAAGTTGTAGAGCACCAAAAAAAAAATACAACTTATTGGAAACTGAGGCATTTGGATTGAATGCCTGTAATATGCTGAAAAATCGGTTCAAAGCGAAAAACCAACAAAAAAACATTTTCGGAATTTTTTCGGTATCAACTAATACCGTAAAACCTGTATTAGAGCGGCATGCCGGTCTAATTTTTAACCCTCTAATTTTGGAAACAATTTTGCAAAATCCACAGGGGGGGGGGTTAGGATTTCCCTTACGATTTCAGGGTTTCGAGTGCCGGTTTATTAGAGGTGCCGCTCTAAAACAGGTTTTTCTAAAAGTTGTTAGCGACCCTTTCAAAACCACAAGAAACCAAATTTACCAACGCGAAAACCAGGGTCGCATTTTTTGAGCTCTAAAATGTTTTTTTTTAAATTTTCTGAATTTCAGTCGCCCATTCAAATTGTAGATATTTGAATGGACAATTTCATAAAGTTTACTTGAAATTTTAGCCGATTTTACTCGGTTTTGAAAAACGCCGAATCGGGTGGACCGGGACAATTTCTGAGATTTCGAAACATCAAACGATTTTCGAGCGAATTTTATAAAAAAATTTTGTTAAAAAAACACTACAATTAAAGTGGTCGAATGACTGTTGGAAATAATTTTTAAATTCGATTCATGCTCAATAAACCTTTAAGTTGTATTGTTTAGTGCTCTACAACTTTGCTGTTGGAAACTTTTCTCGAAAAATTCTAGTTTTCGAGAAAAATTCAATTCAACGACTTTTTTCAAAAAAAAAATCAAAAAATGTTGTAGAGCACCAAAAAAAATACAACTTTTCGTCAACCGAGTCATTTGGATCAGATGTCTGTAACATGCTGAAAAATTGATTTAAAGCAAAAAAATCAAAAAATGTTGCCCATCCCTGGCCATAATACTGGATTTGCGGTATTTGCCATACTAGAATTCATAACGGTGTAAATTAAATTTTTAAAAAAACCCCCGTTATAATCCTGTAAAAAACGACAATTGCCAATGTGAAATTGCAGGAAAGGAGCGTATGTGTGGATGGACGAGACGATCGAGACGGTCATTCACGGATGCCGTCAGATACAGCAACACGAGAAGCACGAACCACTTCCCGACACTTTCATCGAGGTTTGCGATTTTTTTTTTGGATTTTTTTCTCGAAATTTCTATCATTTTTGAAGCAATTTTGCCAGTAAAAAACTATCGAATTTTATGGAAAGTTTCTAAAATATTTCTTGAAATTTCTATTTTTTGCTCCCTCTCCATATTTTATATTTTTCAAATCAATTTTTTTTTCTTAAACCATCAAGTCAGGAATTTTCAAACTTCTTTCAAAAACCGAGCTTTTACAGAAATGGGACTGGCTCATCAACCAGGCGGCCAACTATTGTATCGTCAACAAGATGAAGACGCCGCTGGGAAAAGCGATGCAGACGTTCAATGCCATCGCAGGTACTTCACTTTTTATTTTATCTCGAAAAGCAGAAGAGCTATCGAAAAGTTGTCAACTACAAAGTTAAAGAGCACGAAAAAAGCTACTAATTTGTAGTTGACCACTTTTTGATAGCTCTCTTGGTTGCCGAGATAGAACGAGGTCATTACTGGATGGATTTTCAGTGGAGATCAACCGTCTCGCGAAAGAAGTGATGACGAAGAAGGCGTCGACGTCATCGTCGTCGTCGGAGAAGAAGAGCAAGAAGAAAGAAACAGATCCCGATGAGAACGGCTCCAATCCGGGAGCGCCGTTAAAGTACTCGGTGCAGTGGTTGCGTGTGCATCTGCTGCTCAAATTCATCGAGGTGCTCGAGAAGCTGATGAGCTCGGCGACCAACGGCGGCGGCTCCGCCTCGTTTGTGCTCTCCGAGGTGCCGCTCTCGTCGCGACAGTTCTTCTCGACGAACTCGCAAAACTGTGTCGTTTGGCTCAATCGCGTCTACTATCCGGCACTGATCGTCGCCTACTTCAATGGATACTACGGATTGGTAAGAATTCCTCGCAGATTCCGGAACTAAACATTTAAAAGACGGAAATCGAAAGTCGGAGTTTGGGAAATCGCATGATAAATTTGAAAAAATTTTCTATGATGGCAGAGGAAAATTTGAATTTTTTTCAATTTTTTCAACAAATATTTTAAAAAAATCTGTCAAAATCAATCAAATTAAAGGTATTTTGACAGGCTATTTTATAAAATTAATTTTGCATTTTTCCGATTTTTCCCATTTTTTTCCGGCTTGCAAAAACGCGATTTCTTAAAAGAAAAAGAATCGGAAAAAATTTTTGAGGCAATTTTTTTTTCAAAAATTAGCCGTCTGAATTCCTAATTTTCTCACAATCAGCGTAAATTTTTTTTTCAATTTTCGTTTTGTTTTTTGAAGTTATGCAGTCGTAAATATCAAAAAATGCGAAAAATTGCGAATTTTTTTCAATTCTCTACCACTGAAACTGTACCGCGCGGCGAGACCCACGCGTCGGAAAACGTCTATGCGCCTTTAAACTTTCTTCGAAATCAACTGAAAATTTAAAGGCGCATGGGCTTTCTAAAAACTAAAAACCGGAAAGTTCACAAATTTTCAAACTGCAGTTTTTATGCTCAAAAACTGAAAAAAAAGGGAAATCCTAGAAATTCGGAATCGGAATGTTCCATTTAATATCTGTTCAGGTGATCCGATTCGGTTCGAGCGCTCTCAGTCACTACGCCCGACTGAGCACGACGGACGAGAAGATGACGTCGTACGGCGTCTCGACGGCCTCGCTGATGTGCCTCGCGATGGCGATGCTCGGCGAGCCGATGGAGATTGTCGGCATACGGCGACGCGTTCGCGAGGAGTTCCACACCGATCACGGGCAGCCGGTCATGGAGGCGTTGGGCGAAATGGCGCACGCGAGGTGGGCAGAGAGGCTGAGAATCGGATGGGAACCGTTTTTGTAGATACGAAAGCGCTCTTCTGTTGCTGGAGACGATACTGGCGATGGACGAGTCGTTGAGCGAGACGTTGAAGATCATCGTCCAAATGGCGATGATCGACATGCTCAACCGCATCCGCCTGCCGCAAACCGTCAAGTACTACAAGCAGGCGTTGTTCCCCACGACGACGACGTCTCCAGAAGACGTCGAGGACTTTCGGAGCATCGAGATGCTCACCCGCTTCGAGAAGATTCCCGCAGCGCACCACCGAAAAACGGTCGATTGGAGTGTGCGCGAGCGTGTCGCCGTCGTCGAGTCGTCGTTCTCGCAACCGATGCGACGGCCCGATTTGGTGGAGCAGCAACGTGAGCTCGCCACTCTTGGAGCACTCACGCTGAGCGTTGACTCGTCGTGTCGGCTCTACGCCGACATCTCGTCCACCTCGCTCGTCATCGCGAATCTTGTCGATCGAATGAACGGCGTGAATTCGGTGAGTGTTTGGGACCTTATGAGATCAAATATGGACCGAAAAATCAAAAAATGTGACTTTCAGGCGAGAAATCAGCTGACCGACGGTGATTTTTTCGATCGAACCGAGCAGGGAAACGAGGGCGACAAGCTGGCGATTTGCCGCAAACTGATGCACTGGAGTCGACACATGAAGCATATCAGTGAGCCTATTGCTGCTGAAACTTGACCATCTTATTTTTTCTCTGTTATCTTGAAAACTAGATGAGATGGGGAAACATTGTCAACTAACGAAATGTTCCTGGAACTATGAGATGTATTTCGACAGTTGACAACTTTTTCCTATCTCTTCTAGTTTTTTAGATACGAGCAAGTTTGTTACCACATCTTTGGGATTAGCAAGAGCTATAGATTACGTCCTAAAAGCAGCGAACGCGTATCTTTTTTGCTATTACTGTTATTTTCCTTGGTTTTTTACAGTAACCTTTCGGCACCCCCCCCCCCCTTTAGACGGACTTTTGTTGCTCCGTTTCTTAGAAACTAGAAGAGATCGAGGAAAAGTGTCAACTGACAAAATGTAGATCAAAACGTGTAGATCAAACTGTCAGTTGACAACTTTCGCCTAGCTCTTCTAGTTTTCAAGATACGAGTCCAATCCATTTCCAGGAGGTCACTCATCGACGGCGCACGGCGAGATAATCCGTCTCTCGCGAAAGACGGGCAATCGCGATCTCGCCCACTTCCACATCAACTCGGCGGTGCGAGGCGGCGAGCAACTGAGCGCCTGGATGCGTCTCGAGATCGACCGACAGCGGATGAAGCTCGCGCGTCACGAGCCGATCGAGGTTCGCGTCCGGGAGATGAACGACGTGTTCGGCTCACTGGCGGACGTCTTCCAGACGAGCTGCCAGCTCAAGACCAACTTTTCAATGTTGCCGCCCGGAAGTGTGATGCAGAAGAGTGGGTGGTGCTCGTTAAGGGGGGTCGTTGGGAAAAACGGTGGTTTCAGATATGCTCGCCGACGGATATCTCCTGGAAATCGCGCGACGAGAGGAGCACATGAGCCGCGCCGGCATTCAGCTCGCCGAGTTCTTCCGCGCGATTCCCGACCTCGACAGTGTGCAGTTGTCGCCCGATCTGTTTCCCACGATGCTCTGGGTGAGGCCTTCCTTTCTCTCTTCAACCCGCCACGTCTTCTTCTTCTTCAGTCGGAAATCCAACGACGCTCCGACGAACTGTCGTGCGGCTATCACGGAATCGTCGGCGCCCTTCTCGACATCTCGTCGGAAATGTGTCCGAGTCTCGCGAAATCGCACCTCAAACTCGCGCAATGGTCGTACGAGATGGCACAAATCGAGCACGCGCCGTCCGCGACACTCTTCACCGTCTACCAGTTTGGCGAGACCGCCGTCGAGAACGAGGCGTTGTGGAAGTGTATGGAGACGACGAGTCAGTCGCAGTTGGAGAAGCTCGTCGAGAAGGTCGTCGCCGATCAGAACCGCGTTCGGTTAGTCTGTCTGAAAAAACCCTCGAGTCGTGATGTAACGCGTCACGTGACCGAAAGCAAGACTCGAGGCCTATAAGCATCTTTGGAGTCCTGAATCTGCTGGCGAATACCTCGAGTTGTGGTGTAACGCGTCACGTGACCGAAATCATCATTCGAGACCTATAAGCATCTTTTGAGTCCTAAATCTAAAGACGATTACCGCGAATCATAGTGTAACGCGCATGTGACCGAATCGCGTGATTAGAGGTCGTTGGAATAACTGGTGAGAGTCCAGAATCGTATGCAGAAGGTCTCGAGCCGTGATGTAACGCGTCACGTGACCGAAATCATCATTCGAGGTCTTTGGCATCGCTGGAATCTTGAATCTGAAGACGATTACCTCGATTCGCGGTGTAACGCGTCACGTGACCGAAATCATGACCCGAGTTCTGTGAAATAACTTATAGCCCAGAAACTGATGCCAGATACCCGGACCATGGTGTAACGCGTCACGTGACCGAAACCTTGAATCGATGTCGTTGGCATCTCTGGAGTCCGAGTCATGTTTCCTGTCACGTGACGCGTTACACCTTGAAACGAGGTTGGATCTTTTTTTGAACACATTCTTTTTGCAGAGCGATTCTGGCTCCGAACGGTCACTTTCTACGGATATGGGAGATGACGCGGACGCATCGCACGAAATTCCTCTCGATCACCGTCACCGCCTACTTTCAGTTCATTCAGAATCAGATGGCCGTCGTCACGTCTTCTACACCGTCTTCCTCGACGGCCGGCCTTCCGTTCTCGAAGAAAGAGGAGACGACGCTGGCGACGTTGCGAATTCTGGAGCTGCTCGTGAAGCACGGCGACGTGCTCTCGGAGCACATCTCCAACGGGCTCGCGCAGACCGATGTGCACGTTTGGAAAGGTGGGGGAGAGGGGGATTACGGTAGTTGACTCGTGGTGTTTTTTCAGAGATCCTTCCGCAGCTGTTCGCGCGCCTCTCGCACCCGTCGGAGCACATCCGAAAGACGCTCGTCGAGCTGATATCTCGCGTCTGCACGGCCGCCCCGCACGCCGTCGTCTTCCAGGTCGTCTCGGGCGCCGCCTCCTCCTCGTCGGACGCCGTGCTCGACGAGGAGGAGTCGCTGTTGCAGAACGAACGAGCGCAGCAGAGTCACGACGAACGTCACCGCTTCCGAGTGTGCTGTGAGCAGCTCGAGGCGAATCTGGCTCAATCGTACCCGAGCCTCGTGCGAGACGTCCGCCGGTTCGCGCAAGAACTCGAGCGCATCAATCTGCTGAACGAGGAGAAGTGGAGTGTGGTGCTCGGCACACTGGAGCACGAGATGGAGAAGCGACTCGCGATGATCCGCGCCGAGAATCAGCGGACGGCGCAGGCGGGACACCTCACCAACGCCGACAAAGAGTCGATCATTGGTCGCAAGACGGCGCTGCTCACCTCGCAACTGTTCGACGTGCTCGACGAGCTCTACCAGCAGACGGTCGTCGAGGCGCCGAAGACGCGCAACGAGCAGGACTTTATGCGCGCCTACTCGGAGATTCTGTCGGCGGCGTTTGCCGAATCGAGACTGAGCCGTGTGCAGAGTCCCGAAAAGTCGTGGGCTCCGTTCAAATCGCTCATCGCCACTTTTGTGCATCTGAAGAAGGGAATGCAGACGTTCGACACGGAACACATATCGCCGTATTTGGCAGCGGTGAGAAGCTCTTTTGGCATGGTTTAAGCCCCGCCCACTTTCGGAATCGTCATCACGCCAATCAGCGCTTTTCTAAGGCACTGGGCGGAGTTTCAACCGTGCCGCGCGCTTGCAAACTGTCTACTAACCCTCACATCTTGAAAACTAGATGAGATAGGGGAAAGTTGTCAACTGTCGAAATGTTCCCTGACTTGTTGGCTACACTTCGACAGTTGACACCTTTCCCCTATCTCTGCTAGTTTCCACGATTTTCTCGATCGCTTGCAGCTGGAGGCGTCGTGCGTTCCGATGCCCGGTCAGGAGTCTGTCGACTTTGATCGAGTGGTGACGATCGCAAAAGTCGCTCGACAGGTCACTATTCTGCCCACCAAAACGCGTCCGAAAAAGTTGGGCATTGTGGGATCCGACGGTCGACAGGTCACCTTTCTGTTCAAAGGACGCGAAGATCTGCACCTCGACGAGCGTGTCATGCAATTCTTGCGTCTGTGCAACGTGATGCTCGCGCCCGGCAAAGGAGGCGGCCGTCGTCATCAGCGAAGTGTGGCCGAGTATCAGGCACACCACTACGCCGTCATTCCGCTCGGACCACGCTCGGGACTCATCAAATGGGTCGAGGGCGCCACACCGATGTTCCACATCTATCGGAAGTGGCAGATGAAGGAGGTATGGGATGGGGTTACGGTAGCTTCTTGTGCATTGGGTTTGGTTTGCAGAAGGCGCTGAAGCAGGCGGCGAAGAAGAACGGAGAGACGGTGCCGGAAATCGAGCGGCCCAGCGACATGTACCACAAACTGATTCGGCAGGTGTTCACTGCGCGAGTAAGATGCTCCAGAGCTCACACGACCCTAACGCTCCCCCCTTCCAGAACATTGACATCAACACGACGACGGATCGTTCGAAATGGCCACCGGCGGCGCTCGAAGAGGTCTTCACACTGCTCGCCGAGAAGACGCCCGACGATTTGCTCTCACGCGAGCTGTGGATGCGCGCCAACGACGCCGGCACGTGGTGGTCGGTGACGAGACGATTCGCGCGATCGCTCGCCGTGATGAGCATGATCGGCAGTGTGCTCGGGCTCGGCGATCGTCATCTCGACAATCTGCTCGTCGATTTGAAGTGGGGACACGTTGTGCACATCGACTACAATATTTGTTTTGATAAGGTGCGTTAGAGAGCTCTCTGGGAAGGAGCAATTTGTGTTGCAGGGCAAAAATCTACGCATCCCGGAGACGGTGCCGTTCCGACTGACGCGTAACATGCGCCGCGCGCTCGGACCGTCGGAAGTGTACGGAACGTTCCGCGAGTCGTGCGTACACGTGCTCTCCACACTGCGAGCCGGCCGCCAGGTGCTCACAATGCTGCTCGACGCGTTCGTCTTCGATCCGCTCGTCGATTGGACGTCGCACGAGCACACGAGCACCTCGTCGGGCGGCATCTCGCTGGCGCTTCAGCTCGCCGTCTACGGAGCCAACTGGAAGACGAAGGCTCGCGAGCGGCTCACCGAGACGCGCGAATTGCTCCAACTTCGAATGAACGAGAATCGACTGTTGTGGCTCAAGAATCGGTTTGTGGGCTCCAGTGCTCGTCCCCCATATACTCACGCCTTCATTTTCAGCGAAGATCTGGCGATTTCGATGCAACGCGTCACCGAATACCTTCAACTGGAACGATCTTTGCTCGGAGCCAACGGCATCTATGCGCAGGAGCGCGTGAAAGCGGGCCTCGAGCTGCGTGACGCTGTCGCCCGTCACCAAGTGCTCGCCAAAGAGCTCCGTCCACTCATTCGAGCTGTCGGCCGTGAGAGAAGCGAGTTCAGCGAGTGGCTCAAGTTCTACAAGCACGAGTTCATCGATCCGTTGCTCAAAGGACACTCGGCGCTGAAGGGAGCGGACATCGATGTGGACACGTGTGTGCACAACTTTAACATTGTCATCCGCAACTCGGAGATGTAAGAATCGATGCCCCCAGATTGTCTGAAACTGATCGATTTGCAGCGTCTTCATCACGCTCCTCAACATGTTGTCGAATCCGATCGACGCGTCGACGCTCAGAAGTCAGCAGCACGAGTTCGCCGCACCTCCGACCGTCGAAAGTTGGTTTTCCGTTTCCCTCGTGTGGCCTAACTTTCCCCCCCCCCCCCGCTAGCCATTTTCCTTGGCCTAGCTTTCTCATCTCTTCTTGAAGGCGCCATAGCCCCACCTTGGCCGTGGCCTAACTTTTGCTCTTGATTTTGATAGTGGCCTAACTTTCCAGGCACCCTTCTTCCGAATCACCTAGCCTAGCCATTTCGTCTCTCTGATAGTGGCCTAACTTTCCCCCCGCTAGCCATTTTCCTTGGCCTAGCTTTCTCATCTCTTTTTGAAGGCGCCATAGCCCCATCTCGGCCGTGGCCTAACTTTTCCTCGTGATTTTGATAGTGGCCTAACTTTCCAGGCACCCTTCTTCCGAATCACCTAGGCTAGCCATTTCTTCTCTCTGATGGTGGTCTAACTTTCCCGCCACTAGCCACTTTACTTGGCCTAGCTTTCTCATCTCTTCTTGAAGGCGCCATAGCCCCACCTTGGCCGTGGCCTAACTTTTGCTCTTGATTTTGATAGTGGCCTAACTTTCCAGGCACCCTTCTTCCGAATCACCTAGCCTAGCCATTTCTTCTCTCTGAGGGTGGTCTAACTTTCCCGCCACTAGCCACTTTACTTGGCCTAGCTTTCTCATCTCTTTTTGAAGGCGCCATAGCCCCATCTCGGCCGTGGCCTAACTTTTCCTCGTGATTTTGATGGTGGCCTAACTTTCTCCTCCCCCGTTCCTCATTCCTCATCTCTCTCCGTTCTTTCTTTTTCTCAGACGCCTGGATCGTCAAACAGGATCAACAGGAGAATTCGCAGGCGCGAGAAGTGGTTCGGCAGGTCGAGCGACGGCTCAACGGATGGGTCAGCGAGACGTCGGAGCGAAAGTTCTCGCCGCGAGAAGAGGTACGCCTAGAAGACGTGTCCGTGAGACTTTAGAATTCGTCATGGACATGGATCTGCCGGGCCACCATTTTGAGTGACTTTTTCGCTCGAAACAGACGATTTTCATAGTTTTCATTGTGATTTTTGGCCTGAAAAGTATCAAATTGTCATGTTGGCAGCATATTTTTTGATGCAACGATTTCAGTGAAACATGATGTTGTCGTTTACAGGCGGATCATCTGATCGGCGAGGCGACGAACGACTCGAATCTGGCGTTGATGTACGAGGGATGGACTGCGTGGGTGTGAAGAGCCACTCGCCCCAATCTTGTGTGACCTGCCCCTCTCTCTCTCTCTTCAAACAATCCAATCGCCTCCTTCCAACCGTCCGTCCCCCATTTCACACTTGTTCTTGTTGTGTGAAAAGCGGCGGAAATCGAGAGGGCGGTCTCTTGTGTTGTTGTGCCCAGAAGTGCCCCCAGAAGCACGCACGTCGTCGTCGATTGATTCGAGGCGTCGGAACGGATCGTTGGTGAGTGTTTTCCCGCCCATCGATAAGATCTCGATGACATCTATCTGTCAATCCACTGTAATTGTAATTGCGGTGTAGACAGCACATTTGACGCGATTGTTGTGCAAACACAACTACAGTAGGTTTCAGGGTGGTATCGAGATTTTATCGATGAAAAATGAATCTAGGTAGAAAGGGTACGTCAGTAAATACGCTCTATTGATAATTTGGCTCCAATGAAAGAAAGAATTTCAACGATACTCCGTTTGTACGCCCGTTGCGCCCTGTTTAGCGCCGCGTAAATCGAAATCCAGCTCATTTCCAACGAGACAAACGTAAATAACCCGCTGCGAGACCCGTAAGGTACGGTGCCAGTCGTTTTTCAGCTGTACGGATGTGCAAAAGAGCGTATTTACCAGGGATGCATGGAATTCCATTTCCATCTTCCATGGAGTGAAAAATAGTTTCCATTTCCATTTCCATCTTCCAGATTTTGAAATTTTCTATTTCATGCAACCCTGGTATTTACCGACGTTTTTTATAGTTTTTTCGTTTTCAGATTTCACCACCACCACCACCACCACCACCACCACTTCCTACTCGGTCAATACGCGTTCCGTTATCCGTAATTCGCCTGTGTCTCCATCGTCCTCGCCCCCCATCCATCCCAGCCACCCACCTTCTCCAACTCCCCCAACCTCTTCGTCTCCCTCCCTCTCTCTCCATCTTTCTCTATGTCTCGGGTCGTCCCTGCACGTCTTCTACAGAACGACACCATCTGCCGAAGATGACGACGACGATGACGATGATGATGACGAAGAGGACGGACGACTTCAACTGATCGGTCTCACACCATTCCCCCCACCCCTTCCCCAGTTTCCAACTCCTTTTCTTCTCGTTCTTCGTTCTTTTTTTTTGGTTATTTTTGGTTATGGTATACCCCCCTTTATCCCACCCCTCCCTCTCCTCCATGTTTTTTGTCATCCTCTTCTTCTTTTCTTGCGTGTTCTTCTTCTTGTTTTTGTCGAACTAATTGTCAGAGAGCACCTCCTCCTCTTTTCCCCCCACCTTCTTCTGCTCCTCTTTTGTGCTCTTTTTGGGCACCTGTTTAGTGTGCATTTTCTTCTAGTTGTGCTCTTTTTTTTTGTCCGGTTCAAAACAGTCGAAAAGCGTCAAAGAATGACCGCTGGGACAGTAAAACTCCATGCGCCTTTAAATTTCCGAGTTTTTCAAAAGGCGCACAGAGATTACTGTTCTCAGTGGTGGAATGGCATTTTTCGACGGTTTTGAAGTGGGAAAAGAGGAGCACAATTAGAAAATGAGCACTAAAAAGGTACAAAAAGAGCAAAGAGGGAAGGGGGTGTGGGAATTCGGGCAGGCCGACTCTCGTGTGTTTTTCGAAAGAATAAAGGTTTTGGAATTGGGAAGCACTGGGCAGATGGAATATTCAGTTTCAGACGGGTAAATTGGTTGTTTTTTATCGATTTTCAAACGAAAATGCGAAAAATGCTGATTACAGTAACCCCATTTGAACTAAAAATGCAAAATCGTGGCGAGACCCAGAAAGCGAATTTTTTTGAAATTTCGAAATTTCAGTGGGTCTCGCAGCGAAAAGCTGTGTCGATTTACGAATTGCATGTCATTAATTATTTGAAAAACTTGAGTGGAAAAATAAGAAGCTCGTAAATCTACACACAGCTCTTCGCTGCAAGACCCACAAACGTTTCGGTCTCGAAAATCACTGTTTTGTTTTCAAAACGACCCCCCTTAAAGTCTGTGTGCAATGGAGCGCGTTTCCATTACATTAAGATTTCGAGAGCCCCCTTGGCCTAAACATCGAGAAATCGCGATTTTTTGTTTTCAAAACGACCCCCCTTAGTGGCTCAGTGCAATGGAGCGCGTTTCCATTACAGTGAGATTTCGTTCCGACCGCCCGTCTGCTGGTCACCCTGCGTCTCAAAACATGCGCACTTTGTGATGAAATGGGAGAAAGAGAGAGAGTGAGAGTGGTGGATGTTTTTAGTGGGCGAAAGGTCGACGTTGTTACAGGGTTACGGTATCTCGCCGAGTGACGCATCACTGGGGGGCAGCGGAAAGGGGGGGCGACGTTTTTTGCGCTAACTTTTGTGTCTACACTTTACACACACACACTTTACAACACACACCCACACACAACGGAATGGAACGTTTTTTCTTCTTTTTGCTTCTTTTCTCGCCTGCAAAGTCACCGGGAGCGCCAGAAATTGGTGGTGGTGGCCTAACTTTCGCACAAAACGACCCCCTTTAAAGGCTCTTTGCAATAGAGCGCGTTTTCATTACAGTGAGATTTTGAGACCCCCCTTAACCTTAGCAAGCGCATTTTTGTGCTCGCAACGACCCCCCTTAGTGGTCCAGTGCAATAGAGCACATTTCCAATACAATACGATTTCTTTCGAGGGTCCTCTTGGCCTAGAAACCGAGAAATTGCCGTGTTATCCTCAAAACGACCCCCCTTAGTGTCTCCGTGCAATAGAGCGCGTTCCCAATACAGTAAGATTTCGGGAGCCCCCTTGGCCTAAAAATCGAGAAATCACACGTTCATGCTCAAAACGACCCCCCTTAGCGGTCCAGTGCAATAGAGCGCGTTTCCAATTACAGTAAGATTTCTCGATTTCGCAATTTCGAGCCCCCTTTAGAAGAGCTCGGCTTCTTCTTCTCCTCCTTCCGGGCATGGATAGAATGAGTGAAGAGTGATGTTGACGACATGTGTGTGTGTCTGTGTGTGTGTTTCAAAAAGCCAATATAAACGAGGAGGACGGGGGAAAGATATTGGGTGTCCCCCCCCCCCCCCCCCTTCTCTTCTTTTCGTGTCGAGACCCATTCACTTTAATTAAACCTCCCTTTTCCTGTCCTCCGCGGGTTTTCATTTTGAGCCACTCGATGAGAAGCGCCGCCTCATTTGGGGGCTCGATGAAATGTGAAATGCGAAATGACACACTACCGACCGACCGATTGATTGATTGACTGATGACACCACTTGTTGGTCAAACACCCCCCTTAACCTACAGTAATCCAGTCATTGCCCCTTTTCTCAAGGCTTTTGGCTGTTTTCTTCTGGTGGCCTAACTTTCATCAGAAGTGTGTCATGGCCTAACTTTCCGCCGTTTCGATGGTGGCCTAACTTTCCCCCATTCCAACCGATGACCTAACTTTCCCAGCTTCCTCTTTTCGAGGCCCGTGCTGATCACTCCGGGATCTGATGGTGGCCTAACTTTCTCCCCTCCCCCCTTCCAAGCCGTGGCCTAGCTTTCTCATCTCTGTTCGGATGACCTAATCTCGGCCTTTTCCACTGTTAGCATCTATTCCAATGGTTTCTGGTGATGGCCTAACTTTCCCACACTTTCAATCTGCACGTGGCCTAACTTTCCACAATAGGCCATTTTCCATGCTGTTCTTGATGGTGGCCTAGGTTTCCCCCCGACCTCGTTGCCTAACTTTCCCCACTCCCATCATCCATTTTATCCGCCGCCGAAATCTGTTGAGAGTATGTTTATTTGTGTTTGTGCTTCCTCCGAATGACTGCTGGCTGTTTCGTGTCGTCTCCATTTTATGGGTTTCCTCCCCTCTTTTCGCTTCCCCCCCCACTTCTTTTCTCGAATTACATCCCTCTTTCCCCCCCCCCCCCCCATTTTGTGGCGGATTTAACTGAAAACGTTGAGCAGCGGGTGAATCTACAGTAACCCGTTCCGCACCCCCTTTAGACGGACTTTTGTTGCTTCGTATCTTGAGATCGAGAGGAGATAGGGGAAAAGTGTCAACTGACAAAATGTAGATCAAAACGTGTAGATCAAATTGTTAGTTGACAATTTTCAGCTAGCTCTTCTAGTTTTCGAGATATGACCGCTTGGCAGTTTGCCAAGTCTCTGGGAGAAAACTGGAAAAATTTTTGAAAATAAGATCATAAAAACGACCACCGCTAGTTGTATTTTCATAACTAGAAGGAGCGAAAATTAAAAATTTCCCCCCAATTCCCGTGTTTTTCCGCAATTCCAGCCCCGAATTGTCAATGGAGCGCGTTTGCGACCTTGTCGAATCGGGTGCGGGTAATTTCGATTTGTAGCAGATTTACAAGTACCTTTTCACCGCCTCCCTTCAATTCTTTTGTTCAACCACTCTTTTTTCGCTTCTTCCCGCCCACTCCGACCGGTTCTCTTCCCATTTCGACCCCCCTTCCCTTCCCTTTTGCCTCCATTTTCCCATTTCTCTGTTTGTGTCTTGTATTTGCATTTTACCCTCTCCATACCTACATTTATCTCTCTTTGTCTGCTTGATTTTCGAAAAATTCGGTGAAATTTCGAAATTGTCGTCAAATATGGTGCATTGTACGTAATTGCGGAGTTTTGCGTTTCTGAGCTTGGAAATGACTATTTTTGCTTTAAAGTTGATAAAAGAAATGAAAAACAGAGGAAAAACGGCAATTTTCGAAATTGTCGTCAAATGTGATGTAAAGTACGCAATTTGGAAAAACCCTAGTTTTTTGCTAGAAAGATGGTTTTTGAGCTGAAACTAGCGGGAAACCTTATTTTAAGCGCAAAAATGAACTTTCTGTGATTTATCGTCAAATCCGATGCAAAGGTCCGCAATTCGGCGTCGCGGTGTTTACGCATCTTTTTGCAATCGTTTTTCATCGCAATTCACGCGAAATCTGTCCCAAAGCGCGTGTTTTATGGCTTTTCGGTCGGCGGCGCGGCCGACGAAATAAATGGAAAAATGGTTGGAAGGAGGGGGTGAAGAAGAGATGTTTTAGTTTCTTTTTTGGTTTCCAGAAGCACCCCCCTTTCCAATTTGTGTTCGATAGAGCGCACTTTACACCCGTTTTCATTTTCATGGGAAGAGAGAGATTCTTCAGTTAATCTAATCCGGCGAATCAGTGTGAAAATGGGGAAATAGTGCAAATAGGGGGAGAGAGAGAATGTGATAATCCATCCGGCAAACATCCCCCCTTTCCCCATCTTTCCCCCCTCACACTTTCCCTTTTATGACACACCCCTCTTCTCATCACTAAATCTGCCCATTACACATCTTCCTGACCACTTTCCACTTGGAACGGGAACTTTTGAACGGAGTCGACTTTTTCAATGCCCATATCTTGAAAACTAGAAGAGATAAGGGAAAAGTGTCAACTGTCAAAATGTAGGTCATAACGGGTAGATCAAATTGTTAGTTGACAGCTTTTTGCTAGCTCTTCTAGTTTTCGAGATATGGGCTCTGAAACTATAGTGAACTGAATTTTTGGAATAGGAGCATTTCCAACAATGAAAAAGTGTTATAACTTTATGCTCCGATGCTTTTTGAACCGTTTCGGGCCCACTTCACGATTATTTGATACCTGAACTTTTCTAGGTTATTCCGATTGGTTCAGGATTTTCCTATTTCAAGCTTTCTGGGCGTTTCAGGCCAATATGCTTTTTTGTGCCCCATTCAAGTTTTCGCCACTTGGAACCGTCTAGGCTTATCTGTGGCTTCAAGATTTTTTTAAAAGCTTTCTAGGCTTATCAATGCCAATCTGGGCTTTGGGACCACATTTTGGGACCACATTGATAATTCCAGCATGCCAGACTTTTCGGACCGATTCAAGAGTTCTGTAGTCTTATTCGGACTATTTCCGGCCCAATACAAGTTTTCAATAAATCAGGCCTTCTAGGCTTATCGAGGCCAATCCGGGCTTTCAAAGCCTTCTAAACCGAGAAGGCCCCCGTTTCTGGGCGATTCGTCATCTTTCCAACAACTTGCCTTTTGTGAGCTTGTTGGACCGATTCGAGATTTCTGTAGCCTTTGAGCCTTTTCGGCCTTCTAGGCTTACCAAGGGCAATCTAAGCTTTAAAAGCCTGCAAGGCCCATCGGGCCGTTTCGGGCCAGCACAGACCGTCCATCTTTCCGATCACTTGCGTCTTGTGGGCTAGCCTTCGAAACTCTTTTGGGCCCAATACATAATTCAGGCTTTCTGGGCTTTGGGACCACTTTCGAGCATTGGATAATTCCAGCTTGCCAGACTTTTCGGACCGATTCAAGAGTTCTGTAGTCTTATTCGGACTATTTCCGCCCCAATACAAGTTTTCAATAATTCAGGCCTTCTAGGCTTATCAAGGCCAATCCGCGGGCTTTCAAAGCCTTCTGTAGACCGACCCATCGGGCCGCCAAAACTTTCCCACTTTCCAACTTTCGATTGAAAATAAGAAAAAAGGAGAAGAAAAAGAAGAGGCAGAAATGTTTGTGTGACCTTTCTCCCTCCCCAACATCTGGCCACCACCCCCATCACTTGCATCCCCTCCCCCCCCACCGCCGAGAGCCCTGTAGGAAGAAGGACAGTGGGTGTCATGTGTCTCCTCTCTTTCCCCCAGAGCACCCCCCTTTAACTTCTTCTTCTTCTTCTTTCCGCGCGGAACACCTGTTGTCGGCCCCCCATAAGAATTTCGCAATCCGCAGCGAGTCGAAATATATTTTTAGAGAGAGAGAGAGAGAGAGATTTATAGATAAATGGAGGGGAGAAAAGCGGGCAGCCATAAAGATGACTATAATTAAATCTCTCTCATGTGCACGCAGATTTACTAGTATTTATTCATATTTAGGAGGAGGAGGAGACGAGCTCTTTTCTCTTTTCCACCACCATCTAACCGCTTCCTCTTCTCGGAACAAAAAAAATTATTTTTTTTTTCTAGATGTCTTCTTGTCATTTTCAGACACCGTTATTTTTATTTTTCATTTTTTCTCTCGCGAAAAAAAATTGTTTTTCTTTTTTCATTTTTTTTTTTGGATTTTTTAGAGCGTAAAAATTGTTTTTTTTTTTGAAAAAAAAAATCAGCGAAAATAATTTTTAATTTTAAAAAATTTGGAAAAAAACTGGAAATCCATTAAAATATTTTGAAAATTCCTGAAAAAATTGGGAAAATTTTTTTTTTTTGAAAAAAAATTTTTTAGCATCAGAGCGCATTTCCGCGTTTTAGGAATAAATTGAAAATACATTTTTATTTTATTTAAAAAATTGAAAAAAAAAGAAAATACATTGAAATATTTCGAAAAATCCTGAAAAAATTGAGAAAAAAAATTTTTTTTCTGGAAAATTTTTAAAAATGTTTTTAATTCTAATTTAACAATTTTCAGACAAAAAACGATATTTTTGTCAAAATAAATTTCAAAAAATGGGCAAAAAAAACTTTTTTTCATAAAAAATTAATAAGCGAACGCCGGGAAGTGGGTCCAAAAACACCCCCATTTTTCCGATTTCTTGGCTGAAAATCAATTTTTTAAAAATTTCCTAAAACTTAAATTCACTAAAAAACACTGAAATTTTAGATTTTCGTTCCAGAAAAAAATAATAAATTTGGAAAAAAAATTTTTTTTTCAAAAAATTAAAAAAATTTTTTTTTTTCAAATTTTATTAAAAAATAGCGGAGAAACAAGTAATTTCCAATTTGTAACACTCTCTCTTTTTCCCTCTTTTAAATATACAAATATCTACATACACTTACTAGAGATTGCAAATTATTCATATCAAACGGGGGGGCTGCTGCCATCATCACCTACTACTTCCCCCCGTTTACCTTTTTTCTCACTCACCTTTTACGTTTTTTATATTTTATTTTTAGCTTAAAAACGAGCAATTGAAAAGGTTTTTGATTTTTAAAAAACTAGAATTTTTTTGGTCTATAAAAAAAATTTTGAAAAAAAAAATTTTTTTTTTTGAAAATTTTAAATTTTTTCCGCAAAAATAGTATTTTTATTTTTAGAATTATTGAAAAAAATTAAATTAAATTTGACAGTTTATATGAAAGGGGTATGAAAAAAAAACGAAAAAAAATTTTTTTTTCAAAAATTTGAAAAATTAAATTATTTTTTTTTTCAAAAAAAATTAAAATTTGCTTTCAATTTTCCGAAATTAGCACATTTAATTCAGAATTTTCAAAATTTTTCGAAAAAAAAATTTTTCTCACAAAATTTCTTACCAAAATCACATCCCCCTTCAGTTTCACTACTTAAGTATTGCATTTAAACAATTTGTGTTCAATTAAAATTAGAATTAGCGATTCGATTCGCATTAGAGCGCGTTTCCCACCACAACAGAAACGAGAAGAGAAGAGAGCACATCTGTGGTTAGAAACGGGTGGGGGGATCAGTGTAATATGTAGTTGTAAAAGATTGTTGTAAAAGACGTCCCATTCCCCCCTCCTTCGTGCAACACACGTTGTAATAAACTATTGAACTATCCGTCGTCTGCTGACCTCCAGCCGTCGGCCCCCCGCCGGCGACGACATGTGCCAAAAGGGGGCGGGGCTTACTAGCCTAGCGCACGGAGGATGGCAGAAAGAAGCAAATCGTTAGTTTTTCCCCCGATCGCCGGCAAAAAGTTGAGATTTCTCGACGTCAGTCAGTGCAAAAAGGTGTCCTGGATTGACTGACATGCTTGGATTTTCAGGGGAAAGTCTAGGTTTTCATATTTGCTCTTTTCAAAAAAAAAAATTTTTTTCGATGAAAAAACAAAAATTTTTTTTCGAATTTTAAAAAAATTTTTGAGAAAATTAGCTAATTCTGGCTGTTTTTTATCATGAATTACCTTAGAATACTAGCAATTGACGCAATTATTTACGCTTATTTCCCTTATGAAAATCAACCGGGCACGAAGCAAATCGTTAGTCTTTCCACCGATCGCCGGCAAAAAGTTGGGGTTTCTCGACGTCAGTCAGTGCAAAAAAGTGTCCTGGATTGACTGACATGCTTGGATTTTGGAGGGGAAGTCTAGATTTTCATATGTGCTCTTTTTAAAAACAATTTTTTCGATGAAAAAAAAAATTTTTTTTTTTTGAATTTTTAAAAAGTTTTTGAGAAACCTAGCTAATATTGGCTATGTTTTATTATAAATTACCTTAGAATACTAGCAATTGACGCAATTCTTTACGCTTATTTCCCTTATGAAAATCGACTGGGAAAGAAGCAAATCGTTAGTTTTTCCCCCGATCGCCGGCAAAAAGTTGAGATTTCTCGACGTCAGTCAGTGCAAAAAAGTGTCCTGGATTGACTGGCAAGCTTGGATTTTCGGAGGAAAGTCTAGATTTTCATATTTGCTCTTTTCAAAAAATGTTTTTTTTAATGAAAAAAATTTGTTTTTTTTTTTTGAAATTTTGTTCAAGTTTTTGAGAAACCTAGCATATCTTGGCTGTTTTTTATCATGAATTACTCCAAAATAGTAGAAATTGACGCAGTTTTTACGCCCAATCCCCCTGAAAATCGACCCTCCCGCCCGCTTACATAAGACCGCCTCGCAGACCCCGTAGAAACTGTTTGCCCCCGTCTCTTTTTTCATTACGTAACACTAGAAAAGGTGCCGTTCGCCCGTCGCGGCCGCTTTTCTCCCTCTCTTCCACAAACAGAAATAAACGGATGGGGGGTAGAGAAGAGTCACTTATCCTTCCTAATCCGTCCGCTCTTCTATCTCTTCTATTTTCCTTTCTCTCGCTGTCCCCTCCATATCATCTCTCATATTTTTTCAAACTCTTCGCTTCATTTTTGCTCGCCCCTGTTTTGATTGTTTCGTCTGAAAATGCGCGAAAATTGACTGAAAAATCATTTTTTCCTCGTTCCGGGTTACGGTAGTTGAGAAAGTGTGCATTGCAGACGAGACATCAAACCCCACGACATTTCATTAAAAAATTTTTTTATTCTTTTTTTTTTGCGATTTTCCACCGAAAATCCATCAAATTTCACCGATTTTCAGCATTCTCACCGTCAATCTACTCGATTTTCAATCGCCTTCTCAACAAATATCACTATTCCCGTAAGTTTTCATCCTTAATCCTAAAAAATCCCAAAATTCGTCCAAAAATTTATATTCCGCTATTAACGGTCACTTTTCGACAACGGGCCAAAACTAAAACGCGGCGGTGTGCGCAACGCACCGGAAAATGCGTCTTTTATCTATTCGCTCCTCGTCAACGGCCATTACTCGTCCGCAATTCCACCTGAACCTCTTCCCTCCCATTGTGAACCCAGTTTCCCCCTTTTTCTCTCACTATTTCGCTACCGTAAACGTCTTTTTCTTCTTCTTCTCAAGTGCATTCCGAGACGGAATTTATTATACTAATAAGAATAATAATAATTATTATTATTATCAGTGTGGAGGCGAAACCACCAATTAGGGGCGCCCTTTTGCTTCGAATTGCACCGAAATTCGCCTCGTTTCTCGTTTTTCCCCTTTTCTCAACATTTTCGCACTCTTTTCTCCCCTCCCCCACGTGCTTTTTGGACTGATCTTTTGGATCATAAAAAAAAAACTTTTTTTTTCCGAAAAATTTTAATTTTTTTGTATTTTTTCAGTCAAACCTATTAAAAACCGTCGAAAAACGCGAAAAATTCTTTTTTTCCTAATTTTTAAACCACAAAAAACGTGCCGCGCGGCGAGACCCACGCGCTGAAAAATGCCATGCGCCTTCAAACTTCGCCGGAAAAAAGGTCGGAAAAACACAAAAAATTAACGCTGAATACATATTTGAATTCAAACGTTGCAGTTATGACGAAAATTGTGAAAAAAAAAATGTTTTTTCAAATTTTGGACCACAAAAAACGTACATCGCGGCGAGACCCATAAGTCGAAAAAATCCATGCGCCTTTAAATTTTCATTATTTTAACCTGGAGAGCTGAGTGGATATTTGAGTTGAAAATTTGCAGCTGTGATGAAAATTGTGAAAAAAAAGCAAAAAAAATATTTTTCCAAATTTTTCTACCACAAAAAACGTACATCGCAGCGAGACCCACAAGTCGAAAATATCCATGCGCCTTTAAATTTTAATAATTTTTGGGCATTTTTCGACAATTTTCGACACAGCTGCATGATAAAAAATGAAAAAAATAAAAAAACAAAAATTAGACGATAAATAGAAGCATAAAAGCAAATTTTTATTCGCTTTCCACTGAAAAACTTTCGTAATGAACAAGAATTCGGGGGTTCGGCTGTCGAGAGGCCATTTGCACGACAGTCTGCCAGTCGGCCTCCTCTCCCTCGTCGTCCTCGGTGGCGGTCGCCTGAAAGTGCACCAGAGTGTGCTTCTCCAACGAAACACATCCGCTGCAAAAATTGGGTGTCGGACATGTCACGTGACACGTGAAACTGCTCACCGTCTCGGCTCCGCGTAGATCATAAAGTGCTGCCGTTTGAGCGTCCGCGACAATTGCTCCACCGCGCCGATTCGTTCGACGAAAATTTTGCCGAATTTCACCGTTTTCTCGCTCTCCACGGGCAGATAGCGTTCGCAAGTCCCGCCACGGTCTGCAGAAAGGGATTCTTCTTCAACACTCGATTCCTGTCCCGCGGGATCGTGAGCATCGACGCCAAACTGGCAAACCGTCGGAATGCGCTTCTCGATGATCATCCGCCAAAACGGTGCGATGAAAGCCGACTCGGCCGGTCCCCGAGTGATGAATTTGACTACTCCGTCGACGCGAGCCTCCAGCGTGTTTTGGTGGAGAACATCGCGTATCGCTGATTCTTCTGACCAAGAATCAGAAAGGGACGACGACTCGGCACGCGATCTCCATATCCAGTCGGATGACGGCGACGTCGTCGTCGTCGTCGTCTCGTCCGAGCTGTCCGTCGGAACATTGTGCTCGGCGGCCGCGTCTTGTCGAACGGCGATGTCGATGTCGTTGACGACGTCGTTGGCGTCGGGGCCGCCGCGAGCAGAAGCACGAGTCGAGCAGAGCGCTCCCATTTTTCGTTTCCGGCCAAAAAACTCGTCGAAACTCTGACTGAAACGTCTCGTTTATCGGGGCGCCAACGTCAGGGGGGCACCCCCAAAGGTCACGTCGAAAAGTGGGCGGAGACATTGATTTAAACAACAAAAAAAGGAAAGAGAGAGAGAAAGAAACATTGTGACGTCTTCTAATCCTGCTGAACCGGAATGATGCACGGCAGGCCGCGCTTCTGCTCGTACAACATCTTCGCCTTAAGCGGCGAATCAATGACCTCATCCGAATCGGGACCGTGGACCAGCACCACTTGGCTGGGCTGAAATGTTGCGGGGGGTACGAATGGGAGTACGGTATCCGGCACTTACCACTTCCTCAAGAAGCGCGCGCTTCAGCAAGTCAAACTCATCCTCGACTCTGAGCCTCTCGACGTGACCCAAATCGACGTACTGAATCGAGCGCACACAGAGCCACACGTGGTACATTCCTTTCGATTCGTCGCTGGAAAATGAGAATGATAGATTCATGAGAGCCATCTCCTCTGACTCACACTAGCCCACACCGAACGCCGAGAAAATAGCAGCGAGTGTTGTGAAAGTCGATCGGACCGCCGAGACGCTTCACGATGAGCCGTCCGCACTTCAACGTCTCTTTGTCGTCCGACGGAATGTAGGTGTCACAGTCGACGAGGTGTCGCGTGACACTGCCGTCAAGATCGCCGAACATGACGAGAATGCCGACGCGGCGCTCGTGAAGTTCGGTCCAAAAGTCCTCGGCGGCTCTCGTTGTCGGTTCGAAGGGGTCGATGTGGTGGGCGCCGGTGCGTTGCATCGTCATCAGACATCTCGGCACCGACGAGAAGTCTGCAAGGCGAGGAGGTGTTAAGGGGGTGCGCGCGGAGAGAGCTCACTGGCTTCCATGTAGTCTTGAAGCGTCGGAGCATAAGGTGGCACCTCTTTGACCACATTTTGGGGCTCCAACGCGACCTCTCCCGCCTCTTCCTCGTCCGAAGTCCAGCGATCATCGCGATCCGGATCGTACGAATCAACAAACGAGTCGAGAAACTCTTTGAAATGATTCACACCGAGTTCTTCGCAGGCGACGAGATACGGAACGTCGCTGTTCTCATCGTAATTCAATTTATCGATGAGAATTCTCGCGTAATGCAAGCGCTCCTCATCCGAGCAATCGGGTCCGTGGATTTTCTCGCGAAGGAAATCGATCGAATCGGTCTCGGAGAGGCACGGTTTCGATTTCGATTCGCCAACGTTGGGGCCCTTGTCGGGATCGATATCCACCAGTTCAAGATAATTCGCCTCAAGATCGCGCTCTGGACACTTCGACTGCGACTTTCCCATGATGAGGACAGAGGGAAAAAGTGCGGAATGCGGGGGTGGGCGCGTGTGACAATCGGTGTGACAATCAAGTGTCACGGTGTCGAAAGGTCACGTTTCCCGTTTTGTCGGATTGGATTACTGTAGGTGGTGAACAGCTGACAGCCAGCCCGGCGGGGGGAGGGAACACTGCCGGGGCAAGACGGACTTCCTTCCGTTTTGCCCTCCGGAGTTTCCAACGTCTTCTGTTTTCCATTCTCTCTTTGAAGACGTTGTGTCGTCGTCGTCGTCGTCGCTCTCGGCACACACTTCCGGTGGAATCCTTGCCTTATCCGGAAGGGATGCGTCTCTTCTTTTTCTTCGTCTTCTTCTTCCCCTTCTTCTCCAGAAGTTGGAGAACGAAGAGAGAGATACACTTCTCTATCTCTGCGTCTCTCACTCTCTCCAACTCTCTCTCTCCTCCACTTCTGACTCAAATGCTTTGGTAGTGGATTTGAAAGCTGAAAGCGAATCAATCGATAATTCTTCTTCTTCTCCCTTATCCTCCTTATCCGCTTATCCACTTTATCCCATCATAAGAGGATGGACAGGAAATGGCGGCGGCAAGGCAAATCGCCAAATTGCACGTTTTATCAGTTTTCGCCGCGCGGCAAGCCGAAAGAGCTCTTCTTGTCCGAGTTTCAAGCCTACAGTAGTCTACAGTAGGGTGCCACGTCATAGCTATGGTATTGGCGGGTGGAATGACGTGGCACCAGCGTGGAAACTTATATAGGGGAACTCGCGGATAGTCTAAGGGTTACGGTAGGCTAGAAAAGCTATTAAGGAATTTTTTTGTGTTTGGAGTTCCGCAACCACCGCGCAACGCTGTTTTCAGTGCTTTTTGACGTGAAAACTACGGTAAGCAACGTTGGCGCGGTGTTTGCGGAACTCCAAACACAAAAAAATTCCTTAATAGAAAATTTGGTTTTTTGCTCAAAATTTCGAACATTTCCAAGTTCTTGTGTTAATTTTCTAGTTTTGTGCGAAAAATTGGTCAACATATGAAATCTATCAGTTTTTTCTCGCAAATTTCAAAAAAAAAGTTCTCAATTCATTTTCTACCCAAAAAAGACTGAAAATTTGCAGATAATATATTGCCTGCCCTCCTCCTCCCGCCCATCATCCCATCGGTTTTTGGCGACGACAATGCTCTCCTCACTAACGCACCGATTCGACGCGGCGCCGGCGACGACGGCGGTGGATTTCGAGTCGGAATGGAAGACGACGACGTCGCAACAAACGGTTCGTCGTTTCGATCATTTTCTGTCTTTTCCGCCTAGTTTCCACCCGTTTTCCTGCGCGGCGCGACGCGACGAGGAGACACTATCCGGTTACCATTAAGACCCCCCTTTCCCCATTAGAAAGTGACAGAGTCAACATGAACTCTCTGTGGCCCCCCCCCCCCCCCCCTTGCACTGCCGACCGGGCCAAGAGGGACACACACACACAAATAAGACGGTACATACGGTAGGAAGAAAAGAGGGGGAAGCATATTTGACTTACTCACTTCTCCTTCTCCTTCTTCGCATTCTTCTTCGTCGTCTTCTCTGTGAACGGTGAGCGCCCGCCTGTGGAGGGGTGGAGCAATGCTAGACTCGTAGGTAAATACAATGAGCCCCCCTTCCTTCCGTCCCTTTCGACCGATTCCGATGGAAAGAAGGGAAGCAGAGAGGTTAAAACAAGTTGCCCCCCTATCCCGCGCGCGCGCGATTGGTATTTGATCTACCGAGGAAAACCTAGCCATTTCTAGCAGTTTTCTGCACTGGTGCCACGTCATTTTGCCCGCCAATACCGTAGAATTGACGTGGCACCCTACTGTAGGGTACTGTACACTCGAAAAGCATGTGAAAACCGATAAAGCGTGCGGATTTCACATTGGGAAAGTCAAGTCGACGAGTTCCTGCTCCATCCCTCAAATTGCACTGTACCGGCCATTTCGAGGAAGCTATCAAAAAGTTGTCCACTACAAAGTTAAAGAGCACAACAAGAGCTCCAACTTTGCAGCGGACAACTTTTTGATAGCTCTCTCGATTCCCGAGATAGAATGAGATCCAGCCTGTAATTCGTTAGGTGTGTGTGGGTGTGACGCGTGACCTGTATTCTTCTGGTATTCTGGAGATGAATAAGAAAGAATGAAGAGAAATAAACAGGTCGCTCGCTCGTGTCTCTCTCCTTCTCGCAAATGGTCCATAAACTGATCGCGCGCGTGTTTCATCTTTTCTCACCTCTCAGTTTCCCTTCTTTTTTTTTTGCCCCTTCCTTCTTACTTTTCCGTTAGCTTTTTCACTTCTCGTTCTCTCTACCGTTTTCCTTTCGCCCCGCTCTTTGTTTGCTTCTTCTTCTTCTTTCTCGATATTCTCCTCCCTGTGCGCGCGCGCATTCTCTTACAATTTCACTTGTCCGTCGTTCCTCTATTGACACGTGTGAAGGGCAGATTTCTGGATACATATCACCACCACCCCCCACTAGTTGCCTTGCCATCACTATGGACGGGTTACTGTAGGTGGTGCCACGTCATATGCGCCTGGGACGGGGGAAGCCCCAGCGCGCGCGCTTGCGAGAAGATGGATAATTGACTGTACAGGTAGATGAGGAGGAAGTTCATAAATCCTAAATGTATGAAGTTTTGAAGTTAATGACGTGGCAGCCGGTCTCTACCTCTATACCTCTCTCTTCCTTTGCCCATTCTAATCGGTGACCATCTATGTAACTGTCTCTCTCTCTCTCCCTTCTTCCCCCCTTTATCCATACGATCCTCGCGGCGGAGGTCACTCACTGTATCGCACCCCCCACAAAGATTACTATCAGACACTCACCACCACCAAAATGCCGCCCCCCTTCAGCCTCCCCAACCGAATAACTCTTTTTGGGGTGAGAGGGAGAGAGAAAGATGGTTTTGGAGATAGATTGGTTCACTCTTCTCCTCGTTTTCCACTGATTTTTTGCTGTTCCTTGCCCTGAATCTCCTGGGATTGGATTCTGAAGCTCCCCGGGCTGAATTCCGTCTTATGCCTCCCGAATTTCATTTCAAAACTCCATTGCCACAGTGATTTGTGGTTTCAAAAGGCAAAATGTGTACTTTTCGAGATTTCGTCCCTATTCGCCCAATTTGTTGGGGAGCTGCCTTACAGCCAAAATTGTAACGTTTTCCCATCGAATATTGTAGGAAATCGGGCGAAACCAGCTGGTTTGTACTTCCGTGCCGTCTCTGCCTCTGCTTGAAAGTTCAAGTGATGCCACTTCTCCTCGCGTCCCTGACTACCACCATCACCATCACAACACACCCTTTCCGTTCTCTCTCTCTCTCTGTCTCATTCTTCAACCCCGCCCCCACTCATATTGTTCGAAACGGGCAGGCGAGGACAGGAATGGCCGACCGCCCGCCTGTTTGTAATCCGAATTAGAAGACGGCGAGGCGGTGGCGGCAGGACCGAACGAACGAACGAACGGAAGGGGGCGCCTCACTACTGACTAACTGATTTCTCTCTCTCTTTCTCGTTCGCTTCCACTTCCACTTGTGATGATGATGATGATGTAGTCGTTGGCGTCGTCGGAAGGAGGATGACAGACAAACTGACTGACTGTTTGGAGGAATGGGTTGGTTTTGGCAGTGCAAAGCTGGTTTCTGGTTTCTTCCTCTTCTTCTTCATCATCATCTGTTTCTATGTAGAAAGTCCGATCTTAGAGGCTCTTTTGAGCTGAAAAACAGTGCTCAATCCAAGATAGGATCTCCAATGAACTGTGGAGCAGACCGCCTACCTCTGTCTTCTTGTGTTCATGGTCATGGCTCGACGAGCCGCTCCCGCCTCTCCGAGACTGTTTGCTCTTTTCTCTTTTCATTCCCCTTCCCCCTGTCTCATGTTCAACCTCATCTTTCACTCCCTCTCTCTCTCTTTCTCCCTCTCCCCCTTCTCTATCTATCTATCTATCCCCTCGATCGGTTATTCCCACACATTCCTATTCATGTAAATACCCACTCTCGTTTCCCGTGTCTCTATCTATCTATTGAACGGTTTTTGGCGACATTTTCGGACGGGTAGGGGGGTGATTTTCGATGAGAGAGAAACGGAGGAAAAACACGGTGCCGGACTGGAATTTCTAGTCCGGAATGGCCATTTTTCATGTTCTTCTTTCATTTTTCATCAGTTACCTTGTTCCGCTCAGTTGCGCGCGCGCCCGTACGCACCCCCTTAGAGGTCTCTTCCTTCCTGTGATAAATAAATTAACCGTCAACGCGCGTGGTCCATCCAACCTTGACGAAGAGAAGAAGAAGAAACACACACACACACAAAAAGCGAGACGGATGGAGTGCCGGCCGCAGCAATTCCGTATTGTTGGAGGGATAAAACTAATGGGTGTGGAGGTGGAAACGGACAGGGCCACACCTTCTATTTCTTAGTACCTGATGGGAGGTTGTGGCAGGGTACTACTAGCGACCACTGAGATATCAGTTTCAGCACCCTCTTATCTTGAGAACTAGAAGAGATGGCCAAAAGTTGTCAACTATTGAAGAATAGCTGACAATGTGAGGAAGCTTTGGTTAGTTGACAACTTCTTCCCATCTCATTTAGTTTTCGAGATATGGCCTCTGAAAAAGTTACAGTCAAAATTAAATTCAAATTTTTATATTTCAGTGACCGCTACTGTAGATCTCGTCCTTATGTTTTGAATGGAGGTTCTAAATTTAGAATATTGGCGTTTTTTTCGTCAAAATTGAACGATGGCTCAATGATATTAGGCTTACTATGAATGCAATGCAAATCCGCTCTATTGACAAGTTATGGTAGGACCGTAAAACCTGTATTAGAACGGCATGCCGGTCTAATTTTCAACCCTCTAATTTCCAAATGAAATTTCGAATGCAATGCAAATGCGCTCCATTGACAAGTTATGGTAGGATAGATGTAGTGCTAAAGTTTTGAATGAAGATAGGAAAGTTTCGACCAGAGTTGGGGCGGAAGTGGATTTTGAGAATCTGGAAGGCGGAAGTCGGAAGTCGGAATTCCGTCCATCTTTGGTTTCGACCCTCCTTAAAGTTATGTAGAATTACAGTTCTGATCCCATAATTCTACGGGAAATCCGTTTTTCAGCCATTTCTTTTTTTTCCAGAAAACTGGCAATCCTGGGCTTCACTTTTTTCTCTATAAAAAAAAACTTTGATGCAATTCCTCCTCTAGAATCATTTAAATGCAAGTGCGCTCTATTGACAAGTTATTTTCTGACTGGAAACTATTAAAAAGCTATGTATTTAATTTTTTACCTGTTTCTCGAACAACTCGAATGATATTCAACCTGTAGAATCATTTCAATGCAAATCCGCTCCACTGCACCATAGGAAAGAGAGAGTGTGTATTTTTGAGAGACGCAGACGCACAAAGAGAAAAAAGAAACAAACAACAAGAGTGCGGCCCGGGGGGGGGGGGGGGGCGGGTTTTGCATAATTTGACAGTATGAGAGGGAAAATGGAATATCAGCAGTCAGTTTATGTACAAATTGAACGCTTCTTCCTCCTCCTTCTGATGCCCATAAACAGTGTGTGTGTGTGTGTGGAAGGAAATCAAACGGCCCCCCTTTAATACGCAATGCGGCATTGCGCGGCACACATCAAATCGAATATATATACAGAGAGAGAGAGGGGAAAAGGCGATTTGTTCTCTCTCTCTCTCTGAAAACCTGTTTCCCTTTTCCCCTCGTCACCGCACTGTCCGTTTTGCCAATCGGTGTCTCTTTTCTCTCTCTCTCTCTCTCTCTTGTGCGGGGGGTGTCGCACGTCGGGGCACGCGCGGCAATAGCCAAAAAGATTGAAGAAGACCTTCCCGCACGTCACATTCACCTTCTTCTTCTTCTTCTTCTTCTTCCTTTCCCTTCACTTCCTTTACCTTCTTCTCCTCCTTAGGTTACCTTTTCACACAAATAGCCGCCCCTTCTTCATTTGGGAGGCAAGAGACGAGCAGCTTTTGCTCTTCCCTAGTTTCTGTAGTCTTGAATGGAAGGTACAGTAGTCTGTGGCGATGTGAGCTCTTTGAGCTCTTCAGAAGAGCCCTGAAGGTAGATTGGTCGTGGGCTCTTTTTTGGAGCTATGAGCTTTCAAAAAGAGCCCTTAAGCTATGGATCCACCCTTGTTTCATGATGTAACGCGTCACGTGACCGAAACCATGCGTCGAGTGCGAAACTCCCACAAGTTTTGGTGACCATACCTCCGGACCTCGAGTCAGGGTTTTCGGTCACGTGACGCGTTACGTTACAGTACCCTTCTTTCGCAGAGATCCCACCTCCTCTTTCCGCCTCTTTTTCCGCCTTTTCCAGTTTTCTCAGTCAGTCAGTCAGTATTGCAACACACGCATAGCCCTTATCTTGCCATGTCCATCTTGACAATAGGAGACTGGCTTTTGCCTCTTTTCCCCCCTCTTTGCATCCAGTCAATCAACAAGAAATAAGGGGGGGGGCACTTGGCGCCACCCCCCCCCCCCCCCCCTTTACCAAATCGGTCTAGAATATGTAGATATGAAGGCGGAACCAGTTACTCGACTGGCACGCTAATTTGGAGACGTTTCGGACGTCTATAGACACATTTGTAGACGAAGAGAGTCGGCTTAGCTGGTAGAGAGTACTGTATTCACTGTGTTCGAGCTATCAGAGGTCATATCTTGAAAACTAGAGGAGATGGGTGAAAGTTGTCCACGAACATCATTTTCCTCTCGTTTCCAGCTATATTTTGACAGTTGACAACTTTTTTCTATCTCTTCTAGTTTCCAAGATATGAGAGCTGAAACTCGTCGAATTTTGGAGTGGGGGGGGGGGGGGTACTGTAGAAGTGCCACGTCACGCCTCTCCTCCTTCTCGCTCCTCCCGTAATTAGTCTTCGTTTCGAATTTAGCCAACACTTCTTGATTGCTATCTCCCCCCACTCCCTTTCCCACTCTTTTCCGTTTTCATTAAACTTGACGTCGTGTTTCGCCTTCTCTACTCTCTTTTTCCTTTTTTTCGCCGCTCTGACGTTTTGACGTCATCTGGAAACTAGGCTGAAATTGGGGACGGTGTTGTTTTCTCACAGCAACGTCTTCTCTGGATTTAACGATTTGACGAGACAGAAGAAAACCTGAATCTCTGATTAATGAGACCCATTTTATGGCTGTATGGACTAAGGGGTCTAGCATTGGGTTACTGTAGCTTATCTCCATCATTCCTGCCTGCTCGTCTGTCCTGGGGAAGCGAAGAGGATTACGGTAGTGTAGTGCCATCAGGGCTACTGTACCACACGGTTTCTGAAGAAAGGAACGAAACTAATCTAGTTGTTTGTACATACATTCTCGGGGCTCACTTGCTCCCTCCACTCTCGCGCCCACTAAAAGTGCACACAAATAGCGAAGGAGGGGGGAACAAAAACTGATGAACAAAAGTTTCAAACCCCCCCCCCCCCCCTTCGGGGTGCTCTCTCCCCTCGCATTCGCTCAGTCTCAGTCGAATGGGTGAGCGAAAGAGGTTACTGTATTTGCTCGCCGGCTCATCCCCCCCCCCCCCTTCAACTCGCTGCTGCTGGCTCCTTTTGAAACAATAGAAGAACCATTGCTCTCTCTCTCTCTCTACGTCCTGAGCGGGAAGGGGGGACGACATGAAACCACCACCCCTGCTCATTTTTCGTTTTGCTTGGTCGTGTAATAACTACAGTAACCCGCCAACACTGATGATTATCGACTTTTTCTTTCTAGCTAATATTTTTTCATTTTTTTTTTTGAAGAATAAAACTACTAACTGGAAATTTTGAAAAAAATAAATTTTCTAAAAAAAAAATAATTTTCGTCCCCCCTTCCCCACCGGCCACCAATTTCCTCTTGTTTCCACAATAATATCTCTCGCTCTTTCTTCACCTTTTTTTTTTGGAAATTTTCTAAGTGTGCCGTTTTTTCACTTCAGCAGCAGCAGCAGCAGCCGCTTGCCTCGGAGTCGACGTCTTCATCGTCGAACTCGTCGGACACCTCGTGCCCCTCCACCACCTCAACGACGACGACGACGTCGCTGCTTCTGGTGCCGTCGAGCCATCATCCACATCATCCACATCATCATCAGCACAGTCCGGACGGATCCGCCGAATCGCCATCGTCGCGACTGACGACGACGACGTCTTCTGAAGCGGCACTGCTCGAAATGACCGCTTCCACGGACCATCTAACACCTAACGGTATATTTTCAACTAGAACAACAACAACAACAACACCACCACCACTTGCATGATGATAGTGCCTCCCCCCGCGGCGGCGCCCTGAGAGGTGATGTGTCACGCGTCACGCGTTACCACTCGAAAAGAAGAGACGGTTCGGCCATTCGCGCAAAAGGGAAGGGGGGGGGGGGGGGAATGTGTTCAAGTAGGACTAGGCACGCCCTTTTCTCTCTCTCTCTCTCTCTCAGTCAGTCAGTTTCTGAAGTGGATTTGTGGCCGCCCGAGTCTCGTCTCTCTCTTTTTCACTGCGGTCCCTGAACTCGAAGGAGAAAGAAAGAGAGAGAGAGAGAGAGAGACGCAGACTCGCGGAGAGCTCCCGTGAGCGCGCGCGCGCGCCCCTTCCCGCGGGCTCACTCTCTCTCTCTCTCTCTCTGTGTCAGTGTAACAGGGCTCTCCCCTCCACCTCTTCTGTGTGCTCTTTCTCTCTCTCTCTCTGGCTCGCTGGCTCTCAGTACTATTCGTTGCCCCCCTTCCCTTCCCCTCCCGCTTCCCTCCATCCACACCCGAGCCCTCCCCAAACTTCTTCATCTTCTTCTTCCTCCTTCTCCAATTCACTTCATTCCGCTCTTGGAATCATGGACACCGAACTGTTGCTCTCGGCAGAAAGTGGCTCGGATGAGGGCGAGCATCTAGCTCATCACCACCCCCACCACCACCACCATCTGCTTCTCGAACCGTCGTCGGCGGTGTCGACGACGCCGCCGCCGCCACCGCTGATGACGTTGTCGTCGACGACGGCTGCTGGCGGTGGTGGCGGTGACGCCGTGTCGGACTTTATCGGGCCCTCCTCCACACTGCCGACTGTCACGGTCACGGTCACGGAGAGTCCGGGCGGGTCCGGCGGAGGTGGGACAAGTCACGCAGGTACGGGGGGAGGTTTGACGTGGCACCCACACATACATACAGCTCTCTGAACCACGTTTTGTATCAAATCCAACATGAAATCAGTTGCAGGTACAAACGGATGTGCCACGTCACAACAGCAACAGCATCAGTACTCGGTCGAGTACCTGTCGCAACTGTTGAAGGACAAAAAGCAGCTGGCCGCGTTTCCGAACGTCTTCCACCATCTGGAACGTCTCGCCGACGATGAGATCAGCAAAGTGCGTGTGGCGCTGTTCCAGTTCGAGTTCACCAAAGACAACGTGCAGTTGCCCGAGGCGGAGGGCGAAATTTCGACGCACACCGAGAAGGTGTTCGTGCCCGCCAAAGAGCATCCCGATGTGAGTCGTTTTTGAGCTCTCTTCTCCAATATGGGGAGTTTCAGTACAACTTTGTCGGTCGGATACTGGGACCGCGCGGGATGACGGCGAAGCAGCTCGAGCAGGAGACCGGCTGCAAGATAATGGTGCGCGGACGCGGCTCGATGCGCGACAAGAAGAAGGAGGAGATGAATCGCGGCAAACCGAACTGGGAGCATCTGTCCGAAGAGCTGCACGTGCTCATTCAGTGCGAGGACACCGGCAATCGCGCCAAAGTCAAACTGCATCGCGCCGTCGACGAGGTGCGCAAACTGTTGGTGCCGGCGCCCGAGGGCGAGGACGAGCTGAAGAGGAAGCAGCTCATGGAGCTCGCCATCATCAACGGCACCTATCGATCCGGTGCGGATCAGAGCGCGCTGGCGGCTGCACACCTGGCGGCCGTCAAACAGCAGCAGCCACTCGCCGCCGCGCTTCGTGAGTTTCAGATCAAGTGTAGAGCTCTTGAAAATCGAATCGTTCGTCGTTTCAGAAGCGGCCGCGTTGGCGCAACAGCGCGGAGTGATGATGGCGGCGAACGGACTGTCACGCTCGCCGACGATGGCCGCCGTCGTCGGCGCGCCGATCGTGATGAGCCCGTCGGGAAGAGCCGGCTCGGCGGGAGCCACCGCCACCTCGCAGGCGGCGCTCATCATGCAGCAACAGTCGCAACTGCAGCAGGGAAACAATGCGGCAGCCGCGCTGCAGCAACAGCACGCCGCCGCCCTTTTGCAGCAGCAACAACAGCAGGCGGCCGAGTATCAGCAGATTCTGTTGAAGTGAGTGGGAAGGGGGTGAGAGAGAGGGGGGATGGGTTGGTTGGGGGGAGAGGAGAGGACAGTTGGCTGGCTGGAGCGGCAGCTGTGTCGCGTAACATTGACACCGAGGTGGTGACAAGTGTCTTCGCGAGAGACCTGGTTTGACATGGCACCAACTAGAGAAGAGGTGGGAGGAAGTAAAGATTTGGAAAGACGGAAGAGAAACTTGAACCCAGATGGCCCCTATTCACAGGAAGTCGGGAGTTTTGGTATTTTGAGCATAAGGTCAAAAAGGTACCACTTGTCGTTTTTTGATCTCATTTTATCTCGAGAAATGAAGGAGCTATCAAAAAGTTGTCCACTACAAAGTAGTAGATCTTTTTGTGCTCTACAACTCTGCAGTTAACAAATTTTTGATTGCTCTTTTAGTTTTCGAGATAACAAGAGATCAAAAAACGGCTGGGTGATACCTTATTGATGTGGTTGTTATGCTCAAAATGTCAAAAACCCCGTCTTCCTGTGAGTCACAACTGTGCTTTCTGGAAATTTCGACTGCCGTAACACCTGTATTAGAGCGGGGCACCCAAAACCCCAAACTCGTAAGGGTCCCCCCTCTTTTTATAATATCGCTTTCGGCCAGTACTGTACTGTCTACCCCCCCCCCCCCCCCCCCCCCACATGTTATGCATCCTGTCTTCTTTCAGCCAAGCCTCCATCTACGACCTATCGGCGCTTCAGCAACAGTACGCGGCGGCGGCCGGCCAAAACGCGGTCGCCGCAGCCGCGCAGGCACAATACAACGGAGTGCTCGCCGCGGCGGCGGCCGCCAACTCTTCGGCCACGGCCGCCGGCCAGTACGCCGACTACGCCGGTGTGGATTTGACGAGTCAGCAGAGTGCCGCAGCGGCCGCGCACGGTGGGTATTATGTCAGGCGGTGGGCGTGACTTCCCATCTCTCTCTCTCTGGAAACTATTTTGATTTTGAAATCCTGAATTGTACATATTGCCAATTTCTCTCATTTTCTCTCTAGACATCGATTTATCGATTGATTTGTCCAATCCGAGCCCCCCTCAGCCCCTCCCCAGCAAAAAATCGCACCGCAAAAAAAAAAACCAGGAACACTATACATTTTATGATTTCTGTGTGCATGCCCCTCTCCCTCCCTTCCCAGGCGCGGCTGTTGGAGAAAGGACGGAAGGGAGGGGATTACTGTAGACTGACTGACTGACTGACTGACCCCCCCTACTGTAGTGGAAACATCAACCCGAGAATGCCTCGTTTATCGATTTTTTTTTGCTTTGTTTTTCGATGGATCTATTGGTCGCGGACTGTCTGAAAATGTTGAAAAATACGAAAATGCTATGCGCCTTTAAATTTCAATTTAAAGGCGCATACAATTTTTGCGATTTTTGCGACTTTTTTTTGCCAAAAACGCACCCTAAATGGGTCCATTCGAAACGAAATTTCAAAAAAAAAATCGATCAATAATCAATAATTAATTAATAACGCGCTCATGCTCTGGTGCTTTTCATTTTTTTTTGGCGTAATTTAAAATCGGATCTAACCAAAATTTTTGATTTATATGTTGGTTTCCATTTTTTTCTTTAATATTCCTTTTTCTCTGCTGCTGGGCTGTTTTTTAATTTTTTTAAATTTTTTTGGATAATCACCTCTCTTTTAAGAAAATGCTAATTTCAATCCAATCATCATATCATTATTCATTTATTTATTTTTAAGAACAGAAAAATTAATTAATTTATTTAATTTATTAAGAAGTCTCTAGAAAACATTCCAAAATTACCACCGTCCCCGGGTTTTGTTAAATGGTAGATTTCGCAATAGGTTACGGTATTTTCGAGTTAGATGTGCAGGTTCTTTTTTTTTTTTGCTTGAGCGAATTATGGTCCAACCCGGTTAGTTTTTGGCGTTCCCTGGCCTTGGCCTGAAACTACAGTAGTCCGGATGAACACAGGTGGCCTGTTTTTCAGCTTTTAGCTCTTATATCTTGGAAACTAGAAGAGCCAGGAAAAAAG
This sequence comes from Caenorhabditis afra, assembly GCA_963570955.1. Taxonomy (NCBI): domain Eukaryota; kingdom Metazoa; phylum Nematoda; class Chromadorea; order Rhabditida; family Rhabditidae; genus Caenorhabditis; species Caenorhabditis afra. Next base: position 9,256,876 of record OY751532.1, read on the forward strand.
TGTCAATTGTCGAAATGCTCCCTGGCTTGTTGGCTATATCTCTTCCAGTTTTCAAGATATGAGGCCTAAAAGCAAGTGAAGGCAGGATTACGGTAGTTTCAGCAGGACATCGCGCTCCACCGCACTTTGCCGAGGGAAACGGCGAGAGGTGCGGTGGAGCGCACTTGACAACGTCTTCTAAAGGGGGGAGTATCAATAGGAAACAGAACTTGCCTCCCTGGAAAAAATGAAAGTGGGTAGTTCTATTCGGTGGTATTGTCTGTCTCGGGGCCGAGATTCGGGTTCTCGGCCGCGGCCACCTCTCGAACAATGTGTTTTCCGACGAATTCGCTGGAAAAAGAAACACATTGTCCGAGAGGTGACCGCGGCCGAGAACCCGAATCTCGGCCCCGAGACAGACAATACCACCGAATAGAACTACCCACTTTCATTTTTTCCAGGGAGGCAAGTTCTGTTTCCTATTGATACTCCCCCCTTTAGAAGGCGTTCTCTGCCTCCTCCTCCTCCAGTTTGTCATTCATTCATTCATTCATTCATTTGTTTTTTCATTGCAATTCAATTTACACGACATTTACAAACATCCAACTTGCAAACACTCATCATCTTTTTCGTTGTTCAGGTGCGATGCTTAACAACCGTCGTTTTGGTGCCTCTCGTGATCACCCCTACAAACAGTAACCAACCAACCAATCCACATACACATACACCAACAAACACACAATCAACCAACCAAAAAAAACCAATTTAATACCACCACTTCCCCCCCACCGATTACACCCCTGAAAAACGAAAAACAACAGATATCGACCCCCCTTTCAAAAAAATTTTTTTTTTTTTTTAAATTTTTTTTGAATTTTTCTTTCAAATGTATCCCTTATCCCAGTGTTTGTTCTTTCTCCTCCCCCCTTCCCGTCGTTTCCGTCTGGAATTTGCTGAAATTCTCTGAAAAAAAAATTGGGTGCCAATTCTCGCTCACACAGCTCACAAAGTGCCTGTCTCTCTCTCTCATTTTGTTATTCGTTTTTTCTCTCTCTCTCTCTCCAAAATTTGCTCACAACATCATTTTTTCCTCCCGAAATGTGTTCTTCTTCCTTATATTACTAACTTTGTTCATTTCCCTCCTTTTTCTCATTGAATTCCTTTTTTTTTTTGTTCTACTACCATATCCCCACCCCCCACCCCCTTCCAGAGATTTGTATATTTGGATTGATCCCCCCCCCCTTTCCCCTTTTTCCTTTTTCCAGCTCCAAAACACTTGTTTTATCAGTCTCTTGTGCTCTTCTCTCTCTCTCTCTCTTTTTTGTGCTCTTTTGTGCTCTTTTGTGCTCCTCCCCGACCCCCCCCCCCCCTCTCTTTTTTTTGCATAATTTAGTGATCCATGTTTAGATGTTATTTTTTTTTCTTCTTCTTCTTTTTTTCTCGCTCAAATAAGAAATAAGACGAAATAATGAAATGTTCAAAAAATTTTTCAATTTTAATTTTTTTCATTTTGGGAAAGGCGTGCAGGTTACGGCACTTTTTGAAGGCGCAGCACCAGTTTTGGTACGAAGGTCTCGCAACGAACAATTTTCAAAGGTTTTTTAATCGATAAAAAATATTGACATGTTACGTGACGTCAGTAAACACGCTCTATTGATAATTTGGTCGAAATGAACAGAAATGGAATTTCAACGATGCTCCGTTTGTTTGAAGCACCCCCCGTAAATCGAAATCCAGCTAATTTCCAAGACAGACATCAAAATCGCTGCGAGACCCGCGAGGTACGGTTTCAGTCGTTTTTCAGCTGACAAAGGGATCATTTCCAATTATCCCCAATTATCTCCAATTATGTGCAATTAGCGGTAGGAGGCCCCGTTCCCAGTAGAGATGCCTATCTCGCCCCCCACAGGCAGGTGAGCATCGTCGTCGTCGCTAATTGGATTGGCAGGAAAAGGGGGCGGAGCCTATGGGCCCCCGGAAGGGGGGGGGGGGGTTGGGGTGGTATAAATAGGGAGGAATGGACACATTCAGATCCACTCTGCCTCTTTATTCGTTTTCGTTTCTCTCCCTTTCCTCTACCCCCTTTAACCAGCCCCCCCCCCCCCCCCCGTTGTTCTAGTTCCAGAGATACGGGGCTATTATAGTTTCGACCCAGACTTGCGACAGGCCACTTTGTGACCGTAATGGGGTTATTCGCGAGCCGGAAAAAAGTGGAAAAAAGGTAAAAAGTACTTTTTTCTCTTATTCTGGGAAGCGGGGAAAAAGTCGAAAAACGGGGAAAAAGTCCGAGGGCCGTGGCCGTCGGCCTAGGTTTCGCACGGTGTTGTCGATTGACGGAGTCTGTTTTTGCCCGTTTTCAATAGATTTTCCATCTTTTCGCGCATATGAAATTGATTTTCAACCTTTTTCTTTCTTTTATGCGCGAAAAGATCTATTGAAAATCTATTGAAAACGGGAAAAAAACAGACTCCGTCAATCGACAACACCGTGCGAAACCTAGGCCGACGGCCACGGCCCTCGGACTTTTCTCCCGACTTTTCCCCCGCTTTTAGACTTTTCTCTGGTTTCCAGAATAAGGGAAAAAAGTACTTTTTACCTTTACCTTTACACTTTTTTCCGGCTCACGAATAACCCCATTACGGTCACTAAAATGGCCGGGCCGAAACTATAATAGCTCCCGTATCTCGGAAACTAGAAGAGCTAGGAAAAAGTGGTCCACTACAGAAATGTACCTCATGACATGTAGATCAAATTTGTAGTTGATGGTTTTTTGCTAGCTCTCCTAGTTTTCGAGATACAAGCCTTTTTCTGCGGTATCTCGAGAACTAGCAGAGCTAGGAGAAAAGTGTCAACTGACAAAATGTAGATCACAACTTGTAGATCGAATTGTCAGTTGACCGCTTTTTAGCAGCTCTTCAAGTTTTCCAGATATGAGCTCTTTTTTATCGTTCGGACCTCCTAAACTGGTTCAATGAGCTCAAATAATATCGATGTTTGCTCATTTTCAGTCAAATCACTCGCAACCCCCTGAAAGAATGTCGACGTCGCCTTCCGTTTTCGTCCGCAAGTCCGAGGCGAAATATCTGATTCGGAAGGCGGAGCTCGTGTGCGAGCTCATCGTGTGTCGGAACGCGGAGCTCGAGGCTGTGCTCCGCGCCGAGCTGTCGGTTGTTGAAGAAGCGCTCGAGCTCCTGGAGACGTTCCGGAAGGAGGTGCTGCTTCCGAAACAGAAGCCAGAAGACGTCGAGCCGCAGCGGGACATCTCCGCCACCTCCGCCGCCGACTTTGATGCCACACTCGAGTCGTCGCCCTTCTATCCGACGTTCCCGTTGACTGTCACGACTGTCACAAAGTGTGACAACAACTGGAGCACTGAGATCGACGTGACACGTGACGAACGGCTCGCGGATCGTTTGCAAGCGGAGTGGACACCGTTTGTGATCGGGAGATGTCCCCGATGTGGACACGTGACCAGCGAGAGCCGCAGATTCACGCAGGTCCCACAGCATCATCTGATCTTGCTCAATTTGGAAGGCATGCTCTTGTGACGTCATATCTCGAGATCTAGAAGTGATGGGGAAAAGTTGTCAACTACAAAAGTGTAGATCACAAGTTGTAGATCAAATTTGCAGTTGACAACTTTTCCCTATCTCTTCTAGTTTCAGAGATACAACCTCTCTGAAACTGTCGTCGCTTTCAGACGGCGCGTTTCTCAACCAATCGATCGACGAGCACATCGAAGCGCTGTCACACCGCTGGCGCATTGTCACGCTCGGCGTGACACCCGACTTGGGATTGTCGGAACGCGTGTGGCACCGAATCGACGATGACACGTGGCAGCGGCGTGTAAGCGACGATGGGAAGGAGGAGGAAACTAAGAAGAGCCGTGAGTTGTCCCTGGGACAACTGGACGTGACAATGATAGTTTTGGAGCGTTTGTTGTTGTGAATAATAAATGGGTAACCATACATATGATAGATCAAGTTTAAGAGGTCACATCTTGAAAACTAGAAGAGATACGGTAAAGTTGTCAACTGACAATTTGATCTACACGTTTTGATCTACATTTTGTTAGTTTCCAACTTTCCTGTATCTCTTCTAGTTTTCAAGATATGAGCGCCGAAACACTTTATCCGTTCCCAAGATTGTTCAAGTAGTCGTCGAACTCCTTCTGATTGGCGGGACCCTCGCCGGCGCACACATCGACGTCCTTTGCCGAGAACTCGACGTCCTGCACGTCGCGCATCGTCTTCTGCTGCTGAAGACGTTCGGCGCTTCTCACCGGCGGCATTTTGGCCGACTCTTTGGTTTTCGACGTCTTCTGCGTCGGCTCGACGGGAAGACCCTCCTTGCTGGCCGCTTTCCGTTCGGAACGACGTGGTGGCGGGAGTACGGTCACCTTCTTTCCCAACGGCGACCTCGCGTTCAAAAGTGACGGCGCCTTTTGTTGGACGGAATGACGAGATTGCTCCTGGAAATTGCCGGATTCGGATTCACTGTCAAATTGTGAGTTTTTTGATATACAACAAGCCGTAGTTTGGAAAATTTGTGATTAGGGCTCCGCGAGCCCGTCATTTTGGAGCCAAAATTGTTTGGAGGGAAACCAAGTGATGATGTATCTTTTTCGAATCCCCATGGTTTGGAGAGCTAGGAAATTTTATTTTCATTCAGCAAAACTCAAAACGAGAGCCAGTTAGTAAAAAAACACATGTTTGTATCCTTTTTCTCAAAATCACCGTCATAAGGACAGTTTAGGTGAAAAACCAATATCTTATTTGTGCTCTTGACACTTTTCCGATTCGTTTGATATACAACAAGCCATAGTTTCAAACTTTACAGTTTTGTGCTCCGCGAGCCCACCTAAAAGAGCCCGGAGCTTAAAAACTCGAAATATCAAAACCGGGGCATGTTGTATCTCATTCGAATCGGCTCAGCGCCCTGAATCCGAATCTGACCTTCTCGGTGCTGATGGTGCTCGTCGGACGGGTCGAGTCGACGGTCCGGCTCGACTCGGACGGCTTCGACAGGTTCGGCGACGGCTTCTTCGCGCCGGAGCACGCGAGCCACGTGTAGCCGAGCAGGAGCACAAAGAGCCCGTGTGAAACAACGAGCAACAACGAATTGAGCACGAAAATTATCAGATTTGCACTGAACAATTTTTTTTTGAGTTTTTGCAAAAAAAGAAACTCACATCATTTTGTTTGTGTTTTCTGCAAACAAAGCCTCTTTTTCACAAGAAATTTTCCGCCGCTTGGCGAAAAAAAACACGAAATGTCCCCATAAAAAAATCGAGCGTGACGTGTCACGTGACAAAAAATGGAATCGTTCATTTTGTTCGGGGTTTGCGGGCAGTAGTTATCACACACATATGAATTTTAAAGGCACAGAGATCACAGACACAGAAAAAAAGAAAATCAATAAATATGGGTTGGGGGGAAAAGGGGGCGTGGCTTAGAAGGGGGACCTACACGTAAATGGTATACGTGTACTTGGTTGTTTCTTCGATCGAGATGCGGCTAGATGGTGGGCGTGGCTTGTAAAAGGGGGTCTCCGGTGGGGGCGGCGAAAAAAGAATGAGATAAAGCTGTTTCATATCATGAGCGGAGACTATGGGAAAGGGGGGACCCGATGGTTGGCAGGACACGCGACGCGCGACCGCGACGCGTGTCACCTCTGGATTTAACAGAAAATGGGAAATGGGGGCAAGAGGAACAACGAAGGGAATAAATAATTAAAGGGGGGGGGGGGCTATTTACAAATATGAACGATTTTCATAAAATAATTTGGGAAGGGGGGGGGGGGGGCCGTGGAAGAGAAACATCTCACGGCCACGGCCAGTAGGGTTTCGTCAGCATTATCTGCTTGTTGCGTTGCGTTTTGGTGGCCTCCTCCTCGGAGGTCAAACTTCGACGGCGATGCTTGTGACGGATGTGGTGCTGCAAAATGATAATTGATTAGATAATTGCCCCAATTATCCAATTATCTAATTATCCAATTATCACCAATTATCTAGCTTGAGAGAGTTGATGTCACTAATTATCTAATTATTACTAATTATCCAATTAACTAATTATCATTAATTAGCTAATTATCTCGAACAAAACCGGTGGATTTGCTTTCTTGACCCCAATTGTCCAATAATATCACAATCCAATTATCTAATTAACACTAATTATCGCTAATTACCACTAATTACCGCTAATTACCATCCCCTCTTCGTTTTTCGTCAATCTCCGATTTACGTGAGAAAAGTGAAAATGAAGCGTGTTCCCCACTTCCTTCACTTTCTCTCGTCATCTGATCAGAAGAAGCGGTGACGTCTTCTTCTTCTCCCATTCATTTCGGGAATGGAATCGGTTAATGAACACACAGAGAGAGGGATTTCAATCCCGGAAGAAGAGGAGGAAGATGAAGAAGTCACGGGAGGTGGGGGAGGTTGTTTTGAACACAGTGAAGAAACGATTTATTTCGGTTTCCCTTTCAAGCGCCCCCCCCCCCCTTATCTCACGTGTTTTGATCTACCGCCCGTATGTGCCCCCAACTTGATCTACTAATGAGGGGGGTCTAACTTGCGCTACTAGCTGTTTACCAGTTTGATCTACAACTTGGGGGTCCAATTTGATCTACAACTAAAGTTCTAGGTTGACCTCCAACTTATGGTGCAATTTGATCTACCGCCCATATTCCAGTTTGATCTACCAGGTATGACCAAATTTGACCTACTTCTCACAACCCATTTTGATCTACCACCCAAGTTCCCTTTTGATCTACCTCCTATGTCCCAATTTGATCTACCGGGTATTTTCCATTTTGATCTACTTCTTATGTCCCAATTTGATCTACCCCGCACGAACCTTGTGATGATGACGATGTGGAGCCGCAGCGGCAGCACCGGCAGCAAGCGGACGCTCGATCTCGTATCCGTCGACAATCATCACATCCTGCGGCTCCTCCTTCGAGTTCACCGGGTAGGCGTCCGTCCAGAAGCCGTCGAGCAAGAGGAGCACGAGCACCGTGAGCAACATCCTTCAAATAGACACTTGAAGACGTGTGTTGTGGAGACGTGAAGTAGAAGAATATGTCAGTAGACAGGTGAAAGTGACCCCCCCCCCTTTAGTCCGTTAGATGGCTATCCGTGCGCGCGCGCGCCCCCTCTACACGGATAGCCAAAAGTAAAAACAATTTCACTATTTCGATTCGTCCATCTGTCTGTCTATTCGATCTACTTTTGCTATTATGATCTAGAACACCAACTTTTCATGGTAGATCAAAAAAATTTTTTTTTGATCTACAACTCAATTTGTATGTTTTATACATATTTGGAAGGATTTTGTAATGTGAAAACCAAAATAAGGTCTAAATAGTGGAAAAAAAGATTTGATCTACATTTTTTGTAAAATTTTGAGGTAGATCAAAAAAAATATTTTTTGATCAACTTTTCGCAGATCGGCTCAAAATTGGTTTCTAGGCACCAAACAAGTATAGTTTTGATGTAAAACTACTAGAACTCATTTTCAGCAGTTGTAGATCAAAACCGGAAGCTATCACCATTTTTGATCTACCCGCCAATTTTCAGCAAATTTCAACAAAAAACCCGAAACTAACCAGTCTTTGACTTTGAAATAGTTCATCTCTTCGAGAATTTGATGGCGGCGGGAAAAATAAGAAACGGGAGGAACAAGTGAGTGGTGGTGTTCCAATCGTCGGAAAGAATCTTCTGGATCCGCGTCTCCTTCCGATTTTTAAGTGTGTCGATCGAAATCGGTCGGGATGGGTGTTGTGTTGCGAACGACGAAAAAAGGTCAGATAGCGAATTTGACCTCTGAAAACGCGAGAAAAATGAAGTATGTAGGTCATCATGATAGTGCCACGTCACCGGGCGTGACGTGGCACCACCACCACCACCACAATGTCAAGGAAGTTGAAGAGGGAAAAGAGAAAACGGTAATAAATCCTCATTCATCATTCATTGATGACCGGCGGAAAGTGAAAAGAGAGACTGAGGCAGAGAGAGAGAGAGTGCGAGAAGTGGGCGGGGCTTAAGAGGGGGGTGGAGGAATAGGCTCCGCCCACTTTTTTTTTGCAGCTTGACCCTTTCTACCGGTTTTTTGTGAGGAGGCAATTGCAAAAAAAGCGAATTAAGTGGGGAGGAATGGAATTTCAGCGTCTGCTGCTGCTATTTTCAGACACACACACACAAACACACTCCCCATAACAACTGGGGACGGTTGAAGATGTGGATCCAGATACATACAGACATGTATGTAGTACACACACTTCAACTGTAGGTACTTCCCATTACTATATGTGTGTTACAGTACTTTAGAGGAAGAGTAGGTGGGGGTAAGTGTGACGGTGCCGATGGTAGGTCAAATTTTGCAAAATTTTGAGATTTCACCTACAATTTGGCGTGGTAGGTCAAATTTGGGGTTTTGATCTACAAGTTGAGTTGGTAGGTCAAATTTGGGGTTGTGATCTACAACTTGGATTGATAGGCCAAAATCAAAGTTTTGATCTACAACTTGGCGTGGTAGGTCGAATTTAGAGTTTTGATCTACAACTGGGATTGGTAGGTCAAATTTGGGGTTTTGATCTACAACTTGGCGTAGTAGGTCAAATTTGGGGTTGTGATCTACAAGTTGGATTGATAAGCCAAAATCAAATTTTTGATCTACAACTGGGATTGGCAGGTCAAATTTGGGGTTGTGATCTACAAGTTGGGTTTGTAGGTCAAATTTAGAGTTGTGATCTACAAATTGGGTTGGCAGGCCAAATTTAGGGTTGTGATCTACAAATTGGGTTGGTAGGTCAAATTTAGGGTTGTGATCTACAACTTGGAAATATGGCTTACAGAGAGGGGGAAAAAAGAACTTCTCGGTTCTTGATCTACCTATTGGTTTTATGAAGAATGGTAGAGCAGAAAAACCAAAACTTGGCCGATTTGATCTACAACCTGGTTTTTGGTAGATCAAACTGAGTGGGCTCGATTCACCGATTGTTGTTGATCTACTTGTCAGTTTCGGTAGGTCAAACCGAAAAGCTCTCTTGTTTTTTCTCCTCCCACTGTTCTCGGGAGGCAATCTTTTCGGTAGATCAAATCTCAAACAAAAAAATGGGAAGAGGGTGAAAGGGGGCCGAATTGCGATAGACAGGATAATCAAATTCTCCCCCACTTTCTCCTCTTTTCGCCGCAATTAGATAAAGGGGAGAAAAAAAGAGATGGGCATGTCTGATATCTCTGATAAATTGGAAGGAGGGGGACAGGTGATGAATAAGTGAAAGCGCGGTGCCGCCAAAAGAAGAAGAACTTGCTTCCTCTCCTCCTCATCTCCAACTGTTTTCCCTTTTTTTTCGCCGCCCCTTTCCGCTTCTTCTCCCCCTTTTTTGGACGACAACTTTTGGGTTTTACCTTCAGCGCCCCCTTCCAGATCAAATTCCCATTGTTCCCAAAGTTTCGATCTACCTCTGCCAACTAGTAGGTCAAAAACACAAAAAGTTTGGTTGTAGATCAAAATTCGAGCGTTTCCAAGTTTTGATCTACCTAGTAACTAGAGTAGGTCAAAAAAGTTTAATTTGATCTACCTGTACAAGATGGAGTGGTAGATCAAATTTTTTTCCAGTTCTCCCAAAGTTTTGATCTACCTGTCTGAAATGATCGAAATGACTGGTAGATCACAAAATAGCCGGTCGTCGAGTATTTGACCTACCAGCTCGAAAACCGAGTAGATCAAAAAACTTTCCCAGTTTGACCTGGTAGATCAAAACCCAGAAAGTTGACCTACTACATCAAATTTGACCTACCGCTACCCAATTTAACTGGTAGATCACAAAATGGCCGAGTAGATCAAAAACCGTTCTCAGTTTGACCTGGTAGATCAAAACCCGGGAAATCGACCTACCGAGTGTAACTGGTAGATCAAAACCGTTTGACCCCGCGCCCGCCCCAAAAGCGGGCGCGCGCGCGCGAAAACATTGGAAAGTGATAATAACTATCACTTTTCGACGATAACGATGATTTGTGTATATTCAAGTTCCCCTCTTTCTCAAAACGAGGGGGGAAAAGAGAGAAAAGAGAACAGGAAAAAGGGAAAACGCTTTTTACTATGAGAGAAAAGTGATTCCCGCGCGCGGGCGCGCGCGCAGAAGCACCCCCCTTATCTATTCGATACATACATATATATGTTATGGGGGGGGATAATACATATAATCGAAATAATAAACGAATTCTCGTTCGAGAAAAGTGAGAGTGTCCGGGAGGGGGGTGGAAACGAAGAAAAGGGAAATCTCCCCCCGCCAAAATTATGTTCTAAAGGGGGAGCGATAGTTGATACTGTTACGACATATTGTCGCCCCTCCTTCCCCCCCACAATCTCAATTATTCTCACTTTCACACACAAATCAGATCAAATCGAAAAGGGGGGGGGGGGATAACCCGTCTCTTTTTCTATCACCACTATGTTTAGTGGTGATAATATGTTGGTGATCACACACTCAGAGAGAGAGAGAGAGAGAGTTTGTGTAACATTTTTTCGGAGGGAGACTGGTGAGGCAAAGGGGGTAATGATTTATGACGTTAGGCGAACACTTGGAACGGTTGGGTGGAGAGAGAGAGAAAGAGAGTCTAGTCTTACCGAGTGCCACGTCATGCCATGTCGCTTCGTGGTTTTTGTGCCACGTCACAATATCTTCATCTTGACTAGTACCACGTCGTGCCACGTCATTTGTGGCTGAATGGTTATCCTACTAACTCGCTTTTTCAGGGTGCCACGTCATGCCACGTCACTATATCGAAATCTAGGCTAGGGAAACGACGTCATGCCACGTCATGCCACGCCACAACGATTTGACCCTAATTTGTCCCACGTGACAACAAAGTAGATCAAAAGCGGGCCGTCGCCGCCTGGTCAACTAAAGGTGGGTAGATCAAAAACCGGCGGAGCGTTTGATCTACTTCTTCTTTTTCTCTTTTGGCTCCCTCTGGGTGCGGTGGTTTAAAAAGGGCACAATGGTAACCAGATCCCCCCTCTCTCTCAAATCGGGTGAGTTTTGAGCCACGTGCTCCCAATTGATCCCACTTTTTTTGAACACTTTGAGCCTGTTGTACCACTCCGATCGGGCGGCTCTCCGTCGCCGCCGAAACCAAATACATAGTAGTATTGTGGGAGTAGATCAAACAAAAGTAGCCGCGAACTTTTTTTCCGCCTTCAACGACACTTGAAATTGACACTTTCACTTCCGTACCTCCCCCGAGTGCCACGTCATGCCATTCCGTCGTTCATTTTCATTTCGGATCGAGTTGTGAAATGAAATACAAACAAACACCCAAGCACACACCCCCCCCCGATTTCCGCAACATTTTTCTTTCCGCGCGGAAGCCGCGCGCGCGTTCCGGACGCAAACGTGAATTATGCGTGATGTGGTGTGGCGTGGCACTACACTACCAGCTCCTTCAACAGCTCTCTGAGTCAGCTGATGAGCCCCTGGACTGGACCGGTGGTGGTGGACTCTTTGAGCTCTCTCTCTCTCGTTTGAGTTTGTTTGCCGCTTCGTATTTTGCAAAATGGGGTGAGAGTGGGGGGACGTGGCGTGACGTGGCACTATAGATATGGAAGTGGTAGATCAAATGAACCAATGGGTTGTACCTTTATGACATGGCACTACCTTTGAGGCCACAAAACATGGATTTGGTGACTTGGCACTACAGTCTATTATCTCAGAACTACGTGGCGTGACGTGGCACGATACCTTTGAAGTTGTAGGTCAAACTGATCTATGAATGGTACGAAATTTGACGTGGCACTACCTTTGAGGCCACAAACCTTGGAATTGGTGACGTGGCACTACAGTCTACCATCCCACAATGGCGTGGTGTGACGTGGCACGATATTTTTGAAGTAAGTATAGATCAAATGAACTTCAGGCACGGTTTCATTGTGACGTGGCACTACCTTTCAGAGGCCCCGAACAATGTTATTCGTGACATGGCACTACACTACAGTCTATCATAGTAGAGCTACGTGGCGTGACGTGGCACCGGTAGCTTCTAAGTGATATGGATGACTATGACGTGGCACCAGGTGTGGTAGGGAGGAGGTAGATCAAAAACGTTCCCTAGAAGGTAGATCAAAACTGTCAATCACCAGTGTGCTCTTTCTTCACCCCCTTATCTACAATTATCACATTCTCTCTCTCAGTTTCTTATCTCAAACCGAATTGCGAATATTCTGCAACACACCAACATAATAGCACGAAAAAGTTGGTTGGTAGATCAAAAGTTACCTCCTTCATTTCCTTGAAATGGTGGGTGGCATTGGGTTACTGTAGTTGACGATGGTCATAGTTGTAGATCAAAAGTGTAGATGTAATACGAAAATGATGTCATTTTGCCTTATTGGCGGCTAATTGGTTACTACTCGCCGACTTATTACACCGTGTTCGCCGCGACGACACAAAACGGATTAGTCAGTGTCTAGACTAACGTTCCGCATTGAAAAAAGTCAACTTTGACTTTACGTGACTTTGACAGAGTTTGACTAGTCAAACTCTGTCAAAAAAAAAAGTTTGACTGCGCGTGACTAGTCAAACTCTGTCAAATGTCAAAACGAGTTGAAACGTGGAATAGTCAAAAATAGTCATCCACGTTTGACTTTTTCTGACTAAAGTCAAAGTCAGTCAAAATAGTCAAACAATTTCTAGTGCGAGAAACTTATTTTCGAAAGTTGAAAGAGCTGAGGAAGAAAAGAAAGGAGTATTGTCGGACCAACCGCACTGATTCGGCCCCATTTTCCCTGACATCAGAATCACTGCTGATCGGGCCGGCCTGCCCGGATCGGAATTTTCTGAACCGGGCCTGTCCTCAATCCTGGTATCATCAGGAACCAGGGTTGTCAAACTCCGGGTCAGGCCGGTGGGCGATCTGTCCGGCCCGACCGGGAGCCCGGACAAAAATTAAAACTTTTTTCTCACATTTTTTTCTGAAATTTGCGAGCATAAATCATAATTTACCGTAGTAAATTCAAATACCGGCAAACTTGTTTTAGAGCGGTCTAATTTTGTGTTATAAGACTTCAATTGAAATTGGTTGAGCATTTTATACCGATTTACGGCAGGGTGCCGGTCGATTAAAGGCCCAGGCAGGAATAAAATCTGAATCATTGTCTCACTAGTCTTTCTTATTCAGTCCGGGCTAGTTTGGCCTGAACCAGGCCATGTAAATTCTTCGGGCTCGTCTTGGATAACAGTCTGACCCATTCGGAAACAAGGCGACAAAAAACGTCCGGATTCGGAAAAAAGTGTGAGCTAACGTGAACAAACAAAAGAGAATTTGACATAATTGGGTCACGGGAAGAGGGAAGACGACCGTCTGCCCCTGTCGGAGACTGCCCAATCTCACGTGAGGTCACGTTTTCGATTAAAGTCAAACTCAGTCAAGTTTGACTTTTTCTGACTTTTCGCGGGTTGACTGAAGTTGACTTTTGACGTGAATGACTTTTTTTCTAGTTGACAAAAGTCGACTTTTGACTCGTTTGACTTTTTCAAAAGTTGACTGGAGTCGACTTTCGACGTGAATGACTTTTTCAGAAGTTGACAAAAGTTGACTTTTGACGTGACTGACTTTGAAAATAGTTGATGAAAGTCGATTTTTGACGTGACTGACAATGACTCGCTGTTGACCGAAGTCGACTAGTCAACTTTGTCAACTAATGTCAGAAAGTCGATTCAATGCGGAACGTTAGTCTAGACATGGGTAGTGCCACGTCATGGTACATGTACAAAGGTAGTGCCACGTCATTCCTAGCTACAGTAACCTCGCGTCAGGTTCTTTAAAAGTGGTTGATCATTAATACAGTGTGTATTATGTACAAAAAGAAGACGAGGAAGAAGTGAAGAAGGGGGGGGGGGGTGTAAAGGTGATAAATACATATCCGCGGGCAGGGGGGGGAACCAGATTTTCAGACCAAGAAAACTAGAAGAGTCTCGAAAACACATACCCCCATACGGCATTTTCATAAACATCCCCCTTTGGGTGTAATTTGGGAGGGTGGAGAAGGAGGAAGGAACGAAAACGACGAATTTAGCGATCAGAGGGCAATTCCCCCGTGCCATTTGCGACTAATTACTTAATTGACCAATTAACTGCTAATTACCTAATTAGCTGATTGTATCGATTTTGCGGATATTGAATAGGCAACTTGAGACTATGGGGAAATAGCGAATTTGGGTGAAGTTGGGACAAATGACTTAATTAGCCAATTAAGTGCTAATTGATCAATTAACCGATCGGATTGATTTGAGGAGGTTGTAAAACTCAGCAATAAGACAAAATTAATTGATGGTGGTCAAAAAGCAATTTTCAGGTGCAATAAGGTAAATTTTTGAACTACCTAAATTATCGCTAATTGCCCAATTAGTTAATTGGTATCGACTTGGAAATCTGGTTGAAACTGCAAAAATTGAAAAAAGGAAATCCGGTGGTCAGCGGGACAATTTATAGCTTCAAAATTTGAAAAAATGTGATTTTTGTATAGTTTCTTAATTATCCGTTAATTGCCCAATTAGCCAATTTACCTAGTTTGGTCCATATGTCCAGGAAGGTTTAAACTTTCCAACAAGATCAACCAATTGGAAATGAGAGCAAAAACAGCCGATTTACTGGTAGATCAAATGTCACAAACTTTTGATCTACTTGTCAGTTTACTAGTAGATCAAAGTTATTCTCAATTTGATCTACCTATCCAAAATTGATGGAAAATAGAGGAGGGGAGGCTTTGATCTACAACTTTGTTTGGTAGAATCAAAAAAGGCTATAATTTCAGATAGAAGGTAGTTTCAGCCAAAAAAATGCGTCTTTTCTAGTTCGTTCTGTGTTCTTCTTCTTCTTCTTTTTTGATAATCTCTCTCTTCCGATCACTCACGAGTAACGAACTGCTCGCCTTTTTTTTTATCATCTTGACATGTTTATACAAATGCATTTATAAGCACATGTTCGAAAAAACGAAAAAATGACCATTGCCTCACAAAAAGCTAGATTCTAGTCGATGAGATCCCAGTGCCACGTCATGCCACTTACAGAAAGGTATAGGTGTCGAAATCCACTGCCACGTCACGCCACGTCACACAATGCCAATTGTCAGGGAAGAAGCAGAGAATCGAGCAGAAAAGTGATGGCTGAATGCTCCGCCTGCCCTTTTATATTGGCGCGCCTAATCTAGCAAATTTGGAGGGTTACTGTAGTCGCGTGTCATCATTTGCCGCAATCACCTCATATTCTCACGATGATAACCCGAAAAGTTGCTGCTCGTCGTCACTTTCAGCCCCCAGAAAGCAATAGTTTCGTGCTGCTAACCATATATGGTTCTCTCTTATCAAAGATCATAGTTCCAGAGCTGTCAAAACGCGCCCAATAGGCGCACATAATAACGAAAAGTTGTCGCCTGCTCTCCTTTTTTTTTGGGGAGTCTTGTAGATCGGACAGTTTGTGAGGTAGGTCAAATTGGAGCACGGATTTGGGATCCCCTGGTATTGACGAGTCGAACGAGATATCGCAAGGCACGTTTTCAGAAAATTCGATTTTTTGCTCAAATTTCAGCTCTTAACGGGGGCTCAACGAGCACAGTGTGCAAAATCAGCTGAAATGATCAAGATATTTGAAATCAGCACAACAAGACGGTTCGAATGAGATACAACATGACCTGCTTCCCAGACTTTTGGTTTCGGGCTCAAAGAGCACAGTGCTCGCGGAGCAAGTAATGCTCCAAATTGAAAATGAACAGAATCATGGCTTGTTGTATATCAAACAACTCGCAAAACACTCTATATTTCGAAAATCAACATTAAAATCCACCAAATGTATGAATGAACAAACTCGAGCACCCCCTTAACGTGAAAAGTTCAACTTTTTTCCAATATTTGCAATCTGATGACCAAATTTTTTCTCTCTCTCTCTCTCTCTCTCCCTTCTAGCAAACAATTCGCTTTCACAAAGGTGTGGCTAATTAGCGATTTTTGACCCTAAGATCATGAATGACAGAAAAAAAAAAACGATAAGACCCCCCTCTGCCTTTCCTCCTGAAACAAATAAAAAAATTGGAGTCGAGAGGAATTCCGGCCAAAAACGATCAAACTAGACACTTTTCGAGCGGCTCCAGTGGCTGGAATCGCGCAAAAAACGGGTGCACCGAAAACGCGCCAGCAAACAACCTTCACTGACGCGTTTTCGGTGCCCGGTAGGTCAAAATAGATGGAAAAACACGGGGGAAAACAGTGAAAAACGGCCGAAAAGAAGCGAGAAAACGGTGTGGTTTCAAAAATTGTTGCGGTTTCTCCTCCCCTCCCGCACCCCCTTATCGCGGGTTTCCCCCCGCACTATCAAGTTTCGGCCTCTTTTTGCGGCAAAAGCCGCAAAACTATTTCGCCCCGCGGAAAACGTTTCCAAATAGATGATAACCCCGTGATGTGCGTAAATACCAGAAATGAGAAATAACAATCGGAAATGAAAAAAATTCCAGAATTTTTTGAAAAATTTTTTTTGATCTACCGAATTTGTTTTTGATCTACAACTTAAAATCTGCCGAAATTCTCGTTTTGCCGCCTAAAAAGTCTAGTTTGTTACGGTGGAAAAAGTTCACTGCGAACTCGTCAAAAGAAGACCATTTCGACTGTTTCATCACATTCCTGACCGCACAGTTTGACCGCAAAACTACAGTAACCCGCGAATGGAGGCAGTGCTCGGCGAGCAGCAAAAGCAAGCGAAAAGGTAAGAATTGGCACAGACATACCGAAAATGAGCGTTTTTTGAAGGTAGATCAAAAAAAGTTTCGAAAAAATTTTTTGATCTACAACTTGAAATCTGCCCAAAATCTACAAGTCTGGTGCCAACTCGCAAATCTGTAACTGAAAACAGTGCTCGGCGAGCAGCAGCATCAACTCGTCGAAGTGGAGAGAAAAACGCGAAAGCAGGAAATGGCAACCACACCGAAAATGAGCATTTTTCCTTAAGTGTGTGTGTGTGTGCCAGAAAAAATACGCGGCGGGCGGCAAAAACGAATGTTAATCGACCGGAAATCGCCAAATGTTTTGTTTATTTTCGAGTTGCCGCGCGTCCGCGTTGGCGCGCGCGCGCGCGCGCGGAAGAGGAGCGGAAAGAATCACTCTCCTCTCTCCGGAAGGATCATCGAATCAGGTTGGCACAGAAATCTCACCGAGAAAGTTCCCCTCAGTTTCCAGAATTTCCAGCTTCAGACGATTCGGCCAGGACCAAACTATCTGGCTATGGCCGAACTTTTGTTTGCGATTTCTAGGCCACCAGGTGCCGAATGGAAATATTTTCAAAATTATGGTCGTTCGACTCAAAAAAAAACAAGAGCGAGGGGGGTATTTGGATAAATTACAATGGAGAGATGCACACAATCTTCTTCCTCTCTTCAGAAGCCGCCGTCGTCGCCGCCTCCGCGGGCGATCGCCTGCGTCTTCTTGTTGCCGGCGCCCTGCAGCTTCGGACAGTTCTGGATGCGATGGCCGAGTCCCGAGCAGAACTGGCATCCCTTCTCGGCGTTCGTGCCGGCCGGCGCCGTGCCGTCGTCGTCGCCGGCGGCGTCCTTGAGGAACGCCGGCAACTCTTGGCCGGCCTCGACGAGCAGCTGCCGCAGATCCGACAGCACCGACACCTCCGACTTTTTGTTGATGAACGTCGTCGCGAGACCCTTCTTGCCCGATCGGCCGGTACGTCCGATTCGGTGCACTGAAGAGTGGGCAGGTTTTTGGGAACGCAGGAAAAACGAGGAAAGTTACCGTAATTCTCAATATCCTCGGGCATGTCAAAGTTGATGACGTGCTGAATTCCCTGGAAGTCGAGTCCCTTCGAGGCGACGTCGGTGGCCACTAGCACGTCCTTCTCGCCCTTCCGGAACGCCTCGATTCCCGCGTGCCGGTCACTTTGGTCTTTTCCTCCGTGAATCGAGGCGACGTCGACTCCCTTCACGAGCAGGTACTCGCAAATGTTGTCCACGTCCACTTTCTTCTCGGCGAAAATGAGCACTCTGCAAAGTGATTTTGTTTTGTGTTTTCAGGGCTCTTTTCGATCAACTCACTTTGGAGCCGTCTTCTGAATACACTCGAGCACGCGAACCAGTTTGTTCTCCGATTTCACAAACTCAATCTCCTGGAGCACGTTCAACGACGCCGCACCGGCTCGTCCCACGTTCACGATCTAGAAGACGTCAGTTTCAGGTTTTAAGCGATTTTCATGTTGCTTTTCGAAATCTAGAGGTCTTTGCGAGTTGTTTGATATACTACATGTCCCGATTCGGTTAACTTTGTATTTGGAGCATTCGATGCTCGGCGAGCACAGTGCTCAATGAGCTGGAACACAAAAGACTGGGAACCAGGGCATGTTGCACCTCATTCGAACCGTCTTGTTGTGCTGATTCGAAATATCCAACTCAATTTTGCTGATTTTGTAAACTGAAGCCGTTGAGCGCCAGATCAGACCCCCGCTAAGGGGTGCTTGAGTCTATTTAAGGGTTTCGTGGATTTTCACGTTGATTCTCGAAATCTAGAGGTATTTGCGAGTTTTTCGATATACAACAAGCCCTGGTTTCATTAACTTTGTATTTGGAGCATTCGATGCTCGGCGAGCAGCACTGTGCTCATTGAGCCGGACAACAAAAGTCTGGAAACCAGGGCGTGTTGTACCTCATTCGAACCGTCTTGACGTGCTGATTCCGATTCTGTATAGAAATCCGACTTACAATCGGTTTGACGAGCGCCGACTTGGCAAAATGCTGAATCTTTTTGGGCATCGTCGCCGAGAACAGAAGCGTCTGTCGTTGTGCTTTGAAGAAGTAGAAGATCGATTTGATCTCGTCCTCGAATCCCATGTCGAGCATCCGATCCGCCTCGTCGAGCACCAGATAGCGGCACACCTCGAGATTGATGATCTTCTTGGTGAGCATGTCGGAGAGCCGGCCCGGCGTGGCGACGACAATGTGGATGCCCTGTCGGAAGTCTTTCGACTGCTCGCCGATCGGCACTCCTCCGATGCACAGTCCGGCGCGCATGTTTGGCATTCCGAGCGCGTGGATCGCGTCGAACAGCTCGATGATCAGGTCGTAGATCTGACGGGCCAGTTCGCGCTGAAAAACTCTTATAGCTCGAAAACTAAAGGAGATGGGGAAAAGGTGTCATCTAAGGAAATGTAGCTGAAAACAAGAGGAACATTTTGTTAGTTGACAACTTTTTCCCAACTCTTCTAGTTTTCAAGATATGACCAGTTTTCGTGGAGAAACGAACCGACGGAACGATGATGAGCCCGAAGGGTCCCTCGTTGCGCATGAACGGCAGCCGCATCTCCTGCTCGAGACAGAACATCACCAGCGGCAACGCGAACGTCATCGTCTTTCCCGAGCCGGTCGACGCGATTCCGATCATGTCGCGGCCGCTGAGACTGCAAAACAAGGGGCGAGAGGTTTTCGGGAAGTAGTGAGAAAGACTGACGCGACCGGAATGCCCTGAATCTGAATCGCAGTCGGCGTGACGATCGATTTGTGCTTCTGAAGGAATGTGATCAGCGGCGCCGGGAACTTCATCTCGAGAAACGAGCCGATCGGCGGCGGAATCGCGTCGCCCTCGCAACTGATGCCGAGCCGTTTGCGGTGCGTCTCGTGGTCAGCGACACTCTGACGGCGGATGTGACCGGGCGGACGCCATCTGGAAGCGCGACGGACGTCGAAAGGGTCAGAAGAAGACGTCACATTGTGCTGTAGCCGTGATTCGTGTTTTTTTTTCAGTTTTTGTCCAAATTTTTCCATTTTTTGCCGGAAAAGTTGAATGAAAACGTTGAGGAGGTGCCCTAATATCAAAATTTCAACTTTTCCGACGACAAAAATGCCGGAAATCGGGTGAAAATCGAGAATCACGGTTATAGTCAGCGGGGTGACTCACGCAGTCCTGATCGGCTCCTCGTACTTCTCGCCCTTCGTCAGCTCGGCCACGGCGAGCAGCCCACCGCCACGTGTCACCTGATCCAACAGCTCCTGCTCTTCTCTCATCTGACGCTCCGACTCGTCGATTACTGTAATAGGGCATCGGATCCGAAATTTGCCACGTGGATCTGGTGACTGACTCCGCCCACTTTCGTAATGATCATCGCGCCAATCAAGGCATTTTTAAGGCGGAGTTTCTACGAACTCTTGCAGAGTAGCAAATACGCTCTATTGATAATTTGGGCCCAATGAACAGAAAATAATTTCAACGATGCTCCGTTTGTACGACCGCCGCGTGAATCAACATCCAGCTCATTTCCAACGAGACCCGCGATAATGCGGAATGAGATAATGCGGTGGGCGGAGTTTCAACCGTGCCGCACTCTTGCAGAGTAGCAAATACGCTCTATTGATAATTTGGGCCAAATGAACGACCACCGCGTCCTGTTTAGCCCCCCCCCCCCCGTAAATCAAAATCCAGCTCATTTCCAACACGAGTCCCGTAAGGTACGGTTTTTCAGTTGTTTCTCAGCTGTGCAGGGGGTGTGCAATAGAGCGTATTTACTGACCCTACTTACTCCCCCCGTGTGGGTGTCGTTTTCAAAAGAAAAAAGAAGGCGACGATACCTCCCTGCGTCTCCATAATCTCGGCGTGCTTCTCCAACAACGTCTTGCGTGCCTCCTCGGTCTGTTTCTCCTCCTCCTTCCGCTTCCGCTTCCGCTCGATCTCCTCCTTCTGGTTCATCGTCGGCGCGAGCACCTGCTTCAGAAGCGCCCGTCGGTGCAGTTTCTCCTTCTTCCGCTGATGTGCCGTGAGGAACATCTCGTCGACGTCGTCGTGCTCGTCGCCCGACGACAGATTCATGCCGTCGCGTCGTTCGCGTTGCTCCGCTTCGCGAATCTGACGACGTCGCTCCTCGTACTTTTTTCTGTTTTCAATTGCGATTTTTGAAGGGAAAAAATGGGCAAAAAATTGGAAATTTGGTGAAAAGAAAACTTTTTTTTTCAAAATTTCAAATTTCAAACATTTTTTTGGAAAAAATTTAATTTTTAATTTTTTTTTCAAAATTTAAATTTTTTTCGAATTTTTAAAAAATTTACCTTGCCGCCTCCACATCGATTTGCTCATTTTCTGCTGTGCTCATTTTTAATTTTTTTTTTGATTCCTGAATTTTTAAATTATATTTGCAATTTAAAAGTTTTTAAGAAAAATAATGTTTAGCTCAGTTCATTATAACTTTTCCTTCAAAAAAAAATCCAAAAAATAGAAAAAAATTTCGAAAAAAATTGCATTTTATCAATGATGATGGAATTGAAATTTGTAGAATTTAAAAGGAGCAAAAGAGAGCAAAACAACAAAATAAAATGAGTTGGGAGGGAATCAGTGAAGAGACACAGAAAAATTGAGGAAAAAGAGCAACAGAGGGAGAGGGGAAAGGCGTTCAGACGACGAGCCGGTAGGTGATGTATCTGCCGGCGGTCTCCGACGGCCTGATGATCTTCACGACTTGCCCGCGACGCAGTCCGAAGTAGCGCGCCACCGGATCCGTCTGCTGAATGCGTGGCAGTTGCGAGTCCTTCAGTTTGCTGTAATTAGGAAACGTTTGGATTCAATTCCGAGAATCTGCACTCACTATCTGGCGAGCAGCTCTCCTTTCTCCTCAGCAGTCATGACGACGTGCTCCGGCACGAGCTCGTGCTCCGTGATGTTGACCATGAGCTCGGCCTCGAGAAAGTGCTCGAGCATGTATTTCGGCGCCATGTCTCCTATCGACTGCTTCGCCGACGGCGTCATTCCCGTCTGGACGACGATGATGGCGCGCGAGATGTTCTGCTCCTGCATCTGCTGACAGATCGCCTTGATCGTCTTGATTCCGATCTTCGGGTCCTCGGGGAAGAACACGAACATCTGATCGCCGGCGTCGTCGTTGTGCGCCACGAGAATCGTCAGATCCTGCCGCGCCGGCTTCTTTTCCGACGGACGGTCCCCGTATTGCTCTTTGAACGTCTCCAGCGGCTGATCCAACTCGTCCTGGGCGACCAGATAGCCGCGGTCATGCACCATCTGCAAATTGTACGATGTTCGCTGTTTCATATTGATTTTCAATCGATTTCCTTCTTTTCCCGGACAACTTCCTACCTGGAGCACTGTTTTGCGGATTCTCCACAATCTGTAGGTTTCGAGCTCGTCGTCAGCCATGTTTTGGTAGTTTCTGGCTGAAAAACATGAAAATCAGTAAAAAATCAATGGAAAATGAAGCGAAGCGACAGAACGCAATAGTTTTTGGGTATAACACAAATGGTAGCGAATTCTTGGTTTTCCAGTGTGAATTTGAAGTTTTACTATTAAAACCAGGTTAAATATCAATTAATTTGATTTAGAAAACCACGATTCGACTCTAAAAACTATGGGAAAACGCCAAAAATCGAATAAAATATTGGTTTTTCGAAAACACGCTAAAAACTGTGCAAGTGTAACTTCGGAGTGTCGTACTAACGTAAGTGTGCATTTTGTCGTCGCGGTGTTTGCGGACTTTAAACATTTTCAGATTTTCAGAGTTTTAAAGCCAAATTTCTCAAGTATTAAACATCCAAAACAGTCAAGTTGGGGTATTAATCGATTCAGCACGTTCAGATCTATCAGATACACAAAGCTTTAGAGCGGGAGTTCGAGTAATAAATTAGTTTATTGAGGTTTTCGCAACAAAAGAGAGAAACACAAGGCCAGCGAGCAAATTAATATCCTGGCGGAGTTCTCGGGGTGGGGCAGTGGAAGCAGTCGCCGTTGGCTCCCTTGGAGCCGATCGGTCCCTGTCCGCCGGTCTCTCCCTTTCTTCCGGCACGTCCCTTGCGTCCCTGGTCTCCGGCGGGTCCCTGGACGCCCGGATGCACGGATCCGGGCACTCCCTTCGGTCCGCGCTCTCCCTTGCGTCCCTGCGGTCCCGGCGCTCCCGGCGGTCCTGGCGGTCCGTTGACGTTGATGACGCGTCCGTCGTCGCCCTTCTTGCCGGGCGGTCCCTGCGGTCCGGGCTCTCCCTGCGTGCCGGCCGGTCCCGCCATTCCGGGCTCTCCGCGCCGTCCGTCGACGCCCGACAGTCCGGGGCTTCCGCGCGGTCCTTGCGGTCCCTTGGCTCCCGGCGCTCCGCCCAGACCCTGGGCTCCCGGCGGGCAGATGACGCACGGCTCGCTCTGAAGACCGTCAGAGGGGGCGACACCGCCGTCCTTGCCGTTCTTCGCGTCGCTGCCCGCCTGTCCGTCCTGTCCGTCCTTTCCGTCGTCTCCCGGCGGTCCGGGCGGTCCGGCCTTTCCTTGCTGGCACGTGCAGCACTGCGGCTCCGGCTCCGCGTTCACCACCGGTCCGTAGCCGTTGTTGGTGCCCGACGCTCCGTATCCCGAGTCGGCGGGGCCGCTTCCGTATCCACCGGCGCCTCCTCCGACTCCAGAATCCTGCACCCACGAGCCGAACTGCCAGGCACGCTTGGCACGGCCTCCCGAGCTGCCGGCAGTGGCGTACATGTTCATCAGCATGTCACGTGACCGCATCTGCAAAACGGAACGAGATACGAAAAAGTGGTCAACTGCAAAGTTGTAGAGCACACCAAGAGCCACACTTTTCCAGTTGACACCTTCTTGCCAACTGCTCTAGTTGTCGAGATACAGGCGGCGAAACAAACAAAAGAGACACGAACCATGCAGAAGCCGGTCTCGACGGAAATCTCGCTCTGGATGTTCAGCACCATCGAGTAGAGCATCGGCAGCGCGATCATCGACGAGATCACCGCCGACGTCGAGATCACGACGGCGGCGATTGCCACGCGGCGCGCTTGACTGCAAAATATCGATTTCTTACGTTTGCAGCCAATTTCAGCTTTAAA
Organism: Caenorhabditis afra; assembly: GCA_963570955.1. Taxonomy (NCBI): domain Eukaryota; kingdom Metazoa; phylum Nematoda; class Chromadorea; order Rhabditida; family Rhabditidae; genus Caenorhabditis; species Caenorhabditis afra. Next base: position 9,280,712 of record OY751532.1, read on the forward strand.
AACTCACCAATGCGGATCCTTGTTGTCCATTGTCTTCGTTTCCGAATCGAAGAATTGTCACCCTAGACCGTCTATTTATACTGAAGCCCCCCCCCCCCCCCCAAGGAAGGAGGTCCAAAAGTGGGCGTGGCCTCCGTCCTTTGTCCTTCCTTCGTTTCCTGATCCGGTTCGGCTGATAAGATAAAGTGTATCGCGGAAAACGGGGGGGGGGGGGGATATGCGAATATGAATAATAATAATAATAATAACCCGCGGGGGCCCAGATCTAGGTCACCATCTCCATCTCTCGGCCCGAAAATTTCCACGATGCGCAAAACCGGGTCTTTTTGGGGAAGGGGGGAAGTGCACTCAAGGGGAAAATGGGAAAATTTCCCTTCATTCAAAATTTCTCAGTGCAATCAGAAGAGAGGGAGGGGGAATATTCAAATAAATAGAGACAGGTCCGGCAGCTGCCAGCGCGAAAATAACGATAATAAATGAATGGGGGGAGGAAGAAAAGGAGGCGTGAGGTACGATTAGAATCGACAATAAAATGTGCTCCGAGCCGGGGAGCTGGTTTAATTCAAGTAAATGTTTTAAGGGGAGAAAAGCGCAAGGAAGAGAAGGGGGATGGGGGATGAGTTATTGATCCTGCTCCTGCTGATACTGGTGCTGTTGCTGATGATGATGTTGCGACGTTGTCGTCGTCTGCAGCGGTGTGCCGATGAGGACCGGACCGTTGAACGTCGGACGAGTGTAGGCGGGCATCGGAGTGGCGATCGCCTTCTGCGCAAAGTGCATCATTCGGGCGTCCAGGTAGATGCTCGCGTCGTTGTTTCGAATGCCGTGTCGCTCGTGTGGGAACACCTGCAGAAAGGGGGGCTGATTTGTAGTCAGAAACGCTATGATGCGAATGTGCTCCACCGCACTCAAACTGATTTCGCGACTGCGTCTCTTCAGTTCGCACACTCTCTAGAGTGTATTTGTGATGCTTAGATCTTATAGTCAGAAACGTTCCAATGCAAATTTGCTCCACTGAACTCCACATGGTTTTCAATCTACGTCTTTTCGGTTCGCACACTCTCTGAACGCCGCCACGTGGAATCGCAATAGGGCGGGTTTGCATTGGAGCACTCCCCCATTCAAAATGCTATTTCGAAACTCACGAGCAATTCGTGCCATTTGCCGGCCTTGATGAGCGCGTCGATGAGGCCGGCGGTGTGCGAGAAGTGCACGTTCTCGTCCATCAATCCGTGAATGATCATCAGCCGTCCGGGCTCTTCGGGCAAACGATCCACTATCCGACCGAGCGAGCACGCGTCGTAGACGTGCTCCTCGACCGGATAGCCGAGGTATCGCTCCGTGTACGCCGTGTCATAGAGCTTCCAATCGTACACCGCTCCGCCGGCCAACGCCGCACAGTAGACCTGCGGATGTTTGGCGATCATCTGCAGCGCCATGTACCCGCCGTAGCTCCATCCGTGCACGAACACCCTCTGCAGGTCCATGTAGCCGCCGGAGCGCTCGGCGAGCGTGTAGAGGCCGTCCACCTGATCCTCCACCTCCACCGATCCCATCCGCTTGCTCAGTTGACGCTCGTAGTCGATGCCGCGATTCGCCGTGCCCCGATTGTCGAGCATCACGACGACGTAGCCGAGACGCGTCCAGCGGACCCAGTTGATCCAGCTGCAATTGGATATGAACAAGTGTCGAGAATGGAGGTTCGGAGACTCACGTGTAGTCGTTCATGATCGTCTGAATGCCGGGACCACCGTAGACGTAGTGCATCACCGGATACTTTTTGGTCGCCGTGAAGTTCGACGGTCGCATCACCATCGCGTATGAGGCGAGTCCGGTTCTTCTCGAGATGTACTCGACCATCTCCGGCACGTCGAGCTTGCCATCAGGACACGGTTGGCTCGAGTGCACTACTTGGTACGTCTGAAAGACACCCGGAAGCTATCGGAGAGGAGGCATTTCACTTACATTGGGAGAATGCGTGACTTGCGGCAGATCGTGTCCCTCCTCGAATCGGAACGGGAAAAAGCGGCAGTCGGGCGGCGCGCCGGACGAGTTGACCCAACACACGAAACCGTAGTCGACGTGCACGGCGAGCTTCGGATGCGAGCGCTCCGGTTTGACGCTGAGCCCGCGCGGCGTGAGCAGACTCATGCTGCCCGTGCGATAGTTGGCGGCACACACGTTCCACTCGGTCGGATGCGACTCGTTGCTGACAAAGTAGACGAGACTCCGGCCCTCGTCGACGACAATCGACACCGACTTGTTCGTCGAGAACTGATCCGAGTGGAGGAGACGTTCCGACGTGTGACGGCAGTAGCCGTTCATGTCCAGCTCGGCCGAGATGAGCGCGAGCACCGAGCCGTTCGGCTTCTCGAGACAGTAGATGAACTCGTACAGCGGCTCCTCGGCGTCCTCCACCTTCAGCGGCCAGATCGCGTTGTGCACGTTGATCCACGCGTCGGCGCTGCGAGCACGGTGGATCACCACCGTCTCTTGCAGTTTTCCACGCGGCGGTCTGCAATCGGATCATCAGTTTCAGTCCATTTTCAGCTCCGAAACTCACTTCTCCAGCTCCTCGTCGGCCGACGTCTCGTTCCACGTGCCCATGTTCAAATCGTTGCTCAGTTGCACACCTTCTGGGTTGAAACATTGTTTGCAGTTGCAGTTCTTGCCACAAACAGCTGAAACTTACTGGGCGGGGGCGTGGCGTCGCGAAGCTCGCGCGGCAGGTCGAAATCCGTCTCGGGGATGAGAAGGAGCATGCACTCGGACTGGTCACGTGACATCACCTGCACCCACACGCTGGTGCCGTCGGAGAAGAAGCCGGCGCGAGTGATGTACTCGTAGTTGGGCGCGTGTTTTCGGAGCACACGCTCCGGCAGCTCCGCCTTGTGCACCCGACCGTTGTCGTCGATGATCACCAAGTGGAGGCTGGTGGAGGCGTTCGGCGAGCCCGCCTTCGGGTACTTCATCGGCACCGACGGCGTCTCGCCGTTCACACCGAACTGCGCCATCTGAACCGCCGTCTCGTTGACGTGCTCGTACAACAGTCTCGTCTTGTTCGGCGACCACCAGATGCCCTCGAAGCGCTCCAACTCCTCTTGCACAATGTACGACGGCACGCCGTTCGTGATGTGCTTCGACGAGGAGCTCGTGTGAAAGATCACCCTCTTTCTGTCGTCTATGTACACCTGCAAACCGCCCGGGGTTTTCATCGTCAAGACCTCACGCCTTCTCACCTGCTTGTTGAGCACGTAGGCCAACAGGTCCGGCTTGGCCGGACAGAATTTGGCGCACGACACAAAGTTGCCGCCGGACGACGCGTCCTCGGGCGGTTGGCTCGACGCGACGCCGCCCGACGTGCTCTGCCGGCTCGACGCGGCGCTCTGATGCTCCGCCGAGCACCCGCGCGTCCCCGATCCGTCCGAGTAGTCCATCGGCTCGGCGCGCTGCTCGGGCTCCATGAATCGGACGGGCACGCACAAATCTCCTCTCGGTTGCCAACTGTACGGGTGGAACATGCAATGATAGCGCGGTTTAGATGGGGAGGGAAAATGTTCCCAATTTCAATTTTCCCGGGTTTTTCACCGGCAAAAGACATGTTTTTGGTATCAAAATTCATCAAAAACACTCAAAAAAAGTAGTTTTGAATGCCGATAACCGATAAAATTGGCCAAAAATAGTCAGTTTTGGGAGTCTTCAAAACCCGTACCGATAGAGCTGATCGCCGGCGAGCACGGCGATTTGCCCGTCGCGAATCTCGTAATCGCACACGCCGCTGAAGACGTGCGAGCGTTGACGTTCGCACATCAGCGAGTACTCGGCCGACGGCGCCTGCTGTCTGAAATAACTGATGGAAAACGGCGAGATGCGATTCGGGCGGTTCTCATCGCGTACCGGACGATCGGATCGTTCTTGAACACGTGCTTCAGATCGAATCGATGCTGTCGCGGTTCGACGCTCGGCGACGGATTCAGCGACTCGATCGGAATTTCGGCGGCGAACAACGACTGCGTCGCGGTGCCCGACACTGTCGATATGGCGAACCTGAAGCGAGTCTCGATTTTCCGCGGTAATTCCTCGGGCGAATTACATGGTAACGTGTGTGTCGTTGAGTTTCGCCAGTGCGCACTTCGAGAACGTCTGCGTCATCAGCGAACGCAGCTCGTTCTTCCACGCTCTCGCATGGCCCATGTGCTCTTTGAACGTTCTCGTCTTGAACTCGGCCGCCTCTTGTTCCCGCATTCTGTAATGGAAGGAATGAGCTGAAAAATTGCGGGAGACGAGGAAAAAAACGGAAAAAACAAAAGCGGGGAGCGGAAAATCGATAATTCTCGAGTGGAAGGAGCGGCGGGAAGGGGACAAATTGGTGATAAAGCGATGATTTTCGGTGTCGAGACACACACAAAAAGTGGGCAAGAAAAGAAAAAAGCACGAGGGGGTGGTGAAACGTGGAAAATGGAGAGAAGAAAAGAAAGAACGCTTTTGACCGTGGAGCGCGATTGTTCGCGGGTGCGCGCGCCGCCGGCAAATAAGCGTGAGATGAGAAAACAAAGTTTTTTTTTTCTTGGCGCAGCGCGAAAACCGATAGTTTTGAATTCAACATGCAATGAACGACAGACAAGAAACCTAAATTCCCGATTGAGATTTAAAGAAAAATGGATAACTCCAATTTTTTATAAAACAAAGGGGGGAAGAATGGGAAAATCGAAAATTATGAGCGAATACATGGAAGCCTGAAACAACCAGTCCAAGATCATATGAAGATTTTAAAGGGAAGGTAGATAACGAATGGGGGGGGGCAACAACAACAAAGATTTTAAAAAATAGGGGGAAATTAATATCTGTAGAGGTCTGGCTTGTACGGTCCGGCGACTGGCACTCCGAGGTAGGCGGCCTGCTCGGCGGTGAGCTTGGTGAGCTTGACTCCGAGCTTGTCGAGGTGAAGGGCGGCGACCTCCTCGTCGAGGGTCTTCGGCAGCACGTAGAGTCCGAGCTTGTACTCGTTGGCGGTTCCGAACTTGGTCCAGAGCTCGATTTGGGCGAGCACCTGGTTGGTGAACGAGTTGGACATGACGAACGACGGGTGTCCGGTGGCGCATCCGAGGTTGACGAGACGTCCCTCGGCGAGCAGGATGACGTGGCGGCCGTTCTTCAGCTGGTAGCGGTCGACCTGGAAATGAAGGTGTTGAGAAGTTTCTGGAGATTTCTAGGCTACCTGTGGCTTGATGGTGTCCTTGGTGGCGTTCTGGTTGAGCCACTTGACGTCGATCTCGCAGTCGAAGTGTCCGACGTTGCAGACGATGGCGTCGTTCGGGAGAAGCTCGAAGTGCTTTCCGGTGACGATGTCCTTGCATCCGGTGGTGGTGACGATGATGTTGGCCTTCGGGGCGGCCTCCTCGAGGGTGGTCACCTCGTATCCCTCCATGGCGGCCTGGAGAGCGTTGATCGGGTCGATCTCGGTGACGATGACGCGAGATCCGAAAGCCTTGAGCGAGGCGGCCGATCCCTTTCCGACGTCTCCGTATCCGGCGACGACGGCGACCTTTCCGGCGAGCATGACGTCGGTGGCGCGCTTGATTCCGTCCGGAAGCGACTCGCGGATTCCGTACAGGTTGTCGAACTTGGACTTGGTGACCGAGTCGTTGACGTTGATCGCCGGGATCTTAAGATCTCCCTTCTGGAGCATCTTGGCCAGGTTGTGCACTCCGGTGGTGGTCTCCTCGGAGAGTCCGCGGATGCCAGCAAGGTACTGCGGGTACTTGGCGTGAACGAGGTTGGTGAGGTCACCTCCGTCGTCGAGGATCATGTTGAGCGGCTGTCCGTCCTTGAAGACGATCGTCTGCTCGATGCACCACTCGTACTCCTCGTCGGTCTCTCCCTTCCACGCGTACACCGGCACTCCGGTCTTGGCGATGGCGGCGGCGGCGTGGTCCTGGGTGGAGAAGATGTTGCACGACGACCATTGGACCTGGAAAACGAGTGGCATTTCGAAAAGTTTCGCAAAATCAGCAGCCTACCTCAGCTCCGAGCTCGGTGAGGGTCTCGATGAGGACGGCGGTCTGGATGGTCATGTGCAGGCATCCGGCAATTCTGGCTCCCTTCAGCGGCTTCGATGGTCCGTACTTGGCGCGCATCGCCATGAGTCCGGGCATCTCGTTCTCGGCGAGGAGGATCTCCTTGCGTCCGAACTCGGCTTGCGAGATATCGGCGACCTTGTAAGCGGGCTTGGAAGCGGCCATTATTGCGATTGTTACCTGCAAATGTGGGAAATTAGGGGGAATCGAAGCAGGGAAATAGCGGAATTGAGAAGAAACGCCAGCAATTAGAAGATTCAAAGAACAAATATGAAAAAATTGTTGATTTACTAGAGTAAAGAATGAAAAAAGACTAAAAAATCGTCGATAATAGGCCCGAAAACTTTCAAAATTCGAAATTTCCACTAAAAAAGTTTAAAGGCGCATGGGATTTCTCCGATGGGTCTCGCAGCGATTTTGATTTTTTCTGGCCTAAAATTCAAAATCGACGTGGAAAATCTGATTTTTCGCGATTTTTGCAATAAATCGGTCACAACGTGGCGAAAATCGACAAGAAATGGGAATGCGGCCAGCAAACGACTTCAGAAGAATTCAGAAGACAGTCTCCAGATGAAGATGACCTTCGTTACGATCCGCCTGTCGAGATTTACCTTCCTGATTGTACATTTTTTGTCTTTTTAGATTGGAAGACGATACGGAATCGCCTTCATCTAACCTCTAACCGATTGCAATCTTTATTCGTGATTTGTGGATACATTTCCTCGTCGAGCAGCGATTCGCCTACTATTTCCCTCCCCGCTCCTCTAATTCGGCAGCCCTTTTCCATTGCGGAAAGTGCCCCTTTAGGCTAGCCCGTATTTCTACGGCGACGTTTCTGGCGTCGCGGCGCTCTTTTATAGCGGTCGCGGAGGCTCCGCCCATCGTGTGGCGCTCGACGTGGCTTCGTCTCGTTTCTCTGCGCGCGCGCCTCTCTCCTCTTGTGTACTTTTCCGTCTCTTTTTCTCGCTTTTCGTCTCCAACGCCTGGACGATCGGAGGGCGATAAGACAAAGATCCGATCACGAAGAGACGCAGAGCTCGCTGTTGTTTTGGTCCCGGGTCTGATGAGTTGGAGTCGGTCTGGAAAAATTGAGAAGTATTTTGGGAACTGTCTTTCGGGGGTTTTCCTCGAAAATTCAGCATCCGCCTGCGTCTCCTGCAAATTCGCCCTCTCGCTGATCGCCTTGTCGGCGTCGAACCTCCTAGAAAAAAAGAGAAGATACATTTGACCTTCTAGAACCTTCTCCTCGTTGCCCATTTTGACAACGAATAAAAAAAGTTAGTCTGCTACACTCGGCATCACGCCATCTTATCATTTTTATCATCACGATCTGGTTATCAGAGTCTCTGTGTCGCCGACAAGGACAAAGGGTAGGAGGGGGGAGTAGTAGGAGTGGAGATAAAATCGGACAGATTTCAAGGAAAAATTGAGAAAATTTTTGGAGAGAAAATAGAATAAATTAGAAGAAAGTATAGAAATTAAGATCAAATGGAGATTTTCTTTTCGTTTTCAGTTTTGTGCATCTGGAAGTTAGAAGGCGTATCGTGTGCGAATGTCCTCCAACTTTTTCGAGATCTGCAAGAAGAGGGACGGGTTTTTAGAGCGTTTTCGTGCCAATTCATCCGAATTCGTTCTATTTTCGAAATCCTTTCGGCGCGGAATTCAAAAGATCCCCCTGTAATCTCGTCGAACGGATCTTACCTCGCTGACCGTCTTGCCCAATTCCTCGGCCACCTCCTTCTGTTTCGCCGTCTCCATCAGACTGAACTGCTCGCAAATGTCGCCGTCGATCACGCTCTGCAAATCAATCAGATTGTATACGGGGGGCGAGGGGATTGAGATTTATGCGATTGGAGATGTAGATTGTTCCAAAGAACAGCCGGGGGGAATTCGAACTTCAGTCAAAAAATGTTTCGGAAATCAGAAAGTACAGGAAATGTTTGACAAAGGCCGGTGGATTTGAGAATTTTGGACAGCGCTGCCCGGATTTCCGATTTCCGGTTCAAGGATTCATTTTTCGAACGTTTTTCGAACGTTTAAGTAATTTTGTGGTTTTCTCACGGCCAGGACGATAGCTCAGCTATAGGCTATAGGTAGAGGCGTTTTTCTTGCATTTTCAAAGTTCGGCCGAAAAATCTGTTTTGGAAAACAGAAAGCACTGGGAAAGTTCGAAAAAGAAAGCTGGACTTGAGAATTTCGGGTCAGTTTTTTTTCAATCAAAACTGCCAATCTTACTCTCGATCTTCTTTTGAACTATTCTAGCCCAGCAGTGTTCAGTTTGGCTCGTCAGAAAGCGCCCAATACCGTAAAACAATTTTTTGTCGAAAATCCACAAGGGGGACCCTTACGATTTTTTGGGGGTTTTGGGTGCCCCGCTCTAATACAGGTTTTACGGTAATTTAAAAAAAAAAACGAAAAAATGGCTCACCTTGCACGGCGCGTAATATGATCGATAGGCGAGATGGTCTCTTCCGCAAAGGGGCGGATACTCGCTGCGCACGTGCATTTCCAGATTCGTGAAGAAGTCCACTTCCTGCAAATTTGGGAATTGACACAATTTGGGGCTCTCTAGTCCAAGCACAAGGAGCATTCTCAGCTGTCGTATTGCAAATAAAAGGAGTTGCAAACTATTTAAAATGTGCATCTTTTGATTTTCATCGTTTTTTCGACAATTTTTGAATGATGGACAACTTGAACCCAAGCAATTTCAGCGATTTTCCATAGGAAACTCACATCTTTCGACATGAACGAGACGAGACATCCGATGGCTCCGCCGATTGTTGTGTAGACGAGCGCCTCGTTGGCTCCTGGAAACAAACAAAGAATTACAAAAAATGAAAGGGGGGACGAAACCTGGCATGAGGGACGTCTTCTGAAGACTTGTGATCGAGTCGCCGATGAAGAAGTTCGCCACCAATTCGACCTGGAAAACGAGAAAAGTAGCTACAGTTTCCCGGTGCGTTGTTTCTCCGCACCTTCTGCGACGCTCCGTTCAGCCATCCGCGATCCCAGACGCTCTTCGAGATGGTCGGATCGTCCTGAACGTCCTCGTTGACGCGATCGGGCAGCCGCACCACTGCCAGATTGCCGAACTTATCGCCGATCGCCACGGTGTGATAGTCGAGCACGCAGACGCTCGTCACGTAGCGCGGCGTCGTGTCGTCGGCGAACACCACCAGTTGGTTGTCCTGCAATAGTGAATGGGGGGTATTGTCTGTCTCTAGCGGTACAAAGGCGCGGTCTAGCTGCTGCAGGGCCGAGTTTAGGCTTCTCGGCCGCGGCCCTACCCGGAAAACGTGGATTTCCAGCGATTTCAGAGGAATTTTCAATTTTTTTTGCACTCAAACGGTTGAAAAACAATTTTTAGAGCACAAGTCTTGTGAAAAAATCAAAAATTCCGCTGAAATCGCTGAAAATCCACGCGTGGCCACGTTTTCCGAAGAGGGCCGCGGCCGAGAAGCCTAAACTCGGCCCCGGCGGTACCTAGACCGCGCCTTTGTACCTCCAGAGACAGACAATACTACAGCCGTGATTCGTGTGTTTCAAACGCGCCCCGCTGAGACAGTACTTTGCCTCGGCCGAAATTCTTTTCGAGATTTTGTCGTTTTTCGTCAATTTTCGCCCAATTTTCTCCATTTTTTTCGGAAAAAATTGAATGAAAATGTTGATAAGCTGCCCTTAAGACAAAAATTTCAACTTTTTTGTTGGAAAAATGAAGGAAATCGGGCGAAAATCGGGAAAAACGGGCGAAAACAGATGACAAATTTCGCCGCCGTCACCTGGAAATTTGGCTTGCGTTCAATGGAGTGCGTTTGAAACACGAATCACGACTATAGTACAGTAATCGGCTCATTTCATTTTTAATTGCAAAAATTGGCCTGAAATCACAAGTTCGGTAGTTTTTGTGTAGATTTACGAGGCAAATACGGCTCTTTCGCTGCGAGAAACGACGCTCTGCGACCAGAATTTCTAGTTCTAGACCAGGGATGGGCAACATTTATTTTATTTTTTTTTTGCTGTAATTCAATTTTTCAGCATGTCACAGACATCTAATCCATACGACTCAGTAGACAAAACGGTGTATTTTTTGGTGCTCTACAACTTTGCTGTTGGAAACTTTTCTCGAAAAATTCTAGTTTTCGAGAAAAATTCAATTCAACGAGTTTTTTCAAAAAAATCAAAAAATGTTGTAGAGCTCTAAAAAACACACCTTTTTGTCTACTGAGTCATTTGGATCAGATGTCTGTAACATGCTGGAAAATTGATTTACAGCAAAAAAAAAACCAAAAAATGTTGCCCAACCATGGTCTAGAACTCAGGAAGTTCTAATCGCAGAGCGTCGTTTCTCGTAGCGAAACGGCCGTGTTTTCCTCGTAAATCTACACAAAAACTGCCAAAAACTTGCGAATTCAGGCCAAAATCAGTCAAAAAACGTTGCCCATCTTTGTTCTAGGCCCCTCCATGTTATTCGAACCATTAAAAAGTTTCGATGGACCTACAGTAACCCGGTCACTCACCCCTTTGCGATATCTCAAAAAGTGCACCGATTCCTGCGAGTCGGAGACGATGATTCGTTGTCCCGTCGACTGAATGTTCACAATGTTCACCGGGAAGTTCTGAAATGAATAACTGTAACGGTTAGAAGGAAAAGGGGCGTGGCCTGAATTCCAGACTTTAATTTTCCAGAAAATCGTTTTCATGGACCCGGAAACTTCTTGGAAAACGAGAAAATTCTCCAATCATTTTCCAATTCCGCCCATTTACCTCCAAATTTTCTCTTCCTTTTCCCATCTCAATTTCGTGTTTTTTTCTCGTTTTTTTTCCCGGTTCACCCCCCTTTTGGAAGAAGAAGACGCATTTCTTCCCCCCCGTCCAGTTTTAAAACAGCCGGTGGCAAATAAAATAAATAAAATACGTCCTTCCTTCATTGTGGTGACAAGGGACATCTCGAATTTCCCTTCTTCATTGGGGAAAAAGAAGAAGAGGAAAAAAAACGAAACTTCCGTTCTTCTTCTTCCTTTTTACCCTATTCCAAGTGCAATAAATATCTATCGAATTTCAATTTTTTTTTTAAATTTCATTCTAATTTTTTTTTCAATAAATTTTTATTTTATTTTTAAAAATCATAATTTCATATTAAATTTTCAAATTTCCCGCCAATTTAGCATGTTTCAAGAATTGCGAAAAATTTTTCAAAAATCGCCAAAATCGCCAAGAATCGCCGCGAAAATTGTGGTTTTCCGCTCTTTTTCTGTGCAATTAAACCGCCCTTGTCGCTCTTTTTCTGCTACTTGCGAGCAAAAAATCTTTTTTTTTGTTGCACACATTTGTGTGTTTCGTATTTTGTGACCTGTAAAACACAATAAGAAACATAGGTACTTTTTTTCAAAAAATATTTCAAAAATTATAAAAAAATTTTTTGTTGTTAAAAAAAATAAATAAATAATTCAGCATAACTGAAATTTGAAAAAAAAATTTTTGAACAAAAAATTTTTTGAATTATTTAAAAAAAAATAACTATTTTCTCAGTGAAACTCATTGTAAGTATTTAAAAAAAAATTATTTAAAAAAAAAGGAACATTGATTTTTCTTCCCTTTCCCGCCGTTTCTGCTCCCCTCTTGCTCGACAATAAAGGTAGTTATATTCGGGTGCTCCAAGAGCACACACAAAACAACTTTTCCTTCTTCTTCTTCTTCCCCCTTTTTCATTCAACTTTCGAGGGTGTCACCCACCCACTAAACGGGCGGTGCCCTCCTCTCCGTCGCCCATCATGTGTCATCCCTCTCTATGCACTTTCTTTCATCCCGCCCGTTTTTTTTCTAGCGCTTTCGCGGGGTGAAAGGAGCTTCCTTGTTGAAATACAATGGGGGGAAGAAAGTGCGAGTACTTGGAAACTTTAGAGATCCTTGGAATTTCAGCCACCGAAATTCAATATCCGCCACTTTTTCCCCCAAAACCTTTGATAGAAGTGCAGAATACCGACACACCGTTACTTTTACCATTTTGAGAACGGAAAACCAGTGGCACAAACCACTACGATTGAACAAGTGCATTTGTGATTGTTTCAAACGTTTCGAGAGGCTTTTAAGGGCAGTTCCACAGTTTTGCCCATAACTCCATAGAAATTCAGTTTTCCAGTCATAACTTTTTCCGAAGAACTAGAAGAGCTAGAAGAACGTTGTCAACTACATTTTGACAGTTGACAACGTTTTTCTAGCTATTCCAGTTCTCTGGAAAAAAGTTTGGCTGAAAAACCGACTTCCTAAATGGTTACGGCCAAAACTGTAGAACTGCGCCCAAAAACCACTCGAAACGTTTGAAACAATCACAAATGCACTTGTTCAATTGTTAGTTGTTTGTGCCACCAGTTCCCCATCCATTCTCAAGTGCCATTTCGATCCAGCCTTGTATTTTATCTTGTCAAAAACGAGAAAAAAGTGTTCCCTTATTCCTAATTTCCTCATATTTATCCTACAAATAACGATGGATCGAGCAGAGAGAGAGAGAGAGAGAAAACTGCCGCCGCCAAGAATAGCCTTCTAGAGTGCCACCCCGTCAACCTGATTTGCATTCATTTCGCGTCTTCTAGACCTTGTTTTCATTTTCAGAGTCGTTTTTTTTTCTCCCTGGGCCAACAAACACATCCTCGTTCGTTTTTTAAATCCTCTCTCGAACAATTGGTCCCCCACCTCCTTAATCGCGAATTTCAAACTTTCCAATTAGATCTGCGACCCAGTGTTATTATTATTGTTATTATTATCACGGGAATTCCCTGAATTCCAGGTGAAAACTCCTGTTTATAGTATAATTCAAAGCGCGGCCAGGAATAGCCCAAAGACTATCGGGGTCGAAACGGAAATGCATTATTTACTTATCTAGTCCGAGTCTGAAGGAAATATTCCAATCAGGCACCTTTGGTAGTTCAATCCCATACGACAACCGCCAAAACGGCTAGAAGCCCGAAAATCACCTACTTTCTTCCAAACAGTCTTTAGATCTGTCCAGGCGTGCCAATAAGATCGAAACTATGTCAGACCTGTCTAGTCTGATCCAAAAAGGCCCCCCCCCCCCCATCTCCACAGAATTTCAAATTCGGCTTCCAACGACTTCAAACTGTTCCAGAACCTCCAGACCCCCCTCTATAGCGTAGAAACAACCCCCCTCAAATCCATTCCATCACAATTCCCAAGACAAAGGGGCGTGAAAACCGGAAGACAGAGAGAGAGTGAGAAAACAAAAAGAAAAACTCTCTCCGGGGCACTCCACGCCCCCTAGCATGTCGATTATTTCCGTCTGTGTATTATGTGTCTACTACCACTACTAATAGTGGCTAGTGCCCCCAGGTGGCATAATTAGATGGGCGGTGCCTTGGGAGCGAAGAAAGGTCTCCGGTACTCTCTTTCTGCCCCCCCCCCCCCCTTTTCTTTGCTCCGTTGCTCGTCACTGCCCAATAACAAAAATAACCAAAAAAATAAGAAGGAGTCGTCAAAATACGCGGATTTCCTTCCTGAAGAACGCGACTTACTCTTCCCCCCTTCTCCAGCATTCCCAAAGCTATTTCCAGCTTCCCTAATTTCCTCCTGGAAAATAATGCGCTGGATGGGAAATAGGCACTAAATCGGATTGATATTTCAATACCAATTCCGGAAAATCAACAAAATTGGAGAGGGGTCCAGTCAGTCAGTCAGTCTAGTCTCTGGAACCATCTTCGGCTATTTCCGGGAATATCCAGATTTTCGGGTAAAAACCGAATTATTCATTCGTTCTTCTTCCCTTTTTTGCCGTCTTTTTGACTGGCAAAAATTTCAGCATTTTCAGCGTATTCCAAGCCGCTCTCTTTTCCTCTCAACTAAATATTAGCCAGAAGAAGAACTAATTGCGGTGGTGAACAGAGGGGGAGGGGAGAAAGAAAATAAAACGAGACAGGCAACTTCGTTTCACGAAATTTCCTGTTTTCTTTCTCGTTTCAATCGTCCTCCCCACGGGAGTTCAAGCGTCCTGGGAGCGATGGACTTTGGCTCGAAAACAAGTTTAGACGGGGGGTGGGGCGGATCATCACGGATGAGCCCTTCCCGCTAACACACCGAGTCCGAGCGATCATTTCTCGTCTCTGTGCTCTTGAGCATTTGAGCTTTTGTTCGAGCTGACTGTCACATTTCAACTGTCGCTTCGCTACCGTAACCCCCTATCACCCCTTCTCTTGACACTATTCAGCGGAACACCCTGCACAGGATATGACGACAATGAACACGGGAAACCGGAAAACAACAGTATTCCACAGAGAGCCCGACTGTTGTGCTAGTTTCGCCTGCTGTTTCACTTCCAGAAAAAAGTGATCTCTGTTGAATAATAGATTCTTGCGGTTTACACTGGATGATCACCACGCCGATAAGCGTGTGGACTTTTAGTCAGATAGCGTGGATTTCGCGGGGATCTCCGTGGTAGGATCTCAGAAGCTTCAGTCTGACTGATTCAGGTCTGTGAAGCCTAAGACCTGCTGATGTCTTTCCTGACGCCTAAGGCAAGCATTCGGAGCCTAGCAGGTTCTTCCGAAATGATCCAGGCCATCTAGGTCTTTTTCTGGTCACTTTAGAACGCTCAGAAACGCTTGTTGACCCATTTTCGAGCGCCGAACCTTCCAAAACCCAACTCAAAAGCAGCAAAGACCATCGAGTCCTCCACCACCACCCTCACTTTCCTAAACCCGGCTAAATGAATGGTGGGGGTGGTGGGAGAGATGGAGTGAGCGACGTTTTCTTCTCATTCATTCATTCAAGAGAGAACGGAAAAAAAGAGATGTTCTTCTCCCCCCGTCTCCCACTTGTCATCAAGAAAGCACGTGTCCTGCTGCTGCCTGACACAGCACAGACCCACAAAGCAGTTCCTCCTCTTCATTAAACCAAGAGCTAAAGCTGCTTCTCCTGGAGAAAGAAGGAGGGGGAGAGAGAGCCTTGTTCTTCTGGCTGTGTGCTCCTCCTCCTCCTCCCCCCAGCCCGGAGGAGCCCACTTTTCATGTCTACAAGTGGTCCAAAACACACACAAGATTCACTGTTTCCCCTCCTCTTTCTCGTTTAATGCGTATGTTTTTCCATTCCACGCCTCCTCATCTTCTTTTGTGAGTCGAGTTGGTTCGAGTCAAACCTCTCCTCGTACGTGGAGCAACAAGGTCAACTCTGCTCTCACAGAGCTCGGCTCACGAGAACGAGAACGATGAGGAAAAGAAGGAGAAGAAGAAGAAGAAGAAGAAGCTCAACACAAGAAATCCAATTCGGAACGTGTGCTGTCATCACTTTGTCGTTTTTCTCGCGCCCGCCCCCCGCCACTTTGATCGAATTTGCATCGACTGCCCCCCCCCCCATTTCTTGAAACGCCAGTTTTCCCTTTTCCCGCTCCTTTTCAAGACGGGGAGTTGTCCCCAAAATGGAATGATCTGTCCGAAACGTCGACCACCCTCGATTTTCCTCGAATTCCCCCGCCCCTTATTAGTTGCTCGCCCATTGACACTTATATTTGTGTGCATGTGAGGCGAGGCGACAAACACATCTGGCCATCGGCGGGGCGAATGCTTTTGTATTCAATCCGAGCCCATAAATGTTGAATCGGAGAGGAGGAGGAGGAGGGGCGAAAAATACAATTATCCGCCAAATGTATAGCTGTCTATCTACGTCATTTCCGGGAGAAAGAGCCTCTTCTGATTGGGCTCCGCCCATTTTGTGCACTTTTCCGCAGAAATTGAGCAAGCTCGACGTTCTTCAGAATTGCGAGCCCGCGGAAACCAATTCCAATCAATTTTCGCACCCCCATTCGACAACAAAAACCGCCAAAACGATCAGTTTTCTGCTCCGGAAAAGCGGGGGAAATAGTTGTGGATGGATGGAGGTGGGGCACAGAACGCACGCTTCATCGCACCTATTTTGCCGGTGTGTGTCCACACCCACTTGTGTGTGGAATATGATATGAGTGAGGAAACGGGGGGGACTAGAACGAGAAGGAGAGAGAGAGAGAGCTTCTAAGGGCTCATTTTGCCCCTCCTTTCCTATGTATATTCCTCCCGGTTTTTTCCCCGGCAGGTTCTTCCTAGGAGGAGAAGGGGTGCACCGAACTTTGGTGAACCAATAATCCTTCCCTCTCGCTTCGAGACCATACACCAAACACTTTTCGGGGCGGCGCTCACGGCTCTCCTCGCAGTTCAGACAGCTGAAATTCTCAGCTTTGCAGTGAGTAGTGGCTTGCGTCATCTATAAATAGAGGAACAGGTCTCTAAGCACATAATGATCATCGCGAAAGTCGGACACACAGACAGCAGATCAGAAGACCCCCGTATTCCTTCCGACGTCTTCTAATGTCCTCTTCTTCGTCTTTTTCTTCGTCTTCTTCATCTAACCAAAGAAGAAACCCCTCAATTTGCAAAATCGAATCGAAGTGAACTTTAGTGCGACGAAGACAGAAGACAGAACTGAAAACATCCGTGTCTTGCCGCCACTAGCCAGCCAGCCAGCCAGAGAGGAATAAGAGACTAGAAGTGAGAAATGAGCTAGACAGGTCGCCACTTGTACGAACCCGTCGTGCCACGTCAAATCTAGGCATCTATGTGATACACTGTGTTTTTCAGCCAAGTTTCGCAACTCTGAAAGCGCTCCTTACGCTGTCAGCGATCCAAATTTCCGAAAAATAGCCCGAAAAAGTGCCGCCCCCAGAGGGTCCACCCTCGTCGTCCATTCCGCTTTTTTTTCCCTAGTACCACGTCATTCTCATTTCTATTCCTATTTTCTCAATTCTTCGCCTTCTCCTTCTTCTTCTTCGTATGTACAATTTGTTCCGCCATTCTGAATTTGAATTTGTAGACGATATATATGAAATATCTCGTTCCTCTCGAGTCAAAACATGGTCAGTAGCAGCAGTTGGTGTAGCTAGTGCCACGTCATGCCATCCCTCCGGTGATTTTTATAAAACGTCATTTTGGTGGCGCCAAACAGGCGCAGGAGCAGCGCTCCCGCCGCCAAATTCAATTTGTTCCATTCAGATACATACACACATTTATGTATGTACATATATGCATGAAAATGAGATCTTTGAAACAGTCTAGTGCCCGAAAAAGGGTGGACTGGAAGAAGTGATCAATTTATGCATAGATAGACCGAGAGAGAGAGATAGAAAACTTGACCTCGTCGTTTCAAACAAAGTGCACCTTTGCGCTGGTGACCATCACAAGAATGGTGTGCCACGTCATGCCACTTCACTTTCAACTACGCCAATCAAGCCGAAACTACGCTCAAGGAACCCGAAAACACATTGAGAACCTTTCCAGTCTCGCTAATCTCACAAGTTTCAAGATGTAAATGTCTTGGATTTCAAGGCAAGAACCCTTGAAGACTGTCCCAATCGGATCGAAATCGCCCAAAAAAGCAGCAGAACCATCAGAACCTTCAAAGAAACCCGCGTTCAAACAATACATCAACCACTTCCCGCCAGTTTCCCGCGCGTGCGCACTGTCCCTAATCCGATCATGATCCAGCCGTCTTTCCACCTGATAACTACTGTACACAAAGAGAGAGAGAGAGAGGGGAGAAGGACCTTCTCCTTCTCCTCCTTCTCCGTTTCATCGTGTCCCAACCTCTAGTCCATCAATCATCAAAGTTGACATAATCATTGACTCTTTACCCATCGCTCTCTCTCTCCCAGAAAAAGTGATCTTTTCTGGATGGACACGGGTGATGATGACGATGCTCTCCTCATCTTCTCCTCCTCATTTTCAGTCGTCCGCCCGCCAACAACAAGCAAACAAAAAGCAAAAAAAAAACGTTGAAGTTTGTGTCGGACTGAAAAACGGCGACTGACTCTCTGAAAACTAATCAAAACGCCTTAGTTTTCCCAGAAGAGCAGAAGAGCCCCGGCAAACGGGGAGAGAGAGAGAGAGAAGAGAGAAATCCCATTGTTTTCCCTTTCTTCTCCTTCTACTTCGTCTTCTGTGCCGTTTGCCTCTTCATTCCGTCGCTAATATAATCCCAACCGATCCATAATTCTCCTCCTCCCCGTTCGTTTCTCGCTCTTCCCCTTTTGTGTTGCATGAGCAGAAAATAAACATTTCCATCTTTTTAAAGCCTCTCCCTGCCTCCTTTCGTCTTTCGGTGCTCCATTTAAGGCATAGAGAGAGATAGAGCAAAGGAGAAGCGAGAAATGAGCAAAAACCAGCGAAAAAACACCAAAAAACTGGCGAAAGGAGAGAGGAGAGGAGAGGAGAATGAGGGATGATACGGGACCACACCTAATTTCGCATTCTCCACCCTTCACTTCATTTTTTCTCTCCCCCCATTTTTTTCGATGGGTTTTTTGACGAGACAAGACTCAATTTCTCACCGGGAAACAGCCGAGAAACTCTCGGATCCTCTCGAATTTCGTTCCAGCCTGACCGGCTCGCGCCCGAGCCGGCGATAGAGAGAAAGAGAAACAGCGGCAGCAGCAGCTGTCAAAAACTCTTCTTCTTCTTCTTCTCCTTCTTCTTCCGTCCGTTTAACCTTTAGCCGATGAGAGAGCACACACTTTTAGCTGCTTTTTCTTCTGTTTCCGCTCTCGGAATGTGTTCCCAGTGATGATGAGTTGACCTTGTCACAGAGGTGTTTTCTTCTTTTCTTCCGCCTTTTCCCTTCCCGACAAAGTTCACATCCGATCCCATCACAGAGCGTGGCGTGAAGTGGCACCACGTCATTCCAAATCCGCTAAATTGATCAAAAACAATCTAAAAACGTATCAAAGTGCGTCCCCTTGCAGCTGTGTGTGTGTGTTTTGAAGTGCGCGGGAAAATTAGATAATCTCTTTTCCAAGCTTCAAAAATAACTGGCGCTTTTTGAGACGAGACTACGGTAGTTATAGATGCAAACGGCTCCCTGCTTTCTTTTGCCAATGACTTCAGACGTTGTCCAGACTTTTCTAGAGCTCCGAGGATGTTCCTAGCAGTTTCGGAATCTTTCCATATCCTTCTCAAGCTCGGGGCGCCCTACCCACTCATTCGCCCTTCTTTTCTCTTTCTCTTTCCGGTTTGACTCACTGGCCAGTAGACACGACGTCGCAATTTGTGCGCGACGCGTTCCTCGCCCCCACAAGAGTACAATCCGTTTCCCTTCTTCCCTGCCTTCCTTTCCTTCAGTCCCCCTCTGATGGCGAACCAAGCCAAACAGGGGGAGAGAACAAATTAGACGACGCAGTCCAAATAGTCCAATGAATCCACGGAAAGAAAGGCGGACGTCTTCGTCGTTTCGGCTAGAAAACTAGAAGACGACGACGACTGAAAAGCGGGAGGGGGGTGAGTCTCCTAGGCTCCGCCCACCCTCCTCATTTCCGTCTTCTCGACGGAAAAGGGGGCGCGACGCAGCAGTTAGCACCTCTTCTTTTCTCGGGAGCTCCTAGACTCGAAAAAGGAGGAGGAGAAGCCCCCATTCGTACACATATTCTCCGAGATATTATGTGTCCCTTCTCTCTCTCCATCCTTCCTTCCCTCCTCCGTTCGTTTCTCAGTTCCAAACAGGGCGTCGAAGTGAGAGGGGGGAGAAGCGAATGCGAGGAAGAGGGGCGGCGAAAGGAGAGGCCGAGAAGTGAAGAAGATTAGCTAATCAGAAACGAGACTTGCTCCTTCTCCTTCTCCTTTCCTTCTTTCTTTATGTCCCCCCTTCCCCCAACTGCTAAGCGCCTTAGTACGGATATCCTTGCTTCCCCTTTCGATTTTCTCACATATCTCTTTAGAATTTCCACTTTGGACCCTCCTTGTAGGCAGGGGGGAGGAGAACTTGGAACTCTCACGTTCTTCGAGTTCGTGGGACACGGACACGATGAACGAACCGAAGATTTCGGATTTCGGACGTTTGAGGAGTTCAACTGAAGCTCTAGGTCTTCTAGAAGGCTCTAAAAGCGTTGGCAAATATATAGGGATTCTAATCACGTTTGACCTATAACTTTGGAATTTGGAAAAGCTT
Organism: Caenorhabditis afra; assembly: GCA_963570955.1. Classification (NCBI taxonomy): domain Eukaryota; kingdom Metazoa; phylum Nematoda; class Chromadorea; order Rhabditida; family Rhabditidae; genus Caenorhabditis; species Caenorhabditis afra. Next base: position 9,300,757 of record OY751532.1, read on the forward strand.
TGATCTTCGGTTACTTTTTGCTTCTGAATTGGATTCTGCCGATCTTCAGAACTTCGGAGACTGAATTAGAACGGCCCATATCTACCTGTGAACTTCAGAGACTTCTAGGCCAACTTTCGACCATTCAAAGCTCTAGTCCGCTTATCACCATCGATTAGGTGCCTCTTCTCCTCCCAACCGACGACGTCTTCATCGGGACGGCAGCGGCGTCGGGTCCACCGAGACCTGTGTGACGTGCTCGGCCCCGGTCTAGTCTTCTCGTTCGTCTCTCATTCTAACTTCTGACTAGTGATTCGAGGTTCCTCCCCTCTTCTCTCGTTCGTCTTCGCGCCGCCGCCCGTTGTTTACGATGACACAAAACAAAACTAAAGGGTTAGGGGCGGGAAGGAGGGGGGATCTTTGCTCACTCGTTCGTCGGCGGCGGCGGCGTGTTCAACTTTTGGTCAACCAACTTCTTATTCTACCTGACTATTCAATGCATTTTGCTCGCGAAAAACACCGGCCGCGGCGAATAGTAGATGCAAAAAAGTTCATCCAATTTCCCATTCGGTGGGGGTGTTCCCAAGCCTGCGGCGAGCTCTGCCGGGCGCGTCGAAAAACAACAAGCGGGCCGAGGGCGGACGGGAGACGCCAAAAAGTCTCAAAACAAAGAGGAGCTTGTGAAAAGTGTGTGGAATGGCGTGACGTGGCAGCAGCGGGCGGGGGTGCCCAAAAAATGCCAAAAGTGGTCAGTTTCCGGCTTTCCCAGTGCTATCAGTAGGAATTCAGTGGAAAAGGGGCCGAGGACGGAAGGAAATGATAAATATTGATGCGTTTGCTCTCTTTTTTTCAGCAGCACCCCCCCCCCCCCAAATATCATTTTCGTTGCTCCTCCCTGTGCTCTTTTGAGCTCTCTGCGTCTCCGCCTCCTCTTAGACAGCACAAAAATCTTTGTGTGGAGTAGTCTAGGGCTCCTTCTGTTTGTGTTGTGTGTTGCTCCGTTTAGGGGGGCTCTTTTTGCGAGAAGAAGAAGAAGAATCCTTCGCCGCCCCTCTCATCCAAACGCTACAACTTGTCCAAACTATTCGAGAACCGTGGACGACAACTTCTTCTCCATTCTCTCTTTCCGCTCTTGGCCTAGAAGGAGGGCGCGAAATTAATTAGAAACCCCCTCCCACCCACCCATTCTTTCTCTCTTCTCCGTGGGGTTTTATAATAGTTTCCCTTCCTTCTTCAATTTTCAGCCCCACTGGTCGTTGAGCCAACACAAAATTTCCTCCTTTTTCCTCTGTCTGTGTATGATTATGACGTCTTCTTTCCGCTTCCTATTCGAGCCCTCGGGCCATTCATTTCCAGTCTTAAAATTATTCCAGCAGTTTCGCTCTTCTTGCAGACTTTTCCTCCTTCTTCTTCTCCACGTGCTCACGTATATGGAGAGAAAGTGAATCGGAAACGGGAACGACGCACCGGAAAATCGCGAGAGATGGAATGGGTTCGCACAAAGTTCAACGGGCCGAACTTAGGAGGCGGAGGCGGCGGCGGCGTCGTTGACGGCGTCACGGGAGCCGCGATGAACTTCTCCTCAGTGGAAAACGGATTCACACCGATTATTGGTAAGTTCTCCACTTAAAACTGGCTCATGGCTCAAAAGCAAGTTTCAGACGACACACCGAACTGCTCATTCTACGAATGGTCGCGAAACCCGTCGCACGCGCAGTTCTTCCGCATCTTCTCCATCATTTCCGTTCTGACCGTGCTCGTCGTCGTCGTCGTTCTCGGAAACGCGCTCGTTATCGCCGCCGTCCTGTTGCGGCGACGACTGCGATCGGCGACTGGTCTTCTGATCTTGAGCCTTGCGCTCGCCGATCTACTCGTGGGAACGGTGATATTGCCGTTTAGCATCGCCAACGAGGTGCTGGATCAGTATTGGATATTCGGCGAGACGTGGTGTACGATATGGTTGACGTTGGACATTTGGATGTGTACCGCGTCGATTTACAATTTGGTCGCGATATCGATTGATCGGTAAGCTTGTAGTGATTCTAGGCGGTCCTGATTGATCCTTATTCTGCCTTTTCAGATACATCGCTATCATCAAGCCACTGAACTATCCGATGCTTGTCACCAAATTCCGAGCGCGCTGCACCGTCGCCATCGTCTGGATCGGCAGCTTTCTGATCTGCTCGCCGAGCTTCTTTCTCGCCAGCTCCATCAAGGACAAAGAGACGCCGTGCCGGTGCACACCGGCCAACGCCGGACGCGTCTACGTCGTCTTCTCGGCGTCGAGCTCCTTCTACATTCCGATGATCATCGTCGTCTTTGTGTACTTCCGAATCTATGTGGCGGCGCGCGCGGCGACCAAGTCCATCTATTCGGGTATGATGAGTGTGACGGCGGCGGCGAACAAGAAGCAGAATCCGAAGAGCTACCTGCTGAATCATCCGGACGTCATCAACAAGGACTCGCTTCCGATGCTTCGTGTCCATCGCGGCTCGTCGGTCGTCGCTCAAATTACACCCAAGCCGTATAAGTGAGTTTCTGCGGGCCCCTCTTTCATCTCATAAACAATTTATAATTGGATATGAGGCGTGAGGGGGGCTCATTATAAGGAGTACTGAGCGATAGGGAGAGAGAGAGAGAGAAAACAACAACTCGCGTTTTCCTTATTCAGTTCCTCGCGTCCAAACGGAAACTCGATCGACGCCACCGCCTCCTCAACGGCCGCATCACAAATCGGAGCCGCCGCCGCCGGAAGAAAATATGCGAATGATGCGGCCGCCGCGAAAACATTGGTGAATCGCGGAGCACGAAAGCACGGCCGCAGCTTCGAGAGCTCGGTGGATTCGTTGAATGGGTGCGTGTCTTGAGAATCGGATCCCCCGCCTTATTAGTCGGAGGAGAATCAAAGATCCATCCATCTCTTTTCTCACCTCCCCAACCGCCGTCGGAAGTTGAGATTCTGGGGAACCTTGAGATCATTAATTTCTAATACCAAGGAATAGGAAATCACAAAGGGAGCCCTCAATGATCGTCAAGATTCTTTAGAGCTTCAGAAGAGCTAAGGGGTCTTCTGACACGCTTCTTTAATCAAATATCAATCCTTTCAGTGTCAACTCCTACTCGGCCACCCCTCTCAAGTCGACCACCGAAAACGGCGGCGATCTGGGCTCTCTGGTCGAAAACTCGCGGAGCAACTCGACAGACTCCAACACACTCGACAAAACCGAGCCGTTGACTGTTCAAACCGACGACAACTATTCGATGAGCATGAACAATAACAACAATAACAACAACAACAATAACGGCGACGAGAATGGGACGGTCGTCGCGAACGGAAACGCCTCCAAAGACGGCGGCGACGATGCGACGGTCGGAATGCTGAGCAACGAGCCGAAGAAGAGCAAGCACAAGAGTTTCGCCTCAAAGTTCAACCTCCTGATGCGTCGCGGTCAAAAGAAGCGCACGGCGGGCGCCTACGAGAAACGTCTCTCGCTCGAGATCAAGGCGGCAAAGACGGTGGCCATCGTGACCGGGTGCTTCATCTTCTGTTGGCTCGGATTCGCGCTCGTCTACGGGCTCGAGATCAAACTCAACGACGTCGTCTGGAGCATCGTCTTCTGGCTCGGATATCTGAACTCGGCGCTGAATCCGGTGATCTACACGGTGTTCAATCGCGAGTTTCGGATATGTTTCAAACGACTGCTCACCTGTCACCACTTGAATCATCCCACTCATAAGGTGAGCTGAGGCTTTAGAGTCTTTTCAAAACTTCAAAACAAGAACAAAATTTCAAAGGAATACGAGAAGCAGTTGAAACCCCATTTTGACAATGGAAACCACTTGTTCTTCCCGAAAACCGACAAAAACCATGAAAATCTTCAATTTCAGTACACCAACAACAACTCGTACAACTCGACGGCGATCCGCTCGACGAACGCCGTCAATCGAGTGCCGCAGACGTCAATGTACAACTATACGGCCACAAACAACTCGGAGAAGAGCTCGGCGGCCGCCGTGACGTTCAACACGCCCGCCAACTGATCGCCAATCAATCAATCAATCGATTATCGATTGATATCGATCGATTCCCCCCATTCCCATTCCGGTTCCCTTTCGCCCCCCAGGGCTCTCCGCCCACTTTTCATTCATCACACTTCGAAAAAAATCCAACCAAAAACAGGGTACAAATTTTGCCGTTTCAGCCATTTTTTCCTTTTTTTTTCACAATTGTTTACAAGTTGTTTACAAGAATCACAGAAATAAATTATGCTCTCTCAATATGTCTATATCCGACTAAAAATAACTTCTTTTCCGCCTGAGAAGAGTGTCGAATAAATAAAATTAGGCTCTGCTGCTCAGCGCGCGCTCTTTTCAGTGTCATATTAATTCAGGCGGAAGTTTGCGGAAGAAATTTTTTTTTTCACAAAACCCGGAACTTTTTGATTTCCCTTTTCCCAAAAATTTCAAATTTTTAAACATTTTTTTTTTGGGCAAGGGGTGTGTGGCTCGTTTTTGCACACTCGGACGACCTTTCGCCGCGTTTTCAGCCATTTTCAGACCATCTGCGACCCCCCAGTGAGGGGGGGGGGGGGTCTAATTGAATCAATTTTCGGCATCCACATGGGACCCCATCCCAAATGGGATCCCCACCCGAGAAATTTGTGGTTGTTGCAGTTTTTTTTTTGAAAGTGAATAGAGGGGAAGCGCACCTTGTTCTCGCACTTCGCGAGAAGCTTCTTCTGTCCGATGTCGTACATTCGCAGGTAGCGGCCGAATCCGACGAGCGCCATTCCGCGGAAGTCGTGGATCGCGCCGACTGGCTGAAAGAAAAAGATGAGAGGATCGTTTGGAAATAGCTACATTTTGAAACGTTTTGAGAATTCCACAGGGATTCAGGTCATTAGATCAGTATCTCACTATTAATTGAGACTGGAGAGCTCAAAAATCGTATCTTTTGAATGATCTAGGGCTACAGAAATCTGAATTACTCATCTTCCAACTGCTATAATGATAATTATCGTATTAATAGAACCGCACTTAAAACCCGATTGCCGACACCCAAGGACCATTACGATTTTTGCGTTTTATGTGCTGTTCTGTTAGAGGTGTCAAAGTAAATACGATAATTATCATTATAGCAGTTGGAAGATGAGTTATTAAGAGCACTGTACTCCTAGATCATTCCAAAGATACGATTTTTGAGCCATCTCGGCTCAATTATAATGAGATACAGATCTAAAGGCCTGAACTGTAGAACCCACAAAGCCATCCGGCGATCGTTTGGAAGCTCTATTTCAGATATACGTTTTTCTCTCTACTTTTAACATTTGGGAGCAGTACATACGCCCTTGCTTTCAAAATATCAAAATTGAAACTGTTTTCAGTGAGTTTCAGCCAAATTTTCAGCCACTGAATCGATATGATTCGCTTACCAACGGCGTCTCGGTTCTGTGCAGGAAGTCGAATCGGTCTCCGTTCGCCGAGAGATGGAAAGTGTAGACGCATCCGCGAGTCGGCGCCCGCATCGGATCCGTGTCGGCCACGTTGAGCACCTCGTTCACGCCACATCCGACGAGCACCATCACTTCCGTCGGGTGCTTCGCGAATTGGACAAGAGCGATGCTGCAGTATGAAGTATGGGAAAGGAAAGTTGCCGAGCCACCTACCACTTGGCGTTCTCGTCCTGCGGTAGTTCGTAGTAGGAGAGCTTCTCGCCGGTCGTCGACGAGATCAGACTGATTGCCGACGCCCACTTGCCACGTGCGGCTCGCGGAGCACCGTACACGCGCTCGTCGAGCCGCTTTTCGCGGAGAGTCGTGGCGATCTCCAGGGCGAGCGCGGCCTCCGTCTCGTCAGTCGCCATCGCTTCCACTTCCTACAAAACTGGGAGTGTATAGTCAGAAGGGGGCTAAAAATACATTTCCAGAATGGGATTCTGAAGTGCTCAACAACTCACCGTCGCCATCTGATCTCTCTTCATGTTCTTGGTGACGTCCGTGTAGGCGGCGTGGTCCGTCTCGATGGCCACAAGGCACGACATCGTCGGATGGTGTGCGATCTTGCGCGGCGTCATCTTGTGCTCCCACGAGGTGACGTTGAACGCGACGCCCAACTTTTCGGCGGCAATGATGCGGAGCGTGCTCTCGGAGATGGCGACGATGCCCTCGGCGCACTGATTCGAGCAGAAGCTCGCCGCGTACTCGAGATTCGCGTACGACAGTGGCGTCAGGTGGAACCGACGCTGGAAGTGGTAGAGGAGCCACGAGCGCGACGACGTGCACAGAATCGCCGAACGACCCTGACACTGCACACGGAACAGTTTGACGGGACGGGTACCAAGGTAGCGTGTGCGTGTGTCCATGATCGCGCCCGTCACGTTGTCCACAGTGTTTCGGAACAGACATCCATTCTGGAAAATGAGAAGTTGTGGTAGTGCCACGTCATGCCATCTCACCTGAAGACCAATGTTCAGATGCACGGCGGCGACTCCCTTCCCGTCGTCGTTCGGCGTATCAATCAGCAGAATCGATTCGGCCGGACACGGCAGATTCTGGGTACTCAACGGCATCAGCATGTCGTTCGGATCCAGCGAAATGATGCGAACCGCGTTGTCGACGGTGCCGAGCGCCAGGAAGCGCGAGTTGAGCTCGCCTTCGGAAATCTCGCTGAACGTCATGCACGCAATGTCGGCGTTGAACAACTTTCGCTCAGTGAACTCGTTCAGTGTGCCGTTCTGAAGGAGAAATGTGGGTGGCTCAATCTTCAGGCTACCGTAACCCGCACAAGACCCCTTTCAAGACTTACCAAATCCAGCTCGAAGTAGACGAGCTCTCCGCCGGACAACGCGACGGCGACCTGTCGCCGATTCACACAGCACTTGACGATCTGCCGTCGCGGCGGCGCCTTCCACTCGTTGATTCGTTTGTCGGCGCGGATGTGACGGATGCCTTCCGCGTAGATCTGAAAGGAGAGTGGAAAACTGTCGTTTCCGACACACACACACATACCTGTACGAGCGAGTCGTCGCCGATCATGGCGCATCCGATCGTCGGCGTCGTCGGCATGAATCCCGAGTCGGACGCCTCCTCGACAGTGTCGCCAATCGTGAGCACGAGGGTGGCGTTGACGAACGAGACGACGATGTACGAGTCGTACGGATCCTCGATGTTCTTCTTCACCGTCCACACGGCGTTCGGGTTTCCAGGCAGATCCGAGACGGCCATCTCGGCGATCTCGAGTCCGTTTCGCAGCACTTTCAGCGCCGAACGAGCGCCGCGGCCGACGAGCGCGTAGATCTGGGCGGCGTCTTCGCGGGCGATGTCGCCGATCTGAAACAGACCATTCTCCACCATTCTTCATGAAAATTTGCATAAAAACTCACGACGGCGTCAGTGAGCGGGCAAAGACTGTCCATCGAGTCGATGGCGATCAGGGAACGCAACTCGTGCGGCTCGAAAAAGGCGACGTCGTTCTCGCCGAGATGGTGAGCCGAGGAGAACTCCTCGTCGCCCGACTCGCCGAGACTTGCGATCTGGTAGAGCTCACTGCAAAGTGCCACGTCAAACACCATTTCAATGGGGAACAAAAAAAGAACGGCCGAACGTACTGATTTCCAAACTCGGCGGCGACGAACAGGAATCCGGACTTGAGAATGCACATCGAGTTGGCCGGCGGGACGGTGTCAAAGTACTTGAGCTTCATCTCCGTCACCAGATCCTCCTCGGTCTCCAGCGTCACCTTGAAGACGTCGCCGTTCTCGGCCTGCACGAGGAAGAAGAACATGTTCTTCGTCTTGTGTGTGGCCGAGCAGATGATCATCAGCGAGCGATCCGCGTCGTCGAGCTCGTTCTGAAACGGATAGGAGAAACTCATCTACCGTAATCTGTTTCTATTATATCAGTAAAACAGTCATACCCTTCTCCGCGGAATGGGGCATCTGATGTCGGGCTGATCTCCGAGATTCTTGTAGACGAGGTAGTTTTCGCAGCACACAATGACTCCGGACGGTCCGTCGTTGCCTCCCGGGACGGCGATCAGCAGATTTCCGGGGTCCGCCAGCGGTTCCGCGTACTTTCTGACGACGTGGTTCAGGCCGAGGTCCAGTTCGTAGAACGTCAACGTCTGCTGCGTCTTCTTCGCCGCCTCTCCGGTCGGATCGTTGTCGCTGTCCTGGAAAACCCGTTGTTAGCGCGATTTCCGATGGTTTTGTCCAATAGCCAACCTCATAGTCGAACTCGAGACACGCAAAACAGGGGTTCTCGAAGGCGACGTCGACGCCGACGATGGCGTAGCACAGCGTGTGATGTTTGTGGGCCTCCAGCGGCGACGAGATGGTCAGATGAGCGTCCGAGTCGCGGTTCATGATGTAGACGAGCTTCTGACGCTCCACGGCGCCGATCATCAGAGCACGACCCTTCGGATCGCCCGCCAGGTAGTGGCCAGGCACGATGCGACGACATCCCGTCTTTCCGAACGTTTCCTGAAGAATTACACCGTTTTTTAGGGGGCTCTTAGTCTTTTTGAAACACTTTCTGACCTGGTGAAGACGTTCGAAGCACGTCTTCTCGTGGTTGTACTGAAGAATCACGATTCTTCCGGAATCCGAGCCGACGGCGATGAAATCGCGTGTTCCGGCGGTGAGACGGAATGCGAGAATCGAACGGACCACTCCGAAGACGTCCTGATGACAAACCACCTGAAATTAGTATTTATTTATTTTTTGGCAGAGAATTTCCTTTTTTTCGCTGTTTTGGGACAATTTTTGTTTAGAATTTTTAAATAAAATTGTTTTTGAAATATTTCCTTTGATTTTGATAGTTTTTGTGGTAGTTTTCGTTCCAGAAGCCATTAAATCAATTTTTCCATAATTTTACCTTCAATTTTCCGGTGACCGTATCCAAAGTGAGCAATTCGATGGCCGAACCGCGTCCGACGACGATTTCCTTGAAAATTTCCAATTTTTACGGAGTTTTCCACTATTTTCCACTTACCTGAGCCTTCGGCACGCCAGAGAAATTACCCTGAACAGCCTGGTTGATGGCCGTTTGGCCTTGCAGCGTCAAATTGTACAAGTGCATGCTGAAATTGGCAAAATTAGCGATCGAGCCGGTTTCAAAACATTTTCAAGTATTCAAAACGGGGTTTTTAAAGCAAAAACAACGAAAAAATGACTGAAATTGACCTAGACATCGTCAAAAATTAATTCGAAAACGGAGCCGTTTTTGAAAAAGTGGGCGTGGTCTCGGATTGCAATGTGCGGCGCGCGTTTTTGCAAGGCATGCGCATGGTCCCCCTCTTTTGCGCATTTATTCAATTTGCTGGAATTGGAAGGATTTTCAGGCTTTTTTCGTGGTTTCCGGGGGTATCTAAAGAAAAGCAATCTGAAAAGTGACATCTGAAAACCTGAAAACCAACTTTCTGCAAAAAAGATGCAAAAAAGGGGGAAAAATGCAAATTTCCTGTGTACATGTCATGTCACATTTCCTGCGAGTCACATAAACTCGTATGAATATTTATCCAATCAAATGCACGCTGCCACTTTCGTTTAACATCCTAAAACACAATTCGCCGTTTTTTAATCTCGTTTATCCGGCGGCTCAGAGCTCGGCGGAGCAAAAGTGCTCTCTCGCGAGCAGCACAAATCGAAAATCACGAGATTTCGCGTGAATTAGCATTCGCGCTCCATCGCACTAATTGAAATTTTGGCCCACTCTTCAAGTAGTAGTACTCTCGGTTTTTTCGTGTTTTCCGTCTCGTTTGCCAGTTTTCCGAATATTCCCCCCAGCGCTTTCCGTAGAATCGCGCTGAAATTACAGATTTTTGCCTCCTCCCCGAGCCCGTTCGTCTGAATAATACTCCTAAAATTAGCGTTTTCGTCGTCGTTTCCCGGGGGGAAAAACAAGATTTTAGTGAATTTTGGTGGGAGGATTTTCGTGGCTCAGGGTGTGTATAGCTCAGAAAGGCAGAGAGCCGCACCCAACAGGAAACGGAAACGGCGTCGCGACGACGTGAAGAGCTCAGAAGCTTATTGGCAGTCGAGCAGGTGACACGAGAAGAAACGGGGGAGAAAGTGACGTTCACCTGGAGGGGGAGTCGAACCCGCGGGTCCTTCAGATTGAGAGGAGGACGCCGCTACCGATTGCGCCACACGCTCCACCCCCGTCCGGCCTCGAACCCACGGCTCCTAACGATCGCACCTGCGCGCCTGTTACCTGCTGCGCCACTCATGCAAACTTGAAAGAAACGGTCCAAGGCGGAAAAGAGCGCGCGGATCCCTCGAGCTCGCGCCAAAAACGCGAACCCGCGCTGACCATAGTACGACGACTACTACTTCTCCTAATGCGGCATCTCGTCTCTCTTCTCGCTCTTCAGGGGCTCATCCTCATCTGGCGAGCAGTCGCACCGAGCCCTGAAACAATTAAGCGCGCGCGCGCGCGGGGCCGCTCGACGGAGAGCCCTTTAGTGCTGTCTCTCTTTCACTTGTCTAACTTCTCTGATCCTCCACCGCTAATCCTTAAAAGCGCCTCTGTGTGTGTGTGTGCTCGGCGAGCTCCCTCCCTCCCAACCAACCACTCAACGAAATTGAAGCCGTGCGAGAGGCGCGCGCGCCTTAGAAGCAAAAAAAAGGGGGCGTGGCCTAATTGTCTGCGTCTCTTCTCTCTCGCACGCGCGCGCGCGCTCGCCTTTTCCGGGGGAGCTGCGCGCAGAAAAAAAAACGCGTGTGAGCCCCCCCGACGCGCTTCTCTTTTCAGTCAGTCTCTCTCTTTTCGTAATACATCGACTCTCCTTGTTTCCGTTTTGTCTGGAAAAGAAACGAGCTCTCTGAAATTGAAGAAGAGAAATGGCGGTCTCCTCCTCGTTTGTCATCACACGATCGCTGCTCGCCGTCGCAGCACTTCTCTCCGTCGCCGTTCTCCTCGACGCCGCGCCGTTGGTATGTGGTGTCAAAACGGGTCACATTTGGGGGGGGGGGGGGGTTTCTAGGCCATGCAACACTTTTCAGCTTTTGGTGGCCTAGGATCCGACGATTCTTGGCAATTTGTTCGATTTGGGATTCTAGGCCATGGAGGAAGACAACTGCCGAGAAATCTCATTATGTGTTTCTAGGCCATGTCCCGTTTTTTGGCCTAGAAACCTCATTTCTAGATAGATTTTGGGTTTCTAGGCCATGAAACGCTGACCAGCTTTTAGTGACCTAGAATCCACTGATTCTGAGTTCCTAGGCCATCTCACCCATTGTATGGCCCAGGAACCCGATTTCAATATGAATTCGGGGTTTTCTAGGCCATGAAACGCTCGTTGTCTTTTGGTGGCCTAGAAGCCAAATGGTATCTGGATTTCTAGGCCATGGAAAGACAATGGCCTAGAAACCTTCGGTTACGCTCTTTGGTGGCCTAGAATTCAACGTCTCTTGATAATAGACAATTCGGGTTTCTAGGCCACGGCCAATGGCCTGAAAACCGCATATTCAGGTAGAATTTGGGTTCCTAGGCCATGGAGCTCTTCTTCCTTTTTGGTTGCCTAGAATCCACCGATTCCTGATTCCCGGGAATTCCTGGGTTTCGATTTCAGCTTGGGAATAGTCAATTTGGGTTTCTAGGCCACGCCCTCTTTTTGTGACCTAGAAACCCCATTTCTGTTGGGTTTCTAGGCCACCAGGCTTTTGGTGGCCTAGAAACCGCCAACTCCCGTTTGTCGGTGGATTTCTAGGCCACTTTCACTTGTTTTTCACCTGCTCCCTCCCTCACTTTCACTACTTTCCTCCTCCTACGGCCACATGGCCTAGAAATCCAAATTAGGCCGCGCGCTCTCAAATTTCTTCATTTTTTTGCTGCGAATAGTGCACGAAATCGGCGAAATTGCGAGAAAAAAACTCATTATTTCGCGGAGAAACACGCGTTTTTGCGGGCCCGAAATTGAAAACCGCACCCGAGAAAAATGGGGCGAAAAAACACATTTCGCATACAAATTTCTGCCCGTTTTCCCACAAAAACCGCCCGTTTTTGTTGCTCGAATTTCGTATTCAAAATGCATTTTTTTTCTAGTTTTAAGCCAATTTTTATAGGGTTTCCGCAAAAAAAAAATTTTTTTTTTTTTTTGAAAAATTTTTTTCTATTTTCAAATCTCAAAAATCACACTGATTTTCGGGGCTTTATCATATTTTTTTCGACGGAAAAATAAAAAAAAATAGCGGTGGCCTAGAAACCCAAATGTGTGTGGGAAACCTAGGCCAACCCGTCTTGGCAAATGGCAAACATTTCAATTATAAAAGAAGGGCGTCTTTCTCGAGTTAATTGGTCCAATTAACTTTACTCTTTTCCAATTTCTGGCCAATGGCCTTTTTGAGCCAAAAGGGGGGAGGGACTAGAAACTAATTGAATTGGAGCACAAAAGGAGGGCCGACCCATCTTTCATTATTATTATTTTTGTATTTACTATCATTATTATTATTATTATCCGAGTCTCCATCTTCTTCTTCTTTCTCTTATTCCCATATAGAATCCGTCCCTTTGGGAGCCAGATGGGGTACATTTCAGAATGTGAGGGTGGTGGTGGGTCAAAACAAAGGCTGAAAGCGACTAGAGGGGGGCACTCCACACAACAAAATTATGTATGCATTCGGCGGAAATGAAGAGGTTTTCGGCCCGAAAGCCGCAAAAATTCGCCCCCCGACGGTTGAAAACACATTTTTGGGGAAGTGTCGTGAGGTATGATGCACCGGTACGCAAACACCGCGACTGCAGACCGGGCACCGGATTTGACGACACTTGTCGGGAAAAGTCTGAAAATTGCGGGGAAACTTCTGGAAAAGGTTTTTGAAGTCCCCAAGCAGACCAAACACCGCTAGAAAAAAAAACTATAAACAATTAACTTCAGGAGTCCACAAAAAGTGCGGAGACGTCAAGAAATGCGAAAACAGTTGGCGGCGGAGCGAGTGTGGGAAAAACAAAGGGTTACGGTAGGTTTACACATTTTCCTAAACATTGAATTTCAAATGTTATTACAGTTCCGGCGCCAAAAACATTGCGACGTGGCAAACGAAACGTGATTCTCGAGGAGATTCCGAACATTGCCGATGCAGAAGAAGACGAGGAGGTGCCGATTGGCACCGAGGAGGATGTGCTCCGCGAGCAACTAGCCGGTCAGTCGCAACTAGTGATTGGTATGACGTGGCACTACCTTGTTATTGTCCCCCCTGCTTTCAAGATCCTCTCTGTGATCTTTTCCCTTTTTTTCATTTCCCTCCCCCCTTCCACACTAAAAGGGGGGCTCTTTTTGAGAGAGAGAAGAGACCAAATATCCCCTTAGGGGGGACCCAGAAGCAGCAAAAAAAACGGATATATGAGGAGGAGATGGATGGATGTGTCTTTGTTTGTACATTATTCATATGAACTTTCGTCTTCTCGGCTGATGAAAAGAGGGAGAGAGAGAGAATGTTTATGGGATATGTCACGGATTTGGAAAGGGGGGGGGGGTGAAAATTGACTATCTCTGAAAATGTTGACTTAACTTATTGAACTTTGACTTGACTATAACCATTTTCCGAAAAATTGACTTTACTGAACGAATTTGGAATATATTAGTTAAAAATTAAGTTCACTAATGGAAAATTGACTATCATCACTGAAAATTGACTTACTAAGTGCATTGACTATTTTAAATCGTATTTTGACTATGACCTCATTTTTAACTATAATAAACATAGTTTCATGGATAGAATAGTAAGTTCCGTGAAAATGAACTCCAGGGAAATTGACTATAAACGAACTTTGGACTTAACTATCATTATTACCAAAACTTGGACTAAAACTTCATTACTGCACAATTATTGACTGGAAATAGATGTTTGACTATCGACGACTACAGTATGACGTTTGTAGCCCCCTCTAACCTCAGCCCCCACCATCACTTATTTGTGTGTTTTTCCGGCCCCTACTTGCTGCTGCTGCCACGTCATACCACGCCATGAGTCATTTGACTTGACATAATAGCCACCAAAAAGATAAAGAGGGCTTCTCTTATATCTACTTGTTTACCTTCCGATGATTTCCAGATCTTTCCGACGATCAACTGGCTGTTTTGGCGGAAATCGTCCAAAACGAGATCGATCAATACAATCCGGAGGCCGCAATTGAGGCCTACGAAGTTGTCGAGATTCCCGATTACTGTAGGGACTCGTTTTCCCGGAGTTTCAGCTCCGAAACTCTCTCGTTTTCAGTGACCCAACCCATTGAGTACTATCCGCGTGACCGTCGTTCCGTTCCGGTTTTCGAGGCCTTCGACGAGAGCGATCTTCCCGAACAATTCGACGGAACCGAGGAGGTTAGCGTGGGGTTTTGGCGCATTTTCTGCAAACACCATACTTTACGACACTTTGCTGTAGAACTTTGAAAATTTTGGATGACGCTCACTAACAGCTAGAAGTTTCACTCACAAAGTTTCAAAGCACTAGGGCCTGAAATAACATAGTTGCGTACAATGCATCACACCTTACGACATTATTTCGTAAAATGATGAAACTTCGAGTGTTGCTACAATGAGCTTAGGGATTTTAGGGTACTGCTTAAAAAACGAGTTTTTGTAAATTTTTGGATTATTGGTGCGCTTTCTGCGAACACCATACCTTACGACACCTTGTTTCACAACTGTAAAAACTCTGGAAAACATTTCCTAATTGCTAGGAACCTCACTCGCGAAATTTAAGACCTCTAGGTCCACACAACACAAACTTGCGGGCAATGCATCATACCTTACGACACTCTCTCGAAAAATTCTGAAACTTTGAGAATCGCCTTTTCAAACATTCGCAATCTCAATTCCACTAATTTGCAGGTGATTTTCGTGCCAGAAGAGGTGCTTCTCGAGGCGGCCGCCGAAGAGCAAGACGAGCTGGAACTGCGTCAGAGGATAGCTGAAATCGCGACGATTCTCAACGAGCGCGCCACCCGACGTCTCCGATTCGTCTGAAATCGACGGGACCGGGCTGAAAATGAAACAAAACACGACATCTCTGAAAAAAACAAATTGCATTCCATATAACTTCTTTTTTTTCTCGCTTCCCGGTTGGTTTTAAGTGAAAACACACAAAAACACACACACAAACGATCTCTCTCTCTATCTTTTCCCTCTCTCTCTGTTTTCCCAACGGTTTTCCTCTTCTTCTTCTTCTTCTTTTCTGTCCCCCGCAAAACGCAAAAAAAAATCAATCGATATTACCAAATTTGTAGAAAAAACCCTCTTTCTCTCCGCCCACCACCACCCCCCTTTAAATTTCAACACAAAAAAAAACAATTCAATCGAAATCAAAATTCCACAAGAAAAGAATTTGAAAGTGTGCAAATGAATCGTTTTTCTACCGTTGATAATAGTTATTCACGAAATCCGCCACAATCTGGTTGTTGGGCTCGGCGAGCCCCGAGAGATAGTCGCTGCTCTCGATTTGGTCCGCCGACCAACGGTTCGCCGGGTGACCGTGCAGACTGGAAACAAACAAAAAAAATCACATTGGTGCAAAATATTGACTATAATAGAAAATTGACTAACTACCCAATTAAGTACAGTATTCTTCAATTTATGAAGTCAGATGTCAAAAAGTTGACTTTCCCCCTGCCAATTAGATAATCAGCCAATTAAGTACAGAGTGGCCTAACTGACCAATTAGAGATGAGAATGACAAGTGAGTCGGGAAAGCCGTCGATGTGCTCGACGGAGCCGGCGTACTCGTTGGGAGGCACGCCGTGGAGGTGCTCCTCGAGAATCGGACCCATCGCCAGCTCCCACAGAGTCAGTCCGAAGCACCAGATGTCCACTTTCTCGCTGCAATTGCATAGATTTCACAGGGTTACTGTAGTTTCTTCATTCAAAGGGAGAAACCTGTAGTCGTGTCCCATCTGCTGCTCCGGCGACTGATACCAATCGGTGCCGGCACCCGAACGCGCGATTCGGTACGTGTTGTCGATTCGCTGAAATGTAACGCGTCGCGTGACAGAAACAAGTTGACTCTATTCGGCATCAAGTTCAAGACATCAGAGATATCAAAGAGATCGAGTCACCGTTTCCGTGTCACGTGACGCGTTACCTTGGCGGCGCCGAAATCGCAAATCTTGACGTGTCCGCGCGAGTTGCACAGTATGTTCTCCGGTTTGATGTCGCGATGAATGTAGCCGGGACCGCTGTTCCAGACGTGACGGATGGCTCGGATCAACGAGAGGGCCACTTGTCGATGGACTGGACACGGGAGGGCTCCGAACGGTCGCAGGTCGCCACGGTCCATGTACTCGAGCACGAGCTCTTTGCGCGAGCCCGACACTTCGCAACCGTGGTAGCCGACGATGTACGCCGATTTCGAGCACTGCAAACTGCGATAATGATGGCCGAACTATGTTAGGGAAGTGGGGAAAGTTAGGCCACGACGGCTGAGCTATGGAGGCCGAACTTTTCGAAAAGCAGAAAAAGTTAGGCCACGATAGAAATGTGTTAATTTATGATGGCCGAACTTTATTAGAGACACGGGTGGGAAAAGTTAGGTCATGAAATAGAGGAATGTCTTTGATGGCCAAAGTTTCACAAGGACCGGGGAAAAGTTAGGCCATGTAGAGAAAGCTCCATAAAATGCTAAAACCAGAAACTCTAGGCAATGCCAGATGACCGAAATCCTAAAAAATAAAAAGAATATGGAAAAGTTAGACCATCCTTACCAATATTTTTTCAATTTTCCCTTCATGGCCTAGCTTTTGCACTCAACTGAAAACTTCGGTCACAATCTGTGTACTGTTCCAGATGGCCTAACTTTCCGCCACCTCTAGAAGTTTCAGCCCCCTTAAGAGTTGTGGCCCAGAAGGCCATCCTAACCATTTTTCTCCAATTTTCCATTCATGGCCTAGCTTTCGCATTGAAAAGTTAGTCCCCCTACCTCTTCATATGCCAAAATCTCCTTCTCAAACTCGCTCCGATCGTTGTTCGCCGACACTATCGTCTTTATCACATACCATTCTTGCGTTTGCTCGTGAAGTGCCCTTAAATTGGCGGGAATTTAAAAAAACGCTCAAAAAATAATTTTCTTCAAAATTTTTTTTGAAAAATCGATAAAAATTCAATTTTTCAAAAATGAGAAAAAATTTTTAACATTCAAAAAAAAATCAGTAATCCGGAAAAAAACAAAAAGACTCACATTCGAACAGTGGCATGCATTCCGTTGCCGACATAATTGCCACGTTGCAATTCGGACGGAAAAATGCGATTTGGCGCCAAATTCGAATTCCCGCCCTTTTGCTCCTTTTCCAGCCGTGGTCTCTCCAAAATCAGCACAATTTCCTCGTCTTCCGTCGCGTTTTCGAGCCGTTTCAGAAATTGTTCGTAGTCTTCGACACCGCGAATCTTGCGAATCGCACCCGTGGGATCATCGTCTGAAAATGGGAATTTCAGCCGAAAATTCGATTTTTTTCACAAAAAATTGGGTCTCGCAGCGAAGAGCTGTGTAGATTTACGAGAATTTTTGGAAATTCCAGAGTTTATCTTTTTTTTTTGAAATTTTTGTGAAAAAACGCAAAAATTCAAAAAAAAATTTTTTTCGAATTTTCCGAAAATTTACATTTCAACTTGAAGTTCGCCGATATCGCGCCAATTTCGGGAATGTGCTCGCGGAGCTCGGCTCGCAAAAATTCGGAAAATCGCCAAAAGTGCTCGGGACACTGCAAACAAACATTAAATAGAACGTTTCGAGTGGTGTCGAGCAGTAGCCAGAACGAAAAAATGATTTTAAAAATACCTGAAAATTGCGCGGCTCGCCGAGCTCACCGTCCGTTTCGAGCTCCCAATAGACGAGGAAATTGCGAATTCCAGACATTTTCAGCCGGGGATTTTCAGAAAAACGAGAGGAAAAAGTGGAAAAGTGGAAAAGAGGGGGTGCTCTCTTGAGACTGTGCTCTTCTTTTTCTTATTCTTCTTATCTGTTTGCTCTCACTTTTTCCTCGTTTTTATCAATTTTCGGAGCGGAAACATTGGGGAAAGAGTGATTATTACGAAAAAGAAAAGTTTTAATAATTTTCTGATTTTCGACATTTTTTTTGAAAATCTTTTAAAAAAATTTTTGGAATTTTTAAAAAATTTCCTAATTTAAATTCTGAAAAATAAAATTAATTTCTGATATTGATTAGTGATAAATATTTATTTAATTGAAATAGATTTCAGGTGATTTGACAATTTTCAAAATTTCCAGCAAATTTTTAAAATTTTGCAAAATTTCGAATTTCCGATTATTTTAACTAGCGAATTCAAAATTAAAAAAATAATAATTTTTTTCAACTGGCAACTCAAAAAAATCGATGATAATTGCATGAAAATGAGAGAAAATAAATGAAAAAAAATTTTTTTTTTTTTTGAAAAAAAGTTCACTTGGTGAGTTGATCGGTGGCCTTCTGGATCTTCTTGAGCACCTCTCCGAACTCTTTGATCATCCGATCCACCTCGGTTCGGTCGACGGCGACACCACCGCCGTCGCGACGGCGTTTCTCGTCGAACAGACGTCGGAAGACGTGACGGAGCATCGGAAACCGTTCGTCGAGAAAGCCGACGACGCGCTTCTCGGCCGACTGCCGCGCCAACGGGCGACACGGCGACGTCGGCTCTTTCTGCTCAAAGTACTCCTGTGTGGAAGAGGAGGCGGTCAGCACGGCGACTCGTTTGCAATCGGTCTCTCGTTGCGGCATTCCCATCGATTTGCGCAGCTCTTGGAGGCCGATGCTCTTCGCACTCTCGCGGACGAGTCCCTGGGATTGGAGTTTGGCGAGGCGTCCGCCTCGACGTCCGGTGCCGGCGAGTCTGGCGTGATCCTCGTCGGAAAGGCGGCTATTCGCGATTGTGGCGAGCTCCGCGTCGACGTCGATGGGGGTCGGAGTCGTTGAGCTTCCCTTGATCGTCGGTGTTGTGGTGGCGGTGGTGGTGGTGCTTGGAGTCGTTGTAGTCGTCGTCGCCGCGTTATTGTGATGTCTGTGCAGTCTGCCGAGCCTTCCTAAAATGTTTCTCTTCTAGTTTTTTGCAAAGATTCATCTGAAAACACCTACCTGCATGCACCGGGGCTAGAACGAAGAATACGCAGAGGAAGAAGAAGAACAGCGTGACAGGTCTCATTTTGCACTCGAAAAATAGAGAAGAAAGGAGAGACGAGAACGTCTTCCAAGGAGATGTGTGTACTCTGGCCGAGATAGAGATGGGCGGTCCGTTTTTACGACCAGTCAGATCTGTCATCCTCGTCGGATGGGTCATCGCGATTGTTGCCGCGCGCGGGCAGAAGGTCACAATCTCTGACGACACAGAAACGGAACGTCCGAGGATGAGTGGGTCAGTCCGTGGTTGTGCGGCAGCGTGCCTACAGACTGGGCACCGCATTTGACGACATTCTGTGAATCTTTCCAAGGCCACAAGTCCGAGAAAGTGTGAAAACCATTAGAAGATGTACAAAAATATTGTTTTCAAAGTTGAAGGTCTGAGCTGTATGTAGTTTTGTTCCTCTTGGATACCTTGGAGTGATGTGCCCGACGACCAAACCAAAGCCGCCCGGTCAAAGAGCATTCGACGCTGCCCAGGACCTGCGTGAGGGGGTGAACTTATTAGCCGGATAGCTCCTCCCGAGGTGTCGAACTCCTCAGGTTTGTAGAAAGAGCTATCCGTTGATCTCTATCGCCACGAAGAGGCTAAGTACTGATAGAGAAAGGGGGGGGGGGAACCAGCGCTGGTTGGGAAGGGGGTAAGTCCAATGGGAAAAGGCAAGGAAGGCAAGTCCAGAAGGTAAGTCCAAAGTCTAGTAGTCCGTCCTCATCGCTGATCATGTGGTCCTCCTTCGTCGTCGTCGATCCTGTGATGTGGTCCTGTGATGTGGTCCTGTGATGTGGTCCTGTGATGTGGTCCTGTGCTGTGCTCCTGTGATGTGGTCCTGTGCTGTGCTCCTGTGATGTGGTCCTGTGATGTGGTCCTGTGCTGTGCTCCTGTTATGTGGTCCTGTGCTGTTCCTGTGATGTGGTCCTGTGCTGTTCCTGTGGTCGCTGTCCCTCTCGAGTCTGCAATAGCCTGCAATTGACACACCACTAACCTTCGATCCAAATGTACGCTGGTCGCTCCCTGCTTCTTGTTGTTTTTGTCCTTACCGCACCTAGTTTAAAAGCGAACAAGAAACACATGGTGCAAACACAAAACAAGTCACAAGTGCCACATAAACATCCATCCTTCGATCCTTTGCTCCGCCTCAAACCTCCCAACCTCCCAAACCTCCCAAAACCTCTCAAACCCAGCCAACGAAACCTCCCAAAATCAACCAACCGCCCTCCCTCGGTGTTCACCTTCGCTCCGCGGCGGGCTGCCGTTCGTCCCTTGTAGCTGTCCCTGTCGCTGAGCTTGACTGAAAGATAACGTTTTTAACAATTCCATCCAATCGGTAAAACTCACCTTCGATCCGCCGACATGTGCCTTCCGTCTTCTCGTCCTGGTCGCTGTCCCATCGTCTGTAAGTAGTTAGTTAGAATTGGTGGTCACTTTCCCTTAAACCTACCCAACTGTCCATCGACGCCGCCAGTCAATCCTGGTCGTTGTCCCCTCGTCCTCCTGGTCGCTGTCCCATCGTCTGTAAGTAGTTAGTTAGAATTGGTGGTCACTTTCCCTTAAACCTACCCAACTGTCCATCGACGCCGCCAGTCAATCCTGGTCGTTGTCCCCTCGTCCTCCTGGTCGCTGTCCCATCGTCTGTAAGTAGTTAGTTAGAATTGGTGGTCACTTTCCCTTAAACCTACCCAACTGTCCATCGACGCCGCCAGTCAATTCTGGTTGCTGTCCGTCGTCTGCAAGAAGTTATTATACCTGCAATCCACTTACCTGCAATCCATTGCGTTGTCCCAAGAATCCCTTTGTCGCTGTCAAAAGATGCTGATCGCTCCCGGCTTCTCGTCTTCTTCTCGAACCTAGCTAAAGAGTGCAAAGACAACACCGAGCCAACACCCACCGACCCAACGCCATCCAAGCCAACGCCATCCAAGCCTACACCATCCAAGCCGACACCATCCAAGCCGACACCATCCAAGCCAACACCCACCGAGTCAACACCCACCGAGCCAACACCCACCGAGCCAAAACTCACCAAGCCAAAACCCACCAAGCCAACACCATCCCAGCCAACACCATCCCAGCCAACGCCATCCCAGTCAACACCATCCAAACCGACACCATCGAAACACCCAGAAGCCCAAAGCCCTGCTATTCCTGGTCGTTGTCCTTGCTTGTCCTTGCAGCTCCTTGTCGCTGTCTCATTGTCGGCTTTTCTGTAATAAGTTAGTTCCAACTCACCTGAAGTCCATCGTTGCATCCATTCTTTTCTCGTCGCTGTCCCCTGGTGCTCCTTGTCGTTGTCCCATTGTCTATAAGAAATGAAATGGAATAGTTTATAACTCTCCCATCAACTAACCCATTGACCATTGCTGCAGGATACATCGCCCAACACCACCCAACCGCCCACCCTGGGTGTTGGGATCCACAGAGTCCGACTGTAACACATAATTGAGAATTTTAAGGTTGACCCGCCCTTTGCCGCCCCGAGCCAACCTGTCGCAAGTCCGCCGTGAGTGAACTTCCCTCTCCGGATCGATCCTTCTTCTCGCAGTTTTGGAAAATCGAAGAGCAGCCTAGATTGGAAAGTATTAGGTGAACAAGGACACGAGCAAACGTGTCCGATGTCCGTGAAGTGAGACTAATGGAAAAGAAAACAACATACCTCCGGTAAAACAAACCTCCACATGCGCAGCTTCTTCTGGCTTTTGATCCGCAGTTCTTCTTGAGTCTAACTTCTCCGAACGGCAATCTCTTGCGAGACCGACGTCCCGAACGGCAGAAGCAAAGTATATTAATGAGTGTGCTAACTTCTCCGAACGGCAGTCCTGGCTGGACCGACACTCCGAACGGCAGAAGCAAAAAAATATAAATGGGGGTTCATCCTTCTCCGAACGGCAGCCCCTTTCGGGACCGTCGAGCCCGGACGGAAGAAGAACGAACGAATGACGCGGGGATGAATGAGATGTGGCGTGGACACAAACAAACGCGCCCGCTAGTTTGACCTCCTGACCATCTGTCGCAATTTGGACACCTCTGTTTGTATGTGCTACTTTTCCAGGATCAACGGAAATGACCGGTGTTTTTATGATCATGCGATCGCCCTCTGGGAAGGTCAGTGACTCGCGGAGGTGTCCCAGATGTGACAGGTTCACAGGCGATCAACAAAACAAGAAATCGATGCAGACCCGGTTCAATTTTCGCGGCCCCGGTGGTCAAAAATGAACGGAGAGACGAGACGGTCAAATAGGCAACGCCCATTTTTTCGCAATCGGTTACAGGAAACATTGCATGTCTACTGCGTTTAAGCGATGGCAACGAACTCACGGAACGCATCCGCTCAGTTGAAACTATGCAATTTCGACTGCGCGTTAGGCCACGCCCCTTTCGTTATTCAGGCCATGCCCCTTCCGTCATGCAGGCCACGCCCTTTCTGCCTTTCAGGCCACGCCCCTTCCGCCTTCCAGGCCACGCCCCTTCCGCCTTCCAGGCCACCCCCACTTCTCTATGCAGGCCACGCCCCTTCCGCCTTGCAGGCCACGCCCCCTTCTCTATGCAGGCCACGCCCCTTCCGCCTTCCAGGCCACGCCCACTTCTCTATGCAGGCCCCGCCCCTTCCGCCTTCCAGGCCACCCCCACTTCTCTATGCAGTC
The DNA here is from genome assembly GCA_963570955.1 of Caenorhabditis afra. Lineage (NCBI taxonomy): Eukaryota > Metazoa > Nematoda > Chromadorea > Rhabditida > Rhabditidae > Caenorhabditis > Caenorhabditis afra. The sequence continues at coordinate 9,323,478 of OY751532.1, forward strand.
CACGCCCCCTTCTCTATGCAGGCTACGCCCCTTCCGCTTTCCTGGCCACGCCCCTTCCGCCTTGCAGGCCACGCCCACTTATCTATGCAGGCCACGCCCTTTCCGTCATGTAGGCCACGTCCCTTCCGTCATGCAGGCCACGCCCCTTCCGCCTTCCAGGCCCCGCCCCTTCCGCCTTCCAGGCCACGCCCCTTCCGCCAGGCAGGCCCCGCCCTTTCCGCCTTCCAGGCCACGCCCCTTCCGTCATGCAGGCCACGCCCCTTTCGTCATGCAGGCCACGCCCTCTCCGTCATGTAGGCCACGCCCCTTCCGTCATGCAGGCCACGCCCCTTCCGCCTTCCAGGCCCCGCCCCTTCCGCCTTCCAGGCCACGCCCCTTCCGTCATGCAGGCCACGCCCTCTCCGTCATGCAGGCCACGCCCTCTCCGTCATGTAGGCCACGCCCTCTCCGTCATGTAGGCCACGCCCCTTCCGTCATGCAGGCCCCGCCCCTTCCGCCTTCCAGGCCACGCCCCTTCCGTCATGCAGGCCACGCCCCTTTCGTCATGCAGGCCACGCCCTCTCCGTCATGCAGGCCACGCCCTCTCCGTCATGTAGGCCACGCCCCTTCCGTCATGCAGGCCACGCCCCTTCCGCCTTCTAGGCCACGCCCTTTCCGCCTTACAGGCCACGCCCCTTCCGTCATGTAGGCCACGCCCCTTCCGTCATGTAGGCCACGCCCCTTCCGCCTTCTAGGCCCCGCCCTTTCCGCCTTACAGGCCACGCCCTTTCCGCCTTACAGGCCACGCCCCTTCCGCCTTCCAGGCCACGCCCCTTCCGCCTTACAGGCCACGCCCCTTCCGCCTTCCAGGCCACGCCCCTTCCGTCATGTAGGCCACGCCCCTTCCGTCATGTAGGCCACGCCCCTTCCGTCATGAAGGCCACGCCCCTTCCGCCTTCCAGGCCACGCCCCTTCCGCCTTCCAGGCCCCGTCCCTTCCGCCAGGCAGGCCACGCCCTTTCCGTCATGTAGGCCACGCCCCTTCCGTCATGCAGGCCACGCCCTTTCCGTCATGTAGGCCACGCCCCTTTCGTTATGCAGGCCACGCCCCTTCCGCCTTCCAGGCCACGCCCCTTCCGCCTTACAGGCCACGCCCCTTCCGCCTTCCAGGCCACGCCCCTTCCGCCTTACAGGCCACGCCCCTTCCGCCTTCCAGGCCACGCCCTTTCCGTCATGTAGGCCACGCCCCTTTCGTTATGCAGGCCACGCCCCTTCCGCCTTCCAGGCCACGCCCCTTCCGCCTTACAGGCCACGCCCCTTCCGCCTTCCAGGCCACGCCCCTTCCGCCTTACAGGCCACGCCCCTTCCGCCTTCTAGGCCACGCCCTTTCCGCCTTACAGGCCACGCCCCTTCCGCCTTCCAGGCCACGCCCCTTCCGTCATGCAGGCCACGCCCTTTCCGCCTTACAGGCCACGCCCCTTCCGCCTTCCAGGCCACGCCCCCTTCTTTATGCAGGCCACGCCCCTTTCGTTATGCAGGCCACGCCCCTTCCGCCTTACAGGCCCCGTCCCTTCCGCCGGGCAGGCCACGCCCTTTCCGTCATGTAGGCCACGCCCCTTCCGTCATGCAGGCCACGCCCCTTCCGCCTTCTAGGCCACGCCCTTTCCGCCTTACAGGCCACGCCCCTTCCGCCTTACAGGCCACGCCCCTCCGTCATGCAGGCCACGCCCCCTTCTTTATGCAGGCCACGCCCCTTTCGTTATGCAGGCCACGCCCCTTCCGCCTTACAGGCCACGCCCCTTCCGCCTTACAGGCCACGCCCCTTCCGCCTTCCAGGCCACGCCCCTTCCGCCTTACAGGCCACGCCCCTCCGTCATGCAGGCCACGCCCCCTTCTTTATGCAGGCCACGCCCCTTTCGTTATGCAGGCCACGCCCCTTCCGCCTTACAGGCCACGCCCCTTCCGCCTTACAGGCCACGCCCCTTCCGCCTTCCAGGCCACGCCCCTCCGTCATGCAGGCCACGCCCCCTTCTTTATGCAGGCCACGCCCCTTTCGTTATGCAGGCCACGCCCCTTCCGCCTTCCAGGCCACGCCCCTTCCGCCTTCCAGGCCCCGTCCCTTCCGCCAGGCAGGCCACGCCCTTTCCGTCATGTAGGCCACGCCCTTTCCGTCATGTAGGCCACGCCCCTTTCGTTATGCAGGCCACGCCCCTTCCGCCTTACAGGCCACGCCCCTTCCGCCTTCCAGGCCACGCCCCTTCCGCCTTCCAGGCCCCGTCCCTTCCGCCGGGCAGGCCACGCCCCTTCCGCCTTCCAGGCCACGCCCCTTCCGTCATGTAGGCCACGCCCTTTCCGTCATGTAGGCCACGCCCCTTCCGTCATGCAGGCCACGCCCTTTCCGTCATGTAGGCCACGCCCCTTTCGTTATGCAGGCCACGCCCTTTCCGTCATGTAGGCCACGCCCCTTCCGTCATGCAGGCCACGCCCCTTCCGCCTTACAGGCCACGCCCCTTCCGCCTTACAGGCCACGCCTCTTCCGCCTTACAGGCCACGCCCCTTCCGCCTTCCAGGCCACGCCCCTCCGTCATGCAGGCCACGCCCCCTTCTTTATGCAGGCCACGCCCCCTTCTTTATGCAGGCCACGCCCCTTCCGTCATGTAGGCCACGCCCTTTCCGTCATGTAGGCCACGCCCCTTCCGTCATGCAGGCCACGCCCTTTCCGTCATGTAGGCCACGCCCCTTTCGTTATGCAGGCCACGCCCTTTCCGTCATGTAGGCCACGCCCCTTCCGTCATGCAGGCCACGCCCTTTCCGCCTTACAGGCCACGCCCCTTCCGCCTTACAGGCCACGCCTCTTCCGCCTTACAGGCCACGCCCCTTCCGCCTTCCAGGCCACGCCCCTCCGTCATGCAGGCCACGCCCCCTTCTTTATGCAGGCCACGCCCCTTTCGTTATGCAGGCCACGCCCCTTCCGCCTTCCAGGCCACGCCCCTTCCGCCTTACAGGCCACGCCCCTTCCGCCTTCCAGGCCACGCCCCTTCCGCCTTACAGGCCACGCCCTTTCCGTCATGTAGGCCACGCCCCTTTCGTTATGCAGGCCACGCCCCTTCCGCCTTCCAGGCCACGCCCCTTCCGCCTTACAGGCCACGCCCCTTCCGCCTTACAGGCCACGCCTCTTCCGCCTTACAGGCCACGCCCCTTCCGCCTTCCAGGCCACGCCCCTCCGTCATGCAGGCCACGCCCCCTTCTTTATGCAGGCCACGCCCCCTTCTTTATGCAGGCCACGCCCCTTCCGTCATGTAGGCCACGCCCTTTCCGTCATGTAGGCCACGCCCCTTCCGTCATGCAGGCCACGCCCTTTCCGTCATGTAGGCCACGCCCCTTTCGTTATGCAGGCCACGCCCTTTCCGTCATGTAGGCCACGCCCCTTCCGTCATGCAGGCCACGCCCTTTCCGCCTTACAGGCCACGCCCCTTCCGCCTTACAGGCCACGCCTCTTCCGCCTTACAGGCCACGCCCCTTCCGCCTTCCAGGCCACGCCCCTCCGTCATGCAGGCCACGCCCCCTTCTTTATGCAGGCCACGCCCCTTTCGTTATGCAGGCCACGCCCCTTCCGCCTTCCAGGCCACGCCCCTTCCGCCTTACAGGCCACGCCCCTTCCGCCTTCCAGGCCACGCCCCTTCCGCCTTACAGGCCACGCCCTTTCCGTCATGTAGGCCACGCCCCTTTCGTTATGCAGGCCACGCCCCTTCCGCCTTCCAGGCCACGCCCCTTCCGCCTTCTAGGCCACGCCCTTTCCGCCTTACAGGCCACGCCCCTTCCGCCTTCTAGGCCACGCCCTTTCCGCCTTACAGGCCACGCCCCTTCCGCCTTCCAGGCCACGCCCCTTCCGTCATGTAGGCCACGCCCCTTCCGTCATGCAGGCCACGCCCTTTCCGTCATGTAGGCCACGCCCCTTTCGTTATGCAGGCCACGCCCTTTCCGTCATGTAGGCCACGCCCCTTCCGTCATGCAGGCCACGCCCCTTCCGCCTTCTAGGCCACGCCCTTTCCGCCTTACAGGCCACGCCCCTTCCGCCTTCCAGGCCACGCCCCTTCCGTCATGTAGGCCACGCCCCTTCCGCACTTCCAGGCCACGCCCCTTCCGCCTTACAGGCCACGCCCCTTCCGCCTTCCAGGCCACGCCCCTTCCGCCTTACAGGCCACGCCCCTTCCGCCTTCCAGGCCACGCCCTTTCCGTCATGTAGGCCACGCCCCTTTCGTTATGCAGGCCACGCCCCTTCCGCCTTCCAGGCCACGCCCCTTCCGCCTTCTAGGCCACGCCCTTTCCGCCTTACAGGCCACGCCCCTTCCGCCTTCCAGGCCACGCCCCTTCCGCCTTACAGGCCACGCCCCTTCCGCCTTCTAGGCCACGCCCTTTCCGCCTTACAGGCCACGCCCCTTCCGCCTTCCAGGCCACGCCCCTTCCGTCATGCAGGCCACGCCCTTTCCGCCTTACAGGCCACGCCCCTTCCGCCTTCCAGGCCACGCCCTTTCCGTCATGTAGGCCACGCCCCTTTCGTTATGCAGGCCACGCCCCTTCCGCCTTCCAGGCCACGCCCCTTCCGCCTTCTAGGCCACGCCCTTTCCGCCTTACAGGCCACGCCCCTTCCGCCTTCTAGGCCACGCCCTTTCCGCCTTACAGGCCACGCCCCTTCCGCCTTCCAGGCCACGCCCCTTCCGTCATGTAGGCCACGCCCCTTCCGTCATGCAGGCCACGCCCTTTCCGTCATGTAGGCCACGCCCCTTTCGTTATGCAGGCCACGCCCTTTCCGTCATGTAGGCCACGCCCCTTCCGTCATGCAGGCCACGCCCCTTCCGCCTTCTAGGCCACGCCCCTTCCGCCTTCCAGGCCACGCCCCTTCCGCCTTCCAGGCCACGCCCCTTCCGTCATGTAGGCCACGCCCCTTTCGTTATGCAGGCCACGCCCTCCCCTAAAAGTTCGTCCTATTGCACTTTCCCCACTAAAGAACGGCGAGATAGAGAGAGGGAGAGATAAAAGGATATCCAAAGTTTATGACAATACAGGGTGTTCTCAAGCCTCACACCCAATCTTGACCTCTTTGACGAGCCACTGATCCGTCTCAAAGTAGGCCTTCATTTTGAACTCCCGCTTCACCACCGATCCGCCGTTCTCCTTGGTCAGTTCGACGTTGCAGGCGACCGAGAAGTTGACGTCGTCGTCGATGCGCTTCGTTTCGAGACGCGACTCCTTGTAGGTGTTCGCAAAGTCGCCGAGCCACGTCTCGAATTTGTCTGGAAGGCGCCTTAATTGAGAGGAAACGCTTCATAGCTTAAAAGGGGTTATATCTTGAAAACTAAAAGAGCAATCGGAAAAGTGTCAACTAACAACTTGTTCGGCTTGTTTTCACCTATCTTTTGTTAGTTGACGCCTTTTCTGCAACTTGCTCCGCTCTCGAGATATGCCTGTTTATCTCGAGAACCAGAAGAGCAATCAAAAAACCGTCAACTACAGAGTTGTAGAGCACAAAAAGAGCTGCCACTCGTTCTCACCATAAACCATCGGTCCGGCCTCTCCACAGACGATCGCCCAGAAGCCAGAGTCCTCTCTCTTGTTCATGTATCCGAGGAACGTGGTTCTCGCCTCGACACTCGGTCCCTCGTTGATAATCGGTCCGATCGAGTCGCAGACGCGATTCATAAACTGCTCCTGGACCGCTTTCGGATCCTCTTGCCTGTGTGATTATCGATTGATTTGCCAATGGGAGGGGGTCACTTACGAATTCAACACCACCGGACACATCACCTCCACATAGTCGACCCACCAGTGCGGCCATCCGTGTATCACTTCGGATTGCTGAAAGTCCTCTTCATATCGGGCTGAAGGGGCCTACTCACAGCTGAAATTCTGAAGCGATACTGGTCACGTGACACGTCGCCGTTCGGATGTTTGACGGTTATCGTGAAGAACGCGTCCGTCTGGTAGTCCGTGTGCTTTTCGGTGGTGAACGTCGGGCTCTCCGAGCTGACCACTTCCTCGTACCGTTTGAACAGGTAGTTGGCGAGGTATTCTGCAAAATGGGAGCATTGTCAAAAGCCGCGACGCGACCGCGCCGCCACCGCCGCTCATCACCTCGCGGCTCCACTTTTCCGTTTTTCTCGCAAAACTGCACGCGCGCTCTCGAGATCAGATAGTTTTTGGCGAACGCGTTGAAGCTCGCCATCTGGGGTCTCGGAGTCGATTGGAAGAGGTGATTCTGAAGTGCGGCGTGCAGACGATCCACGTATTTGTCGAGCGGCTCGGTGGGTCCCGTGGGGAACTCTTCGGGAATCTGCGCGCAGTCGCCGACCATTTCCAGTTTCGAGAACACAAAGTAGCCGAGCTCGGCGTCCTTGTTCGCCTGTCCCTTCCACGTGACAGTCACGTCCTTCCCGTCCTGCGAGACAGCCTTGTACTGGACGCTGAACTCGGTGTAGTCCGGCTCGCCGGTCGTGAAACTAAAGTCCGGGCCGACGTCGACTTGTTTGAAGTACAAGAAGAGGTGCTTCATGAGCTGATTGAATTTGGCTGCAATTTTCGATGGGGGATAGTCATAGGATGGGAAGGGGCGGTACTTACCAAAGTTCATCTTCTCGCCCGGATAGTGGCACGAGAGCAGCTCCGTCTCGGCGTTTGTGTATTTCGCAATCGAGTCCACGTACTGTCCCTCGTTCGTTTTCAGAAGGTGCAGCATTCTGCAAGCGATTTGACCTACTGACCTACTTTCCGTGCAGTTTGACCTACTTTTCGCGGAACAAGTTGGCGATCTGCGAGTGCCCCTCGGGCGGCTCATTGTCCATATCTTGCCATGGTCGACGATGATGTTCCGTCGTCGAATTGCCGTCGTCTTCTCCGTCGTCCAACTGCTTCTCCAGATGATCGTAAAAGACGTCGGTGTCGTTGACGACGTCTCCGGCGGCCGCCACGCCAGATGACGTGACGATCGAGAGGAAGGGTAAGACGAGCAGAAGGATATGCATAATGCGAGGAAAACGACTGTTTTCGCACCCTTTTATAGGGGTAATTTAACCGAGTTCTCCACGTTTTCACGGGTTTTCAGGTGAACAGAAAATTTGAAAATTTCGAGAATTTCATTGACATTCAGACGAGGAAAAGTGCAGCTCGAACACTTTCGACGTGTTGAATCCGTAGTGCTCTTTGATGACGTAGCCGGGAAGCGAGTATTCGGCCAGTGGCGCCGATTTTGTGAATTTCGTTTTGTACCTGAAACGGCAAATATTCATAAAGTTATTGATTTTTCAAAAATTATCACACAATTTTAAAGGTGAAAACGGATAAAAGGAAGAAGGAAATTGAAGAAAAATCATATTTGAAAGAAAAAAAATTGTTTTCGATTTTTTTTACACTTTTGGCTGTTCTTGTCACTTTTCCCCTCTTATTCCAGCGATATTCGCTTCGAGACCCACTTTTTCAAATAATCCGTCTCCGCCAGCGGATGCCGATCCGGATCGCCGACCAAAACGCGAATGTTGTGCTTCCTTTGGATTCTGAAACCGGAATTTGGCGGAAATTCGCTGGAAACCACCGCGCTCACTGTTTCAGCCACGCGAACAGCAGCTCGGCGAAGTCCGAATCGTAGAACATGTCGCCGAGCAGGACGAAGTTTCCCGTGCTCGAGTCGTTCGATTCTGTGAAAAACTGTGAAGACTCGTTGGGATTCTGCAGAAAATTCGAGGCTGAATAGCGAATTCGAGAGTCGCTCAGGTTATTCAGTCGGAAGTTCAGTTTTGTCGAGAGGAGGGCGTCTGAAATTGTGGAAGACGTCGAGTGTCACGAGCGCTTCCGGATGACTGACATTTGTCGATGTCGTTGGCGAGAATCGTGTGAGCTCCACAGATAGAGGCGGCTATTGAGGCTGATCCGCATCCGGCTCCGAAATCGAGAACTCTGGCGCCGCGGAACTGGTTCGCATTGTCTAGGATGTATCTGGAAAGTCCCTGGCCGCCGGGCCAGTAAAAGGCCCAGTAGGGGTCCGGAAGTGGGCACGCGTCGGGAGTGCTCATCCACAATGGACTCGCCACTGTGATTAGCCGCAACTTCAGCTCCGGGGTGAGACTCTCGTTGCTGACTATTGTGTTCCTAACTATCCACTTTGCCGCGGAGGAAAGACTGGGCAGCATCTGAATATTTTCCTCAATTCGGAGGGAATCAAATGGAGTGCGCAGTACTTTACGTTGTAACTAGTTTCGCTAATTTGAAAAGAAAAAAAAAGGAATTTTTTAAAGTCATTCATTAGATGACGTAGTTTAACAACTTTAACAACAAGTTTAGTCGAAGAGACCGAAGCCCATGTCGTCATCAGACTCCTCCTTTGGCTCCTCCTTCTTCTTCTCCTCAGCTGAAAATGAAAAAAATTAGGGTCAGGTGAAGCAAAAACTGAAAACTAACCCTTCGGGGCGGCTCCTCCAGCTGGAGCGGAGGCGGCGGCTGGGGCAGATCCTCCGGATGGGACCGAAGCGAGCTTCACCTTTCCTTGGGCGATGACCTCAGCGATGGTCTTTCCGGAGAGGGCAGTCACGACGGAGGTGGCGTTCTCCATGTCGCAGTCAAGACCTCCGGCCTCTGCAAGCATACTATTAATGTTAATTTTAACCAAAAGTTGTTTAGCTAATCAAGACAGATCATTCATTATAATCTTTCAAACATCATAAAAACTTACCGAGGACCTTGAGGATATCCTGGGCAGATGGGGAGGCGTTTCCTCCGAGGTTGGCGAGAAGATAAGCTCCCAAGTACTTCATGGCTGAAAAACGACAAAAATTAATAAACGAAATGAGGAAGAAAGCAAGATCTCAACGAATAGAGCAGAAACTCGAGTTCAACAACTTTCAGACAACCAAAAAAAAATTGGAAAAGCATGGTTTCAAAAAGTGCCGGTCGTCAAATCGACATAACGATTCAAAATTTAATTTTTAATATTTTAAGAGATAATTTCGAAAATTTTCAGCATTTCAACATGAAAAATCGCGAAAAAAGCGAAAAAAATTTAGGATTTTTGTCGTTTTGAAGAAAGGTTGAGAGAGCGCCAGACACGAAAGTCCAGTCAGGACCCGTAAAGAGATACGGTAACACTCGTTTCGTGTGTGCGATATTACGTTAATTGGTCAATTTCGAGCTGTGGCGCTGGATTTTCAGCGATTTTCAGTTTGGATGGGAATTTTGAGAACTTCCAGGGGTTAAAAATGTTTCAATGAGTGGAAACACACATACAATCAACTAAAGAAGGCTAAAATTCAGGCGGTTTCCGTTATCGATTTTCGGTTTTCTCAAAAAACTCGTGTTCAACGCTGGAATTTCAAAAAACCGACGACGTCACTCGATTCCACGGCGCGGAAAGGTTCAAGAGGTGCGGCGGCCACCGCGCGGATGCCGCCGGAATCGCGAGCAATCCGCCTGGGATAGTGTCGACCGCTCCGCGGGCAGTGCCGCGTCGCGGTCGCGTTACGACCGAGAAGAGTGTCCCCCGCGGCCGTTCTTATGGAACCGCCGAAACACGTACGACGTCATCGTTCGACGTGCAGCCGGCTTCTGACTTTCAGACTTTTCCAGCCTTTTCATATCTCGCCTCTCTACTCGTTTTCAACACTTTCGCACTGATTTTCGGCCGCCCCAAGGCTCCGCCCATTTATCGATTTTCTGTGCACTTTTCACTCGAGAAGCGCGGCGATTGCGATTTGAACGTCGCGCCGTGTCCACAATCCGATTTTCTGCACTTTTTGTCATTCAAACCATTAAAATTGATAGTGTAATTGTGTGAATCGGGTGGCCGACGCCCGTTTTCCCACGCTTGACCCATTAAAACCACTGATTGCCACCGTTCCGCTCTTTTCCGCCCTCCGTTTTCCGCCCTTCCCACCGTCTTTTCTGTCGATTTCGCCGGCTTTTCGTGCTCCAAATAGTTGTGATTCTCCTATTTTTCAGCCAAAAATTTCAGAAAAAATAGTTGGCGCTGAATGGTCGTGTCGGTCGATGCGGGGAGCAGCGTCTGCCTCACACTCGTCTTCCCAGTGGTCCACCATTCCGCATTCACGCACTCCGCCGCCTTTACAGTCTAGTGAGTGATTCTAAATTTGAATTCATCGCATCCGGCTGAAAATCACGTTTTCAGACATAGAAAAAGTGGGCGATATTGTGCGCCCCTCGTCTGCGACAGCACTTCTTTCCTCGTCTGTCTCGTCGTCTTCGGGCATCGGTGAGTGCTTTCAAATTAAAGAATTGAAGATGAAGCTTCTAAAAATTGCAACAAAGAAAGTAGTCGTGCGTGTTTCAGAAGCCGGCGCGTCGTCGTCGTGGGCGAGCACGCCGAACAATTTGGCGCCGCTGATCGAGGAGCCAGAAGAGGCAGCGGCCGCTGGAGGCGACAAACTGGTGAAGAGCTCGATTGTGGTGCCGTCGCCGTCGGGCACCCCGGGTGTCGCGCCGGCGATCAACGATGAGGCGCTCGACAAGAAACCAGACAGACCGCCACCTTCCGACGATCATCCCACTCGAGGTATTTAGTCTTGGCTTCTGCTTTCAAAAAATTCGGGGGGAAAACAGTGATGGTGGTCGAGGGTTTGCAGTCCAGTAGATCAATTCCTACCGTATCCGCTCCACGGGCCCGCCTCGTTTTTCATTGCAGATCCTTTATCTCCGCGCGTCTCGGGGCGAAAGAAAAGTCAACCGCTCCCAGTTTTTCGTATGCCTCTTTCTCTCTCTCTCTCCATCTCTCAACCTCTCCCTGCCTCGCCTAACCCATCAATCTTGAAGACGTTCCGTGCGCGCGCGCGCGCACAGCCCGTCGTCACGTCTTCGTGTTGCAAACGCGCTCCACCGGCGACGGGGGTGCCCTCCGCTCACAGATAAGATTCGAATTTTTTCATTCGGCGTCGTTTGCAGAATCGTCGTCGTCGCGAGACGCAAAGAAGGAAGAGGAGGACGTCGTCAGCGATTCTGTCGAGCATTCGGAGCACGACGATTCGCTGCACTCACTTCCCGGCTCTTCGAGAGGCTCGTTTCGACGGGATACCGCTGAAACTGCTGAAAAAGGTACCTGCTTCTAGTGTCCGACGTCTTCTGATCCTCTAACCCTCTTCCTTTTTTCTAGAAGAAGAGCGCTGTTCAGAGGAGCCGAGCACGTCGTCGGCGGCGGAAAACGGACCCACTCAAGACGGCGTTCTGCCGAGCACGTCATCTGGAGCGTCGACGTCGTCTCCGTCATCAGAAGACCGCAAGAACGACATCATGACGTCGTCGTCCACGACGGCAGAAGCGTCGACGGAACCCGCGCGGAATCCGCTCCGAAAACTGCGCTACTCGCTTCGTTTTCCGGCGAAAGCGGCGAAACAGTTGAAGCGAATCGCGAAATTTCAGCCGGGCACACTGCGAAGGATAGGTCGGTGGTGGTGCCCGCCTTCCACCGCCATTTCGCTATTTTCAGGGCTCAGCGCTCTTCGGATCTCTGACGGCGAGCAAGTTCGACTCGCCAGCATGCCCTCGCCGCCTCAGCAGCAGCAACACGCTCCCCATCCACCACCACCACCACCGGCACCGCTTCAGCAGGTGCCGCATCCCTCGCAACAGCATCCGCATCATCAGCAGCTGCAGCAGCAGCAGCCCGGTCCGTCTGTGGATCCGCGGACGACTCGAAGCCCCTACGATCCCTCGATGGGCATTCGGGAACCGTCCCAAGTGCCGCTGGGTCCGCCGCCTCCCCATCAGCAGCAGCACCTTCAGCACATGCCTCCGCATCATCAAGTCCCTCCGGAGATGCTCGCCGGACCGCCGAGACCTCAGCAGCCCCCGCCTCACACGCCTCAGATGTGTGGGCCTCCGCCGCAGGGACCGCTTTCCGGACAGCTCCCGCCGCATCCTCAGCAACAACAACAACAACAGCACCATCCGGGCTTCCCACCGCAGCAGGGACCTCCAATGAACATGATCGTCAAGCAGGAGGTTCCATCGCAGTTCACTCCACAGCCAGGACCCGCCTCTCAACAACAGCCGCAAGGGCAGATGACGCCGCACCCGCAGATTCACTCGCGTCAGATGACGTCGGAGGACTTTGCGATGAGAATCAAGCAGGAGCCGCCGTGTGGAAGCGGTCAACCCACTCCGGTGCCCGGAACGCCCAACTCGCTGCATCAGATGCCGCCGACGCCGTTGGGATCGGGAGGATCGGGACAGATGCCGATGCCGATGGGAGCCGGGATGTCGGCGCAGCAGCAGCAGCAACAACAGCAGCAACTGCAGCAACGGCTTCAACAGCAGAATCCCCAAGTCGCATCGAGCAGTCCACTTCTGGTGAACCTGCTCACGAATCCGAATCAACAGCAGCCGCAGCCACCGTCTCAACAACCGCCGCCCTACATGTATCCAGGACAGCCGGGACAGCCACTGAACATGCATCAGATGGCAGCTCTGCAGCAGCAGCAAGCAGTCGCTCAGGCTCAGCACAATCAGCAAATGCAGCATCAGCAGCAGCTCCAGCAGCGAATGATGCAGCAGCAACAGCAGCAGGCGATGCTCCAACAACAACAACAACAACAGCAGCAACAGGGACCGCCGCCGACGACGCCCACGCCGGGACACGCTCAACCTCCACCCGGCTACTTTGCAGGACAGCCCGGACCTCCGCCAGGAACTCCCGGCCGTCCTCTGCCCCCGTACGGAATGGGACAACCGCCGATGTACCATCCTGGAGGTCCGCAGGGCCCGCCAGGCGTTGTTCAAAGGATACCGTCCTATCCGGGAGCTCCAGGAGGACCTCCTCAGCAGTTCCGACCAGTGCCACCAGGCGCGCCGCAACAGCAACAAGTCGACATCTCCGAGCCGCCCAAAAAGAAGAAGCGACCGACGAAGAAGCAGAAGGAGCAGCAGCAAGCGCTGGAAGCGCAACAACGAGAGCAGCAGCAGCAGATGGCGTTCTACGGCCAACAACAGCAGCAGGAGAGGATGCAGATGATGCAGCAGCAGGGGCAAATGCCGCCGCAGATGATGCAGCAAGGCTATCCGCCCGGCTACATGCCGCCGCCACAAGGAGCCTACCCGCCCGGATTTCCAGGCGGACCGCAGCAGCAACAGCAGCAGCAGCAAATGTGGCATCATCAGCAGCAGATGCAGCGCCAACAACAGCAGCAGCAGATGGCGATGTTCCAGCAGCAACAGGCTCAAGCGCAAGGCCAGCCGGGCGGACCGTGGCCGCCTCACCCGCAGCAGAGGCAGCTTCCTGTTCCCTACCCGCCTGGCGCCAACCAAATGCCGCTTCCACAAGATCAGCAGCAGCAGGGAGGAGGTCCACCGGGAGCGAACCAGCCGGGACCTGTGGGCACTCCGATGCAGCAACAGCAGCAGCATCGCATGTCCGGAGAGTTTGCGCCGCCGCCTGGAAGTGTGCCGGGACCGTCTGGAGGAGAGGGAGGATTCCAGCGAAGCGAGTCGACGGCTAGCATCTATTCTGGAGCGCCGACGCCGTTCGGAGGCCCCGGAGGACCGCAGCAGCAGCAACAGGGAGGTCAGGGTCAAGGAGGAGACGAGAAGATTCCGGTGGAGCAGTTTTTGAACAGTGCGGAGCCTTGTAAGTGATGCTGTTCATATTTTCATCAACGTTCTCATTTGCAGTAGCAGATCTGGGCGATCTTGGCGATCTTGGCGAGTTTGACGCCGGCGAGCTCGACCAGATGCTCCAGGACGAAGGTCGCGCGCCGAGCACGTCGAACGGCGAACGCATGGATCACAGCGGACGGATGGCGCTGATCGAGGAGGTTGTCGACAACGTGGCACGTGGCATCGCAGGAGCCGACGGTGGCGATCCGGCGCGACTCGCCGAACGTCTCGGAGCCATTCCGATCTCGATGCCGTCGTCGAGTCCGGGAGGAAGTGAGTACCTTCTCGCGGCGAACAGAATCCTCTCATTGCTTTAGCTCGTTGTTTTATAGGTCACTCCGGTGAGCACAATCGGCGCGCTCACGCCTTTCACGGAGCGAATCGGATGGGTGGTGGCGGCGGCGGTGAGCCGAACGGGATGCGTGCGGTCAACGGGCACGAGAAGGTAGTGAAAGTAATGGATTCGAACGGCGCGTTTCTCATGCCAACAGAAGAGGAATTTCAGCAAACGAACGGCGCCCGACGACAGCAACAGCAACAGCAGCAGCAAGCCCAAGCCCAAGCGGCGCAAGGTCACGGACTCCAACACCCGCTCCACCTCCACCATCAGCAGCAGCAGCAGCAACAGCAACAGCAACACCACCAGCAGACTAGTTCAGGAGGCGCCGGACAGCAGCACCCAACATCCCAGCCACTTCACGTGGTGAAGACGGAGGACGAGCAGAACGACGCGAAGATCGCCGAGTTCGCGAAGACGATCAGCGAGAAGGACAAGAAGATCAAGGCGGCCGCCGAGAGCAAGACGAAAGTAAGTGGAGGAAGACTAACTTCGTCGCCCCACCCTCTCCTACTAACGTTCTCTACCCGTCACCCAAATATTGTTCAGTTCCAGACGAAAGCGACACGAAAACCGCGGACGACGAAGGCGAAAGTGATACCGCCGCCATTGACAATGCCCGGAATCGGAGGTGGAGGAGTGCCCGGAGGAATGCCGCCGAACGCGCAACAAATGCTCCAGCATCAGCAGCAGCAGCAAATGCAGCATCAACAGAACGCTCAACAACACCAACACCAGCAGCAAATGATGATGCAACAGCAGCAGCAGCAACAAATGCACATGCAGCACCAGCAACAGATGCAGCAGCAGCACCAGCAACAAATGCAGCAGCAACAGCAGCACCAAATGCGAATGCAGCAGGCCGAGATGCATCACCATCAGCAGCAGCAGCAGCAGCAGCAGCAGCACCAACAACAAATGCAGCAGCAGCAGCAACAACAACAGATCCAGCAGCAAATGCAGCATCAGCAGCAGCAGCAACAGCAACATCAGATGCCCCTTCATCATCTTCCGCCGGCCACGCCCACCCCTCAACCGCAATCCTCGCAACCGCAATCGTAACCGTTTTCGAAGATGAAGTAGAATCGAACAGTTCTCTAGATTGTTGAAAAGAAAAGTGATTCTGTGTGTGCGCACCAAAAATTCCATCATCGATTTTCTGACCCCCCCCCCTTTCCCCTTCAAATTTCTATTTTCTTTTCATGGTTCCTGGTGAACGTTACCCATTTATCCTACCCAAAAGCGGTCAGAAATCGAACGTTTTTCGCAGCAGAATCATCCAATCCCCCTCCCTCCCCACTAGTGCCTTGGCTCCGCCCCCTCTCTCGCTCTCTCGATTTTTGCTCATTTGTGTGCTCTTTCCTTCTTCTTCTTCTTCCCCTCCACACGCCTCTCCACTCCCACCTGAACACCGGTGCTTGCTAATTTTCTTTTTTGGCTCCCCCCTCCACCACCTCATGGCATTCTCCTCGTCAACCTTCTAGTCTTCGGCCCCTCCCCCAATTTTCTGCTGAAATTATTTTATATTTGGGCGCCTTCAGAAACGTCGAATCGGCGCCCATTGCTGCCTGTAAAAAACTTTGAAACAAAAAAAAAACCTCTCCCCACCCGCCTCTTTCCCATGGATTTCTCGATTTTTGTGTGTACCACACGACGTCCACTACCGGTCCCCACCCCCCGCCCAATTTTCTGTTTCTCTCTCTCAAGATCTGTGGATTTTTAATTCAATTCGAGATGAAAATTGGTCGAGAACTGCTGATGAAAATGTATATGTAGTTTGTCACTCTCCTTTTCCACCACCTCTCTCCTACGCTCGAAAATCTCAATTTCCTTTTTCCAACTTTGTCACCCCCCCCCTTCCTCTTTTTCAAAAATACCCCCCACCCATTTCTCTCATCTATCACTGAATAATAATAATTTTCTGGATTTTTTTTTCACAGCTGATCCTCATTTTTCTTCCCTCTCTCTCTCTCTCCCTCGCCGCAGCCGCCTAAAAATAATTTTTGAAAAAAACGATGCCTAATACAACAAAAAAACGAATCCTTTAATTTGAAAATTGCTCAATTCCCCCCCCCCCCCCCACCCCTTTTCCCATTTGAAATGTACTTTTTCCCCCCTCCAAACCCCCCCCCCCCCCCCACTTTCTATGTGTGTGTGTGTGCTAACTCATTTTCTCTTTGTCAGTGTAACTTGGTCTTTTGGATTTCTATATATATATATATATAATTTAATCGTTTTCGATCGATTCTCCACCCTGAAGCATACTCATAAACTACTCATCGTTTGAGAGGAGGCGTCTCATATTTATACACACGTTGTTATTAGTCGAAGTAGGAGTCGGGCGGCCGGAACTCGTCGTCGCGATCGTCTCGCTCCTTCTCGATCCACGTCGTGTAGAGGCCTTTTCCGCGGTCCCACTCGCGATCCGACTTCATCAGACGCGCGTGACGCTCTTCTGGAGTCTCGTGTTGGCCGGCAGGCGCCGGAATCGGAATCGAGGCAAGATCGACGGCTGCTGGAGGTGTCGGCAGGGGCACTGCAAAAAACCGGGGGTTTCTTGCTTTAAAACAGGAATTTTCAGGTTTTTAGCGGGAAAAACCAGACTGGCGACGGGCCGGGCCTGGCCGAAAAATGTCTTCGGGCCGAAAATTCGCAAGTCCGGGAAAAACCAATCGGAAAAGTCCCATTTTCTACCCAAACTCACTCGGCGCGAGTCCTTGTCTGGCTCGAATCTTGTTAACCTTCTCCACTCTCGCCTTCGCGCGCTCGTACTCCGAATCGGCCTTTTTCGCCTTCTCCTGGTCCGTCTTCTGCGACATTTCCAGCAATTTGTCGATTTCCGCCCGTCGTTTGTTTTCGTTCAGCGAGAGCCGCATATGCGACGTTCCGTAGACACGTTGTTCTGGAAAAAATTGGGAAAATTAGTGGTTTTTAGGGTTTTCTTGCGGATTACCTTCCGAATGATGATAGTGCTCTGGAATGGGACCCCGTCCGAATCCCGTCGGAGCGGCCTCCTCTTCCTCGCGCCACCGCTCGCGTTCCTCCTCTCTTTGCCGTTTCTTCGATCCGAAATCGACTAGGAAATCGACGGGAGTGTCGTCGGCAGTCGAAAACGTCGCTTTTCCCTCGGCCATTCGCTCGTAGAGCTCGGCTTTTTCTCGAAGTCTCTGCGATGACATCCGCATCCGGTCCTCCTCTTCTCGCCGCAATTCTCGCTCGTTTTCCGATATTCGCGCTTTTCGCTCCGCCGCTTCCTGTGCTAGACGATCTTTTTCCGACGCTTTTGTGCTGAGAAGACTCTGAAATCCCAAAAAATCGTTAAAAACGTCTGATGTGAGGGCCTCACTGATTTTCCGGCCACATGAGATCCAGTTTGCTTTACTGTTGAAGCTAGGCGATCTTTTCTTTTGAGCAGCTCGTTCTTCAGTACCAGCAATGAGGAACTCTGCAAATTACAGTTTGATTGGAGGTGTTTCCAGTTTTTTTCGCACATCTCCCGCTGCCAGTTTCTTGGGGCCGGTTTTTACGATTCCGAGGACGTCGGCGGCTGTTTCGGGCTTCTCTTCTTCATCTTTTTCGTCTTTTTCAGCAAATCCGCGAGAAGAAGACGCGAAATTCGCCATTTCCCCTGGTGTTCCAACTGATTTTCGAAATCAAAAAGGCTGGAA